>CM024547.1:17169694-18419694 GCA_014182365.1 Eucalyptus tenuipes
AATTGCGAGATTGTAAAGTCCACCAATGGTGCGTTTATTTTACAGAAAATCAATGATTTGGCAAACAATTTCCTAAAATTAATTGTTCATATCAGTTAGAAGAATTAACCGACAATTATCACCTATCAAATACCACAATATTTTTTGTTGATGTTGATAATATTTTTCGTTTTTTCATTTTTGTAAGCAATACGAGCAATCATTTTAGGAAAATGTTTTCCAAATCGTAGATTTCCGTGAAATGAATGCACCCTAAGTTTGATGACCATCAGCACAAATTACCTCTTTTTTGTCCTTTTGGGGAGGGAGCACTCATTGTTTCAACCTCTCAGTACACATTTTTCATCTATCGAAACCAAATTCTGAATGCCCCGAGAATTCACAGTGCCCTCTAACATAGATTAGCCCCTCAAGAACAAACTTGTTTATTTACATTTGATTCTCATTATTTTAAGTTGATAATACAAAGAACAATCAGAGAAATGTCCTATACTCATGGAACTTTGATAGGTAAACATCAGTGATTAGTGAGAGGAGGTACCCTGATAATTCATTCTCGAGGTTCCTTGTCCTATCAACCAACTCGTCCACAGCCTTTGCCAAACGCTCATCACCATGATGCTCTGCTTCTTTGGCAGTTTTGAACAGGCTACTATATTACAAAGCAGAAAACTCACTATATTAGGAAGGACATACACAGGAAACAAGCAAACATATAATGCTTTAATAAAATTGAACAGCCATAAACTGAAGTTGCAATTTCGAACTACTTTAAATGCACACTTACGAATTTTCACTTTTAGGGGAGACAACAGGACCACTGCTTGAGCAGGAGATTATGCCACATGCATCCCCCAGTGTTAATCTACTCGTGAAATAAGCAACGTTCTCGTACTGTAAAGCAGCATCTGCAGTGACAAAAGCAGCAGGGGGAGGCCGAAGAATCAGTTGCATCAGTTGTGTAGTCAAGGATAGCCTTCTCTTAGGTCTACGCATTGGCAGTCCATCTTCATTCATGTCAACCTCACTGTCAACCTAGAGGAAAGTAAAGCAGAACAGACACATAAAATTGATGAAATGCACAAAAAGAAAGAAGAAGAGATGTTAATGAGGCTAGTTATCTATGTTCACACCTTATCAACCAGCACATTAGCAGCCATGGCCCATTCAACTTCCGCCTCACTGCAAACAGACCTCAACAGGTTACAGAAAAATCACAACAAATAACATTTCAGAAAAAAGTACATATATAACAACAGATAAATAGTGCAAACTATCAGGCATGCATCAAAATGGAGGAAACATCCCTCCAGATTAAAATTTATTACTTTCCGTTTTTCTTTTCCCAATTTTTCTTAAAGAGAGGATATTGAATGTCAAAAGAACATGTGAGATAGGAAGGAGAAATAATCAAACCTAAAATCTTGAATACTTCTAGCACCCTCCGTTACTTCTTTATGCCAAGACAAAGTTCCACACATGGTGTGTTTACGTTTTTTTGGTTTCATTGGCATTTTTGAAGCCATGGCTTCTGGAGGCAGTGAATGATGTTCACTTGTTGTTGAAGAGGGAGCCATACTATTGCAGACACTACCAAGTGGACTCGCACCAAAGGCAGCAATCTTCCTCACATCATACGTTTGCAAGACCTGACCATTTTTCAAGGTTCCATATTGCTCAAACCATGATGGTGCCATTTGAGGACTAACATTAGGATGATCACTTCTAATAGCAGCTAAGTTGCTGCTAGTAGAGAAACTCTGCGTCTCATTTCCGTGAAATGTGGCAATATCAGGGGAAGCTGCAGCAATGCCCTGATTATCCCCCAGCTTTACTGAAAAGCTTAACATCGCAGTATCCCCACTGAGAACTGGAGTGTGACCAGCTGAATTTTCTACTGCCAGAGGACCATATCCATGGGAAACATGCTTCTCTCCCTTCAGACTGACTGGCTGAGAATCCAGACAATTCTCTGGACCCTTCAATCTTTTTGCGCTCCGCTCATCATTATCAAAATCAGCCTCTGTGCTTTTTGTAGCCTGAACCTGCTGCAATAAGGAGTACTTTCTGTTTACAAAATCATTAGGTTTCAAATAACGGCCAAATGCTTCAATCTCTCCTTGAGATGTAGCAGGTTTGGGAAGAGATGCATCAGAAGCACGCCTCGCTAAAGCTTCGTGCCCCTGCAATGAACTCTGAACAGAATCAGGAATCTCAGATGAACATTCTTTCACCGCCTGCTCCTCTGGAACTAGGCCTTCCAATTTTCCAGAAGACATGCCAGAGTAGCTCGACTCCACCTTACTGTTTGATTTAAGACGTGACTCCAACAAACGTAGGGTATCATTTCCAGGTACAGAGCTTAGTAACTGTTGCTGACTTGAGCTGCCATTCCAGAGGTTGGGCAACACTTTTGAAGATGGAACCGATTGAGCGAAGCCAAAGTTAACAGAAGATTGAGATGATGACACTGCCTCCAATGGATTGAACTGCTGTTTTGCAGCATAAGATCGGCCTCCCTCAGCAGCAAAAGCATTGTTGGTTTTTGAAGCACTTGCGGAAATGTTTGGATCTGAAGGAAGATCAGATTGACTAAGTTGAGCTCCATTCCCAGAGAAGTCCGTCCCTTTTGGATGCAGAGGAAAACCATCAGAAGATGTGCAGATGGAATGACCTGCACCTCCACCAGCACCAACATATTGATCTTGAAGATGACTTCTCGAAAAAGGTAATCTCTGATTAATAGGCACACCGAAATTTCCCTCAATGTTAGATGGAGAAGCTCTGCTACAAATCTGTCCTAATGTACCTGGAACATTACTCCTATACTCTCCTTGAGGTGTTCCCCTGAAGGAAGCAGACTGGATCAAGGATGTTGAAGCCAGTGATGAAACACCCATTTCTCGAGAATATAGAAAAGCGCCCTGTGCAGTGAGAGCTGGTGACGAGCTCTGAGAATCTAAAGCACGATCAGAATTCTTCAGCCGTTGAGAAGGAGGGGCCAGCTGAAGACCAAAACTTTGAGAAGCTGGAGATTGGCTTTGCTGAAGGTGACTGATCGATCCATCAGAAGTTTCTGATTCATTTGCTTCATTCCTGTCAGAAGAGCTGAAACGTGATGCAACACCATGCTCCCTCGATAGATCCACCTTATGCAGAAGTTCCAGCATTTTTTGACTACAGAAAGTTCACATTGCAAGTTCACTCACACAAGACAAATTAACCTTAAAGGAGGTGGGAAACAAAAACTCAAATCACAACAGAAGTGGCACGCCAAATGATCAACAGCCAAAAACTATCGAAAACCATTCAAGCAAGTCAATGACACAATTATACAAGCAAGGCAATAGAACTGGAGAAATTATGGTGATGCTGAATCAATGAGAGTGGTAAATCATAAGTAGGTTTCACTACCTTGATTGAGCATTGTTATTTGTAGGAGTACCAACAGATCTTTCAGGAGGGGGTACTCTATCAGGTGTATAGACCGAAGTTCCTTTTAGAACCGCCTCTCCACTTCTTGGGTCAACCTGAACCAGGTATATAATCAGTTTAAGAATAATAGCAAATAGATGTTTTTTTCTTCTTTTAAGATTTGAAAGGGCTGGAACAAGGTTTATGAACACTTCTTATCAGAAAGGTATAGCTTAATTATCACCTTAGCCATTCCTGCACTACTCCTATCAGCCCGATCCATGAAGTTTGAATGTCCAACTTGCCCAGGACCTGGACTTCTAATTTCCCCATAGACCTGCTGAACCATAGGCCTTGAAAGTGCAAAATGATTTGTTCCATAAGCAGATTCTGAGTCCACATCCAGATTACCCATAGGATGATACTGAAATTTATGAATGCCAGCAGGCCTTTGACTATGAGCACCCTGACCAAATTGGTTTTGCTTGTCCTCACGTGAATTTCGAGACTCACCAGCATCTGTCCAGACATTATTTCCAAAAGTACCGGCGGACCTATGGGATGCATTCAGACGAAATCCACCAGCTAAATTATCCTTTTTATCTGAGTTCTCCATATCATGCATTCTGTTGTTTACCAGAGATTCTGAGACCTGAACACTTCTATCGAAATTATTACGGTTATTTCCCTCAACCTCGCTTCCTTTGCTTTTCACTGTAGAATCAACGGGTCTCCATAAATCAAAACCATAACTTTTAGGTTGTTGTTGAAGACTTTCTCTAGCGTCCCTCCTGCTGCTTGAATTAGATATGCCAGCATTCTCTAAAGTAGAATCTTGCTTATCAACTGACTTTACATGCTCCAATGCCATGGCAGGAACTTTGTCAGGTCTAGAAATAGCAACTTCCTGACCAACTTCTTCATTCATGCGTCTGTTACTATTGCCATCCTGGAAAGACATTAATGAGTATTCCCTAGGATGGCTCTTTGTATTAGCATGCTCACCAGGCAATGTGGAGTCAATCACATTCCAGCCATTTGGTCTACTATGTCGATCCCCATGACTTGATGAAAACATGCTCTGTGGATCAGTCCAAGATCCAGAGATGGTTTTCTTTCCTTCGGCATCCAAAGCGTTGGAAACATTTCCACGAATCTGACTACCTTCAGAAAAATGCCTTTGCAGATGGCTCCGCTCGACCAACCTGTTTCCATCTGCAAAATCATGAATCACTTTCTGAGAATCAGCTTGAACAGAAGAATCTGTTCGCATGTTCTCACTTTGTCCGTGGGAGGCCCCCAGATCGGATTGCCACAATCTAGAAGCACCAGAGGAACTGCCACTCTTTGCAATATTTTCAGATAGCTGCAATGATCTTGAACTCGGAGAGGTAGCGTGCATGATATTATTACTCCAAGCTGATTGCTGCCTCATACCATCATTTTGTGTCGCAGGCTTTGAATTCCTCCTATTTGAGGGTCGAGCATTCTGACCACTGAGACCACTCCATTCTTCCTGATCTATTTGATTATCGCTAGAAGTTTCTGCCAAGGCAGATTGCATAAGTGCACTCCAACTCCCACTTTGCACAGAGGGAAATCCAGAGACAACCCCGGTACTGTCACCTATGTTTAAGCCTGCTGCAACTGTGTTGGTTCCTTCACCAAAGGCACCCCAAACATTGTCATCTGCACCAAACAAAATTCTCTCTTCAGTGGGATCCAATGTAGCAACGTCCTGAGAAGGAACAACTGATGATGAAGATTTCCCTTGTGTTGCTTCAGACAAACGAGCAAACTCTTGCCTCCCATGGAACTCCTCCATTGCCGCATTTCCTTGTGGAGAGTTTGCTTGACGCAGGTTATTCGAGTTAAATCCACTACTTAAACCATGACCCACATCCTCTGACTGTTTAGGAACCATTGTTCCATCCTGGACACTACCCTGATCTTGTAATGAAGAATAAAGGCTACCTGAAAATGACTGTACATGAGAAGATATCTGCGGCATTGCAGAGTTATCAACTTCAATTTGAGAGATTTGAGTTGGATTTTCCCTGAACCCAGAGTGAGGAACCCCATAAACAGATTGATCAATCTGTTGGGAAACCAATCCCATCATACGTACGGCCTGACCTTGTTCGCCAGATAGGGCAAGACTGCCAGAGGATCCTTGCAGAGCTGCAGGTGCACCACGTTGCACCCAATTGGCATTTGCTGAAAGCCCAGGTTGCCATGAATAGTTGGACCCATCGTTTACAGGAATACCATTGAGGGGCATAGATGAATGGTTTGTCAAAGCTGGTTTAGCCATGGATAAAAGGGGATTCGAGGAACTCTTTCTCAAAGTTTCTTGTTGCTGTAGCTGCTGCCTTTGAGAATCTTGTAATTGCTTGAGCATCAGTTGTTGTTGCAGCAGCTGCATGTCACTAATACTAGTTTGTTGGCCATGAAAAGATTGCAACACTGAAGGATGATGCAATCCCATATGTTCTTGACGTCCCGAAAGCTGAAAATTGACAGGAGTTTCAGCATTTAGAGACTTTACAGGATTCCTTTTCTGAAGCTCGGTGTCTCTCCCTTGCTGGGAATCAAGAACAGGTAAGCCCCTAGATCCCAAATTATGCTGACCAGATTCTGTGTCCATGCCCAACAAGTTTGCTTCATTCTGGCCACCTGGAAAAAAATGATGCCCTTGTATATAGCCATTCAAAGATGGCAGGTTTTGGAATGGGCTTCCATTAAATTCAGGCTGCAAGTTTGGCTGTGCAAAACTCAAGCCATGTGATACCTGGAAAGAAGTCCCATGTCGTGCATCAATATCTGCCAGGACCATACACAAGAACCGTTATCAGTTGCATTTATAGCAACAGTAAAAAATCAAGAGAAATGGACTCACAAAGTCAACGTATGTACCAACTTTTGTCAACCATGATATCATTACACAGGAATAAAACGGTCAAGGATAACCATAAGCACTAAACAAATCATGTTCCAAGAGGAATTTCATTCAAAACAACAGGAAACGCTCAAGAAACATTTGAAGAACTGCACCTGATTGCTGCACGGCATAATTCTTTAAATCAGGATTAAGAAGAAATCCACTTTGTCTCTGGCTCCCAGCCAAGAAATTGTTGCTTAGTCCTGGCCAGTTTCTGTTAACAACCTCCAGGCGACCCTGACCCTGGGATAAGTTTTCTTGGCCAAAAAAATTGTGATCTCTGTCTCCAACTCCGTTGCCAGGCATAGATGAACCGACCACAAAATTTTAGCGGGTAATATTTAAAAGGATCGCCTAAAACAGCTTCAAATGGACTTTGGTTTTTCCACATAAATAGGGTTTCATTTCATTGGCATCAAACTAAGTTGAGCTTTAATCCAACTACCCTGGCTTCACCACTCAAATAGCGTCCTGCAACCAAAATACTACATTACTTTTGTATATACCAAAAAAGCAGTGGTTTGTAGCCAAGATACATTAAGACGAGAAAGAAAGAAACCCAATGAGGTACTGGAAATGGAAATGTACTATCTAGCAGGTTCTTTCAACTCTATTGCATCAAAAGATCAAACAGAAAACCAAAGAGCAAAATCTTGAAAGCAATCTCCATGGCCCCAAAGGTCGGATATTTGTACTTCTTTCACGCTTGGCATGTCAACATTTGTAATTAAAAAGAAAAAAAGGATGCAAGGAGAGCAGAAAAGAAAGCATCACAAAGCAAGATATCGCACAAGCAAATCAATGGTCAAACTCAAAAGCACAAGCAAGGTAGACTCAGTTCATAAGGTATAAAAACACACAAAAGAAAAACCAAAAGAAAAGGAGCTGATGACAGACAGAAACATTTATAAATTCAATGGAAATCCACCTAGGAATAGTGCCAAAACCAAATAACTCATTCATAAGCGCAAAAAAAAATTAAACACCAATATATCCTATGGTTGTTTGGTAATTGACAGAATAACGCATGGATACAGGTATATATTATTCAACTGAGTGATCAACCTGCGTATGAAAATCCTAGATTAAATAAGTAAAGATTTGAAAAAAAAAAAAAAAAAGAGCTCAGCATGGTTAAGTCCACTCAACAGTGTGCCACACACGACCGCCTTGCAGCAGCACAGCCTCTGCAAGGTGGTTGAGGTTTTTGCACAATCAAGACTTGGTGCAGAGAGAGAGGTAAGGACAGACCAAAAGCATACAACCACACTGTGGTAACCGTCACCCAGGACTACCCAGGTAAGTTGATTGTTGTCCACAATATCCCAAATCTGGTTGAAGGGAGAGAGAGAAAGGAGGTCACCAGAGAATGGCAACCGCCATCCCTGAGGCACTACGGTGGTTGCCGTTCACAACTGCCCTTGTTATCACCGTTCTCTCTCCTCCCCTCTCTTTATCTTCAAAGCTTTGGCTGGGACGTTTCATTTTTACTTTAAATTTCTTTTTTTTTTCCTCCCCAATAAGAGGTATCTCATCTGGGTATATCCCACACCCTAGGAGGGATATCTTTTCCGGGCTATGTCAGCCTATACACAGATTGAGTGTCACACCAACATCGGATAGGATAAAACGTATCCTATCCAGAGTTATATTTGGCCCACCAATCAAGTACCATGTAACCAACTAACTACAAACTAATCATTGCTCAACCAAATGACTAATACAAATAAGAAACACTATAATATCCACGGTAATCAAAGAGCTTAAAATGAACACCAAGCAAAGAAAGTGTGATCATTTGTTATCACAAAATCCATGAGGTGCCTATGTATCTCTCGAATTTGACCTCAAACACTGTTTCCCCCATTTAACATTCAGATAAAAAATGCCTGGTCGATGAACCTTCAAAAGTTTCCCACAAACATTCTGAATCATGACAGAACTTTATCAGAAAAAGATAGTTGAAAGTCGAGACACATGCTTAGAGAAGGAAATTTCCTTCCATGAGACATGGAGCCACCCACAAGTATATTGATCTTTTGGTCGTTCAACTTTTAGTTACTTTTAGTCAGTCAACTTTCAGTACTTTCAATGGATCATTATTCTCAGAGAATGGTTCTTGCTAGCTTGTCACTGGCGCATGTCTGCTTTCTGCCACTTTTTAACTGGCATTTGCAGAGCCAACTCATTAAAACCACTTCACTAGTATAGTGATCTTTTTAAAAAATTTGAAAGTTTAGTAACCATAATGGTGAGTTTGCCCCAAAGTCAAGTGACTGCCCATAGAACTTAGCCAACCATCCACATTGACATACAAAAAACCTATGAGGAGTCTACCGCATCACAATCCATCACTCTTGATGGTAGAAGGGCCAACTCCCCAAGTCAAAATGTAGCAGACCTTTGAGCAACACGAGATGACAAATTCAATGGCCACTTATCTATTTCCAACTTCGCCGGTTAACAATTTGGGAGCACCTTTCATAATTCCAAAATGACTTGAGTGAGCATGTGGAAAAGCCTCAACTCATCTATGACAGCAAATAAACTAAGAGAAGTTCATTTGCACCAAAATTTCAAAAGAAACAATTTCATTTACAAAATTTCAAAAGAAACAATTTCTTACGTTCGTTTTTTTTTTTTTTTTTTTTGGTTGAAACAATTTCTTACTTTCATTTCCTCACTTTCTGGAACTTGAAAAATATTCATTTTAATTTACTTTCACTTTTCTGAAATCATATTTGCATAAAATTTTCACATTCTGCTTTTCTCTTCATGTTTTACGTCCTAATTCTGGTTTAACATATATCTGAAAATACCTTCCTAAACTTGTTTAATTATTTCACTTAGACAATAAGTCAAACATGAAAAACCGCACTTCAAATCAGTGTTCTTGTTCTAATTCGAAAGCAGAAATAACATTTTACTTTTTCTCTAGTTTTCTGCAATATAATTTCCAAATTTCAGTATATTTGATTCAAGGGAATCCGACGCATTTTTTGTTTTCACAAAACAACTTGAAAACTTTTAGACTAAAGAAAAGCACAATATTCCAGTAACTAACATAATAGGCAGAAGAAGATTCACCAAAAGCCAAAACCTTCAAAGAAAGGGCGATTCTTTTAAAAATGACGATGAGCCCCTTATTTACTTAAGAAGCAATGAAGGTAGCACAAAAGGAAAGCAATAAAGAGCTGGACATGATCAATTGATCATATTTTACTTGAGTACATCTATAAAGTAGAAGAGAAAGGCAGTTGGCCCATTAATGGAGACAATTAAATATATGGTTGTACTCAACCACTCACGAAATCTGATTATAATATCTCATTTACATTTTCATTTTAACAAATAAACTTAATTTATACACTATTTATGTTTCTTGCCCATAACTCTTCCTCCTTTTGGACAAATTATTTGCTGTACTTCTAGAACTTGAAAACACCAGGTTTTGCCGATCTGAGTAATTCAATGAGTTGTGAATAGATTCTAACCAGGTGTATCATGGGACATTGAATTGGACCAGACAGAATAAATTCTCGATTGAAATTACCAATCAAGCCAGTCATTAAACATGGGCAAGAACACAGCAAACTCGAGCAAAGAGTCAACAAATAGTGCAAGCCAACCAGATTCACACATTAATTGGGTCCTACTGCACGAGTGCAATGTGATTTTGCAAAAATAGTAAGCCATTGCCTTGTTTTTCACTGTCTCACATACTCTCATAAGCATAAAGGTCCAGTTAATCATCCACCATTCGAAATCATTAAAAAACCACATTTTGAACTCATGGGAAAGTGAAATCCAAGCTAGGAGGATTCAACATCAAATAATTACATGGCATATTCCAAAGCCCCTCTACCAAGAAATTTCCAACACTCTTACCAAATAATCAAATAATCTACCCAAGAGTCCCCTACCACACTTTAATACCAAAACATCCAGAGCTGAAATTTAAATGAAGTTTGGCAAGAAAAAGTCCCTACCAAAATCAGATAGAGACTCAAATTCATGGGGGTGCTCTCAATCATGATAAGGACTCTCCAATCACAGTTGCAGCTATACCGCAGGGTGTTGCAAGAGAGTTGGAACTTCTAAAGCAATCCAATTAAGCCATAGCTATTGGAGAACCTCCAAATATTGAGAACAAAATCTCGTATTCTAAAGCTGAAGACACACAGAGGGTGACTTCTAAAAAGTGGCATATGCACGCTTATCATGGAACCAAGAGAAAAGACCCATCATGACCTTAACTTTTGAATTCCTGTTACACTACCGATGTTGTCCAGTCAAGAGCAGGTAATACAGATATGTGCAGCTCTCTATGTCACACTTGTTTAAGAGTTATCCTGAAAAGGTTTACTCCTCACTTTCCTTCCCAGCAATGCGTCGATATATTAATTGCTAAACAAGTTTGAAACCTATCATATAGATTTCACGATAAAAGCACAGCTTAAACAGTAACTTGGAAACTTCCCATACTCCATAAATGACTTCGTTTCCATTGATGCAGTAGAATTAAGCACAACTAGATCGCCACAATGCAATTTCTTTTCCCCAGCAAAAAGTAAATCACATCAGCCTCTTAGAAAGTTCAGAAGATGAGTTTCTCTCTACAAGTCTACGCAAGAAATCAGCCAAACTTCTAATCTATAAGCTATTATAGGGTAAGCAACTCTAAGGTATTGTCATCCAATAGCTTCTAAACCTCCGCATTATCATCAATAACAGCAAAGCAACTAAAAAGGTCAAACAACATTGCACAGAAACTGCACACTCATTTTCATGTAGAAAAAAGACACCACTCATCATTTAATTATTATTCATGTATCAGACTAGAAGGCAAGACAAAATTAACACTTGACTTTTGATGTTTGAAACAACCGAAACAACATTCTTTTCAAACTTTGATATTCAATTGTCTCCTGTCAAGGCTTCTAATGCAGCTATTATCCCAAAAAAAAAAAAAAAAAAAAAAAAAAAAAAAAAACTTAAGAAAGAAGAGGTGGAGCAATTCTAGTTCACGCATTTGGCAGTGGGCACCATCAATTATCTGAGATAAGATGTGACAAGCAGAAGATGCAAGCATTTCATATTGCCCAGCTTACCTTCACCAAGATCTCTTCTATGGTACTTCTTGAAGGAAAAATGAAGGAGAGATTCGTTCCGTACTTATTGCCGACTCTTGATTCACAGCACCATGTATAGGTGTACACAAGTGAGATAAAGTGCTTATACTTGCCAGATGCTCCAAAAGAATAGAGAAAAATTGAACCTGTGATTAGCAAAACAAAATGGAGCAGTGAGCACGAAATGCGTATAATCAAGAACTTCATTTTTTGGTGGTAATGAATCAGGAACTTCCTTCACAGAGCAACAAAACAGGTAATTAAACTAAAACTATCCTAGTAAAAGCACATAACTAAAGCAGGACTTCCCATCGAGATTACGAGAGCATCAAAACGTTCAATTCTTGAGTACTGGCCGTCGCCTCAGAGCACAACAGAAACTCCAGAGGTCCAGACACAGAGCACGGACCTCTACAATGACACGAGGCAGGAGAAATCTAACTCGCAGGAGCTATTTGCCCCACTTCCTAAAGAGAAAAAAGCTACGATTTTGGAGCTCAGCCTACAATCGACCACATTACATCGTTCGACAGCATTCAACGAGGACACTATCCCTCGCAGCACCAATTTCAACACGCGACTGACACGAATCGCCGGCCTCGCCTCGAAATCCCGGTCACGCGCACACACCCCAAACCAGTACCACCCGAGCTCCACAAGCAAAGCTCCCGCCCCTCCCTCTTCAATTCATCGGCGGCGGAGGAGGGAGTAATAAACCCAGAAGCCGCAAACCCCCCCGACACACATACGCATTCCAAGACGAGCGGTAGCTAAAGATCGGAAACGCCGCCCGCGCAATTACACCCTCCCGCGACATCAAACGGGATCAGGAACCGAGGGGGACCGGCTCGGAAAGCGACGACGGCCGGCGCCGGAGCTCGAAATTGGAGCGAGGATTCGGCGCGCGAGCGGGCGCGCGGGGGACGAATTAGGGTTTCTAGACGGGGGTGGGGAGATGTAGGGAACTCACGCAGATCCGCGAGGGCGGTGAGGGAGCTTCGGGCCGGTCCGGCGAGTCGGGCGGAGCTTGGCGAATTCGCGACGATGATTGGAATCGACGGCTGCGCAGGGAGGAGCGATAGAGAGAGAGAGCGAGAGGGACGACGGAATTGAAGGGCGCAGCGTGGGGGAGAGAGAGAAAGGAAGTGAACACGAAGTGTGAAATTTTCAACGAACGAAGGGGAAGACCTGAGGCTCGAGCTCCGAAGCTCCGGTTCGAGGGGTGACGAACCGGGCGGTTCGGATTTTGAGAGGTGCGGGGCCTAAAACCCGCCCACCCACCCCGAAAAAGGAAAGAGGGAAGAAAAAGAAAGTTTTATTTTTTATTTACCATTTGATTATACATCCCCAAAAAAAAAAAAAAAAAAGCATTCTCGACTCTTGAGATCGAATCGTAATTTCTTCCGACGATGATTCGACTCTCAAGGCTTGTTTGGTAACCAGCAAATTATTGACTATTTATGTTTTTTTTTGTTTTCTAAAACAAAAAAAGAACGGAAATTCGTCTCGATAACATTAACTAATTTTTTTATTTTCGAAAACAGATGAGTAGCTAGGGAATAGATTCAAAATAAAATAAATAAATAAATAAAGTTTTGTCTTTATTCCGAAAAATAATTTCTTCTTTTTCTTTCTTCTTCTTTCTCCTCTAGTCGGTCGTCAAGCTCGACATTGGCGCCGACCAACCAAAGATGAGGTTCGGGGACCTCACTAGTGGCTAGGCGAAGCTCCTTCAAGGTTGATGAGGTCACTAGCTCTCGTCGGCCATTGCAAGACCCGATGACCAACTACAGGAGGAAGAAAAGGAAAAGGAAAAAAAAAAAAAAAAAGAAAAATCTCATAAAATTATCAAAAATTAAAAGCAACTATACATCACAAAAAAAAATTGATGATCATACCAAATGCATTTTTCTTCTTTTTTTAATCTAAAAATAGAAATTTTATACGATTACCAACTCAAAAACTTACCCATAAACAAAATCATAAAAAACTATTTATGAGCAAAAATCATTCTCGGAAACAAAATGATTACTCTACATTTTTGTTCCCGAGAATAAAAAAGTGGTTTTTTTTTTACTTCTTATTTTTATTCCTTAGCAAACGATTTTTTTTTTTGGCTCTGAATAACAAAAGAACAAAAAAAAAAGCATGATAGTTGCAAAACAGACTCTGAAGATTAGGACTCTTCATTAAGAAAAATCATAACTTGACAGCGTCGATTTCAATTACGAAAAGTATTTTCTGCTTCCAAGGTATCGATAAAAACAAATGTAAAAATCGATCGAGAAATATATGGTGCAGTCGTATTATTTGTTGATTACAAACCATCAAAGACACCAGGGTCTCTCCTTTTTTTTTCTTTCTTTTTTTTTTTTCTTTTTGTCATAAACGAGGTATCCGTTGGTTGATCTAGGAATCTCACTTCTCTTCTAATCCTTTAGGAATCCGACCACAGGATGAATCAACCTGCGGCCGCAAAACTCTCCTCGTGTGCTGATCATTTCTTCCTCATAAACTTAGCAATCCATTATGATGTTTTGCGCTCTCAAGAAAAAGGATTAAATCTAAGAGGTGGAAATTCCACGTCCTCGTCGTCACCAATACTTCAACGCCCCCGAGGCCCTTGTTCACCAAGCTAGGCATCCAACAACTGATGTGTCCCCCAATTTGTCCAATCTTTGATTGCATTTCTTGCTTATCTTGAAGAAGAGATCTGCTAGCCTCCGAAGTAGCTAGGATCAAGCAGCTCATTTGGTATGGATGAGGCACGCAACACAAATTCAATTTATTTCAGCACAAAATGCAAATATGTCCATATGTTTGGCCACACTTCTAAGTTTTAGCTCTTATATTACTTGATCCATGAGATTTGCAGGATATTTTATGGGCCCGAAAATTATCCATTTAAAATAGCTTTCCTCTTATTAAAAAATAAAAATAAAGAACGCATCTTCATAATTCAAGTCATATGACATTACCTCCAATGTTCGAGATATAAATCTATATAAAAATATATATATATATATATATATATATATATATATATCCACTGAAGATAATGCGTGCACAATGCGCAAGCTCGAAGCTGAGTTTGCTTTGTACAAATAGAAAAAAAATGTTTGTCGTTATCAAAGGAGGTGGATGAAGTCGATGATTACTCAATACGAATTGGGACCGTGAAGAAGTTGATTATTCCAGAAGAAAGTGGATTATTGCAGAAGTTGATTACTCACTTGTTATCTTTTACTTAATTTCAGATTTAGACTAAGATCATATAAAGAAATGATGGAACGAAATAAGCACAGAAATGGAGTTATTACTAGTATTGACCCCATTAACCGAATCAACCCCATGCCAATCTTTCTCCCAATAATGGAATATAATATATAAATTAACCTCATAAAAGGAAAAAATAAAATGCCATGTTCTTTTTTAAATTCGCAAGAACCATGGTGTATCATACCTTTAGGCCAAGTCTAGCCTCTGCGATTCTGTAAATCTTCACAAGAGGAAAAAGGATTAGCAAACGCGGGAACAAAAGAAAGATTCCCTACAAAAGGTCAAAACTTTGAGATGTGCTGCGGTGCATGGAAAATGCGAAAAGTGCGAATAGTTAATAACTCTTTATATGCTACTTTTCTGTTCAGGGATCGAGTGAAAATTGTTACGTAATGACAATGACACACGTGGATTTGTCTAGGACGTGGATTTTGAGGAAAAAAAATGGCACACGTGGAGATTCAGACAAAAGAAAACATAGAAAACCTGCAACCTTTTCACAGCATATAATCATTTGGCAGATTCAATGACACGACTGGCCGCCTCTTCTTTTTATTTGACGGGAGCTCGCAATAGACAAAGACAACGGAGGTCATTGTCTGGGAAGATCGTATTGTACTTGCTGGTCTGGACCACAAAGAAAAACACTACCAGATAGTCCCATGCTGGTTTCGCCCCCACAGGTTCTTCGCTACGGTCTTTGAATGATCCTTGTATTAACATTGATTCTGACCGCAATGGTTCTAAGGTCAGTTATCATATAATATAAGTTCTTCGCCAATCAGGGAGGTGGTTAGGCGATGAAAAGCAAGCCGGCAGCACGCATGAACACTATTTATCTAAAATGCCTAGGATTAACTTTACAAGACTGGCCCTAACATTCGTTCTTGTGATTCTATCTAGTCCTTGCCACTGCCCTCGTAGGATTTGTCAGAAAGCAAAGGACACCGCGCATTGACCAACAAAATGTGAACACTTCGCTGGTTATGGATCAAAGTGAGAGACACTGTACTCTGTCGGGGAGATTTTTAGGCATCGGAAGCGCAGTGACATATCTCTGAAGGAAGACTTTCTGAGCGCCAGCACCACCGTCGGAAGACGAGGTCCCAGTTCCATTGGTGGCCTGTCCCCGGCAGTGAAACTTGGCAAAACGATTGATGACAGAGAACCTCTCCAGATCTTGGCATTCCACCTTCAGGTCAACGATCGAAAAGCTCTTGCCCAATCTGCTCAATGGAGGGTAGCAAAAAGCAAAAAATTCAGGTCAACTAGGGAAGTAGAGACATAAGGCAGAGATTACAATCAGAGCGAAGGATTTGCTGTTAAATGAGAAGCTTCATAGCTTCATAGGTGAGACCGATGGATGGGTGGAAGATACCTTGACAATTCAGTCTCCAGGTTCTTTATCCTACCCACCAACTCGTCAACAGACTTTGAAAAAGAGCTGTCATCAGTCCTCTCCAATACTTCGGGCGTTCCAGACAGGCTGGTAAGGTACAAAAAAATAAATAAATAAATAAAAGAAAAGAAAAAGAAAACATTTGAGGCATGACATACCCAGAAATCTGCAAACTTAAGTCTAAAATCCTTCAGCAAAGTTCAACGAAAGCAGAGTGCAATGAAGCTCCCAACTACGGTAGACGCATTGGGCAAAAAATAAATTAGCTAGATGCAAACGTACGTTTTCTCACTGTTTGTGCAAGAGATAATGCTGCATGTGTTCCCGAGTGTTAGCCTACCAACAGAATAAGCAATATCCTTGTAATGAGAACTAGAATCTGCAGTGAGTAGTGCTGCAGGCGGAGGCTGAAAAAGTAGTTGCATCAGTTGTGTAGTCGATAACAGTCTTCGTTTGGGTCTATGGGCTGGAAGAACATGTTCATTCAGGTCACTTTCACAGTCAACCTAGATGAATGCAAAGAACCACAAGGGGAAAAAAAACGATTATTCAAAGCACAAAAAGAATAACCAGAGAGAATAAAGTAATGAGGCTGTGTTCCCACCTTCTCAACCAGCATATTGGTAGCTGTAGCCCATTCTTCTTCTGCCATACTGCACAGAGCTCAACGAATTATACAGAATCATTGAAATAATTTACTGGTTAAGTCTAGAAACTGACATGAATACACTACCATACACGCACTAAAAACAAGCAAACAACCAGTCAATTTACACACATTTTTTCCCAGTCACTTTCCCCCTCTTCCTACAAGAAGGTACATTAAATTGTGGAAAAAACCAAGTGATATAGAAAGGAGACAGCATCAAACCTTGGCTCATGAAGACTTCTAGCGCCCTCCGCTACTTCCTTATGCCAAGCCAGAGGTCCAGAAATGGTACTTTTACGTTTCTTCGGTTTCACAAGCAACTTTGGATCAATAGCATCCGGAGGTAATGAATGATGCAAAGACATGTGTTCACCAGCTGGAGTTGTGCTACCGCAGATGTTACTAAGTGGACCAGCAAGAAAGGCAGAATGAGCTTGACCCACTAAATGGGGATGTTGCAGACCATCAGCAGGCTTTTGAGCAATAACTGGCTGTTGCATAGCCTTTACATTAGCCATCTGCCTTGCCTCATACACTTGCAAGACCTGACCGTTTTTTGTGGTTCTGTATTGCTCGAACCATGAGGATGCTGTTTGGGGATATTGGTTTCGCTGTACATGACTAATTGATCCATCAGAATTTTCTGCTTCGTTTGTTTCGTTCAGGTCAGATGAGCTCAAATTTGATGCAGCACCATGCTCCCTTGGTTGATCCAACTTGTGAAGATGCTCGGGCATCTTTTGACTGCAGAAAGTTCATCATAGCAACTCACATAAGTCATATCTTCAGGAAAGGAAATAAGTTACAAAAATAACACAACAAAATGCTTGTTTATCAAATGACAAGAACTGCTGGAAAGCCCTTCACTCAATGTGCCTATTTTATCACCAGGGGGAAAGAATATCACAACATCTAACCATAGTTGACTAATAAAGTGCCTATTATCCCAATCCATTATCACGGATCAATGACAAATTCTCAACAAGCAAGGCCGCATTAGTTGAAGGAATCATGGTGACACTGATCTACAGCACTAGCAAATCATAAATTAATTTGGGCTACCTTGACTGAGCATTTTCATTCAAAGGTGATGAAACAAGAGATCTTCCAAGAGAGAATAGATTATTAGACGAAGCCAGTATTCCTGGTAGAGTTGCCTCTGTGTCTTTCAAACCAACCTGAAACCATGGAATAACCATTTTAAGAACATTAGTAAAAATTACAGACCTTATTGTTATTTAAGGACTTGAAAGAGCATGAGAAAAGGTCGATATTCTTAAAATAAGTTTACACACGGTCATCACCTTTTCTATTCCAGCATTGCTCTTATCAGTCTGAACAATAACATTTGAACTGGCAATATGCCCTTGACCAGGGCTTCTAATTGCTCCGGAGACCTGCTGAGGCATAGCTCTATTAAGTAAAACATGATTGGCTCCGTAAGGGGATTCCACGTCTGCATTCAGATTACCCATAGGATGGTACTGGAACTTATGAATACCAGTAGGCTTCTGAGCACCCTGACCAAATGGAATTTGTCTGCTCTCTCTCAGATTTCCAAACGCATCAGCATTTGACCACTCATGTTCTCGAAAGATACCAGTGGACCTATGAAGGGATGCATTCAAATGAAATCCACCAGCTAAATTCTCCTTTCCATTTGAGTTTTCTCTCTCATACATTCTGTTAATTCCCAATGATTGCATTGTTTGAACACTTCTGTCCATATTGTTGCAATTCCTCCCCTGAACCTCACTTTCTTTGGTGTTCATCGAAGAATCAACAGGCCTCCAGAAATCAAAACCATGACTCTTTGGAAGCGGTTGAATACTTTCTCCCTGGGATCTTCTGGTGGTCAAAGTTGATAAAGCAGCATTACTTAAAGTGGAGTTTTGCCTATCAATCAACTTGGCATGCTCTAATCCATCAGTGAGAGCTGAGTCGGCGTTAGAAACACCAACTTCATGACCAACTTGTTCATGTAAGCTCCTGTTATGACCGACATTCTGAAAAGATAGAATTGTGTTCCTGCTATAATTATTAGAAGTTGCATGGTCATCAGGCATCACGGACTCGATCACATTCCAGCCACTTGTTCTGTTATTCTGTTGATCCCCAGGAATTGATGAAGACATGCTCTGTTGAACAGTCCAAGATCCGCCCATTATTCTCTTTTCTTCAGCATCTGAAGAATTAGCAATATTTCCACAAATCTGACTACCTTCTGAAGAATTCCTTTGCAGACGGCCCCGCTCTAACCACCTGTTTCCATCTGAAAAGTCATTAATAGTTCTTGGAGAATCAGCTTGCAGAATCTCAGATCTCCCAGAAGAAGCAGTTTTCACATTCTCACTTTGTCCATGAAGGGCTCTTAGATCTGATTGCTGAAAACCCGAAACACTAGCGAAACCACCACTCTTCACGACATTATCAGCCAACAACCCAGATCTCGAACTTAACAAGTCATCACCCCAAGCTAATTGTTGTCTGGCGCTTTCATTCTCTGAAAGAGGCTTCTGATTACTAATTGAAGGTTGAGCACTCTGAACACTGAGACCACTCCACTCTTCCTGAACTATTTGATTATCACTTGAAGTTTCTGCCAATGCAGATTGCATAAGTGCACTCCAACTACCACTTTGCACAGAAGGGAATCCAGAGAGAGATCCTGTACCATCACACATACCATAGTTTCCTGCAACTAAATTGGTTGCTCCACCGAAGGCACCCCAAACGTTGTCATCAGCACCAAACAAAATCCTCTCTTCAGTTGGATCTAATGTACCAACACTCTGTGAAGACGCAACTGATGATGACGTTTTTCCTTGAGGTGCTTCCGATAAATGAGCAAACTCTTGGCTGCCATCAAACTCCTCTAACGATACATTCCCTTGTGGGGAGTTCACTTGCTGAGAGTTACCTAAGTTAAACCCACTACTTAAGCCATGACCTACATCCTCAAACTGCTTAGAAACCAAATGTCCATCCTGGATACTACCCTGATCTGGTAATGATGAGTATAGGCTACCTGGAAATGAATGCATGTTAGAAGCCATCTGCTGCATTGCCATGTCATCGATTTCCATTTGAGAGATTTGACTCAGATTGTCTTTGGACCCGGAGTGAGAAACCTCATAAATAGATTGGTCAACCTGTTGGGGTACCAATCCCATCAAGTGAGACCCCTGAACTTGTTCAGGAGAAAGGACAAGACCACCAGAGGATCCCTGCAGAATAGGAGAGGCACCACGCGGCACCCAACTGGTATTTTCTGTGAGCCCAGATTGCCATGAGTAGCTAGACGCATCATTTACAGGAATACCATTAAGTTGCATGGACGGATGGCTTGTCAAGGCCGATTTTGCCCTCACTAACAATTGACCTGCGGAACTCTTTTTCCAATTTTCTTGTTGCTGTAGCATCTGCCTTTGAACACCTTGTAATTGCTTAAGCATCAATTGTTGCTGCAGCTGCATTTCACTGATACTGTTCTGTTGCCCTTGAAAAGATTGCATAGCTGAGGGATGCTGACCACCCATTTGTTCTTGACGGCCTGAAAAATGGAAACTGCCAGGAGCTTCAGCATTTAGTGACTTTACAGGATCGCGTTTATGAAGCTCCATGCCTCTCATCCGCTGTGAATCAGGAACAGAAAAGCCTCTAGATCCCAAATTATGCTGATCTGATTCAGTACCCATGCCCAAAAAATTTGCTTCATTCTGGACAGCTGGAAAGAATTGATGCCCTTGTATATAGCCATTTAATGATGTTTGTAGGCTGTGGAACTGGCTTCCAGATAATTCAGGCTGCATATTTGTTTGCACAAAGCTCAAGCCATGTGGCACATGGAAAGGACTCCCATGCCGTGCATCAATATCTGCCAGAACCACAAAAGAAAGGGCAGTCAATTCATGCATTTTTAACCAGCAGATGTACAAATAAAATCATAAGACATACAAAGTTTCAAATTAAGGGACCCTTAAACGGGAAGGGATCACAAAGAGAAACATGGGCACATCCAATTGTCAAAGGGAACTCATTTAAGAGAAAAGAAACAGCTCTAATGACATTTGAAGCACTGCTACCTGATTGCTGCACACTGTAGTTCTTTAGGTCAGGAACAAAAGGAAATCCACTTTGTCTTTGACTCCCAAGCAACAAATTATTGCCTAAGCCAGGCCAGCTCCGGTCAACAACATCCAAACGACTGTGACCTTGGGATAAGCTTTCTTGGCCAAAAATGGTTATCCCTGTCTCCAACTCCGTTCCCAGGCATAGATGAACCAACCACAGATTTAACAGGTAAAATTTACACAAAAGGATCACCAAGCACAGATTCCGATGGATTGTGGACTCTTTGGATTAACCATCAAATGTAAACTTCTTTCCCGTAAGTGGAGCTCGTCTCTGACGATCATATTCCCACCCGTCAAACTCTGATCCTGTAGACAAACAGTACATTAAACTAACAAACACCAATGGAATTTGTGGCCAGAATGAATAATGACCACAAAAGAGCAATATAGACACAACCACAACGAGCACCGGATAATGAACTGTACTCTCGTCGCTCCCGTATATATTACATGTTGAATAAATTAAACAGCAAAAACTCCGGAATGAGATCCATGGGCCAGAAGGTCGCTTGATTGAGCATTCACCAAAGAAACTAGAGCAGATAAAAACGAAGTGTTCCAAGTGGCTACTTTTTGCTGTTAAACTCGTTTATGGATAAAATGCCCATAAAATTATGCAAGGAGCGCACATGTTTGCGCGCACGCAAGAGAGAGAGAGAGAGAGAGAGAGAGAGAGAATTGTGAAGCATGACATCTTTTTTTCTGCTAGCACACGAAGCAGGACATCTAAAAGCCAGATCAAGGGGCAAATTCAGGAGCGCGAGTAAAGGCGAAACTTGGGACACTACGAGAAGGAAGCCAGCAAGCAAGCGGCAGCCGACAGACAGACAGAAAGAGGCATGAACTCATAGCTCCGGCCACTCACGGACTCGTCAAGCTAAGGACCCATCAACACAACAAAAAATCTCCAAAAGCTTCAGACACATAGTGAGGACCTCTATCCTTGCATGAACCAGAAGAAATCCGACTCGAAGCAGCTAATCGCTCCGCTACGCAAAGAGCGACCAAGAGGAACTACGATTGCAGAGCTCGACTCACGCACGACCTCGTCCGGCAGTAGAACAACCATATATTGCACCTCGCGCACCTCGCGCCACCGAATTAAGCCGACGACACCAAACCTCTCGCCTCATCCCAAGACTTCGCTAACTGAAATCGAAGAAACAGATAACGAACTACCGAGCAAAGTCTCCCCCTTCCCCTTCAATTCACGAACCAGAGACTCCGAACTCGGGAACAATCCTCACTCTCCCTCGAAATGCGCACCGACGACCAAAATCGGAAGCTCCCGCCGGCGGCAATTGCAGCTCGACGGCATCCTACGGAATCAAAACACCGAGGGAGAGCAGCTGAAGTACCTGAGCTCGGCCTCGCGCTTCGGAATCCAACCGAGATTCACCCCGCGGGGAGCGAATTAGGGTTTACGGGGAGGAGCCGCTCGGACGGGAGCTCGGGACGAGTTCGGTGAGTCGGCCGAGTCGCGAGTTCGCGAGTGCCGAGTCGGAGAGCGAGTGCCGGAGGGAGAAGAGGAGACTGACACAGGACAAGAGAGAGAAGCGAGCGAGAGAGAGAGCTGGGATGAAGTGAGCGAAAGTGAGCGAAATTTTCATACGAGCCTGGGACCCGAGGCTCCGGTCCGGGTTCGGAAGCTAGGTCCGGATGTACGGACGTTTGGGCGTGTAAGAGGACCCGAGCCTAAACCCCAACCACGCCCCCAAAAAAAAAAGGGGAAAAAAGGGGGGAGAATTTTCCGATCGCCACCTCCCCCGGTGTAATAAAACTGAAAGCGTGTTTTTCTCCTTTTTTTTTTTTTTTTACGGCGCCCCAGCGGAAATATAAAAAGGAGAGAAAACAGAAAAAGGAAAAAAGGAGAGAGGAAAAAGGGGGCACGTCTCTCCCTTTCCACGACCCTATCAATCGTTTGGGCAATAGTAAAAAACGAGGGACCCGCCTACTTCCACACCGAACAGTAGCAACGGGCGCAGCAGCTTTCCTCCAGGCAGCTGGAGTTATTTCTGTGCATGTCAAGTGGACCATCGATCACGTGGTCAATCGTAATTGAAAAATTAAGTTACGCGTACTCATGAGGATCTGGTTAGAAAGCTCCCTCGACCTGTTGATTTGATAAGTTGATTTGATTAGACACGATTGCAAAATTATAAAATTATGGTTACGAAACATTAATTGATTGTAAGAGCATTCCTGGCATTAATCGGCGCGAAAGTCATTGAAATATGCAGTTTGCGTTTCGAATTCAACGAACTACCATCTCGAGTACTTGCTAATAAAAGAAAAATCCACCCATCCGTACAAATCAGTTCCTAGTAGATAGGACTGCGAAATCAGGCTCCACCTTAAATTGTTTAAACTCGTTAACATGTAACAGCGTGCTTTCAAGGTCAATTTGGTCCTTTCATTAGAGAACAAGTAAATGTTTCTTCTCTAAACTTGTATTCTTTTTTTTTCTTTTAATGCGGTTCTCAAACTCGTGACTTGTGCAGTAAATTATCGAACTTGTGAATTCTATTGATTAAGTCCGTGTATGTTCAAAACTCAACAAAATGGAGTTGATGTACGTGTTAAAAAATGCAACACGAAAAAACCAAAGTGATAATGAGTAATTAGTTTGGCCCAGCAAACTGCAAGAACATTAACACGAGATAAAAGATGAGGGAAGTTTTCACTAATCACTCCACGACGACACTCCAATTAAAAGCATGGTTTTGTTCCATCTGAATACACGATGCCGACAGTAAGGCTTGATTGGAATATCATATGAGTTGAAGGATTTGATTAATGAAATACAATTTTTATGACCATGATGAAATTAATGCAATTATAGAGACTAATTGATGAATGAGAGAGAGGGGGGCCAACAAGTTGCCCACCCTCTCTTAAGAGATGTGATCACTTTTAGGCCCTATTTGGTAAAAAGTGTTTGTGTTCCCCAAAATAAAAATTTATGTTCTTTTGTTCCGGATAACTAAAAGAGAACATAAACGTGTTTGGTAAAACTTTTGTTCCTGAGAACAAAAACAGATTCAGAACATAATCAATAGTAGAAAAGTTTATTATTGTTCCCGGAACAATTTCGAGAAACACTTCTTTTTTCTTTCCTTCTTATTCCTTTTGGCCAGTCGCCGGCCTCCGCCATGGCTAATGAGGGCCGGCGACCTTGCCGAAGCGTTGCCGGGCCACCGCTGGACAACGCCGACTTGGCGATGGCCCAATGAGGCCAAGCCTTGCTGGTGGCTGGGTGAGCTTGATCTCGGCCTCACTGAGGGCCGGCGACCCTCCGGCGAGGTTAGTTTGGTCGTCGGCCATGGCCAAGACCAGAATTGGCCAAAAGGAAAAAGAAGAAAAAAAAAATATTGAAAAATTAAAAGAAACAATAAAATTATACAAGTTTACTAAATGCATTTCTATTCTTGTAATATAATTTTTTTGCAGTTACTAAACGCATTCTTATGCTCAGAAATTGTTCCCTGGAACAAAAATAGAAAAAGCTATTTCTGTTCAAAAATTGTTTCCCGGAACAGAAACGTTATCAAATGCGCCCTTATTGGCTAGCCTCAAGTTAGGGCGTGTGACCCTCACTAGATATTAGGGGCGAGCATGGTTTCAGAATAAAATCTAAAACCAAAAAATTGGACTAGTGGAAACTTGTCGAGTTCCAAATTATAGATTCCAAAATATGCAAAATAGGTTCCAAGTTTAAAAAATTAGGAATTTGTTTCAACAGATATATTCTATATTATAGGTACATAAAACCTTGGATTTAGAACCTGAAATAAGTTTTTGTATTATTTTTTTGTTTATATTTTCATCAAATCTTGCAATATTCCATGACATCTGATGATAAATGTATAAATTTGAATTACTTGTCTGAACTTTCATTTTATAATTAAAACTTTCACTTTATTGATATTTTATATTTTCGTGTGTCTAAATACAAACTGTAATTAATAGATTATAGTAGCAAGTAGTTGCCATTAAATATGATGATTCACTGTAATCATTCAATTAATAATTTATGTGAAATCTAAGTAGAAATCGAAATCGACAGTGAAACTCGTAATAGGGTAGGTTCCAAGTTCCAAAATACGCAAGGTATGCTTTAAATTCTAAAAAATAAGGAACTTATTTCAGTGGGTAGACTATAAATTTTAAGTGGAACATTTACATAATTTGTAACCGCTTAGACACCATTGCAATTTTACTTGCTTGCTTGTCTCGCGTTTCTAGCCACGTGGCCAAACTCATTAACAGGTAGTTTAAAAATCCACGTATTTTACACACTGTGATGAACTAAAAATAATTACGATATCAATTTATTCATAGTTATTGAAAAAATTAGATTAAGTTCGTGAATTGTCTCTTTCCGTACACATCAGATATAATATAATAAGTTTGATCGAGAAAATATCATCATACTTCCCTTTAACGTGTTTTATTACGTATGCATAGTAATATGAGATCGTTTCTCTGCTTATAAGGCTTTACCAAATCGCATGTTTTGTAGATTAAGAAATTACTGTTCGTGCACATGTGCGGTTACTAACTCCATTGTAAATTCAAAACGTAGAAATTTCTTTGTTCGAATTTAATAATTAAAATTTAGAAGCAAGTGTAATTTATCTTCGTCTACTATATAAGACAAACATTAGACATTACGAATTATCAAGAGCTTAGGGAACTTGGCCTTGTCAAAAAGAAAATAAAAAAATAGAAGATGAAATTAATTTGAAACGTGATATAATTTGTTAATAAAAAAATTACCAAACGATTCTTCATTTGATGACGCAAAATTTGGAAGTTGAACTTTGTTTGTTCGAATTTAATAATTAAAATTTAGAACAAGTGTAATTTATCTTCGTCTACTATATGATTTCAATAAAGACTGACTAATAATAAAAAGGATTCTTCATTTGATGGCGCAAAATTTAAAGTGATTTCAATAAAGATTGGCTTTTTTAAAGGAAAAAAAAATTTAAGTTGACTTGTTTACCCTTGCATATTTGATTGGTTCTTATTGTATAAATTAATTAAACTTTTCTATTTCCAAAATGAAAGTAGTCAACTTATTCCAAACATTTTCCCCTTTTCAAAAATAAAAATAAAACTCACATCACTTTACTCTTTTGCTACTAGCGTTTTTTTTTTTTTTTTTGATCGGAGATTTTGCTACTAATGCTAAGGCACATGCTATAAGCAAGCGTACATTATTGCACGATTACCATAAAATAAAGTGAGCGGGGGATTGGTTTGACTAGATCCCAAAGATTTTTTCTATCTTTAAAAATTGTCATTAATATTCCTAACTCATTCATCGAATCACCACTTTATAAATAAAATTTCTTTAAATTCTATAAAATAGAATCAATATTCTGAGGGCTCGTTTTTTAATTTCAACATTAGTCAACTCTGAAAAAAAAAAAAAAAAAAAAACAAGAATGCTTGAATAAAAATAAATAAAATAAAGAATTACAGAAGTAACACCAAGTAAGGACTTTTTCATGAAGTGATTGTGTCTGGAGAAGGGAAGCGGGTTAAACTTTCATCGATGAAATAAGTGGATACGAAAGAAATATTACAAGACCAATTCAAGAAAAGAAGGTGAGAGGGTATTTAATTATTTATGAAATTATACGAGAAAAAGAGATGAAGAGTAATTAAGGATGCCAGGTAATTGTTTATTTCGACGTAATATATTAGAAGAAATAGAAAAGCGATACACAATTCTCTAGTTGGGCTTAATATATTCGAAAGAAATATAAAAATTCAGATAATCGTCTGTTTTGCTAACTTATATTACATATATGTATATATGTAGGCAATTCGACGAGCTTTGCTTCGTCTCTAACGTTCGGTATTTGGAAGGCGATTCGAGCGACCGCGAGCTCTGTCACTTCTTCCCAAGCAGAGAGCAGAGATGGGTGGCGAGGAGAAGAGGCATCAGATGATGCAAAACCTCTTCGGCGATCAGTCCGAAGAGGAGGAGGAAGAGATCGATTCCGAGCACGAATCAAACCCTCAGCCGCCGGAACCGGACTACCTCTCCGTAAGTCGATCGATTTCTCTCGCCTTCTCTTCTATCTCCAGTCGCCGCAATTCGCACTCGCTCGTGAGAATCGGGACGAGATCGAATGCGTTTTCCGAGTTGATCGGCGGTACGTCTCGTCTGCAATTGGAAGATTGGTCGTTCTTTGTCCTCGTGAAATGGGTTATTTTCCTTTTTGGAGGTGCTAGGGTTTTGGAGTTTATTGCATACCGGGTCATTTCGATTTGGCCGTAGCCCTGGTGACGCGATGTGCGATTCGAAGATTAAATGAGTCGCGGCGTAATAGGAAGTCCTTTTCAGCAGGGACGCACTAGGGCAGTTTTGGTCTTGTCGCTTGTCTAATGTACGGTCTTTTGTAATTGGCAAACGTTGTTACCGTGCAAGGAGTACAAAGAAGGTAATGAATTGACATAAAAAAGCGAGGATTCCGAAAGAGGTAAGAGTGGACGGTCAAGAACACGGAGAGTAGTTGTTTATTTTCATATCGTATAAATGCACGGGAGACTTTTTGGTTAGTTACAATTGAGGGTATTAGGAAGTTGTTTCAGCTACTGATCATCTGCATGTCTTTCGTTCTCACTCCTCTTAGACGAGCATCGATGAATGAATTGAAAACTAACGTTTGAGAGCAGTTAGTGTTGGTATTATATGCATATATCAACTTTCGCTATGACAATGTTTGCAGGATGAAGCAGAGGGAGGCCTTGAGCCTGAAGGCGAGGGAGAAATTGATGTTGAGGGTCATGGAGAGGTTGATGTGGAGAGTGAGGGTGACCTGCGTGACATTGATCCTCATCCGGGAGAAAGTGAAGGCGAGAGAGATCAAAGTTCGGAGGAAGTTATACCTGGTGAGAGGGAAGACAGTGGAAGGAAGGAGACAGACAGTGACGAGAAGGAAGAGTACGGTCAAAGAGTGGTGACAAGCAGGAGAAGGGATGTAATTGAAAGTGCATCGGAGAGGTCCGAGGAACATCATTATCTTGACGATGAAGATGAAGAAGTTGAGCAGGCAAGGAGTCCGAGGTAATTGGGTTCCTTCTTCTTTCTTGAATAATCGCTATATTTGCAGATTCTCCTAATCATGCAGCCCCCTTCTTCCTCTGTTAATTATTGTAAGAAAATCCACTGTCTTTCACTGTCGAGCAATTTTCATCAAGTAAAGAGGCAGTAAAGTTAAAATTCTTGTTAATAATTCTGAGGAAGCGAGGTCTTCTGTTACATTATGTATTGTCGTGCCTCAAACCATGGGGTTCTGTTCCCCCACCTTTCACTACCTATTCCCCTCTTTTCTGATGAAGAGTTTGTCTCTCTTTTGACTTTTTTTGGCTCCCTTTTTAACGTGCTGAAGATAAATGAAGAGTTCTTGTTTCTGGAGGATATTTCTGCTTGAAGAATGTTCTCCCATGTCTTTCAGGATTAACTATTTTCCCCTTGAGCTGACTTTACTGGATAAAAGTGCAAAATTTCTTGATTATTTTTTTACATCCATTGTGGTTGTGATAATTCGCACTAAGCTTCATTGGAATTTTGATTAATTCAGTAAGCGGCCAGATGAGGACAAGGATGAAAATCTCCCTGCAAGTTCGGCCCCAGAGATACGTGATGTGTTTGGTGATTCTGATGATGAAGAGGAGGAAGGCTATGTTGTCCAAAATGAGATTGAGGAGGACACAAATGTGAGCCATTCGTAATTGTATTTGGTTTCCAGGCTTTATCTTTGCTGTTCAACATACATGCTACTTTCACATGGCTTGTGGGCTGATTATTTGGCCCTTCATCATAGCGGTCGCCAATGGAAGATGGGAGCTATGGGAGGGGTCTCAGGCCCGAAGACATGGTACCTGATGAAGATACTAGATATGAGTCGGATGAGGATAATATTGATGCTAAAGTGAAAGAGAAGCCCCTCGGTCCCCCTTTGGTGCTAGAGATTCCTTTACGCCCACCACCGGCTCATCCAGAGAAGGTTTATCTCTCTTAAATATTTTTATCTGGCATCTGATAAGTAACATGCCCATTGAATCAACAAGTCAGTTGCCTCTTATAGTAGTTCATTCATTTTTCATGTGCCAGCCTTATGAGTATGGGAAGCAGCAGATAATGACGGACAAAAAAAAATTACATTGAGATCGCTTCTTGCAGATCTGTAGTCACATATTTTGCCAGAATATTGATAGATCCACTTTCTTGTTTTGGGTGGTACTTATTCATTGAGTGTCATGAGAATGAGCATAAATTTGAGCACCATTGCTTTAATTTTATTCATCTCTGAAGCTGCAAGCTGGTTTATGTGTTGTTCCCTCTTAGCGGGAGCTTGGTGCTGCTTACAAATATGTAAAATAGTATGCTTTATCATTTGCTGCATATATGTATGCATCTTTTGGGCATTCATAGATTGATACTTTTTGTGTTTTTATTTGCAGATGAACATGATCAAAGTATCAAATATCATGGGCATTGATCCTAAACCTTTTGATCCAAAGACATACGTTGAAGAGGATACATTTGTGACAGATGAATCTGGATCTAAGAAACGCATTCGCTTGGAAAATAACATTGTGCGTTGGAGAAAAGTTAGAAATCCAGATGGCACTTCATCTGTGAGTGCGCAATCCCTTACCTCAATGTTTGTTTACTGTTTTGGTTCTCTGTGAATATTATGGGGAAAACATGGAATGTTCTCCCACAAACACCTTTGTGGATGTATGTGGAAATATTCGACATGATGTCATTATGTTTTGGCTTGATTCAATTCTTTGTAGGAAGTTAAATGTGGATGTCATTGACAGCAGTTTTTAAATTTCTATAAAGCTGTAGAAGATGGCATCTTCTGTCGCATTTGATTTCCTCCTGTCCAGATGCAACTGAGGCACTGCATCAAGATATTAGATTTGTGCTGTCGATAGAATATAGTAGTTGAATTGAGGATCTCATAGTTAGGAAAGGCAAAAAGCTATAAAAATATGCTTAAATGAAGTTAAGATCTGGCCTTATGAGGCATTGCCTGATTGTATTGTCACTTTGACTGTACATAAGGTTTGGCTGCCGCTTTTTATGTCACTTGGATTCTGTTAAATGCATGAAGTTGACTATGATGTGACTCTCTGAAAATGGAAGTTGTGTTTTGATGAACATATTGCTGTGCCTTGAAATGATGCATATGTTTGGATATAAATGTAGATTAATGTAGATCTCTGCATCATGTGGTATAAGTTCTCTGGGACCATTGAACAGATAATGTTGGAGAGCAAAGATGCAATTGAAGATGTGCTTCACCCCTTATCCTTCTATTAAGTGGTAAAAGCTGCAAGTGTTGAGTTGTGAGATCTGTAGTTATGCAATTTTTTTTGACCTCTGTGTTTATTTTGCATTATGTGTTGAAATGGTTAAGAGTTTTAAAAATGGAATTGTTGATTAGTGGAAAGTACAAATCTACCAATTCTTGCACTGCGAAGGTCTTTGTCTTTTGTCCCTGATGACTTTTGCTTTGATTATGAATTCCAATAGTATTTTCACTGCAATTCAATTTTCAGAAGAAAACGTGGATATGATCAATGTGTCAGCATACCCTCAAATCTCGTTATTTATTTCCGTTCTTTCCATGCAGTGTGAAAGCAATGCTCGCTTTGTGCGATGGTCAGATGACAGCTTACAGCTATTGATAGGAAATGAAGTTCTTGACATATCAGTGCAAACTGCGCAACATGACCAAGCACATCTTTTCCTGAGGCATGGAAAGGTGACTTCCGGTGACTTTATGATCTGGGAGAACACTTAAGATTGTTTGAACTGGGACCGTTTTCTTTTTTGGGCGAATAAATATTTAAGATTTTTTAGAAATGGTCAAGTCAATGTTACCTGTGTGAGCAGTTTTAAAAATGTGCAGCCTCATCCACTGCTAAGTCGTGTTCTTGGTGTGTGTTAGTGATTAGACATAAGTTCGGAAAAGAAGTGAAAGGCAGGAAAGCATCTTTGATTTGGATTGGAAGAAAATAACCATAGTAATAGAGGGAGCATGAGCAAGGTACCTCATATCTTTGTGTAGGCTGGAACACTTGTGAGCTTTCTGAGGTATTATGTGGCTGACAAGGTTAAGATGGGCAATGATGACCCAAATTATATATATTTAGCCTGGGAAATTATGCTCTATTTAATTCATGACTTTATTGATAGCCACAAGGAACATGGGGCACACTATCTTCGAAATTCTAATGGGAATGCACCATATTGAAGGAACTCTGTTGAGGAATTACTTTTTTATTGCTGACACTATCCTTTTATGAATGGTTATTGTACATCTTTTCAAAAGCCTTCTATTTTTCCTGCTCTTAACAGTCCTAAAGCTTGATTATCCCAAGTGGTATGTGAATATTGATTGTATACCTGTAACTTAATGAAGACAGCATGAAAGAATACGGTGTCTTGGGTACTTCAGGGCCATTGGTAGTGAAGTTCTTGTCAGACACCATGCCACAGATATTCAGCTTTAACATTAAATTGTTAACCTGATTGTCTGAGTGGTGCTTGACAATGTATCGCTATTTTCTGCGTTGAGGCTGAACCGTGAGATGGTTTATTGTAATGGTCAATCTTTGGGACTTTTGCGGAAGTTTACCTTTCTATTAAATTCCTGATCATGTATCTTCAATATATTTCATGTGCTCATTTTTGGCGAGTCAATTTCTTGAAGACTAATTGGTGCATTTTCTTGTGCAATGGTCTCAGGGATTTCTTCAATCACAAGGGAGAATTCTGAGAAAGATGAGATTCATGCCATCTTCATTGACATCAAATTCTCACCGATTATTGACTGCTCTTGTTGACTCACGTCATAAGAAGGTCTATAAGGTTAAAAATTGCATAACCGACATTGATCCAGAGAGAGAAAAGGAGGAAAAAGAAAAGGTAATTAGTTGAACCATTGATAGCTTTCTCTTGCGAGGGATAAAGTTTTCATTTGACTTCTCTCCATCTCAGGCTGCAAATCAAAGTATCAGAGCTAATTTACTTCTTAGTCGGAAGAAGGAAAAGGTAAATAAGAAGTATGCCCCAGCTGTGGACCGGAGGCGCCAGCTTTCGCCTGGTTTCTTAGAGGATGCTCTTGATGAGGTGTGTATTTTTGGTGCTTGCTACTTCATTTCGTTTTGTCTCCCTTGGGGGTCTAGTACCTTATTTCTTTGTTGATGCTATACTGGTAATTTGACAAAGGATAAGGCACTTATTGATGTCTGAATTGCCATTATCTTATCCTCGTAATACTCTAAAAGTGGAAAATTAATAGAAGGCCAGATTCATTGCCGTCAGCATCTTTCTAATCCAATCTGTCTCTCTAAAATTGTACTGCTGATAAAGAAAGATGGGTGGGTCATGGTTGGATTATGCAGACCTCGCCACACAGTGACGTGCTGGTCGACAATGTTTAGGGCCTTAGTTTGACCTATGTACCGCGCTTTTCTCTTCGAATCTGATTAAGGTGACCCCAATGCTAAATCAGGACGAAGAAACTGATTACTATGACTCTCGTCGATCCCGCCGTCGCTTTGAGGATGACCTCGAAATGGAAGCTCAGGCAGAGAGACGCATAATGAGTGCTAAGAAGGTTTGTCACTCTTATAGGGGTTTTGTGCTTTTCTGCTTCTGGATTTACTTGGTTTTATATGATTATCCACATGAAATAAATTCTACAGGGACAAAAAGAAGCCCCTCGCAAGTCTTCTGCACCTGCTGTTAAATCGTCAAGGCGCCAAGTGGCATTCTCAGAGAGTGAACGAGAAGAGTCTGAGTATGAAAGTTATGGGGAGGAGGTTGAGAGGTCCCCCCCTCGCCGAAGAGCTGAAGTTCCTGAACAAGAATATGAGGAGGACGAGGAAGAAGAAGCCGAACCTGACGAAGAGGAAGCCGAAGTTAATGGAGCATCTGAGGAGGAGGAAGAGGTGGAGGTAATGAGGTCTTCTTTACTTATGGTTTTTCTCATGGTTATCAAATACTCGCAACCTCTTTCAGATGTTCTTCCATGTGTAGTGGCTGTTGGCATCAAGAGCTCAGTATGCTGTTGATTTGGAAACGCTTTTCTAGAATTCCCTTGCTAGTTTGACTACCTTAATGAAGTATCTCTAGTCTAAAATCTCATTTTGTGTTTGTGATGCCCCCATTCAGGAGCCAAAGCGAAAAGGGAGAGATTACGGCTCCGGTTACAAGCGCAAGGAGATCGAGTCAGACGAGGAGTCTGCGCCACGGAAGGCCGCGGCACCCCATCGCCGGATGGCAGTCGTTTATGATTCTGAAGAGGAATGAGTGGACGACAAACCCCCTCCCCCCCAAAAAAAGAAACAAAAAAGTCGGCACCGCCACAGTCTTGCTGCCTATTGTTTTCTGGTTGTGTCCTGGGGAACAGCTTTAAGATTTGAGCCCCCTTTTTTTAATGATGCGGAGGTGCACTTGCACTGGCACATGCTTTTTAAAAATGTTTTAGGGCTTAACTCAGGCAAATTGATCTTAATCATTTTGTTCCGACACCTTCTCAAGATAAGATATGTATCTTGTTGATTTTCTTAGCAGATGCTTGTACGATATTCTGTTGTACACGTTTTAGAATCGTAGTGAAGTATGGAATATAAAAATGGAAAAAAGAAGCCAGGCACGAATAAGGCAGGGAAGTAGGTGGGATCCGTGCCTGCTGTCTGTGGCCCATCTCAAAAAACCAATAATTAATAAAATTATGTTGAATTAAATGAGAACAAGAGCCCAGTTTTTTTCTCGGGATACGGACGGATAATTGTTTGTTTTAGCAAGAAAGGGTTGGATTTATGTTTTCGTAGAAATAAAATGGAAACTAGCGCATAATTTCTATTAACCATTAGCTTTAACGTTCATGAGTTTTTACAGATTTTGCAAGCTTAATATTAGATGAAAGTCAAACCTTAAGCATTCAAATTATAAATCGCAAGTCGAAAGGAAAAACAATCACTGGCGAACTGATTTTTTTTTCCCAAGGTTTTCCCGTCTAGATATTGCTCTTAATCGCTTTGATGAATAATTGAACAACCATCATGGTTTTAAAATAGTATTCAGAGTTGAAAAATGCTGAGTTGACTATCTATGTGGAATGATGGAGTGACGATCAAAGGACCAAGGTCTGCCACAAGACTTTTTTGAGGAAATTGGTGAACTTCCTCGATCGGTTTCAAATTTTGACTTTGCATTTTTTCCAGATTTTTAGAATAAAAAACACAAGTATCATAACTTTTGTACAATATTCACTTAAAGTGTCATAATTATTTTTCACTAACTTAAGTGCCACTTCAGAATAAAATTTATCATTTGAGTATCATTTTCCGACTAATCATCCAACATGGATTTTATTTTATATTTCAAAATTTTCCTTTTTTTAAAATGAATTTTAAAAATAAAATAAAAAAAATAAAAAAATTAAGTCAGTATGGCAAAGCCATCAATTTATTTCCACATAGGATTTTTCGGCAAATAAAATCACTAATGAGTTATCAATTTTTCAATTTTTGACGCTTAAGTGAATAAAAATAAAAATTATAGTGCTCAAATGAATACCTTACAAAATTAGGGCATTTTCACTGTTTTTACCTCCAAGCTCAGATTGAGAAACAAAATCAAAAGAAACAAATTAAAACAAGTTGATGTATGAAGTAACAAATCAAAATAATTATATTCGAATAAAAATAAATATATAAAGAAATTAATTGCAATTTTTAAAATAGGATATATTATTTTTTGGCCAAATAAAAAGATTTGTGGAAAATGTTCCCAAATAAAAATAACAAAAGGACCTAAAAAATAGGATTATAATTATCTTGTACATTTCCAACTTCCTAACTCTATCTTTGATTTGTAATTAAGAAAAAAATGATATAGGGTCGGGTGTCTCGTGGTTATGTGAAAATTCTCTACTATCGAGAATGTTTAAGCTATATTAGGCACATTTTGTATAAAAAATTATCAAAAATCATTTTTATTTATTTAGCTTTGACTCATATGATCTTAGGGAAAATTCCAAATAAGGGTATAAAATGCATTCATTTCTTTTTTTTAAATGAGGACCACCAAATCATCTCAAATAAGGGCTTGAAGTATAATTTATTTTAAATAAGGGCTTGAAGTAAGCATATTAGTCTAAAAAAAAAGTCTAACTCCTCTAGCTAAAGGGCATTTTCATCTCTTTTTTTTCTTTTCTTTTTTCTTTTCCTTCCTCCCTCCGCCGTTGGACTCAAGTGAAGGTTGCCCTCGCCCTTGGGCAAGGGCTGTCCTCACCTAACGTCGATGAGGATGACCTCTGCTAGTCGTCAATGGCTATGTCCAGGGGAGGGAATAGGAAAAAAGAAAGGAAAAAGAAAAAAGTATAAAAGATGAAAAAAATAAAAATAAATTCAAAAAATATAGTTACAATTTTTTGACAGAGATACCCCTTCTCCAATGTCCGGAGAAGTCATCGCCAGCCAAAGGTCCTTATTTGAGATTGTTTGATCACTTTAAGCTTTTATTTACAATAATTTGATCACTTCATGTCCTTATTTGGAACAATGTCCATTTTGGGTCATTATTTGATAAAACTAAAACACTTCAAACTCTTTTTTGAAAATTTTCCCATGATCTCAAGATTGATATAAAATATTTAGGGCGTAACACATCTTCATCTACAAAATTTGGATCAATGGGGAAAACTCCTACTTCATTATTCTTATTTGATTTTTTTCACTTCATTTGTTTCATGCATAATCAATATTACAAGTTTTAAGATCTGATTAAATATAGAAGTGTCTTAATAATGTGAATTGAGTATAAAATTTGTATAACAAAAAAGTCGGACAGATTAAATAGGTTAACTTAGCTATGACCATTTTCGATTTGATTTACCCGTTTGATGGGTTTAATTACGACGATTCTAATTAATACTTCCATACTTTGAAAAAATAAAAATAAATAAAAGGATAAAAAAGAAAAAGAAAAAAAAAGAAGAAGAAGAATAAGAGAAGAAGAGAAAAAGAATAAAAAGAAAAAAGAAGAAGAGGAGAAAAAAGAAAAAATAATAATAAATAAAAGAAAAAAAGGAAAAAATAAAAATAAAAAAATAAAATAAAAATAAAAAAGGAAAAATAAAAAAATAAAAAAATAAAAGAAAAAAAGAAAAGAAAAAGAGGAAAAAAAGAAAATAAAGAAAATAAAAAAAAGGAAAAAAAGGAAAAATTATTTAAAAATTAAAATAAATTGATTTGGAATAGAATCGATAGACCGAGCAAAAAAAATAATCCTTCCATAAATCCACTCTTCTCGAAGGTAGGAAATCGGGCTCATTGCATTTTTTATTATTTATTAACCATGGCAAAAAGTGGAATTTCAAAAATGAATTTGGCCGAAAAGGGGCCGGGAGAAAATGATTCGTCTTTCCCCAAGCCGATCCTACTCCCGTCGAAGAGAAGGTGCAGACCACGCTCCAATAGGGCGGCGAGTAGGCGAAAGGTCGAGGCGATTCCAGGAGCCTCTTCCCACCAACCGACCCGATTCGGGGAAACCGACGACGAATCCCCACTCGCGACCGCCGCGACTGGTGCCACTCGCGAGTTGTCCCACGTGTGAGGGGAGAAGAACGACACCTGAAATTGAACAGAAACCGAAGGCGGGAGCAGAATCGAGTAGTTTCCAGCGCCACGTGGCCGTGGGTTCTAGATGTCTCTCGTCCCCCGTCTCTCTTCTGCTTACAAAAAGGCTCCGACCCTCCCTCGTTTCTCGTCACATACACAACGCCAGAAAATCTCACGAAACAACGTTGCGAAAACCAAAGAAGCAGATCAACGTTCGGAAGCGGAGCAAGTGAACTACGACTCGTCGAGGCTTTTGCAATTTTGAATCGTCTTTCGTGGCCTGGGAGCGGTTACTGATCGAGTTTTTTCCTGTTTTTTGGAGGTGCGTTTTCTTCTCTCTGTCCGTTCCTCTCGCGACTGTGCCCTGATGAAATCTTGAGCGGGTATTGTTCCGATTCGGTCGTGCAGATACCTTAGTTTCAGAACCATTCGTTTAGGCTGGTGTGATCGGGTGTCTAGGTTCTGTTTACGGTGAAGGTGATTTTCGCGGCATCGTCAGTTGCTCTCTGGTGTCGTGCGTCAGTGTTTTGGGCAGCAAATTCCAGAGAGAGGTTATTAGGGACAGAGTCCTATCTATGGTGATAACGATGATTGGATTGGAATTGGGATTGGGATTGGGTTAGATTGTTTGCTAGAATCTTGTTAGAGGGAGAGCGTTGTCGGTGGTTGACACTGCTGATTTGCAGAATGGGATTGTTGCTTGCACGAGTAGGCGATGGTGAATGGTGTGTCGATTGATTTACTGTTGTGATTTTTCTCTGTGCAGGTGTAAGTAGAGGCATTATGAATCCTGACAAGTTTACCCACAAGACAAATGAGTCTCTTGCTGGGGCACATGAGCTGGCGATGAGCGCCGGTCACGCGCAATTTACTCCTCTCCATCTTGCCGTGGCTCTGATCTCGGATCCAGCTGGAATTTTCAGCCAAGCAGTCAGGAATGTTGGGGGTGAAGAAGCCGCGAAGGCGGCGGAGAGGGTGTTTAACCAAGCTTTGAAGAAACTTCCTTGTCAGAGCCCGCCTCCTGATGAGATACCTGCCAGCACTAGCCTAATCAAAGCAATTAGACGTGCCCAAGCTGCCCAGAAGTCTCGTGGCGACAGCCACTTGGCGGTTGATCAGCTGATAATAGGCCTTCTTGAGGATTCACAAATTGGGGAACTGCTCAAGGAGGCCGGGGTTGCTAGTGCAAGGGTGAAATCAGAGCTCGAGAAGCTTCGTGGGAAAGAAGGGAAGAAGGTGGAGAGTGCCTCTGGTGACACTACTTTCCAAGCATTGAAGACGTATGGAAGGGATTTAGTGGAGCAGGCTGGTAAACTTGACCCAGTTATCGGGCGGGATGAGGAGATCAGAAGAATCGTAAGGATCCTGTCAAGGAGGACTAAGAACAATCCAGTTCTTATTGGAGAGCCTGGTGTCGGAAAAACTGCTGTTGTGGAAGGCCTGGCTCAGAGAATAGTGAAAGGTGATGTGCCTAGCAACCTTGCAGATGTCAGGCTTATTGCGTTGGATATGGGTGCTTTGGTAGCTGGAGCGAAATACAGAGGCGAATTTGAAGAGCGACTGAAGGCAGTTTTGAAGGAGGTTGAGGAGGCTGAAGGGAAAGTGATACTGTTTATTGATGAAATTCACCTTGTTCTTGGGGCTGGGCGTACTGAAGGATCCATGGATGCGGCCAATTTATTTAAACCCATGCTTGCCAGAGGACAGCTGCGATGTATTGGTGCTACGACACTTGAGGAATATAGGAAGTATGTAGAGAAAGATGCGGCATTTGAAAGGAGGTTCCAACAGGTTTATGTGGCGGAACCCAGTGTGCCTGATACTATAAGCATCTTGAGAGGATTGAAGGAGAAATATGAAGGCCACCATGGTGTTCGAATTCAAGATCGGGCTCTCGTTGTTGCTGCACAGCTGTCCAGTAGATACATAACCGGTAAGTCTTGCAGCCACCCGATTTAGCAGTTCTGGAAGTTCTTTATCTATTGTTGAGGTAACTGACTTTCTCTGGTTTATTTCAATGTAGGTCGTCATTTGCCCGACAAAGCCATTGATTTAGTTGATGAAGCTTGTGCAAATGTGAGGGTTCAATTAGACAGCCAGCCAGAAGAGATCGATAATCTTGAGCGGAGGAGAATGCAACTAGAAATTGAACTTCATGCATTAGAGAAGGAGAAGGATAAAGCCAGTAAAGCTCGCCTTATTGAGGTAAGTCTGAAAAAATCCATAGAGAACTCTTCTTATCTTTTTCTGCTTGTTGAAATCTTTCATTTAATATTTGTCTAACATTTCATTTACTTTATAGGTTCGTAAAGAGCTGGATGACCTGAGGGATAAGCTTCAACCACTCATGATGAAGTACAGAAAGGAAAAAGAAAGGATTGATGAAATCAGGCGACTTAAACAGAAGCGTGAAGAGCTCTTGTTTGCATTGCAAGAGGCTGAAAGAAGATATGATCTGGCCAGAGCTGCAGACCTGCGATATGGTGCAATTCAAGAAGTTGAAGCAGCCATTGCGCAGCTGGAAGGTAGTACTGAAGAGAACTTAATGTTAACTGAGACTGTTGGACCTGACCATATTGCGGAGGTTGTGAGCCGCTGGACTGGCATTCCTGTCACGAGGCTTGGCCAGAACGAGAAAGAGAGGCTAGTTGGACTGGCTGAGAGACTGCATCAGAGAGTAGTTGGGCAAGATCAAGCAGTTAGCGCCGTGGCAGAGGCTGTATTGAGGGCAAGAGCTGGGTTAGGAAGACCCGAACAACCAACTGGCTCTTTCTTATTCTTGGGTCCAACCGGAGTAGGCAAGACCGAGCTTGCCAAGGCCCTTGCTGAGCAGCTCTTTGATGATGAAAATCTTCTAATCCGGATTGATATGTCGGAGTATATGGAGCAACACTCTGTATCCAGATTAATCGGTGCCCCTCCTGGGTAAGTTTGGTAATTTATGATTCGTCTTTCTATAACATTGTTGTGCAAATGTTTGCGGCAGGATCTGATCCTTGTCTATTGTAATTTATAGTTATGTTGGACATGAAGAAGGTGGACAACTAACCGAGGCTGTGAGGAGGAGACCTTACAGTGTGGTGTTATTCGACGAAGTGGAGAAAGCGCACATAGCTGTTTTCAATACACTCCTCCAGGTTCTTGATGATGGCAGATTAACTGACGGCCAAGGCCGAACAGTTGACTTTAGGAATACTGTAATCATCATGACATCAAACCTTGGAGCAGAGCACCTTCTATCAGGCCTGATGGGCAAATGCACGATGCAAGTTGCTCGTGATCGGGTCATGCAGGAGGTAAGGCATGAGTTTGCCCTCTATAAATCTGTCCAGCCATCTATTTCTTCCTGGGGTCATAATAAGAGTACTGACGTATCTTTTCAATGGAACAGGTGAGGAGGCACTTTAGGCCAGAGTTGCTGAATCGGCTTGATGAGATTGTAGTGTTTGATCCTCTCTCGCATGAACAACTGAGGAAGGTGGCTAGACTACAGATGAAAGATGTGGCAAGTAGATTGGCTGAACGAGGCATTGCTTTGGCTGTCACTGATGCAGCTTTGGACTTTGTCCTGGCAGAGAGTTATGATCCGGTAGGTTTTCAGTACTTAGATGTCTGGTTCTCTACTTATTTGGTGGGTCTGTTGGGAGTCATATTGCCGACTCATCTCAATTCCATTACAGGTTTACGGTGCTCGGCCAATCAGGAGATGGCTTGAGAAGAAGGTGGTGACCGAGCTGTCGAGAATGCTTGTGAGGGAGGAGATAGACGAGAACTCAACCGTCTACATCGACGCTGGGCCCAATGGGCAAGATCTCGCGTACCGTGTGGAGAAGAATGGAGGCTTCGTGAATGCCACCACTGGGCAGAAGTCGGATCTACTGATTGAAATTCCGAATGGGCCGAGGAGTGATGCTGCTCAGGCGGTGAAGAAGATGAAGATTGAAGAAATCGAAGATGATGACGAGATGTATGAGTAAATGCCCCTGAAGTCTTCGAGAGAGCTGTAGATTCTCCAGCAAAGCTGTATTTTGCTGGTTCTGAAGTAATGTCTTTTGTCTTTATTGTGATCACCCCTTTCTCTTGATTTTGTAGAACTTGTGAATCTGGTGGGTGGTCACTGTTTGTGATGTTTGGAAACAATTAGTGTGAAGAACTTGGAGATTTTCCATCTCCAAGAGTGCAAGTCCACTGCTTCAGTCTTTTGCGTAGGGACTAAAATGGTTGTAAATAATGTTGGTCTTCTTATTTATCGATTTTTGTCGATAAAAAGTGTTAATTATGTTTTGGAATATGTGTCCAAATCAATGAAGTAGCCAAATTACAGAAAGCATGGTTACTTTAAACCTTTTTTTTTAATTAAAATCATTTTAAATTTTAACCATAGTTGATTAGATATTCCGTTAAGCAGATGAACGTCAAGCAGATGAACAAAATGAATTTAAAGAAGACGTTTTCATTTCCGTTCTCCTTTCTTTTTCTCTTGTTGTGGGACAAAAGTGTGTGGGACAAAAGTGTATTACGTTGGCGAACTAATGAAATTCTCAAGATAAACTGCCAGAAAACAACTGGAAGAGATGTGAAAAGGAAAAAGAGAAGGTCTACGAAACTTGATAATGTGGCATGCCATCGTTATAAAACATATGGTTACAAAGAATTGTCGCACGACAAGTAAAATGACAAAACTGAATTAATCCTTTCATAAATCCATGTATGTCACGCAAAAGAATCGAGTTTCATTGCATTTTTATTAAGCATGAAAATAGTGAGATTTCCAAATTCTTAAGTGGAAAGGGCGATGATGAGTTTTGATGTGCTGTGATATTTGTATTTAGAAGTTGTAGCTTTCGTGCTTGTCGTCGTCGGTTTAGTTTCCTTTAGGGTGAAAAAGAGCATCGAAATGGTCTTAATTCTTGCATATTCAAATGATAAAATAAGTGAAAGAAAAATTAACATGGAGATATTTGATCAATTCCACAGAATTTTTCTTATTTGCTTGGATAATTCAAGGTTCAGTCATATCGACGCAACTACCTGCTTTCAAATGGGTCAAAATTGACTCTTGAATCTACCCCATAAGCGACAACCGCGGCGGGCCCCAACGGCAAAGATCCTCTTCCTCCTCCAACCAACCGGCACGCCAGTCATCGGACGTGTAATAATTTATTGGATGAAATTCTAAAAGGACCCAATGGCGAGTGCCGGAAGGCCAAATGGCGCTTTGCTGCCACCGAGCTTCTGGAAGCTTGGCAACTGATAAACAAAGAACACAGCTAATACAAGCAAATCAAAGAAGCGAGCTGCTAGAGAGGAAGTAAATCAACTTTCGGAAGCAGAGCCACTGAGCTCGACTTGTTGAAGCTTTCCATTGGGATCTTCTTTCGTGCCTGAGAACAGTTGCTGGTGAAATCGCCGACGAACTGATCAAGTTTTTCTTTCTTGAGGTGCGTTTTCTTCTCCTCTATGTTTCGCTTCGCGGCGGTTGCACCTGAGAACGTTGTTCTGAGGTTTGAGCTGTACATTGGCTTATCACCTGCGGGCAGAAAATATGGGAGTTGTTTTATTTTAGTCTGCCCGGATACCTCTGCTTAGCTTCGGAGTCGTTCTTTTGGGTCTTTGTGATTAGGGGTCTAGGTTTATGTAATTGGGTTTGGAAGCAAATCGCGGAGGAAGATTCTTTTGACACTTCTAAGCATTGGTGAAATGAAGATTTATATAAAATTGGGTTACGATCTTTAGCTAGAATGTATCAGAGGGAAATCGGTGTCTATGATTGACACGGCTGATTGCACAATGTTAATGTTGCTTGGCATGAGTAGACATAGTGAATGGCATCCATGGGTGATTTGACAGTTGTAATTCTCTGTGCAGAGACTAGACGCCCTGTGTGTCCTGAAAACTTTTCCCACAAGACAAATAAGGCTCTTGCGGAGGGCTTAAGCTGGCAAAGGATGCTGGTCATGCACAATTTGTTCCTCTCCATCTTGCCAGTGCTCTAATCTCGGAGCCAGCTGGAATTTTCCATCGAGCAATCAGCAATGTTTGGGGAGAAGCAGCAGTGCAAGAGGTGCAGAGGGAGTTTCGCGGAGCTTTGAAGAACCTTCCTTCTCCGAGCTCACCTCCCGATGAGATCCGTGCGAGCACTGACCTAATAAAAGCAACCGAGCGTGCCCAAGCAGCCCAAAAATCTTGTGGCGACAGCCAATTGGCTGTGGATCAGTTGATAACTGGCCTTCTTGGGGATTCACAAATTCGGGATTTGCTTAAAGATGCAAGGGTTGCTACTGCAAAACAGAAATCGGAGCTCAAGAAGATTTGCAGGAAAGAAAGGAAGAAGAGCACTTCTGGCGACTCTACCATCCAAGCGTTGAAGAATTATGGAAGGGACTTAGTGGAGCAGGCCGATAAACTTGACACAGTTATCTGAGGAGATCAGAAGGGTCGTAAGTATCCTGTCAATGAGGACTAAGAACAATCGACTTCTTACTGGAGAGGCAGGTGTGGGCAAAACTACTATTGTGGAAGGCTTGGCTAAGAAAATAGCGAGGGGAGATGTTCCCAGCAACCTTGCCGATGTTAGGCTTATTGAGTTGGACATGGGTGCTTTGGTAGCTGGAGCAAAATACAGAGGAGAATTTGAAGAGCGACTGAAGGCAGTTTGGAAGGAGGTTGAGGAGGCTGAAGGGAAAGTGATACTGTTTATTGATGAAATTCATCTTGTTCTCGGTGCTGGGCGTACTGAAGGATCCATGGATGCGGCCAATTTATTTAAACCCATGCTTGCTAGAGGACAGCTGCGATGTATTGGTGCTACGACACTTGAGGAATATAGGAAGTACATAGAGAAAGATGCGGCATTTGAAAGGAGGTTCCAACAGGTTTATGTGGTGGAACCCAGTTTGCCTGAATACTATAAGCATCTTGAGAGGATCGAAGGAGAGATATGAAGGCCACCATGGTGTTCGAATTCAAGAGCGGGCTCTCGTTGTTGCTGCACAGCTGTCTAGTAGGTACATAACTAGTAAGTCTTTATACCATTGAGCATTCTTCGGAAGTTCTTTATCTTGCCTTAGGAGATGATTCAGGAGGTAACTGACTATTTATGATTTATTCTAATATAGATCGTCGTCTGCCTGACAAAGCCATCGATTTAGTTGATGAAGCTTGTGCAAATGTGAGGGTTCAGCTGGACGGCACACTAGAAGAGATCGATAATCTTGATTGGAAGAGAATGCAAGTGGAAGTTGAACTTCATGCCCTAGGAAAAGAAAAGGATAAAGCCAGTAAAGCTCGCTTAGTTAAGGTAAGTCTGAGGCTGAAAAATCAGTCGAAAACTCTATTTTGCTTATTTTGCTTATTGAAATCTTTCATTTAACATTTCTTTTGACGTTTTATTTACTTATAGCTTCATATAAAGTGGCATGGCTTGAGGGCCAAGTTTTGGCCACTGAAGAAGTACAGGAAAGAAAAGGAAAGGGTCATCAATCCGGCCCAAGCTGCAGAACTTCAAAAATGTGGAGATCATGATGTCGAAGTAGCCATCGCGCAGCTGGAAGGAAATATTGAGAACTTAATGTTGACTGAGACTGTAGGACCAGAACATACTGGACTGGCATTCATGTCACAAGGCTCAGCCAGAATGAGAGAGAGAGGTTACTTGGACTGGCTGAAAGACTGCACAACGTTAGCGTTGCTTGGCGTGAGTAGAGATAGTGAATGGCATCCATGTGTCATGGGCCGATCGATTGGGATTATGACCGTGCGGTAATTTAGGCGCTTTTGGATCAACTTGGATCATCGGGATGCCTAAGCCAAGTTGCTCACTCGTTCGCTCACTCAGATTGTAGAGAGAGAATTTCTAGAGAGAAAAGCTCTAAAGAGAAAGGAGCCTTTGTATTACTAAATGGTTCAATGGATACAAATGAGGAGGAGGGTACCCATTTTTATATTTCAGGCTCTCAGATTACAACCATTGAGCGAGTTTTCATCCGGCGGACGAGATCATACCGCCCAACCTACCAACTACCAACACTAATGGCAGGAGAGTTCTAGACTTTGGCGCAATTACCGTGTCGCCCACCCTTGGAACGTTCCGAAAACTCTCTTGTTGGAAATCCTAGCAATTGTAGGAGGTCTTCCTCGGAGATGCACGGTTCTTTAGCCATAAAAACCTTTTGGCCGCGACACATGACTGATTTTGTTAAGAAAACTCCTGTTAGATTTTGAAGTTGATAAAACTTTCATATTTCTATTCTTATTCTTATTCTGAGAGATACTAGACTTCTGTGGAACTCTGTCAAAGTCTATTTTACATTAGAAGTTTGCCCCACTCTGGCGAAGATCCAGACTGAATTCAAGTGAAGAACGAAGAACCTTCCTTTTCCGAGCTCACCTCCCGATGAGATCCGTGCGAGCACTGACCTAATAAAAGCAACCGAGCGTGCCCAGGCAGCCCAAAAATCTTGTGATGACAGCCAATTGGCTGTGGATCAGTTGATAATTGGCCTTCTTGGGGATTCACAAATTCGGGATTTGCTTAAAGATGCTAGGGTTGCTAGTGCAGAAGTGAAATCAGAGCTCAAGACGATTCGTGGGAAAGAAAGGAAGAAGAGCACTTCTGGCGACTCTACCATCCAAGCGTTGAAGAAATATGGAAGGGACTTAGTGGAGCAGGCCGATAAACTTGACACAGTTATCGGGCGGGATGAGGAGATCAGGAGGGTCGTAAATATCCTGTCAATGAGGACTAAGAACAATCCAGTTCTTACTGGAGAGCCAGGTGTGGGCAAAACTGCTCTTGTGGAAGGCTTGGCTAAGAAAATAGCGAGGGGAGATGTGCCAGCAACCTCGGCAATGTTAGGCTTATTGAGTTGGACATGGGTGCTTTGGTAGCTGGAGCGAAATTTAGAGGAGAATTTGAAGAGCGACTGAAGGCAGTTTTGAAGGAGGCTGAAGGAAAAGTGATCCTGTTTATTGATGAAATTCACCTTGTTCTCGGTGCTGGGCGATGGATGCGGCCAATTTGTTTAAACCATGCTTGCCAGAGGACAGCTGCGATGTATTGGCGCTACGACACTTGAGGAATATAGGAAGTATGTAGAGAAAGATGCGGCATTTGAAAGGAGGTTTCCATTTGTTTGTTAAAACTAAATGCATTTCTTTTTGTCCCATATAGGAAAAGTGGGAAAAGTGGGCCAATTTATAAGTGTGAGGTTGCCTTTGAATATTTAAAGGAATGATTGGGTGTGGGCTAGATCTCACCATATCCGCGTGCGGTGTGCGATTATTTAGCGCACTTAGCACGCTTTCTCTTTGTTATTTTATTTTTATTTTTCTTCTGACGTTTTATTTACTTGTAGCTTCGCATAAAGTGGCATGTGTTGTGGGCCAAGTTTTGGCCACTGAATAAGTACCAGAAAGAAAAGGCGGTGAGTCGCTGGACTGGCATTCCTGTCACGAGGCTCAGCCAGAAAGACAAAAAGAGGTTACTTGGGCTGGCTGAAAGACTGCATCAGAGAGTCGTTGGGCAAGATCAAGCTGTCAGTGCCGTGGCAGAGGCTGCATTGAGGTCAAGAGCTGGGTTAGGGAGATCACAACAGCCAACCGGTTCTTTCTTATTCTTGGGTCCAACTGGAGTAGGCAAGACCGAGCTCGCCAAGGCCCTCGCTGAGCAGCTCTTTGATGACGAAAATCTTCTAATCCGGAATGATATGTCGGAGTACATGGAGCAGCATTCTGTGTCCAGATTAATTGGTGCCCCTCCTGGGTAAGTTTGGTAATTTATGATTCTTCTTTCTATGACATTGCTGCGCAAATGTTGGTTGCAGAATCTGATCCTTGTCTGCTGTACTTTATAATTATGTCGGAGTACATGGAGCAGCATTCTGTGTCCAGATTAATTTTTTTCCACAGGTTTTCCCGTCTAGATATTGCTCTTAACCGTTTTGATGAATAATTGAACAACCATCATGGTTTTAAAATAGTATTCGGAGTTGAAAGATGCCGAGTTGACTCTCTCTGTAGAATGATGGAGTGACGATCGAAGGACCAAGGTCTGCCACGAGATTTTTTTGAGGAAATTGGTAAACTTCCTCGATCGGTTTCAAATTTTGACTTTGCATTTTTTTTTTCAGATTTCTAAGGAAAAAGAAATACAAGTATCATAATTTTCGTACAATACTTACTTAAATGCCATAATTATTTTTTCGCTCACTTAAGTGTTACATCATAATAAAATTTATCATTTGAGTATCATTTTCCGGCTAATCATCCAACTTGGATTCTTTTATTAATTTCCCATTCGACATGAAATTTTTTTTCATTTTTTCTTTTGTTTTTTTTCTTCTTTTTTTTCAAGGCAGGTGAGGCGACGCCTCACCCCACTAGCCCTGAACAAAGGGCAAAAAATGCAAAAAGAAAAAAAGCAAAAATGAATTAAAAAATAAAATATAAAAAATAATTAAAAATTTGTTTAAGTTAGCACTGGCAAAACCACATATGACAATTGACGTCCACGTAGGATTTTTCGGCAAATAAAATCACTAATGAGTGATTGATTTTTTAAATTTGTGTCACTTAAGTGAATAAAAAGAAAAATTATGGCGCTCAAATGAGTACCTTACAAAATTATGGCATTTTCACTGTTTTTACCTCCAAGCTTAGATTGAGAAACAAAAGCAGAAGAAACAAATTAAAACAAGTTGATGTATGAAGTAACAAATCAAAATAATTATATTCGAATAAAAAGAAATATATAAAGAACTTAATTGCAATTTTTAAAATAGTAGATATTATTTTCCGGCCAAATAAAAAGATTTGTGGATATTGTTTTCAGATAAAAAATAACATAAGGGCATAGGAATGTAATTATCGTGTACATTTTGAACTTCCTAACTCTATTTTTGAATTGCAATTAAGAAAAAATCACATAGGGTTAGGTGTCTCGTGGTCATGTAAAACTTCTCAATGATCCGAATGCTTAAGCCATATTAGGTACATTTTGTATAAAAAATTATCAAAAATCATTTTTTTTTTAAATTTAGCTTTGATTCATATGATCTTAGATAAAATTTCAAATAAGGGGATAAAATGCTTTCATTTTCTCAAATAAGGACCACCAAATCATCTCAAAGAAGGATATGAAGTATAACTTTTTTTTAAATAAGGCCTAAAGTAAGCATATTAGTCTTAAAAAAGAGTCTAACTCCTCTAGCTAAAGGGCATATTCATCTTTTATCTTTTGAATTTTTTTTCTTTTCCCTCTTCCCTCCGCCGTTGGACTCAAGTGAAGGTTGCCCTTACCCTTGGGAAGGGCTGTCCTCACTTGACGCTAGTGAGGATGACCTTTGCTTGGCGTCAATGGCCATGTCTGGGGAAGGGAAGAGGAAAAAAAAAAAAAAAGAGAGTATAAAACACGGAAAAAAATATATAGTTACAATTTTTTGATTTAAAACGGCCATTCTCCAATGGTTGGAGAAGTCACCGCTAGCTAAAGGTCCTTATTTGAGATGATTTGACCACTTTGGGCATTTATTTAAAATATTTGGTCACTTTAGGTCCATATTTGAAACAATGTCCATTTTGGACCATTATTTGATAAAACTAAGGCACTTCAAACTCTTTTTTGAAAATTTCCCCATGATCTTAAGATTGATATCAAATGTTTTAGGTCCCAACACATTTTCATCCATAAAATTTGGATCAATGGGGAAAACTCCTACTTCATTATTCTAGTTTGGTTTTTTTTTTTCCACTTAATTTGTTTCATGCATGAGCTTTTGAGATTTAATTAAATATAAAAGTGTTTTAATAATATGGATTGAGCATAAAATTTGTATAAAAAAAGTGGAACGGATTAAATAAGTTAACTTAGGCCTGACCATTTTCGATTTGATCTACTCGTTTGATGAGTTTAATTACGACCAATCTTATTAATATTTCCATACCGATCAAAAAAATAAAATCCTTCCATACATCCACGCTTCTCGAAGGTAGGAAATCGGGCTTATTGCATTTTTTATTTATTTATTAACCAAGGGAAAAAGTGGAATTTTAAAAAAGAATTTGGCCGGAAAAGGGACGGGAGAAAATGATTCGTCTTTCCCCAAGCCGATCCTACTACCGTCGAAGAGAAGGTGCAGTTCACGCTCCAATAGGGCGGCGAGTAGGCGAAAGGTGCGATTCCAGGGGCCTCTGCCCACCAACCGACCCGATTGGGGGAAACCGACGACGAATCCCCACTCGCGACCGCCGCGACTCATGCGACTCGCGAGTTGTCCCACGTGTAAGGGAAGAGGACCGACACCTGGATCTCTAAAACCGAAGGCGGGAGGCAGCAGAATCGAGTAGTAATTTACTGGAGGAAATTCTAAAAGGACCCAATGGCGAGTGCCGGAAGGAAAAATGGCGCTTTGCTTCCACCGGGCTTCTGGAAGCTTGGCGGCTGATAAACAAAGCAACACAGCTAAGGAAAGCAAATCAAAGAAGCGAGCAGCTAGATAAGAAGTAAAATCAACTTTCGGAAGCAGAGCCACCGAACTCGACTTGTTGAAGCTTTCCACTCGGATCTTCTTAAATAAAAATCATTTTTAATTTTAACCATACTTGATTGGATATTTTGTTAAGCACATGAACAAGATGAGCTTGAAGAAAACATTTTCATTTCCATTGTCGTTTCTTTTTCTCTTTTTTTGGGACAAAAGTGTATCACGTTGGTGAACAAATTAAATTCTCAAGATGAACCTCAATAAAACAGGAAAAGAAAGTGAAAAAGAAAAAAGAGAAGCTCTACGGAACTTGATAATGTGGCGTGCCATCGGGATAGGGCATATAATTATAGAGATATGATTATATGGAATTGTGGTGATTAATTGTGCACGACAAGTAAAATGACAAACTGAATTAATCCTTCCATTGATCCATGTATGACATGCATAATGAAAAAAGATTGAACTTTATTGCATTTTTATTAATCATGAAAAATAATGAAATTTCCAAATTCTTGGGCAGAAAAGGGCAATGAGTTTTGATGTGTTGCAGTATTTGTTTTCACTGAAGTTGCAACTTTCGTGCTCGTAGTTGTTGGTTTAGTTTTCTTTTAAGGGCGAAAAAAGCATCGAAATGGCCTTTACTCTTGCATATCCAAACGATAGAATAAGTAAAAAAAAAAATTAACATGGAGATATTTTATCAATTCCGCATAATTTTTCTTATTTGCTCAGATAATTCAAGTTTCGGTTATATCACAAAGTTACCTCAATTGATCTTTCAAATACGGTTGAAGTTTGAAAATTGAACCTGTTCCCATAAGCATCGACCGGTATATTCCCATAAGCATCGACCGGGTATATTATAATCTTAAGGGGCGGAAATTCCTTGCAGGATCGCGTTTTCCTCACGCTCGCGCTCAACCTCGCCACTATATATATATATCGAGTAATATCGCCTAACAAGCAAATCAAAGAAGCGACTCTACTTTCGCAAGCAGAGCCAGCGAACTGAGACTCGTTGAAGCCTTCCGTTCGAACCTTCTTTCGTGTCTGAGAACGGTTGCCGGACGAACTGATCGAGCTTCTGATCGAGCTTTTCTTGGGTCTCTGTTCTTCTGGTAATTTTCACCAGAACTTTACACCCGAGAACGTTTTTCTGAGTTTTGAGCTGTGTACTGGGAATGGCTTATCTCTCGCGCTCAACCTCGCCACTATATATATCGCCTGATATCGCCTAGCAAGCAAATCAAAAAAGCGACTCTACTTTCGTAAGCAGAGCCAGCGAACTCAGACTCGTTGAAGCCTTCCGTTCGGACCTTCTTTCGTTCGAGCTTTTCTTTCTTGGGGTGCATTTTCTCCTCCTCTGTTTTCTCCTCTCACGTGTTCATGCATTGAGGATCCTAACCAATCTTAGATCCCTGTTCTTCTGGTAATTTCACCAGAACTTTGCACCCGAGAACGTTTTTCTGAGTTTTGAGTTGTGTACTGGGAATGGCTTATCTCTCGCGGGCAGAAAATATGGCAGTTGTTTCATCTTCTCTGTCAGGATACCTCTGCTTAGATTCGGAAACGTTCTTTTGGGTTTATGTGATTGGGTGTCTAGGTTTATGTAATTGGGCGTTTTCGGAAGCAAATCATGGAGGGAGGTTCTTAAGACACACAGTTCTAAGTATTGGTGAAATGATGATTTGATTGGAATTGGGTTATGATCTTTTGCTAGAATGTTATCAGAGGGAAACCGGTGTCTATGATTGACATGGCTGATTGCACAATGTTAATGTTGCTTGGCGTGAGTAGAGATAGCGAATGGTATCCATGGCTGATTTGACAGTTGTAATTCTCTGTGCAGGGACTAGGGCGCACTATATGTATCCTGGCAACTTCACCCACAGGATAAATAAGGCTCTAGCAGGGGGCCTTAAGCTGGCGAAGGATGCTGGTCATGCACAAGTTGTTCCTCTCCATCTTGCCAGTGCTCTCATCTCGGAGCCTGCTGGAATTTTCCGTCGAGCAATCAGCAGTGTTGGGGGGGAAGCAGCAGTGAAAGCGACGCAGAGAGTGTTCAACCAAGCTTTGAAGAACCTTCCTTCACCGAGCTCAAGTCCCAATAAGATCCCTGCGAGCACTGACCTAAAAAAAGCAATTGGGCGTGCCCAAGCCACCCAAAAATCTCGTGGCGACAGCCAATTGGCTGTGGATCAGTTGATAATTGGCCTTCTTGAGGATTCACAAATTCGGCATTTGCTTAAAGTTGCTGGGGTTGCTAGTGCAAGAGTGAAATCAGAGCTCAAGAAGATTTGTGGCAAAGGAAGGAAGAAGAGCACTTCTGGTGACACTACCATCCAAGCATTGAAGAAATATGGAAGGGACTTAGTGGAGCAGGCCGATAAATTTGATGCAGTTATTGGGCGGGATAAGGAGATCGGAAGGGTCATAACTATCCTGTCAATGAGGACTAAGAACAATTTAATTCTTACTGGAGAGCCAGGTGTGGGCAAAACTGCTGTTGTGGAAGGCTTGGCTAAGAAAATAGCGAGAGGAGATGTGCCCAGCAACCTCGTCGATTCTAGGCTTATTGCGTTGGATATGGGTGCTTTGGTAGCTGGAACGAAATATAGAGGAGCATTTGAGGAGCGACTGAAGGCAGTTTTGAAGGAGGTGGAGGAGGCTGAAGGAAAAGTGATATTGTTTATTGATGAAATTCACCTTGTTCTTGGTGCTGGGCGTACCGAAGGATCTATGGATGCAGCCAATTTGTTTAAACCCATGCTTGCCAGAGGACGGCTGCAATGTATTGGCGCTACGACACTTGAGGAATACAGGAAGTATGTTGAAAAGATGCGGCATTTGAAAGAAGGTTCCAAGGGGTTTACGTGGGAGAACCTAGTGTAAATGATTCAATAAGCATCTTGAGAGGATTGAAGGAGGAATATGAAGGCTACCATGGTGTTCAAATTCAAGATCAGGCTCTCATTGTTGCTGTACAGCTGTCCAGTAGATACATAACTTGTAAGTCTTACACCATTTAGCATTCTTGGAAAGTTCTTTATCTTGCCTTAGGAGATGATTCTGGAGGTAACTGATTATTTATGATTTATTCTAATGTAGGTCGTTGTCTACCTGACAAAGCGATCGATTTAGTTGATGAAGCTTGTGCAGAGCTGAGGGTTCAGCTGGACAGCAGACCAGAAGAGATCAATAATCTCGATTGGAAGGGAAAGCAACTGGAAGTTGAACTTCATGCATCAGAAAAAGAGAAGGATGAAGCCACTAAAGTTTGCTTAATTAAGGTAAGTCTGAGGCTGAAAAACTCTGTTGTGCTTATTTTGCTTTTTGAAACCTTTCACTTAATATTTGTTCGTACATTTGATTTGTAGGTTCGTAAAGAGTTTATCGATCTTTCATTTAACATTTGTTCTGACGTTTTATTTACTTGTAGCCTCGTATAAATTGGCATGTCTTGAGGAACAAGTTTTGGCCACTGAAGAAGTACCAGAAGGAAAAGGAAAGGGTGGATGAGCTCTTGTTACAAGAGGCTGAGGGTAGTCTGGCCCGAGCTACAGAGCTGCAAAAATGTGGAATTCACAATGTGGAAGTAGCCATCGCACAGCCGGAAGGAAATATTGAGAACTTAATGTTGACGGAAGGAAATATTGAGAACTTAATTTTGACAGAGACTGTAGGACCAGAACATATTGCTGAGGCGGTGAGTCGCTGGACTGGCATTCCTGTCACGAGGCTCAGCCAGAAAGACAAAAAGAGGTTACTTGGACTGGCTGAAAGACTGCATCAGAGAGTAGTTGGGCAAGATCAAGCTGTCAGTGCCGTGGCAGAGGCTGTATTGAGGTCAAGAGCTGGGTTAGGGAGACCACAACAGCCAACTGGTTCTTTCTTATTCTTGGGTCCAACTGGAGTAGGCAAGACCGAGCTCGCCAAGGCCCTTGCTGAGCAGCTCTTTGATGATGAAAATCTTCTAATCCGGATTGATATGTCGGAGTACATGGAGCAGCATTCTGTGTCCAGATTAATTGGTGCCCCTCCTGGGTAAGTTTGGTAATTTATGATTCTTCTTTCTATGACATTGCTGCGCAAATGTTGGTTGCAGAATCTGATCCTTGTCTGTTGTAATTTATAGTTATGTTGGACATGAAGAAGGTGGACAACTAACGCAGGCTGTGAAGACGAGACCATACAGTGTAGTGTTATTGATGAAGTGGAGAAAGCGCATGTAGCTGTTTTCAATGTACTCCTCCAAGTTCTTGATGATGGCAGATTAACTGATGGCCAAGGCCGAACAGTTGACTTTACCAATACTGTCATCATCATGACCTCGAACCTTGGAGCGAAGCACCTTGTATCAGGCCTGAAGGGCGAATGCTCGATGCAAGATGCCCGTAATCGAGTCATGCAGGAGGTGAGGCATGAGATTCCCCTTTATAAATCTGTCTAGCCATCTAATTCTTCATGGGGTGATAATAAGAATACTGATGTATCTTTTCAATGGAACAGGTGAGGGGGCACTTTAGGCCAGAGTTACTGAATCGGCTTGATGAGATTGTAGTGTTCGATCCTCTCTCGCATGAACAACTGAAGAAGGTGACTAGACTACAGATGAAGGATGTTGCAAGTAGATTGGCTGAAAGAGATATTGCTTTGGTTGTCACCGATGCGGCTTTGGACTTTGTCCTGGCAAAAAGTTATGATCCGGTAGGTTTTCAGTACATAGATGTCTGGTTCTCTACTTGGTGGGTCTGTTGGGAGTCATATTGCTGACTTGTCTCAATTCCATTACAGGTTTACGGTGCTCGGCCAATCAGGAGATGGCTTGAGAAGAAGGTCGTGACCAAGCTGTCGGAGATGCTCGTGAGGAGGGAGATAGACGAGAACTCGACCGTCTACATCGACGCTGGGCCCAACGGGCAAGATCTCGCATACCGCGTGGAGAAGAATGGGGGATCCGTGAATGCCACCACTGGGAAGAAGTCGGATCTGCTGATCGAAATTCTGAATGGGCCGAGGAGCGATGCTGCTCAGGCGGTGAAGAAGATAAAGATCGAAGAAATCGAAGATGATGATGAGATGTATGAGTGAGTGAAGGCTTTATGAAGTCTTTTGAGAGAGCTATATGGTTTGTCCGGCAAAGCTGTATCTTGCTGGTTCTGAAATTGTGTCTTTTGCCTTGTGTTGACCCACCCCTTTTTCTTTGGTTTTGTGGTAACTTGTATAGTCTGGTGTGGGGGGTCAGTGCAGTGGCTGCAATGTTTGGAAATTAATAAATGAATAAGTACATTAAAAATCCTAAAACTTATTACAAATTGCACTTTTGTAATGAGTTTTAGGACTTCATTACATTGCTTTAGTAATTTGTGCAAGCACTAATGTGGCTGTAAATAATGTTTTAGTGTTCTTCTTTATCTATTTTGTTAATATAAAGTATTAAAGTCCAAAACAGCCAAGCTTTGAAATGAGACATGTGTCCATATCAGCCAAGCAAATTATCGAAAGCATAGTCACTTCAGAAGTTGCTTTAAAATAAAAGAAATATTAATCATACCTAATTATAAATTAGAAATTTCGAATTTTTCACGTCTAGCAAAAGCCAAGCTAAGCAATATCAGCTTATATGAGCTCTGCAGTCTGATCATGTGCGAATTCTGATGAACGAGATTAAATTGGAAGAAGCCCTTTTCATTTCCATTTCTCCTTTCTTTTCGGACAAAAACTATTTTACGTAGGTGAAGTCAAATCGAAATTCTCAAGAGATAAACAGCAAGAAAATAACTGGAAAAAAAAAAAAAAAGCGGGGAAAAAAAGGAAAAAACAAAAGAAAAAAAGAGAAGCTCTAAGAAACTTCATAATGCGGGATGACGTGCGATGACAGAGAGGAGAGAGAAAAGAAAAGAAGAGAGAGAGAAGCATTGAGAGTCCGAGCTGATCTTCGATGATGACAGGAAGACGACAATGGCGCAAACCCTAATCGGATAGACGATTCCTCCCTTCCGTTTGCCAGTCTGCGCAAGCCTCTCTCTGTGTCAGTTTCTTCCCGGATTCGGACCCCTCGGCCTAGGGCCTCCCTCCCGGATCGCGAAATGCCATCGATTCTGGAACGGAGCACCAACTCCTCGCCGTCGTCGCCCCCGCCCCTGCCGCCGGCCCCCGTCGTCGTCCCCACAGCTCAGGAGCCTAACGCCACCTCCCCGGACTTCAGCCCCGTCTGCCCCGGCTTCTTCTACGACGCCGTCCTGGTCATCTCCGCCGCGCTGTTCGTGCTCTTCCTGGCGTACCACGCCAAGAGGAACTTGAAGAAGCTGTACAATGGGCGGTCTCATGTCATGATCTCCTACTATGCGCTCCTCTGGGTGGTGTCCCTGCTCAACCTCGCTTGGTGCTCGCTTCAGGTTTGCCTTGTTTGTTCCTCGTCGGACGGACTGGGTTTGGGCTGTAACTTTTTGATCTTTCGGTTCATCTGACTGATTGACGAGGAAAGTTACATCCTTTGGAATGTATTTCTTTTTACGCGAGTTGTTTACCTGAGGAATCATGGTAGTCGGTGCCGTGTGATGGTTGTTGCTGGATGTATTCCTTCTTGCTACACTGATCTTATCGATAGTGCCGCAAGCAATTTTATTGTTTTCGTTCGTTATCTCGAGTGGCTGGCTGATTTCTGTGCTCTACGGGAGCTCTTGTTGATGTTCGCTTCTGATAATTTATTGTGAAACTAACAGGCTTGGCAGTGCACTCCCGGAAGCAAGACTGGCTGGAACATCTTGTCGCTGTTTACCACGTCGGGGCTGCTATGTATGGAGATCAGCTTGGTAGCTTTTCTGCTTCAAGGAAATTACGCAAATGGATTGGAAGCTTTGTCACGAACTTTCCGGGTCACGGCGATCATCATTGGCGTCGATATTCTTCTGAAGGTATCGGTTCTTCAATGGCTATCTATGTATGCATGGTTTTCTATGGACGCTGGGATTTCCAATGGATCGTGTTATTTATACCTCTTGGTAATTAAGGCTTGTAACTTTTGTCATGCTTAAGTAATCAGTTGACAACTTGACCAGACAAGTGATGAGGGATTATTTGTAGTCAAGAGAAAAATGATCCTAGTTGTTCATATTGTTCCAGCATTGTGCATAAGCAACATACTTTGTTAAATGCCTTCTCTTTGAGCTCAATGTTTGATGAGCTTGGCTGCCATGGAGTTTGAACACGCCGCTGAATATGCTGACTCTACTGCAATGCGCAATGTGCATTGGATACTGAAGAGTTTTCACTTGCCTGGTCTCTTGTTTTCTGATGCTACTTTGGTTACGTCTATGGTTTGTACACTTAAGTTAAAGTATATGTTAGCAGTGAAACTTCTAACAGGTTGTGAAGAAGTCAATTTGGTAGTCACAATCATGGAAATCAGCGAATTCTCCATCTTTTTCCCCCACAAATTTCATTTGGGATATATCGGTCTAGGTAGACGAAGTGCAACTGACATAGAAATGGGTCGTAGATCTTCTGTCAATGTTTTAATGCGAGTGACCTTTTCTGTTGGCATGATTAAAAGACTAAGATGATGAGTGAGTTTATATTTAATGAAGCGGTTGGCGGACCATATTGTATACTGATACTGTGGATCTGTCGGTGTGGACCTCTTGTATGTTAGCAAAACATTCAGATTGAGCTGATTCAAAGGCCTTGGGGGCATGCATTTTCGGTATTGTGCTAGCAGTTCTTATAGCATACTTCTTATCAAGAGTCTCATGTGAAAGGCTCATGGAAGCGAACTTTTGTTTAACAGGCCCAAAATGGGAAACTTCCTATGTTCTCTCTTATCTTAGCTTTATTGCTGTTTACAGCACATGCCACTCTAGAGCAGGCTATTTATGCTTCTCTGCTGAAGCATTTTCCTTATGTGGTTGGATTATCCTCTGGTACTTTTGACACATTGAGTAATAATCTAAGCACTTATTTTTGGGTATAACAGGCTGTTTATGTATTTGGGTTCCGGGTGCCGTTGTTCTTCGATGTTGGAAGTACACATAGAGTGAAATGGGCATTGTGGAGTATCCATGAAATAGTTATAACTGCAGTTTATTCCTTTGTGCTGTTCATAAGATTCTCAAAATGGGCCGAGGAGTTGCCTCGTAAGTACCAATCTCATCTCAAGTTCGTCCCTAATCCATGAAAGGGTGGTGACTTACATGTTGTATTTTCCGTGCAGCCAGACCAGCATTCTACAGATACATTGTTGTCATGTTTGTCATCAATTCAGTCGCTTTACTAGCCTGTATGCTTGCTGGAATTGGAGCTGGCTTTGGCACTTGGTACCTTCAGGCTAATCCTTTCATCTTGAGTGCTTTGTCTACTCCTTACATAAATAGACAAATCAAGTATTTCTCCTCTTTATGCAGGTTGTACAGTTTGATAGTGATCTGCTATCATGCGCTCTATCTTCCCTTTCTCTATGTGATTTTTCTTGCCGACTTTTTCAAGGTGATTATGGATCACCATTTGTCACGTTTTTTTATTATTCCATCTTAATATATAGTTTGCCCGTTTGAATTTTGACTTTTGAGCTTTGAATTGTGATGCTTTCAGGAGGAAGATTTCCTTCTGGACAATGCATACTACTCGGAAATGAAGGACGCTGGGTTCTTTGATGCTGACTGGGATTAGTAGAGATTCTGGAATGTCTCTAGATGTATACACTGTATATTAATGTAAATGATTCGGGTGTAAGAGCAGTTGAAATGAAAACGCTACACGAAAATTGTAGAGGAATTGTGATGATGGTGCGAAACTTTTTTCCTTCATACCTGTCGAACTCTCATTATGCATTCTTTGCCAAAGAAGACCATTGGAAGGTTCTTAAATGCTAAATGTTGGGAACAAAACTGCATGGAAGAATGGCGATAAGTCAGTGAATTGCATTTCTTTCACGATGCGCCTATGACCAGCAGAGAAGGATTTGTGTTATTTATGTTATTGTCTCATGTAGGAAAACATCCCTTGGCTAGAGATCTTGTGATGAGGGTTCTGGTCGTGCTCGGACGTTGGCATGGATAAACACATCATCCATCGACCCTTGTTAATGCATTCAGAGTGTCTCTTCTAAGAAGTATGTCTAGTACACATTCTTTTTTAGTAAAGGTGAAGCCTCTAAAGGCAACTTGGGTCTTGCTGATGGAAGTGGGTAGTTTTAAGGATGATGGGTGAGACTGTGACATGGCTTCACTGCTAGTTAGGATGCGTTTGGTAACGTTTTTGTTTTGGGGAATAATTTTTAAACGGGAATAGTTTTCTTTGTTTCTGTTCTTGGGAATAATTTTTGAGTATAAGATCGCGATTGGTAATTGCAAAAAATTTTTACTCTAAGAATAAAAATGCGTTTGGTAAATTTGTATAATTTTGTTTTTTTTTAATTTTTCAATATTTTTATTATATTTTTCGTTTTTTTTTTTCTTTCTTTTTTTTTTTCCTTCTTTTCTTTTTTTTTTTTTTATTTCATTCTCTCTTTGTGGCTGGTTGTCGGCCACGGCGGTAGTCGGCGATCGGCTGGGTGAGCTCAGGCGAGCTCGCCGATGGCCTCGGTGGCTAGGCGAGCCTTGGGTTGGCGAGCCTTGGCCTCGAGCCCGGGCCGGGCAAGCCTTGGCCTCGCCGGAGCCGGGGTGAGGCTTGACCTCGCCCGGCCACGGCGAGGCTTGGGTCGGCGAGCCTCGCCGTGGCTCGGCATCTCTAGGGGCCGGCGACGCTCTAGCAAGGTTGTTGACCCTTATCTGGCCGGTGGTTGGTGTCGCTCATGACCAAGGTTGGTGGGTTGGCGATCGACCAAAAGGAAGAAGAAGAAGAATAAAAGAAGAAGAAAAGAAAGAGAAGAAAAAAAAAGAGGAGAGAAAAATTATTTTCGAAATTATTTCAGGAAACAAAACAACTTTTTTCTATTTCTTGTTGTTTTGTTAAATCATTTCCCGAAAACAAAAAAATAGATTATTTGTTTTTCGAGAATAAAAGTTTTACCAAACGCGTTTCTATTCTTTTTTTGTTCCTCATAATAAAAGAACAGAAATTTTTGTTCCGGGAACATAAACAAAATTTGCCAAATAGGCTCTTAGTGTTTGCAAGCTGAATTAGGGACCCTTTGGCGTGATGGCTTCACTGTTTGTTAGCCTTTTCAAGTCCTTTTCTTTTTGCTTGTCAATTGTCATTCAGAGACTTTTCGTTCTTTTCTGAAGAAGTTTTGGCTTGTTTGGTAACAGCCAAATGAATTAGCAGATGGATCAATTCGCGTTTGAATTATTTTACCATTTTGGTCATCGGGAAAGCATACCATTCCTGCCTTCTACCGTGCCTGGTAACCATGTCCTTAAAAGCCCTTTTCCTCCTGCTTGGGAGGGGGAGAAAATGGGGGTGATCAAAATTTGGGTGGAAAGAGGAGAAGAATTGAAAATTTTTGTGAGAGAGAATGTAGGGGAAATTAATTCTCTTCTTCCGCAGCTCATCATCAAGCACATAAATAACCCGGAAACTTTGTTCCGTGTTTAATTTCAATTCTAATTTTCGCATCCGTTAAGAGTCTCTACCAGAAAGATCAATTCTGCTGGATGCATCCCCAAGTACTATTTTGCCCCGTAAGCTGCAATCTGATATGCTGTCAACTGTTCATCGAGTTATGTTTGTGGAATATGATAAATTCTCCTCTCTTTCTTTAAGATTTATCTGAATTTGCTTTTATCGTCGTGAAAGCAACTTTGGATTCCATGTCCTTTTGTAAATACGAAAACAGTTGCCAACCCTACACATATCTGAGTCACATATTAGAGTTTTATTGTTCTGTTTGAAGTTTTTGAAAAACTAGTTAATGTTTGTTTGTCCTAATGGGAAGATGATTTGCACGATGAAGCTGATATATGTTGGTAAACATATATCAGCCATCGAACAATGACATCATTTGATCCTGGTAACACGATCGAAGGTGTTTTGTAATTTTCAAATTTTATTTTTCATCTAAGGGCCAAATAGTAATGCGATTGGCATTGGGAAGAGAGGAGTTGGTTTGCTGCAAGAGATCCTAGATCTGGCGATTTAGTGAGAAAGAATGAACATGAGAGTCATTGTAATTGCTTTCAATCTAAGATGAATATCTTGTTACAAGTGAATCTTATGTTAATCAGTATTAGCATCACGTGTAGTATTATTATGATTCATATAAAACAAGTTCGATTTCACCTCCAATGTCTCGAAAGAGCTATTGTTCTGATACAATACAACACTTTGAAGTGGGTATAAGCTTGGAATAGTATCAGGGGATCAACTTGACCCCTACCGTGCATTTGGTTCGGTCCAAATTTAGGTCGAGTCTCAGGGCAACTCAAAGCAAGTGCACATCCCTTATGTTTTGGGGATCGTGAAACCAATCGACTACTTCATTACGTATGGAAGGAGCTCAAGTATCTTCGCATTATTATTCGAGCCACTAATCATATTAATTCCTAAACAGAAAAGAGAACATTTGTTTTTAGATGAGGATGTCCCTAATGGTCTTTCCGAAGTTTTGCTCATCTGTGCAGATTCCTTGACAATCTGATGACATCCTTAACAAGTTCGAGAGGCTAAACTGGCCATGTAAATTGAATCTCGGCAAGACAATGGGTTTTGTTGGAGGAAATTAAGCAAAAAAACTGTTGACTGGGTACCGGAAGTAAATATTGCAAATGTGGACATGTAAACAGAGCAAAACGCAAAAAGCTCTCACCAAGCAAGCTATGATAGTGATCTTATTATTTAAGTCTGCATGTAAATTTCGTAACTGGCACCTAAATTTTGAACATTTATTTATGATTTAAATCAATAGAAAATAAGAGATTAATTTTTAACCTGTAAATAAAAATAATTTTAATTAAAATTGCATAGAACATAAGAGCCTTTTCATTACTAGTATTAAAAATTATAAAAAATTATAAATTTCTAATTATCATTAATTATATAATTTTAAAAAATAAAAATAAAAAGAAAAGCGAGACCGGAGCGAGGGGCAAGTCGGCCCGGCCTCTTGCTTGCTTCCTTCCTTTTGTACACTCTCTGCCTGGGCCGGCCCAACCCACTTTCTTTTGTTTCCCCGGCCCAGCCCTTGCCTCTCCCTCCTTCCCCCTCTCTCTTCCCGCGCGCGACAAAAGAGCACGGACGAGAGGTACAGGAAGCAGCAGCAAGTACGTCCGGAGTTGATGGTGAGGGCAGGCTGGCAGGAGCCATGTGCGCCTGCCGGCCAAGCTTAAATGCGTGAGCGGCGTGAGTTGGAGAACGAGGGTTTCATTTTGAAAATAGAGCAGAGGGAGAGGTGAGAGAGAGAGAGAGAGAGAGAGAGAGAGAGAAACGGAGGGTGAACGGCAAAGGGAGGCCGGGAATCCGGCTCAGCATGGCCGAGCTTGCGCCTCCTGGCCTGAATCACCAAGCCGCGGCTCCCCTTTCCCCCGATTTTAAGTTTCTTCCCGGTGAGTTTCTCGGTTTTTGGCTCAACCCGCGTCGATTGCCCGAGGATCCCGGCTCGGGGGCGTGCGAGGCGACCGGACGTAGCCGGGTAGGGACCCTTGGCCGGCCCCCTCTTTCGTGCCCTGTTTTGGCCCGTTTCAGGGCTTCGCCGTGGTCGGGTACGCGCAAGTTTCGGCTGTGCTCTACTATTCTTGAGGTTTTATTGGCCGGTTGTCGCGAATCCGGGTGCGAGCAGCCTGAGCTTTTATTTCGGTAGCGTTGGAGTTCTTTTGACGTTCCATGCTATAAAGATTGCTTCTTGACCAAAATCTTTCTTTCCTTCCAGAAACCACACTGCGAAAGCTGGAGAGAAAAGCGAGAATCGTCCAGCTGCTCAGGCGAGAAGAAGCTGAGAATCGGACTTGCGGGAGCTGAGCAAGTGAACTACGACGACTCGTTCGTGTCTGAGAGTGCTTATTATGAGTCGCCGATGAATGTGAATGGATCAAGTTTTTTCTCCTTTGAGGTGCGTTTTCTTCTTCTCCTCTGTTCAGATTGTACGTTGTTGTTCCGAGCTTTGAGGGTACATTGTGTTCTCTCTCGCTGGCTTGGCAGAAAATATGCCGAGTAGTTTCATTATTTTGTCTGTGCGGATACCTTCTTGCTTTCGGAAATCATTTGTTTATGTTTACTTAAGGTCTGTTTGGTTCGGCTTTAGGGAAATGTCATTGGGAGAATGCAAATATTTTTGATGTAAAGAGTTTTTTGAAACGTTAGACTGTTTGATAAACTATAACTGAAAAGTACTTTAGGGAAATGCAAAGACTGTTTGGTAAACATATATTTGAAAAAGCTTTTTAGTGTGATCAAATTAAGTTTTTAGTTCTAGTATTTTTAAAATTGCAAAAAAAAAAAAAACAATGACTATATAACCTTTTTCATTTTCATGTTGAGAGTAATGTAAAACATATATATTAGTAAATTTATTTAAAAATTATATTAAAAAATTTGATTATATATTAGATGCAAAGCTCAACTTTTGGCCTAGGGTTCTTTTAGGTTTGTTTTCAACCTTGAATAATTTTTTTTAATTATTGTAGTATTAATCATCTTCGTTAATTAATGATTATTCTAGTGTATTGATAAAAAGTTGGGCTATTGATTGTCAAAAGATAAAAATGATAACAAAAAAAGTGAACTTATTCGGTAGATGGTAAAGTGACCGATTGTGGATGCTAATTTTTTTGAGTAAGCATCGCATATAAAAAGGGAGATCCTCATTAAGAAAAATAAAACCAAATTTCTCTTATACAAATTTGATTAGAAAGAGTCATTTCATGATATTAAACATGGTCATATATGTTCGAAAAAAGAAATTCATTAATAAGAGAACTAACATTCCGCAAATGCTTTGAATGCCCAAAGCAGTCCTGGCTTTCAAGATTTCAAAGGTCGCATTTGGCCAAGGATACCTCCAAATGCTGAACCAAATACCAAAATTTTTTCCTAATGGGCTTTCGGGGTTGAAAGCCCCTTGAGAATGTTGAACCAAACGGGGCCTAAGAATGTCAGGAAATGTGCCAAGGAACCTTAAGAATGTCAAGCTTATGGCATTGGATAGAGGTGCTTTGCAAGTTGAAGCACAAGACAAGGGAGGAGGAGGCTCCTTGGACGCGGCCAATCTGTTCAAACGGATGCTTGCCGGAGGAGAGGTCTCATGTATTGGCATCATGACACTTGAAGAATACAGGGAGTTCGCGGAGAAAGACGCAGCCTTCGAAAGACGTTCCAGCAGGTTCACGTGTGTGTCCGACACTATATGAGGCTTGAAAGAGAAATTACAAGTGCACCATGATATTCGCATCCTCGATCGAGCTCTTGTTGCTGCTGCTCAGCTATCCAACAGATACGTAACTTGTAAGTCTTGCACCCAGTCGATTCAGCAGTTTTTTTAACTCTGAAGATAATTCACACCTTGTGATATGTTATAACGCAGGTCACAATCTTCCCGACAAAGCTATCGATTTGGTGGATGAAGCTTGCGTAATTTTAAGGTTCACTGGACAGACGGCCCGGCCCAGGAGGAGTTAAATAATCTCATGTGCAAGACAAGCCGGCCACACCGTGAACTTCTCGCACTAGAAAGAGAAGGAGATCCAGGCAGTAACGCGGTAAGTCTAAGGTTGAGCTGAAAAACTGTAGAGAATCGCAAATTAATTAGAGAACTAGACACCTATACACTGAAAACCGACTGGCTCATAACTCTTTGTTAGGACATAGTCCAAAGCTGCATTAGAAAGACCTAATGCCTTTTCCAGCCAATCTATGTATAACATCATTCGCTTTTAGTCTAGCCACCTCCTTCAGTTGGTCAAGCGAGAGAGGATCAAATATGGTCCGATCGAGCCGATTCAAAAACTCTAGCAGAAAGTGCTCAGTCGCCTGTTCCATTGAGAACGCACATCAGCATTCTCGTTATCAACCCAGTTAGAATTAGAAGGCTTGACAGATTTATATAGTGGAAATCGATGCCTTACCTCCTTTTTGACTTGTTTATGGGTAGCTTCCATCGTAATTCTGCCGGCCAGGGCTTTAATAATGTTTTGTGCTCCAATGTTTGAGGTCATGATGATCACGGTATTGGTAAAGTCAACCATTCGGCCAAGGCCATCAGTTAGTCTGCCAGCATCGAGAACCTGGAGGAGTGGATTTAAAACAGATTTGTGCGCTTTCTCCACCTCATCCAATAACACAACACTGTAAGGTCTCCGCCTCATAGCCTCGGTTAGTTGTCCACCTTCTTTATGTCCAATATAATTGAAAATTACGATAGAGGAGGCAATGATCAAATTCCATCACAAACATTTGCAGCATGCGTGCTATACAAAACGGAACCACAAACTGAAATACTTACCCAGGAGGGGCACCGATCAATATTGTCACCGCAAACTGATCCAAGTACTCGGATCGATCCGGATTATAAGACGTTCATCGTCAAATGTCTGCAGAGCGACGGCCTTGCCAACATGGCAAGAATCACGATGGAATGCTACCCATAAACAAGTCAAAAAAGTATTTGAGTTTGTGGGTAAGGCATCGGTGGAATTTATACTATATAAATCTGTCAAACCTTCTAATTCTGATTGGGTTAATAACGAGAATGCTGATGTGCGTTCTCAATGGAACAGGTGACTGAGCACTTTCTGCCAAAGTTTTTGAATCGGCTCGATCGGACCATATTTGATCCTCTCTCGCTTGACCAACTGAAGGAGGTGGCTAGACTAAAAGCGAATGATATTATACATAGATTGGCTGGAAAAATGCATTACTCTGGGTTTTTCTAATGTAACTTTGGATTATTTCCTAACAAAGAGTTATGAGCCGGTCGGTTTTCAGTGTATAGGTGTCTGGTTCTCTAATTAATTTGTGGTTCTCTACAAGCAAAGCCATCGATTGTTTTTCAGCTCAACCTCAGACTTACCGCATTACTGCCTGGATCCTCTTCTCTTTCTAGTATGAGAAGTTCACGGTGTAGCCGGCTTGTCCTGCGCATGAGATTATCCAACTCCTCTGGTTGGCTGTCCAAGTGGAACCTTAAAATTACGCAAGCTTCATCCACCAAATCGATGGCTTTGTCGGGAAGATTGTGACTTACGTTAGAACAAATCACAGGGTGTGAATTATCTTCGGAGTTAAAAAACTGCTGAATCGACTGGGTACAAGACTTACTAGTTACGTATCTGCTGGATAGCTGAGCAGCAGCAACAAGAGCTCGATCGAGGATGCGAACATCATGGTGCACTTGCAATTTCTCTTTCAAGCCTCTTAAGATGGATATAGTGTTGGACACACTAGGTTCCTCCATGTGGACCTGTTGGAACCGTCTTTCTCCATGAACTCCCTGTATTCTTCAAGTGTCGTGGCGCCAATACATGAAACCTCTCCTCTGGCAAGCATCCGTTTGAACAGATTGGTTGTGTCCAAGGAGCCTTCTCCTCTATTCCTAGCACCGAGGAGAAGGTGAATGTCATCCACGAATAGGACGACTTTTCCTTTAGCCCCTTTGACCTCCTCCAAGATGCTCCGCAGTCGCTGCTCGGGACTTCCCCTGCTTTGTACATCAACTTCCAAAGCACTTATATCCAACGCCATAATCTTAACGTTCTTAAGGTTCTTGGGCACATCTCCAGAAGCAATTCTCTTGGCCACGGCTTCTACAATAGACGTTTTGCCAATGCCCGGCTTTCCGATAAGAACATCACTGTTCTTCACCCTCCTTGACAGGATTTTTATGACCCTATTTATCTCGATATCTCACCCGATTATCGGGTCAAAATTGCTGGCCTGCGCCACTAAGTCTTGCATATGTGTTCAGTGCGGAGAACTTGGGGCGTCTTCTCATGGTGCGTCTTTATACCTACATGGATGTAGATCACATGCTCAAACTCGGAACCACATAGAGAGGGGAGAAGAGAAAAAAAAAAATGCACGATCTCAGGTACCATTGGAAAAGCACGCTCAAGAACGACAGGAGAATAACTCAAACTAGGAAGAACATTCTCAGTCGGAACAGAGAGGGGAGAAGAATATAAAATGCACGACCTGAGGTACCATCGGAAAAGCATGCTCAGGAGTGACAGGAGAAGAACTCAAACTCGGAAGCACATCCTCAGTCGAAAAAGAGAGGGGAGAAGAAAAAACAAAATGCACGACCTCAGGTACCAACGACAGAAGAAGATAGTTGGAACACAGAGAGGGGAGAAGAAAACACAAAATGCACGACCTCAGGTACCATCGGAAAAGCACGCTCAGGAACGACAAGAGAAGAACTCAAACTCGGAACATCCTCAGTCGGAAAACAGAGAGAGGGGAGAAGAAAACACAACAAAATGCACGACCTCAGATACCATTGGAGAAGCACGCTCAGGAACGATAGGAGAAGAACTCAAACTCGGAACGACGGTGGAACAATGAGAGAGGAGAAAAACAGGCACCTGGGATCTTCTCTCCTCTTGCCAAATTTTTTTTTTCTTCTATCCTTGTTGCTAAGAAAACAGAACTTCTCCTGTTTGCTAAAGAAAAAGTTCTTCTCTCCTCCTGAGGTGCTGAGGATATTGGAAAACATCAGCACTGAAAGTAACTCCAGTAGTAACCTGTCACCTCCAGTCGTCTCATAAAGACTTTTAGAGATGAAATGTGTACTTGTTCCCTAATGAAAGGACCGAATCAACCTTAAATGCATGTTGTCATGTGTAGACAAGTGGGACGAGTTAGTCCCCAAAGCTTAATGTTCTAGTCCTATGGGTATATGAATGGTTTTTCTTTTTCAATGGCCGCTTGCACGTTTAATTGACTTTGTGAGGATGAAAACTCAGGGTACTCTCATTGTCAATTGTCGGGGAAAAAAAATGAGATGGGAAGCTGATAATGTGCAGGGTGTAGTTACTCCAGTTGAGGTATCGACTAGTGGCTACCCATAAGTATTAATCCATGGACGGTGTGTGTACGTGCTAATCCCTTTAAGAGAAGTGGCAGTCCACCATGGCTGGAAGGGTGAACGACCATCACCACTGCAGTGGATTCCATTCTTAAGCAGTAGCACCACCTTAAGAATTTCATCATTTTCCCTCTTTATCTCAACATCAACCTGATTCCTCAAACGACCATTGCAAAGTGATTGCGCTTATAGTCTCGGCTTCCTATTTTCTGATATATTTTTTTCTATTTTATTTAATCTTAACTTGAGTCTACTAGCTCACTGCCTCCTACTGCTTTATTAGATAAATGCTTTCGCTCCAATTGTAATATCAATTCCCAATGAAAGGACGCAAAAAAAAATCCAATCTTATCCCACTTTCACACCATGTATGGCCGGTAGCAATAGCCTCGAATCATGTGAAACCAACTCCGAGGGTATTGGACAATGAATTCAACCCCTCCAATTCACGATAGAGTAGACGGGCCGGCTCGAGGCAAAAATTTATTCACTCTCCAATTTGTTCTCTGACCATCTACACATGCCATTATTACATTAGCTCAACAACATAAAGCTGATCTGGACGCCGCCCTGCGAAGCAACCAGCTGACAGCATCAAAAAGCATCCAGCATACTATGGGCAAATACTGTACTATTTGACAACCATTTTGAAGTAATTTTCAAGTGAAAGTCAATATTGGGAAATTTGAAAGCCCGTCTTAGTAGAGACTAGCATTGAGTTTTCAAAGATTTGGCCAAATGCTAAAACTTATTTTTTTTTTCCCAAAACTATAATCACTCATTCTTCAAATTTCTTATTTTGCCCTCGTTATTATTTTTTTAAATGCCAAAATAATACTAAAAAAATCAAATTTATATAAATGCTAAAAAATAAATAGTTTTTGGTATTTTCTAAAAAAATATTTATATATTTTATTTTTAGCACATATATTTAATTTTTTAGCATTATTGTCAAATTTTATATTTAAAAAGTTGCATACATTATTTAATCACCCAAATGGCTTTTCAAATGTGTTTTCTACCAAATAGCATTTCTCTCAAAGTTGCTTCTCAAAATCTAGTTTTCCAAACGGTCTTTGCATTTGCCTAAAGTCCTTTAGGCTAAACTACTTTGCATTTTCCCAATGGGCTTTCAAAATCTTGAATCAAACGCACTCTGGATGCATTTGGTTCAATATTTTGAAAGCTTATTGGGGAAATACAAAGTAGTTTAACCTAAAGAGCTTTGGGCAAATGCAAATGCCGTTTGGAAAATTGTGTTTTGAGAAGCAATTTCGAGAGAAATGTCGTTTAGTAGAAAACACATTTAAAAAGACATTTACGTGATTATTATTTATTTTTTTAATTTTTATTTGTTTAAGATTGAAAATATATATAATTAAAAAAAAAAAGAAGACAAAACCCTTTGCTGGTCCGGCGAAGGGCTATAGCCGCCGTAAGCCAAATGGGTGCCGGTGACCATTGGTTAAGGTCGCCCAAGGTCGGGTGACCTCTAGTGAGGGTCACACAACCTTGGCAAGGGCTGCCGGAGGTCGCTCGATCGCGAGCGACCTTTAGTGAGGGTCACACGGCCTAGGTGAAGGCAATGCATGACCCAAGGGGAGGGCCGCCTGAGGCCGCAAGACCTAGGCGGCGGTCGCTTGGGTCACCTGAGGTGGGCTGACCTCTTGTGGCCCTTGCTAGGGTCGTGCGACCCTTGCCGGAGGTCACCCAACCTTAGGTGACCTTGACCGACGGCCGTTGGCAGCCTTAGCCCTTCGTTAGACCGACAAAGGGTTTGGTCATTTTTTAATTAAAAAAAAATAACGAGGGATAAAATTGGAAATTTGAAAAATTTGTGAGGGTAGTTTTGAAAGAAAACATGAGTTTCAGTATTTGGCCAATGCTAGTCCTTATTATTATTAGCATTGGATTTTCAACTTTCCCAATGCTGGCTTGCAAGTGGCGCTCACTTGAAAGAAGCTCTTTCAAATTATTTGCCAAATGGTCCGGCATTTCTCTAAAGGGCTTTGGAGGTTGAAAGCTTCCTGGAGATGCTGAATCAAATGCACCCTAATTCATGTTCGTCTACAAGGTAAGCTAGAGACTGGTCATTATTAATTATTGATCAAAGGGAATTGGGCGTTGCCATGGGAGATTTTTCCATGTGATGTCACTTGGACGTTGCTATGGTAACAGCAACGGTGCCTTGACAAATGGCCATTTTAAAGGAGAAGGCAACAGGAACATAACATGGAGCAAATTTGGAAAGAATGGACAAAAATTTCTCAAATATTGAACCATATTCCTTGTTTCCAAAAAGACAATGAAATCAAAAAGAAGTCGCAATTTTTTAACACTTTGAATAAATACTTAAATGTAAAACTCAGTTTTTTTCATAGCGTAATTGCGAAAACATTTTCACCATATGAAATTCAAATTAGTAACCACGCTTGTATTTTAATCTGATATAGTGAGATTTCAAAGGATTCCCGAAAAAGTGATTTTTTTTAAAGTTGCTTAATATGATAAAAAATTGGGTTGTACGAAAATAAAAAAATCAATGAGGTAAAAAAATTGATTAGGAAAAAGAAAGGACTGACGAAATAAGGCGGCACGGGCAGAAGAGACACATGAACGAGGGAGTCAATGTGCACATCGTTAAATTTAAAACCATCGAGAAATCAATAAGACTAGTATATACACATATCTGGAATTACTATTATGCTCTTCAACACCGTGATTTCTGTCCATTATGGAGGATACATTGTTTAAATGAAAAAGGCAATCGCATCGTGCACATTATCAGTTTCCCATCTCAAGAATTTTTTCCTAAAAAAGGCAAGACCATATATTTACAACTGTCTTGCTAAGAAGTACTCTCAAGGCATTGATAAAACAAATGTAAATTTGTAATATTATGCTTGCAAAACATTGGCGATGGAATTCTTGGTATCCATCATCACAAAGTCATTGCAACGGGCAAGCTGTCATTTAAATCTTGCCAAACTAATCACAAGCACTCACTGAAAAAAAAAGATAATCCATTCATAGATACATTTGTTCCCACTAGATAGGACCCCAACATTGGACTTCGAGAAGTCCTAGGTTGTTACACTTATGTACACATGGGAAAATGCATCTGAAGTCGATTTGGTCCTTTCATTGAGGAAAAGTACATATTTCATCTTTAAACTTGCCGTGATTTTTTAAAAGGGAAAAAGCCATGAAAAATCCCAAACTTTGCATAAAGTGATACATTTATCCCAAACTTTTTTTTTGTGATGTGAAAAACCCTGAATTTTACCAACCGTGACACATTTATCCCAAACTTTTTTTTTTGTGACACAAAAAACCCTGAACTTTTGCCATGTGACACATTTACCCCAAAATTATAGGACGTTTTGGTCTTTTTACTTTTAATTTTTTTATTCTTTATTCTTTTTTCTTCTTCTTCCCTCCACCAGCCATGGTTGGCCGGCGGAGGAAGAAGATCTGGCGAGGGTCACCCTTGGGGCTAGGGCCGCCCTCGTTGGCGTCGGGTGAGGGTGCCCTCGCTGGGCGTCCTCGCCCGAGGGCGAGGGCACAGGGAGGATGCCCTCGCTGCGTCGGGCAAGGGCGCGGGGAGGCCCTCGCCCGACCCGGCGAGGGCCGGCGCTTGACGCGTCGGCGGCCGCCTAGCCGGCCCGGGCGAGGGCAACCCTGCCGGACGCCGGCTTCCCTCCGCCCGCCATGGCTGGCCGGCGGAGGGAAGAAGAAGAAAAAAAGAAAAAAGAAAAAGAAAAAGGAAAAACATAAAAAAAGACAAAAATGCCCTTGATGGGATAAATGTGTCACGGTTTGAAAAGTTTAGGGTTTTTCACGTAACAAAAAAAGTTTGGGGTAAATGTCATTATGAGCAAAGTTTGGGATTTTTGGTGGTGTTTTCCCTTTTTAAAATGGGTTCCCTAAACTCATAAATTGTGCAACAAGCCATTGAACTACTTGGTCTTATTTGAGCATGATAGGGTCACTTTAGGTCTTTATCTAACACAAAGTTCATTTCGGGTCTTTATTTGATAAAATTATTCAACTTCGGGTCCTTATTTGGAATTTTCCCAATAATTAACTTAGATAAATTTATTCCATAAAAGGGACATGCCTAACCAGAGAGGAGGGGACGTTCGCCAATTCCATACAAATCGCTCGTTCACTTCAATATTCTCTCGGCCGCTTGACCCTCCTTCCCGGCGTTCCACCGCTTCACTGCCCGGCGTTCGGTTGTCAAGTCTCCGTTCCGCGTCCTGTCTCTTCCACGGTCTCCAATCGGTGGCTACCTCCATCACTTAGTGGCACTGCGACCTCTTGTCCGCACTGTCCCTGCGCCACCGCAACCTCACTCTCTATCCGGCCACCCTAAGCAATCCTCAGGCGAGGTTTCCAATTCAAGGGTATGACTCCTAATCCTAATGAACTAGACTTTATCTTCGATTGATGTCTTTAATGTTCAAGATTGAATCTTTGGTTGCAAGACTATGATTCCGCGCAAGCCAAGATTGTTGCAAGATGAGGGTCACGTCCATAGAGAAGGGATATTTAAGGTCAAAGATCCAATCTTTACCTCAATTTGTTCATGCGTAAATATAGATCAATTAGAGAAGTTCGTCATATGATTAAAAGTCATTGACTTTGACTTATTATATAATTTTTCGTGATTTCTAATATTTTCAATTAATGTTGGTGATTTTTAGTTATTCCTTCTAATTTTGGAATTTTAAGTGATCTTCGGTTTTATAAAACTATTTTTAAAAAATTCAAAAAAATCTAGATGCATGATGTTTAGGAAATTTAGATTAGTTTTTGATATCTTTAGATAATCTTTTGACGTAAATTATAATTGGAGATTTTTTGTTACCTTTAATTTAAATCAGGTTGCATTTGTTTCACTGAAAACTCAAAATTTTAAAAACATTTTCCCAAAAATTATTATTTGTATCATTTGTAAAAATGAATGAATGAATAAAAAATACTTTCATCACCCATGAAAGTAGCTAGGCATAAATTGTTATCGATAATAAAAAAATTTTCTATTGACAATTTTTTCGAGCGATATAACCAATCATTTTCTCAAAATATTTTCTAAATCTTGAGTTTTTTTGTAAAATAAACACATGCTGGATTTTGAAATTTTTAGGTAATCTTTAATTTGGAGTCGATATTCATATCCTTTGATATCATTTAGCCTATATTAGCTTTTGGTTTCTTCGGATAATCTTTAATTAAAATAGATTTCGATGGTTTTAGATAATCTTGATTATTGTAGATTTCAATATCTCTAAATGATGTTTATATTTGATTAGATTATGGTATCTTTAGATACTCTTATTTTATAGATGACACAATTGCAAAAACAAAAGTGTACCGATCATTATATAATTATTATCCGATATGGTTTTGTTTTCCCTCATCTTATTTACTACTCCTGTTTTATTACTGTTTTTTGGTTCTTTGGTTGTTTATCTTTCTTGCTCGCACACCCCAGTATGATCATATTATAAGGCTATGTTTGGCGGTTGGGATAAAATTCGGGATAGGATATGATTTATCCTATCCTACGTTTGGTGCTCGCTCAGGACAGGATAAAGTCGGATATAAGGGGATATAGACAGGATAAAATTATTTCATGGGGGAGGTGGGATAAAGGTGGACATGATTTCTAATGTTCATAATAGGAAAGTTATTTTTTCTAGAATAACAAACTTATTAAATTAACAAAATTGAAATTATATTTCAATATAAATAATATTTGAATTCTAATTTAAGAAATTAAAAATTAAAAATTAAAAATTATTTTTAATTAATCTTATTTTAATTCATATATTCAACTTTAATTCTATCTTATAATAAACATTCAATTTATAAATTAACTATTTATATTTATTATATATTTATTATATATTTTAGGTATTTTTGTATTTTAGGCGTGTTAGTACGGTTTACTACTTGATAAAATTTTATTAAAGAATGATGAAAGGGGAAAAAAAGAAATAATAATGAAAATAATATAAAAAGAGGAAAAATAAAAATAAATTAAGGAATAGTGTTACGAGAGATTTTCACCATCTCCGTCTATGAACATTTAGGTTCATTTATAATAATATGCCGTTTATATAAAAAAATATATATACATGATATGATGTGAGCATATCCGATTTTAATACTGCGATTGCGATTCACCAAACAATGGACGTGATATAGAAAAATCCCAGGATTTCATATCCTATCCTATCCGTCTATCCCGATTAGAAATCCGGACGACCAAACGTAGCCTAAGTGGCTAAGGATAATAAAATTGATGGAGATCACATGCGAATGTCTTTTTCGAGAGAACATATACCGAAATAGTCTTAGACAAATCTAGTGGACTTATGATTTTCTAGTTCATTGGAGTAAGAAAGATTCTCGTTTCTTACCTGGGGCTTCTGATAGACTAATAATAAATTAGTGAATACTCCTAATTTTAAATTCTTCTTTCCACGTTTCATTGTCGAAAAATCGATTGAAAAAACCCATATAACTTACACACGATGATGGCCTAAAAGATGTAGGATTGGAATAATTTTGTGAATTTTATGTTTTTCCACACACATAATATATTAAATAAATTTGGATTGAGAAATGTCTAAAATCTGTAATATTATCATTTCTCTGCCTGTAGGGCATACCAATTGGGTATATGTACTTATAGATTGAGAAATTATGGGTTGTGTACACATATATTTACTTAAACTATTATAAATTTAAAGATTAAATCGTTGTGCATTCGAATTTACTGATTAGAATTGAGAAGCAAGCGTAACGTCTACAAGGTAAGTTAGAGATTAGTCATTATAAATTATTGATCAAAGGGAACTGGGCGTTGTCATGAGAGATGTTTCCAAGTGATATAAATTACAAGTGATTCAATTTCTCAAATGACAATATAATAATAAAAGGCTGCGAAATTTGATTCCAAATATGGGCTTATTAGAAATTTTAAATATGAAGTATTTACCCTTGCAAATTTACTCAATTCTCCTTGTACAAATCGATGTAATTTTTTTTTAATTCCAAAACAAAACAAAAAAAAGGAGAAAAAACAGTTAAATCATTCTAAACATTTTCCTTCGTTGGAAAAAGAAAAAATTCATATTACTTTGCTTTCATTTTGCTACTAGGTGTAAGGCGCGCTACACGCGCTGATATAACTGAATAATTCACAAAAAGAAAAAGTGAGTGATGGAATGGTTTTTCTAGACCTGAAAGATTTTTCTGTCTTTCAAGATTGTCTTCAAATTTTGAAGTCGTCATTTATATTCATAAATAAGTCATTCAAATTACTATTCTAAGAAATAAATCATTTTGAATTATACATAATATAATGAATACAGATTCCTCATTCAATCTAAATATTAATTAAAGCTGAAAAAAAAAAAAAAAAAGAAAGAAGAGTTTGTAAATAAGAATAAATAAAATAATGATAACAAGAGTAATACGAAGTATGAATTCTTTCGAGAAGTGATTGATTTGTCCGAAAAAGGAAAGAGTTTAAACTTTTGTTTAGGAAATATTTGGATATAAAAGAAATAAAACAAGACTAATTTATGAAATCTAAAAGAACGGAGAAAGAATTGATTGGTTATTTATGAAATAACGGTATATGTAAAAAAAAAAAAAAAAAAAGCGAGAGAGAATGTAGGGAAGATTTGAATTTCTGTATGCCTTCCATCCCCGTCTTCTTCACCCCACAGACCCAAGGGCAGCATTCAGAGATTGCTTGGCATTTCTCGAGGAGTGAAATAATAATTTCTCTGCAGACATACTTAGAAATTCTCTTGAAACAACACTGCGAAAGCTAGCAACTCAACGAAAAGAAGGAAGGGAGAATCATGAGCTGCTCGAGAGAAGAAGCAAATCAGCCACCGATGATCGATGATGAAGTACAGGAAGGAAAAAGGATTAACGAAATCAGGCAACTTAAGCAGAAGGAGAGAGAGCTCTACTTTGCATGGCTAGAGGCTTGCAGAAGGTATGATCTGGCCGAAGCTGCAGTAGTGCGTTATAGTGCAATTAAAGTAAATAACGAAGAGAGACCAGGAGATATTTCCAAGATTGTGAACTTCTGGGATGGCGAGCATAAAGCCATTATAGCTGGCTCGGTCGAGGTTAGTCAGAGGCTGAAGAATCAGGTGAAATATTCTCTCTTATTCTTATTTTGCTAATCAAAATCTTTCATTTAATTTTTGCTCTAACGTATCATTTTCTTTAGGTTAAAGAGTTGAATGACTTGAGGGACAAGCTTCAGCTGCGGAGAATGACGTGCGGGAAGAAAAAAGTAAGGACCGATGAGATCAGGAAATTTAAGCATAAAGTGGGAGTCTTCCTTTCATTGCAAAAGGATGATAAATGGACCGAGATTTTTCGAGCTAGTGATTTGCATAATCATGCACTTCAAGAAGTTAGGCAGCTGGAAGAAAATGCCGAGGAGAACTTAATGTCGAATGAGACTGTGGGACCAGAACATGTTGACAAGGTCGTGAGCAGCAGGACTGGCATTCCCATCTCGACGCTTGACCAGAATGAGAAAGAGTGGTTAGTTTGACTGGCTGAAAAGCTGCATCAGAAAGTAGTTGGGCAAGATCAAGCAATCAGAGCTGTTGAAGCGGCTGTAATGAGGTCAAGAGCTGGGTTGGGAAGACTACAACAAAGAACTGCCTCGTTCTTATTCTTGGGTCCGACCAGTGTTGGCAAGACTGAGCTCGCGAATGCCCTCGCTGAGCAGACCTTTGACGATAAAAATCTTCTAATCGAGATTAATACGTGACAGTATGAAGAGCAGCATTCTATGTGAAGATTTATCGGTGCCCCTCCTGGGTAAGTGTTTTAGTTTATGGTGCCGCTTTGTATTTGTGGCAGTATTTGATCCTTGTTCTCTGTTGTAATTTTCAGTTATGTTGGACACGGAGGAGGTGGGGAACTAACTGAGGTGTGAGGAGGAGACCCTAGAGTGCTGTGTTATTCGAAGGGGTCGAGAAAGCGCACAGAGGAGTTATGAATAGGCTGCTCCAGATTCTCGATGAGGGCAGATTAACCGATGGCCAAGGCCGGACGGTTGACTTTAGAAATACCATAATCATCATGACCTCAAACCTTCGTTGCTCTAAAGTGAGATGATATTCTAACTTATTTGGAGTAATTTAATAAGTTCTTTTTATTTTATTTTTTTGGGTCAGAAACCGTTGCACGTTGAAAGCTAACAATTTTTCTGGAGATAACAGCAAGGGAAAAACTGGAAAAAGTAAAAGGAAATAGAGAAGCTCTTGGAATTTCATAATGCGGTAGAATGAGTGGTGGCCTGCTTGTCCCCACTGCCTTGTTCGTGCTCTTTTTGGCATTCCACGCAAAGCCGAATTAAATAATGCGGTATAATGAGCGATAGGCCTGGTTGTCCTCATCGTTCTGTTCGCGATCTTTTTGGCATTCCATTCAAAGCCAACTATTATAAAAATTTAAGTAATTAGGATGCGTTTGGGAACTCCTTTACAAAGCTTTTGGACCTCCAAAGGCCCTTGAGCAAATGCTAATGTGTTTGGCATCTATTTTTTGTAGCCCATTTCCGAAATGCTAGCGCCTCACCGAGGTTGGCGTCTTGGTCTTGGGGTGCCTTGGGCTTTTGGGCTTTCAGCCTTGTGCAAATGTAAAAGTTACTGTTCATCATCTTCAATGTTCATTGTTCATCTTCTTCGTTGAGGGCGGTCGGAGGGGGTTGTGCAGGGCTGCGAGGGGCCGGCGACCGGCTAGAGGGAGGGAGGTTGGCAACCATCATGGCGACCCGGGCGACTATTGCCGGGGTGTCGTGGCGACCTCCACACCATCGGGTCGCGGCGGCCTCCGCAGGGGCCACGCGATTTGCATCTCGGCGACCTCGCCGAGGGCCGCGCGACCTCGAGCAAGGGTCGCGCGACCCGTGGTCGCGTGACCCAGTGCGGCCCTCTCCGAGGTCCCCCGACCTCGGGCGTGACCCTTGGCGAGGGTCGCGCGACCCTCGCCGGCGGTTTCCGGGGCCGCCCGAGGTCTAGTGACCTTAGACGTCGGGCGGCCACTTGCCGGCGAGGGATCGTCGGCATTCTTGCCCTTATTGACCAAATATATAAAAATATATTTTTAATAATAAATGTGTTTTGTAAATATAAGTCTTTCAAACATCATTTTGTTCAAGGATACTTGAAATGGACTTTTAGATTATAATTTTCGCATTTTGACAAACCCCCTTCACTTAAAGTCATATGCATTTTCTTAAAACTTTCCCCAAAAGTCTAACCAAACGCACCATTAGATGAATACGTGATTTATTATTTAAATATTTTAATACTCTCATCACATTTAATTTGAAAAGATTTAAACTCAATACCTTTAACTCAGATACCATGTAAAATTTTGTGCGATCATAGTCAACTGTTCTAAAAGTTTTAATTATTAAATAAATGTATGATTTATTATTTAAATATTCTAACATTAGAAGCAAGTTTGGCCGAAATCTCTTTATGGCCATCTACTAGCTTGGAGCAGCTATTTTGGAGATACGCGTGATTGCTTTTCTGAGAAGATTATGTCAACGGATTGGACGCTTTGTTAGGATCTTTCCTAATCATAGGGATTGTTGTTTCGCATTATGCCAATCTTAATATATGGTTTGTCGCAATTCTACATCTTCTCTTTTTTCGCTTTTGACAATTCGATGCTTTCAAGAGGAAGATTTCCATCTGGACAATACATGCAACTTGGAAATGAAGATGCCAGGTTTCTTATACTGTCTGGGATTAGTAAAGATGCTGCAATATCAATATCACGAGCCGAACCAAAGAGGAAAGCGTTTCAGGCGGGAGTTTATTTTCAAGAAGAGGACAAAAAGATCCCGACCGGCCGCCACTGTCCACGGGGCGGGATCTCGTTCGCTAATTGCGGTCAATCTTTTCTCGTTCTTCATTCGTCGATTCGAACTTCCTCGTTTTCTGTTCTCCCTCCTGCCTTACTCTCGTTGACCAGACGCGAAGAGAGAGAGAGAGAAGGGCGCAGGGCAAGCGATGGAAGCTGTGGAGTCCGGGAGCGACGGCGCGAGCCGGAGTCGGCGGAGAGTGGGGATAGCGTACGACGAGAGGATGTGCAGGCATCACACCCTGACGACGAGCCTCACCCTGAAAACCCTAATCGCATCAGAGCCATCTGGAACAAGCTCCAAGCTGCCGGCATCGCTCAAAGGTTCCGACTTCACGCGTACACTTGCGCATATCCGTGTTTCCTCGGCATTTCTTGGCTTTACCATGTTCGAAAGTTTCAATTTTCCGTATTAATTGCATTTGAGGTGGAGGTTCAATGATGGAGTGTGTTTGATCAGTGGACAAAAGAGGTGTTTAGAGTCTTTTTCTGTGTTTTTCTTTTTGTTTAATCTAATTATGGTACTGACGTAAAGGGTTCTTTTTTCATATGATATTTCGTTTTCGGGAGGTGATCAATGTTCATATGGATTGTTGAGAGAATGGAGGGTGCGTTTGCATTTGCCCGAACCGTGCTCAATTTTAAGTGGAGAAGTTTGATTTGAATTGGGAATTTTCTTTTGGAGTTGTCATATTTAGTAGAGTGATGATGATGGGATTTGAAAGAAAGATTTTCTCTCTGAGCGTTTGATATCCTGGATAGATTAGATGGTGAATTGGCATGGTTTAAGAGTAGTCCCCACTCATTCACTGAGAAAGTACAGTTTTACAGGATACTTCTCTTAACTTTAGAGGTAAGAATACGGCGGCATTATTTAGTTTCTGTGTTTGGATGTATCAATTGTGGAAAAGATACTCGCATTTTTAAATGACACTTTTGGCTTTCGACATTTATTTCTGATTTCATTAATGAGTTGACTGAAGAATTAATATAAGGGGCGCAGTTTAATTTTTAATGGGTACAAAAATGCATGATAATTAGCTCGTTACATGTTTCATTCTCATTTTGTTTTGGAATTTCATTTTGTTAATTCAATTGTGGGGAAATTTTACCAGTGATTGCTAAACTTTAATGGGGATTCCATTTGGGTCAATTAACTTTGGTCCAAATCATCGGTTCTCTAAATTTTCGTATCTTTATAATTGATACACTTTGACCAGAATTCAACCAATTTTCTCGGGAAGTTTTGAATAAGAGACATGTGGCCACAATATGGTGTTGAATGTTTTGCCCTTGTGTTGACCAAACCAGCATTTCTCAAAAAAATGGGCCGGATTCCAGTCAAAGTGCATCAGTTACGATGAAAAATAAAGCGCATTGGATGATTAAAATCAAAGTTCAGCTGCTTGATTGTTTGATAAACTAAAGTCAGCAACCATTGGTGAATTTTACACTTGTTATAGTGGCAGCAAAGTGGTACGTGATAAAAGACCAGTCAATTGCTCTGTCATTTTAGTGTATGATTTACTGCTTCTTTTTATCCAGGTGTGAGGTTTTGAATGCCAAAGAAGCAGAAGATAAATATATTTTGTCAGTCCACGGCAAAAGTCATGTTGATCTGATTAGGAACATAAGTTCCAAACAGTTTAACTCTCGCAGAAATAGAATAGCTTCAAAGTTTAATTCGATATACCTGAATGAAGGGTCATCGGAAGCTGCTTATCTTGCTGCTGGTTCTGTTATAGAGGTAATTTTTTTTTTTTTAAACCTGCATGCTTATTGATTGCCACCCTTTTTAGGCAGTGAGTAATAATTTTCCGCTGCTGCAAAGCCTCTGAACTGCTGTATGAATTATTGGGTAAAACTGCCTGTAATGTTTACAATGCATCCGCATGCATGAAAGAACCTCCATTGCATAAGGTCTGTAATTAACTGTATTTATCTGAGCATATACAGTTGGCTGTATATAGTACCTTTTTCCACATGCACTGTACTAAGTACGTAAGGGACTCTATTATCAATCATGTAAGACTGTGCATGAATATGTACTTACCTATCCCTGAAAATCATAGAAGATTGTCTTCTCCTCTGCCTAATAATCAGGGTTTGTCTCTTGACCAAAATAGAACTTGCAGGGTCCTTCCATGTCTGCAAAAGTATCTTTAGCATGGTCAACTGTTTTACGGCCTTGATGTTCTTCCTGCTTGAAGCCTGATGTGTATCCAGGCAATTCATCACAGGGAGATTTATTTTCTTGGCAGAACTTTCACTTGAGTTAGACCTACAGAATTGTTTGACAGCAGACTTACTGGAATTTCTGAAAATCAAGCAATTTTCTCTTGCAAATTAAATGAATAGCCTATCTAATCTTTTGCATGATGACAAGCATTCTGGATTGCTGCAATCCATCTGCAACAGTTATATGTACTTCTGTTTCCATAATAATGTGATATCATCTTTCAATTGTGAAGGTTGACCAGAATAATTATCCCTGTAGGTTGCTAAAAGAGTTGCCAAAGGAGAATTAGACTCTGCTTTCGCTATTGTAAGGCCTCCTGGACACCATGCTGAACATGATGAAGCAATGGGATTTTGTCTCTACAACAATGTTGCTATTGCTACAAATTTTCTTTTAAACGAGAAAGTGAGTGCTGGTTTCCTAGTACCTTTCTCTGACTAAGTAGGTGTCCCCTCATGTAGTTTTTACTCTTTCCTTTTTTTTCCTTTTTGCAGGAATTGGGCATCAACAAAATCTTGGTTGTTGACTGGGATGTTCACCACGGTAATGGTACTCAGAAGACATTCTGGAAAGATCCTCGCGTTTTGTTCTTCTCTGTCCATAGGTATAGAAACTACAGCAGTTTTTATGTGATCCTCATGTCTAGGAGTAATAGCCTAGAATCTCTTATAACTTTTTTCTGAGGATAAAATTGTTTCAGGTGAGCAAGTACTAAAAATGTTGTTTCGACTGTGATTTAGCAGCTCTTTTTCCCTTACATGAACTCTTTACTCATTATAATCTTAAGCTAGTAGACAAGCCCCAGGTTAATGGCTTAAGCTTGAAACTCACTGATGTACTCTCACCATTGACATTTGATCCATAACTGAAAGGTATCAACCTCATATTTCAGGCATGAGTTTGGGTCCTTTTATCCAGCCAATGATGATGGTGACTATACAATGATTGGAGAAGGTCTCGGGGCTGGGTATAATATAAATGTCCCATGGGAGAATCGTCGGTGTGGAGATGCGGATTATCTAGCAGTTTGGGACCACATCCTGATCCCTGTTGCTAAGCAATTCAATCCGGACATGATACTAATTTCTGCGGGTTTTGATGCAGGTCTGTTATCATATATCTGATGAGCAATTTTTATCTATGAAGGGTCATTTTCATTTTTTTTTAGTTTCTAGGTTCTTCCAGTTTTTGTTTGTACTTTAGTTTAAGATATGATTTTGGTGTTTCCACAATTTTTCCTCATTTCATCTTAATGCACTGGCAGCCTTGGTGACTAGAAGCGATGTGATGTGCTTGGTTTTGTGAGACACATGCATCAATGAGTGGTTTTCTTTATTGACTAGAATGTCATAGAGTAATTAAATAACAGATGGTATAAAAGATTGTAGCATTTAATAAAAATTGCATTGGTTGCAGAAATTACAATTAGTCATAATAGGTGGGAGCTGATATTTGGTTCAGAATGTGGTCAGTGCTATGGGAATGTAGGATATAGATCATACTAGATAGCCATATGATATGCCTACTTAGTTTGTGTCCACAGAACATTTTGTTGGGCTCTGTCGAAGCGGAAAAGCATGTAAAAAATTCTTGTAATCATATTGTAAGATGAATTGATGAAGCAAAAGTTATTGTCATGTTGTGTTCACATGACAGAATATAACACCTGAGATTGATCATAGGCCAGAATTTGAAATTCATGAGATTATCTTTATGTCATGTCTTAGTTTATTAAGGCCTATTTGAAGGTTGATTACGCATATTCTACATCTGTAGCTTTTACGACACAATTAGTGCATAATAGGTGAATTTCGAAGGGGGGTGTTCCTGGATTGGCTATGCCTACCCACCTTTTCTACTTATCCAAAAAAAAAGAAGAAGAAGAAGAAGAAGATGAAGAAGAAGAAGAAGTGGGGTGGGGTGTTTGGGAGATAGAAGAGTGTAGGAAAGCAGAATCCAATGCTCATGGGCTTCAGTTCTCTATCATCATTTCACTTATCCTTGTTGAAGAAAGATAAAATACAAATTCCATGATTACTGCCTAAATGGGTCAGCATAAGAGTCTGAAGGACTCTTAGCAACTCCAAACTCATGATGGTCGCTGCTTTAGGAAGGTATCACTTTGATTGATTAGTATGTTTCAGTGCATGTGTATTTGAGCTATAAAAAGAAATGGCGTGCTCGGATTTCGCTTTTGCTGTTCCCATACTTCCTCTATATAGTATGTACCACGGTGACTACTTAGCGGTGAGTTCTACTAATATATTAATTTAATGCTTATAACAGCTGTTGGTGATCCTCTGGGAGGTTGTCGTGTCACTCCATATGGATACGCAATGATGTTGAAGAAGGTTAATTTCTGGATAAGTTTCTCTCATTTTTTTGGGTAGCTGGAATCTGTCTCCATCCATTTTTTGTTTGAAATATTGTAAATAATATGTAACTAAGTAACATAGGAATTCATCTTCTCAGGAAATCCTTTTCCCTTGTTTACTTTGTGTTATTGTCATAAATAGTATTTGATCAGCTTAATTGGATCCTTACAAGGCATTAAGCATGTTGATGTTACTTTTCAGTTGATGGACTTTGCTCGAGGTAAGATAGTATTAGCATTAGAAGGAGGATACAATCTCGCCTCAATTTCAAATTCAGCCCTTGCATGCATGGAAGTTTTGCTGGATGACAAAACTGTCGCTGGTTCCACCGAAGCCTATCCTTTTGAGTCCACATGGCGAGTAATACAAGCGGTAAAATGTTTATTTTCTGGGTGTTCTGGAACAATGTCTCCCTGGAATTAAGCTGCATCATTATAATCAATCAAATGATAGTGTGCTAAGAGCAAGCTAACTTTCTCAGGTTCGTCAAGAACTAAAAGCTTTCTGGTCAGTACTTGCTGATGAATTGCCAACCAAGTTAACAAGTCAAAAAGCACCCATTCCGGTGAAGATTCTTGTGCTTTTTACTTCTATGCAAGCATTCTCATGTCCCAAAATCTGGATGCTAGAATACTTATGATTCCTAGAGGCTGATTTGACCTCTCATTTTTGCTTTTATCAAAGATAAACCTTTATTATTATCTAGAGATGTAGTATGTTACTAACTGGGTCCTGTGACAAGCCGTTATTTTATCTTTTACAGGGCGTATGGAGTGAGCTGTAGAAGTTAATTGTTCCGTTTTGTTTTATATCATTATCATGATTCCCATTACTAAAGGAATCACTTCTTTTTTTTCCCAGCAAATTCTCATTTCAAACTCTGACTCTGAAGCCGAAGATGTTGAGGAGCTTCTGCAGGATGTCATTCGACCTCTTTCAACTCTCAGGGTTGATGAAGATCATCATGGTAAAGAAACTTGTCGTCAGTAAAAGTAATTCTGAATTCTGTTAAATTAATACAATCTTTAAATCAAATGTAGTTCTTGCAGAATCTGCTTCTGTGTCCTGGAGATCAGATCTTTCGAAAATTGACATCTGGTATGCCACCTTTGGATCAAATATGTGGAAGCCTAGGTTCCTCTGCTATATTGAAGGTGGACAGGTAATGCGCTTTATTATTACCTTTTTCAAGCTTTAGAACATCGGTTACCTAACATGCTGATGTTTCATGACATACATGATGATTGTATTGTGGTCCTATCCAATGATTTCAGGTGGATGGCATGCAAAAGCCATGTTCTGGCTCAATGGACAAAAGCCCGCCTAAAGAGATTTTGTGGAAGACCTTTCCTCACCGATTATTCTTTGGCAGGGAATCCACACGCACATGGGGTTTGGGAGGAGTTGCTTTCCTTCATCCCGAAAGCAAGAATGAGGACATTGTCCACATGTGCCTGTATAAGATAACGTACGTCTTTCTCATGTTTTTCTCCTTTATGTTTTCCTGTCTCTGTTGAAGAGAATACTCTCTTGAGAAGGATGGAGTGGATATACTGCAACTATGACCTTTTGTCTTTTTGACTTTCTCTGATCAGGTTAGAGCAGTTCAATGATGTCTTGCTTCAGGAAAATGTTTCCAGCTGTGACATGAGTTCTCCTTTGTTTGATCTTACATCTTTGGACTGCAGTAAAGAAAAAGGATCCATCGACTTGGAAGCTGTCAAGGTATTTCCGTTTGATCTCATCCAAGTACTGTCTTGTGCACCCGATAAAGCCTCAACTTGATCTCGTTCTCTTTCAGTTATCACATTCTGATCTCTAATATTTCGAGCTGGTCGATCTATTTACAGAATGGTTGGTACCATAACGTTGTTTACTTGGGAATGGAGCAAGACATCCCCATACTCACAATGACGTAAGCATAAAAATTACCTTGCCCTCCTCTCCTTGAAGTCACACGAGATCTCGAGACTCTCAGGCAAATAGACTTCTTGGTCCACAGAATTAATACGATATACCAACTTGCTGATCTATTTAGGTGCGACATGTCGGATATTGAAATCTTCAAGTCGGGGAAGGTTCCTTTGCGTGCTCCGAGTGATGACTATGCCAACACGTTGATAAGAGGCTTGGTGGAAGGAGGGCAGCTCTCGGAAGAGGAAGCCGTGTCCTACATCAAGGACGCTGCTACAAAGCCCTTATAGAGTGCAAACATTACTTATTTGCTCTCCCCCTTTATCGAGGATGTTTATTCTTCATTTGCAACCTTGCTAGATTCTCTGGAGCAAGAGTGACTCCGACCAAAAAGTCTGGTCTCTTAGGTAGCGCTTTATAATTAAAGGAGCTTAATTTAGGCTTGTGTATAATCCCATTAAGCGAATTTCTCTTGTAAATAGTCTCACCGATCCTGCTGAAGTGGCTCCAGCCAACTTCTTCAGGGTTGATTAGCTTGTAATTTCCCCTCTATGCGCATTGATTCAAGGACCGTGTTTGTAGTTTGAGAAGTCTCATGCATTCTCAAGACTTTCAATTGCCACTTCTGGTTCTCATTAGGAATTTTCTGCTTGTCTGTTTCCCCTGATTGAAGGTTGTAAACCGGTGGATTTCATACACCTGCCCAACTCTCGTCCGCACACAGACGGAGGGAGCTACGACAATATTGAGAATGACTCAATAGCATTATCGTGGTGAATAGAAAGTGGTTAGAATTTTATTCACAAAAGTGGATGCCTCTATTATATTTTACCAACTCCCCTGGGCCTACTTCGTGGTGGGTGCACAGCTGCAACACTGCCCACCATGCAATGTGAAGTGGGCCAATGTAGAAAAAGTAGATTTTATCAATGAGTTTTTCTAGGGCAGTCGACAGATTATAATATATTTGAAAGTGTAAAAGAAAATATATAATTTGACAGGGTAAAATGATAATTTTTGCTAGGGCAAGCGGCTTTCAGGACAGATAGATTTTAGATTTGGAATCTGTTGTATTAGGACAGGTTCCTAGTTTTTAGACCTTAAAATTTATCCTGTAAATTTTGGAACCAAACATGTTGATTTGGTCCTGTTCTACAGTCTAAATGGAAAACGATTGGTTCTTTTTTTCTTTTCGTGGTTTCATTAGTTAAAAGCTATTGATAACTGGTGGTCTACACGATTTCAATACTCCATTATTGATAAACACTGCTTTACCTACTAAACAAATTAGAAAAATATGAACCTCGCCCATAAATTTCACGTCTCTCACAAATAAACATCTTATTGGCAAATTTTTCTGATTTCTTAGCAACTTTCTTTATGTAGCCATAGTTTTTTTTTTTACTTTAGAAGCAAAAGGAGTTTTCTTCCTTTTAGAAAAGCCTGGACGAAGCAACCATGAAATTCCTTAACAGGACAAAGCAAGGAACCATGAGCAACAACATGCAAAGCAAGAGTGAAAAGAGATAATCAGAGCTACTCCAGTCCAAATTCCCAATTCAATCCGGTTTTCCTATTTGGTCCGATTTCATGCCATAAACTCGGAGTTGGACTGATTATAACTGGTCCTACGGTCAACCAGAAAATGATGCTCACCCTAGACATCTTGCATTGTTAACTCATTGAACGATGCAAGAACTTTGTATGCTCATTTCTGATGTGTTTTAAACATGTTTTAAACCTCAAAGACACTTGACATGATCGTGTGAGTGCTTTAGAAAATCTTGGAGATACTTCTTCAATATTTATTATTTCTTTGTTTCATTAACATTTTACTCACTTGATTCCGACAAAAATGGCCTGTTTTTAAAATAAAATTTGGCACTTGCAAGTTACCTCAGAAATATAATTCCATTTTATGCCCAAAAACTAATCAATTCTTGCCTACTTTACACATTCCAATGAACACTTCCCTACTTGATTTTCCCATTTTCACTAAAAGCACTCACCATACATTATCCTTTCTTCTGATACTTCCCATTTTCCCTATTTTTCTTCTCATTTGAATATTCCAGAATCGGCGAATATAGCTGTTCATTTTTTTCCCCATTTTTCCCAGAAAAACTTTTAGATATCTATTTTCTGTAATTCCAGTAATGCTGACAATTTTGGAGTTTGGACAGCGACAACAAAAAAGAGGCAAAAAAACCCAACCAAAAATTAAAAAGGCCTCCTAAGTACTAAACCTTACAGAACGCCACCGTAGGAAAAACGCAAAAGCAGAGGAAGCACTCGACGCCCCGGCGAAGCCGAACGACCAGCGGGCGTGGATTGCGTTGGTGAGTTTCGCGCTCGTTCTTCTCTCGGCGTTTCGATTCGTTCCGCTTCGTGATGTCTCGAGTTGAGGTGGAAAGGCTCGGGAATGACAGAAAAATCTCGACTTTAGAATTCTGGATCGTCCATTGAAGATGTCACTCCTGTTCTTGCATTGCCCTTGAATGTTTTCATTCAGATGGTCGCTCAAGTTTTGTTTTTCATGTGAAAACTGGTGCCGTTGTCATTCCCATTTCGCAGTCTCTTGCTTATCTTCACCAAGTTCTGTTTTTTGGGTTCTGTTTGCATTCTGCTCGTGTTTTATGTGGTTGGCTTTAAATGGGTTGCTCGTGCTTGTTGGTTTGAGCTCAAGCATGTTGTGTGATGGCTAATTACATGGAGGCAATTACGTTGGTGGGAGCAATGACGCCATGGTGGTGCTTGAGTTCCATTTCATTCATTTCTTTGATCTGCTGGGAACAGATAATTTCATGGAAGGTTTGAAGAGCATGCGGAGCGCACCGGTTTATACTTGCAGAATTTGGCATCTCTCGCCTCTTGTCCGGGCATTAAGTTGAGATACGTGAAGGCTCTGTACAGAAACAGAGTGTCGATGACCATGAGCTCGAAGTCATTTAACTCGGTTTCTGCTTCCATTAATCCACTGGAGGCCTCAAAATTGAGTCACTCTGACAACACGTTGCCATCTAAAGGTTATATACAGCAAATGGCGGTATTTACAGAAGTCACAGTTGAACTTGAGTTGATGCTCAATTTATATTAATCTGGTTTATTAAGTCATTGTTTAGGAAGTGAGTTACGGGAAAGTGCTTGGTTGCATCTAAACTGCGTGCTTTGCTGAAAACATAATTGGGGGAGTCTGAAGCTTGTAAATAAATAGGTGAACTCTCAACTTATTTCTTTTGATGATTCTGAACTGTGTGTTGTATGTACAGAAGTTCTTGACCTTTGGAGAAATGCCGATGCTGTATGCTTTGATGTGGATAGCACTGTGTGTGTTGATGAAGGCATTGATGAGCTTGCAGAGTTCTGTGGAGCTGGAAAAGCTGTTGCAAAATGGACTGCAAGGTAATTTTGTTTCTTCTCGTTATCGTCGTTCATCCCTTATAATTTGTATTTTAGTATTGATATTTCTGCATTATCCAAATATTCTAGAGCAATGGGTGGTTCAGTTCCTTTTGAGGAGGCCTGGCTGCAAGATTATCTTTGTTCAACCCTTCCTTGTCCCAAGTTCAAGATTTCTTAAATAAAAGGCCCCCGAGGTACGTTAACTATTTTTATTTGATCTATTGCTCCTACCTAGATCTCTATAAGTCTGCATGAGGATATCCTTTTTGAATATTAACATTTGCTGTGTCTGTCAGGCCCCTATTGGAGTGAGTATAACTTTAGTTGACCTATCATGCAAGACTAATTATGTTGATATGATGACCATGAAGCTGGATCTTTCCAATGTAATATTCCAGTTTTCCGAGTCACAATATACGAAGCAACATTGGCAGGTTTCAGACACGCAAAATCTTATGCACTTTGAGATATCTGTAACATCCCAATTTCATGGAGCCTAGTTAAACCGTTAAAACTATATACAAACTACCTGTATTTGTAGTCAGATGTGAACTTAATGTTTCTGTATGCTTTATGGGAATTTTTGCTCGATCCATCAAACGGATATGCCATGTTAAAATAATTAAAACTAGCAAATGTGCTCCTCAAATGTTATGTGCACTGTATGTAGCTGACAGCTGACATGAAAGTGTGCTCCTTTCTGTTTGTACAAATGGAAAACATAACAATGATCCACCTGTTAAGTCACTGTTGTTGGTTTGATGCATCTTGAAATAGGTTTTGCTAGATGGGTATATCTTGGTGCAGATAATTTGAATTTCTCTCTTTCATTGGAACCACTTTGAAGCAACAGAACTTTTCACTTTTACGAATGAAGTACGTAGATATCATCATTTGGCTTTCTATTGGCAGGATTTCTCCTGGTATAGATGAGTTAATTGTGAAGCTAAGGCCAAAAAAACGGATGTTTGTCTCATCTCTGGATGATTTCGCCAAATGATCAATGTATGGTACTACTGTCCACTGAATCATCTCGAGGGAAAATTATGCATTTTCTGCTGATTCAGTGTCTGTCTCCCTGTCTTTCTTCACTCTTGCGTTTATTATATCGCAAGAAACAGTATCAAATGCTGCACACAATGGGAGCAGATGAGTTTTGAGTAAGGGTATAAATGGTTATTATTAATAGTAGATCACCTGTCATGTTATACCATCAAATGCCATGCTCAATGGTGATGGGTTACAATCAATCATTGAACTTCATAGCTTCATATGTTTTGTCTTTTCCAGTATTGTAAGGCAACCCTATATAGCGAAGCAAAATATCCAGGAAAATGCATTTTCTAATTCTTTGAGCAATTCTTCTGCAGCCTGTTGCCTCAATTCTTGGGATTCCTTCTGAAACATTTTTGCCAATCAACTGGTATTTGGAAGTTCTGGGGAGTTTTTGGGGTTTGACACCAATGAGCCTACCTCTTGGAACAGTGGAAAGGCCACCGCAGTACAACAAATAAGGAAGGTCAGTTTTGATAGCAACGGGTATGTTTAATTGTATGGCTTACTAGTAGCAAACCTCAATTTTAAGTCTTCTTGACAGGCCCATGGATACAAAGCTTTAGTCATGATCGCGGACGGTGCAACTGATCTTGAGGTTAGTGACACTGTATGCGTTTCTTCAGTTAAACAATATGAGGAAACCAGCAAAGACATTCTCCTGTTTGCCATGTTGAACAAATGTTGAATTTTTTTTCCCATTGAATGAATTTGGCGAACTCCTTCACTTTACGTTTCATGTATTTTCTTGTGCATTAGTAGTTTTGTCCTATTGGACTGCAACAGTGACCGAAAATAGGGAGGGAAACTTACTAAATGAATTGGGGAAAAAAAAAAGCAACCTGCAATTGTGGTTGTTTTTTGGTGTATTGGCCTTTGACTTTTATGCCTGTTTTCTTAATTTGTTTCTGTTATTCTTTTCACAGGCCCGTAAGCCAGGTCGTGCGGACTTGTTTATATGCTATGGAGGCGTTCAACTTCGAGAGGCTGTGGCAGCCAAAGCTGATTGGCTGGTGTTCAATTTTAAGGATCTGATCAATTCTTTGGACTAAACCTAAGTTGCTCCAGGGATGCATCTTCATCTTTCACACCTCTTTCGGTTATTGCGATAAAATGTACAGATTTCATATCGGAAGATGATGTAGATTGACAGAATATCACTCTCGACATTCTTTCATCGGCTCGACCTGGTGGTGTTAAAAGTGATTCTATATCAATTTCTTCTTGAGGACTATTAAGTTTACACTCGTTAGAGATATTTGTTCAACTAAATTAGTGAGATTGAGATTGGTATCCGTTTGTTGTGGAATGAATGTTAATAAGCCCATAGGAAGTTTGATGATGGCAATGATCAATTCAAAGAACTAAGCATCTCTCTCTAATCCACCAAAGAAATTGCAGAGATTACCGAGTTGCTTATATTGCTAATGTGAATCGACTGAACATGCCCAATGTCTGGAATCACTGAGAACGTCAAGCAGGAGTAGCATTCAAAACCCCTCAGAGAATCTTGTCTACTTTAGTCCCGTTTTGCCCTCCGTACCCGTTTTTTAATTAACAACAAATCACAACCAAGCCACCCAACTGCTAATGGCTAACAGTTCATTCAAACAAGATACCAGTAAGGGCTAATACTTGCAACAGCTAGAAATTGTTCAAACACAACCATAGAAATCGTCAGCTAAAGCATGAAGATATCCGTCTTTGCCAGTATCCAAATATTGCTTCAAAAACTCTGAATGGAGAAATTCTGACAACATTCTAAGTGACTAAGATGGGGAAAACAGGACGAGCTTCTGCTAAACATCAATTCATCCTATCTTATCAAATCCAGTGTGTGATATGGTTCTGAAGGCATAGTGACTCCTATTGATCATCACACAGCCATAAGGTCGCCATACTGCCTCATCAGGAAGATAGACCCTGCAAACAATCCACCAGCTCGCAACAGTTTCTGCAAGAAAGGGAGTACAAACCAACTTTAAGATGCTATAAACTTACTGAATAGTGAATCCCCATAGAACATATATTTTTACTTTGTTCAGAGGAAACAAGCAAGTAGTAAGTGCTATTACAAGTATCTATCGACAAAACTATAAAAATACATACATTATACCATAGTCTGTCCATTGAAAAATAAGCAATGCATTTAAAGCATGAATATCTCATTAAAAGGACACAGACCTTGCAAATAACGATGAGTCACTTGATTATTCATAAACCATACTATTCAGTGGCATCAGTCCTAGATTTTATCAGAAAACACAGCATTGCGCACCATAAAGAGAGTGATAGGCAGCATATTAACAGGTAATGACCATCAAAGTTCGGTCAGCCTTCAGTACACAAATCCCAATCTAAACAAGAACATGAAAGCCAAAAGCAAAAGCATCAGTCAATCGGTCATTATCAATTTCATAGTTCTTCTTTTTCTCTGAGTCAGAAACAGAGGACCAATTAACCACTCATCAGAAGTTCCAAATCCAAACTACATCTTAAGTAACTGCAACCATTACCATGAATCTTGTTACCTGAAAAAGATTAATTGGACTGCCGTCTGAGAACAATATATATACTCATAAAGTTATGAAGATGACACCATATCGATTGCAGATTAAAAAAGATGGTATGGCTACAAGATTCATCAAGAAAAATCATAACAGTCATACCACCAATTATCCAAAGGTACAAAAAGGAAAACGATCTATTACATAACGCAATTCCCCTCCTCCCTGATCACCCTCTATTTTTAACCTCTAATTGCTCCAGTCATAAAAGGATTAACTGGTCGACATTTTATTGTCAATCTGATTGCCCGAACATCCAATCCAGCTCAGCCCAAGGATTTTTTTCAGTCTCCTGTCTATTATCTCATCTCTCAGTTTCTTCACATCAGACCATCTTCCATCACTAGCATAAGTTTTCAAAAGCATCACTCTGTAGGCACCCTTCTCTGGCTCCATTCGAAAGAGCTGCTGAGCTACTATACCTGCCATTGTGGAATTACCACACATCTCACAACATGATAGTAGTGCACCCCAGATTCCAGGATCCACTGGTTGTGGCAAGGACTGAATAAAACTGAATGCTTCTTCCAACTCTCCAGCGGTACCAAGAAGCTTTACCATGTAAACGTAATGCTCAGTCCCAGGTTGGAGGCAGAACTCATCTTCCATTCTCCTGAAAATTTTCTTTCCATCTTCTATAAGGCCAGCATGACAACAAGCACAAAGGAGAGCAGAGAAAGTACAATGATCAGGATTTACTCCGATGCGAAGTATTTCCTCAAATAATTGAAAAGATTGGGAAGCTAGTCCATGGAGCCCAAGACCCAAAATGATGGAATTGTACGTAATAATATTCCTATCTGACATTTGCTCAAAAATGTGCATTCCCTCATCCAAGAAACCACACTTTGAATACATATCTATGAGGGCAGATGAAACCATAATATCGGATTCCAATCCACGACGGAGAACAAAACCATGTATCTCTTTACCAGGCCTTACATTTGCTAATTGTGCAATTGCCACGAGCACACTGGAGATCAAAACATAGTCTACCATCCTACGACATCCGGATCTCTAGAGTGCCAAAAGTTATGAAAGTGACATTTAAGTACCAAAATCGGAGTAAAATGGATCACTTAAGTGTCACCGACGAGAAAATTCGGCTAAAACGCGATGTGGCAATTTTCCGGGGAGCTGTGCGCAAAATGATGTCATTTTGTATGCTGATGTGACTAAACGAGTGTCAAAACGGCGTCGTTTTGGTATAATTCGAATTTTAATATAATAATTAATTTAATTTAATTTTAAAAAAATTATTTAACTAATTAATTAATTAATTAAAAAACAAAAACAAAAAGGGGGGGAAGGAGGATGAGGGAGGTAACTGCTCTCGGCCGGGGTTCGGCGGCCTCGGCCGACTCTCTCCCACCTCCCCGGCGACGAAGGGGAGATGGCAACGGCAAGGGCTCGGCCCTCGCCCACCTGCCGCCTTCCTCCTCCTCCTCCGTTTTTTTTTTTTTTTAATAAATATAAATATTATTATTATTATTATTATTTTGTTTTAAATTTAATTAAATTAAATTTTATATTATATTAAAATTCAATTTATGCCAAAACGACGTCATTTTGGCCTATTTAGGGGCTCTATTTTGGCCAACTATATAAACGACGTCATTTTGGGTGAATTAGAGTTGAGTCAGCTCTCCGGCAAGCCACGTAGGCGAGCAATATTAATATTTAATTGCCACGTATGATTTCCGGCCAGCTTTGTAGGAGGTGTGTCTCACTTTTCTACGAAAGTGTCACTTTCGTAACTTTTAATCTTCTTAGTCATTTGTGTCAACTTTTGGCACTTGAAGCGATCTTTTGCCACCATCCTCACTCAATCGTCAACTTTCTAAAAACCAGAAGCCCCTTTTCGCCATCTCCACATTGGCAATAGCCCATTACCAAAGCAGACCATGCAACTAAATCGGGCTGAGACAAACCTCCAAAAACTTTACATGCCGAATCCATGCACGTACATCTCGCATACATACTAACTAGAGCAGCACCCACATAAGCATCGGAATCTAGACAACTTTTCATACACAGTCCATGTATACTTTGCCCGACACCAGTTCATATCTGCCAAACCAGAGATCAACCCAACCAAAGTATACCCGTCAGGTAACCTTCACAGGCTTCTCATCTCGCTAAACAATTTCAACCCCTAATCCCACGCACAAAGATGCCCATAACCATCCTCGCTGCCATCCGTGTGAATATTCCACCACATGCCCGCGCCTTGTCGACGTGTTGCTTCGACAAGTTACAACCACTTTGAACGAACGAAGGATCGATTGCACCAATTTAAACGAAACTGACCTCGATTAAACGGGAGCGCGAATCAAAGTGTATGACGAATCTAAGAAAAGATAATAAAGAATTGAGGCCCTCGTGTTACACACAAGTGTCTCAATAACGAAAAGGTGACTTTACTCGAGATTTATCTTCGTTTGTTTGAAAGAAACGAAGATTGAAAACAAAAAAGAAGATGTGAAGAAACGAAGGTAGGGATTTCTTGTTGTGTTTCAATTCATGCCCCATTAACAGAAAATTTCGGTGCTCCAAGCGAGAGAGGACAAAAAATGGAGAAGATGAAGAGCAAAAAAAAAAAAAAAAAAAAAAAAAAACATGAGAACGCTAAGAGTTTTTTTAGGTCAAAAGAACATAAAGAGTTTAAGGGATTTTATTTTTAGAGTTTGTTCATTTCTATCTATATTTTTTATGAACAAATTACTCATATTCTGCCACTGAAAATGTCACACGCTCACCACCGACGGATTCAAGTTCTTTTTTGAGATTTACTAGTTATTTCAGATTTTTATTTAGGACACTGGACATTTCCAATCCTGAAAATAGGTTCATTTTTGGTGTTTATTTAAGATTTTCCCTTCTCGTGACGTCGTCTCGTGTTAGGTACGTCCCTCCGTCATGTCATGGGATCACGAGCCGACCAGGACCAAAAAGTCCCGACCAGAGATCTCGTTTGCTCATTCCGGTTAATCTTTTCTCGTTCTTCATTCTTCGATTCGAACTTCCTCGTTTTCTGTTCTGCCTCCCTCCTACCTCTCGTTGACCAGTCGCGAAGAGAGAGAGAGGGAGAGAAGGGCGCAGGGCAGCGATGGAAGCTGTGGACTCCGGGAGCGACGGCGCGAGCCGGAGTCGGCGAAGAGTCGGGATAGCGTACGACGAGAGGATGTGCAGGCATCACACCCCTGACGAGGAGCCTCACCCTGAAAACCCTAATCGCATCAGAGCCATCTGGAACAAGCTCCAAGCTGCCGGCATCACTCAAAGGTTCCGACTTCACGCGTACACTTGCGCATATCCCTGTTTCCTCGGCATTTCTTGGCTTTAACATGTTCGAACTTTTCATTTCCCTTGTCGATTGCATATGAGGTGGCGGTTAAATGATGGAGTGTGTTTGATCAGTGGACGAAGAGGTCTTTAGAGTCTTTTTCTGTGTTTTTTTCTTTTTATCTGAATTTGGGACTGACGTAAAGGGTTCGTTTTTTTGGTATGATCTTTCGTTTTCGGGAGCTGATCGATGTCCATATGGATTGTTGAGAGAATGGAGGGTGTGTTCGCATTTGCCCGAACTGTGCTCAATTTTAAGTGGAGAAGTGTGATTTGAATTGGGAATTTTCTTTTGGAGTTGTCATATTTGGTAGAGTGATGATGATGGGATTTGAAGGAAAGATTTTCTCCGTGAGCGTTTAATATCCTGTATAGATTAGACGGTGAATTGGCATGGTCTAAGAGTAGTCCCCACTCATTCACAGTGGAAGTACAGTTTTACAACATACTTCTCTTAACTTTAGAGGTAAGAATACGGCGGCATTATTTAGTTTCCGTGTTTGGATGTATCAATTGTGGAAAAGATACTCGCATTTTTAAATGACACTTTTGGCTTTTGATATTTATTTCTGATTTTGTTCTTTTTTCTAGACTTAATGAGCCGACTGAAGAATTAATATAAGGGGTGCAATTCAATTTTTAATGGGTACAAAAATACATGATAATTAGCTCGTTACATGTTTCATGCTCACTTTGTTTTGGAATTTCTTTTTGTTAATTCAATTGTGGGGAAATTTTACCAGTGATTGCTAAACTTTAATGGGCATTCCATTTGGGTCAATTAACTTCGGTCTAAATCATCGGTTCTCTAAATTTTCATATCTTTATAATTGATACACTTTGACCAGAATTTAATAAATTTTCTCGTGAAGTTTTGAATAAGAGACATGTGGCCACAATATGGTGTTGAATGTTTTGCCCTTGTGTTGGCCAAACCAGCATTTCTCCAAAAAATGGGCCGGATTCCAGTCAAAGTGCATCAGTTACGATGAAAAATAAAGCGCATTGGATTATTAAAATCAAAGTTCAGCTGCTCGATTGTTTGATAAACTAAAGTCAGCAACCATTGGTGAATTTTTCACGTGTTATAGTGGTAGCAAAGTGATACGTGATAAAAGACCAGTCAATTGCTCTGTCATTTACTGCTTATTTTTATCCAGGTGTGAGGTTTTGAATGCCAAAGAAGCAGAGGATAAATATATTTTGTCAGTCCACGACAAAAGTCATGTTGATCTGATTAGGAACATAAGTTCCAAACGGTTTAACTCTCGCAGAAATAAAATAGCTTCAAAGTTTGATTCGATATACCTGAATAAAGAGTCATCGAAAGCTGCTTATCTTGCTGCTGGTTCTGTTATAGAGGTAATTTTTTTTTTTTAAAACCTGCATGCTTATTGATTGCCACCCTTTTTAGGCAGTGAGTAATAATTTTCCGCTGCTGCAAAGCCTCTGAACTGCTGTATGAATTATTGGGTAAAACTGCCTGTAATGTTTACAATGCATCCGCATGCATGAAAGAACCTCCATTGCATAAGGTCTGTAATTAACTGTATTTATCTGAGCATATACAGTTGGCTGTATATAGTACCTTTTTCCACATGCACTGTACTAAGTACGTAAGGGACTCCATTATCAATCATGCAAGACTGTGCATGAATATGTACCTACCCTATCCCTGAAAATCGTAGAAGATTGTCTTTCTCCACTGCCTAATAATCAGGGTTTGTCTCTTGACCAAAATAGAACTTGCAGGGTCCTTCCATGTCTGCAAAAGTATCTTTAACATGGTCAACTGTTTTACGGCCTTGATGTTCTTCCTGCTTGAAGCCTGATGTGTATCCAGGCTATTCATCACAGGGAGATTTATTTTCTTGGCAGAACTTTCACTTGAGTTAGACCTACAGAATTGTTTTACGGCAGACTTACTGGAATTTCTGAAAGTCAAGCAATTTTCTCTTGCAAATTAAATGAATAGCCTATCTAATCTTTTGCATGATGACAAGCATTCTGGATTGCTGCAATCCATCTGCAACAGTTATATGTACTTTTGCTTCCATGATCATGTGATTGCATCTTTCAATTGTGACGGTTGACCAGAATAATTATCCCTGTAGGTTGCTAAAAGAGTTGCCAAAGGAGAATTAGACTCTGCTTTCACTATTGTAAGGCCTCCTGGACACCATGCTGAACATGATAAAGCAATGGGATTTTGTCTCTACAACAATGTTGCTATTGCTACAAATTTTCTTTTAAACGAGAAAGTGAGTGCTGGTTTCCTAGTACCTTTCTCTGACTACGTAGGTGTCCCCTCTATGTAGTTTTTATTCTTTCCCTTTTTTTTTTCCTTTTGCAGGAATTGGGCATCAACAAAATCTTGGTTGTTGACTGGGATGTTCACCACGGTAATGGTACTCAGAAGACATTCTGGAAAGATCCTCGCGTTTTGTTCTTCTCTGTCCATAGGTATAGAAACTATAGCAGTTTTATGTGATCCTCATGTCTAGGAGTAATAGCCTAAAATCTCTTATGACTTTTTTCTGAAGATAAAATTGTATTAGGTGAGCAAGTATTAAAAATGTTGTTTTGACTGTGATTTAGCAGCTCTTTTTTCCCTTACATGAACTCTTTCCTCATTATAATCTTAAGCTTGTAGACAAGCCCCAGGTTAATGGCTTAAACTTGAAACTCACTGATGTACTCTCACCATTGACATTTGATCCATAACTGAAAGGTATCAACCTCATATTTCAGGCATGAGTTTGGGTCCTTTTATCCAGCCAATGATGATGGTGACTATAAAATGTTTGGAGAAGGTCCCGGGGCTGGGTATAATATAAATGTCCCATGGGAGAATGGTCAGTGTGGAGATGCGGACTATCTAGCAGTATGGGACCACATCCTGATCCCTGTTGCTAAGCAATTCAATCCCGACATGATACTAATTTCTGCGGGTTTTGATGCAGGTCTGTTATCGTATATCTGATGAGCAATTTTTATCTATGAAGGGTCATTTTCATTTTTCTTTTAGTTTCTAGGTTCTTCCAGTTTTTGTTTGTACTTTAGTTTAAGATATGATTTTGGTGTTTCCACAATTTTTTCCTCATTTCATCTTAATGCACTGGCAGCCTTGGTGACTAGAAGCGATGTGATGTGCTTGGCTTTGTGAGACAGTTTCTTTGACACATGCATCAATGAGTGGTTTTCTTTATTGACTAGAATTTCATAGAGGAATTAAATAAAAGATGGTATAAAAGATTGTAGCATTTAATAAAAGTTGCATTGGTTGGAGAAATTACAATTAGTCATAATAGGTGGGAGCTGATATTTGGTTCAGAATGTGGTCAGTGCTATGGGAATGTAGGATATAGATCATACTAGATAGCCCTGTAATATGCCTACTTTGTTTGTGTCCACAGAACATTTTGTGGGCTCTTTCGAGGAGGAAAAGCATGTAAAAAATTCTTGTAATCATATTGTGAGATGAATTGATGAAGCAAAAGTTATCGTCATGTTTCGTTCACAAGACAGAATATAACGCCTGAGATTGATCATAGGCCAGAATTTGAAATTCATGAGATTATCTTTTGTCATGTCTTAGTTTATTAAGGCCTATTTGAAGGTTGATTACGCATATTCTACATCTGTAGCTTTTACTACACGATTGCTGCATAATAGGTGAATTTCGAAGGGGGTGTTGCTGCATTGGCTATGCCTACCCACCTTTTCTACTTATCAAAAAAAAAAAAAAAAGAAGGGGGGTGGGGTGGTGGGAAGATAGAAGAGTGTAGGAAAGCAGAATCCAATGCTCATGGGCTTCAGTTCTCTGTCATCGTTTCACTTATCCTTGTTGAAGAAAGATAATTATATAAATTCCATGATTACTGCCTAAATGGGTCAGCATAAGAGTCTGAAGGACTCTTAGCAACTCCAGACTCATGATGGTCGCTGCTTTAGGAAGGTATCACTTTGATTGATTAGTATGTTTCGGTTCATGTGTATTTGAGCTATAAAAAGAAATGGCGTGCTCGGATTTTGCTTTTGCTGTTCCCGTACTTCCTCTATATAGTATGTACGACGGTGAATACTTAGCAGTGAGTTCTACTAATTTATTAATTTAATGCTTATAACAGCTGTTGGTGATCCTCTGGGAGGTTGTTGTGTCACTCCATATGGATACGCAATGATGTTGAAGAAGGTTAATTTCTGGATAAGTTTCTCTCATTTTTTTGGGTAGCTGGAATCTGTCTCCATCCATTTTTTGTTTGAAATATTGTAAATAATATGTAAGTAAGTAACATAGGAAGTCATCTTCCCAGGAAATCCTTTTCCCTTGTTTACTTTGTGTTATTGTCATATATAGTATTTGATCAGCTTAATTGGATCCTTACAAGGCATTAAGCATGTTGATGTTACTTTTCAGTTGATGGACTTTGCACAAGGTAAGATAGTATTAGCATTAGAAGGAGGATACAATCTCGCCTCAATTTCAAATTCAGCCCTTGCATGCATGGAAGTTTTGCTGGATGACAAAACTGTCGCTGGTTCCACCAAAGCCTATCCTTTTGATTCCACATGGCGAGTAATACAAGCGGTAAAATGTTTATTTTCTGGGTGTTCTGGCAACATGTCTCCACGGAATTTAGGTGCATCATTATAATCAATCAAATGATAGTGTGCTAATAGCAAGCTAACTTTCTCAGGTTCGTCAAGAACTAAAAGCTTTCTGGTCAGTACTTGCTGATGAATCGCCAACCAAGTTAACACGTCAAAAAGCACCCATTCCGGTGAAGATTCTTTTGCTTCTTACTTCTATGCAAGCATTCTTATGTCCCGAAATCTGGATGCTAGAATACTTATGATTCCTAGAGGCTGATTTGACCTCTCATTTTTGCTTTTATCAAAGATAAACCTTTATTATTATCTAGAGATGTAGTATGTTACTAACTGGGTCCTGTGCTAAGCCGTTATTTTATCTTTTACAGGGCGTATGAAGTGAGCTTTAGAAGTTAATTGTTCCGTTTTGTTTTATATCATTATCACGGTTCCCATTACTAAAGGAATCACTTTGTCTTTTCCCAGCAAATTCTCATTTCAAGCTCTGACTCTGAAGCCGAAGACGTTGAGGAGCTTCTGCAGGATTTCATTCGACCTCTTTCAACATTCAGGGTTGATGAAGATCATCATGGTAAAGAAACTTGCCGTCAGTGGAATTGTGAAAAGTAGATCTGAATTCTGTTAAATTAATACAATCTTTAAATCAAATGTAGTGCTTGCAGAATCTGCTTCTGTGTCCTGGAGATCAGATCTTTCGATAATTGACATCTGGTATGCCACCTTTGGATCAAATATGTGGAAGCCTAGGTTCCTCTGCTATATTGAAGGTGGACAGGTAATGCGCTTTATTATTACCTTTTTCAAGCTTTAGAACATCAGTTACCTAACATGCTGATGTTTCATGACATACATGATTGTATTGTGGTCCTGTCCAATGATTTCAGGTGGATGGCATGCAAAAGCCATGCTCTGGCTCAATGGACAAAAGCCCGCCTAAAGAGATTTTGTGGAAGACCTTTCCCCACCAATTATTCTTTGGCAGGGAATCCACACGCACATGGGGTTTGGGAGGAGTTGCTTTCCTTCATCCCGAAAGCAAGAATGAGGATATTGTGCACATGTGCCTGTATAGGATAACGTATGTCTTTGTCATGTTTTTCTCCTTTATGTTTCCCTGCCTCTGTTGAAGAGAATACTCTCTTGAGAAAGATGGAGTGGATAGACTGCAATTATGACCTTTTGTCTTTTTGACTTTTTCTGATCAGGTTAGAGCAGTTCAATGATGTCTTGCTTCAGGAAAATGTTTCCAGCTATGACATGAGTTCTCCTTTGTTTGATCTTACATCTTTGGACTGCAGTAAAGAAAAAGGATATATCAACTTGGAAGCTGTCAAGGTATTTCCTTTTGATCTCATCCAAGCACTGTCTTGTGCACCCGATAAAGCCTCAACTTGATCTCGTTCTCTTTCAGTTTATCACATTCTGATCTCTAATATTTCAAGCTGGTCGATCTAATTACAGAATAGTTGGTACCATAACGTTGTTTACTTGGGAATGGAGCAAGACATCCCCATACTCACAATGACGTAAGCATATAAATTACCTTGCTCTCCTCTGCTTGAAGTCGCACATGATCTCGAGACTCTCAGCCAAATAGACTTCTTGGTCCACAGAATTAACACGATGTACCAACTTGCTAATCTATTTAGGTGCAACATGTCGGATATCAAAAACTTCAAGTTGGGGAAGGTTCCTTTGCGCGCTCCGAGTGAAGACTATTCCAACACGTTGATAAGAGGCTTGGTGGAAGGAGGGCAGCTCTCGGAAGAGGAAGCCTCGTCCTACATCAAGGACGCTGCTACAAAGCCCTTATAGAATGCAAACATTTCTTATTTGCTCTCCCCCTTTATCGAGGATGTTTATTCTTCATTTGCAACATTGCTAGATTCTCTGGAGCAAGAGACTCCGACCAAAAAGTCTGGCCTCTTAGGTAGCACTTTATAATTAAAGGAGACTAATTTAGGCTTGTGTATAATCCCATTAAGCGAATTTCTCTTGTATATAGTCTCACCGATCCTGCTGAAGTGGCTCCAGCCAACTTCTTCAGGGTTGATAAGCTTGTAATGTCCCCTCTATACGCATTGATTCAAGGACTGGGTTTGTAGTTTGAGAAGTCTCATGAATTCTCAAGACTGTCAATTGCCACTTCTGCTTCTCATTAGGAATTTGCTGCTTGTCTGTCTTCCCTCGTTGAAGGTAATGAACCGGTGGATTTCGTACACCTGCCCAACTCTTGTCCACAGACAGACGGAGGGAGCTGCGACAATATTGAGAATGACTCAATGGCATTATCGTGGTCAATAAAGAGCGGTTAGAATTTTATTCACAGAAGTGGGTGCCTCTATTATATTTTACCAACTCCCTGGGCCCACTTCGGTGGTGGGTGCACAGCTGCAACACTGCCTACCATGCGATTTGAAATGGACCCATGTGGAAAAGGTAGATTTTATCAATTGAGTTTTTCTAGGGCATTTGACAGATTATAATATATTTGGAAGTGTAAAAGAAAATATATGCTTTGACAAGGTAAAATGATAATTTTTGATAGGATAAGCGGCTTTTAGGATGGATAGATTTTAGATTTGGGATCTATTTTATTAGGATAAATTCCTAGTTTTTAGACCTTAGAACTTATCTTGTAAATTTTGGAACGAAACCTGTTGATTTGGTCCTGTTCTATAGTCTTCTTTTTGTGGTTTCATTAGTTGAAAGCTATTTGATGATTGGCAGTCGATATGATTTCAATGCTTCAATACTCCATTATTGATAAACACTAGTTTACCTACTAAACAAATTAAAAAATATGAACCTCGCCCATAAATTTCACGTCTCTAACATCCTTTTGGTAAATTTTTCTGATTTCTTAGCAACTTTCCTTGTTTTATGCCATCGCAACTTTCTTTATGTAGCCAAAGTTTTTGACTTTAGAATAAGAAGTTTTCTTCTTTTAGGAAAAGCCTGGACGAAGCAATCATGAAATTCCTTAACAAGACAAAGCAAGGAACTAGGAGCAATGGCATGCCAAGGACGAGCAAAAAGAGAGAATCAAAGTTACTCCGATCCAGATTTCCAATTCAATCTGGTTTTCCTATTTGGTCCAATTCCACACCATAAATTGGGAGTATATTACCGGTCCTAGGGTCAACACCGAATCGATGCTCACCATAGACATTTTTGCATTGTTAACTCATTGAACTGTGCAGGAACTTTGTATGCTCATTTCTAATATATTTTAAACATGTTTTTAACCTTAGAGACGCCTGACATGATTGTGCTAGTGCTTTAGAGAATCTCGTATACACTTCTTCAATATTTACTGCTTCTTTGTTTCATTAAATGTTTTACTCACTTGATTTCGACAATAATGGCCTGTTTTTAAAATCAAAAGTAACAAATTTATTTGGCACTTGCAAGTTACCTCAGAAATATGATTCCATTTTACGCCCAAAAACTAATCAATTGTTGCCTACTTTACACATTTCAATGAACACTTCCCTATTTGATTTTCCCATTTTCACTAAAAGCACTCACTATACATTGTCCTTTCTTCTGATACTTCCCATTTTCCCTATTTTTCTTCTCATTTGAATTCCAGAATTGGCGAATATAGCTTTTCATTTTTTTCCCCATTTTTCCCAAAAAGAAATTTAGATATCTATATTCTGTAATTCCAGTAATGCTGACAATTTTGGAGTTTGGTGTATTTGGACAGCGACAACAAAAAAGAGGCAAAAAAACCCAACCAAAAATTAAAAAAAGACCTCCTAAGTACTAAACCTGAAAGAATATCTGGCAAGAAAAGTTTCACTCCCACCAACCTCAGGCGCAGATCCGAATATTGCAGATCCGAGAACAAGAACGCCGCCGTAGGAAAAACGCAAAAGCAGAGGAAGCACTCGGCGCCCCGGCGACGCCGAACGACCAGCGGGCGTGAATTGCGTCGGTGAGTTTCGCGCTCGTTCTTCTCTCGGCGTTTCGATTCGTTCCGCTTCGTGATGTCTCGAGTTGAGGTTGAAAGGCTCGGGAATGGCAGAAAAATCTCGACTTTAGCATTCCGGATCGTCCATTGAAGATGTCGCTCCTGTTCTTGCATTGCCCTTGAATGTTTTCATTCAGATGGTCGCTCAAGTTTTGTTTTTTCATGTGAAAAATGGTGCCGTTGTCATTCCCATTTCGCAGTCTCGTGCTTATGTTCACCAAGTTCTGTTTTTCGTGGTTTTGTTTGCATTCTGCTCGTGTTTTATGTGGTTGGCTTTAAGTGGGTTGATCGTGCTTGTTGGTTTAAGCTCAAGCATGTTGTGTGATGGCTAATTACATGGAGGCAATTACGTTGGTGGGAGCAATGACACCATGGTGGTGCTTGAGTTCCATTTCATTTATTTCTTTGATCTGCTGGGAACAGGTAATTTCATGGAAGGTTTGAAGAGCATGCGGAGTGCACCGGTTTATACTTGCAGAATTCGGCATCTCTCGCCTCTTGTCCGGGCATCTAAGTTGAGATACGTGAAGGCTCTGTACAGAAACAGAGTGTCGATGACCATGAGCTCGAAGTCATTTAACTCGGTTTCTGCTTCCATTAATCCACTGGAGGCCTCAAAATTGAGTCACTCTGACAACACGTTGCCATCTAAAGGTTATATACAGCAAATGGCGGTATTTACAGAAGTCACAGTTGAACTTGAGTTGATGCTCAATTTATATTAATCTGGTTTATTAAGTCATTGTTTAGGAAGTGACCTAAGGGAAATTGCTTGGTTGCGTCTAAACTGCATGCTTTGCTCAAAACATAATTGGGGGAGTTTGAAGCTTGTAAATAAATAGGTGAACTCTCAACTTATTTCTTTTGATGATTCTGAACTGTGTGTTGTATGTACAGAAGTTCTTGACCTTTGGAGAAATGCCAATGCTGTATGCTTTGATGTGGATAGCACTGTGTGTGTTGATGAAGGCATTGATGAGCTTGCAGAGTTCTGTGGAGCTGGAAAAGCTGTTGCAGAATGGACAGCAAGGTAATTTTGTTTTTTATCATTATCGTCGTTCATCCCTTATAATTTGTATTTTAGTATTGATTATTTCTGCATTATCCAAATATTCTAGAGCAATGGGTGGTTCAGTTCCTTTTGAGGAGGCCTTGGCTGCGAGATTATCTTTGTTCAACCCTTCCTTGTCCCAAGTTCAAGATTTCTTAAATAAAAGGCCCCCGAGGTACGTTAACTATTTTATTTGATCTATTGCTCCTAACATTTGCTGTGTCTGTCAGGCCCCTAGTGGAGTGAGTATAACTTTAGTTGACCTATCATGCAAGACTAATTATGTTGATATAATGACCATAAAGCTGAATCTTTCCACTGTAATATTCCAGTTTTCTGAGTCACAATATACGAAGCAACATTGGCAGGTTTCAGACACTCAAAATCTTATGCACTTTGAGATATCTGTAACATCCCAATTTCATGGAGCCTAGTTAAACCGTTAAAACTATATACAAACTACCTGTATTTGTAGTCAGATGTGAACTTAATGTTTCTGTATGTTTTATGGGAATTTTTGCTTGATCCATCAAACGGATATGCCATGTTAAAATAATTAAAACTAGCCAGTGTGCTCCTCAAATTTTATGCGCACCGTATATAGCTGACAGCTGACATGAAAGTGTGCTCCTTTCTGTTCGTACAAATGGAAAACATAACAAATGATCCACCTGTTAAGTCACTGTTGTTGGTTTGATGCATCTTGAAATAGGTTTTGCTAGATGGGTATATCTTGGTGCAGATAATTTGAATTTTTCTCTTTCATTCGAACCACTTTGAAGCAACATAACTTTTCACTTTTACGAATGAAGTACGAAGATATCATCATTTGGCTTTCTATTGGCAGGATTTCTCCTGGTATAGATGAGTTAATCGTGAAGCTAAAGGCCAAAAAAACGGATGTTTACCTCATCTCTGGAGGATTTCGCCAAATGATCAATGTATGGTACTACTGCCCACTGAATCATCTCGAGGGAAAATCATGCATTTTCTGCTGATTCAGAGTCTGTCTCCCTGTCTTTCTTCACTCTTGCGTTTATTATATCGCAAGAAACAGTATCAAATGCTGTGCACAATGGGAGCAGATGAGTTTTGACTAAGGGTATAAATGGTTATTATTAATAGTAGATCACCTGTCATGTTATACCATCAAATGCCATGCTCAATTGTGATGGGTTACAATCATCAAACTTGCATAGCTTCATATGTTTTGTCTTTTCCAGTATTGTGAGGCAACCCTATATAGTGAAGCAAAATATGCAGGAAATTGCATTTTCTGATTCTTTGAGCAATTCTCCTGCAGCCTGTTGCCTCAATTCTTGGGATTCCTTCTGAAAACATTTTTGCCAATCAACTGCTATTTGGAAGTTCTGGGGAGTTTTTGGGGTTTGACACCAATGAGCCTACCTCTCGGAGCGGTGGAAAGGCCACTGCAGTACAACAAATAAGGAAGGTCAGTTTTGATAGCAACAGGTATGTTTAATTGTATGGCTTACTAGTAGCAAACCTCAATTTAAAGTCTTCTTGACAGGCCCGTGGATACAAAGCTTTAGTCATGATCGGGGACGGTGCTACTGATCTTGAGGTTAGTGACATTGTATGCATTTCTTCAGTTAAAAAATATGAGGAAACCAGCAAAGACATTCTCCTGTCTGCCATGTTGAACAAATGTTGAATTTTTTTTCCCATTGAATGAATTTGGCGAGCTCCTTCACTTTAAGTTTCATGTATTTTCTTGTGCATTAGTAGTTTTGTCCTATCGGACTGCAACAGTGACCGAAAATAGGGAGGGAAACTTACTAAATGAATCGGGGAAAAAAAAAAGCAACCTGCAATTGTGGTTGTTTTTTGGTGGATTGGCCTTTGAATTTTATGCCTGTTTTCTTAGTTTGTTTCTGTTATTCTTTCACAGGCCCGTAAGCCAGGTGGTGCGGACTTGTTTATATGCTATGGAGGCGTTCAACTTCGAGAGGCTGTGGCAGCTAAAGCTGATTGGCTGGTGTTCAATTTTAAGGACCTGATCAATTCTTTGGACTAAATCTAAGTTGCTCCAGGGGATGCATCTTCATCTTTAACACCTATTTCGGTTATTGTGATAAAATGTACAGATTTCATATCGGAAGATGATGTAGAGTGACAGAATATCACTCTCTCGACATTCTTTCATCAGCTCGACCTGGTGGTGTTAAAAGTGATTCTCTATCAATTTCTTCTTGAGGACTATTAAGTTTACACTCGTTAGAGATATTTGTTCAACTAAATTAGTGAGATTGAGATTGGTATCCGTTTGTTGTGGAATGAAATGTTAATAAGCCCATAGGAAGTTTGATGATGGCAATGATCAATTCAAAGAACCGAGTATCTCTCTCTAATCCACCAAAGAAATTGCAGAGATTACCGAGTTGCTTATATTGCTAATGCGAATCTACTGAACATGCCCAATGTCTGGAATCACTGAGAGCGTCAAGCAAGAGTAGCATCCAAAACCCCTCAGAGAATCTTGTCTACTTTAGTCCCGTTTTGACCTCCGTGCCCGTTTTTTAATTAACAACAAATCACAACCAAGCCACCCAACTGCTAATGGCTAATAGTTCATTCAAACAAGATACCAGTAAGGGCTAATACTTGCAACAGCTAGAAATTGTTCAAACACAACGACAGAAATCGTCAGCTAATGCATGAAGATATCCGTCTTTGCCAGTATCCAAATATTGCTTCAAAAACTCTGAATGGAGAAATTCTGACAACATTCTAAGTGACTACTAAGATGGAGAAAACAGGACGAGCTTCTGCTAAACATCAATTCATCCTATCTTATCAAATCCAGGGTGCGATATGGTTACTAAGGCATGGTGAATGGTGCTATAATCACACAGCCATAAGGTCGCCATACTGCCGCATCAGGAAGATAGACCCTGCAAACAATCCACCAGCTCGCAACAGTTTCTGCAAGAAAGGGAGTACAAACCAACTTTAAGATGCTATAAACTTACTGAATGGTGAATCCCCATAGAACATATATTTTCACTTTCTTCAGAGGAAACAAGCAAGTAGTAAGTGCTATTACAAGTATCTATCGACGAAACTATAAAAATACATACATTAGACCATTGTCTGTCCATTGAAAAATAAGCAATGCATTTAAAGGATGAATATCTCATTAAAAGGACACAGACCTTGCAAACAACGATGAGTCACTTGATTATTCATAAACCATACTATTCAGTGGCATCAGTCCTAGATTTTATCAGAAAGCACAGCATTGCACACCATAAAGAGAGTGATAGGCAGCATATTAACAGGTAATGACCATCAATCTCCACCTAATAAGTTCAGTCAGCCTTCAGTACATAAATGCCAATTTAAACAAGAACATGAAAGCCAAAAGCAAAAGCATCAGTCAATCGGTCATTATCAATTTCATAATTCTTTTTTTTCTCTGAGTCAGAAACAGAAGACCAATTAACCACTCATCAGAAGTCCAAATCCAAACTACATCTTAAGTAACTGCAACCATTACCATGGATCTTGTTACCTGAAAAAGATTAATTGGACCCCCATCTGAGAACAATATATATACTCATAAAGTTATGAAGATGACACCATATCGATTGCAGATTAAAAAAGATGGTATGGCTACAAGATTCATCAAGAAAAATCATAACACTCATACCACCAATTATCCAAAGGTAGAAAAAGGAAAATGATCTATTACATAATGCTCTTCCCCTCCTCCCTGATCACCCTCTATTTTTAACCTCCAATTGCTCCAGTCATAAAAGGATTAACTGGTCAACATTTTATTGTCAATCTGATTGCCCGAACATCCAATCCAGCTCAGCCCAGGGATTTTTTTCAGTCTCCCGTCTATTATCTCATCTCTCAGTTTCTTCACATCAGACCATCTTCCATCACTAGCATAAGTTTTCGAAAGCATCACTCTGTAGGCACCCTTCTCTGGCTCCATTTGAAAGAGCTGCTGAGCTACTACACCTGCCATTGTGGAATTACCACACATCTCACAACATGATAGTAGTGCACCCCAGACTCCAGGATCCACTGGTTGTGGCAAGGACTGAATAAAATTGAATGCTTCTTCCAACTCTCCAGCGGTACCAAGAAGCTTTACCATGTAAACGTAATGCTCGGTCCCAGGTTGGAGGTAGAACTCATCTTCCATTCTCCTGAAAATTTTCTTTCCATCTTCTATAAGGCCAGCATGACAACAAGCACAAAGGAGAGCAGAGAAAGTACAATGATCGGGATTTACTCCAATGCGAAGTATTTCCTCAAATAATTGAAATGCCTGGGAAGCTAGTCCATGGAGCCCAAGACCCAAAATGATGGAATTGTACGTAATAATATTCCTATCTGACATATGCTCAAAAATGTGCATTCCCTCATCCAAGAAACCACACTTTGAATACATATCTATGAGGGCAGATGAAACCATAATATCAGATTCCAATCCACAACGGAGAACAAAACCATGTATCTCTTTACCAGGCCTTACATTTGCTAATTGTGCAATTGCCACGAGCACACTAGAGATCAAAACATGGTCTACCATCCTACACTCAATCATCAACTTTCTGAAAACCAGAAGCGCCTTTTCACCATCTCCACATTGGCAATAGCCCATTACCAGAGCAGACCATGCAACTAAATCAGGCTGAGACAAACCTCCAAAAACTTTACATGCCGACTCCATGCATGTACATCTCACATACATACTAACTAGAGCAGCACCCACATAAGCATCGGAATCTAGACAACTTTTCAAACACAGTCCATGAATACTTTGCCCAACACCTGTCAAGCTCATATCTGCCAAACCAGAGATCAACCCAACCAAAGTATACCCATCAGGTAACCTTCCCAGGCTTCTCATCTCGCTAAACAATTTCAACCCCTTATCCCACGCACAAAGATGCCCATAACCAGAAATCATGGAATTCCACATCACCAAATCCTGATGAGACTCGGACATAGCATAAAACACTCTACTTGCTTCATCAACATGGCCTAACCTCAAATAAGCAGTCACGAGGGCACTACTGCAGATAGAGTCCCAACCTAAACCAGAAACCACAGCCCCTCCATGTACAATTTTCAGTCCATCTAAATCAGCCTCGTCACAGCATGCCCGCATGAGACAAGCATACGTGAAATTATCCGGTCTTATCTCGCTCCTAAGCATCTGCCCGAACATCGAAAACGCCTCATTAAAGTCGTTCGCGCGCGCATAAGCACGGATGATGGCGTTCCACAAAAAGACGCTCCTCTGAGGAGTTTCCTCGAACACCCTGCGGGCATAGACGAGGTGGTTGCTCAGGGCGTAGGCTTGGACCACCCTCGTGGCGTAAAACGGGTCGCCGGAGAGGTGGGTCCTGGTTATCACGGCGTGCAGTTGCTTGGTGGACAAGAGCGTCTGCCGCGACCTCGAGAGAGCCGACAGAATCGACCGGAAGTCGATGAACATCTACGTACGACAGCGGCACTCGCATGTCCTCCTGCTACTGCTACACTCGAAAGCCTAATTCCCGGACTTGAATCCCGACAAGAGACCCCCTATACTGGACCTTGAAGACATGCGCGACAAAGATCATACAAGCGAAAGCTACAATCTAGCAAATACTTGAGAGAGAGAGAGAGAGAGAGAGAGAGAGAGAGAGTACCATGTTGAAAGCCCAATTGTCGTCGTCCTGAACCTGGGAACGCCAGAAAGCCTTGAGCTTGTCGAGGGAAATCGGGGAGTCCGCCATTGATGATGAGCTCAGACGCAGAGCTTAGGGCAATCAGATTGACGAGACTAATAGCAGGCTCGCGAACATGCCCGTGTTAACCGGGCTCGCGAGGGCAGAACTGTAAAATAACGAAATGTGTAGTTTTAGCTCAGTTTAGAACAGTGCTCGCTGAGTCGCTGGCACCCTCCTCATTTTTATTTTATAGTATAATCCAGTAAATCCACCATTACTTTTATTTATCTACCACCCGATTTTATTGATTAAGTCGGTAGAAAATGAGGACAAGTCATTTTTTTTTTATTGTTTTGTGGATTGTTAGATGGCGCTAGCAAATGTGAACAAGCGTTGCCTGTACCTTAAAAAAATTATTTAAAATATTGATTAAAATCACTGATTGTGAAAGATTTGGATATATCAAAATAACTAGCATAAAGACACTATATCACTACATGAGAAAAGAGAAAAGTATTGCATGATATAAACATATTTTATAAAGGTTGTTTAGAATTTTTAAGTGACATTTATTCATGGACTTATTACTTGAAAAGTAAGTAATAAATGATATTTGAAGGGAAAAAAATGATTGAGACCCTTAAAAATTAAGATATTTTCTTTGTTTTGTATAATGATATTTATGATTCGAGTTCCAAATCAAAACTCGTTTATATACTACCTTAACTAAGATATTCGGGACCCGTAATTATTGATATTCTATCGAAACATATACCATGTTTCTTATACGAAGCAAAAAGAATTCTTTAAATCATTATAATATTGACATGCGAATGTTTTGTTGCTTTTTTAAGTCACAACCCTTCGCTTTCCTTGAACAAAACTAAACGAGCATAAAGAAAGCAAAAGGCCCTACAAACCGAAGGCGAAAACGACTGCAATTCTCAGAAATAAAAATAGAAGCATTAGCAATCGTCACGGGAGGATGAATATCGAACGAAATAAAGGCGATAACGACGATACCTAGAAATCAAGATGGATGCATTGGCTATCAATGATCATCAAAGGAAGATGACTAGAGTCGAGGGTCAATCACAAAACTCAATTGAAGTCTCACATTGATCAATAGATGGACCTGCTAGCAGCCAAAGGTTTGTCTACAAGGTATGTACCGAGCAGGGAAACTGCCGGCGGCCAAAAAAATTGCACGAACTGCAATATCACCCAAATGACTATACTTTTGTTAAAAATCGAAACGAAAAAACTGCGATGAGCAAAAAGAGGTCGATCGGAACAGCTCTCTACTCTCAAAATTGCTTGCCTACTTACTACTGCTGTTATGTCATGTCAATGTTACTTTATGCAGCGCCAGCCATTCGATTTGCATCGTCACGGCTGCCCTTTGCATTCCCATTCTGATAAGCGCGTTGATAGCCATCTCCACCGCGTCCCATTGGACCCCTCGGCCGACCCGAGAATTCCCCTTGGTTTCGGAAGTCATTCCTTCCATAGCCCCGACCACCGCCAAAGTTCCGGCGGCCCCTAAAGCTGTCATTCCTGAATCCGCCTCTTCCCAAAGAATACCTCCCTCTTCCACTGTTCGCCACTGAGCAAAAGACCGGAGGATCAGTTAGCTTTCAACATAGGGAGAATATTAGGGTTCAAGCTTCTAAAGCAACACTAAATTTGCCTCTAGGTCTATATCTATGCATTTCACCTTCGGTAGTAGTTCTCTTCTCTTCAATTAACGCTTGATGATCCCCGATTGTTATTGGTGATGCCTGCAAATTGAGTGTCAAGTACGTCTGGTTAAAGACAAGTATGTATTAAGCAATGCCTGAAGTAGTCCATCTAATATTGATGCCACGTTAGTTGGCTCATGAACTGACATACAAAGTTCTCGACTGAATATTCATGCAGGAAATTTGGCACATGAACTGTACAACAAAGAATATCATATGGCAAATGCTCGAGAGTTTGACAACGACTCACAAATTTCACAAGCTATTGGTGCCTTGCCAACAAAACTCTATGAAGCTAACTAGTGCAGCACTGCCAAATAATGCGTAATTGTGTTTCTTTCCCAAAGTGTTCTGCAGGAGGAAATACCTTAAGAGCACTTTCCCTGGAACTTGATGTTTCAAACTCGATGAAGCCAAAGCACGAACCTTGCTTTAGAATGGAAGAGAATAGGGGGTGAGAACACTACATTGAAAAAAAAAAGAACCTGAGGAAATTACAGAATTATCATATCTCACCTTAGAACTCCTAACTTGAATGCCGTTACTCTTGATAGGCCCAAATTTTTTAAACTCCTCCTCAAGCTGTTCAACTGTTGCGTCAAAAGGCAAGTTCCGGATGAATATTGAACAACCCTCTGCTGCTGGCAAGAACAAAACCAATGAATTAATTAAAAAAAAAAAGAATTTTGACATTTATGCAAATAACAACATCAAATTCAATGCTCTTTTAAGAAATCTTGATTTTTCTAACTGGATGTTTTTTGTTGACAAAAGGGAATCGACCCAACTCTAAAGTTGGTAAGGGCATGACCAACGCTTAGCATGACCAAAATTGCAGACCTGCTCATTCCATTCCCACATCAATTGCCTACATGTGTAAGCGTGCATCTGCATGTGCAGCATTAAAACATAGCAAAAGAAGAAAACTTAAAAGAGAGCTATAAACCTTCTTCATGAACATCGCTGCTTTCGGGGGCAATGTCAGTGCTAGGGTTGGGAGTTATGACAGAAGCTTTCTTAGATAGCTGTTGAGTATCGATTGCAGGTGGTGGCGGAGTCCTTTCTGTCCTGGAAGGAACAGTTACTTTGCCGGTCACTGCATGCCCTTGCATTACTTTGACCTATAAAAGAACCATAAAGTTTCTTTCTTAAGCAAATCAGGGTCCCTACCCAAGAGAAAGAAAAGTTCAAAATTAAGATTTAACCATACAGACTTACAATTGATGCATAAGATTTCTTTGGAGCATCCTCCTCACTTGCCAAGCAGGAATCAATCTTATGAGGAGTGGATTCAATAGCCTTGTCTTCAATCACATATCCTCCATTGCCAGAAGGATTAAGAATCTCGGGTCCATTATTAAGCTCTTCCTCCTCCACCAAGGGAGTCGACAGCTTTGCTGCAAGTTCATCGGGAACCTTGGCAGGCTCTGTGCACCAGAAAATGACCCTCTTCTAAATAAAAAAGAAGATTACAATAGATAAAACATATTTTGAGAATATGTCAGACCTTGTTCTAGAGGCAAGGCAGCTGTTGCAGTGGCATTACTCATGCCATTGTTTGCAGTAGATTGGATTGGTATCGGTTCATTCTCCTTGAGAAACCTAAAAACATCGTTCAAAACGAAGTATCCTTTTTCTTGGGGAGCTAGAAAGAATGTCTGAGTGAATTTTCTTCTCAAATGGTCCTTTCCAGTTAAGCATCCAGTTACCAAAACAATCACACCATTACCATGGGACTCCTGAGCATCTGCGGTTTCTATCTCTGCTGTATAATCCTCATAGTTCAAAGACAGTATCTTTTCGTTGATAGCCTGATTCAGTAAATGAAGGTGGAACAATGTGTTAGCCAACTAATTTCTTTGCATGTCAAGCAAGCTACTTAGTTGAAAATTGATGCGGCCGTAATATGTCTCGCTATATTAGATGCCAATTCTTGCTCAGTAAGAAAGAGAGAAAACTTGCATATATCATACTTCAAGCTAATTTTTCCACAATGATCAGGAAGTTGAATGTCCACATATATGAAGTAACAAATAGTTTTCTGAGAAATTAATAGCTCGCTGAATTTTGTCCTTGCATACGTCATGGAAAAATGTGCATTGCGGATTTATATCAGATGCTCTTAAATCCACATCCTTAACTGAGCCGTTCCCCGTAGTTAAGATCAATTAAAGGCTTTTCCATGCACGCGCAGGGCACGTAGCATGCATGACTCAGGTTAAATGCGTAAGGCCCAAGCAAAAATTTGAAAGAGAAGGACAAAGATTCTGCGCCAAAACCGGAAGAAATATGATGAAACTTGCATCTTTATATGCATCGATGACATCTGATATGGGAATAATGCCTAAGATTTCTCAGCAGCATTTGTTATGGTTCGAGATGAGATGGAAGCAGTCATCCCGCGTGATGCACTTACTTGCGTTGTTTTAACTGTTGTTATGTTGCCACTGACATTTGGCCGACCTAGGAAACTCGAGTCCTGGTAAAATCTATGCACCAGACCAGGAGACTGGTGAAGGATGTGGTAATACTGCTCCACAAAGGCATTAGCCACAACTTGCGCGCCGGGAGTAGGGGCTGAACCAGCTTCTTGCACCGCCATCTAACGATAAGAATTCGACCACCAAACTTCTCAGCAGAAGTCCAGGCTAGACGAATCAGCTGTAAAATTGACTCAGCAAGCCTCCATTACAAAAGGTACCAAATGATACTTCCAACAATCCCTCCTATTGCAGCATACAGCAGCTAACGGAGAAACAACACTCCCATTAAGAAAACTAACAACTTTTTAGCTAAGCAATGCCAATACATCCAATACTGAAATTTACAAGTGGAAGTATGCTAAAGCCAACAGGAAATTTGAAGTCATGCTTCAAATCAAAGAGGGTCACAACCGTTCACCAAATCCAACCAAATGGTCAAGCGAAGCACGGCATCGGCAGCACTAGGCATTATTCCTAACAAACAACAAACGATTATCCATACAAACAAAAACCACATCGAACGCTCGATACACCTCACGCAAAACCCGGCCGGCACGCCGCAACGTCGAACCCACGGCAAACAAATCAAGAAGGGCAGAGACGGGAAAACCAGCCGAACAAGATTCAATGCCCACGACCGAGTCAATATCCGGGTCACAGGCAAAACGGGTAATCTCAAAAAAAAAAAATAAATAAAAGAATTCACAGCAACTCCCCACGAGAAACGAGAGCGACACGAAACCAACGAGAGACCTGCGAGGACGAGCTACACGGCACAGGAACGCGCGCGAGCAAGAAAACGAGAGCCGTCTCGCTGGCGAAAGACCCAGATCTCGCGCCCGACCAAGAAAAGGGAAAGACGGGGAACGGAGACGGGCGGGGGCAGCGAGAGAGAAAGAGAGAGAGCAAAGTACCTCGTTGGCGATCCGAGTGAGCTCGAGAGCTCGAGATCTAAAGGGCGTGGTTGCTTAAGGAGCAGAGAACGAAGGACAGGAGCTGCTGCTGGTGTCGGAAGAAAAACCCACAGGACACGACAAAGATGCTGGGAGGAAGAAAAGGGAAGGAGGAGGAGGCCTCTTTTTTTTTTTTTTTTTTTTTTACTTTCTGCTTTCTGCGTATTTCTGGTTTTGATTTTGATGGGATGACTTTGAGAGCTAGCGATAATGACTTCCGCCGCTGTCCCTCCTCTTTTTCTTTTTTTTTTCCCCCCACGTGTTTATTTATTCTTCCTTTGATTTATTGGTTGCAGCTGTTGTGCACATTTGTCTCGTTCACGAATTCTATAGTTGTGATTATTGCCCGGATTTAATAATTTAAAAAATACTTTCTAAAAGGAAATCGATTATAATTGATGAGAAATATTTTTTATTATCAATAATAATTCACACACGAATATTTTCGTGGATGATAAAGAATATTTTTCTTTCGTTTATTTTTGCAAGATGAAAAGGTGAATAATCCATTTTTCACAAAATAAAGGGAGTTAAGTGATTTACATTTTTTCTCCATCAGTTATAAGCAAGAGCGATCAGTTTTAAAGTAAATCGATTCCCACTTTGAATGGGGAATCGGCAATGGGACCAAAAGGGCTGGTCCGCCTAGTTTGATTACCAAGTGTGTTCCAAGACCGATTTTATCTCATTTTTTTCCTTTTTCTTTTTCCTATTCCCTACAAGGTTGCAAAGGTTGTTGTGTAGGCTAAACTACTACACAAGTTTTGTTAATAAAACAAGCTCATGATAAGCTAAAAGTGAGCAACTAGTGTAACTGAATTGTAAGAAAATAATGAATTAGGCTTTTAAAATAATAATAATTAAAATATATATCGGTATAGTCCGAGTGGGTGGATCCATGTGAATTGGACTGATATTTACCGGTTCCGGATTTTATGAATTGGGAATGGCTCAAAATTGACTAGTTGCAAATTGGTTTGGCTCAATTCGATTCCCTTCTTGATTTGGTTCGGTTATCCAATTCACCCTCAGTTATAAGGAAGACTTGGGAACAGGTGATTGCTTCTATATAAATCCTGGGCTTCTATTTGAGTCTTAATCACTTCACACTTGAGTAAATTATAACCCCACTAAACGAGAGTTGATTTGGAGCCAGAACGATCTTACATCGCCTCTAGCGAATCAAGATTCTTCAACGTGGATGGGGAATTGGGACCTGAACTTGTGTCTAAGTAGACTATTAACCGCGCGAGAGTAAATATTCAACTAACTCAACTATTTACTCTTGTGGTAAAAAGTCGGGGGATTTAGAATGCAAGTAAGTTGGTTTTGGGGGATTCTAACACGTGACGAGATTCACCATCGAAATAGTCATTTTGGAGAAGTGACGTTTGAGATAAATGAAGATCCTAGATTATATGTAACATACAGATAATTAATTTAAGAAAAAAAGTCTTAAAAAATCTCAAATTATAATCATTATAACACATTTACTCTAATTTTTTATGACCTCAAAAACCTCAAATTCATTTACCTCAAATTTTTTTTCAAAAACCTCAAAGTTGTATCCATATAATACAAAAATCCAAACTATATATTTGCGTGATGCATTGACCGTAAGTTTTTTTTTTAAAGAATTATAAAAAAAGTCTTAAACATTATTTTAAAACATTTCTTCCTTTTTTTTTTTTCCAATTAAATTATAAGTATTTTGCATTTATTAATTCCATCCATCTACCCAATTTTGATTGGTCGATGTTAATATGACATGATTAGTGCCAATGTGGACAATTCTTATTAATATTTTAATTTTTCTTTATAATTTTTTTTTTTTTTTTCTCTTTTTTCTTCTTCTTCTAACTAGTCACTAAACAACGACACCAGAGGCAAGGACATGCGTGGCTACCCTCAAGGCCAACTTTGCCGTCTTTAGGCAAGGTTGAGCCCATCAAGCCCTCACCATCTTGACATGGATGAATAAATTAATAAACGTAGATATATCGGTCTAGAGTTTTAATGATTAAAAAATTTAGTTATGAATAAATTTTTCATAAATATATTAATTTTAAGTAAATTTATCATAGATAAAAAAAACACATATCTTTCTTTAGTGTAGAAAAATTCATCGATTGGATAATTGTCAAAATTTTGAATGGTTTTACGGATTTTATCGAACCATGGAGAGTTCGATCACGATGATACACATTACACGTTGGATTGGATTACAGATTAGGAACTTAATTGCACAAAAAAAAAAAAAAAAAGGATTGCTTGTTGAGATCGCAGGGAGCCACCAAAACGACGACGCCTCTCCACTCTCCCGCATCCACCTCCACCTCCACCTCCACATCTCCCGCAGTCTCTGTGCATCTCTCGATCTCTCTCCATCTCTGCAATGGCGAAAGTCTTGCAAACCCTAAAGCGCTACTTCAAGAAGCCGTGGGCCATAACCGGCCCGTGCGCTTCCCCGGAGTATCAGCTGTCCATCCCCAGGGCGACGGAGTACCGCGTCCCCAGCCCCGCCACGTTCCCGATCGAGGCCTGCGTGCCGACGTCGAACCCGGAGACGGTGTACGACATCAAGTACTTCGTCCGGGACCAGCGCCGCAACCGGCCCCCGAACCGGAAGACCGTCCTGAGGAAGCCGGACGTGGAGAAGATGATGAAGGAGAGGACGGGCTTCTCCCCCGAGGAGTTCCCCCCGGTCTACCTGACCGCCGAGGTCGAGGAGGATATGGACACCATCGGCGGTGGTTACCAGAAATAGGTACGTCATTCGAGCTTCGAAATTCGAATCTTGCGAGGTTTTAGGGGATGTGGGTGTTGCGAAATGAAGATGGAATGTTGGATTGAATGGGCGAATTGCTTCTCTCCCCGATATGCGCTAATTTGGACCTAACAATGAGATAATTTGGGGATCGGAAGCTGATATGGAGGGGCGCTGGAATCGCATTCGTGCGTGAGCGGGTTTTGTGGTTCATGAACTTCTCTTGTTTATGTAGTGGTGCGATGGAATGTGGTATCCGAATGATGGTTTTAGTTTTAGATGATCTGTTTGTAGGGTAAGAATAGGATATTTTTCCTTGCTTTAACAATTTATGGGAGGATGAAGCTCACTGAGAATTGTTTTGTGTGGAGGCCTACGTGGGTTAATCCGAAGTGTGATTTGTTTTAAATCTTGCTTGGTCTTATCATCGTAAGGAAGATAAATAGTCTGTGTGAATGGTCTCCCTTAGGCTTCTGGTTGTTTGTTTGGGATTGGTTCTCTCTCTGTGTCTGTCACCGAGGTGACTTATTGCCATTCATGACCATTAAACCTGAAGTAATCGATGAAAGGAAGCTCTTTAACCCATGTGATGTAATAGTTATATAGTTTTCACTGTTATCGGGGTTGGGGTGGGGGACACTTCTTCCTTGTACCGTTTCACTGCAATTGGGAGAATTGGCAGGTTTGACTACCGTACGAGGGAGATTAGCATAGTTTCGAAAAATCAAGTGATGTCTTATGTTAATAGCTATTTGACTTTGATGATCGAGTATTATATTTTTAAGGATTCAGGCTGCTTTAAACTCAATTTTCCCTACAGAAAATGTGAAGTTGGATGCCTCAAGATCTGTGCTTTGTTCAGATGTCACTTGGGAGTTAAAGATTGTTTCATTCTTGGGATATCTCATATGAAAATAAACGGCATTAGATTACTAGGAATCTGTCTGCCTTGTGTGGGGAAAGCTATCATACAAGAAATGTGACAAATGAAGAATAAATTATCATCTGGATTGTGTCATCAACTCTCTAGCATTTCGACCTTTTTACCTATTGTGATTTGTACAATCACCAGAGGAAGACTAGCAGTTCTTCAGAGGAAGAATCCTTTTTTTTTTTTATAGCATATGCATGGAATTCATTAGCGGAGTTGCTGAGGAGCTCAATATGGCGTTTGTGTATGCTTGAGGTTAGAAAAAGTGCTGCAGAACGTCTAAGGCTTGATTGGATGAATATTTTCAAATTGAATGGTGGCTGGAAATAGAGAACATATGTTATTGGAAAAGTTAGACTTTGACAGAAAGGACATGCTTAATATGCATCTCCATTGTTTAATAGTGGCTTGACTTGGAAAGTTCTAATTCTTCATCTCAAGTGAGGTCAAAATCGTGAATCTGAAAGGAATCTAGAGAAGGCTAGTAATAAGAATGCAATGTAGGCTTGTGCATACAGCCAACTTCACACTTACTCAAACGGTGCAGGGGCTGGAAGTTCTTTTTAAAAAAATTGTGTTGTGATGCATTGAGGTTTTGTCTAAGTCAATTGGTTGCAGACTGCAGAGTGTAGTCGGAATTTCACTTGTGGAATGTTTTCTGTGGATGACACTTGGTGTCCCTTATTCGATCAAGTCAGAACAGAAGGTGAATGATAATACCTTGTAGACTAATTCCTATTTTCTTTGTTACCTCATAGACTAACCAGTAAACTTAGAGATGATGCATAGGCGTCTTAAAGGCATACAAAAGATTTCATGCAATTCTGATTCGTTAAGACAAAGTAGGTTCTGCCTAAAGGCTTAGATAGAAATTGTTTTGGGCCCTCACTTCTATTGAAGCTGAATCAAAAGCTTGGTAGCAATTTTACCTCTGTTGATCTCTGCTCTCATGGAATTAAAGCGGTTTATTACCAAAGGCAGTGTTATAAGACAAGAAAACTGCACTTATAATGTGGCCATGTTACAATCACCATTTAAACTTTTGTTTACATGGATCCTGCTTTTGACTAGCTACCTTGACATGCGTTATGTGGCTGATTTTTGTTGAGGTAGTCTCCCTGGTTAATGGGGCATCTGTGGTCAAGTTTTGCTGTTTCTTAAAAATGTAAAAACTGGATGCATAGCAGCCTCTTAAATGATGTATGTGTTAGTTTGGATCGTATTTTTCTGATTCAACATTCATGTCACAGTTGAGTAAATTAGCACAAGTATGCCAATCGGTTTCCCTGTTGTTTGTAAATAGGAAGCTCCTCATCTGGTCTCCACTGATTCACGACAAAATTTTTCCATAACTCATCCATTTGGGGGCTCATGGATGGATCATGATGTAAATAATGTAGTGTTTTCCACATTAGGGGCCCCATCTCAATTTTCAGAGAACTGATTATGCATGTCATGGGAGAAAATTCTTCATTAGTTGATTGTTAAATGAGTTTCCTAAGGGCACTCTTTTACACATTTATGTACTGGTATTTGTGTGGCTGTGGAATATTTTCTTATGTGGTAAAACATGTTCAAGTCCAAATTTCTCTACTTGGAGCAATGATTAAAGTTGAAGACAATTTGACCGAGTGATCGAATATTTTTTTTGTAATGTTGTATAAGTAATTGAATACTTGATAATGAAAGCTGGCAGCTAGTAGATAATTGGGTGGGCCTGGGCTGAGCCAAGCCCATTGGTCGGGCTGAAATTGTTGCTTGGGCTGACACTATAGACCTTCTAGACTATCTAACCTGAATGGAAATTAATTACTCTAGTTCTAGAATGTCAGAGAGAAAGATTTAGCATGTGATAATATATCAAAGCATTTCCTGTTCTGCAAGTAGGAAGATTCATGTTTTGGTCCCTTATTTGCTGGGAGTTTAGATAAGGTAGTTATTTGGAGACCAGTGGAATTATATGGATCTTTAGTTAGAAAATAAAAATTTGTAAGGCCCTAGGCTTGGCTCATACTTCATATTCTTTGGCTCAATTTGTTTAGCGGAAAATGAATGATTTGGAAAATATTTTCTTAAAAATAATTATTTGTATCGTTTAAGATAATTAGTCAATAAAAAATGTTCATTAACAACAATTTACGTCTAACTATTTTCATGGACAGTGAAATTTTTATTTGTTCATTTTGAGGAAATTATTTTCCAAATCATTCATTTTCCGCAAAACATATGGAGCCTTGATTCTTCTCTGCAATTTTCCTAATATCCAGCCATGCATGTATCTTCCTGTATGAACCTTTCTGGATGATATATCCTCTTTTCTATATGCCTTAGTCATTCTCCTCCTGTAATTTGACTAACAATATATTTGCATTGCTCTGTAGATGGCTTGGAGATTTGTGCCAACAGATTCCAATGTGCTCGTTGCGTTGTTGTTAATTTCCTTCTCCTTGAAGAGCTCTGAGTGATATAAGTTGATCGAATTGTTTTAACTTCAATAATGGGAGTTGATGGGACAAATTCAGACCGTGGCTAAAATTTTATTGTTATCCAGTACTTGTATAAAATCCAAATGCTTTTTGCAGTTTGGTCATGGACGATCCAGTTGTTCCAGATCTGTAAGATTTTCTCTCTTTTGAAAGTTACTGATCGGCAGTGGCAGTTCCTTTTTCTGACTCATTTTAATTGATCAAGTTCGCTATTATTGTCTACGACAAAGAAGCTGAGGTCGTAAGTTTCCAACCCATTTCTTTTTCCCTACTTACGCAACAATTATGTATGGACGCACCAAACACTACAAATTGACTTGATGAAATGTATGAGACTGGCCAATGGAGTGAGGGGCAGCTTCGTAGTTGGTTAGGTCAGTTTTAAGCAGGAGCTTTTATTATGCACTTCTTTCTTGTCGACATATTTCCTCTTTAAACTCTCACTTGAGCTATCATATCAAGATAAAACTCAGATCGATGCAGGACACTGGGAGCTGAAAAGCGTTGTGCTATTCGTGAGATGCTGCACCACTAGTCCGTTGAAGTCGTGCGTCTGCCATTTGTTCAAGAAGGAAAAAGAAATGAATGGTGTAGTTTATATTGCGTAGGGTGTGGAATGGCTGGTAAGTTACGGAACGGCAAAAGCATTGATGACACTGGAAGAGAAAAAAGAGAGACTCGATGCAAAAAAAAAGGTCGTGATTTTGGCCTTGATGCGCTGAGTCATCTGATCTGACAGTAAGCAGAATGGGGAAAATGGTACAAGCAGGAGGACTGGGAGTTGCTCTCCTGTTCTCTCTCTGATGGCTCTGTTGTCCGAGTAATCATATATGGCTCTTGCAGTTGCCCCACACATGCTGGGCAATCACATTAACTTAGCTGCAGAATCTGTCAAAGTCAGACATCATTTCTTTGTTTGTCACACGCTCCTGATAAATTCAATTAGGGCTGTTGACGGAATTTTGAAGCCATCAAGTTGACCAGTGATTAATATGCCTGTCTGCGTCGATTAGCTTGTCAAACTTCAAAGCCCTAAAGAGTTCATACCGTGAAATCTGAGTTCTTGGTGCACGATTTTTTGGAAAGTGCGAATTCTAAACTCCTCTTCTGGGGCCGTGAATTAGATAGAGATTGAGGTTATGTGTTCTTGCTAGCACGCGACTTGGCAATGTGTTCTCCTAAACGGTGCCGTGAAACCGGAGATAGATGTCAAGTTAAACAATCTTGTCTCGAATTTCATGCTTCAACAATTAGGTCAATTTTTTGGGAGGGAATCTTAGTGAGAACTTGCGTAAAAGCCAAAAGTTTCGGGGTTCACACAGTTCTTTTTCCCTGTGTCTCTACATTATTTCCTGCCCACTTTGCCTGTTGTTTCCTCTCCTTAAAAGGTATTCGACCAGTCGCTTTCTGGGGCAGGAGTGAAATAACTTTTTTTCTTTTTCTGGTAAGGTAGGAGTGAAATAACTTCATCCGTCAGAAATCCTCAAAAGGCCAAATCAAGAAGAAACTGAGCCCGCGCATGAATTACCTCTTGCTGGCTAAAAAAAAAAAAAATTACCTCTTGGATTAGGGAAATTCTTAGGATCCGCATATACACACACGCAGACAGTTGGCGGTCTTAGTCTTAGAAGGTATCATCCTATATGATCCTCAGATACAGGACTTAAAACTTCTCGATTTGATTTCATGATCGCTCTAGTAGTCGCGACTAACTCGTAAATTGCATAAATTTATTGTATTCTCAGTAATGTTGTGCAGAAGATGGAAACCCGCTATTTACATTGGAACCGTATTCTAGGATTAAGGTTACCCTCTCAAATAGTTGCGTTGGTGCTGAAACCATAAAGAGAAAAACTCCGTTCGTTTTTTGATGAATTTTTCATAGGCTGACCCGGAGGCTTCAAGATCATAGACTCTCTTGGCTGAGCAAATGCATAGTTCAAGGGCTCAGAAGAAGACAAGTTTTAGGGTCAGCTCTACATTCAGAAAGCCTGCTGTTATCTGCAGGTTAACTTTGTGAACCATGCAAACATAGCCGGGGTAAAGTAAGTTCAAAGGTAAAAAAAATAAAACCCTAAAAGATGGTTGGCTTCCCAATGAACTTAGACCAGCAAAAGAGGAAGAAGAAGAAGAAGAAGAAGGAAACAGTTAATGAACTAATCCGCCAGGGCCAGAACAATTATATAAAACAGATGGTTAAATCGAACGAATTGCACTGTCTAAGTCCAAATCTCACTGCCATATGCATGTGTTCTCTCTCCTCTGAGTGATAATGCTTTCAAACGGCCTTGCCCTTGGGTTCTTCCACAACATATAGTACCACAATTTCCTCTTGGAAAAAAAATATTTGTATTAGATTTACCCGCTCTTCCATTTCATGTGGTTCATACCAAATAGGTCAATGTCTACCGCCGCTGTTAATTGCCATAATCAATGAAAATTTAGCAGCCGAATCTACAACATTCTTTTGTAAACTTCTCGATGTTTTTGAGTGAGGGTTTTGGTTAGGCGCACAATGTGAAATCGACATCTACACACATAAAGCTATCTACCATGTAATTGTTGATAAAGCCGACAACCCATGTCCTTTGAATGGTCCCCAATTTTATTAGATTTTGTGGTTTCGCTTGACGACGAACTCTTAACAGTAGAAAAAACACGTGGACGCTAAAGTGCCTTACTTTTCCGTCTTCCATCACCAGAAACCTAGTTTCACTGGTAAAAGATATTGCCCTAATGAACCCTCAATCCCAGGCACTTTTCTTTCAGCTTTCGCTAGATTGAGAGAACTTATTAAAGAGAAGGATTTCATGGCATGACATTGCCTTCTCTAATACTGTTCCAGAACACGCCCATCTGTCACTTGATGCCTTAGATTCTTTGCCTGCAGAAGCACTGAAGTTCTTCTCTGGGTAATTGGTGTATACTGGATAATGAGGTAAATGATCATTCATTCTTACAAGAATTAGACAAGAGTGCTCCTTTTGTTTTCGTGGAGTTTTTCTTGCTCGCAAGGTTAAATCAAAGGAAAACCCTAGGTTAGACCCTTTCATAGGTTTTTCCAGTTGCCCTAAATTTCAGCCCAAGCTTCCAGTTCAGGATCTTTTCTTCTTCTTCTTCTTCTTCTTCTTTTTTTTTTTTTTTTTTTTCCTCAAGAACAAGTTGTGTTGTAACTGATCATACGATTAAATTTTTCATGTAGGAGAAAAATAGGGAAAAGGTAACAATTAAACTCCTATTAACTATAGAACTAATTATATGTCTTGGATTCAGCTAAACGTGTTGCAGCAAGAATATGAGACACAAGTGAGATGATCACCAGCTCAAGAGAAAAGAAAAGTGGTTTTCAAGCCAAGGAAGTAGGAGAGAGAGGCTGTAGTCAGAACTCAAAGGTGGCGCCGTCAAGTTCAAGTCGTTGGTCATTGGAACTTCGGAATAATCCAAGGATTGTTCGCATCCCACGCACTTTTGGATGTAAAGACAGGCACAGCAAAGTCCGCACTGTAAGGGGTTTGAGGGATCGGCGAATTAGGCTTTCTGTACCGGCTGCGGTTCAGTTGTATCATCTTCAAGATATTCTAGGTCTGACCCAACCGAGTAAGGTGATAGATTGGTTGATTGAGGCTGCGAGGCATGACATCGAAAAGCTTCCACCTCTCCAAATTCCTCAAGGATTCAGCGAAGTGATCAACCAACAATTGTTGTTTCCTCCGGAATTAATGAACCCCTCAAGGTCACTATTCTTTGACGCAAGTCTTCCATTCACAAAGCATGGACTAATTAGTCCTAGTCTCACATTACTAGCTGGCAGTGCGAAAATGGAGGCCAATGAGGATTGTGTTTGGAGCGCAGATGATAGAACAAGGCTGAAGTCAAAGTACTATTGGGATGGGATCTCAAAGTTGAGAGAAAGAAGCAACGAGTTTGAAAGAGGGTGCTTTTCCGATAAGAGCAAGCAGATCGATCTGAATGTTCGAGAAAACCAAGAAGGTATCAGTTGCCCTGGAACTCGGCTGGTCTCAGATCAAAATCTCTTTCTAACTGGCCTGCTGAACAATACCATTGGATACCGGCCCTATATTCCTGGTAATTATTTGGAGCCCTCTTCCCACAATTTATCTTTATCCCTATTTGGAAGCTATGAATCAATATCACAAAGAGCAAACCTCCCCAACACCATTGACGCTTGTTTCTTTCCATCTTCGTCAATAGGTCTCAATTCAGAGAATCAATTTATTCTCGGTCCATCTAACATGACAAGCCCTTCTTCGATTCCTTCATGTTCACCGTGTTGGACTTGTGCTGGTCCTATTGATAATGAACACGGAAAAGTGAACCATTTCCCTTTGTTCAACTCAGGCTCACAATTGCCTAGCTTCACCCCGCCTTCACTTAAACTTTCTTATGATGCCCTTGAGACTAAATATTCTCTTCTTTCTCGAGATGAAAGCCGGGCAAATGACAACAATGGTAACTGTTGAAGTTAAATGTTTGGATTCTCATGTCTTTTGATTGACATATATACTCGGATGATGTTTCTTCAGCTTTTTGTTGTAGTTCTTCTATGGGAAGCACGCACTTTAAGCATAGATTTGGCAAGCCTGTTTTTGCAAATTAATTTTTTGTACTGGAGTCAAGACTGCAGTGTAAGCATAAATTAAAAGATGTGCTATTGTAATAATTTCAGTCCAAGTAAGTCAATCAGTTCAAGTGTTTTTTTTTTTAAATATATTATTTATTAGTATCCGGATCAGCTGGAACTTCCAGTTGTTGCATTTAATATCTCTAGTTCCATGTAAGCCTTTTTCTCCACAAGGGATGGTAATGCCTGTCTTATGGAATTTGCAAGTCTCTTCATTAATCCTGTTTATGGTGCATAATTTTGTGCAGTTAATTTAGGTGTTGGCTCTAAGTTTCAAGATGGGAACAAGTTAAACAGTGTAAAGCACTGCTCGAGCTTTTATTTTCTCATACATTAACTAAGCCAAAGTACAGGTGACCAAGGTAATCATTTTTTGAAGTAAAATTAACTTTAGGTGCAAGAACAAATGATCACGGTGTTCATAGACTCTGATCATGAGAGAGCCATCTCATTCAATTATTAGTCCTATCGTTGTCTTGTAACGTCTAATTATGAGGAGCCTAATAACCCACTTGTTCATACTTTCATCAGATTTTAATAGCGCAACTCTATCTTGCTTGATTATAAGTCAGCTAGCAGAATAACAGTAATTACGTGAATCAGCACTTCAGGAAGTTTGTAAAAGAACAACTTCATTACTGGACAGGTTACATAAGATCATAGAATGCAGTTTCTACGGCAAATTGATTGAAAATATTGAAAGAAGCAAAGGCTAGAGGTCTAGCTAGGTGTGCGATCAAGTATACTGCTGATAATCCGGCAAAAGTTGAATTACTCACTAGAACTAATTCTTAGAAATCATGTCCTCTAAACAACATTTGAAGTTTAGTGCATGATCTTGAAACAAACACGAATTTGCATGATTCTTAAATAAAAACCCTGCAGCTATAGAGTGTTTTTGGAATGAAAAAAAAAGAAGATCTAGATAAGTATATGACACTGCAGCAGCACAGACAGAGGATCTCAGTGTCAAATTGTCTGAAATGGATCCAAGACAATTCGAAATAAGGACAACACTAGAAGCAGTTTGGTGGTTAAGGAAGAAGCCGTTTTTTTATCAAGATAAATAGATGGCATGTACATAAAAAGACAAAAGAAAAGCTTGAGCCACTGTCATACCTAGGGATCCTTAAAAGATTAAATGAGCATTACCCCATAATTGCGAATGCCATGAATCCAGATCCGATTCAGACATAATTGTTGACAAGTTACAGTACACGTGAATTTGTCAGAAAATTATTTTTTATATATAACCATACTGTTTTTCTTATCTGCTATGCATAATTATGAAACTCCAAAAATCAAAGCAAATAAAAAAGGGATTGCGCTATTTTCATATCTTTTATGACTAAATTTGCTATTTATTTAAAAAATTAAAAAGGCAAAATTACCCTCAATCATTCAATTACAATTGAAAGTGGTAGACTCAAATTTGTTTACTTTCCTTCTTTTTTATTATTTTTCTATTTTTATTTAGAATGCAGTTGCCATATCTAAACATTGCACATATTTTGTGGTTATCTCGTGTATATTAAATGTATTATCATTTTATTTTTTTTAACTTCTAGATATTGCTTCTGCAAAATAAGTTTCATCGAAAAGAAAAATTTCCAAGAATTTTAATTCTTTTTTACGTTATCAAGCAAATTTATGGTTTAATTGTCTAGTAAAATTTAGAGATTAACATAGATAATTTTGTAAAACAAACTTATCTTCATAAACTTTTACTTTTGTTGTGCATGTCCCCATCAACCCTTTGATATTTTCTCTAAAAGACTTCATGGATAATATTGTCAATCCAGAAAAATAAGAATTGATTGGCATTTAAGAAATCATTTCTTATTTTATGAATGTTGTGATTTAATTACATTTCATCTTTAAGAGTTTCACAAAGGAGAACATAACTAGGATTTTATTTTAGAAATTCTTTATAGAGGTTTTACTTTTTCATCGATCATCCCATTATATGTATATAAGCATAAAAGACAGCTAATAACAAAGAGTTTGACTATAATATACACAAAAGACATGAAAGTTTATAAACAAGTGATTGCATCAAAAAAATGTTTATGTTAAAATTTTTCTAGATTCTAATTGTTTACTAATCCAAAAATTTGTCCTACAAACTTAAAAAAAAAAAAAAAAAGGGTTTTATGACAATCTCTTATCGGGAAAACTAATTTCTACATAAGTAATGTCTAATAATAAATTGAAAAGCATAGTACCTTTAATACACATGGTATACTCACAAAAAAAAAAATGTGATATCCTAATGTTGCAACTACATCCTATATGTTGAAATAGAAATTAAAAAGAAAAAAAAGAAAAAAAAAAAAAAGAACGGGAAGTAGATAAAAGTCAACAAAAATGGATGGAAATAAAGCCCCCAGCGAGGATCGAACTCGCGACCTTTCGCTTACGAAGCGAACGCACTACCACTATGCTATGGAGGCTCAACGAATAGCAGTTTATATCCAACTATTTTTAATCAAAAATTATGTAAAATCTCAAGCAGTAGAGCGTCCGCATTGTGTTTTACATCATCAGACACGAAGATGAAATCACTTCTGCAGAAAGAAGGTGGCCTGGGCAATTTCTTTTTCTCTGTTTCTTGTATCGTTTCGCACTTCATTTTTGTTTTCATTCAAAATATCCACAGTATAGTCGATGATCAGGAAACAAAAGGAGCAATTGTTATCAATGGCATCGTGTCAAATTACAGTAGACTTCGAGGTGAAAACCGAATGAGATTCGGCTCGTTAAAATGTTGCTTGATGCTGGCTCCTGACATGGGCCAAAGTTCACATCCATTATAAGCTAACTGGTGAAATTTGAGTAGTTTGCAACGGCATCCGATGTACAAGTGAATCACCTACGACCACGCAGTGCGCAAACTACTGTTTCTCTGTAATATCGGTTCCATTATCAACCGCCTCGATCGTCTTAATCTCGCTCTTGGCGCCTTGTAGCTGTCTCCGGACTAGTGCAGTGTAAACACCGTCTTTGCTGAGGAGATCCTCGTGACTGCCTCTCTCGACTATCTGGCCATCGGAAATGACCGCCACTGTGTCGGCACTCTTCACTGTCGATAGGCGATGTGCTATCACGAGCACTGTCCTTCCCTTCATTAGAGAATCCATCGCGTCCTACATCGTCAGAAGCCGATCGACCAATGAAGTGAAAATTTGTGTCTCGATCTCAAATTACAATATCGAACTTTAAAAACATATGCAAACTTCAAGAGAAAGATATTGCTCATATATATGTCATGTGCTTACCTGAACCAGGTATTCACTTTCGGCATCGAGAGCACTTGTGGCTTCATCTAACAGGAGAATCTTTGGGTTCATCAATAAGGCCCTCGCGATCGCTACTCTCTGTTTCTGACCGCCGGAGAGCCTCACTCCGCGCTCTCCGACAATGGTTTGATATTTCTCCGGGAACTCCGATATGAACCCATGGGCATTGGCCATTTTCTGCAAAATTGACATCATTATAATGACGAGTTTCGAAAGGTCAAAGTATGTAGTGAGCCAACTCTTTGTAAAGGGAGATATGTCAGTCTTACGGCTGCATTTTCCACGTCTTCGCTGCTGATTTTGCCATCAAAGCCATAGGCTATGTTCTCCTCTATGGAGCAGTTGAAAAGGACAGGCTCTTGGCTAACTATACTTATCTGCGAGCAAATTATCAGGATATCAGCACATATCGGTTAAAAAATAACGATACCAGGGATGCAACAATGGCATAATATGGTAACTCTGGTACATCTGCATCCAAATTATGACTTGTACCACCGCTCATTGGACATGCAAATGCAAAAGGTATAATGGACGAAGACCTTTCGGTGGAGATGTTCATGGGATACTTCTACCAATGGAATCCCATTTATCATAATCTTCCCCTTGATAGGGTCATAAAACCTCTCAATCAAGCTTGCTATTGTGGTCTGCAGAGCATGTAGAAAAACTTTAGTATTGCAGGTTGAACAGTATCACCTGGAAATTGTTATTACTCTTAAAGCGGCAAACTGGGTTCAAGAGATTAGACTTCCCATAGGATGAACCTACCTTTCCACCTCCGCTAGGACCTACTAGAGCAACTTTTGAGCCTGGCTGCAGCTTTAATGTTATTCCCTGAAATTTGCAGATGTATAACGTTCTTTACAGCAGCAAAATGCGAGATAGATCATACCCTAAAACGAGAAATTCGTTACCTTGAGCACCATATGGCTGGGACGGGAAGGGTATGCAAACCACACATCGTCTAACTCCACCTCTCCATCTTGGTCGCTACAAGACAAAACACAGTTCATAGTGAGGCGTATCAGTCTGATATTTACATTAATTGCATGTTCTCACGCAAAATCTCTAGTAAATAAGATTAGTGGTACTTGACTTCCACCACCACATTCACATTGGCGTGGAAGATGAGACTTCCAATTGATTTTCGGCTGTTTTTTAACACGAAATCTCGAAAGACTCCAATGGAGTAAGAGAGAATAGGGAACTAACCCCAAGGGACACTTATCCCCTGACGTAGGCATGGATGAAACACGGTCCAGAATCTGAAAGACCCGCCTGCTGGCTCCTGCAGCTTTCATTGCTACAGTGTACAACCCAGATAATCCAGAGACCGAGGATCCCACTGCAAGAACAAGCCTAAATTAGACATATTGAGGAGTATCTGATATGTAAACTCAATTATCAACTCCTGAATCTTGAAAGACAACAGAAAACATAATTTTTATGTTGGAATTTTCAGCAAATAGACCAAGAGAAATACCAGTGAGGCTATAGAGAATGAAAGAGGTGAGAGCACCGGGTGACATATGACCCATGATGGTCAAATTGGCTCCATATATGACAACAACAATCACTGACAGTGTTGAGGCCGCATTTAGGCTTCCGAAGAAGATGCCAACAACCCTCTGTAGCGGAAAGACAGGTAAAATTAGAAGCTTTTGAGAGTGAGGAAAACTGGAGGGAGGGGAAGAATGAGGAGGAACTCACAGCTTGTTTGATTCCAAGGTTCAGTGTCTCATCAACTTTCTTGGAGTAGCGTGACACTTCATATCCTTCCTGGGCAAAGGATCTCACTGTGCGTATCGCACCGAAAGACTCCTACAATATTCTGTATATAAGCTTCCAACTTTCTCGAGTAGAAATGTAGAACAAAATGATTATGCTTCATGTTTTTCAGAGTATTTCTACTCAAAGCACTAAAAATTCTACAGGTACATACAGCATCACATAAAAAGCAAGATATGCAAGTCGCTGGGGTAACTTTGGACATTAAGATCATCAGCACACGCCTATGGACAAAAAGAAGATCGATTGACAAATTTTAGCTGAACGAGTGGAATATCTAAATTCTTAATGCTAGCACGTCATACCTCAGCAATTGAGGAGGCTACAGCAGCCGCAGCTTGTGTTTTATGGGAAAGTTCACGAAGAAAGCGGCCGAACTTACGCACAGCAACAGAAATAGCAGGCACAATGGCCAAAGCCAACACTGTAAGATAAACAGAAAGAATGGCACAATGTCAACCAGCAATCAGTGCATTTCTCTAAATATATCCATATGCACTCTAATGAATAAATTACATGTCAGCTTCCAAGATGTGGTGAACATGAAGCCAAGGCCAATAAATGCAGTTGATAGATTTTTCAAGGCCTCGGACAGATTGGTGGTTGCAGCATTTTTTATAATCTGAGTATCCTCAGAAAGTCTGCTCAACAGCTCCCCTGTTCGAGTGACATCAAAGAATGCTATTTCCTACAAAAAATTAGCCACTTTAATTAATAAGTTGTGCACAGAGCAATTAGAACAGTCGCCTTCCTATACATGAAGCTCTAGGTCTCCGCCACTGCACTACATGGTATTCATACACCAAATCATTGGATGAGATATACCTGATTAATAAGGTGACTGAATAAGTTCTTTCTCAGTCTAGCAACGACTCGTTCACTAGCAGAGGAGAATAACCATGCTCGGAGTGCTGTGCAAACAGAACTGGAAAGTCGACAAAGAGAAGCCTTTATTAGGGGGAAAGTAATCTAAATTGTAGCCACCATAGAATCACACTAATTGTCAGCTCAGAAGGAAACAGTTCAAAAACGTCGTGAATTTCATCATAAGAGAACTTAGATTCTAACAAATTTGATCGTAATTTTGTCGCCATTGGGAGGCAAATCCTGCGCAGAACGGTATATAATGAAGCGAGTGCAAGTCCTTACCCAGTCACAACAATTAAAAATATCTCCAGTATGGTTCTGTTGACAGCCTCCAGCGCTTCAGCTCTCTGTTCAGGTGATCTCATCTCTCTTGACACAATATCTATTATCATCCCACCAAATTTTGGCTGCGAATAATGGTCAGACACATTTCAATTAATAGTCCAATTTCTCAAAATGTTTCTTGCAACATCAACGCTAGGACTCCGAAAGGGAGAGAGATTACAGAACCTACAATTAGTATGCTTGAAAGGGATGCAACCAAGAGAGCAATCGTAGCTATGATCAACTTCCCAGCATCGGGCTTTGCCTGTGAACCAATAGAATACCGTTATCTATTTAATTGTTGGATCCGCCCAAAGAGAGTACTCAAAGATCAAAGAACAGTTTAAGCATAAGGGAAATTTACCAGTGAGAGTACTCTGCCAAATCCCACATTTGCAGCCTAAGGAATCACCGAGAGGAAAATTGTATCATGAACTCGAATCTCATTAGATGTCAGTAAGAAAATATGAATAAGATGGCATTCTCACTGGTACAGCATCTCCATGTTCCAGGTCCGTCACATGACTGTTGATGAGAGTATCATCTCTCTTTCTTCCTCCCTGCAATAAAATCAGGAATAAGATCGCATGATACAACCGAAAGTACAAAAACACAAACATTAAAAGGGAATGAAGATGAAAAGTACACTATCAAGTCTTTCTTTCGTAATTTAGCCAACAGGGCAAAAGCACCCAAGAACACTTCTCAAACAATTCTTAAGCTTTCACGAACTGAACATTTAACCAAGACTGGACTGCAAGATGACCTAGGCTAGAATTTTCTCGCATCTGCTCATGGAATGATCACCGAAACCCAAGTGAATTCACTCTTTCCATCACTCTTTTCGGTGGAAACGCAGGGTAAAAGTTAATGTTCAACGCCAAGCAACAACAAATTAAAGGAAAATGGAAAAGGGAACCCAATTTAGCTTAAAACCCATGCATGGGAATTTCTTCTAAACAGATTAAACTTGACTCCTTAAACTGATTTAAACATCTCTTTCCCTAAGCAAAACTACCACAAAGATTCCACTCACTTCAGTATTCTAAAAGCATCCTCTATTCAAAGTGGACAAACGCGTGGAATATTTGAAGCCGAAAAGGTCCAAAAGAAAACTGAAAATTTGCCCAAGATCTTCATCAAATCACGAAAGAGAAAAGGAAATCCCAATTCGAAAAACATGAGAAAAGGAAATCCCAATTCGAAAAACATACTCCTCGTTGCAGCAACGGGGCTCTCTCGCTTCCGACGCCGTGCATCCTTCTTGCCCTTCGACCAAGCAACGAGAATCAATGCGAAACAACGAAAATGACCAAGGAAAGAAAAACGGTGGTGGGTCTTCTTTTCCTCTCAAGATAAAGTTTTCGTTCGACTTGCGCCCCAAGACGGGGAGGGAAACACGAATCAGAGGCGACGAAGACGGAGAGAGAGACTCGCCCAGTTTTACAGGCGCGACGACTTGGAGAGGTCATTATTAATTGTCGGTCCCCCCCTAGTGACGGCGACTCTTAACTTTCTTGGCCGGTTCGGGACGAAGGATTCTTCTGCCTTTTACGTCTCTGTCAATTGGCTTCCGTCACCGCATGCATCAGGCTCCCTGTCATATCATCTGATCCGAGGATCTAGGCCAAAAGTGGCCGCAGTAATTCCACCCTCCTCGGATCGACCGGTCTTTCTTGGAGCGTCTGATGAGCCGATCCACGTGCTCAGCAGCAAGGAAGGACCGAGAAGTCGGAAACGTTTGGAGTTTCAAGAATCCATATCCATATGTTCATATTCATAAGCAATGCATAGGTATGTGTAGGCGCACGTGCACGTCTCATCATGGTGAGCTTGACTGGCCGTTAAAGGTCGTTTTAACTCCCGCAGGTTTGTTCACACTTGCAAATAAAACGATGGGTAGTTTATATATAGATATATTTTTGTCTCAGCCGAAACTCACAGTATTGTTCGATTTTTAAAAAATTAAAAATAAATTATATACGAATCCACGTATCGATATTTAGAGTGCTGCCAATACGTAAGTATTGTGCAAGTTTTGGAAATTTGGGATTAGAAAAAGAAGTCAAGATGTGCGAACTATAAGATTTAAGTTCGTTGAAAAAACGAAAGAATAAAATTCAGGAACCGTTAGATTTAATTACTGGGAAACGAATGTCTCTCCTTCTTTGTTCCCTTCTCTTTCTAGTGGCCTTGTGCTGGGCAATCTTTTAGTATTGGAATCCCATGCTGGCTGAATTTACCCCACTTTCCTCCTCCCCCCAAGTTATACATGGACACTTGAGATGTCTTTCCACTGGTAATTCCTTTTATCTCTCCGTGGTTTACGCTGAGCACACCTTCGTGCGTCGGCGCCCCCTCTGGCAAGATCTTATTCGTACCAGCTCTTCTGGAATTAATGCTCCTTGGCTTGTTGCAGGCGATTTTAATGCCATAAGATTCCCTTCGGATTTCCGCAAGAACCACATCAGCCCGTGAGGCTCTAAATGCTGTACAGGAAGCTTTTCACTTGGATCCTTTCAATTTGGATCTAGCGGCCAAAGAGCAAGAGTGCATCAAGACCTTCTCGGACTTACGCCTACAGGAAGAAAGCTTTTATAAGCAGAAATCAGGAATTAAATGGCTTGAAGAAGTAGACCTTAATACCAAAATTTTCCACCAATCGATGAACAAGAGGCATCTCTTAAATCGAATCCTTTCGCTCCAGGATGATGCTCGGAATACAGTGCAAGACCCCCCCTAATCCAGCAGTTGGTTGTTTCTCACTTTCGAGATCTCTTGGCTGCTGCTGATCACAATACCCTACCTTCTATTCAGGATGTTCGGTCGGTAATCCCTCGTGCACTAGACGACAGACAGATTCTGCTTCTTTCTAAACCTGTGTCGAAAGTGGAGATTCGAGAATCCTTATTCTCCTTAGCAACTGGGAAAGCACCAGGCTCTAATGGCTTTGGAGTGGAATTCTTTCGACACTGCTGGGACATTGTAGGCCCAACGGTTACGTCGGCGGTCTCGGATTTCTTCAGTACAGGCAAGCTCCTTAAGGAGTCTAACAACACCATCCTTACCCTTGTGCCGAAGTGCCCTAATGCAACTACGGTCAATGACTTCAGACCTATTGCTTGTTGCAATACGGTGTACAAGTGAATTACGAAGATTATTGCAAACCGTTTGGCTGCTATAATGCCTACTGTTATTAGCCATGCTCAAAACACCTTTGTTAAGGGGAGACATATCAGCGACAATATTCTTCTAGTCCAAGAGCTCTTTGCTGAGTTCCACCATAAGCCGTATAAGCCCAAATGCGCTATAAAGGTTGATTTCAGGAAGGCCTATGACACCCTTAACTGGGACTTCCTTGAGGTAACACTTCGAGCTTTCCGGTTTCCACTTCATTTCTCTAGACTTATTATGAGTTGTGTTCACTCGCCACTTTTCTCTATTGAGCTGAATGGAGAACTCCATTGTTTTTTTTCAAGTGGTAGGGGTATTAGACAAGGAGATCCCATGTCACCCTACCTATTTACCTTTGTTATGGAGGTATTTACGGGCATTCTTAATAAGCAATCTAGCCATCCCTCGTTCCAATATTTCTAGAGGTGCAAGTCGACTATACTTTCCCACTTATTCTTTGCTGACGATGTCCTACTTTTTGCGGAAGCGACTACACCTTGTCTCACTTTATTAAAGGCGGGCATTGACACGTTCTCTCGGTGGTCAGGCCTTCATCCGAATCTCCACAAGAGTGAGATGTATTTTTCAGGGGTTTCTCCTAATTCCCGAAGCACATTTACGTCTCTTTTTGGATTCCAGGAAGGTTCCTTGCCTTTTCGCTAATTGGGAATTCCTGTTATTTCCTCTAGACTTCGGAAAGATGACTGCATTACTCTAGTCAACATCATTACTTCGAGGGTGCAAACATGGACACGGCGTTTTCTTTCATTTGTGGGATGTCTACAACTTATAAGGTCAATGCTACATTATGTTCAGGTTTATTGGGCAAATGTTTTCATCCTTCCAAGATCGGTCCTGGACAAAATTGAATAAATATTGCGACAATTTTGTGGAAAGGCCCGGGCCTTGGTGCGGGTGGTGCAAAGGTTGCTTGGAGCAATGTTTGCCTTCCCGAAGCTGAAGGAGGCTTAGGAATTAGGAGACTTCAGGAAAGCAACACTGCAGCAATGCTTAAGCACATATGGCTACTATTTACAGACAAGGAATCTCTCTGGTGCAAGTGAATACACTATGTGTTCCTAAAGAATGTCAACTTCTGGTTGGCATCCAAGCCCACTATTTGTTCTTGGTCTTGGAAGAAAATCCTTGATCTTAGAGGTGACTTCCGTAGGTCTTTCTGCTGGTGTGTGGGAGATGGTACCTCGGTCTCCTTCTGGTTCGATAATTGGCATCCCAAAGGGCTGCTTAACTTGTTGTTTTCCAATACTGAGATCTACCGTTCGCGGCTCCCTAAAGGAGCATCCGTGGCTGACTTTTTAGCATTCCCTGACTGTACTTCTGGTGTGTTGAATGTTATTGCCGCATGGGATGACCCCCTCCTGGAGCTCAATTATGAACCTGATCGTTTCCTTTGGTTGGGTAACCTGTTTGGCACCTTTTCTGCTGCTTCTGCGTGGGAGGCTATTCGGCCAAGAGGCCAGAAATCGCAATGGGCTCCTTTCATTTGGAACAATGCGTTGGTTACCCGCTATCAATTCCTACTTTGGTTGATCACTAGAAACAGGCTACCGACGTAGGTTTTGCTTCTTACCTATGCCCGTAACCCGATTGTGAATTGTGCCTTTTGTTCTTGTCGTCCGGACTTGGTCAACCATCTGTTTTTTGGGTGTTCCATTCCTACCGCTCTAGCCACTTTTTGGGCTTCTAGATTCAATTTTGCTTGGATGAACCAATCTTGGGTGGATAACCTGCACTGGGTGATCAAGTATTTATCTGGAAGACATTTGGTAAGTATAGTTAAGATGATGCTTAAGGCCGGCACCTGATATAGGTCAAAGTTCAGATCCATTATAAGCTAACAGGTGAAATTCGAGTAGCTTGCGACAGCATCCGACGTACACATGAATCACCTACAGCTATACGCAGTGACCAACTACTGTATCTCTGCAATATCGCTTCCATTATCGACCGCCTCGATCGTCTTAATCTCGCTCTTGGCGCCTTGTAGCTGTCTCCGGACTAGTGCAGTGTAAACACCGTCTTTGCTGAGGAGATCTTCGTGAGTGCCTCTCTCGACTATCTGGCCATCGGAAACGACCGCCACTATGTCGGCACTCTTCACTGTCGATAGGCGATGGGCTATCACCAGCACAGTCCTTCCCTTCATTAGAGAATCCATCGCGTCCTACATCATCGGGAGCCAATCAACCAATGAAGTGAAAATTCTCGCATCTCGATCTCGAATTAGGATAGAACAACCAGGTTTAAAAACATATGCAAACTTGAAGAGAACGATGCTGCTCATATATATGTCATGTGTTACCTGAACCAGGTATTCACCTTCTGCGTCGAGAGCACTCGTGGCTTCATCTAGCAGGAGAATCTTTGGGTTCATTAACAAGGCCCTCGCGATTGCTACTCTTTGTTTCTGACCGCCGGAGAGCCTCATCCCGCGTTCTCCGACAATAGTTTGATATTTCTCCGGGAACTCCGATATGAACCCATGGGCATTGGCCATTTTCTGCAAAATTGACATCATTATAATGACGAGTTTCGAAAGGTCAAGGTGTGCAGCGACCCAACTCTTGTAAAGGGAGATAGGTCAGTCTTACGGCTGCATTTTCCACGTCTTCGCTGCTGATTTTGCCATCAAAGCCATAGGCTATGTTCTCCTCTATGGAGCAGTTGAAAAGGACAGGCTCTTGGCTAACTATACTTATCTGCGAGCAAATTATCAGGATAGCAGCACATGTCAGTAAAAAATAACCATAGAGTGGACGCAACAATGGCATAATATGGTAACTATGGTAATCTGCATTCAAAAAAAAAAAAAGGGATTTATGACTCGAACTCCCGCCCACTGGACATGCAAATGCAGAAGATCTAACAGATGATGACCTTTTGGTGCAGATGTTCATGGGATACTTCTACCAAAGGAACCCCATTTATCAGAATCTTCCCCTTGACAGGGTCATAAAACCTCTCAATCAAGCTTGCTATTGTGGTCTGCAGAGCATGTAGAAAAAGTTAGTATTGCAGGTTGAACAGTATCACCCGGAAATCGTTAACTGGGTTTTGAGAGATAAGACTTCCCATAGGATGAACCTACCTTTCCACCTCCACTAGGACCAACTAGAGCAACTTTTGAGCCCGGCTGCAGCTTTAATGTTATTCCCTGAAATTTGCAGATGTACAATGTCTTTTACAGCGGTAAAACACGAGATAGATCATCCTATAATTCGAGAAATGCATTACCTTGGGCACCATATGGCTGGGACGGGAAGGGTACGCAAACCACACATCGTCTAACTCCACCTCTCCTTCTTGGTCCCTACAAGACAAAACACAGTTCATAGTGAGGCGTATCAGCCTGATATTTACATTCATTGTATGTCCTCACGCAAAATCTCTAGTAAGTTAGATTTGTGGTCCTTGACTTCCACCACCAGATTCACATTGGCGCAGAAAATGAAACTTACATTTTTATTTTCGGCTGTTTTTTAACATGAAATCTCGAAAGACTCCGATAGAGTAAGAGAAAATAGAGGAACTAACCCCAAAGGACACTTATCCCCTGACTTAGGCATGGATGGAACGCGGTCCAGAATCTGAAAGACGCGCCTGCTGTCTCCTGCAGCTTTCATTGCTCCAGTGTACAACCCAGATAATCCAGAGATTGAGGATCCCACTGCAAGAACAAGCCTAAATTAGACATATTGAGGAGTATCTGATATGTAAACTCAATGATCAACTCCTGAATCTTGAAAGACAACAGAAAACATAATTTACATGTTGGAATTTTCAGCAAATAGACCAAGGGAAATACCGGCGAGGCTATAAAGAATGAAAGAGGTGAGAGCGCCGGGTGACATATGACCCATAATGGCCAAATTGGCTCCATATATGACAACGACAATTACTGCCAGTGTTGAGGCGGCATTTAGGCTTCCGAAGAAGATCCCAACAACCCTCTGTAGTGCATAGAAAGGTAAAATTGAAAGCCGTTGAGAGTGAGGAAAAATGGAGGGAGGGGAAGAACGAGGAGGAACTCACAGCTTGTTTGATTCCAAGGTTCAGTGTCTCATCAACTTTCTCAGAGTAGCGTGACACCTCAAATCCTTCTTGGGCAAAGGATCTCACTGTGCGTATCACACCAAAAGACTCCTACATTATTCTGTATGTAAGCTTCCGACTTTCTCGACTAGAATGGTAGAACAAAATGAATATGCTTCATGTTTTTCAGAGTACTTCTACTCGAAGCACCAAAAATTCTACAGGTACATACAGCATCATATACAAAGCAAGATATGCAAGTCGCTAGGGTTACTTTGGAGATTAAGATAATCAGCAGATGCCTACAGACAAAAGATGATTGATTGACAAATTTTAGCTCAATGAGCAGAATATCTAAATTCTTAATGCTAGCACGTCATACCTCAGCAATTGAGGAAGCTACAGCAGCTGCAGCTTGTCTTTCACTGGAAAGTTCGCGAATAAAGCGGCCGAACTTGCGTAGAGCAACAAAAATAGTAGGTACAACAGCCAACGCCAACACTGTGAGATAAACAGAAACAATGGCACAATAGCAACCAGCAATCAGTGCATTTCTCTAAATATATTCATATGCACTTTAATGAACAAATTACATGTCAGCTTCCAAGATGTGGCAAACATGAAGCCAAGGCCAATAAATGCAGTTGATAGATTTATCAAGGCCTGGGACAGATTGTTGGTTGCAGCATCTTTTATAATCTGACTATCCTCAGAAAGTCTGCTCAAGAGCTCCCCTGTTTGAGTGACATCATAGAATGCTATTTCCTACAAAAGATTAGCCATTGTAATTAATAAGTTGTGCACAAAGCAATTAGAACACAGTTGCCTTTTTATACATGAAGCTCTAGGTCTCCGTGACTGCACTACATGATATTCATGCACCAAATCACTGGATGAGATATACCTGATGAATAAGGTGACTGAACAAGTTCTTTCTCAGTCTAGCAACGACCCGTTCACTAGCAGAGGAGAACAACCATGCTTGGAGTGCCATGCAAACAGAACTGGAAGGTCAACAAAGAGAGAAACCTCTATTAGGGGGAAAGTAATCTGGATAGTAGCCACCGTAGAATCTCGCTAATTGTCAGCACAGAAGGAAACAGTTCAAAAACGTCCTGATTTTCATCATAAGAGAACTTAGATTCTAACAAATTTGCTTGTAATTTTGTCACCACTAGGAGGCAAATTCTGAGCCAGAATGGGAGATAATGAAGCGAGTGCAAGTCCTTACCCAGTCACAACAATTGAAAATATCTCCAGTATGGTTCTGTTCACAGCCTCCAGCGCTTCAGCTCTCTGTTCAGGTGATCTCATCTCTCTTGACACAATATCTATTATCTTCCCACCAAAATTTGGCTACGAATAATGGTGAAATGCATTTCAATCAATAGTCCAATTTCTCTAAATGTTTCTTGCAACATCAACGCTAGAACTCCAAAAGAGAGAGAGATGACGAGAACCAACAATTAGTATGCTTGAAAAGGATTCAACCAAGAGAGCAATTGTAGCAACAATCAACTTCCCAGCATCAGGCTTTGCCTGTGAACCAATAAAATGCCATTATTTATTTAATTGTTGGATCCGCCCAAAGAGAGTACTCAAAGATCAAAGAACAGTATAAAATGCAATTACCAGTGAGAATACTCTGCCAAATCCCACATTGGCAGCCTAAGGAATTACCAAGAGGAAAATTGTATCATGAACTCAAATCTTATTAGATGTCAGTAAGAAAATATGAACAAGATGGCATTCTCACCGGTACAGCATCTCCATGTTCCAGGTCCGTCACATGACTATTGATGAGAGTATCATCTCTCTTTCTTCCTCTCTGCAACAAAATCAAAAATAAAAACGCATCATACTACCAAAAGTACTAATATGCAAACATTAAAAGGGAATGAAGATGAAAAGTACAGTATCAAGTCTTTCTTTCACAATTTAACCAACAGGGCAAAAGCACCCAAGAACACTTCTCAAACAATTCTTAAGCTTTCACGAACTGCACATTTAACCAAGACTCGACTGCTAGATGACCTAGGCTAGAATTTTCTTGAATCTGCTCATGGACTGATCACTGAAACCCAAGTGAATTCGCTCTTTCCATCGCTCTTTTCATTGGAAACGCAGGGTAAAAGTAAATGTTTAACAGCACGCAACAACAAATTAAAGGGAGAAAGAGAAAGGAACCCGATTTAGCTTAAAATCCATGCATGGAAATTTCTTCCAAACGGATTGGACTTGACTCCTTAAACTCATTAAAACATATCTTTCCTTAAGCGATACTCCCATAAAGATTACTCTCACTTCAGTATTCGAAAAGCTCTATCCATTAAAAGCAGACAAACACGCGGAATCGAATCAACTCCAAGAAATTCAAAATTTGAACCCCAAGAAGTCCAAAAGAAAACTGAAATCTTGCCCAAGTCATCAAAATTACGAAGAGAAAAGGAAATTCCAAGTCGAGAAACATACTCCTCGTTGCAGCAACGGGACTCTCTCGCTTCCGCCGCCCTGCATCGTTCTTGCCCTTCGACCAAGTAACAAGAATCAGTACGCAACAACAAGAAAGCCCAAGGGAAGAAAAACGGTGGTGGTCTTCTTTTCCTCTCAAGATAAAACTTTCACTTGACGTATGCCCCAAGACGAGAGGGAAACACCAATCAGAGGCGACCAAGACGGAGAGAGAGACTCGCCCGGTTATGCACTCGCGATGACTTTGAAAGGTCATTGTTAATTGTATTGTCTTCCCGTAGTGACGGCGGCTCTGTACTTTCTCGGCGGTTTCCGCGACTCTGTGGACTGGCTTCCGTTAGCGCATGCATCAGGCTCGCTGTCATATCTTTTGATCCGAGGATCGTAGCCGAAAAGTAGCCACGAGAATTCCACCCTCCCTGGATCGACTGGCCCTTCTTTCTGGCAGTGTACGATGAGCTGATTCACGTACACGAAAACGTTTGTAGTTCCAAGAATCTATAATCCATATCATGCAGACGCGCATGCACGTTGGGCGACTCGTGGAAAAAGCAGCGCGTCTCATCATGGTGAGTTGACTGGAGGTTAACACTTACAAATAAAACGATGAGCAGTTTATTTTTTTTATTGTTATTTTCTCTCCAAAGCTTACAACATTGTTCGATTTTTAGAAAATTAAAAATAAATTATATACGAATTCACATATCAATTACTTTTTACACCGATCTTAGTACTACGAGACGACAGACATTTGGTAAGCATAGTTAACGAGGAATACTTTGATTTTTTAAGAATTGAATACATAAATCTGAGAAAACACATAGTGCAAACCTACAAACACTCCTTGTTTAGTTAGTTCTCGAGTGTTTTAGGGGCAAATAGTTATGAAATCATCCTATGATAAGGTTTTCTTTACAAGTATCTCACGAGCACAAATGCTAAAAGATTGAACTTCCTTCATTGTGTGTTCAACCAATGCCCTAAGGTACTCGTCAATAAGATCCCTCTATGCTATATTGAAAGGATAGCAAAACATGCAACGCAAAGCATAAGTGCATGAGAGCATAACGACACTACTAATTGACCAAAGCATTTTCATGTTGTATATTCTAATTAGAATTAAAAAGTCTTCATACACGATCCTCGTAAAAAATTCTTTCCCTCATGGACTCCATCCATGTGAATCAAGCAAATCACAATCATTGGATATCTTGGGCATTGAGGGTTGCATGTGAAAAATATGTAATCCTTAGACTCCATTTATTTCATGAAAAATGAATGATTTTCAAAATAATGTTATCCAAATCATTCAAATTGGAGCAAGAACCAACCTTTGCAATCGGGATCGCTGCTGTCACTCTCTCCCTCCCCTTCGCCGTCTCGCAAAGCAATGCTGCCATCAAAACCCGTCACGGCTCAGGACCCTCTTCCTTCTTTGCCGCCTCTCTTCTTCTTCTTCTCCTTCTCATTCCTTTCGCGCTCAATGCCGCTGCCTCCTCCACTCGCCTCCCTCATTTCACCAAGCTCCAAAATGAGCGGAGAAGACATAGATCAATGACCGCTCCACTCTTACATGAACGTCGCCAGTTAAGGAATCCTAGTTTCCAAAAGGCCTCGTTCCTTTCCAGCCGAATGCGTCACTGATCATCTCCTACTCAAGGAGCTTTAACCGCTAACGGGCATCAGGGGATGCTTACTGATCAGTCCCATATGCTACGGAAAGAAAAGCTCCAGAGCATCTAGCTCCTCCTCATGGCTCTTCTGTCGTTCTTCTTCAACTACGTATCCTCTCATGAAAAGAATCTTTAGCTGTTCCCAGCAAAAGTAGCGAGCTATACTATACTCTCGTCGGTAGAATCAAAACCACAAAACACTCGCGTTAGTCATCGCCATTGCATCGGCAAGAACCTTCTTCCATCCGCTTTTCATGAAAAAAGAAGCATCGTCGAATATCACTAAGTCGTACGAAGAGCCACGCATGCAAGTGCACACTGTCTCTGCAAGAAATCGTATAATCAGTGACGGTTTCTTTAGTATTCGCCACTGAAATGTCGTCGCCAAAGCAAAGTGCGCTGGTGCCTTGAGACCTGGGGTGAACTTTTTTAACAAACCTCTAATAAGATTTCAAAGATCTTGTATCAATTTTTTTGTTTGAATATTAGCGTTCGATATTACTTTAATATTATATTCAGGTGCAATTTTTTTTGTTGCTTTCATAAAACTTTTGGGAGAACATAAAACATCTGATCGTATTTTCACAATTTAGTATAGTATTGCTATATAGTATTATTCTAATATTTGAATGCGATTTATCAATTGGGCTAAAGCAAAACGGTATATCTAGTCAAGTTTCTCACATTTATTTTTCATTGTAACTCTAACAGTTTCCCACTTCTCTCCCCTAATCTTCTTCCCAATCAGGCAAAGGCTAGTCCTCCTGATCAGGTTGCCGCCGCCCATCGCCTCCGACAAAGTTTCGTTAAGTTTAGTTGTCTTGATCTAGAAGGAAAGTAAACTGTGTAATCAAACTCATGTCTCTTTTTGCTCAAAATAGTCGCGATATAGCTTAAAAAATAAAAGGGTAAATAGTCACTGAAAACTCTAAACTTTACCCGATATGGTAAATTTACCCCAAATTTTTTCTTGTAACATAAAAAATCTCAAACTTTATCAATTGAAAGGGAAAATTTCAAACCAAATTTTTTTTTGACATAAAAAACTTCAAACTTATACCCGCATGATCCATTTACTCCAAATTATAAGGTATTTTCATTTTCTTTTTCTTTTTCTTCTCCTCTCTTCCCAGGGAAATTGGACTCAGGTGAGGGCCCTTCTCGCCCGACCCAGGGGAGGGTAGTCCTCGCCTAAGTCCGGCTTCCCTTTGCCAGCCAGGGGAGAGAAGAGAGAAGAAGAAGAAAAAAAAAAAAAAAAAGAAAAGAAAAAGAAAAAAATTGACGAAAATGCCCTTCAGCCATAGAGTTAAAGTAAATGTGTTATAGTTGGCAAAATTTGAGGATTTTTGTGTTAAAAAGAAAGTTTATGATAAATTCGTCATATTTGGTAAAATTTGGGATTCTTGGTGACTTTTTCCTCTAAAGAAAAAAGATTATCATTAATCACATAACGTTGAATTACCATAGATTTTGAAGGCAAAAACTAAACCAAATTGCCAAATAAATCACTCGGCTGGCACCAGATATAAGCCAAGGTGTAGATCCATCACAAGCTGACAAGTGAAACTCTCAGCAGTTCGTGCCGCATGCCATGTCCCATAAATCACCGACGCCGTCTACTACGCGGTGGGTAAACTACTATTGTCTGCAACTTCAGTTCCATCAGTATCAACTGCTTCGATGGATGGTCCTAATCTCGGTCCGGGCGCCTTGTAGCTGTCTCCGGACCAGTGCAGCGTAAACACCGTCCTTCCTGACGAGATCTTTGTGAGTGCCTCTTTCGACTATCTGGCTATCACCAAAACTGTCCTTCCCTTCATTAGAGTATCCATCGCGTCCTCCATCATTGGAGACCAATCAACAGATGAAGTGAGAAGTTTGTGTCTTGATCTCGAATTAGAATATCCTGCTTTAAAATAGTATGCGAAATTTCCGTGAGAGTTGATGCTCACGCGTCACCTGAACCAGGCATTCGCTTTCGGCATCAAGAGCACTTGTGGCTTCATCTAGCAGGAGAATCCTCGGGTTCATTACCAAAGCCCTTGCAATGGCTACTCTCTGTTTCTGACCACCAGAGAGCCTCACCCCACGTTCTCCGACAATGGTTTTATATTTGTCCGGAAACTCCGATATGAACCCGTGGGCGTTGGCCATTTTCTGCAAAATCCACATAATTGTCATGATGAGTTGCCAAAGGTCGAAGTGGTTAGTATCCCTACTCTTGTAAAGGGAGATATGTCAATCTTACGGCCGCATTTTCCTCGTCTTCGCTGCTGATTTTGCCATCAAAGCCGGAGGCTATGTTCTCTTCTATAGAGCGGTTGAAGAGGGCAGGCTCTTGGCTAACTATACTCATCTGCACAAGTAAATCATCGGGATATCAGCACATATTGGCTAAAATTAACCATATTCTGGTTATTTAGGCACGTCTTCATCCAAAGAAAATATCGTTTTTTATGACTCGAACTACCGCTCATTGGGCGGGCAAATGAAAAAGATCTAACAGACAATGACCTTTTGGTGGAGATGCTTGTGGGATACTTCTTCCAAAGGAACCCCATTTATCAGAATCTTTCCCTTGATAGGATCATAAAACCTCTCGATCAAGCTTGCTATTGTGGTCTGTATAACGAATAGAAAAAGTTAGCATTGCAGGTTGAATAACGTCACTTGGAAGTTACTACTCCAAAACCATCAACTGGGTTTTAAGAGATAAGACTTCCCAAGGAAGAACTTACCTTTCCACCTCCATTTGGACCAACTAGAGCAACTTTTGAGCCCGGCTGCCAGTTTTAATGATATTCCCTGAAATTTGCAGATGTGCAGTGTTCTTTACATTAGTAAAACATGAGCTGGATCTTACTATAGATCAAGAGAAATTAATTACCTTGAACACCATATGGCTGGGACGGGAAGGGTATGCAGACCACACATCGTCTAACTCTACCTCTCCATCTTGGTCACTACAAGACGAGACACAGATCATGGTGAGGCGTATCATTCTAATCAATGAATGCATTGCTTGTTCCTATGCAAGAAAAATTTTAGCGACTAAAATTTGCCATGTTCGACTTACTTGCACCATTAGATTCACATTGGCGGGAGAATTACCAAAAAAGTCTTAAACCTATTGCAATTGTGCCAATTCAATTCTAAACTTTTTTTAGGCCAATTTAGCCCCAAACCTTTTATAATTGTGTCAATTCAGTCCATCCGGCCAAAATTGGCTGGCCGGCGCCGACGTGGCATTCTTTAAATTTTCTTTTAAAATTTTTTAACTTTTTTTTTGAATTTTTGAATTCTTTTTTTTTTTTTTTTTTTTTCCATCTTCCCCTTCCTCGGCTAGCCGATGTTGTCCGGAGGCGAGGGTCGGGTCGAAGGTCAGCCTCGCCGGCCAATGGCGAGGCTCACCCCTACTGACCAGAGGCGAGGGCCGGCGAGGTCAACCTCGCCGGCCACTGGCGAGGGCGAGGCCCCTCCAGATCCGGTAGACTCGCCGGCCACTGGCGAGGGCGAGGCCCCTCCAGATCCGGTAGGGCCTCTCCTAGCCAAGGCGAGGGTCGCCTCACCGACCACCGGCGAGGTCGACCCTAGCCTTGGCTGGGCGAGGCCAAGCTTCGCCAAATCCCGACGGCGAGGCCCGTCGGTGACCTGGTGGAGCACATTGAGCAGATGGTGGCAAAGAGCGTGGTGGTCATCTTCAACGTCAGCACCTCCTGCATGTGCCACGCCATCAAGAGCCTCTTCGCGGCATGGGCGTCAACCCCACCGTCCACGAGCTCGACCACAACCCCCAGGGGAAGGAGCTCGAGAAGGGCCTTGCCAGGCTCTCCGAGGGGCTAGCGAGGCCTCACCCGGCCAAGGCAAGGGTCAACCTCGCCAGTGGCCGGCGAGGCTGCCGTCGCCAACTTGCCTTGGCGGGCGAGGCCCTACCGGATCTAGCGGGGCCTCGCCCTCGCCAATGGCCGGCGAGGTTGCCATCGCCAACTCGCCTTGGCCGGGCGAGGCCTTGCCGGATTTGGCGAGGCCTCGCCCTTGCCAGTGGCTGGCGAGGTTGACCTCGCCGGCCCTCACCTCTAGCCGGCGAGGCGACATTGCCGGCCCTCGCCTCCAACCGGTGCTGGCTAGCCAGGGGAAGGGGAAGATGGGAAAAAAAAAGAAAAAGAAAAATTCAAAAAAATATTTAAAAATTCGAAAAAAAAAATAAAAATGAAAAATATTTTAAAAATGCCACGTTAGCATTCGCCGGACGGCCATCGTCCATGTCAACGCCGGCTAGTCAATTTTGATCGGATGAACTAAATTGACACAATTATAAAAGATTTAAGACTAAATTGGCCAAAAATAAAAGTTTATAACTGAATTGGTACAATTGCAATAGGTTTAGGACTTTTTTGGTAATTCTCCCCAAATTAGCATAGAAAATGAGACTTCATCTTTTTATTTTTGGCTGTTTTTTAACATGATATCTCGAAAGACTCCCACAGAGTAAGAGAAAATAGAGGGAATAACCCCAAAGGACACTTATTCCCCGACTTAGGCATGGATGGAACACGGTCCAGAAGCTGAAACACCCGTCTGCTGGCTCCTGCAGCTCTCATTGCTACAGTATACAAATACAACCCCGATAATCTAGAGACAGATGATCCCACTGCATGAAGATACCTGAATTAGACACATAGCAACTCCTGAAAACTTGAACGACAACAGGAAACATATTTCATTATTTTGATTTTTCAGCGAATAAACTAAGAGAAATACCGCATAGAGGTCAAGGGTTCAAAACCTTGCGTTGCGCGGGAGGCCTCGGCGGTGGGTTGCTGGCCAGTTTTTCCCGTGGTATAGTCATTGTAGATCCTCCACCACGGAGGCCTGTGAGACCCCAAATCGGCGTAAGCCGACAAGGGCATGCTCCGGCAGATCCTCAACCACCAAAAAAAAAAAAAAAAAAAAAACTAAGAGAAATACCAGTGAGGCTATAGAGAATGAAAGAGATGAGGGCACCGGGTGACTTATGAACCCTAATGATCAAATTGGCTCCGTACATGACTCCACCAACCACTGAAAGTGTCATGGCCGCAACTAGGCTTCCAGAGAAGATTCCAACAACCCTCTGTAGCAGAAAGAAAGGTGAAATTAAAAGCTGTTGAGAGTGAGGAGAACTGGAGGTAGGGGAAGAGCAAGGAGGAACTCACAGCTTGTTTGAGTCCGAGGTTCAGTGTCTCATCAACTTTCTCTTTGTAGCGTGACACCTCAAGTCCTTCTTGTCCAAAGGATCTCACTGTGCGTATAGCACCGAAAGACTCCTACAACAGTCTGTATATGAGCTTCCGACTTTGTAAAGTAATAAGGTAGATTAAAACAGATATGTTTCATGTTCTTTCTAGTGTCTACTTGAAGCACTAGACAATGACATTCTACAGGTGCATATATCCTCATATAAAAAGCACAAGATAAGCAAATATCCAGATTCTTAATGCTTCCTCGTCATACCTGGGCAATCGAGGAAGCTACTGCAGCCGCAGCTTGTGTTCCATGGGAAAGTTCGCGAAGAAAGCGGCCGAACTTACGTATAGCAATAGAAATAACAGGCACAATGGCCAAAACCAACACTGTGAGATAAACGAAAAGAACGGCCCAATGTCAACCAGCAATCAGTGTATCTCTCTAGATATAGTAATATGCACTGTAATGAACAATTACGTGTCAACTTCCAAGATGTTGCAAACATGAAGGCGAGGCCAAATAATGCAGTTAAAAGATTGCTCAAGGCCACAGACAGATTGGTCGTTGTAGCGTTTTTTATAATCTGAGTATCCTCGGAAAGTCTGCTTAAATGCTCCCCTGTTCGAGTGACATCAAAGAATGCTATTTCCTACAAAAAATGCAAGCTCCTCTATTAAAAAGTTGTGCACAGATCAATTAGAACAAAATTGCCTTGCTACACATGAAGCTCTATCTATCAGCGACAGCACAACATGGTGTTCATACACCATTACATTGGATGAGTTATACCTGCTGAATAAGGTGACTGAATAAGTCCTTTCTCAGTCTAGCAACAACCCGTTCACTAGCAGAGATGAACAACCATGCTTGGAGTGCTGTGCAAACAGAACTGGAAGATCGACAAGGGGAGAAGCCTTTATTATTGGAATAAGAAATCTGCTTTGTAGCTACCAGAGAGTCTAATTTGTCAGCTCAGAAGGAAATAGTTTGAAAACGTCATGAGTTTCCAAGAGACTTTGTCGCCAAATAGGAGGCAAATCTGTGCCAGAACTGGTGATAATGAAGCAAGTGTAGGTTCTTACCCAGCCACAACAATTAAAAATACCTCCAGTATGGTTTTGTTGACAGCCCCCAGCGCATCTGCTTTCTGTTCACGTGATCTCATCTCTCTTGACACGATATCTACTATTTTACCACTAAATTTTGGCTGCGCATGATGGTTAAATGCATTCCAATCAACAGTCCATTTTTTTTCTCAACATGCTTCTTGCAACACAAAAGTTAGAATTTCAAAAGGGGGAGAGTTGACGGAACATACAAGTAGTATGATTGAAGTGGATGCAACCAAGAGAGCTATTGTAGCAACGATCAACTTCCAGGCATCAGGCTTTGCCTGGGAACCAATGAAATGCCATAATATAGTAAATTGTCTGATCCGTGCAAAGATACTACTTGAAGATCACTAGAACAGTATAATCATAAGGGAGGTTTACCAGTGAGAGTACTCTGCCAAATCCCACATTTGCAGCCTAAGGAATTACCGAAAGGAATATTGTATCATGAACTCGAATCTTGTTGGAATGTCACTAAGAAAATATGAACAAAACAGTACTCTCACCGGTACAGCATCTCCATGTTCCAGGTCCGTGGGATGACTATTATTGAGAGCATCGTCTCCCATTCTTCCTCCCTACAGTAAAATTGGGAATAAGATGGCGTGTCACAAGAAGTAAAGCGAAAGTTCATAAACACCAACATTAAAAAGGATTGAAGGGCAAAAGCACCCAAGAACATTTTCTAGACAATTCTCATCAGAACCATCCAATTTTCAGATGATTAAAAACAAATTGTACATGTATTCACGTATTAATATTTGAGTTTTGCCAATATGTGAGTGTTGTGGAATTTCAAAAGTTTCGCATTTAAAAAAAAATAATAATCTAAATGCTTTAAGTGCGATAATTATATCAATTGCAAAGTAGAAAAGAAAAGTCAATCTGGCTAACCCAACGAATCGAGAAGTAGTGTTTTACTACCGATCTGGGACTCCAGAGTGAGTCTTTCGAACAAACTCATGAATGGAAGTCACCAACTAACTTTTTACACCAATTTTTTTATTAAGTAGCGGGAGACATTTGTTAAGGGGGCGCATGACAAAATTTTGAAACAAAAATCAATTTCTAGCTATAAATTGATTTCTCAATTTCTATTCCATAAACAAGTTTTTGAGTATATAGACGCGTTTGATAAAATTCAAAATTTCTATTTCTGAAATAAAAATTCATTTGATAACATAATAAAATTTCTATTTCTAGGAGCGGTAACGACCGGCGTCCGATGGCCGGAGTCCGATGTTCGGCGACCAGCGTTCGGCGTTCGGTGATCGGCGGCGGGCGGCCAAAGTCCAAAGTCCGAGGTTCGACCATGTCCAATGTCCGGAGTTTGACGTCTAACGTTTGACGTCCGACATCCGGAGTTCAGCGACAGGAGGCCGGCGGCGGGTGGCGGGTGGCCAGTGGCCGGACTCCGACGGCGGGTGGCGGGCGACCGACATTCGGCGGCAAGTGGCAAGCAGCGGACGGTCGCCGGCAAACATCCGGTGGTTGGTGATGAGCCTCCGACATCCAATGATTGGCAATGAGTAGCCAATGACCGGTGGGTGTCCGCATCCGACGACGATCAGCGGTTGGCGATGGGCGGCCGGAGTGCGGTGGCCGGCGATCGATGGCTGGCGGCCGGGACCGGCAACCGGCGGCGGGCATCCAACATCCCACGGGTGGCAAGTGGGCGACGGGCGGTGACGAGAGTGAACGATGAGAAAAATTTTGATTTCTTATTTATGTTCCAGAAATAGAAAAGCTAAAAATTTTAACTTCTGATTTCTGCTCCAAATCTAATTCTGGAATAGAAATCTGTTCTAGAAATAGAAAAATGAAATTGCATTATCAAATGAATTTCTATTCTAAACCTATTCCGAGAAACAGAAAAATAGAGAAATAGAGATATAGAAATTTTGTCATGCGCGCCCTAAGCATAATAAACAATGAGTATTTCAATTTTTTGAAGAATTGATCACATTAACAAGAGAAAAAATGTCATGAAAAATCTACAAATATTCATTATTTGACAGATGAAATTCGAAACATTCCTTAAGATTTTGTTAACGAATATCTCATGAACACTTATTAAGGCGTTAAATAAAGCAAATTTGTAATTTTTCAAGACGTTATTTCGTTTGTAGATTATGCTCTGAAAATCAAAACATCTTTTATCAGACTGTATAACTGGTGCCTTAAGAAACTTGTTAACATAATCGCCCTATCGTTAAGTGAAAAGATAGCAAATCATTAAAAAAATTAATTTTCCGTATCTCTTATAAAAAAAACTAAATGAACGAAAAATATATTTATCATCCATGGAACCATTTAAGTATTAACTTTTTTCATTGACTAATTTTTTTAATAGATATAATCAATAATTTTTTAACTAACTTTTGCATCGAGTGCATCACCAACATCATAGTCATCGGCATCTGTTCTGGGCTCCAATTAATTCCTGGCCCAATCCTAAAGATCGCCTTAGGCCCATGAAGGCCCACGATTCACGCCAAAATTGGGCCCACTAAGTTTGTACAGCCCTCCCTCTCCCCCTCGGCGTAGGGTTCTTCACTTCTCACTCCCCGGCTCCAATCCCTGCAACCGGCGTCGCCACCGTCGCGCACTCCCTCCGCCGCCGTCTCACGAAGCGATGCCGCCGTTAAGACCGTCGCAGCTTCGGTCCCTCCTCCTCCTCCGCCGCCTCTCTTCTTCTCCTCCTCATCCCTCCGGCGTCCAATGTCGCCGCCTCCTCCTCCCCCACTCGCCGCCCTCATTTCCTCCGCGCGTCGCGCCGGCCTACTCTCCCCGGCTCCGTCGCCTCTCCGATTTCTCGCCGCTGCGCCGGAGCTTCTCGTCCGCCGCCGCGGACGTCGTCGACCGAAGCGGAGGTCGGGATCGGGATCGCGATGAGGTCGCTCGGTCTATCTCCGCGGAGCTCACGGCGGAGGCGGTGGCGGAGGGGGAGGGGGACGCGCTCTCCGTCGTCCAGCGCCTCGCGCTCAACTTCTCCCACGTGACGCCGGACCCTGGCCTGATCCTGTCGACGCTCAATCTGTCTCCGGATGCCGGCCGCGCGGTGCTGGGGTTTTACCAGTGGCTAGCTCAAAACCCTGATTTTGCCCACACGGATGAGACGCTGTCGATGTTCGTGGATTACTTAGGGCGGCGCAAGGATTTCAAGGCGATCGGCGAGTTAATGAGCGACGCCAAGGATGTAGCGAGTTCTAAAACCCTGGAATCTATTATTGATAGGTTGGTCCGGGCAGGGCGGCCTGTGCAAGCAGTCGACTTCTTTGAGAGGATGGAGAGGGATTATGGGCTCAAACGCGACAAGGAATCGATGAAAATGGTGGTGGAGAAGCTTTGCGAAAAGGGTTATGCCAGTTGTGCGGAGAAGATGGTTAAGAATATGGCTCATGAATTTTTCCCAGATGAGCATGTTTGTGATATGCTGATTAAGGGGTGGTGCGTCGCTGGAAAGTTGGACGAGGCCAATAGGTTGGCAAGAGAGATGTACAGGGGAGGCTTTGAGATTGGTACAGCAGGTTATAATGCTCTTCTCGATTGTGTTTGTAAGCTCTGTCGTAAAAAGGACCCGTTCCGGCTTAATTCGGAGGCTGAACAAATTTTGGTCGATATGGATTATTATGGGGTTCCAAGAAATGTTGAGACTTTCAATGTGTTGATTGGGAATTTGTGTAAAATTAGGAAAACAGAGGATGCGATGAAGTTGTTCCATAGAATGGGAGAATGGGGCTGTTATCCTAACGAAGAGACGTTCCTTGTGTTAACTAGGAGCTTGTATCAGGCAGCAAGAGTGGGAGAGGGAGATGAGATGATTGACAGGATGAAATCTGCAGGGTACGCCTTGGATAGAAAGGCATACTATGGTTTTTTGAAGATTTTATGTGGGATTGAGAGGATTGATCATGCTTTGACTGTTTTTAAAAAGATGAAGGGCGATGGCTGTGAGCCGGGTATTAAGACATATGACTTATTGATGGGAAAATCGTGTGCCCATAATCGTCTTGACAAAGCGAATGCACTCTTCAACGAAGCTTTGAGGAGAGGAGTGCCAGTGGAACCTAAGGCCTATAGATTAGATCCCAGATATATGAAGAAGCCCAAGGCTGAGAAGAAAGAGAAGAAGCGTGAGACATTGCCGGAGAAAATGGCTAGAAAAAGAAGACGTCTTAAGCAGATTCGTCTAAGTTTCGTTAAGAAGCCAAAACGAATGATGCGAGGATACTGACCCACTTGAAGCCTTGTGCCCCACAAAATTGGATGGAAGTGTGGCAATGCAACTTGAGGTTCTTTCTTGTACTACACATTTAATCCTCTGGATTCAAAGATTGCTGCCGCCTTGGTGTTCAATGGGGGTAAGGATCGAAATTTTAGTTGCTATAGGGCTCTGGAGGTTAGGTAGTGAGGGTTTGCTGGATCATGTCGATCTTCTGTTTGAATTTACAATGGCAATAGTGGAAATAGTGAGAGTAGTCTTATCGCTGCCAATTTTGCTTCTGGTTTTGCTTTCCATTAGCGAATTCAATTTTCTAGGTTATGTAATGCATGTCAAATAAATCTGCTGTTCACTAAACAAATGCCGGCATTTTTCTCAATGAGAGCACGGGCTTATACTGAACAGGGAACAGTATCGCATGTGACGGAAGTCCTCTTTCTCTGCTTATTATTTATGTTTGGCGTGAAGCTACTATGATCCTTGCTAGTGATGATTTAATTGCTCTCCTTGGACTGAGAATGCCTTTTTCAGTCCTCTGTAATTTGTGACTGAAATTATTGGAGGTTTCAGTCCTTTCCTTTTGCCCGGTGAAGAGATCCTTGGCATGAATGACGGTTCCAATCATTTCTGTCTTCGACTCTCTACACATTTACTTTGGGCGCGTTTGGTAACGTTTCTGTTCAAAAATTGTTCTAGGGAACAGAAATAGAAAAAACTATTTCTGTTCCGGGGAACAATTTTTGACCAGAAAGATGCGTTTGGTAAACTTGTTCTAGGGAATAAAAAATGAATAGAAACACGTTTGGTAAATTTATATTCTTTTTTTTTTCTTTTAATTTTTTAATATTTTTATTTTTTTTTTCCTTTTTCCTTTCTTTTTTTTTTTTCTTTGCGACCGGCCGACGGGGCGGCAGCCTCGCCCAACCACGGCGACGCTCGGCGGGGAGGTCGCCAACCCTCGACGGCGTCGCCGCCCTGGCGAGGCTCGGCCTCGCCGGATCCGGGCGAGCTCGAGCTCGCCCGGCCAAGGCGAGGCCAAGCCTCGCCGGGGCCGGCGACACTCCAGCGAGGTCGCCGACCCTCGACGGCGTCGCCGGCCATGGCCGAGGCCGGCGACCGGCCAAAGAAAAAAGAAGAAGAAAAGAGGAGAGAGAAGAGAAGTGTTTCTTCAAAAGTGTTTCTGGAACAAGAAACAATTTTTTTTTGTTTCTCATTTTGTTCTTTTTGTGTTCTAACAAAAAATCAGATTTTGAACAAAAACGCAAACAAACGTTTTCTTTTTTTTGTTCGGAACAAAAAACAAAATTTTGTTCTTAAAAGAAAAAGAAACGAAAACATGCAGCCCCTATTCTTCTGTTTTCTCACATTAAAATTTCTTGCTCAGGATTCATACCAACTAGCAATTCTTTTGGTGAATTTTACTGGAAATGGAACATACATAATTAACCCAGTGGGGTCAACGTAAGCTTGTATCATCTCCTCGCTGGATCAGGATGTACCACAGACGATGAGCTTGCTCGGCTTCGTGGCTGAGAAGTTTGTGATCGTCAATAAGAGCATGTGAAAGGGTAAATATCGATGAGCACTTGGAATTAGTGGACGTAGATTTTTAGCTCACAAAGAAAAATCAAGTTGATGCCGTTTCTAATTAACTTTCATTCCAAAATTATGTTCTGTAGAACGATGATGCCTCGGGCATTAATGATGCCTCGATACGCCAATGGTCCGGTGCGTATGCTTTTCTGCTAATATATTGGAAATTTATGCTTATCATCTGCAGTCATCCGAGATACCATATACCTGAAAATTTGTAGGTCGTCTTGACTTTTATTTGCAACAAAAGGATTTTGGAAAACATCTGGGGAAATTACGCAACACTCGCCCAAAGTTTGGTATAATATATGTTACATATTATCCTCCTAACCTTATAATTGTTATGGAAGTTGCAATGGATGTTACACATACGCAAAACTCGAACATCAAAATTCCATTAGAGGTAGGATATAAGTTATTGACAATGTCCCCTCGAATACCTCACAAGTTCCTTACAAAGAAGGAAAGAATTTGTGGAGGGCGCAGTGTATGGGGCCATCATCCTTCTGAATCAAATTGTGATCACTTCTAAGATGTCCGAGGCTGCAAATATCATGATCATCTCCGTAGATCACCCTAGAGAGTTTCCTTCCAGAATCGGATCGATCTGTCAGTTCCGCAGGATACAAAAGCTGCTTCTATGGGTGAGTGCTCAATCCAACGAGGAGGGCCATTATGGTTGGATGGCCATCTTGCCACTTTTTCTGCTGTCATGGCATCCCATACCACTATCTGCAAATGCAGGAAATTCTTGGCTCAATCCTGAGAGGATAACCACTATAATATGTCTTACAAAACAAGAAGATTTCACAAACCTCATTACTCGGTTCATCAATGGATAGAACAAACTCTTCTGTATTGTTGAAGACAGCCTGCAGAAGGACAGCTGGTAATTTCTTCGGTGTTCATTGGGTTAAAGCAGAAAAAAATTTAATGACATTCCCCAGTGCAACTTATAGGAGCGATGTGCATTAGCTATTGAAAACCATGTCTTAAGACTTGCTGCAAAAAATGACTTGGATTCACTCCTAGTGCAGATCTATATATGCTTACTAGGAAAAATAGCATGAAGAAAAATGTTGAGTCATATTTTATTGATATCTAGGTATTTCAGCTAAGACCAACTGTGACCATGTATACGCCAAAACAGAATTTTAAGCTAGCATAAGAAATACCTGGCATCGCAACTGCATGTGAGTGGCTCCAAGATATTGTTTAACCAATCTTCCTGTGCCAACTTCCCAGAGTTTCACAGTAGAGTCCTTCCCACAAGAGAGTACATATCTGAAGCATGATAATCACTGCAATGGTTAAAAACTGTGCATCCAGTTTAATTGCACTGTCAGTCTCCTTCAACAGCTGCAGTGCTTATAAACTCCACTGCCATTAGACTAACTATGGTAGTGGCCAATATCTCTCAATGCAATATGTACCCCTTCAAAGTTTAGATAAAGGTGAGAGACCCGTGCGTATCCACGCATACATTGGAGCGATTGCATTAATTTTAGAAGGAATCGGCACATAAGCACAATTTTTCAGAACCCCTTTTTCAAGACCATGGTAGTTGTGAACTTTAATATCCAGAAGGAATTAGAAGAGTTTTGCAAAACACAAGTCCCAGAAGACCATTTAAACAATTCTCTAGTCTGTACCTCTGATCCTTCGTGAAGTTGGCACTAGTTACTTCAGCTGCCCCATGTGCACCCGCAATGGAGCGAATGCAGTTGGCCGATGCCCCATCCCAAAATCGTATAGTACCATCTTTAGATGCTGTAACATACATGCCGCCACTAGATGAATATCTTACCTACATGAACATGAACTTAATATCCTTAAGGGTCGGCCATTCAGCACAGTACAATAAGAAACTATAAGAAAGAAAAAACAAAGCAAGGGATCTACCTGGTTTATCGCTGCATTAACAGCAAATTCTGGGACATTTGCAGAAAGATAGCATTGGAATGTGTTGACATCATACAAGTGTGGAATTGGATGATCAGTCCCTGAGATATTATTTAACCAAACTTTTCAGGTAACATTTATTGGAAAGGCACTCATTAACTTGTTATTGGAGTGATGCCAGTATCATGCATAACACAATAAGCAGGGGATTTATTAAAAGAAAAACAGAATGGGTGATAAATTCGCCACGAAAGAACTTATTGCCCTACGTATCTAGTAAAACTTCTACAGCTACACGAGTACAGAATCATGTGTCAAGGTACCAAAATATACAATAGATATAAAAGTGAGAAGATAATCACCAGCTAAAAGAAAGTCGCCAGAAGGATGGAAAGCAACTGAACGTACATTATGAGTATCCTGAATAATTAAGATCAAGGATAAGATGGCCACTTAAAGGATAATATCTTATTGATACTAACAAATGTTTCCACAATCAATGATAAAGCAACAAAATAAACCTGAATAACTCTGAATGCTCTCTTTGCTGTAGCCTTTGAATAATCAAAGAACCTGAAGAGTGACACAAGTATTACTAAAATACCACAAATCCTGCCCGCTATCAAATGGTTGCTTGTACCATACACATTAAATCAGCAAATAACACTAAGGATCAAACATATTTGTTGAAGTCAAACTACAAAAAGACAGATAGACATACTTTACTGTATGGTCTTTGGCTGCAGATATCAGGACAGTATTTTGAGGATGAAAATCCAAGTCATTTACAGGCTGCGATCATGTTGATGAAATTAACATGGAGAAAAATCCTCAAAATAACAAAAAAGAACAGAGAAAATATGACACATAGATATGGTTGGAAATGGAATCCCTAAGTAGCTATGGGAAAACATAAGTTCCTTAACACATTGACACTATTCATACAACAGCAGAGATCTGCATACCAGAGTTAAAACTTTTATTTTAGATCAAATAGCTGATGGTGCACAAATAATGAGCAGCTCTAGTAATAGAAACTTCCCAGTTTCGTTGCGTAAGATTTTCTTGAAAAGTCTAAAAAGAAAAACTGCATACAATTTCACAGCGCCCTATCCCCCCCCCCACCCTTCTTTTTTCTTTTTTATAGTACGGTATTGAACCGGGTATGTAGGTCTTTGAGCAAAAATAAACAGGGAGATTGTTCAGCTAAGAAGTTAATTGCAGATATAGCAAAACTCAACCATTAACTTCGAACAAAAATACTACATGTAAACGAAAACTCAAATGGTGATTGCTATCAGTAATGTCACAGCCATGTGGGAGAGGAATATTTACATGTGTATGGTCATAAAATGTCCGTATAACAGCTCGTATAGCGCCATCTGTAGAATCTGGTAGCATCATTTGCTTTATTTTTGAGACCTACAAAATACAATACCTTTAGAATGTGGAGGCCAAAACTAAAGTGTTAAAACAGTATAAATCCGACCTCAAAGAGCTTAATTGAAGTGTCTGCACTTCCTGTTGCAAAAAACCTTCCATCAGTGCTAAACCTTGCACATCTGGCAACATTCTACAAAAATTTTACCTATTAAGTCCAAAGATAGTGCTCGATAACAAAGTAAAACATGAAAAAAAATTGTCATCAATTCGCTATCTCCTTTTGTCATGCTGCTCGGTACCTTGTGGTCTGAAAGATGCCTGGTCTCATGTTTAGTGAAACTCTTGGACATGCCCTTTGTGTCTCGCAGAGAACTGGTTTGATAAGCAAATATTAGTTCTAATAAAGAAAGAGGCTACAAAATGCCTTAAGAATGGAGATAACAATTTCTTTGCATCCCGCACACTAATGATTTAACCGCATTTATAACAAATAACTCCTGTCTACTGAGCAAAAGCAAAGTGGAATGAGCAAATTCAGCATAAAAGTCAACTCCCAGAGGGCCTCTACATGTGATTCTTGGATAGGAATGGGTTAACTAAAAGGACAGTGAGAAGAAAGACAGTTGTGTCTATTAAAATGTGTCCTCCCAAAGACGACATAGATCAAGGACTATCTATCTCAAATGTATCTAAGCAGAAGTTGCAGGAAAAAAGTGCAGATTGGCAACTTAAGAGTAAAATTCAGACTGTAAGAGGTCAGGAAAAGATGTAATTGAGCAAGACAAAATTAGTTAGGCAAATACTGCCTTGTATAGCTCCAAAACTAGCATTAATGCACCCAATTTTTATGGTTCTTACATACTCTAGAAAAATCTTCTATACTAGCGGGCAGACCACTCTTAGAGTTCAAAAGAAGAAGGACAGTCACTAATATCTCAAAGTAAAACTGTATATAAGTCCAATTACACATCCAACCATATATATAGCACAAAAAGTAAATAACATTGCCTGACCATCATCGTATGTACTTTATCCTCTCTACATCATGAGTCCCCCCTCTCCCCAGGCTCTCTCTCTCTCTTTCATCAAATCCCTTACTAACTCACATCGCAAATCACAAAAGTATCATGAATCAATCATACATGGGCAGTAGCCAACAACATCAGCCCAATGACAATCACTTGGCCACCATTGTAGTGACACATTCAAAAGCTGCATTTACCTGAAATCAATAGCGGTCCAAGGAGCTGGAACCAAGCCATATGAAGCAGGTATTGATCCACCCAGATCATTTGTCCCAGCATGAGAAACACCTCTCAATAGTTCACCCTTTTCCACTGCGAGACCCTGCTAGTGCCTTAGCATTCCTTTCATTTACATGACTACTGAAAAGAATAAACTATGAAGAGCAAAGTAAAGGCATAATAAATCGAGCAGAAACCTTGGCAACCAGCTCAAGAAGCCTATTTCTTGGGGCTTCAACATTCAAGGGCGTCATTGTTGCTGAAGCGACCGCACTTGCTGCCTGCAAAAGAAAGCATTAAGAGTTCTAAGGTTCATCGTTTCCTAATAAAAGATGAGGAAGGCAAGCGTCCAAAAGAGATCTAAATTCTGTTACAAATACAGCGAATTTACTCAATGAAGATATCGACTTCCACTCAATTCTGGTGGCCTATGACTATGTACATATTTGAAGTAAATCTCCATGACCCTGATTACCATGCAAACGAGGACAAAATCGAAAGCTTTAAGCTTTCTATTCTAGAGAACACTTTAGTAACCCACCAGGAATCCTTACGGATCAGTAAGCTTCCTTCCAGACTAAAAAGGTAAGTACATCAGTATAGAACACCGGGAACCTCTGAGATTCGAACCAGAGGAAGCCATCGAATTAATGGCCAATTCTAGTCTTCTTCCACAATTTATCACAAATTGAAGAACAGTTTGGAGGCAGTCTTGGTTATCGACCAACACCATTTTCCCAGTGCCAGAAAGTGCTGAAACTTTTTACACGGGTCAACCAACACGAAACACATCACTCCCCATCATCGCCTATTTTCTTCCCACATTCCTTCTCCGGACAACGTAAAAATTCACGGAAAACGATCATCTTGAGACGCACAGGAGTGAGCACAGTAAAAAAGCGAAATTTGTCCTTAAAAATCGTCGCTTGCCTGAGGGAAGTTGTGGTCGCGAAGATGGGCGACGATGAGCGAATTGAGCTGCCTGTATATCCTCCCATCTTGCAGCGTCTGCTCCAAATTGCCGTTGCTTTCCATCTTCTACACCGAATCAAAACCCTAACTTCCCACCGCCAGCTAAAAAGCCCCAATTTCTCGATTAAAGACAAGTTTTTTGCTTTCGAAATTGGGACGATCACATCCTATAATCGAGCTCCGTGCGCATGGCGAGGGAGAGATGATTGATTCTCGCGGACGTTTCCGGAGGTATGCTAAAACCCTAATTGCCTGCGGAATGACTGCCGCCATTTTCTAGCAGGTTCAAAATCTTTCCATGGCGTTTGCCCCAAAAGCAGAAAAAAGAAAAACTTTAAAAAATGAAAAGAAAATAAGTTTAAGGTGCGTTTAGAACGATTCGTTTCGGAAAATAATTTTGGATGAAAATAATTATTGGAATAGAAAAATGCGTTTGCTAACTTTTCAAAATTTCTTTTTCCAAAATAGAAATACTAGCAAGATTCTTAGATTTTTTATTCTTTTCTTATTTTTTCCTTTTCTCTTTGGCCGGTCGCCGACCACGCCGTGGCTGCACGAGGCTCTAACTCGCCTGGGCTAGGCGAGGTCGACTCCGCCAAAATCTGGCAAGGCCAAGCTCGCCCAGCCACCGACAAGGCTCGACCTCGCCAAGCCACCTCTAGGACGGCCTCACCAGATCTAGGCCAAGTCGACCTCACCCAGCCTAGGCAAGGCCGAGCCGCACTGTGGCTCGGTGTCTCTGGGGGTCAGCAATGCTTCGGCAAGGTCATCAGCCCTCATTTGGCCGGTCACTAGCGCCGGCCATGGCTAAAAGGAAGAAGAAGAAGAAGAAGAAGAAAAGAAAGAGAAGAATAAAAGAGGAGAGAGAAAAATTGATTAAAAATTGTTCCGAGAATAAGAAAACTATTTTTTCTACTTCTTATTTCTATTCCAAATCTATTTTCGAGAAAAAAAAATAGATTTTTTATTCTCGGGAACAAAAGTTTTACCAAACGCCCGGCCGAGCCGTCGGGGTCGCGGCCGTGGCCCGCGAGCCCTCGCCGCCTCCCCGTCATCGCCGGGAAGGGCCGGCGAAGCCGCCGATGCTCCCCCACCATGGCCGACCCTTCCCGACAACGGCGGGGGAGGCGGCGAGGGCCCATGAGCCCTCGCCCAAATCTGGGGCGAGGGTCGCGGCCCTTGTCGCCGGTCGGCCGGGGGGTCGGCGACCCCCGCCGACCCTCCCCCTCCGTCGCCGGCCCTTCCCGACGGCGGCGACGAGGGCTCAACCCTCGCCCGCCCCTTTGACCCCCCTTTTTTTTTTTTTTAAGTTTTTTAGAATATTTTAAATAAATTTAATTTAATTAATTTTTATATTAATTATTTACACGTCAGAGCAAAAACGACGCCGTTTTTGCATTTTCTCGCCACATCAGCGTGCAAAACGACGCCGTTTTGCACCAATCTCGCCGGAAAATTGCCACGTTAGCAATTTGGCCAGATTTTAGCCGGAGTGGCACTTAAGTGATCCATTTTACTCCGAAATTGGCACTTAAGTGTACATTTTCAAAGTTTTGGCACTCCAGGTATCCGTACCTCTTTTGTTTCCTATAGAAGTTTTTGTTCTAGGGAACAATTTTTTTTTTTTTAACAAATAGGCCCTTAATTTCCTAAAAATCTTCAAACTTTAAATTCAATCCCATATTTGCCTTGAATATTTTTTTGAAAAAATATCTCTAACTTTCATTTAAATTTCAAATATATTCCCGTCGTCCGAGTTACTATTAGTCATCCAACATGACAGTTCAACTTATCATTAGTTATCCAGCATGGTATGTTATAAATGAAAAAAAAAAAAAAAGACAAATAAAAAGAAAAGAAAAGGCAAAAAAGAAAAAAAAACTAAGAGAGAGAGAGGCGACTATGCCTGTCTATTCTTCTAGCTCGCGACAGCTAGCTTCGGGCTTGCGGTGGCCATGGTCGATAGAGTCTCAAGCTACGAAGCTCACAACGACCATGGCCACCGGAGTTTCGAGCCACGAAGCTCGTGAAGGCCATGGTCACTCAAACTTTGGGTGCGATAGCCACGGCCGCTTAACATGATGTCTAAGTGGAGAACACGAGCAGATAGAGCTTTGTTTGCGCTTACTATCTAGAGAAATGAACTCTGTTTTTGTTGTGATTTCAATTGGTGTGTAGTGGAATTTGATTTGGAAAATGCTCAAGAGTGTGTTCCAACATTTGGGGTTCAAATTCAATCCATGTTAACAAGTATATTTCAAGAATGTGAATTGGATTTAGGGATTAACTTGCAATAGAGCAAAATGATGGCATCCCCTCGTTTGCTTATCTGCCACCTATCTTAACCCTCAAGAGAATTTGCCCACGACTATTCTAGCTTTCAGTGGCGTTGCTCTAACAAATTGGGCTTGAAAGTGGGGTCTCACCTTTAAGGTGTACCTGTAATTCTGAGCTAGCATCTTTCCAATCTCAAGCGGCTTACTCAGCGCCAATCAAGCTTGTGAGCTTTTAGATGAGTGGTGCCGTATGACCATGCTCCTCGTCGCCCCTCTCTCTCTCTCTCTCCCCCCTTCATCTCGTCTGCTCGCATGCTCTGCTTGGTCATCACATGCTCGCAGCAACTATGGCCATGGCTGGCTAGCTTGAGCGGCCATGGCCGCATCCCCTCCCTGCACCCCACCCCCCCCCCCCCCAACTCCTTATCATTGACGTTGCCTAATGTGGCTTTACACGTGGATGCCACCTTGGACAACTAATGATGATTTGGATGATGAGGATAAATTTAGAACTCAAATGCAAATTGGATATTATTTGGAGACAAGAAAGGTTCAAGGTAAATTTGATATTTGAGGCAAAGTTGGATTTTTTTTTGGGGGAATTAGGCCAAAGAAAAGATCTATTATTTAGTTGTCATGGTCCCGAGGTTTTCAAGACTCCATGTACCAAGAAATGATCAAGGGAACGAAATAAGCCTTAAACTACTAAATGCCTAAAATTTCTTGAAAATGTGTATTTGCATTCGAGATATTTCTTGTATTTAAACAAATATATGATAGTCTTGTATTTAATAGGATATATGGTGATTGGCGTGGTAGTAATTGGAAGGCCCATGCATAAATAGAGGTGCTCTCAGCATTATTTGTATCACCTAGCATTTAAGCAATAGAAGAATAGTATTTCCCATAACTTCTTTCTAAACACTTTTTCTCTCTAAGGATCGGGCAAGTTAGTAAGCAAGCGATCGATCCTTGAGAAAAAGGCTTGGCTTAGGTGACCTAACCAACTGAAAGAAGCCTAAGTTATCACATGGTTTCAATCTTAAGTAGTGGCATGTGAGAAGTGGTGTCAAAGCCGCGTGTAAAAGAGTTTGTTTAAAGAGATCAAGGAGCATATCAAGGGATCGAGAAAATGTTGAACCAAGAAGTTGCCGATGTTGCCATTGTTGATTAGGCCCCCCAAGAGAAAGTCGTCCAAGAAAAGGAGACTCATGGTAGAGCCAAGAAGAGAGATGTTTCAACGGACACCATTTCCACTCTTGAGAAAGGGTTCGCTAGAATGAATGCCACCGTGGCGAAGTTTGTTATGAAATTGATGAGGTGAAAGAGCGAATTATCAAGATAGAAGAGACGCTCCGCCTCAAATTCATAACCATCGTGAACAAATCCAAGGCCTCCTTGCGCTTGAAGGATGAATCTCTCCAAGTCACAATTGAGGCTTTGAAGATGGAAACCCAAGAGCTCAAAGAAGACAACTCCCACAAAATCAAAGTCGGAACTTGGAAGTTGGAGGTCCAAGAGCTCAAGACCGAACCAGCCTTATGTAAGACAGTATTACGAATGGTGCCATACCTGTCACACAAGGTGGATGACAGAATAAGTCTTGAACTACAATCCAAGGGAAGGATGCATTTGGGAAAAGAAAAGATTGAGAGTTGAGAGCAACAAAGGCATCTCTTAAATGGGTGGGGGAGAATGTTACAACTAGTGGTTTTCAAGGCTTGATGTATCAAGAAATAACCTAGGATGACATAATAAGTCTTGAACTACTAAATGCTTAGGGATTCCCAAATATGTATAGTCACTTTCAAGATATTTATTATATTTAATGAGGTAGATGGTAATTTTGTATTTAATATGATATATGGTAGCAGGAGCAGTAGTAATTGGAAGCCCTCATGTATAAATAGGGGCACTCTCCTCCTCACTTGTATCACCCAAAATTTGAGCAATGGAAAAATATTTTTTCCGAAAACTTCTCTCTCTAAACACTTTTGCTCTCTACAAACCGAACAAGTTACTAAGCGAGCAATCAATCTTCTAATAAAAAAGCTTAGCTAAATTGACCCAATCAACCAAAGGCAATCTAAGTTGCCACATGATGGCCCGTGGCAAAGAGTCGTGAGTTATTAATTAAAAATCACTAAGAATAATAAAAACACAATCAACAAATTTCAAAATTTAAGTAAAGATGTTCTTTAGAGAAAATCACCATACTTCAAATAGTAATTCTTTAACAAGCATTTTGTGAATTCTAAAATTTATCCAAAAAATTCTCGCCGTGATGGGTTACTACTTCCGTCACCTTGAATTGGAGAAAATACCCACTTCAAATAGAAATATCAAACACAACCAACAATCTTCAACAAGCTTCTAATGAAATTTAAAATTTTCTCGAATTATCTCGATACTTTAATTAGCTCAAATTTGGGACTACTTTAGTGGCCGGAAGGCACCTAACAAATCTTTTCGAGAAAGGGAAGATGCGACCTTGTTTGTTTGCGTCTGTATGTGTGTTAGAGAGAGAGAGAGAGGAAATAATTGGTACGAGCAAATAATAATTTCATGGAATCGTCGTTTGATTATGTTAATGAGGTGGTTGGATGGCGAAGACAATTGGAGAAAAGCACAACACGTCCCTCTCCTTGCCAGTACACTCTCTTTAGTGTACAAGTCATTTCAACGGAGAGAGAGAGAGATTGAATTATTGATTATGATTTTTCTCTTAAATTAAAAGGCATCAATTATATTCGTATTGCAATGCCACCGACAGTGTCGGAATTGCCCACGTTGGCCCGCTGTCTCTCCCTTCCTCATTTTCAGTATCCGCAAGGTTTGATCCGAGTCCTCTTTTCGACGTTAATTAATTCGACAGGGGTTTGTGTTTTTCTTTTTCTATTTTTTCAGACCGTCGTTAGTTGAATTCCCATAATTATCCCTGCCCGTCTTTGGTCGGAGCCCTAAATATGCCGCTGGAGTTAATCAACCCAAAATGTGGAAAAAAGAAAAGAATTCAGCTCGAGCTTGTAAGAAATCCAAGATGGAAAAAAGAAAAGGGTAAGTAAATTGCGAGCCATCGCAATTATAGTCACAAAATTGCAACCCTAGAACGAAATTATCCCAAGTGATTACAAATAATTTAATCTAGATCAGAGAGTATGTTAGATCTGAACAAATATTATACACACAACACTCATGTGAAGCGCGTTTTAAAGCATCAATTTTTTCTAGGATGCTAAGAGCAAAGATAGGTGGTCGTTTGTGTTTTCTATGGCGGTGATGATGATGAGACTAATCACCATTTTAATGACTTGGTGTTAGTTGGAATTCCGAAATTCAATGATGGGAGGGAGATAGCAAGAAGGGTAATCTTGGAAACCAGACGGCGACTCCTTGTGGCAAGAAGACAGCGGTAATATTTAGTAACTGTCACACCTCTGTCACTCCTGTCTCTCTCTCTCTCTCTCTCTCTCTCTGAGACTTTAACAAGTCCACTCGAACTCAACAAAAGCTTCTACTTGCCATGTGAAAGGAAAAGCCAAAGCTCTCTCTCTCTACCCCTTTTTCTCTCTCTCTCTCTCTCTCTCCATCTCTCTCCATATTTGCTGTGCAGATCTTGAATCGGAGGCAAGAGTTCTGCATCAAGAATGGAGTCTTCTTCCTTGCACTCGACCAGCGGCCTCATGTCCAAGCTCAGCGGAACCGTCGTCTTGCTTCTGTTCTTGCTCTCTTGCTCGTCTTTCCCGTCCGCCGGTAAGTGCCCCCCATTACGCTCCTCTCGCTTCTCGTTTGCAAAATCTTGTTTCTTTAGGAGCTTCCTCTTTCTTGTTTCCCTGTTCCCTCTTGCGGTTGCCGTCCCTTGATTATGTCTCCAGCTCCGAGAGAGATGCGGAAATCAGGGTAATGCGCATCTGGGTTTGTTTCTTGATTCCCCATCTCTCGCTGTCCTTGACCGGCTTTTGAAGTTAGTTGAAATCGAGTTGTCCTGCGATCTGAAGAGCCGTGTAATTTCGTAATTTGTTTCCGTAGTTAGTTCTAAAAGTGGCATATTGGGTAGTTTTTGGTAATTAGATGGTTGCGGTCGTTAGGAATTAGAATATGTGTTTGTAGATTGTGTTTCTTTTTGAATTCTATCTTCAAGATCTTTGCCGGGGAAGTAGTTAAGAGGAAATGAGCAGAGGTGTCTTTTGTGTTTATTTATTTCCTCGAGTGGTCTGTGTGCTCTATCTTACGGATTCCATATAAGCTGATAGTGTCGCTTGATGTGACTAAAATGGCAGTTTACGCCCTAAATTTGTGAAATCTTGTGATTATCTTTTTCATGACTTCTTGGTGTGCCGTGCCATACTTTCAAAATTAACTTGAGTACATGCTCTGGACTTATAGCTTTCGGATTGATGTCCATCGTTTTCTTCTGATGCCTGATTTTGCAGAAGCCTACGATGCACTTGATCCTAATGGGAACATCACAATCAAGTGGGACATAATAAGCTGGACTCCCGATGGTTACCTGGTATGCATTAGTTGTTAATGTGATCTTCTTTACCTTATGTGCGTTGTTGTGAAAAAAGTAGCTTGCTGTCGTTGTTGATCCGAGTCCTCATAAATGGCAATTTGAGAGGGCATGAATTATGAAGAGCTGGAGGCTTAGCCATGAAATATTTTCCTATCACGAAGAGTTTCTCTTTTCTTTCCTGGCTCAAGTCTGGCTACAATCCCACCTGTCTCATGACATTTTCTGGTTGAGTTGGGCAGGCTGTTGTCACGATGTTCAACTTCCAACAATATCGCCATATACAATCTCCGGGATGGACATTGGGGTGGACATGGGCAAAGAAGGAAGTTATATGGAGCATGGTGGGCGGTCAGACCACGGAGCAAGGTGATTGCTCGAGATACAAAGGGAACACCCCTCATTGCTGTAAGAAGGACCCAACAGTCGTTGACCTGTTGCCAGGAACTCCTTACAATCAGCAGATAGCGAATTGTTGCAAAGGTGGAGTTTTAAATTCGTGGGTCCAGGACCCAGCAAATGCGGCAAGCTCATTTCAGGTCAGCGTTGGAGCTGCTGGAACAACTAACAAGACCGTGAGGCTTCCCAAGAATTTCACGCTGAAAGCACCGGGACCTGGATATACTTGTGGGCCCGCAAAGATTGTCAGACCGACTAAATTTGTTTCTGCTGACAAAAGGAGAACAACCCAAGCTTTAAGTAAGTTACCCACAGGTTTTCAAAGCAATATTACATGGGCACGATAGTCTTTTTAAACAAAAAATTGAAAATTTTAAGCACGACACAGTGGTTGCATATGAGATGCATTTTAAACATGCAAGCAAGTCTCCAAGATAGTATCATGTATTTGCATGTTTATAAAGTATCAAACATGCAAATGACTTTTCCTTCTTCTGGCCCTGAGATATGCGAGTAATGCAATGTGCGCATTGATTGTGGGATCTTTCTGAAGTGTGAACAATATCTAGCTGTTGTACATTGGGGAACTTATTAAGCCTACATATGAGTTTTGAATGCTGACAACAATTGCAAGTTTTGATATCTAGCTCTGAGTTGATTAAATTTCATTCAAGTAGGCAATTATCTAATATTCCCTGACCTTAGCTGCTTGATCTTTTGCAGTGACATGGAACGTTACTTGTACATATTCGCAATTCTTAGCTCAAAAGACTCCAACCTGCTGTGTCTCTCTCTCCTCATTCTACAATGACACAATAGTACGTTGCCCTACTTGCACTTGCGGCTGTCAAAACAATGCTACGGATACTGGTGGCTGCATAGAGTGAGTTCTATCACACTTAACATGAAAATTTAGTTATCTCTGAACTTGTCTTATAGAGTTCTCCTTCATTGTTATGTGGAAACAATTGATTCGTAACCATATGTTTCTCATCTGGTCTTTCAGGGCAAATTCTCCACACTTGGCTCAAGTTGTATCTGGCTCTGGAAAGTCTAGCAGCAACACACCACTAGTACAGTGTACTAGCCATATGTGTCCAATTCGAGTCCATTGGCATGTGAAGCTCAATTACAAGGAGTATTGGCGGGTGAAGATCACGATCACAAATTTCAACTACAGAATGAACTACACCCAGTGGAATCTCGTCGTTCAGCACCCCAATTTTGATAATCTCACCCAACTTTTCAGCTTCAACTACAAGTCACTGACTCCCTATGCAGGATTAAGTAAGCAATGTTTTACCCGATCCACTTATAATGGGCCTGTTGCATATGCTGCTTTCTTTGATCATGATGTTGCAATTCTTGTTATTTAATTGCAGATGATACTGCCATGTTATGGGGAGTCAAGTTCTACAATGATTTTCTCAGTGAAGCTGGCCCGTATGGGAATGTGCAGTCTGAGCTATTATTCCGAAAGGATCAATCCACCTTTACATTTGAAAAGGGATGGGCTTTTCCACGGAGGATTTATTTTAATGGCGATAACTGTGTGATGCCGCCACCGGATGCCTACCCATGGTTGCCAAATGCCAGTCCTCGGCCAATTTTGCCTGGACTTGTTACATTTGTGCCAATTGTGGCATCTACTCTGTTGTTTTTGGCTTTTGTGTGAGAACCTCAGGGACGAATTGCTAAAATGGCTGCTCTGCTATTCCTATCAGGTTTACACTGCACCACACCAGGGTTATAGCATGATTTGTCAATGCAAATTGTAACACGTTCTTGCCACAATAGCAGGCGTGAGTAGAGACAGAAACGGGTGCTAAAATATCTACCACTACTAGGTCCCTGCCTCTTAGCTTATTTATACGTCCGGTGATAGAATCATTTGTATTTCCTTCTGAATAATCTTCTGCTATGTCATACCATTATTTATGTGGATTAATGTGTGTTTAAAGTATCCGCTACCAAAATGTTGTAATCTATTTGACTTTGAAGAAATGAAATAGAAGTACCATGTTTGTCAAACCATACAGAATATAGAAATGGACAGTTAAGGTTACCTACAGAGCTTGAGAGGCTTGTGAGGAACAAAAGCAGTGGTACTTAGTATTGCATGACAGAGACACCCAAAACTGTTAATACTTGAGAGCGAGCTTTTGCATGATTATTTTTACAAGCACATTCTTTTTTTCTTTTGCTGACATTACATGAAAGCCGTGTCTGGAGAGGGTCCGGAAAGTTTGTATGATATTTACCTGATGAGGGGCAGCTTACGTCTCAAATTGCTTGCATATGTCCTTGCTTTAAAAAAATTTCTGAAATGCATCTGCTTCTAGGGAGATTTCTGAATAAGGAGTATCGATATAGCCATGGAGGTCACGAGTGTTGACAAGGCTACTAGATTCACTTGGGCGGAGTTCGGCAGAAATGGGTATTTATCAGGTGGGGGAAGCATACATTCATCTCCATTGAAGTATACTTTTCTTGGAAATGCCCATCCTTGTTTGAATGTAAATGTGTTCTGGTCTTTCTGAAGTAGCACTTCGGACTGTACATTTCCGTCTGGCCCTGCTTCCATCAGTAGATCATTGTAAAACTTCATTCCGTAGAACATGCCCGTATCGTCTGTGCAGTCAGAATCACAGATTGATTAGAAAGTTAGCCTGGCTCTTGCCCTGATGTTCCCAATAATTTAGGTAGAAAAGATTGATGAAGTGTAGCCTTAGCACTCACTTATGGATTCGTAAGCGATGAGAGGCTTGTAGTCGAAGCTGAAGACTCGGGTGATGCTGTTGAGATTAGGGTGCTGTGCGACAAGCGTCCACTGGGTGTAGTTCAGTCTGTAGTTGAAGTTCGTGACGGCGATCTTTACGCGCCAGTAGTCCTTGTAGTTGAGCTTCACATGCCAGTGAACCCTTATAGGGCACATGTGATGGGTGCACTGCAGAAGTGGCGTGTTGTCCTTCCGCGGTGTGTTTACTCCCGCTTTATGTAGTAGTTTGGAGTCGCTCCTGGCAACAACAGGTCATGAGCCTCTCTGTTTTATATGTTTTTGAGAAATCTACAAGGAGATCTTGCACAAACCGCTTATACAAAATTTTGATAAAGCCGTCACCAGGTGTGTGATATATCTTCCGACAGATACCACACAGGTGTATTACCCGAAGAATAAAGGAAAATCGTGGAACTTACGGAATGCAATTTTTCTTGTTATGGCAACCGCAAGCACAAGAAGGGCAAGGGGTGATCGAGTTGTTGTAGAAAGATGAGAACGAAACGCAGCAGCTCGGGTTCTTAGAAACCAAGAACTGTGAGTAAGTGCAGGTGACATTCCAAGTCACTGCATAAAAAGTATGATCACGAGCAATGGAAAAGGAAAACACAGCATTGCCAAGTTAATTAAACAAAAGCAGAGTCAACTTGATAAAGAAACATACTCATAGCTTGAGTCTTCCTCCTCCGGTCAGGTGTGAGGTACACCGTTGAGGGAACGACTTTCGCAGGCCCGCAAGTGTATCCTGGTCCCGGGCCAAGCAGAGTGAAGTTCTTGGGGAGTTTGACCGTCTTATTGGAGGTGCCGGCTAGCCCGACACTGACCTGGAAGGCAGAGACCGAGGAAGTCGGGTCCTGGCCCCACGACGAAAGGACACCGCCTTTGCAGCAGTTGCTGAACTGCTGGTTGTAGGGGACTCCGGGGAGAAAGTCAACAACTATCGGGTCTTTCTTACAGCAATGCGGTACATTGCCCTTGAACTTGGAACAATCTCCTTGTTCTGTAGTTTGTGCTCCGACCATTGACCATATCACTTCCTTCTTTGCCCAGCTCCATCCCAGTGTCCAACCCGGAAGCAAAATTGGCCGGTACATTTGGAAGTTACTCATTGTGACCGCAGCCTGGTTTTAATTTTATTAATAGTCAACGGTATATTCTACCATAGTATTCCAAGATAGAATCTTCAAAGTACGGCAATTATCAAATAAAAATGAGCGTGCTCACCACATAGCCATCAGCAGTCCAGGACACTACGTCCCATTTGATCGTTATGTTACCATTTGGATCTAGAGGGTCGTACGCGACTGCAAGGGTGAAGGGAAGGAAAAGAGAGAGTCAACTAACACTGGAACTGTGAGGCGAAAGAGTCTGAAATCCATGTATTTAAAACATGCTGGGCAAGGCCAACCTGTATGAGGAATCATTAGCATAAGAATTGCTGCCAAGAGTATGAGCTCGAGTCTTGGGGACGATAAGCCTTTTCCATCTTCATGAACTTTCCCTTGACAAGTGAAGAGATCTTCAGATTCCATTTCTGGTGCCACCAGATACACTCAGTCTTCAGCCAGCTCACGAGCGATGGAATGGTTCATGCGAGGAGTGCGTTAAATCTTGTATGGAGGAATGATGAGTCTATGTGATGTGTCACCTACCAGTTGGTAAGCTTTTCAAGTTTCGCTCTCATGCACAGTAATTTCCCTGGTTCCTTCGATTCTGTTTCTGCATCTTGAAGCAATATGCCGGTGAGAATGATGGCAACGCTGGAGGCAGATTTTTGGATGAACACAGCATGTGGGCAGTCAGTTCCTCGTCTGTGATCGTAGCCAAAATGTTCCCTTCTCTATAAGTTTAGGGGACTAATTATGTATATAGCCCTTTCTCATCTCTTCTAAAAAATTATTGGCAAAATGATCTTGCAGAAAATAAATTGGAGTGTTGGAGAATGGATCCGTAGCCTTAGTTACATAAGTCAAGTTCTGAGTTGGGAAATATGGGTACGGCTTACATGGAACGGACTCAGGCAACGTAGTTGGTTAAAAATATTTCAAGCATTCCAATTGGAAACTGAAAGCTGAAGCTTTTTTCAATTCCATACCAAATTATTGTTTGCCTCAAATGCCCCTTACTACTAGGAAAATCAGAAAGGGATTTATGTTCATTAAAATACACATCTTTTTCTCAATCTCTAATACCCGGGCATAACTTAGCTTGGACCGTCCCACTTGATGCCAGGACAGAGGAATGGCCCTCTTACTGTCTGCTCAAATCGGTGGCTATTCTTGTAACTTTAAGGAGTTCCTTATTCAACCTTGCCTTTTCTATGTTCGCTTATTTTGCTCTACACGCTTTTCTTCTTCACGCTACCAAGAAAGAGTAAAGACCATCAAGCTTAATATACACCCAATGGCTTCAGCAATCTGATAGTCAAGCCCATCTTGTCAGCTGATTGACACCTTCCTATTTGTGTCTTATGTCTTCTGTTTGTTTCTTGAGCCCATTGATTTGGTTGACTCTCATCTTCACGTACCATACCAAGTTGCTTTTTATATCTATGAATTGCTGCTCCACTCTGCTGGGTTGCTTAGAAATGCAATGCAGGGACAAGTGAGATCAGATCTCTCTATCTGATAAATAATTTCCATCTGCCAGAGGTAAAGAAGGTGGCTAAAGGTTATTTATCTTGGACCTAAGTGGTTAGAAGACAGAGTCCAAATTGGTGAAAGAAAATTCCCACGGCTGACTAGAATCTCATGATTTGATAGGATTAGAGCTTAGGCACGACTGTAAAATACACCATGTAAAGTAAAATATGCTAGAAGATGACGTACACAATGATGGTAATAGAATTTATTTTGATGATAGTTCACAGAAGATTTAGAAAGTTAATGGAAAGAATTGAACAAGTCTCTGTATTGACTTATTCATAACTTAAATCGGTTTGTACAGACACTAGGACATTGATTCTGAAAGAAGACTCTTTTCCTATTACTCATCGCTTGCATATGACATTCCAAACAGCTGTTGAGTGATTTTGCCGCTGCGCAAGTTGATTTGGTCACTAATCGCTGTTGCCTTTGAAGGACCCATAGGGTTGAATCAACTAGAATACTGCTACAGGCTATATCGCACGTATGACTTGAGCACGATCGTTTAACCTAAACCGACTTCTGATGAAGACGTTCATAAAAAGTTATTTTACCCTAGATTGACCAGGTAAAACCATTCATTTGCAAAGATTAAGCAACCAAATGGAATGGACTTGTTGCCTTTCTTCACGTCATCCATGGACCAAATTTGCATTTGGCTGGCTTATGCAACAAGCTCATAAGGTCATAAACATTATATTATGCCAAATGCTTCTAGCATCTAGTATCTCTCAAGATTTCATTACCTATTAGGCACATTTTTCTAAGCCGTTTGTTATTTTAATTAGTATAGTCATATGTATCTCGCATAATTGTCTTATTGGACCTTTTTATAGATTTCACCGGTATGTATACATTTTGACTATAGGCTCAATATCATATACACTGTACAGTTTTCATATATATACTTTTCCATGAAAAACTTTTAGATTGCGTTTAGCAGTCAAGATAAAATTTATCATATCCTATATAGAATAAAATCGAATATAAGTAGAATATAGGCTAAATAAAATTATCTTATGGGGCAGGTGGGATAAAGATAAGTAGAGCTTTTACTATCCATAGAAGTTATTGATTTCAAATAATAAACTTAATAAATTAATAAAATTTGAAGTATATTTCAATATAAATAATATTTGAATTCTAATATAAGAAATTCAATATAACAAAAAATAACAATTTATTTATTTTTAATTTAATCTTATTTTTATGTTTATATTCGAATTTAATTATATTTTTATAATATAAATTCAATATATATTTATATTTATTACATATTTTAGGTATTTTTGTATTTTAGGTATATTAGTACAAGTTTATTATTTTTAATAAAATTTTATTAGAGAATGATGGAAGGGAAAAAAGAAATAAAAATAATTAAAGAAGAGGAAAAAATGAAGTAGGCAAGAATGTCACAAGAGATTTTTATCATTTTCGTTTATGCAACTTGTAAGTTTATTTACATCAATATATCTTTTATACCAAACAATATATATGATATGATATGATATAAATATATGAGACTTTATTAGTGTAATTCACCAAACAGTAAACATGATATGATATAATCTATGGATTTCATATCTTATCCTATCAAATCCTAAACTAGAAATCCAGAATAACAAATGTTGCCTTAAAGTTTCCTTTTAGAGCTACAAACCTCTCTATATGATTGAGCCGACCGACCGTTGCAATCATCTCAGGTGTGAGTCGATGGAGATGAGTATAAATGCTGCAGTTTCCTTCAGAAAATCAGCAGCATTGGTACCATGACCAGGAAGAAAGCCAAGGCCGAAGCCAAATGGAGGATTTGAAGGAGCTATGCTTGGTAGAGAAGGGCATTTATCAGGAGGTGGCATCATGCGCTCATCACCATTAAAGTAGATTTTTCGAGAAAAAGCCCAACCATGATCCAACGTAAAAGTACGCATTAGTAGGTCATTGTAGTACTTTATGCCATAAAACATCCTGGTGTCATCTGCAAACAAGGGAATCATGAGAAACGACATAACGATTTTATCAAGTCTGTCAACTCACCAACTTATGACTACACGATGTATTCTAATCTCTAGTAAAGTGTTAAGTAGTGAGAGCATTACTATATCATGTATGCAGCTTGACTGTGTTCACTTATCACAACAACGGGGCCGTTTTGTTGAAGATCAACGTGCATACAAAGCAAAAATTCAATTACAAACCATGACAACGTCCTTTTCTATTAAGGCCATGTACTTACTGAGGGAACCAATCGCGTTGTGTGGCTTATAGTCGAATTTATAGACTCGAGTGATGTTGTTGAAGTTCGGATGCTGCGCGGCGAGTGTCCACTGCGTGTAATTCATCCCGTAGTTGAGATTGGTTTCCAGTATTCTTTATAATTGGCCTTGAAGTGCCAATGTACCCGGATAGGACACATGTGGTTCGTGCACTGCAGCAAAGGCACGTCGCCTTCAATGGACGGTTGTGATCCCACCACACTCTGAATCTTGCCCTGGCTCCTGAATCACATTACAGTATTAGAATCAGTGTCGTAAATGCAATCACCCGCGGCGAACGCTTTTTAAGTAAAAGCTGTTAAACACTAACCCGATGCAGTTAGCTGTTCCGTCGCCACCACAGGCACAAGACAGACAAGGCGTGATCATAGGGTTGTAGAAAGAGGAAAAGGAAGCGCAGCAGGTCGGGTACTTGGAAACGATCATTTGCGAGTTAAGTACAAGTCACGTACCGTGACACCGCAACAACAATTAGAAGAGAATTCAGAAGATGGGCATGACTTTGGAATCAGAGTGAAAGAATTTATTCTGCAAAAACTTTCGATGTTCGCGAATATAATGCTTTAGACACTGAGAGACGATTGAAGGATGTTCACCTTCAATCCAGCAGATGACGACAGACACATGGAAAGTCCATCAAAATCAAAAAGTTCTTAAAACCAAGTAGTCATTTTAGGACTCCAAATTGAGCGCCACCAGAGAAACAGAAAATAAAAGCCTCTAACTCACTCATGGCTCGATTTTTTCTCCGTCCATCAGCTGAGAAGAGCACCGAGGGTGGCATGATGGTTGCACCGCTGCATGTATAGCCCAGTCCAGGCCCAAGCAGATAAAAATCCCGGGGAAGTTTCACGGAAGTGCTTGAAGTACCGAGAGCCCGACACTGACCCGAAAGGATGAAACTGCAGCTGCTGGGTCTTGACCCCACGACGTGACGATGCCTCCCTTGCAGCAATCTGTGTACTTTTGATTGTCGTGCACTCCTGGAAGCAAGTCGATGATAGCGGGCTCCTTTCGCAAGAGTGAGGGATGTTTCCCTTGAATTTTGAGCAATCTCCTTGATCGGTCGCCTGCGCTCCGACGATGGACCATATAATCTCTTTGCCTGCCCATGTCCATCCCAACGTCCACCCGCGGCTCGGGATGTGCCTGAACATTTGGAAGTTGCTCAAAGCAATGACTGCCTACAAGTTATCACCTTAGATCTAGTCAGTGCCTTGGATATTATGCTCAGGATCGGTTCGATGCCCAAACTTACAGAACAAGAAATTCAACGAAAGCACCAATCGTTGACAAGCTTTCGGAACAGCGATTCTCACCTCGTAACCATCGGGCGTCCACGACATAACGTCCCGTTTAATGTTAATGTTTCCACGTGGATCGAGCACATCGTAAGCCGCTGAAAACGAGATGAGAGGAGTTAGAAAAGGCGAAAGCATTGGTACATGACAGTCTCATTGCTAGGGAAGAAAATAGCTGTTGTCTTCACAGCTGAATTCTCTGAGCTGGAAGCTCACCCGCTCGAGCCAATACTGTCGTAAAGAGAATGACCGCGACTCCGAGGCGATTGAGGTTGTACGGGGACATCCTCAAAGTTTGCTATTATCGTATGGAGGATGCTGAAGATGCAAGGATCACTAGATCAGCGAGGTCCTTACATAAGAACCAACTCAAGGTGGCATCAGAAGGCATTAGAATACAGTTCAAAAAGTACAAATCCACATGACTGAAGATTTTTGAACAAGCTCTACCCACGGGTAGCACGGAGATAAATTCGGGTTCTTAAGCACTTGCGGCCGGCCGGAGAATCAAGCGCGTGTAATGTGTAGAATTAGAAGGAGAATTTTAGTAAGGTTACTTTGCATAAATGGAATGCAGTTCGCCTATTAATGTCCTAATATGCTTTGATCAATCCATGGAAAATGGACGAGGGAATCAAGAGGTCGTGATTTTGTACTAGAAATTTCTACTCGATGTCCGATTAGCACTTGCTATTTTTTACTGAGAAGTTGAAGTTGGTCACACATAATTCAAATAGAAAACATTAGATTGGTTTTCGTGTGTAATATGATATCATTGGTGTTAAATTATGATTCGAGTTTGAGCGTTTGTAAAAATGCAATTTGTTGGATTTTTTTTTGAAGATCTATAAAAGTGAAAATAAGAGATAAAAAGAAAAAAAAAAAGTTTTTTTTTTTTTTTTTTAATCTGCAAGTGTTCGAATCCCACGGCATCGGCTTTCTTGTTTTAGCCGATGAAGATAAAATAAAAGGAAGAAAAAAAAAAGAAAAAGGCTACGAAGTAAGCTGCATCGTAGAACCCATGAAAAGGAAAGTGGGGCCCAAGGTCAAAAGTTTGACCTTGGGCACACACAGGTAAAAAAGCATAAAGAAGTATTACGCAGGTTTCTTTTTTTCGGTGGGTGGCTGCACGTACCCGCCGAGAGATGAAGCCGCACGTCCAGCGTTTTGAAGCCGCCGAAGCCAAACGTAAGAAGCCGCACGTCCGCCGAAGAGAAGCTGGAGATTTTTCTTTTTGGCGTGCGACTTGAACGCATGGTATTTTTGTGCCGTGAGTTTATATCTAAGTGAGTTATTTATTTATAAACATTTTGAATTTGAAGTTAAATCTAGGTATGAAAAACACTTTAGTGTGTAAGTGATTGTAAACTTTAATTCTCTGATTATAATAGATTATTTACTGATGACTCTCTCCGTGGATGTAGGTACCGATACTCGGACCGAACCACATAAATTTCTTGTGTCCTTATTTTTCTCATTTTTTTTTCTGATGATTTCTCGTTGACGTAAATTGCAAGATCCTGTGGTTTCCGCGTATTATATCCCAACAATTGGTATGAGCATCTTTTTAGTGATTGTTCACTAAAGTAGGAAACACCCCGAAAATAAAAAAGTACCTTAGCTGAGTTGACTTTGGTACCGTACCATTGTCATGCTAATCTAGCTTACCCAGTCGAATTTAAAAGACCCTTATTACTAGAGTCATGTATCGTCCCACTTATTCGAACATGTAACCTCGAGTTTCAATTTAGGTTAGCCTCAATCGGACTTTATTTTAATCTTTGTTTATAATCTACCTTTCCTTTTAATTAAATTATACTTCGAGTGGATCAAGCTACTCATGCACAACTGACGTTAGACTTGCCCATATGATCTCCACATGATATACCAAATTCAAGTAACCTAACTTTCACGATAATTAATTCGGGGGAAAACAACTTTATTTAAAGGAGTTTGACTTTATGAATAGGCTTGATTTTGTCGCACTCTCGCCAACTCAAGCCTGGCCATGCTTGTGTAAAAATTTTCCGACCCAAAACTCTTTGTTAGATAGGAGTGATCAGTTTCCAGTCCGACTTGGGAACTGGCCTAGAAGGACCGGTTCACAATTTCTAAAATTAGACCACCTGATCCAAGAATCGGACTGGAACAGTCCGATTCCCGAGCAATCTAACAGAACCGATGGACGTTGAGCTTGTTGGCCATGGGAGGGTTGGGGTGGGAGGTGAACCACCAGGCGATGTGGAGGAGGATGCAGAAAGTGGAGGTGATGGAGTGGCGAAGGTTGGGAGGCAGCAGCGAAGTGGAAGACGATGTTCACGGGGCAAGAAGCATATGCCGGAGGATGAAGAAGACGCCGGCGATGGAGCCCTAGAGGTACGTGGCGTCGAGAGTCATCGTGATGTGGATGGTGTCATTGGCTAAACTCCCAGAGTTTCGAGAAGTCCTCACATTATAGAACGACAGAGAGTACCCCAAAATGAAGTGGCTAACATACTCACATCAGAGTGATGCGTACATATAGATTTCTCGAAATTTGAATGTGTCTCATGACCCGAAAGAGTTCATTGAGGAGCCACTATAGAATTTTTTATCTAAGTATATTAAGTAGTTCTACCTCAGATCAACGCTGACTTTTAACTCCAAAACATGCCAATTTGCACCATCGTAGAGGCTACGAGTTGTCGTGTCAAGTGATGTTACATCTATAGCCTAGCTCTCTTAACATCAAGAGTAGAGCATAATATACATTTTTCCTTTTTTCGGATAAATGAAAAATAAACAAAATCTCCTCTTTTGTTGCATGGTATGCTTGATTCCGAATCAAATAGTGGGACGTGCATGCCGACGAAGTTGTCCAGCCACACAACCTGTCCGATAGGATTAGAGCTTGAGTACGATTGTAAAATGCCCTCTGCAAATTAAAATATCCTAGAAGAGGACGCGTGCACAATGATGGAAATGGATTTTTTTATTTATTTTTTTTGGTCAAAGATAATAGAATTTAACTCGCTGATCTTCGGGGAGGATTTAGAAAGTTAATGGAAAGAATTGAACATGTCACTGTATTAACTTATTCATAACGTAAATCGGATTATACAAACGCTAGGATATTGGCTCTGAAAGAAGACTTTTTTCCCATTACTCATTGCTTGTGTATGACATTCCAAACTTCTGTTGAGTGATTTTGCCACTGCGCAAGTTGATTTGATCGTCGATCGATGTTGCCTCTGAAGGACCCATAGAGGTGAATCGACTGGAATACTGCTTGAGGCTATAAAGCATGTATGACTTAAGCAGGATTGTTTAACCTGAACCAACTTCTGATGAAGACATTCATAAAAAGTCACTTTACTTTAGAATGACTAGGTCAAATCCATTGATTTGCAAAGATTAAGCTGCCAAATGGAATGGACTTGTTGCCTTTCTACACATCATCCATGGATCAAATTTGCATTTGCCCGGCTTATGCAACAATCTCATAAGGTCATAAATATTATATAATGCCAAATGCTTCTAGGATCTAGTATCTCACGAGATTCCATCACATATTGGGCGCATTTTTCAAGCCATTTGTTATTTTAATTAAGATAGCATATGTGTTTCACGTAATAGTCTTCCTAGACCTTTTTACAGATTTCACCGGTATGTACACATTTTGACTATAGACTCGATATTATATACATATGCCTTTTCTTGAAAAATACTTAGTTTGCGTTTGACAATCAAGATAAAATTTATCATATCCTATGTTTGGTGTCTACTTAATACGAAATAAAGTCGGATATAAGAAGAATATAAATAATATAAAATTATCACATGAAAAGGTAGGATAAAGTTAATAGGATTTCTCCTATCCACAATGGGAAAGTTATTGATCTCAAATAGCAAACTTAAATTAAAAGTATATTTCAATATTAATAATATTCAAATTCTAATATAAGAAATTCAAAATAACAAAAAATAATGACAATTTAGTTTTTTAATTTAATCTTATTTTTATGTTTATATTCAAATTTAACTATATCTTATAATATAAATTCAATATATAAGTGTAAATATATATTTATATTTTTTCATATTTTTTATGTATTTTAATATTTTAGGTATATTAGTACAATTTACTATTTAATAAAATTTTATTGAAGAATGATGGAAGGGGAAAAAATAAAAAATATGAAAAATAAAAATGAAGATAGCAAGAATGTCTCAAGAGATTTTTACCATCTCCGTTTATGCAACTTGTAGGTTCATTTACACTAATATATCTTTTATACCAAATAATGTACAATGTGAATATATCCGACCTTATTAGTATGATTCAACAAATGGTAAACAGGAAATAACAAAATCCATGGATTTCAGATCTAATCCTATCCAGTTGTATCCTCGTTCGAAATCCAGAAGACTAAATGTTGCCTTAAAGTTTCCTTTCAAAGCTACAGACCTCTCCGTATGATGAGGTGACCAACCGTTGCAATCATCTCAGGTGCGAGTAGATGGAGATGAGTATACATGCTGCAGTTTACTTCGGAGCATCAACAGCATCAGTACCAAGATCAGCAGGGAGAAAGCCAAGGCCGAAGCCATAGAAAGACTCGGAGGGGCTATGTTTGGTAGAGAAGGGTATATATCAGGAGGTGGCATCATGCACTCGTCACCATTAAAGTAGACTTTTCGAGGAAAAGCCCAACCCTGATCCAGTGTAAAAGTACTCTTGTCTTTCCGAAGAATCATCTCCGTCTGAACATTTCCTTCTGGCCCTGCTTGCAATAGTTGGTCATTGTAGTACTTTACGCCATAAAACATCCCGGTGTCATCTGCAAATAAGGCAATCATGAGAAACGAGATTATAATTTTATCAAGTCCATCGACTCACCAACTTATGACTACACGATGTACTCCAATCTCTATTAAAGTGTTAAGTAGCGAGAGCGTTACTATATCACGTATGCGGTTTGACTGTGTTCAGTTATCACAACAACGAGGCTGACTTGTTGTTGAAGATCAACGTGCATACAAAGCAAAAATTCAATTACAAACCATGACAGCGTCCTTTTCTATAAAGGCCATGTACTTACTGAAGGAACCAAACACGTTGAGTGGCTTATAGTCGAATTTATAGACTCGAACGATGTTGTTGAAGTTCGGATGCTGCGCAGCGAGTGTCCACTGTGTATAATTCATCCCGTAGTTGAAACTGGTGACTGTGATCTTCACTCTCCAGTATTCTTTATAGTTGGCCTTGAAGTGCCAATGTACCCGGATAGGACACATGTGGTTCGTGCACTGCAGCGAAGGCGCGTCGCCTGCAATGGACGGTTGTGATCCCACCACACTCTGAATCTGGCTCTGGCTCCTGAAACGCATTCCAGCATGAGAATCAGTGTCCTAAATGCAATCACCATTGGCAAACACTTTTAAGTAAAAGTTGTTAAAACAGTTACCCAATGCAGTTAGCTGTTCCTTCACAGCCACAGGCACAGGATGGACAGGGCGTGATCATAGGGTTGTAGAAAGAGGAAAAGGAAACGCAGCAGGTCGGGTTCTTGGAAACGATCATTTGCGAGTAAGTACAAGTCACGTACCATGTTACTGCAACGACAATTAGAAGAGAATTCAGAAGATGGATATGACCTTTCAATCAGAGTGAAAGAATTTATTCAGCAGAAACTTTCGATGTTCGTGAATATAATGCTTTAGACACTGGGAGATGATTCAAGGGTTTTCAGCTTCAATCAGCAGATTGCAACAGACAGATGGAAAGTCTGTCATAAACAAATAGTTCTTAAACCGAGTAGTCATTTTAGGACTCCAAATCTTAGAGACCCTCAACAAATTGAGCACCAACAGAGAAACAGAAAATAAAAATCCTCTAACTCACTCATGGCTTGATTTCTTCTCCGTCTGTCAGCCGACAAGAACACCGAGGGTGGCATGATGGCTGCACCGCTGCATGTATAGCCCAGTCCAGGCCCGAGCAGATAAAAATCCCGGGGAAGTTTCACGGAAGTGCTTGAAGTACCCGAGAGCCCGACACTGACCTGGAAGGATGAAACTGCAGTCGCAGGGTCTTGACCCCACGACGTGACGACGCCTCCCTTGCAGCAATCTGTGTACATTTGATTGTCGTGCACTTTTGGAAGCAAGTCAATGATAGCGGGGCTTCTTTCGCAAGAGTGAGGGATGTTTCCCTGGAATTGTGAGCAATCTCCTTGATCGGTCGCCTGCGCTCCCACGATGGACCATATAATCTCTTTGCCTGCCCACGTCCATCCCAACGTCCACCCGGGGCTCGGGATGTGCCTGAACATTTGGTAGTTGCTCAAAGTGATGACTGCCTACAAGTTATCATCCTAGATCTAGTCAGTGCCTTCGATATTATGTTCAGGACCGGTTCGTTGCCCAAACTCACAGAACAAGAAATTCAACGAAAGCACCAATAGTTCACAAGCTTTCGGAACAGCGATTCTCACCACGTAACCATCGGGCGTCCACGACATAACGTCCCATTTGATGTTAATGTTTCCATTTGGATCGAGCACATCGTAAGCCCCTGAAAACGAGATGAGAGGAGTTAGAAAAGGCGAAAGCATTGGTACATGACAGTCTCATTGCTAGAGAAGAAAATAGCTGTTGTCTTCGCAGCTGAATTCTCTGAGCTGGAAGCTCACCCGCTCGAGCCAATACTGTCGTAAAGAGAATGACCGCGACTCCGAGGCGATTGAGGTTGTACGGGGACATCCTTAAAGTTTGCTATTATCGTATGGTGGACGCTGAACACGCAAAGATCATTAGATCAGTGAGGTCCTTATGTAAGAACTAACTCAAGGTGGCATCAGAAGGCATTAGAATACAGCTTAAATAGTACAAATCCACTGAAGATTTCTGAACAAACTCAAGCCACGTAAGGGACGGCAATGGGAAAGAAAATAAAAAATTCGGGTCCTTAAGCACGCGCGGCCGGCCGGAGAACTAAGCGCTTGTAATTTGTAGAAGTAGAAGGGGAACTTCAGTGAGGTTACTCTGCACAAAAGGAACGCAGTTCGCCCAACTGTCCTATTATGCTTTGGTCAATCCATAGAAAATGGACAAGGGAATCGAGAGGTCGTGATTTTGTACGAGAAATTTCTATCCGGTGTCCGATTGACACTTGCTATTTTTTAACGAGGAGTTGAAGTTGGTTACACATAGTTCAAATGGAAAACATTAGATTGGTTTTCGTTTGAAGGAGTTGACTTTATGGATAGACTTGGTTTTGCCACACTCTCACCAAATCGCGCCTAGTTGTGCTCATAAAAAAAATTTCTAACCTAGAACTCGAGGTTAGATAGGGGTAATCGGTTCTCAATCCGATCCTATCCAGAAATTGGACTAGAAGGACTGGTTCAGGAAACTATGAACCAATCCTTCCAATCCGATTCCCAGGCAATTCAACAGAACCAATGGATGTCGACCTTGTCAACCAAGTTAAGGGTCAAGCTAAGGAAGAATTCGGAGAGGATGGCCACAAGAGGGTTGGGGTGGGAGGCGAACCACCGGGCGGGGGAGGCGAAGATGAGCGGAAGGTGGAAGCTATGGTGTGGCAGAGGTTGAGAGGCCGCAAAGAAGTGGAAGACGATGTTCTCAAGGCAGGAGGCGTGCTGGAGGATGGAGAGCTCACTAGCGTGTCGACGCTCATTTTTGGCCATTGTCGGCATCATTCAAGCATGCAATTGATCCTTAGGTATTCATCTTTCCCATCCAGCCATGGACAATGCTCACGACCAACCATGGACGACTAGCTCACGAGCGATGCCGATGCTCATCACAAGTGGTCCGCCGCCCCCGCAACTGCCCTTGGTCCAAGAACAAGCACGCCAAGCCCCCCTGTTATCCGCAACCCCTACATCCTCGAGGCCCCTTGCGGCTCTAATGTCATTACCTCCTAAACCCTACCAAACCCAACAAGGACAGACCTAGCCCTGCCTTCGAGGGTCGAGCCCTCACCATATATGATGAGCAAGGTTCGCGACACCCTCGCCAATGTAGTCACCTCCCAAAAATCTTCACCAAATCTACTAAGGGTGACCCTCACCCTAGCCATGAGGGTCAAGCCCTTTCCGAATTCGACGAAGGCAACCCTCGCCTGCCACAAGTAGGGGTCACGACACCCTCATCGGGCCTCATCTGTGGTTGGTCGCCAAACATAGGCTAAGGGGAAAGAAAGCAAAAAAAAAAGGGGAGAGAGAGAGAGAGAAGCAAAGGAGAGTGAAGGGACTTGTGCATTGTTAAAGGTGGGCACGTTAGTGACACATGTGGCTCGTGGCATGGACCGATGCATTGTTGAGGTGGTTACCCCAGCTGCACCTAATATTTTCTAGTTGATTGGTGTTGAGGAGAGAGAGAGATGGAGGGTATTATGAAAAATAAGTGAGTGGAGTTATCCTTTTGTGGTTTTTGGAGATGTGTGTGCCAAGCTAGAAAAGACAAACCCATCTTCATGTCTATATATGAAGAAATCAGTCCGGTCCAAGCAATCTAGTTCCCATCTTAAAATTGGGAACCAATTTGAGCAGTTCTTAATTCGATCGGTTTTTATTGCACACCATTAACATTATATGTAATTCAAGCTCCAATCATAGTTTTTTCGTTTGTAATCAAGTAGAGTCTGAGCATAGCAGGCGCTTCATTAAACAAAGCTCAAGCTCGAAACTTGAGTTTTCTAGCCTATGGCTGTCAAACTGTCTTGAGTCGAGTATCAACTCGACTGGACTCAATTTAGCCCCCTCACCATATCCAAGTATCGAATGCTAATCCCAGCTCAATGCATGGGCTTGATGGCCCAACTAGATGAGGCCCACAACACACACACATGAAGAGACGGTTCGGTTAGGCCCAATAAGTACATGTTTGAGCCTAAACACAATAGGCTCAAATGACTTTTCAACGCCCATGCATGAAGTTTATTGGCTAAATTGGCTGTCGTGTTAGGCCCATAATTCTTGAATCATTTTCTTTTCCTGCCCTATATATACAATCCATACATACATGTAGATTTCTCGAAATTTAAATACGTCTCGCAACCCGAAATAGTTTGTACGAGGAGTCACTGTAAAAATTTTCCCTTTGTACATTAAGTAGTTCTACTTCAGAACAATGCAGCTTTTAACTACAAAACATGCCAATTTGCACTATGGCAGGAATTACAAGTTGTCGTGTCGAATGATATCACATCTATAATCCACCTCTCTCGATGAAATTAATAGCTAGAAATTAACACCGAGAGTAGAGCATGATTTTTATTTTTTCTTTATCCAAATGAATAAAAAAATGAACAAAATCTTCTCTTTTGTTGCATGGCATGCTTGATATGTCGGTGGAGCTGTCCAGCCACACAGCCAGTTGGGGCTGTCGGTGAGTCCCCTTGTTTGGACATATCACATGTCTCTTCTTTCGCTCGTGTTCTAATTATTGTCCTTTTTTATTTCCTTTTATTTATTTATTTTTTTTTTTTTACTATTATTTTCCAAGATAAATTGGCTGTTCATGACAAGCAAAGTAGCAAGCATCACTGGACGTTCAGCTAATTGAGAAAAGAAAATAGAAAGTGCTTAGGATTGACCAAGATGGGTGGCCTTGAATCATGAGCAAGTGACCCCTTTCGCCGTACGTAATTTGATTTTCATTCATCTTGACCAGTCCAACAACTTTTTAGACACGCATAATCATTCTTTTCAACCCGAAATTTCCGTTTTCCCCCTACTTTGAGCAGACATCATTTTGCAGGGTTTTCACCAATGTTAACGCGTGAGATCCTTCGTTATTTTCATCTTGTGATGGGACAACTGGACGTTGATTTTCCGATCAAAACAAATTGGCATTCCCCCACCCCCCTTCTTTAATTTACTTATCAAATAATGCAATGCGTTGTATGGATATATGCATCCATGTCATGAGCAGACAAAACGTTCAAAAAAAAATCAGTTTAATACGTGAAATGAAATCTAACCCGATATTTGCGTCCCAAATTGATTAGACAAAGCAGCATTTTCTTCCGAATTGGGAATATGCTGTGACCAAATAATGAACTTCCATTCCCCCTGTAATTTGCTGTGCTCGTGCTGCCAACTGGAACCTGACAACCTTGTACTCCATCCTCGCCAAAAAGGGATTCGAATGAGCTCAGCCCATGGCCCCAATGTCCCACGACCAATAAAAATATCCTTTTTACCGCTTTGCACCGTTTGGGAGCATCCAATTATTCCTTGCGTTAACTTTTTCGATTTTGAAAAGGGTCGGTCCTTGAAGCTTTTAATTTCGGCCAGCGGACTTAAATTGGGGGAGACCATTGGAATGTTCTGAAAAATTTAAGCATAATGGTCGGGACGTGCCGCCCATGATGAAAGGAAAATCAATAGATGGATCAGAGTGCAAAGAATCAAATATGTATACTAGAATCTATGATCGTATTGACATGAAATCGAGTGTGAATAACATGGATTAAAGAGGCCCAAAAGTGTTAGAATGTGAGATGGAGCATATTTTATAAGCGAACTAATTCGTGTTTATCAAATACGAAATTAGTCAAAGCATGGGGGCCGAACAATGAGTCCGCTTCGAGTTGCTCGATTCGAATAACATATGACATGAGGCACGAGACTTTGAACTTGTTCTCTTCACGGTTCTTTCTCTTGCCCCTTTAAAACCTGGGATTAGGAAACTTGGTCTTATATGCACCATCTCTCATTTTTTAATTGCATCCTCTCCTTCCTTCCCGAGTCGCTATCTAGGGCTACAAACCCATCTCTAGGTCTAGACATTTGACTTGCTTTGGAGGACATGAATAAGTGATCTCAACATACGACTGTATAGAAAGACGCAACATAATCAAAATGCGACAAGTGTCGTCACGTTCTTCTTACGATATGTCTCCTCTTCCCTCCCGCCAATTTTGTCTAAATCCCCATACTCTTTCAAGAAAAGGAGAGGATAAGGATCTTCTTTCAATGATGAAAGAATTCAAATTATCAAGAAACCCCTTTAATCGAACCCCGGCAGTTACGCGAGCACACGACGGGGTCATATCAATCGTCAGAGACGATCGAGTCAGGAAATTTGAATATTATATGCCGTATGAAGAACAAATCAATGTAAAAAAAAAGGGGCCAAAGAAGTTAGTGGGGCAAGCATTTGGCAAGTAGTGGTCCCGTAGTGGTGGCCACATGATGGAGAGAAAGTCATGTTCCTTCGCATGTCCAGTCTGCTGGCTAGACTCTCAGATCGGGATCCATCGTGGTAATTGTTAATTGTCTTTGCAATCAATATGCCCGCGAATATGCTCTCGCCAGTTATCGTCGTCGTGATCATCATCAAGTCTCCTCTTTATAATAATAGTAGATGGGGAAAGACCAGAGGGAGATGTTAGCACAAGTAGGAGATGCGGGAAAAGAATCAAACCGGTGGCGGTCATGTTACCATCAGCTGATGTGAGCCGCTTAGGTTTGGAATCCTTAGATTAATATGCCCATTATCGAGCGGAATCAATGATTAGCCCCTCGCCAAAAGATTTGACTATAAAGTAGTACTCTATCACTAGGACACCGCATTTTTCCACGGGGCCAGTTCCCTACCCACCCCACCCTTCACGATGGAAAAAGAAAATAAATAACGAAATCAGTCTTGTCATGTCGCATTGGACCCTTCTTCTTGGTACCGTTTCAACCGGACGCCATCGATTGTCTGCCGTCCGACAACGTCGGTGCTGTCTTCGTTTTGGAGGGTTTCAAGAGGAACGAGGTACCCAAAAAGTCTCAAACCGAGTACTAATTTAATCATAATTTTTTTTTTAATTTAATCAATTTAATTATAAATCTTTTCATATTGATATTAATTAAATTTATTCAGTCAAATTTGATCTATCGACACTGACATGGATGTCGTCCGACCGATGAATATTGACGTGACAATTTTAATATAATTTTTTATTTTTTAAAATTATTTTTGTTACTTGTTATAATTGATACTATTGATAGTACAGAAAATGGATCTATCATCTTTATATAGATGGTTTTACCTCGTCGGATATTCATTCGAGTATCTGGAGCACGAATGAACGATTCTTGGATTTGAATCCAAAATTGTCTTTTCTTAATCCTAATTCTAATTATATAAGAATCCTTATCCTTTTCTTCCCCTAAGCCTTCTTCTCCAGCAATGGGCGAGCGCAACGACCCTTGCCGGACCTCACCTAGGGCTGCGAGCGTGGCGACTTAGCCTAGATCCATGCAAGGCCAGCCTCGCCTCACTTGTAGCTTTAGGTGAGGTTGAGCGAGGGCGACGACCCTTCGTCAACCACTATAAGGAATCCAAGGAGAAAGAAGAGAAAAAATAAAAAGAAAAAGGAAAAGGAAAATAAAAAAATTATTAAAAATTGCCATGCTAATGAGGGCATACAGCCGACGTCCACGTCAACATCGGCTAGTCAAAATTGACCAAATAGACTGAATTGATACCGATATGAAAATTTTTATGACTAAACTAGTACCAATGCTATAAGTTTATGATTTTTTTGGTACTTTTATCGTTTCAAAAGAGAAGAGAAAGGATTATGAGGGCTTGTATGATCGCTGGTCAAACATTAATTATTCTTTTTATTTTGTTCCTCATAACCAAAAAATAATAAAAATCCATTTAGTAAATTTTCTATTTCCAATAATAAATTTAGAATAAAATCAATAAGTAAAAAAAAATCATTTATTTATTCCTAAAAACAACTCAAGAATTAAGCCCAAACAATTTTTTTTTTATTTTTTTATTTTTTATTTTCTTTCCTTTTCTCTTCCTCTTCTTCTTCCTCTAGCTGTTTGCTGACCATGGCAATGACCGGCTACTGAGCAAACGAGGTTAGCGAATAGCTAGAGAAAGAAGAAGAAGAAAAGGAAAAAAAAAAAAAAAAAGAAGAGAAAAATGTAATAAAATTATTAAAAATTAAAATAAATTTTAAGTCACAAAAAAATTTGAGGATCGTGCCAACCACATGTCTATTTTAGAGATAGAAATTTTATGTAGTTATTAAACGTATTCAAATGATCGAAACTCGTTTAGAAATAGAATACAAATAAATATTTATGAGTGAAAATTGTTTTTGAAATAGATTGGCTAGAGAAATTGAAAGGATTTCGTACATAAAATGGAATTCACATCCTGGTGCATTAATTTTACTCTTTTTTGTTTCCTCGCTAGTGTCTGATCAATGTTATAACTCAATCCCTTATCTCCTTTTTCCTTCATCTTTAATTATCTACTCCATTCCTCTTGTTTTTAGTCACTCAATCCATGCCAAGTTTAATTGAAGACAACATCGATACACAATTTATTATCATGCCTTCGAAAGTTCCCTACGACATTAGGTAATTAGGTAAGTTCGACGCGTGTGTTTCAAAAAAAGGAAAAGATATCTACATTGTCACACTATTGAATTCATCCGCAATAAAGTTTTATAGGTAAATCGTATCTTAATCATATACACAAATTAAAAAAAAAAAAAAAAAAAGAAGATATGCAGAATCTCCTAATAATCCCTAATGCAATAGTGGAGATGATATGATACTTTGAAGTAGCTACATAATGGGTACAGACCATTCCGGTAGACACTGTCCTTGGATTTAAAAAACGAGAAGTCCACTTTGAGAGATACTTAAGACGTAAACAATCGTATGAGGAGCACAGCACAGTGCAGAAAGCACGTCACAACAAAAGCAATAATTACTCGTGTTCTGCTAATCGACCCGCGACGTGATTTGTCTTCGCAATGGCATTTAGAAGCATCCGCCTCCTTTCGCCCCGATAGACAGGAGGAATCAACCGATTCCACAGTTCGATCCACGCTCCACCCACGTTAATCCTTTCCCGAAAAGGCTGGTTTTTTCAGTTTCGGATCCTCCGACCACAACATTCACGCTAAATGAAAAGCACATCGGAAGCGAAAAATCGACCCGTCAATTACTCGTGCTAATGATGGCATTCACCCATCGGATCATTCACATTTACGGACAGCGCCGCGTACCCCCCTCCCTCCCATACGTTATAGGGGCCGTTCCGAAGTCACATTCCAGGCCTAACAAGCGTCGTCTCGCCATTCTTCGATCCGATTCGATTTGAATTTTGACCGTTCCCTCATTTCTGGTCACCCGCCCAACACCCCCCCCAAAAAGTTCTTTCTACTTTTCAGTTTTCAGGCGCTGATGGAGGTGGAGGTGGTCCTCCTCACGTTGTCGCCGCATGTGTTGACCCCGGCGACCCTGTCCAAGGGACACGTGTCGACCGCGGAGCGGCCGGGGCCCCACCGCGGGTCGTGCCTCGTCGCGCCCTCCTCTCTCTCTCTTCTTTTATTTTTTTAAATAAATTTTTCGTTTTTTTTTTTTTTTTAAATGTCGAAAGGCTCCAAGAATTTAAATCCAAACGGCGACTTTGAAGGAGCCGCCCCTCCCGCCCCACGAGAATTTTCTGCGTCCCCCTTCGCGACGCGGCTTCTCCCTCGTGCCGACCCCGTCAGATCTCACGTGTCCCGACCCTCTCTCTTTTCCTTTTCTCATTATTTTTCGAATTAATTCAGATGAGGATTTTTCTTTGGCCGATGCAGAAGCGGTAAGGTTCGAGGATGCGGAGCCTCCTCCCTCGTTGACTTCGTTCGAGCTTTTGTCTATGAGCTCTTCTTTCGTGCACAAAAACCATTCATTTCGATTTTAAAGATATCAACTTCTATACCAATAGAGATCGGCGAAATCTTTATCAGTTTCGTATAAGATTTCACTATAAATTTCGAATGAATAATTACCTAAGATATGGAGCACACTAATTGAACTTTGAAATTTTTCCATTGGTTTTGAAATCGGGCAATTTTTTTTTTTGGCCGGAATGCCTATTGAAGTGATGATAAAATGTCACGTGATTACAATGAAAATTGGCAAATTTTGCAAGTTATTTATAGTAACAATATATATTGCTTTAACAAAGCCTGTGTTGAACGATCAATTTGGGAGTAATGCTATATTATTCAATGGTGCTTCTTCCTTAAATTCTTATTATTTATGTTAATTTTATTCATATTCAGCAATTTTTTTTTTCATGCTATAGTCATACTTAATTTTTTCTAGTATTAATATGTTAGTCAATTACTGCTGTCCACTTTTTAGTTTTTACAAAAAATCAAAGCAAGGGAGATAATTCTATGGAAAAATAAGATGAGAATAAATAGATATATATATATATATATATTTATTTTGGTATGAGGTGAGAATCTATATTTACTCCTTAAGAGTTACATATATTACATGTACAAATATAATGAATATTTAGGAGATAACATATGATTTAAGAGCAAATATACTAGGAAAATAATACAATGTGTAATGTGATCCATGAGTCTTTAATTTATTTGACGTGGTTCATAAACTTTTAATTTATTTAATAAGATCCTTGAATATTTAATCCATATTCAATATAATCCATAAAATATGCAAAAATGTTAAATGATGTCCCTAAACTTGAATTGATTAAGAGGTAACATTAAATATTTTCATATAAATCAAGAACTAACTTAAATTTAGACCAAAATTTTAAGGACTATATTGAACAAATTAAATGTTCAACAATCACATTGCACATTAAATTAAAGTTTGCAGATTATTTATGTTATTACTCAAAATATATTCTACTACAAATTTATGGCGATTTTGTATAATCTCCCCAAAAGAGGAAATCCGATCACCCTTTTTTATATTTAATTCCGGAGAGAGAAAAAAAAAAAAAAAAAAAAAAAAGGGAGAAGAGGTACGTCAACGTGGCACCAATGAAACCCCGTCTACAGCACGGCGCTTAGCTGGACCACACCGCATTTAATCCCACACCCTCGCACGTGCCACCGCACCCTATATATAAACCCCCAAAACCCCGTCTCTCTCCTCTCACTCTTCCCCCATCCTCTCCTCACATCATCCCTCGCTCCCCCTTTCTCCGAACCTCTCGACAATGGCGTCGGTCTCCCCCGCCGCCGCTCCCACCGCCGCCTCCGTGCCGGCGACGCCGATGCTGAAGGACGAGCTGGACATCGTGATCCCGACGATTCGGAACCTGGACTTCCTGGAGATGTGGCGGCCCTTCTTCCAGCCCTACCACCTGATCATCGTCCAGGACGGGGACCCGTCGAAGACGATCAAGGTCCCCGAGGGCTTCGACTACGAGCTCTACAACCGCAACGACATCAACCGCATCCTCGGCCCCAAGGCCTCCTGCATCTCCTTCAAGGACTCCGCCTGCCGCTGCTTCGGCTACATGGTCTCCAAGAAGAAGTACATCTACACCATCGACGACGATTGCTTCGTGAGTCTTGCTCCCCCCTCCTCCTCGTAGTTTGGATTCCGATCGTGGTTGACCGCGACTAGTTGAATCGAGTATCGCTGGACCTTTTCGTTTTTTATTCTTGCTGCTTTTCAGCGTGGAGATCTAGTTGTGGTTCCGTCCGTTCTGTGCCGATCTGGTCACTGTGAATTTGTCGGCGGTTGTTTGGGCGGGCGGATCTGTGTTTTTGACTGAAGTAGCATGTGGGAGGAGGTGCTTTAATCTTGATTAGCAGACTTGAGTAGTTGATGTCAATTTAGGTTTTTTCGAGGGCTTTGTAGTACTGTTCTCGGTCCTCTGAGTGTTGGCGGGGAGTTGGGAAAGGTAGATCTGTTGATTTTCCATCGATTGAGCGAGTTCGATTAGGGACATTGTGGTAATTCCCCTTGTTTCTGTTTAGATTTTTATTTTTCCCTCCCTGTAGACTTAGATCCTAACGAAAAAAATCATTGCTTTGCTGTAATTTTGTACTTTTCCTTTCGCCATCCGCAAGATCTAGCCTTTTCTTTGTTTTATGCAATGTCCTAGGCTGCACGATCTGGACGAGGTTGGTTGCTGAAGTATGAGTGAAACTATCAACATGCTTTTGTCATGCGGATAACCCATAGAAAATAAGCGCATTGCTTCTGATATTGTGGTGCATCGCTTTCTTGTTGTTGAAGTTGGCGAGTCAGGGTGAAAATTAGTTTCTTTGTGGCTTTATTTGTGAACTTTTTTTTTGTGAATAATGGCAGGTTGCTAAGGATCCAACTGGGAAGGACATCAACGCGCTCGAGCAGCACATCAAGAACCTTCTGACTCCATCGACACCGTTTTTCTTCAACACCCTTTACGACCCATACAGAGAAGGCGCCGACTTTGTTCGTGGGTATCCCTTCAGTCTCCGCGAGGGCACTCCAACCGCTGTTTCCCATGGCCTCTGGCTCAACATCCCTGATTATGATGCCCCCACTCAGCTTGTCAAGCCTCGTGAGAGAAACACTAGGTTTGGACTTTGTACTCTCTGATCTGTGTCTTTATAAGTGGAATGCACGCTCCTTCATGGGATTATGAATATCCTGTGCCTCTGTATGCCAGGTACGTGGATGCTGTCATGTCCATTCCAAAGGGAACTCTCTTCCCTATGTGCGGAATGAACTTGGGATTCAACCGTGACTTGATCGGCCCTGCCATGTACTTTGGCCTCATGGGTGATGGTCAGCCAATTGGGCGCTACGACGATATGTGGGCTGGCTGGTGCATGAAGGTAGTAATGTTTCATACTGTTCTCGTAATGTGTTTTCGGAAATAGCTTGACAAATAAGATTTGCATTTTATCAGCATCCGTGAAATGGGTCTGGACATTATTTGATTTTGATTTTCGTCCACCTGATTAGAGAAGCTAAGATCACACATTTTGATGACTGTGCAGGTTATCTGTGATCATTTGGGATTGGGAGTGAAGACAGGACTCCCCTACATCTGGCACAGCAAGGCTAGCAATCCGTTTGTGAACCTCAAGAAAGAGTACAAAGGCATCTACTGGCAAGAGGAGCTGATTCCTTTCTTCCAGTCCGTGACCCTTCCAAAGGAGTGCACCTCCGTCCAGAAATGCTACATTGAGATCTCCAAGCAAGTGAAAGCCAAGCTTGGCAAGGTTGACGAGTACTTCAACAAGCTGGCAGATGCCATGGTCACATGGATCGAGGCATGGGACGAGCTCAACCCAGCTGGGAAAGAATCTGCTGCTGCACCCAGTAACCCTCCGAAGTAGAGATTTGTTTCTTTTGACAGGCATTTTTCTCTCGAATAGTGCTTATCCTGTACCTTCAGTCTTATTATTTCCGTCCTAGTTTTTCACCCTTTGACTTTCAGAGCATCATTTACATGGCGGGTTTGAAGCTTTTTGTCTTATTTATTATATTTATGTTACTATGAGATTAGAACAATAAGTTTTTTAGGGATTCTGTACTGAATTAGATTGGGCATTTTGATGAGATTTGATTTTAATATGATTGAGATGAGATGAACCGCCTCTTTCTGTTTCTTCTTTTCTTTGGTTTGAGTTGTTGCCTAACGTCTGTGGTTCTTCCTTTTTAAGGGGCCTTTCTAGTACATGGTCATTGCACGTTGACTTGGAGTGTGAAGTTTTGACGTGGGAAAATGTTATGGATGGACGATCCACGTTTATTCGAAAAATGAAATACCAGACCTTGGTCGGTTCGATGGCAAAGTATATGATTCTGCTTTTCACAGTGTTTGATTAGTTTGTCTATGGTAATGCCGCATTTATCTGCGCACTTCCATGCATGTCGGTAGGACCTGGAACAAGGATGTAGGTCTTGTCATTTTGGGTCCACTGACTACATTCCTTGGGCACATGATTAATGTATGGAAAACCTAATATTTCCTTAATCGATACGGAACAAGTGCAGCTTTCTTGTCTCCTATCGAAGTTTCCCTCTCTTAAGAGTTTATAAACCTAACGAAATTTTCGATAAGTTCACACATACGTTAGGTGATATAACCTCCAATGGAAATTGGGGAGGAAAGCTGCACAAAGCCAAAGATCTACCAACTGGATGCTGAAGGATCATTGGTATCAACGAATTCTTTTGTCCACAATAGAAAAAAGCTAGACTCAAGCCTAACTGCTGCTTCGGCTCTTTCAGAACAAATCACCGCCTGCACTCTGCAATTTCCATGTGCTGTCGGTGTCGGTGTCCCATGTGCAAAAACCCAACATTATTTCCAACTCTCTTTTTTCCCCCCTTTCTACAGATTATTAATTATGAAAGCATGTGCAAGCGCCGGTGCAAGTGCCAGTTTCAAGAAACGCAAACGCCTTCCGCAGTACAGTACCTTAAAAGAATATGTTTTCCCTCCCCTGTTGACTATGAAGAATTAACGACCTAAAAATCTGTTCAGGCCAATGTCCTAAAATTGTCAAAATGAAAAATGCCCTGCATACTGGGCCTTGCAACTCTTCTGCACGGTTGCCATAGATTTTCGGCAATCGAAGCCACAAAAACAAACCGACACAGACACAACATCAATGGGCAATGCACGACAAGATCTCCGTGACCGAAGTGATGGAGAAGTCGGACCACCATCACCATCAGAAAGCGGGAAGACCAGAGGTTTTAGTAGTAGCTATAAAACTGAATTAGCGGCATTACACCCTTTCGCATGGGGATTTTTACCCGATCCTTGATTTTTCCTAATTGGACCGCCATTACCAACACCTTCGTAGACTAAATTCACTACTCTTTCCTGCTTACTGCTTGGACCAGAAAAATTGTAAAGTTCAATAAATAATTTATTGCTCAATTGGGTGTACCACTGCCTTTCGTGGCCATCGAAGAATACTGATCTTCCCTATGCCACTACCATTAACCTCTCCCTCGAGAGAAATAAAAGCCAATCTCAGCTAATTCTCTGTCTCGCTAAGACAGGATCATGAATTCGAGCCAGACCAGCAGAAGAATTGAGAAAAAATGCAGAGAACATGCAAAGCTTCGAACTGTTTGTCAATTGTAACTGCAATGAAAATGAGAATGCGTAGGTCACTAAGCAAACTGAACAACAACATCAAGTTCGACAGCAGCAGACGAAAAGAAAAGAGGAATCGGTTCCAGAATTACTTTTGCCTGCATTAGCAATCTTGGCCTAAACATCCCCTCTTATCAGATAGGGCAAGTTGTCAGTCTATATAAAAACAGAGTCAAGAGGTGACAACTTTGCCGAGAGAAGGACGAAAGTTTGCTGTAAAATTGACAACTTCATGCAATTGGGTGGCATAGCGAGTAAGACGCTCCAATTCCAGTAGGGACCAGATTCTTATTGATCAGCTAGAGCCTAGCGCAACTTAATACTCAGTGCTAAGACAGAGTTCAAAGAAAACATCCTTGCCAAACAACATTTCATCTAAACAAGCACAAGAAGCGGGAAAAAAAATTAAATAATTTCTCCTCTCATAGTATATACAGTTGATTTCCAATAAAGCGAATATTGACAAAGCAAACTGAATACGAGAGAAACATAGGCGCTACCTACCCATCGAGCAAATGAAGGTTCCAAGGATTTCCTTGTACCTTGTCTTGGAATGCTCAAGTGAGGCTGGGACAACCGAAAACATCATTTTGCTCCTTCAAATGGATGGATTGCCTTTGATCCTCCACACGTTGAAGTTGTGATGACAATTGAAGCAAGTTCATTGTAGCACCACCACCTTCAGGAGAAAGATTGTCTTTGGAGTTTACAAAACCTGATCCCCCCAGGATCCCATCAGAGATCTCCAAATCAGAAACCAGGGGATGACCTGGGAGGTTTTTTTCTGCAGAGTCCATCACCGATGAAGACAATTTTTTCAACTCCACCCCTACGGAAGCATGCGAACTCATATCCACTAGCTTGTCGGTTGCTCCGCACAGAGAGAAATGATAGTCGGTGCCTGCCATGACCAAAGACTGAGCCATGGGAATTCGGGAGTGGCTTGAAGAATTTTGAGATAGAGATGACAGAAGAGAGAGAGCACGGCCAGATTCTATGATCCCTGATATTTCTTGTACAGTTGATGCCGTGTCGAAAATAGCAAAGTCCTCACCACCGAAGGAGGTGTTTTGAAAAGAAGAATGTGAAGAGTTTTGCCCACCCAGCTCACGTGGAACCTGATTATTTTTACTGGAAATGCCAGATGATGTGGATTTTACTCTGCCTCCATCAAAGAGGGCAAATTGTCTGTCAAATTTGTAAGGAGAGATCAGCGATATTGCATTCGGATGCCTGTTTGGGGTGGGAATAGCTGATGGAGGACCAAGACCAATTCCATCTTCAGCTTTGATGTGCTCATACCAATTATTCATTCCATATAGCCCAGAATTCAGAAACTTTTCACCAGCAAGTGTATCTTGGCAGATGAAGGAGGTTGGCGCTAACAGATTTCTCTCAAGCCCGCTACCTGGAGTCACGCAGTCATTTACAATGTCATTACAATGCATGCATAAAACAAATTGGAGGAATTCTTTAACACAGAAGTGAATCTCTGATTAAGACATACTCGGCAAGCAATTTTTCCTATTACAACAGGCAAGATTCACACTAAGTTTAGATTAGGAAACATGACTGGTTTCTCAATATTCATGGTTTTAATCACAAAGCAACATTATTCAGGTATGCAATGAAAAGTGAGAACTGTCAGTGGCCAAGCCAGAGATATCAACAGCAGAACTAAACACATCATAGGGCTTGTACAATGCCATAATCCAGAGTTCCAATTCCCTCCCATGCAGAGAATGACACCTGTTACTTAACGGGACAGCCTGCATTTCTCATATGGGATTTAGAATATTTAGATGCTGCACAAGTTGCACCTTGAAAATTTATTGGCAGACAGCTTATGAAACTGCCATCCTGTCTTCTTCCATGTAAAGGAACTGGCTAATTCCATCCAGTTTAAAGCACCAAGTGAAACCATAAAAGTGAATGGGAGTTGGAACTGTGAGTACAATCTAGTCCGTTCCCTTTCTATTGGGAACATGTGATAATGTTAGCTGAGAATTATGCAGAGAAATTTTGTGCTATCTTAGTCTGTAGGACAGGCAAATCTCGAATCATTTACCTTATTTTAGTTTTATTCTAGTGCAAGCTAGAGCATACCAAACACATTCATTAGAAATTAGTATACATTGAAACTTCTGACATAATTCAAAGAGATTTAAGAGAATCTCACTTTTCACATTTCTTTCACAACCTCTAGTTATCTTGGAGAGCCAGAGCTAGTTAAACCCAATCAGCAGACTGATCTTCGTGGCACACACAAGTAGAGCCATCGGGATAGTACATGAAGATAGCTCGTTCAGTTATATTAACAGGGGCTCTAGGTAGCCCATAGCTTAAAGTGGAAAGAGCGGATGTTCAAAGTTCAATAGTCTATATCAGTTGCCAAACATAGTTGTAGCAATGGAAGAAAGAGAAATATATACATCATAGGCAGGACCCATCTAGGTTAAATAACGTGAAGGAAGAAGCATATTTTTAGCAGATTTTGGAGGGAGGTAGAATTGACTATAACCTGGTAAACAGGTGATTTTGAATTAACAGACAATGCATGCCAGAGTTGAGTATCCCCTGAAACTCCTATTGCACATTTAAAGCCAAGACACAGTACACATTTTCAATCTAAAAAAAAAAAAAAAAAAAAAAGCACACGACTAGGAAAACCTGCAAGCATGTGCTTATTCAAGATTGTAAGCAATCAACATTCATGACAGACACTCAATCCAATGGCCATGTCCTGGTGACTTTTGCAAACCAGTATTCAATTATGACAACAGTTTGGAAGTAACTTCAAGTCACATGGTAAAAGAATGCGAGAACTGGCTTTGGATAAGATCCCCCGGTTGATGAAAATACAGACCTCCCAACTCAGAATGTATATGGTAGTTCTCCTTTATAGTTGAGAGGAATATATTCAGTCAACGGGAAAACCAACTCCCTATCTTAAAAACATGACACGTCATTACATAACAGAGACTAAAACAAGTAGCAGGAGACAGCCAAAGGAATCAGTAAATTCTTGAGTTCAAGAGATCACATCTGTCACTTAACGATGTTTTGAAGTGCATAAGGGAACTCCCCTAATATTGGACAGACATCCATTACCGTTCTGCCTAAAGTAAGTCATGCACCTCCTTTCTAGATTTACTGCAAACTCAGTTTAGACATTAAGATAGACTATTCTTGACCACAACCATCCACAAGACAATACCATCAAAAATTGCAAATCAGTTACAATGGTGAAGAAACAGATCAATTTCTTAAGAATATACATCTGCTATGGTAAGTCAACTACCTGCACTCGAATATGTCAAACTCTCACCTGTGCACAGGCTCGTGCACAGAGAGAGAGAGAGAGAGAGAGAGAGAGAGAGAGTATAAGTAAGTAAAAGCTTTGCAGTACCATTGTATGACTGCAACATCCTGCCAACACTACCAGACTGAACGCCAACATGAGGCTTCCGGCGCCGCTCATTGTGGACACTGAGACGTTTACGACAGCTGCGCTTACCATCATCGAATTCAGCTAGCAAATGAAATCTGGATGGTCAAGTAGTGGAACAAAAACTATCAGCAACAAAGTCAACAACGAACAAGTCAAGGTATCTTTTTCCTTAATCTACTATCAAATTATATTAACACGGTAAGATGGTAGAAAAATCTTGCAAGATTGCCAAATATTTGGGCTCAAGCAATCTTGTAAAGTTATCTTTTCCTCCCCGCTCATCCTATGAAGCTTTCCGTGGAATTGGTAATGATGAGAGTATATCCAAAGGTAAGCGTGATGGGAGATGACAAACCTGCTACATTGCTGGCAAAAACGCTGTTCAACTCCGTTTACAACCACTTGGGCAGTCTTTGAGTGAACCTCACACACTTTATGCCTCTTATGGTAATCTTTTGAAGAGCTAAGATCCTTGTTGCATCCAAAAACTTGGCAATAAGCAGTATGGCAATTCGCTCCAACAGATCGAGCTCGCTTGGGAGGTGTCGATGATTCAGAAGAAGATAAAACCTTTTTTCCTCCTTGAGGGAATTTTGCGCCGGGAACTTCCCTGGATTCACCAAATCTTCCCAATTTCAAGTCAATGAGCAATGAATCTTGGGTATTGGAGTCAACCCCCGAGACCGATAAATTTGAAGTGGACTCGTCTTCTCCCCCAAAAGAATCCAAGGCAGCCAGAATCTGATTTGCACCATTCCCGTCATCAAATTTATCAGCCAAGACATGCCTGGGGGACTTTGGGTGAACTTGCTTCCTGATTATTTCTTGAAAACCAAGTTGACCGAAACCTTGGCCAACATCTGCTCCTTGACCCGAGACGACTACACTATTGCCAAAACTAGGCGGACTCCTTAGTTCCCAATTCGTGACAGCATTCTTGCTCCTTCCAAGCAAATCAAATGGCGAGACAGGCTCATCTGATACGAGAGCCTTCCCGTCAGAAAAATAGCTCCACGACTCCATTAAAAGAAACTCACTTTCAGAATTAAAGGATTCATACAAAAATTCTACCCCAACCCCACAAACAAAAAGTCTCACTGCTAAACTAAGATTCCTCCTAGAAATAAAAGGAACCCACTAGCCAGCTGAATTAACTTCTCGAGCACTGTAACAGTAGCTTCCCTTCCCGAGACCCGAATCCAAGAATCTTCAGATCCTGGACAAGATTATTGTTCAAGAAAAGGACCATGCGTCCAAGAACAACACTCCGAGCTCACGGCCTCAGGCCTCAGGCCTCGGGAAAAAAAAAGGGCACGAAAACCAAGATGAATCTCTCGAAACCCACGTGAACCCAATCTTGAAGTGAACCTGGTGAGAGGGGGAAAACAAGGGTAAATTCAAGAAGAGCAGATGAGAGCAAGAAAAGGAAGACGGGGGGGCGGGGGGCGTGGGGGTTGGTGTGGTCGCAGTTCCAAGAACACAGTGAACAGGGAGCGAGTTCACAGTTCCGAGTGGATCAAGAAATCGGAATAAATGCAAGAAGCTGTTCTCAAATGATATACTGAAAGGGAGTTTCGTTGCACTTTACCAATCGGACCTAGCTTGACGCGTACTTGTGGCCGACAGAACCCATTGATGGGAAGTTCAGCAGACTCCAAACTCCATGGGAGAGTTTTTGAGAGTCTTGGTGAAGTGCTACTCCTACAGAGAGAGAGAGAAAGAGAGAGAGAGAGAGAGAGAGAAAAGATGTTTTTCCCTTTTCTTTTTCTTTTTGGCCTTCGTGTTTCTGATGTTTTTAACTTCCTTTTGCTGACTGTTGGAGCCAATTTTTCAACAACTTTTAACTTTTTATGTATTGCACCAAAAGTAATTAAAGAAAAAAGTATTCAGACTTTGAAAAACCGAGAGAAATGTGTCGAATGCTTCAATTATTTGGTATCATACAAATGTAACAAACAAATAATTCCTAAAATTGATAAAAAAAATTAAAAAGATTAAAAATCACCTTCAACGCCGCATCTTTCAATTGCTGATTCCACCCCTCGGTTTACAACTTCCAGGATTTATTGGGGTTCGTTTCAAACTTTTTATTCTTTACCTTTTACTTCTTTTAACATTTGAAGTTTTTATATTATTTGTATTGCACCTCCCAAGCAGTTAAAATACCTTTTTTTTTTTTTTTTTGGCTTTGTCAAATTTGAAAAGAAAGGAAAAGGTGCGTATGACTCTTCTTTTGAAAAATTCAAATGAAATATCATAATATTATGAAGTAAACCGATACTATTCTGCAAATCAATATTTGTAAGATTTTGAGTCTTTAGGTGCTTAGAATCGATAGATGTTGAAAAGCTAAGACGTTACGAATCACACCAAATATTTAACTATCTTCTAAGCTCCGAGGAAGAAGGTCGTTGTAAATTGACATATACTAAATCAACCGGTGGGTCTATGGTGCGATATAACTAATCGATATTTTAAGATAAAACCCTAGATATCATGGAAGGATAGAGCTTCAACCGTCTAGCCAATTCATCATGACGTGTTGACACTTATAATAGAAAGAAAAAAATAGTTACACATATATATATGTATGTATATAAATATGTATAAATATATAAAGTTAGGAGGAAACAGGAGCTACAGGAGGACGTCTCTCAATTATGTCGGGATCAAGAAGACAGGCCCCACTCCCCCCCACTCGCATTCACTCCGCCTCAGACCGTCTCTTTCTACTCCCCTCGCCTTCCGTGCGAAGGCCGTGCTCTCCACGCGCGGAGCCCGCGCGTGGTTCTATCTTCGCGCGAGGTGGGGGGTGGGGGCGAAAGAGGAAGCTTCCCACGGCAAGACAAAACCAAAGGTTGAAAAAGACAGGACCTCTCCTCCCCTTCATTTCCAGCTCAGCACTGTCTTGACTTTTATAGTCATTCTTTAATTAAAATAATAATAATAATAATAATAATAATAATAATAATTATTATTATTATTATAATAAACAAGAGAAAGATACCTTGCCTTCTAAATTAGACATGATTCTTATTTATTATGTGTCTTATGATTTTAGTTCAGAGCAATTCGATCTTAAAGATATGAGTTTTGGTAATCCCTCCTACCCAAACTGGGAAAAAGAACGGATAGATCCAATAATTTGGTGCGTAATTCTCATGTCTTCTTCTGCGGACTTAGTATGAAATGAAAATTTCCTCAAACGGCATCTTGATCTGATGAAGTGACGTGACAAAGTATATCGTCCTTGATCGAGATGGGAAAAATATGTACACGGTCACGAATACTTCAATGAAAAATTAGGACTTACGACTTGGTACATAAGCCCTATGGGGTTTAAATTCCCTTGAGCAAATGCAAATAACGTTTGGCAAATATTTGGGAAGTTTTGAGAATATGTAATTGCATTTCCAAACGCTTTCTAACCTAAAGTAAGTTCGGAAGTACTTTGAGTTTTGAGCAATTTCGAAAAGCAAATAGATTTTTTTATTTCCAATTTTGCCATCGCCATACTTTCATAATTACAAAAATGTCATTGAAAATCCTAAAGTTGTTGGCAAAGGCCTTAGCCACCTACGATTGACCTTAGGCAACATGGTAGTACCTCCAGTGCTGCCGGCGGTCGATTTGGCTCGCTAATGGCTGAGTTTCATCGGATATGTTTGAGAATTTTAAAAATATATATATCAAAAGTCCTTTAATATAGTTTTTGCAAATAACAGTTAAGCCAAAACTACTTCTCAAAGTGTTTTTAAATTATAATTTACTAGACATTACTTAAAAACCTTTGCATTTTTCTAAATGCTTTTCCTCAACCAAGCACTCCCTTAATACGTTCAGCGCAACCAAGGTTTGACTTCTATGCAAACTCCATCTTGCAATTGGCTCAGACGTCGAGTCAACAATCATCCATCTCAATCCCGAAAAAGATTTATCAATCTGAAAGCCCTTTTTTCTTCGAGAGCCTCTTATAAAAAAAAAAAAACATTTGGAACAATGAATAGATCAATCAATTAACCGATCATACCTTAGTACCCTGTACAAAAAGACTTCGGAAAAACCCAGGACCACTTGATAGGGACGATCACGTTTTTCCAACGTGAGAATTCGGGCATATGAAAGAAGAATAAAGACGCTCCAACTACCACCCAAAAAAAAAAAAAAAAAAACCTACCACAAGATTAGACTGAGTGGCAGCTCAGATGACGTCAAAATGCCAAAAAAAAAGAAGGGAGATTAGATACCATAATCATTGCAAGATTTCCCAGGTATCTCGCAATGATTAGCCCTTAAAAACCTTAAAAATACCATGGAATAATAAATCTCGGACCTTATCGAAACGTACAAATTCCTCTGCTTCGTTAAATATTAAGAATAATAGTCAGCATTAATCGACCTAATCCGCATATTTCCCACTCGTGGCCAAAAGGAAGTTTGGTTTGCACAGGATAAAGTAGGCAGGTTCGTAACAAACACCCAAAATTTGTCTCAATCAAGATGATCATAAACACGATTAAATCTCAACTAATCCATCGTCATCATAAGATTAAGCACGCGAGCCACCAAAATTTCTTCTAGAAAATTGCTCGCGTGCCACTTTTCCTTTCCCGCGGCCATCTCAATTCGGATTGGAGTTTGCGAAGATTGAGATTTCGACTTTGATGTATGAATGGCAAGAACATGGTCAGCGAAGCAATACAGTGGGCAGGTTCATTCATTGCATCTTAGGAGCCCTTCTTGCCCCACGTGAAAGAAAAGGAAAAGATAGAAGCACGATGAAGGACCACATAGGCTTATTTACTACTCCAATAATTTTGTGAATTATTTGATTAGAAGAAAAAAAAAACTACACGCAGTAGGGGCAAAAAATAAAGTAATTTATTGCCACCCTTAATGAAAAATCGTGCATGAAAGCTCCATTTCACCAAATTCACCAAGAGCTATATATATGTCTTGTAGCCAACTGCCCATTATTAATATGGTCCCCAATTAATTTATTACCGTTATACTTTATTATAAAATGCGTGGGGGGCTGCCCCCACAATTTTTGCTCCTCGTAGTGGTTAAGGTTAGGGCTTAGAGATTGTAAACCTACTTTGTGCATGACGCCATTTGTTCCAGTCTCATTCATTCTTCCAATTATGGATGCGATTGTTTAATTGAAAATTTTATGATAAAAGAAAGTATTTTCTATGAAAATTTCTTATAAAGAAAAATGGTTAATTTTCATTTAATTCATGGTTTAGGGAAAGTGATTAAAAGGAGAAGTCTTTTCTTCCTCAATTTAAGCTCGTTGTTTTTGATCCATGGCAAACATTTTCTTTAGATTGATTAATTTTTCATCATTCAAACATCAGAAAGCTGGAAATCAATTTCCCAAAATCAATTTTTCATAAACAAATAGATCATGCATTGACATTGAAGTCCAATCTAGGTCAATGTTGGGCGAAGGGCCCTTCTTTGGTTGATGACATGGGTCCTTCGTTAGCTAGCTTGCACACGACATAGGAAAGTTCCTTAATCTAAATCCGTTTGAGCATTGCTTTGTCAACACCCACCATTGCAATTTTCATGTTGCATGACTTCAATTTCTCCTTTTAGGAAAGTGCACGTGCACGCATCGCATTGGGAATGTGGAAGAGAGTAGTTCTAGGGCACTCAACAAGACTCGATTTGGAAAGATTGGGCGGTGTGGGAGTTGATCTAATCCTTGTCTAGAGCGGAGAACACCTTTTGCTTTTCAAGTCAAGGGATGGTGAGGGCAACTCCTAAAGCATTCAATCTCGTGTTCATTAAGCAATGTTCGGCTTAAATCATAATTACTTCGCATTGCTCGCAAGATCCAAAGTCAATGAGTTCTCGAATACAACCCCGTAAAAGCACTGGTGATTATAATTATGGGATGTCTCGTTAGCTTTGGTGGATTTAAGAGTTCACATGCGCTCGGCACACGTGCATTCATCAATGGTAGCACTTGTACCGGATTCATTGCATATGATAAAGACTGTTTCTCGGTGTTCATTTGTGAGGACCACGTCCCCTCGCAAGTACTTTGCACGCAATTATGCCACAGAGAGCATTTGTCCTTATAAATCAGTTCGTCTTTAGCACGAGCCTCCAATAGAATGGGAGATCAAGACTGTAAGGATGAACGGGACTCATCATTGGAGGTCAGATTAGGCACCTACCACTACCAATCAGCTGGCCGCTGCCGAGTCGACTTTGTCGGCAAAAAGTGAGTGGTCATGCAAGTATATTTAATTCTCTTTTAGAATAGCTTGTCCATTTGAATTTATCACGTCTAGCCAAATTTTAGATTACAAATTTAATGATGTATGAATTGTATAAGCAAATATGGGTCAAGATTTTTATCTTAGGTACTAAGTCAGACTTACTCATTAGATAGCATCTATAACTTTTCATCATATATAGCTAAAAACATGAGAGTGGACATTATCTAATCAATTCTTTGGATCAGTTGAATTGGCGAGGCACAATCAAAACATTTTGCATTTTAAGAAATGCGATATATTCTGTTCGATTCCCGTTCATTGTAGTCTCCTAAAGTTAGGACATAAAATGAATGCCCTTTAATTATAATTTTTCCTAATTACTTCTCCTAATCTGTTGGCCAAGCGTGTCAGATGGGAGAATGGGTTTCACCTCAAGTGCAATGATCGTGCACCGGGACCTCCATGCAGATTTACATGACAAGCGGTCCAGTTCTTGTCCACAGGTTCAACTGCAAAGGATAGCAATCATTCAAAACGAGAAGATGAACGTCTTGCCCAAAAGAAGTCAGAAGAGCAACGAGCTTGCTTTTGCTTTTTTCCTCACTGAGAACTCCACGTGCGTGTCGGATGGTGGAGAGACGACGGAGTCCAAAGAAGCCGTGCATCATGCTTTGCGGGTGCACATTCGACCGCCCAAATCGACGTCCAAACTTCGGTGAGTTTCGACCGTCTTCTTGAGCAAGTAAAGATCTGAAGACCATCCGAGAGAAACCCTAGTTTCTTGCCCTAGTTCCTTCTCGAGGAGGGATTCAATCTTATGAACGAGAGAGGTCGAGAGAATGGCTTGGCTTTGAGGCCGACGAAACTTGGACCCCACCATCTTTCAACCGAGACCCATGACCAAGGACACGAATAATAACTATTATGGTTAGAAATTGATTTATGGAAGAAAAATAAATTTTTCTATTTTTATTTCTAGATGAGTTTCTAAGTAAAAATACAACGACACAAAATTTCTACTTCCAAAATAGAAATTCGTTTGATAACGATATAAAATTTATCCCTTTTGGATGGCAGTGACTGGTAGTGGTCCGCGACGACCAACGACCAGCGACCGGCAGACGACGGCCGACGATTGGTGCGGTGGTTATCGGCGGACGACGGCTGGCAGCTGGCAATTGGCGACTAGTGACCAGTAGTGGTCGGCGGCGACCGACAGCCAACGACTGGTGAACCATGGCGGGTGACCGGCAGATAGCGCTCGGCACCGCGGCGATCGGCGAACAAAGTGGTCGGCGGACGACCTGCTTTTTAACTTTCTTGACTAAGATCTCCCACGGAGAAGACAACTTCTCTCTAAGTTCCCCGGGCCTTGGTTGGTCACTTTTCCAAGCCGGGATGAAGTTTTGGAATCGGCGACCAGCGATTGGCAGACAGCGCCCGGCGACCGATAGCGATCGGCGGCCAACGACCGCGGCGATAGCCGTGGCGGGCGGGGGGGCGAATGGCGGACGGTGGTCAACGGCGATGGATGGACAACCGATTCGTAGCAAGGACGATTGATGAGAATAATTTTTATTTCTTATTTTTATTCCAAAAATAGAAAAGTAAAAAAAAATTACTTATGATTTCTATTCCAAACTTATTTCTGGAACAAAAATCTATTTTAGAAATAGAAAAATGAAATAATTTGATCAAACGGATTTTTATTTCGAAACAAAGTTTGGAATAGAAAAATTGTTTCTGGAACAGAAATTTTGGTTTTATGCACCCCGAAAAGGCCAAGCCAGTTGGGAGAGATTCTACTCTCATATTGTTCAGTCGTTTCGATTGTCCACATTGGTCTTATTACATTGGCATTGCATCTAAGCTACTGCTTTTAGATGCTATTGAGGACGGCTTTGTCATCTTAGATTGTATGATTGGTTTTACATCTTATGGAAGAGAAAATGGAAAACGTGAGGAAGCTATTTTCTTTCCTGTTCGTATCATTACTCAGGTTTTACCAAGTCTGCTATTCACTTCTTATGTGGTGTGCTAGCACTGATTAGAGTTCTCCCTTAAAATCTCAGGGAACATTTACAATTGCTCGAGATAAAGTATGATAGCTTAAAAAAAGATGCGACATACCGCCATGAAATGAGCAACATCATCAAATTGTTTGGGCGACTAATCTTTGTGTTTCGTTCACATTCAACGTGTGAATGAGATCTTATGAGAACCCCAACTGCCAAAACCGCGTCATTGTAAAAGTACGTCTATTCAGCATATCTCTTTTCACGTATTCGGCTCGGCTAAAGATCCCAAGTGGACCAAGTGACACCACGCCACTTTGCAAAATAGAGAGAGCAGCTTCATATGTATCATCCGGAAATGATGGTGTCGGACTACCGAGAGGCTAAATCGACTCGATTTATCCCCCTTGGAATCGACGTTCTTGGCCGGATTGCATAGTCGGAGTTTGCTTACTGGTTATCGAACTGGCTGCTTCGCTCTGTTGAATTCCGTTGCTTAAATTACTCCTCAAGAGCTCGTCGCCAATGGGCTCAGACTCATTCAAGGGCCATGATGCGTAAGCCCGAAGGTCAAAGAGAAAAAGGCCTTTAACAGCCCAATTGCTAGAGCATCGACCGCCTCTCATGAACGGGCCTTAATCAGGACTCTTGGAACAAGAAAACAGTTCATTTTTTTCCCTTTTATATTCAACGGTTTAAATTATATTAATTTAGAGGTTTTTTGTTGTTGTCATAATCAATTTTTTTTTTTATCAATTTAGATGGTTGGCAAAAATGAAATTTATGGCAATTGAGGAAGTGGGTCTTTTTTTGTGGTGCGAGGTCAACCTTCTTTAATGGGTCTAGAGAGCATTAGCTCATGCAGATTAAGAATAGGATGGGCCACGTTGAGTAATTAGAGAATGGACATCGAGCCGCCCCTATTAAAATCCATTAGCTGCAGTTACGTAAAGCTTTTGCACACTCCACCAAGGTGTCCAATGCGTATTCGACACCATATTGAGGTTGAATTATTGGGGATTATTAACTTCTCGTTGTTGTTGTTTTATTTATTTATTGATGCCGGGTGAATTGTGAAGAAAGACTTGATCTTTAAGTTATGTGATGGAATGGGACAATTCTATAACAAATTGGTTTTTTTTTTTTTAATTGGACCAAATATTTCGTGAAAGAGGGACGTTTTGTCTCTTGTTATTCTATGTAGAAATAGATAATATCTCATTCCACGTGATTGGCATCTTGAGTCTCGAGAAGTGTGATGTTTCACGTTTGGATCATCCTAATGAACTGTCTTATCCCAACTTGAATGGCTTGTCTTTGATCGGATCATAAAAATCAAATGATATCTCCTTGCATGGTCGACTGATATGTACGTGTCACGGATGCACTATTTCGGTATCATACGACGCGAGACAAATCTTATCAAGGTCGTTTTCTCAAATCACAATGCGAACACGCATACATGATACAATATGGCCCAAGGAAGATGAGAGTCCTTTCGCAGGCGATCTACACAATGAAAACCCTAAGAGAGAGACCAATGAAAAGACGAATGAAGGAAAGTGAATTCCCCAATCGCATCTGCTAGGTGCGTCGTGCTGGGCCACCCATCACCGATTTGACATTTACGGTTTCATAGTCATCAGCAATTTAGAAAATGGAAGGATAAGTTCCCCCCACCGACAGCACACCAACGTTTTCTAAGTGCTTATGCCCCCATCGATTGATGATTGAGCTATTGTCGGCTAAAGCGACCGAAATCGACCCAAATTCCACGGCGAGGATAATGATGATACGGGTCATCGTGCCCAAAAATCTGAAATCGCCCTTTCCGCTTTTGCCCTAATGGCGGGCAAAAGAGGGTCGAGCTTGTGAAAAGATGAAGAGGACAGCTTCCAAAATTGGGGAGGACAAGGAGTGTTGTCCATGGCACTTGAATCCCACGAGGCTTCTTATCGTCCCAAGCTCAAGAACCACACACGTTCCATCAACTCGATCGCCCTCAGCATGACACCTCCAATGTAGAGTACATCTCTCTCTTTCTTTTTCTTTTTTAAAAACAATAACAAAAGTAGAAATGGGCCTCCATAAATTAAGATAGAATCGGGATTACCCTAGAATCAAACTAGGGAAATTATGTTGATTCTAGGGAAAAACGGTCGACTAGGAAAAATCAGGGATGCCCTTAAACTACACAATTGTCGGAAGTAATTTGTTTATAGAAACGAACCCAAATATAGAGATTCTTTTTTCAATTTCTTTATTACAATCCCCTCTATAAATTTTTGCACCCTTTGCTATTCGAGTGGCTTTTATATACCTTTGACTTTATGGTTAGTGAGAGAGTGGATGGTTTCAACCCTCAAATTAAGGATGGATAAGGCAATCTGAGTAAATGTTACATGTATAAGTATGCATAAGTTGAGAAAATTAATGGATTAAAAATGGAAAATTTTCCTTAATTAGATAATTGTTAACAAGATATCTCTCTCTTCTATAAATATATATACGTATGTATATGTATATGTATATGTATGTGTCGGTGATTTATGGTGTTTAGACGTATATTCGTTGTATTATTTGCGGAATGATAGGCTCTGGCTACGAGAAGTTGAGAACGTCTACTTTAGCCCCATTGTTGCCATTTATTTTCGGTCATACCATTGTCCCCATTTATTACCCCATCGTGTAGTTATTTGTAGTCGATATTCAATGCTCAAAACACTTTTTTAATATATCTTTGTGTGGACTTCCTTAACTCTCGTAGATTTATTGGTTTCGTTTATTTCATGAGAAATAAATTATTTGGAAAATATTTTCTTAAAATTGATTATTTGTGTCACACGAAATAATTAATAAATGAAAAATATTTTCATTTTCATTGCCCACAATAATTTATATCTAAACATTTTCGTGGATAATAAAAATATTTTTCGTTCATTCATTTTTATAAACAATGTATGTCATTATTTAAAAAAAAAACATAATTAAAATCGTTCATAAAGGATAGAAAAAGATTATTGGTCGACATTCAAAATAGAGCCAGGTGATTTGTTATAAACCCCTTAAGCAAAAAAATAATCATTTCGATTCTATTCACAATTTTACTGGTACTAGTGATTTGTTATCCCCCTTTCAAAAAAAAAAAAAAAAAAAACATTTCGATTCTATTAATTTTACTGGCGTGCTTTCAAAACCCTAGTTTTCTCCCTCCATGACATGCAGTAATGTTCGTATTATATTTTCAGCGGCTGATTAATAGTTGCGTTTGGGATTGGGGTTAACATCACAAAAAATTCAAAACTATCCTTACCGTGACACAAATACCCCTAACTTTTATTTGTGTAGTAAAAAAAACCAAAACTTATACCAGTGTAATAAATATACCATAAATGGATTAAAATAAAGGATATATATCACACATATACAAGTATGAATTTTCCTAACATAAAAAAGTTAGGCATTTGTCTCGCAATGGGAAAATTTATGTTTTTGTATGACAAAAAAAAAAGTTTGGGATACATGTAGCTAACGTATTTCACTTAAACATCCTATAGTTCTTTATCTTCCACGGTTAATAATAATGTTATAAAGTATAAATCACTTGATAATCGGACAAAATAGAGAATAAAAATGAGCAATTGTAGATATTGATGTCTAGAAAATGAAAAATTTTGGAATCATACCGCAGTGCATATAGTACGTGGGTCTAATTTTTTTTTTTTTTGCTGTTATTTTGAAAATATTATTAAAAAAAGTACAAAATTTATTATGTGGATGCTAATTCACTCATAATTTTTTGAATTTTGTCAATATAATTTTCAATATTTATGTAAAAATTCTAATTTAGTCATCCTAGCCAATTGCTATTGGAAATTGCTGACATGACAATCCACTTAGCGTTAGAATGCACATGTGAGTTGTGTTATGGAAGTCTCAAATTAGAGAATTGGGATTTCGAAGAACAATTAATATATTCTAATTGATTCATAACTCATCACATTATTTTTTTTATTTTTTTTTTTGTGAATGTAAGTCCAACTATATACATTAGCTCACTCGACTTGGGCTCCCTTTTTGTGATATCCCCAAGTAAAGGTATTGGACTTAGAGCTAATGGTAAATTGGTGGGTCCAATCTGTTTTCGATGTTTGGTGAATATATTAAAAATGAAATCTTATAATCAACGCTTGTTCAAGTGGAAATTGCTATCATGGTTGGTTTGATGACGCAAAGATAAAGACCACCATAGGTGATGCAATCTTTAGTTAATTGTTGTGCATTGCATTGATCTTAATTGGTTCATAATTTTTTTTTTTACCAAGAGCCCACGACTTACGTACTTAAGCTTCTGAATAAAAGTAAGTCAAACTAAATATTATGATGAACTTGGATCTAGGCTCTCTTTTAATAGTCTTCCCTACTAAGGTATTGGACTTCTTACGCGCTTTCCTAATACATGGGACGTCAATGTGTTGGGTAGAACTATCAATGATAACCAAACGCCATATTAATTATTTTCGGTGATAATAAGTTGAAATGACTATTTTGGAACTTTCACAATAGTTTAAGGTGATAGTGGTTTATGATCGAAGTAATATTCGTACGATGGACCAGAAGCAATTGGGTGAATAATCCAATTTTTGGTATTTCTGTACTTTCGCTGTATATGCAGGTCCAGTGAAAGTACAATGTTCGCGGAATACACCGACACGTTGCAAGCGATCACCAGGGGTGCAGGCATTTTACTGCCGGTCCATGCGCTTCCTCCAACCCCGACACGTGTCGTCTTACGGACCGTTTTTCCCTGTAACCAAGGAGCCGTAAATGATTAAAGGTTAAAAAAGAAAAGGGTATTCACCAGTCCCGCTCCCACTTCAATTCACCTGCAGACTTTCCCGAGCAGATGCGTGCTGCTCGGCCACTCAACCGGCGACACGTCGCTGGCGACTGTGACTTTGTACCAGCGTCTGTTTGACAACTGATAGTCTGGTCTGCGATCGATTAAAAGTCCCCTGGCGCCTGGCGCCTGGCGCCTGGCGCTATGCACGCCCGCCAGAGCCCAAGGCGACGACAGGTTAGTACTGCACTCGCTTTTGTCGTTTTCTATTTCATCTAATTATATCACATGGGAGAGAGATTAATTGAGAATATTTAAAACTGGTTTACAAATTTCGTTCACGAGCGACCGTAATTTAATGACTAGTTTGGTTGACCATGCGAGTTGCATTCAGGATCCGGTCATACTCCCTCATTACATCAATTTGTAAGTTAATTTTTGCAAACCATTTTTAGTGGAATCAAACATTGTAATGAACGTAAGTGATATTAGGTGTTGCCATGTATGATCTAAAGTATAAGGAACTGTGACTTTAACAATAAATCGACCTTCAGACACATAACTACCAAATCACAGTGGACATAATAAGACTTTCTTCTATCATGAAAGCCTTACTCATATAACTAGTAACTACCCTTTCAAATGACATATCTCTTGAAGGATAATTCTTCTAAAAGTCCTTAACTTATTTCATGGTAACTAATTTAGTCGTAAACTTTTTAATTATGCCAATTTAGTCTTAAACATTTTAACGATTTGTCATTTTATTTTAAGCCTTTTAATTGTGCAAATTTTGTCTTAAACCTCCCTATTATTCAGATATTTGATTGAAAAGACCACATCGACAAATCATCAAAATATTTATGACTAAATTAGCAAATCATTAAAAGGTTTATGATTTTATTGACATAATTGAAAGGTTTAGCTTTGAATTGGCAAATCGTCAAAATGTTTGATTAAATTGACACAATCAAAAAGTTTATGACTTAATTGACCTCCTTATAGTAGGTTTATGAATTTTTGGATAATTATCCCCGTCTCTATGTGATAAGAGAAAATGAGAGTTTTTTAAATAATTGAAAGTCTATTATTGAATCCCTCTGCATTGAGATATGTCTCCTCATTAATTTGCCAATATAATGAATTGTCAGATCATGCGTGCCTTCGGCTGCGTCAGAGTTTCTTGATGAGTTAGTAGTGATATCAAAAGGCCTTCGTGTTAAATAAATGACCGGCTTGACTATTTAAGATGCAAATTCTTGTAGAATTCAGTGCATAAGGAAGTTGCCTTATAATTAATTCCTAGAGTAGGGTAGGATAAATAGTACCAAATTAAATTTCAAAATCCACGAGTTACATCGATCAATGTCAAGAAAATTCATCTCTCCAATTTGACCCTTATAGCTAGTACACACTTGCCCTCCATATGCATCAATGATAAATAGCCTTTCAAAATAAATGCAACGCCTTGTCCAATCTAGTAGATCTTTTACATCATGATGTGCAGGGGCAAAACCGTAACAGTGACCTTGAAAAAAAATTAGAGGGGAAAATTTTGTTCATGGCCCCACATGTAGATATTTTAGGTGAGCATATTTCACGAAAAATCAATAATTTTATTAAAATAATTGTTTGTATCATTTAAAGAGATTAGTCAATGAAAAGTATTTTTAATATCATCAATAATCTCTGCATAAATGTTTTCGTGAAGATGAAAGCACTTTTCATCAATTAATATCATTAAGCAATTTAAGTAATCATTCTAAAAAAAACCATTCTCTAAATTGTTGATCTTTCTACTTAAACAAATACGACAATGACTATATTTTGCTCGTGGCGGAGAATAATTTATTAATACCATTCATACTTTACTTATGATTAGTCAATGTCAATCTTCAAAACTTATTTGGAAGATTTTGCACATCCCATTTACCAAACCCTAAGTAAGATTTTTTTTCCCCACATTTGCTAGGGTTGTCGTCTAGTGTCTCCGGACACTCGTCAATCTCACTTAATATAGATTTTTTATTTTTTATTTTCAAATGCTAGTTGAACATAACACAAAGACGTATTACATAGGAAATGATAACATTTTTCTATCGAGGTGTTTGACAAGTAAACAAACCTATCTCCTATAAAGATTGGTAAATAAATTACACAATGGGGAACAATAAGGTCAAGTCTTTTTGAAAAATATCACAAGTAAGCATTAAAGGATGGCCCTTATTTGAAAAGTTTGCACAAATTTTGAGTTTTTTTCGAAAGCTCCAATTATTGGAATCCACAATTGATGGCCAAACAATCATTGAGGTCTAACTATATAGTCAGTCGGCGTGGGCCTTTTGCGAAAATGAAGTGCCATCAATGGCAACCATCTTTCCGGTTTTTATTTTTTTGGATCATCGAATGAGATTTTATTAAGAAATGCTTAGGAGATACTTGTTAAATATTCGAATATTTTTTTTTGTCAATTCCAAAGCTCAATTCTTTTTTTTTTTTTCACGTTTGCACAATAAATACATCACAAATACAAATATTTCTTAAATAAATAGGTATGATTAATAAGTGTCCCGAAGCATTCCTTAATAAATCCTCTATGAATATTACTGATTTTCAAAAAAAAAAAGAGAGTCGTAACTTAGCAATAATTTGACTTGCTAATAACTTATACACTCCCTAACCTACATAGTCATCCAAAATAAAGTCAATTTTAGTGATGTACTATCTATGAGATGAGATGTTGTTGCACATGCCTTGCACGGAGAACTAAATAGATCTAAGAACACTGTAACAAACTCACCTCATGTCCTCAACAAGAAGAAACAAAGGCACAACAGAGAAGAAAGATCAGAGTTTAGTATTTTTTAATGTACATTATACGGCTCGGTTGTAAATGTGATTCGATTTCAACAGACATCTCTAGAAATAGAGTTTTTCAATTGAGATTTCAAAACCGGCATACGTGATCAAAGGGAAATTTACCCAACCAGTCCTTAGCATAGTGCTAAATCTTTGCACGACATTATGACATAATCATTTCGGTCAATTTTGTTGGAAATTGCTGACGTGGTTGTCCGTCAATAGACATCTCTACAATAAGTTTAAGACTGTTTGATAATTGAATCGCTGATGAACATCGATCTATCAAGTTGTGATATTTTTCCTTTTTAGTGTGCGGCATTTGGGCTGATTAATTTTCTTAATTAAACAGGATAAAAATTCTCTCCCCTCTCTAGGAGAAGAAAGACCAGCACCTTCTTTCATAGGCAATTAAGAAAACGATATTGAACGCTAAAAGCAACCCAATTAGGCAAGTGGAAGAATTAGATCAATGCCACCCCCATTTATGCCTACTTACGAGAATGCTGCCCTAAGAAGGCATAACATTCGACTTCACCAATTAAATAAGGGAGTTAATGATTGTAAATGCAAATAGGAGAGAGAGATTTATTTGGACTTATATTGCAAAGGGCTGTGCCGTTAATGAGTACTCTCTAGGCACTTATTAAATGTATTTTAATTGCAATAATCCACTTTTCAAGGAAGGCACTAATTGTGAATAATACGAAAGCAATTAGTGTATTGAAAACTGTAGATTTCCTTAATAATCTCTTAACAAATATCCATATGGCACTTCTGCATTTGGTTTGGCTTTGAAAATGAGTGTTGGGGAAATATAAAGGCTTTTAACCTAAAGGGTTTTGGGGAAATGAAATTCCCATTGCAAAATACCGTACACGAGCGAGCCTATATACATGTTGCGAGGGACTACATTTCGTATTATATTCACTTGTGTAATTTTTTTTCTTTCTATGCATGGAGTACTAAGAGGAGCGTGAAAAAATGCGCACATAAATACATTATTTGAGTATGCTTGTGGAAATTAGGAGAAGATAAAAGTCCTTTACGAGAATGAATATTATTCTCTTGCTAAAATAAAATACCTGCTTTTATTTGTGTAAGTCTAGTTCAAAAATACGCAAAAGATTAAGTAATCTTCTCACATTGCACAAGTCAACATGCTAGTTCGCTTTCGAATGTACTCCTCTTTTTTATGAACAACAATACTGAATACATGAAGATTGCTTTATAATATTAGCTTATTGGATATAATAGCAAAATATTTCATCGTTGTTTTTCCTTCCTAAACTTTTATTGATTTTCAGATATAAATCGTTTGCTTATTATGATTTACCTTTTATCACATCCCTTAATAGTTCGATTTACCGAGTACACCCTGGCGGCTCCAACGAAAGGGGCAAACAGCTAGAGAAAAGATGCTACTGGCGTTTTGATTTTCCAAGAATTAGAAAGAAAGAAATAAAAAGTACAGCAGCCTAGATACTTCTCTCCTCAAGTCGACACGTGTTCCCCCGACCCAGGTCACTTTCTAAGGTTTCCGTTGAAGTCCAGTGGGCATTGTCGAGTAATCTGTGCCTTCGGTCAAATCAATATGAATTATCATGACAAGGACAAATAAACCAAACTTATAATTAAGGACTTTATTTTATTTTATTTTATGGCTAACAAGATTGGGAGGCGGTCAGCTATCAAGCACCAATATTCTCTAGGAGCACGTTGGACGCTCCAACACGTGTTCCATACTTCTCGACACTATTCAATACTCTTCGAAATTTAGTTAACACATGTTGAAAAATCCGACACCTGGTCAACTCTATCAACACTCTTCGACACTCGAGTCTAGAATTCGACATGCGAGTTTGAAATTCTAACATGGGTCAATTATAAAAATTGTTAAGAAATATGTAAAAAATAATAATGGGGAAAAAATAAAAACCTAAGTTTCTTTTCTCTTCTGGTTTTCACTTTGTGAGACACACATTTCACTTCCCAAAATTTTCTTTTTTTATCTTCTCTTCTTATAGTCTCTAAAACCCTAGTTTAGAATGTGGATTGCTTGTTTTTTCCTCCAGTTTTATGAATTATTAGAATGGAGTTGAATTTTTCAAATTGAAATAATAAATCATATTAACAAATGATGGATTAATGTTTTTAGTGTAAATTCATTATATAGTCTTTTATTATGATTTATTTATTCGTGAATTTAAATCAAATTAATTTGATTAAAATAATCATAAAAATGATAATTTATTATGTATATATAAAAATATATATTTAATATACAACGTGTCTCAACGTGTCGAAATTTTTTATTTTTTGACAAATAACGTATTAGCGTGTCATGTTGTGTCGCGTCGTATCGGGTCATGTGTTAGTATCAGTGCTATTTAGGCGACTAGTAATATGGCCATCTCCTTAGACGTTACTATATGAGTTTTATATTTGTAGTGAGAATATTCAATTTTTGAACCATAACTAATATTTATTTTGAACGAACCATTTGTTCAGCACCGCCGGATGTGAATTGGAGTAAAACAGAAGTGATCATTATACTTGAAACAAGCTGAATTTAGGCCATGGATGAACAAGGATTTTTCGACTGTGGTGCGGCTGAAGTCTCATACAATGCATGTTGAACAAGCAATTTGTGCGTAATTGTCGAAATTAATTAGGTGATTTTTTCTTTTCTTTTTTGACTCTCCATGTTATGGAAGAAAGAAATAATGAGAGAGAAAGTCCTCAACTTGTCGTTGTCTTTCGAACTAGTTTTTTTGTCAGCTTCCAATTGACAAAAAAATCTCAACTGGCTATTTATTATTCGTCCACTTGGCCGTCGTTTAATAAACGAGCTTGTTAAGGTTCGGAACAACTTCGTTCATCACAAAAATGCAGTTTAACACAAAATGATGTGGTTTTGTATCAAACTGCAAATTATATGAAATAAAGGCAAAGTTCTTAGGAACGGGGGGAGGGGATCCCTAAGAGGATGAGTGCAAGAAGAGGGACCGGTGACCTCAAGTGCCCTCGCTTGGTCGTCTGGAGCTCGCGAGGGCTGCCTTGGCCGACAACAAAGGCACACCCTTTCCTGTCCTCACTCTCTTATCTCTCTCTTTGTTTCCTACGATTTTTTTGTTTTTGTTTTTTTGTCTTTTTAACCTAATTTAGCACCATATTAGTGCTATTTTACCCACAAAAAGAAGAAGAAGAAGAATATATACAAAGATGCCATATAGATTTTCCGTCCAAGAAAAATCTACGGAAATAACTATCGCGAAAAACAACTTAAGTTTTAGGACATGATTGAATTAAAAGAAATTTCAGAATTAAATTGACAAATTGGCGTAAATTCTAAGCCTCTGGCTGTGATTACCCTACAAATGCAAACGAGAGTTTGTCGTCAGCTTTTTGTTTGGTCGATATTCCTTTGTTCTTTTGCCAGATATTTGCTTGATACAACAAGAGAAAGGTGTTCAACATCAAGCAATCGTGATGGACATGAAAATAGGATACGGTGGAAACCCTGGTTTGTCAAAGAGTGTTACCGAGCAAAAATGACTACATAATCGCCAAATACGCAGTTTAGGCCATATTAGTATTTTGTCATATTCACCTTTATTGTTATAAATTAGGTTTACGATGTGGATTTTTATAAAGTTTGGTATCAATGTAAAAACCAACTTGCTTACTCATCATTAGATGATGGACATGTAGGAAAATTCGATTACAAAACCAATTTCAAACACACATGTCAATTCTTCAACCGCAAATATAATTCCTTTTTAACATTGACAGTGGACCTCTCAAAAGGGAAAATCCGTGTCGTTTTTCTTTGTAAACAAAAGTCGATGACATAATATGTATTGTTACTGTACATAAAACAAAAGCTCTCGTGAACATTGTCAAATTCTATAAGGTATAGACAAGTTTATGACTCACAATTACAAAGGGGCCTAAAAGCCGAGAGGGAAAAGGAAATGCTATGTACGGTACATCTAGACTATTAGGGTTTGTTTGTTTATTTTTGTTTATACTTTTGCTCCCGGGAACAAATTTTTTTTTTCCCGGAAATAGATTTGGAACAGAAACAAGAAGTAGAAAAAAGTTGTTTCTTGTTTCCGAGAACAATTCCGAGAAACAGTTCTTTTTCTTTCTTTTTCTTCTTCTTTTTCTTTCATTCTTCTTCCTTTTGGCCGGTCGCCGACCTCGGCCATGGCCGGCGACCGGCTGTCGAGGGCGTCGGAGCGTCGCTGGCCCTTGGTGAGGTTGATCTCATGCCGCCTGGGCGAGGCCGAGCCTCGTCGGTGGCCAGGCGAGGTCACCGGCGAGGCTCGACCTCGCCCAAGCAGCTCGAGGTCGGCCTCGCCCTGGCCAACGAGGCTTGGCCTTGCCTTGGCTAGGTGAACTCGAGCTCCCCCAGATCTGGCGAGGCCGAGCCTCGCCTAGCCACGGCGAGGTCGCCGGCCCCTCGTCGGCCGGTCGCCGACCAAAAGGAAGAAAGAAGAAAAAAAAAAAAAAAGGAAAAATATAATAAAATATTGACAAATTAAAAGAAACAAAAAAATTATACAAGTTTACCAAACGCATTTTTATTCCTGAAGTAGAAATTTTTTACAGTTACCAAGTGCGTTCTTATACTCAGAAATTGTTCTCTGGAACATAAACAAAAAAAACTATTTTTGTTCAAAAATTGTTTCCCGGAATAGAAACGTTATCAAACGCGCCCTTAATTGATATAATAAGTAAGTGGATCATGTTCAATTTCAAATAAAAATTTCTATGTCACATGTTTAATATATAAATTTAATTATTGATTTTATTATATTATTCTTTGTCATATTAATTAGATTGTGCATATTTGGCGATTCTCATGAGAGAAGATTGATCTTTAATTAATTTCAAAATACCATGACGAGAAATCATAAGAAAACTCACTCTTCCTTACACGCACGCCACATCGTGCTCTAGGTTAAATAGAGATGTGATCTCCAAATTTTTTGTCCGGAGCAATGCTAAAGATGCTAAAAAGGTTTAGCAAGTAGGATGACTAACTTGAAATGGGCAGTCAATTAACCAAGTCTAACGGTCAATTATTGCGTTACACGCAATGAGAAACATTTCGAGAAAATCTCTCTATATATTGTGGTTACATAAGTAGCCTACCTATTTGTATTTATGCAAATTAACCTAGGACGAGCCATATATGCATTCGACATTCAAAAGACTTTATCGTTTGTGCTTCCGGAAATAGCTTAGAAAACCACATACACTTTTCATCCAGACTAATCTGACAGAAAAAAAGGAAAACGAAAAGAACGCCATCAAGACTAATGTAATGAAAAGAAAACCCTATTACTAATTTTGAGAGTTTTCTTGTAGACCCATCACATCATCCATCTAAAACAATGCAATGCACACAAATAATGACAAGGGAACATGTTAATATACAGCAAACCTACCAGGGCTTCCCCTTCCTTCATTAGAGTATAATAACTGTTCCCTTTTCTATCTCCTTTTTGTACCCTAGCTTTTGAGCTTCTTAAGAAAGTTTGCTCGGCTCTTAACCAGGACTAGAAAAGATCAGAGAGAGAAAGAGAGAAAGAGAGACAGAAATATGGGGAGAGGGAAAGTAGAGCTGAAGAGGATAGAGAACAAAATCAACAGGCAAGTAACATTTGCAAAGAGAAGAAATGGGCTTCTCAAGAAAGCTTATGAGCTCTCTGTTCTCTGTGATGCTGAGGTCGCCCTCATCATTTTCTCCAACCGTGGCAAGCTCTATGAATTCTGCAGCAGTTCTAGGTACTCTACTTATCTACTTTGTCATCTCTCTCGCTTTCTCTTTCCTTGTTTCGTTCTTTCTTGATGGATTTTCCTTTTTCTTGTTTCTCCTTTATTTTCCTGTTGATGAATTAAGTCACATCCTGCGAATTTTTCTGTTTCTGCCTGTTCGCATGTTAATCTTGAGGGTCTTTCTGGGTTATTCTTCCCTCTTTCGTTCTTTCATTTCCTTTTTCCGGAACCCTATTTTCCTGAGAATCTGGGTATTTCTTGATAAACTACATAATAATCTTCTTGCTGCAACTTGGCGAGTTTTTAGGTTGCCTCTTTTCATGTCAGCAACATATGTTAATTTTTGCCCCAAAAAAGTCTTCAAAATAATGACCTTTTGAGTTTTAGTTCTTCTTTTCTTTTAGATTGCCTTCGATCTTCATGGAGTTAGGTTTCTGGTTTCTTGTTTTAGGGCTAGCTCTGAGCGTTGCAAAGAACATCCTTAGTTGTAAGCAGACAGAACTAAACAATCTCGTAGCTTGGTTTTTCTTTATTTTCCTCTTGTTTGTTCCCCTTTTTGCCTTTTGATTTGTCTTAAAGTTTCTTGTGCGTTCCATTTTGAAGAGAGGATTGCCAATTATGTCCATCAGTCAAGAAGTTGCCGTCGGGGAAACTGAAGGACAGAAGGCAGGAGCAATTAAACTGAATTAGTGTGTTTGTTGATGGATTTATTAAAAATAAAAAAACAGAAACAAGAAAACTGAAATTTACTGTTATGATATGTTCCCCGGAGATGTGATGTCTTGCAGGGAGAGTCCGCTGCAATTTTGGTGCTGCAGTTAAAGGAATTTTCCAAAAGAAAGAAAGAGAGAGAGAAAAGGCTGCTGTTACTTATTTCCAAAGCTGCTAGCTTTCAAATATCTGAAAACCCTAAAACAAATAAAAACAATATAGTTTTCTCTGTCAATTTGTTTATCATAAAATGTATGTCCTTTCAAAATTTTCCTTCTATTTCGATTGATCTTTTTTGTTTATATTTTTTAGAGTGCACATTGGAATGACTTTTAATCCGTTTCACAGCCGACGAACCCTCTTAACACCTGGACAACATCTCTACTCATAACACCTCAACTTAGGGTTACGATGAACTAGTATTTTCCTTCCAATTCTTACGAGGGGCTATCTTCAAAATAGGCTGATTTAACCATCTTATAAATATACATAGTTCTGTTTCTCATTTTTTTTTGTGTAGAACATAATAGGGATCAATAAAGATAATACTTGGACAATTTACTCCATGATAAGTCAATCAAAAAGGTTGTCAAAAGGGGACATCCATGAATACTAACGGGCGAAGAACAAATTAGCAACATTGCTTAGAACTTATAGAACGTGTAATTTGTATTTGATGACCGTACATAATAGAAAGAGAATCTACATTTTATCAACATGATCTTTTTTTTTTTTTTTTTTTTAATTTGAGAGCACACGTCTTGCCTACCGTCGGAGCCACTCTATCATTCATGACACTGATACTTGAACCGGTCAACCTTGTTTGCAAATGGCATACATGACAGCTTTAGAAGCTATTCGACAATCATGCATAATTTGTCCATTGGTTTATGAAGTTATGAATGCACAATAATGTGAAAATATATTATTAAGTGATAGGACTATTAAATTGTATATCATGCAACCTATGCCTTCATTGGCTCTCGGAATGAATTTAGTTTCTCATTAAATCAACAGCTACTTTGTAAAAGCTTCTTTCTGGGATAATGAATTCTCTGAAGGGCTATACTTATTAGTTGACCAATTCTGCCTAGTTAGTTTTATGCATATGCAAGACTCGCCGTTTCTCATCTCTTTTCTAATGGGAAGATTACCCAATTAGTTCCAAACTATTGTACGGCCATTTGCAATTTTCGGCAAAAACTGACCCGAATGATTATATTGGAATTATGTGTTAAGGTTAGACTGAATTTGCAAAAATTTTCAAAAAAATCGAACTCAATTAATATCTATACAATAGGTTTAAGACTGATTGGATAATTTTTTCCTTTTCTAATGTGCCCGATCAACTAATCGTTTGATTGCAAAAATCATGATAGATCAAGTTCTCGAATAGAAGTAGCTTGAGCAAAACCGCCTAAATGTTTGCACTTATAAATTGTCATTAGCAGTTTTACAAAGTAAATATGAATGAATTTGCTGAACATGGCTAGCAATGGCTATACATCTACATGCACCTATATCAATAGTAATATATATGTGGAAATGAGACTGCTAAATGCTTGAGCTAATTTAAAAATTTGCGTGTATGTTATTTTTTCTTCACTTTTTGTGATTCCTTTTTGGGTCATATATCTCATGGTCTCTCTTCCCAATTTGTCTCTTGGACATTCTTAGCATGATGAAAACAATTGAGAAGTACCAGAAGTGCAGCTATGGTTCACTTGAGACCAACTGCCCCATCAATGAGATGCAGGTATAGGCCCCCCTTTTCTTTTAACTAATTAATTATGTTTCCGTCTCTAATCACTAGACTAATTACCGCCATTGAACTTAATCATTTCCGCCTTCTTTGAAATATATATTATACGACTCTTCTTATAGCTCCATCTTTTTTGGCTTAAACAGAACAGCTACCAGGATTATTTGAAGCTAAAAGCAAGAGTGGAGGTCCTCCAACGATCTCAGAGGTAGTTCTCCAGTTTAAATTGTTAATAAACTCACAAGTTCATGCTGGTAATTAATTAACTACAGAATCGGTATCCTTGAACATTTCTGTCCCAAACTAAAAATGAAAAAAAGGGTTTTGGTGTTTCGGTTGGCGCTGACTTCCTCGATGAATTTTGGTGTACTGAGTAAAGGAGACGACGTAATAGGATCCATGAGCCGGACCTGGATTTATGAGATAATACTTGATCATTGTCATCACCGTTATGATGCTCTTTGGACTAACACTCAATTTCGGTTCATTAGAAACCTCCTTGGGGAGGAGTTGGGTCCCCTAAACTCGAAGGAGCTGGAGCAACTTGAGCACCAGTTGGAGAATTCTCTGAAGCAAATTCGGTCTGCAAAGGTGATGAACACAGCACTAAAACTCGACGTTCAAACGTGTAATTTGCTGACTACTTACACGAGAAAAAAATCTCGTTGACCGTTCGTGTGTTATATCCAATGCAGACCCGATTCATGCTTGATCAACTGGCTCATCTTCAGCACAAGGTATGTGTTGTATCTCGTGTGATTATCACCACGTTTTTTGTTTTATGAAATTACGTTTAATTTAGGTTGTTGATTCTTTTTATCTGTACCCAGGAACAAATGCTGGTTGAAGCTAACAGAGAATTAAGGAAGAAGGTAATATCGTTCCCAAAAGTTCATCTACACACATGTTGCAGCGTTGCACACGTTCAAATATATACGGCATTAGTTTTTTAAGACTGTTAGATTACAGCTAAAAAATATCGAATACCACATTTATGAAATTAAATCATTGACGTTCATTAGACTTTATAATTCAAGCTAGAGGCAGAAGTCTGCATTGATGATATTCACAGAACTTCGCATCTGTTAGTGTTGCCGAAGCTCATTTTCCTATAGATCCCATATTAGCTTCAAGCCTTGATGCTGTTATTGAATCTGCTCTTGGACTGACTATATTGTTCATCAGTTGGAAGAGAGCAATGCAAGAATCCCTCTCCGCCTTGGATGGGAAGCTGAGGATCACAATAACATTTCATACAGCCACCTTCCCACACAGTCGCAAGGATTGATCTTCCAACCCTTATGCGGCAACCCAACATTGCAGATCGGGTAATTCGATCTTTGACACATGGTTCGACAGTACATTTCAAGGGTTTTTTTTCCCACTAAAAATTCCAAATGGATCGTGCCATTTCGAAGTTGTGACGTATCTACTTTTCTAATTCGACAGGTACAATCCTGCAGGCTCGAATGAAGTGAACGTTTCGGCTGCCGACCAACATCCCAACGGATTCATTCCCGGATGGATGCTCTGAATCGTTACGCAAGTGAACTGCTTGCTGGAAGTTCCATATCAAGTATATTTTCCGGTTTTTGCTATGATATATGACTCTTCTTCTTTTGGATGACCTATACGAAGATCCATCATTCGTGGATAATATCCATGGACGTGTACCCTAAGAGGAAGGACAGTATGAATCCAATCTAGCTTACTATTTTGTATAAGAATAAAGATCTGCTTTGTCATGCTGCTGATATTTGGAATTCATCTATGTTATTTAATGTATGGAATCCTTTTTTGATTGTGAATGTTTACATTTGCGGCGCCATGCATGTCGTGTAGTTGCCTTACTTCAACTTTCTAAATGTCACCCAGCATATTTGTGTGTGTGTGTATATATATATATGTGTGTATAAACATATATAGAGTCATGGTACCAAAAGAGCCTTTACCTAACATTCACGTGTTATATAGTGATTAAGTTAAACTCGAGAAATTTACCTAATTAGTCCTAATTTTAATTATACGGATATCAATTTAGTCATAAATTTTTCAAATTTGCCAATTTGGTCCTAAACGTTTGTGTCAATGCTAATGCAGTCCTTCTGATCAATTTTTGCTAGATTACTTATGCGGCGACATAGTTATTGCCGGCCATAAGGACAACATTGAAATTTCATAAAAAAAATTAATACTGAATTGGCATCTATTCAAATAGATTTAGGACTAATTAGATAAATTTCCCCGAGTTTAATTCAGCCCTTCAAATTTCTTTCTATTGACTTTTATAGCATGCACCGGTACAATTAGAAAGAATCGGTACATAATATTTTCCGGATGATTCCGTCCACTGTCATACGTTAAAATTTTCTTTACATCGGCAATGGTTTTGTGATTTCCGTAGTTGCCATAGTTACATTGTATATACATGCACGATGCGATCAATAGTGTCGCATGTGGAAGAAAGACTTTCCAGACCGATGTGTTTCCTTTACACTCCTGCTTCCACCTATAATCGAATGGTTTAAAGAGGTTTAACCCGTTTAAGCAAGTTGATTAAGGTGGTTTGACATGTACACGCGCACATACATGCTTGAAAAACTCTAAAGCTTCCGTTCGAACTCAAGTTTTGTTTATTTTACAAAAAGTGAATAATTTGGAATACGGTTCTTTAAAAATGATCACTTATATCACTAAAAATAATTAATCAATGAAAAATATTTTCATTATCGCCAATAACTTATGTCAATATATTTTAATGGACAATGAAAATATTTTTTATTCATTCATTTTTGTAAGAAATATGTGATAAATTCTAGAAATAAATATTTTTCAAATAATTCATTTTTCTCGAAATAAAGGGAGCCTCATTGTATTTTTTTTCACCTAATCTCTAATTTTCCTAATCATAAAGCATCAAAAACTTAATATGAACGGGAAGACATTATTGAGGAATCTGGATTTCTTCACGCGTACTTGAGAATATTGTAGGATTATTAACTATAGCATTTTGAAAATAAGATAAACAGATACTCCCAAACCATAAAAGATATTGACAAAGTTAACAGAAATGAATTTCGTGCTGTGACAATGATTAACATTTTTTAACTGGTCGAGGGGCATGATCCTCGTATGGTTTTTGTAATCGTTTGTGTTAAAGATATCAGGAGATCTACTTGATTATAAATATCTCTCAAAATTATGTATATATCTCATTTGATAGTGCATATCTTTGAATATGTTATCTATAATAATCATCTCATAAAGCCTATAAATAGGATGATGTAATCTTTATTATAAATTAAATTAAATTATACAGAAATTCCTTAAATTTGTATTCCACATTATTATTCTCAACTTGGTATTAGAGCCTAGACAATCCTAGAGCAACGGGAGCACTTTAATGCACCTCAGAAATTTTCCAATTATGTTTTTTCCTCTTTATCATTCTCAAAGATGCACCCTTGCACCCCAAGCAAGCAAATCCATCCCTGCCACTCGATAATGTTCACCCAAGTGCATCATTCGTGTCTGAGTAAGCGCTATGATTGTTGTGTTACGATGTCTCTAACATATTGCCAAATCGAGTCCGCAAAGACGCGTCTTCGCACAGTAACTTTCCCCTCAACAAAGCCCGGTTTATTCCACTTGTTGTAATCACGCCAGCTGTATCGATCATGTTTAAGTTACTGTCCCGACAAGAAAATCAATTGCAAAGGATGCATGATGCTCAGCTCCAATACCTCCAATTCTCGACTATTCACTTCTCATTTCAAGAAGCTGACTCCACCACCAAATTCGCCTCTGTCAGACAATTAACATATTGAAACCTTCCTATCAACGAAAGCTGGAGTCATCACATGCACCATCACCCGTCACCTCGCCTTAGATCTGTTGAGCTCATTTGTGATATTGTTCAGATTATTTTATTTAAACTCAAGTTTATTTGTTTCAATACACCTTGCGTTTGAAGGGATGTTAGCAATATTAGGTGATCTACTTGATTATGAATATCTCTCAATATTATGTATATATCTCATTTGGTAGTGCAAATCCTTGATTGATATGTTACTTCAATAGTTATATTATAAAATCTATAAATAAGTTGATGTAATCCTCGTTATGAATATATCGAATTATACAAAAATTCCTCAAATCTGTCGTCTACATTATTATTCTCAATTGTTTGATTGGAAAATCTTAAGAGATTTCAAATCACAATTTTGTCCATTGAGAAAATGAGACAAATGGTCATTTTAATTTTAATTCAATGTGTAATATTGATCTCGAATTTACAATTTGTCAATATAGTTCATGAACTTTAGCCCAATATGCAATATCGTCCCTGAATTTTTACTTTGTTCAATGTGATCTCCGAATTTGTTAGATACACATGTAGCTTTATTCTATGTGGATATCTTATGTGGATAATTCACATGTACATTTTTTTTTGTCCTTCATTGGAATTCAACTGATTGGAAGCCAAGTGAATAAATTTCGTTAGCGCACTTCGGCCACTCAAGGTAGCCCCCTATCGAACGCATCTCTCGGATAGACTTGTTTTTCCCTGTAGGCCGACAGCTCCCATCCCATCAGTCACCTTTCGAAGCTCTTTCCCGTCGGCCCTCGGGTCAATGGGCGATATAGAGTGAGGCGCCTATAGGGAGAGTTCCCATGATGTAAAATAAAAGTTTTGCGAACCCCCTTTGTGAGGAGGCACCCCTTCTCTCGAAGTTACAGGGCTATTTTGCCGAGTTCCTTAGAAAGAGTTGTCTCGCGCCCCTAGGTATTCTCTACCTACCCATTTTCATACACTCTAGAGACTAGATCAAACATTTTTCAAAAGTTCAGGGACCACATTAATAAATTAAAAATTCAAGGATGACATTGCACATTGGGCCAAAGTCATGGACCATTTGTGTAATTATCTCTCTTCCATTCAGGTCAATTATCGCATGTCAAGTGTTATAAAATTTCTTATATTTCTTGTAAATGATAGCACTGTAGGGTGGATGGAAGTGAAGTTCGGATATAACTGGTGTTTTTATCATTTGGGCCTTGTGTGGTTTTTTAGTTATCATCAGGCCCATTAAAATCTGTTCTGGGTTGGTTAACCTGAGCGTCCAGGCTTTGAGCCCACATTGAGCCCAATTAAGCCCATAAGTAACTGGGGCGAGGAGAAACAGAATCATTGGGCTTGGCGCCTAGAAAAAAATTATAAGTTCTCTTCATGACTTTTGACAATTTTTTTTTCATATGAAAAAGGGTTAAAGCATAATACAAAAATTTATCGTTGTGAATCTACTATCTCTATTTTATCACCTAATAATACATGAAGTAAACCTGTAGGAGGTAATGAAAAAAACTAGTGTTCAAGTGCTCGTCGATTCTAAGATTAGCAAGCGAGTCAGTACAATAGTTTCCTTCCTAAAAGTATCTTATACATTAAACTCAAAATGAGAGTGCAGTAACCCTTTTAATATCTTTAACCAAAGCATGACCAGCATTAGGGGACATTTTGACCTTTAATTTAACCTTAGAGTTGGAAACTTGGGATTCGATTTACGAGACATTTCCCATATCGAAAGAATGACAATTAAATTTATCTCAAATTGTTATAATAGCTAATTAGACCATAGTTTTTCGCATTTTCACTGGAAATTGAGACGAAAGTCTTATTTTGATGATACCCTTTTTGCCAAACCAAACATGCTAGGTTTTTCTGACGAGATTCTCGAATTTCGATTCCTTATTTGACCAAAAACAAAAAAAATTCATTTTCCTTTCTCTTTTTTCTCTTTTACTTTGGCCTATCTACTTGTTATTATTATCATTTCTGAATACCCACCTAGTGAAAAGACTATACTGAAACAGAAAAGGCAAAAAAAAAGAACCAGATTTCGAGCTTAACTCACCATCAACATGTGAAAAGCAAGAGGGCCATGGGACATGAAAGAAGCCGACTGCTGTGACGTCGTTTTCGATACCTCTTTTCAATACCCAATTTGGCCAATCAAAGCGATCCATCTATCGAGATGAAGAGTTGGAGACCCAACTAATCCACTCAAGGTGCAATTATTACTATACTTACTCACTTATTTTTATTTTTAATTTCGAGGGTATCCATTGCCGTCCGAAAGTGAAAAAATCTACCACAAATTTCAGTAAACTCTTGCATTACTATATATATACACACACACACTTTTTCGGGTTGGTATATGCGCACGGGTCGTTGCCCTGATTCGTTCTGTGGAAAATGAGGTGGTTGGAGCACATTGTATTCTGGTTTTGGGTTGATTGCCTTTCGCAATTGAACCGATTAATGCAAAATATGTGGCCAAGTACATGCAAAATGTGTGGACATTAGTGAAGAAGGAGCTTACAGGGTACAAAATAAAAAGACTGCATGATTTATTGTAGACTAAGAAAAGGAGCTAACAGATCAAGATGTTTCTATTAGATTTTCTAACGCGACATCAACGTTAAACTTCATCGTCTCTGCCCACCCCTTTTTTTCTTTTTATTTAGTCATCCCAATGCAGGTCCCAAAAAAAAAATCATCTCCCAACCATCCCTATTACATACAGCTATTGTCAAATCAAACGATCGAAGAACAATGCAATTTAAATTAAGACCCATATTGAGATGACTAAATAAAAAGAAAAAAGGTTCGGAGATGAGTTTGGGATTGGTCATCTCATCCCAAACCTAACCCACTAACTCTCAAGTATCTTCCAATCTCATCCCCTGCCCAATAAGGTTTTGCAAGTGTAGTCTCGAAACTCGTCGCATTAGATCAAGTTATCAAGTACCCATCGAGTACCAACCGAGGTCTTGAAACTCCGACCTTTATTATATTCTCATATACAGTTTTTCATTTTTAAAATCTTGAAAAACAGAACCTAAATTTTTGTCTATAAGATAGAGATACCCCAAGACTTTTTTTTGGGGGGTTCCTAGGCGCATCATTGCCACATCGCTGAATTTTCCATCCAGCCAAAGCTCATGCGGCACAATATGCGGCTGCCAATGTCGCTTTAGACAAACGAATTAGTGAAGAAAAATGGCGCAGTGATTTTCTAAAGTGAGCGTGAACCGGAGTAGTCCAAAATTCCCAATTAAGCGGAACCGGAAACAAAGTCGTTTGGCTTTTGCTGATGTGTCCGTGGCCCGTGGCGTGTTTTGGCTCTTGCGGATGCGCCTTTCTTTATGCATCAGCACCGTTAGCCATGTCATTATGTGCCACCCCCAAAGGACAAAAAACTTAACGGTGTATATTTTTTTGTCGTCGAATGAAAGTTCGTAGATTTCTTTTCATATGTATACATTTGGCTGTTTTTCTTAGAAAAAGTGATCGAAGACCAAATAAACAACGAACAATATTTTGATTGCGTATCTGCAATCACCCAGATTGAGATTGCACAACCACTTCGATTATAAATTCTTACGTAAAATTTACGTATCATAAAAAAACTAAGATATTATTGTCGAAGCGAAAAGAAAATTGTAAATGGAATAAACAGTTTTTTTTTTTTTTTTTTTTTTGGGTACATAGAACTTGCATCTTTAGAAGAGTGATTAGTAAAACTTGTGTTAGGTTTGAATGCTTAGGCATCACAAGTCAAATTCCAGACGTGTCCCAAACACTATCATAGGATTCGTAAATGAACTTCTATTGAGCCCCCAACCCACTGCCAACCCTTTTAAAACTTAAAAACGAAGGATTTGCTTATTCAAGAAAAAAAGCTAGTCTCCCATACATTAAAGAATGGGATAGGGTGTGTTCCGCTCAAGAAAAGTTTGGAACGTGTGAGCTGCCAAAATTCATAAAAGTAGAATCCAGAAATAGAAATCACTCGAAGGGGCTTAGCTATCGAGGTAACAATTGCACGAGAATAGGATATTTAGTAAATCGAATCTGCACTAGCAGATTCCACGGAACTCACTTAGAATCTGTATGCGATATATACGGAGCCGCCCCAAGTTTGCACGTATTGGGTTCATTTAATAATCTCTCCTACTTTCGAGTTGACAATTTACTTAAATAAACGGGTTATATTGACAGTTCACTACGTTGCTTGTTAAATTGATTGTATAAATCAGCATGAGCAAACTTGGTCTTTTCCTCTAGAACCTTTTCCCCATTCGGCGTGCTTTCCCATCAAAGAGAAGGGGAAATTACTAAATATTTAATGCCGTGACGAAATTTCAATGGGATATTGAAATAAGCGAACCACTAATATCTTTAAAAACACAATAAATGAATGGTCGCATCACTACTAAATATAGTTAGCTTGGCATTGTTTGTAAACGTACAATGCCTTATTCATATTCATTATTTCCTCTGTAAGTAAAATAATTACAACCTCCGCAATAAGAACACCCACCGCAATAGCATCTTCAATAGCATCTTCAAAAGAGAAAGAAAAGACAAAAAAAAGGAGACGAGAGGACTCATTGGACGGGCCTGATCGGGCTTGGGCCGGGCTTTGTCGGGCCCTACCCGGCCACTTTTTTTTTTTTTTTTTTTTAATTCTTATTTTTAGATTTTCAGCTGAAAATGTAAAATGGAATTGGAGAACAAATGAAAAATAATTTCAGATCTTCCTCATATTCTAGTTTATTACTTTACCTATCAGTTTCGTTACCAGTCTTCTCTAGCACATCAGAAACTTAAGCTTATCTTATCCCGTTATATGAATTATAAATATCTAGGTAAAACTAACAATAGAATGTATTCTGTAAATTTTTTTAAAAAATATACAGCGAGCGTAAAAAATTCAATTAAGCCAACAGGTTGCCTGCTATTAGGTCTAACTATTTAATCCTAGAAGGGATAATGACATATATAGTCCATAAATTTTTACCATAACTTTTAATTTGTACAATGTGGTTCATGAACTTTAGCTCAATGTGTAATATGATCTCTAGACTTTCGATATTTATTCAATATAATCTATGAATTATATTAAAATTTTCAATTTTTTCGTTTGATTAATTCAAGTTCAAGGATAATAATAAACATTTTCATATAATCAAGAGATTAAATCGATCATTACAAAAAATCCACATTGCACATTTGAAATGGAACTTGCCTGTAAACTATTCCCTCAGCTGGCACGACATTGAGAAGAGAATTGCAAATATCTTTACTCTAAATGACCATAAAAAACTCAAATTAGTATATTTATCATAAATTTACTCAAATCTAATTTTTTTACCTCCAAAAACTTCGAACGGGTATATTTATGAGAAATATATCATCTGATTAAATTGAAGGAATACCACAAAACTAATATAATTATGACAAATGAAGAGTAAAATCTCAAACTGGTGCTTTCCATTCAACTCAACAATTTGACAGTAAAATTTAATGTAAACTAATAAAAGGTAAATTTATCTTAAGTGTACTAATTTGAGGTAAATTTGTCAAAAATATATCAGTTTCGAGTTTTTGAGGTATTAACCCTTAAAAAAATTTGTTCTTATATTGAGAAAATTAAATAAATGATCCATAAAGTTTAACTTAATATACTTTTAATCTGTTCAATATAATTCATGAACATTTAATTATACTAGTTTGTAATTTTTCGTAATCAAAAAATTAATTTGAAATAAATTTGTTATGTGTATATCAATTTGAAATTTTTCGTATTCAAAATTTTAAAAATAGAAAGAAAGAAAGAAAGGAAGGAAGGAAGGAATCCTCAAAAAAGAAATAGTAAATATGGGTGTAACCGTGAGTGAGGAGGCGCGGCTCGGGGAAGGGAGGAATGACAAAGGACAAGTACGGGTTGGTTCTCCGCCAATGAGAGCTCGACAGCATTTACGACAAAACCGCTCTCTGGTTTTCAATACCACCATCTCTCTCTCTCTCTCTCTCTCTCTCTCTCTCTCTCTTCTTCGTCTCCTTCGTCTTTATTTCCATTTGCGTATATAATCGCTTAACGAACCCGTCCCTCTCCACTCTGCTTTCTTCATTCAGAAAGGTGGATCTTAGGCAGTGAGAGAGAGAGAGAGAGAGAGAGAGAGAGAGAGAAAGGGCATTCGTTTCATTAACTCATGTCTCCGCTCATCTCAACTCGAACAGTTCAGAAAGACAGATAGATACATACATACACAGAGACATCGATTGCATCATCTTCTCTACCTCATTGTGCGTGCGGTGCGTGCGGTGCGTGCGGTGCGTGCTTTATATAGACGCTTTCGCTCTTACGTTGTTCTCGTCCGCCCGGTGGAGTGGTGGTTGGAGAGAGAGAGAGAGAGAGAGAGAGAGAGAAGGAGTAGAGAGGGAGTAGAGAGAGAAAATGGGGAGGGGGAGGGTGCAGCTGAAGAGGATAGAGAACAAGATAAACAGGCAAGTGACGTTCTCGAAGCGGAGATGCGGGCTGCTGAAGAAGGCCCACGAGATCTCCGTCCTCTGCGACGCCGACGTCGCCCTTATCGTCTTCTCCACCAAGGGCAAGCTCTTCGAGTACGCCACCGACTGTTGGTACGTCCTCTCTGCGCGTTACATCTGCTTCTCTCGTGATTGATTTGTCGAATTCTCCTCCTTCTCCTTCTCCTTCTCCTCCTTCATCTGTTTGCTCTTATATTTCTGATCTATATCTTTCCCTCTCATTTCTTTCCTTTCTGCTTTTGTGTACACTTTTCTCTTTGGTCGCGAGGTTCAGTACCCGTTTCTTGATCTACACGTTATTCTGATCTCCAACCCTACCCTTTGTTTCTTTTTACTATTATTTTGGAAAGCTGCATTTTTCCTGCTAAAAATCTCTTCTGGGTATCGATTCTTTTTTCCGTTTCTGGGATCATCGTCTGGATTTCTTGGCAGTGACTTGGCTGATCTCTTCCCTGTACAGTAGGGTTTATCTCTCTCCTATTTTTTTACTGCTCCTTTTCCTAATTATCTCGTAGAGTTTGTTTGTTTTCTGGATGGGGCTGAGATGCGTTGTCTTCTTGTTCTTCTCGAAACATCAATGAAAATATTCCCGCAAAAAAGGATGGATAATATGCTCATAAATCTGTAAAGTGAGTGCTGCTTATTCTTGACAAGCAGCAAAATATCAAGACTCTCTCTCTCTCTCTCTCTCTCTCTGCTTCTCTTTTTTCTTTTTTCTTTTTCACAATTAAAATGGAAGTCATTCTTCTCTTCAAGCGCAGATACATACTGGAGAGAGAGCGTACATCGTTTAATTTGGAAGTTTTATGTCAAGAGGCAGAGACAGAAAGTTTCATACGCACCTACTCCTTTTTTATTAATATAAAAACCATTTTTTTAGCTCCTTTTCTCTCGGAAATGGGGTTGGGGACCTTCTTGGATAATCCATTTTACGACATTTTTTTATACATCTATTCTCAGGTAAGAACATGCGCGGCGTCCTGATTACCACATACTCAGGATTATAATATGGGACCGTTGGTACTGACCACGCTCAGAAGCAAAGCCTACAGTTTATTTACTGACTAAAACTAAGCACGCACCCAAAAGGAGAACCCTTTTTTATAGAAAGAATAAAGTTAGAATCTGCTGCAAGAAATCAGAGGAGTAGTTTCTCATGGTAGAGAAAAAGAAGATTCTTCTGCATGAGCCGATCAAATCAGGAGTTATGCTTCAAATGAATTCCTCAGATCAAAATCTGGTTTTTCATACGGACAACATGTCATTCGATAAACATCTTTTCCTCTTTCGATGAGTTTTTTTTTTTTTTTTAAAAGATGTCTTTTCCAAGTTCTCTCTGTGCATCTTTTGCCCAAAAGAAAAAAGAAAAGGAAAGAAAGCTTAGTTGCGTTAGTGTGTACTGCTCATGATAATAGCATGGTCTGGTCTAATCACATCTTGATTGCTGTTCTTTGGCCAATTAAACAAAAGATACATCGACTACCTTCTTCGGATGGAGCATCACAATGGGATGCACGGTCATGGACAATACATCTCCTATAGCTGCGAAAAGACTCACCAAGATTGAATTTTCGACAGCATTAGAAGTCTTTCGATGCTTGTGGAACCCTTTTCAATGTTCTTGTCCAACTTGTTATTGCCGAAAAATGGGATTTGCTAAGTAGTGTAGGACAATACATCTCCTATATCCATTGCACTTTTTAATCGCTTGTAATCGAAATATCAATTCTCTTTTAGTTGTAGTATGTCAGTTCATGAATTAAATGAAATATGATAGAGAACAATCTCATGGAAATTTTTACTTCCTGCAAGCAATCTTTTGATTGCGAAGCCCTTGGTACATTTGCAAATTAGACTTTACCCATGTACGATTGCTTATGGATACAAAACATTCTACTTGGTGCACGTGATAAAATGTCCATAGTGCATATTAATAGTACTCTTGAATATAGTTTGTTCTATACAGTTTCACTTCAACTAAGATTGTAGTTTTATTTGTCGTTTCCTATTACTAGGTTTCGCCTTCAAATCAAAGCCACAAATATTTTTAAGAAATAGTGGATAATCTTCATAAATTACATAATAAAAGATTTGAAGGAGCTAGGATACAAAAATGATCATATTCAAGAAAAAGAGGCCATATGTTACTATTTCACCTTCTATTTCCTATATTCTAAGATTGCTTCTAATTCTTCAAAAAACAAGATGAATATTGTCTTGATGCATATGACAAATGAAATTAGGGATGGTCATTGTTCTATTGGGGTTTTCTTATATCGCATTTACAATGGTTTGATTTTCTTTTTCGAAATTTTGAAAGAACTTATCAATTAGAGATTGCTTCATTATCAATGAGACTAAATTTATTAGGTTTGCATGACAAGAAAGTGGGAAAATTTTGAGAGACTCTATAAAAATATGTAGCATGCGTTGACTGATTAATCACCATGTATTTACTATGATAGCGCGCTATATAAACGTCGCCTGTTTAGGCTTTCACCAAAAGCTAATCATATTACTTAGTACCCAAATACCACCTTGTGTATAACTTCATGTACCCTGACTATACCTTTGTTCAAATTTCCTCTAATTAATTATAGCTTGATTAAGATGTAATTTAGCAACAAAATAGCGATATAAAGTAACATGCCATTAATCTAACCCTACTTATATTTCTTTTTGGCAGCATGGAGAGGATCCTCGAGCGCTATGAGAGATATTCATATGCAGAGAGCCAGGTTCTCACAAACAATGCCGAAACCAATGTATGCTTTCCAATTCCAATGTCAAATTCATGATGTTCGATTACTCATCAAGTTCATTCTAGCCAATTAATGGTTCGAGCTTCATGTAGCTAGGAGGAGATTTTCATATCCATATGTGCACAAGTGCATTTTCTTTTCACTTTCACTCATCTTCATTTGATAATCTATGTATATTTTTGCTTTACTAACACAGTAATCCGATATGCAACTTCTTATTTTAGGGGAACTGGACTTTGGAACATGCAAAACTCAAGGCCAGGATGGAGATTCTGCAGAAAAATCAAAAGTAAATTCATTGTAGTTAGATACAATAAATTTCCGGGCACTACAACTTTTTGGAAGAGCAAAAACTTCACTGATTTTTCGAATCCCTTACAGGAATCTGATGGGAGAAGAACTCGATTCTCTAAGCCTCAAAGAGCTTCAGAATTTGGAGCATCAGCTTGACACTGCTCTTAAGCACATTCGGTCTAGAAAGGTAAATATTTTGGTGCGCACTTGAGGCCTCAAATTCTTGTAGGGGTGTGAAGATTCTCTCCACATGTAAGGGTCCGTTAGAGGTAAATTGACATCTTCAGTTCATCCCTTTTGACAAAATTGACACGAGGGTATCAGAATATTTAAGTCTGAAATCGCAATGCATCAGCTAATTATCCTAAACAACCAAAAAACCCCGGAGAATCTCCCTTGCTCCCTCTCCCTGCATCCAAGGCCCCGGCCAACAGCAGTCGCTGCCACGCCTGGTGCTGTTACTCTGCTGCACTCCACTGACACGAATCTTAGATTGTCGAATTTCCTAGCAAACACAGACAATGCTACGGTGACAATTGGGCAGTAGAGGGAGGCAAATATCTGGGGGGCGGAGGACACCGAAAGTGCTGAGGCAAAAGCTGAGTCCGACAACCTTTGACGGCAATGGGAATATTATCTTTTGCCTATGGTTTGAATGGTGAAAAAAGATCAGGAAAAAAGGAGAGAAAAGGAAATAACAAAGAGAAAAGGGAACATACAATATTGATCTATGAACATTATACTTGATGTTGATATGTGTCGGTCTCTCAATAGAGTAAAGTAGAGTCAATTTTATTCTTCGAAGGGAGACAAGTCAATTTTATCCTTCAACGGGAGACAGTCTCTTTCTTATGAGATGGCCACCCAGTTCATCTAACAAAGGTCGAGTCTAGCACAGCATGTTACTTAAAGATTATTCTCCGATTATACTCTCATTTTTTTTGTCCTCCTCATACTTGCAGAACCAACTCATGTATGAATCCATCTCTGAGCTTCAGAGAAAGGTGAGTACTGTAAATGCCATGATTTATACCTTGCCGCAGATATATGCCCCAAAAAAATCACGGGTTTCAAGATTTATTATATTCCATGTCTTGCATACACACGCACACACACATCAATATATCACTATATGAGAAGGGCACGAATTCTATTCCGTGGAGTTGAAGCAAAAGGTACAAACTAATATTTTCAATTTGAAAAGTGATAAATGATATGACATGTTCAAAACACTTTAGCAACGTATATGTTTCTGTTAAATTTGCTTGATGTGAGATTATGATTTTCCATGCCAACGCGTGTCAAGCATTCATGATGAAGTACATGGATAACATGTTTAGACGGCAATTTGGCATCACATCTCCCTTAAATCAATATTATCACAGTCTGATCGGCAGTATAAAAGTATCTTGTGTATCTATTATAGTGGTGATGTCGGAGAGTAATCAATTGAGTTTTTTTCTTCTTTTTTTTTCCTTTCGTTTGGCGACAGGATAAGGCGCTGCAAGAACAAAATAACATGCTGGCAAAGAAGGTGATGTTTGATGATCTTTGTTCCGTGATGTAGGCAAGATCGTATAGCTTTAGAATAAATAGGGTTGCTTTGCATGGCCGTGTACCTAATAAAGGATAGTTTTGGTGCTGAACAAAACTAAATCAGGTGAAAGAGAAGGAGAAGGCACTGGCACAGCAAACTCAATGGGACAACCAGCAACATGATGGCCTCACCTCTTCCTCGGTTATTCTCTCTCAATCTTTGCAGCCTCTCAACATTGGGTCCTCTCTCTCTCTCCCTCTCTCCCTCTCTCTCTCTCACTCTCTCCAACACACACACACCCCTTTATTATATCATACCTAATATATAAATGAGAGTCTAAAAAGGTATATATTCATAGGACTTCACGTGCGACTCGATCTATATCATATACATCAGAGGTTTTCATAATAGAAACATGATGGTTTCCAACTTATTAATGAAGCATATCCTTCACTTATACGATACACATGATTTATTGGGTAATATAAGATATTATACATGGTGGATCTATTAGATGGAAAGACTTTCTTTCAATTCCCTGACCAAAGATGATGTTCATCTATAGTCGCTATGATCTATTAATGATGCTCGTTAAATGCAAATTTTGTACGGATAAGTTATTTTATGATGGGGACATGGATGCTACCTGTTTTAATCTTGTTTTTGTTTCTGTATGAACGATGTCTACAATTCGGCATATTAAGGAAAAATCGATAATGTAATCTTAAACTAAACATAACGATATGAAATGATAAGTCATCATTTAAATTAGTCCACTCAAATGATACATATTACAAAGATATAGATACATAATACAAAGAAATGAAAAAGAAATATTATTATTTTCGTTTGTTTGAGGTTATGTCTAATTAATATTACGAATTTATGATTGGAAAGTTAAGTGGGTATGTGCATCTTTTTCCAATTGGCAGGGATCCTTACCATCCGAGTGGAATTGAGGAGGGAGCGGCCCTCGGTCCACCTCAACATCGTAATGCCACTCTTCTTCCTTCATGGATGCTTAGCCACCTCCAAGAATAATGATCCAATTTATTTGCATGGGAACCATATATAACCAATATTATCTAATGCTTCTTATCGTATATATCCAGTCGATATGTAACCATAATGTAACATGTCTTAGTACATGCATTGTGGGGATACTTGCAAAAACCTTGTTTACCTGATATCTATCAAAAGAGATATTTGCTGTGGACATATGCTACGGTACGAACTGGATGAGATTGTAAATAAGATCCTGAGTTAGGGTCGTAATTGCTAATTATGATGTAATCTATGTCATTATATTTTTCTTTGGTCGAAATCTATGTAATTTTGACTAGTGTGTTTCTTAAGGAATTTTTCGAGTGTCCACTCGATCAATTAAAAAAGGAAAAATAACACAAATGACTCCTGATATTTGATCCAATGTTTAATGTGATCCTGAATTTTACCCAATGCGTAATGCGCCTCTAATCTTAAATTATTTAATATGATCTTATTGTCAAAACTATTTAATGTCTTGAATTATTTAATGATTAAATTAAATATATATAAAAATTTTAAGAATTATATCAAACAAATTAAAAATTTAAGGATCACATTACGTGTTAGGGTAAAGTTTAGGAAGCAAATCGCATATTAAGTTAAAATTCATGACGTAATTGATTACGAAAAGACAGTGTTTATGGATGATTTGAGATGAGGAAGAAGAAAATAAAATAAATGAAAAAAAGAGAGAGAGAGAGAGAGAGATGGATCGAGGACGTCGCGCCGACGTCGTTTCTCCTCGACGGTACGGAGTCAGTCGCTCTCGCGAGAGAGCTTCCCCGCTTCTCCTTCTCCTTCTTCGAGACCTCCTCGCTCGACGCCTGAAGCGAGACGCTCGGATCGGGTCGCGAAGAGTCCGGTCGGTCGGCGGTTCGGCTCGGCTCGGCTCCGGCGCGTTTCCGTCTTGGCTCGGGAAGCCGGGGCATGAGATCCCCGACGATCGGGCCGTGAACGGCGGAGGATGCGGCGGCGGGCGGCGGACTTCCGGCGGCCCGTGCGGCGGAGGTTTTCGCGCCGGATCTGGACGCTCCTAGGGGTAGGGGTTTTCTTCGTGGCGGGGCTGGTCCTGTTCGCGCTCCATCACAATCACGGCGGCGACGAGATGAGGAAGCCGGCGACGGTAACGGCTCTCGACGCTTTTTTTTTTTTTTTTGCTCTGTTTCCTGATTGAGTTTCGACAGGGGGAACCCGACTATTCCTTTCGGATCGAAAATTGGAAATTTTGAGTGAACTTTCGTTTTCTAAGTTGGATGTGGATCTCGTCTCTGCATAATGAATTTTCGTTATGCCCGTTGATAGCGACCGATGAACGTGAAATCGGGAAAATACAATCCGTGCCTCGAGCTGTGATTTCCAATTGAATCGCTTGCGGGGTGAATTGAAGGCCACCTGATTTTATGAGAACCCGTCGCGCTGAATTCTTGTTCTCGGCTGAGCCTCACATCACTGCTAGACCGTTTAGAATAGTATGACTGTAGTAGTTGGTTCATGGACTTACGGACCGCAATTTAAGTCGATGCTGGTGCTCTCTCCTTTGCGGGATAGAGCTCGTTTGCTATTTCTTTAGGCTCTGTGATCTACTTATCTATCGTCAAGAACTAGAGTTTCTGCTGTGAGGGTGCATCTGTGTTTGCTTCTGCAGTGAATGTGTTTGAGCTGCAGGCCCTCAACGTCGAGAGAAAAAGATTTGCTTTTGAGTAGATAAATTACATCTTTAGTTCGTTGGAAGAAAAGTAGGCAGTCCAAATTAAGTTATTTGCCTCCGTTCTGCCATCCTATCTGGGATTCTAGATGTGTGGATATGCATTTGAAATGATCCAATTTCCTATCAAGAGCATATATTCCTATGTTTCCCAATGCAGCTCCGATGTTCTCAGTAACTTGTTAACCCTTTGATGTGATTTGAGTAAACTGTTCTATCATTTGGCAATTTATTCTTGGGTTTAGGCTTCGACTTAGAACTTTTTTTTTCTTGCTTTTGTATTTTCAGGATAAAAGTACGAGCTTATTAAAGGAGAGCCATAGGAATTCAAATTTTACGGAGCAAATAGTCAGCGCCATGTCATATTCTAGGCAGTTGGCTGAGCAAATGATCCTTGCAAAGGCTTATCTTATTGTAGCGAAAGAACACAACAATCTTCACCTAGCATGGGAACTGAGCTCAAAGATAAGACATTGCCAGTTAGCACTCTCAAGGGCTGCAAAGAGACAAGAGCCCATCGAATTAGAAGAAGCAGAGCCATTAATTAAAAGCCTGTCGTCTCTGATCTTCAAGGCACAGGACATGCACTATGACATTGCAACCACCATAATGACCATGAGATCCCATATTGAAGCCCTGGAAGAGCGCGCTAATGCAGCTTTAGTTCAGAGCGCTGTGTTTGGACAATTGGCAGCTGAAGCACTGCCCAGAAGCCTCCATTGCCTAAGTGTCAAATTATCTATGGATTGGCTTAAGAAACTTCCTCTGCAAAAACTTGCTGGCAACACAAGAAATTATCCTCAATTTGTCGACAACAATCTTCATCATTTCTGCATATTCTCAGACAATGTTCTTGCTACCTCCGTAGTTGTCAACTCTACTGTCTCTAATGCCAACCATCCAAAGCAGATAGTTTTCCACATTCTCACAAATGGAGTAAATTATGGAGCAATGCAAGCATGGTTCCTTAGTAACGACTTCAAAGGTTCCACCATTATTGTGCAAAATATCGAGGAGTTCTCTTGGCTGACTTCTTCATATGCTCCTATACTGAGACAGCTTTCTGATGCAGATTCTCAGGCCTACTATTTCGGTAATCCTCTAGATGCAAAAGATGAGCCAAAACTGCGGAACCCAAAGTACATTTCACTTCTTAACCACCTTAGATTCTATATTCCAGAAATCTATCCTCAGTTGGAAAAGGTAGTTTTTCTTGATGACGATGTTGTTGTCCAGAAGGATTTGACGACGCTCTTCTCAATAGACCTGCACGGGAATGTAAATGGGGCTGTGGAGACTTGTCTTGAAACCTTCCATCGCTACTACAAGTATCTGAATTTCTCCAATCCAGACATCAGCTCAAAGTTTGATCCACAGGCATGCGCATGGGCATTCGGCATGAACGTCTTCGACTTGGTTGCTTGGAGGAGAGCAAATGTGACTGCAAGGTATCATTACTGGCAAGAGCGGAACTCAGGCAGGACGCTGTGGAAGCTAGGTACTCTGCCACCTGGCCTTCTAGCTTTCTATGGACTGACGGAGCCACTTGATCGGAGATGGCATGTGTTAGGATTAGGCTATGATACGAACCTAGATGACCGTCTGATCGAGAGTGCAGCAGTAATTCACTTCAATGGTAACATGAAGCCGTGGCTGGAGTTGGCCATTAGCAGGTATAAACCTCTTTGGGACAAGTATCTAGATCAGCATCATCCATACATCCGAGACTGTGCTGTGAGTTGACATGCGAGCCATTTCTCGGATGAGGTTAACTTATGAGACTTTTTTTTTTTTTTTTTTTTTTTTTTTTTTTTTTTTTTTTTTTTTTCGGGTCACTCCGGAACCTCAACATCAATGCTACAATGCCAAATAGAAGTAGAACAGCTACTTTTATAGGACAATTTTTGATTCTCCCTTTCCAGTGTAACATCTTTCACGATTTGATTCTTACACATCGGATGGTCAGAGGAAGTGTATTTATCATACAATGAAGAGGCATGGGATAGTTCATTTCTTTGGCTGGCAGGTTTGCGGTTTTATCTTCTTCAAGCTGTGGCGTACTTTGAAATGAGAACTTTGTCATAACTGGGCTTATCCGGATCTGGAAACCGAAAATTCTAATTATCGCGTTTTTTATTTGGTACGTTTTGTAGCTTTCCCCCCTAAGAAATTGTTTTTGAGTTCCCCTTGCTTGGTGATCGGTTAATTGGCCCAATATGCGCGACACTATTCCTCATATTTGTAATGCAGATTCGATACGCATCTTTCGATTTCTTCAAGTCATAACATATGTTAATAATGCCGTTTCTTATCTTAGTCTATGATGTATATTGTATTCCAACGGTCTCGCAAAATACAAATCGAATTCCATATAACATATAAAGTTGGTAATTTGATATAAAAATCAGTAACTTAAGTAGAAGTCGGCAATTCAGTATCGATCAAATATAGAATGGTTAGTGACTTAAATTACTTAGTAACTTCATCTTAGAATAGTTGGGGATCCACCTAAATCAAGATTGGTAGTCTTGTATAAGAGTTGGCAAATTGCATTGGTAAGCTACGTTAATAAAAGTTGATAATTCATTGGAAATATTGATGATTTCTAAAAAGAAATATGCACTGAAAATTTGAAATACCCTATTGTAACTATACAAACAATTTAGGCCTCGTTTATTTCGTAAAAAAATGAATGATTTGAAAAATATTTTTCTTGAAATTATTATTTGTATTATTTAAAAAAATATATTATTTTTACCATTTAGGAAAATATTTAGACATAAACTATTATCAATAATGAACACATTTATCATTTACTAGTTATTTCAGGCAATGCAAAAGATTATTTTAGAAAAATATTTTCTAAATCATTTATTTTTCACAAAATAAGATTTTTTTTATCGAGCTTTTTATAAGTTTACGGAAATGAAATTTTTTCCATTTCTTTCCCAACAGAGCACTAGAATTCTGCGAGATAGCACGAGGAATTTCGGAGACCTTAACGTGCTCTTAATCTAGACATGCAATAGGTCACCTAATTTCTATATAATATAAGATGATTAAATTGTGTATAGGAAAATGATGATGTGGCCTCTCGATAAATTTTCCAAGTATGTTCAACCCATCTACACATGAAAAAACAAAAAAAATACGAGTTGGATTTTGCGAGACGGGATTTCAAAAGCCAAACGGGAATGAAAACCATGAACAATAGCGCAATAATTATGTACACTATGGATCGATACGTGACAATGCTTATGTAATTGAAGATATAGTGAATATATACATTCCCATGCAGAGTAAGATCTGACATATTTTTTCTTTGCATGGTAAGATTAACGCAAAAACGGTCCCCTATAGAACCTGCATGCTCTGCAATGGCTCTTCCCTGTTGTTTTTTGCTCTCTCCAGACTCAAATCCTCCTTTAAGAGCGACCTAAACTACCTGGAGATGACCGACGACTTTACAGGTCGAATGAATATGATACGATTTACACCTACATGTTCACAACAAAAATGACGACCGTATTTATAACTTAGAGAACCGACTCAACTACATCCCTGCAAAAGAAGGTCGTCCAGGTAGGCATACCGCTACATGTTATCCGCGTGTAAAAGTGACCATCGGAAGCCACTGGCTCTACCCTAGTCAAGAGTCTTTTGGGAAGTGTGCAGAATGATAAAAATGAGATTTCTCTGCATCCAGAACAACCTAGACAACAAAGGCAATCAGTCAGCTACTCAGTTGTGTCGTGAGATCATAGAATAGAGAGATTGAAAGCAATGAGCTCAATGACCTTGATGATAATAATGGCAGCATCCTTGTGTAGGTCTTCGTTGTACTCGTGACAAGCCATACTCTGCATCATGCAAGAGTGCATTGTCAAATTGAAACTCTAGTAAATGAGGCTTATAAGAGAACAGGTTCTTATCCGCCCAGCTGAACTGACCTGGATGCATTTAGGGCAGCCAGTGTCTCCCATGCAGCAGCAAGATGAAATAACCTCCAAAGCAACAGTTAGTAGCTCCCGGAAATAGGGACGAACCTGTAACACAAGGCATCTTCATTTGAGCAGGCGATCAGCCATTTAGCAAAATTATGAAAGAGAAAAACAGGTGCTCTGCCTGGAGTACTTAGTTACTTTCTTTAAATTTACACAATCGAGTTTCCCATTACTCACTTGCAATGAAACACCAGTTCCTCCAGGATGCTTGTCATACAACAATATCCGCTCCTGAAAAGACCGTGAATCATACGGATTGGAACACTCTGGTGCCAAGTCAGCTGAATTGCATATTATGCATCTGCAGGAAAGAACCATAACTTTTAAGCCATAACAAATAAGATGGTGCATGCGACAATTATAACATCCTCCGGTAAACATGTCTACCCCTGGTTCTTCTCAAACCACTTAAGTTACTCTAATTTTATTCACCTATTGACTTTGATTCATCGTCTTTGTCAATCAGTGTTATCTTGAGAGAAACAATTGCTCCATTTATTGAACACAACATGAAAGTTGAAGGGAACTCAAAGCCAGAGCTTGATGAATAAAGTGACCAATAAAATGCAGATGAAGGTAACAGCACAAACTTTGACATGTGGGCAGATAAATATTTCTAAGTAGAGGCAACATCAAGGGATCTTCCACATAGGTGAAATGATCTTGCACCTTTAGCCGTAGTAGTACAGCACAAGCCTTTGAATGCATACTTACATGTGATAAGTTTGTATATCTAAATACACAAAACCAATTTAATATGTTCACCATTTAGTTGAACCTGAGGGAGGCTGATGGCAGTTACAATTTCCTTGGCGCCAGATGTTCACATAAACTTTCACATGAAATATCCATCAATATGTTTGATTAAAAGTATATTTAACAGAGTTTCCTATCTTACAAATGAGGATAACCCCTAACCAATCTCCACTGAGAATTAAGAGGTTGCTGTCACCTTTACAACACTGAAAAGCAAGATATATTGCATGGAACACAACATTAGCAAATGCATAACTAAATATTAACTACCGTTGTCATGTGATGAGAATATTTTGATGAGCTTTGCATTAATCTGACAAATGTCTAATAGGGAGTATAGCCTAAAGAATGCTGCCAAGCTGCAAATCCAAGACTTACAAAGGCACAACATTTAGAAGAGCATGTGAAGCAGCATGTAAGCCCGCACGGAAAGAGAAACTTTTCATCTCAACGGCTTCTTTGACAGTTTGTGGAACTGGAATCCATACCGCCTGTTTGCATGTGCAAGGTTAAAATATATTTTTATGTAGGGAAAGAGTTGGAGGAACCAGCAATTGTACCAAACAAGTGAAATTGATATCGCAAGAGCACCTGTGACTGATAGGAATATTTGGGAAGTGAAAGGTCAACTGTATCCAAGACTTGACCACTGCCTCTGCTTATTCGACGGAATCCAAACCAAGTCGTAATCACTTTACAACTATTAGCCAGAGCAGTTGTTTCTAGAATTTTACTTGCTCCGACACTTTTACTTGGAAAATTGGACATGGTCACCGGATAGGCCTGAATAACAGCAGACGGTAAGATTTCACTTCAGAAACTACTGATAGGAAAGAAAGCAGAGATACAGGAGACATGATGAGAATTAGGGTAAGGAAATAGTAGAATTCTAAATACAATAAACTTTGAACATATTGACTAGATATCGACCAAAGGATGGGAAGAATACTCTTGAGAGAATCAGCATTGATCAACACAATCTATCCTTGTTCTCCAATCTCTTCTTCCAGTCCCTTCTAAACAATTTTTCGTTCCTTTAAGACTATGCATCTCATTTCATGTGAACGACAGTGCTTGAAGCCTTGTATAAGTTACAATGACAACATCATCCCATACTTGTGTAGAATTACAATTGCCTATCTATGAGATTCAGCTGCTCTAACTGAATCTGTCCCAATTTCCTCACACCCCCTTAATTTTGTGCATAAAAGAAACCTAATAAGGGCAGGTAACTTATAAAGGATGTAGTTCTGCGGATGGCTTTCTTCACAATGTCACACACAGACACAAACAGAGAGAGGGAGGAGAGAGAGAGAGAGAGAAGAGAGACGTACAATATCACCTCCAAGGACCTTAATGTCTGTGTAATCACGAGTTTTTGTGTAATACTTTAAATCTGCCTCCTGGCACCAAGCAGTTTTAGCTGACAGATCCAAATCTTTTACCAGATAGGTCTTGCCTTGCCGCATGTACACGGCTCCTTCATGTACCTGCTTTGAATATAATCAGTCAAAAACTTGCCCTATATTTCACATCTAAAACGTAAGCACGCTACCCAACTAAAAGAAGAATTTACCTATGTCACCTCAAGAGACCATAATCATGAACAGATTAGAATGAAGGCTGCGCCCAAACTTGAGTTTGAAAAGAACAACTATAGAAAGACAGTAATACCTGAAAGAATGCCTTGCTTTCCTCAATTTTCTCTAGGACTTCATTTTTTTGAATATCCATCACTAGATAGGTACTAGTCTCTATTGCTCGAATGTTGACAGCATCCGAAGGCTTTTTCTTAACATAGGTCACAGATAAGAAAAAAACTATAATCAATGATGACATAAGACAAAAGACCAACAAAAGAACCACATGATGTCTCAACTGGCCACAAGGATAGTTCAGAGTTCTTGTTTTCTGTTGATGAGTCAGAGTTGTACCTCACGCCCAATATAATTCCATATTCTAGCTGAAGAATCACAGGATGGATCGGAACTAACACATCCTCTATTCTTGAGAGTTGTTATGGCACCGCTGAGACCATTACCGAAAAACTTCTCATCATAATGCAAACTTAACGGGTGTTCTATGGCAGCACAGCTCAAATGTTGCTCAAGAACCTGGAACAATGAGCACCAAAAAGCATAAGGCATTGAAGATCACAACTCAAGCTTAACTTTTATATAGGGAAATTTTAAGTATCCGATGATAATAACCAACTGATTTTGGGCGTCTATACTGCAGCACTCTATTGGACTCTTGAAAAGTTTCTCCGGATGCTTCATAAAATATTGGTCCAGTGGCCCTCCAAATGCCACATACACTGCGAGAGATGGTTTTTCTCTTCGTCCAGACCTTCCTGCTTGTTGCCACAGGCTACAGCCAAATACAGATGCAAATAATGCTTACAAGGACAGTAGAAAATCTCTTTTATGAGCAAAGCAGTTGAACAATTGATTGCCATACCTAGCAATACTACCAGGAAATCCCAAATGCAGAGTTACGTCAAGATGTCCAATATCAATACCCAACTCAAGAGCATTAGTAGCAGCAATTCCTCGTAGCTTCCCTCCAAAAAAATCACTTTCTATTGCCCTCCTGATCTGCTCTAATAGTCAGCCCATATAAAACCTTGGTCAACATTGAATTGCTAATGAACATTTACAGTTTTCATGTGTAATAAGAGGCAAGAAGAATGGACAGGAAGCACTGAATTCGTGGTGTGCATTATCCTGTACCAACAATGGAAATGCAACATTAATTTATAGCCAACTTTTCTGAGGTTTGCGTCTATTCCTCAGTCAATTATACAAAGCTACAAGAAGTTCATCCCCATGTCCAGATGACAAAAATGTATCAGGAAATGCAAGTGACTTCAGCCAAAAAAGAAGACATAAAGAAGTATACCAGGTTCGTATAGTTTAGGGCTAATGAGTTCTTTGCATCTTCCTCCACTAGCAGGTTTTTTCAGAAAACTAGCAGCATCACTATAATTAACTCCATTGAGTTCCACACCATGCTTTGGCACAAAGTAAACTGTCTGTTTTTCTAATTTGACATAAAATGAATTGTTTACATGTATGGGGAATTTAAATTTTCTTAAAAAACCGAGAAAATCCAGAAGCTTGGACTTCTTACTTTCACGCTCAAAAAAGTCAGAAGGAGAGATGAAGTTCTCTAATTCACCAATGCACATGTTAAGACCGGATGGAAAGGCATTGGACACAGAGGCATCTACCATGTAAAAACATTATTGACAATGAGTTATTTCTTCTATGGATTCTCTGTAGTTTACATCATGCTCCATTGCGTACAAGACAACTACCAACAGAACAATGAGAAAACATAAAAATGTAACAAGCATAAAATATGACAACAACAATAACGAGATTTATGTTAAACTGACCTCAGCAGTATATCCAGATCGATAAGAACTTATTGAGTCAACCAGATTTGGAGCTGTCTCACGAAGAATCTCTTGCCTATTAGATAAAAGGTAATGAGAAAAAAAATATTCCAGGCACCTGTTAGTCCATTGTTCTTTGACTTGATGATAAATTCTTACAGCAGCCTTAAATGCTGGATTAGATAAGGCCACAAAAGTGCTAATAGATAATGCTTATCTGATGTAACTTACGTATAGGACAAAACGAGTTCACAGAGTTTACGTGATGTACAAAAAGCTATACATCTTAGTCCATGCTGAACCATTTCCGCAAACAGACGAGACACTTCCCAAATCGGACTGCAAGAGTGAATTAAGCGGATAAGGATACAATGTGATGATCTATGTACAACCTATATATGTATGACTTCTGGAGACATATATGTATAAATTGTACGGGCATATCACGGATTATAAATCACACTCACTAAGAATGTCTAGAAAAGATGAACATACTATATTCACTTGAGCGAAACAAAATCTGAGTATAATAAATTATCAAATGAACAAAAGAATATGAAGGCTTGCCAAAAAATGCTCAATACACATCAGTAATTTGTGAAATATGAGGACAAATTCTTATATTTTGAAGACAATGTAGAGAATCCAACCTCGAACCCTTATATGCTGATTTACGAGCATCTGCACAGTTGTCATCTTTATGCAGGCCCTGCATCCGAAAATTACTAGTGAGCAAGAAAGTGGCAGACAACCTTCAATGTTATAGAATAAACAAGGTACTGTTCTCACAACCGAGGAAGAATTCCATAAAACAAAAAGCTTCTGAGCAGAGGGACTCCCATCATTTTGAATTAGCTCCAATGATGGTAGATTTGCAAGTTCCTAAATCATCAAAGGTGTCATAATTCTATTTCACCTGAAATACCCAACAACAAGAAAGGATACCATAATTGCAAATTTGCAATTATATTCACAGTTATTGAAACTAAAAAGTGCCACAGTACATGATGTTGCTTTACGGGCTAATTTCTAGAAGAACCATCAAATATAATTCAACCTTTTTTGGTGGAAACCTAAAGAGGCACTCTTCAGCATTGTTCACTCAGATGATGATGGGGAAAAAAGATCAGCAACTATACATTGGTAGGTGAGTTCACACTATGCTATGGCAGCTGTCTGCCAAGAAAAGGAGTACTAAACAAAGGAACTAATATGTACTAGAGAACATCATCATATAATGACAGCCTCAAGCATTCTTTACCAAATAGAAGTCAATAGTATTGTACAAAATCTCACCATGCAATGCTCACGAGGGTTTCCAGAAGTTGCCGTTGAAAAGATGAACAAAGGATCACTGCCATAGACTATACATGAAACAAATAGTTGTTTATACCCCAAATTGCATAAAGAGAGCATCAACATCGAAAAAGAGATGTTATCTCTTAGCAACTGTTTTTGAATAAAGTACCATGTGAGCAGAGCCGCCGAAGCCTCCTAAGAATAAGAGCAGTATGACATCCGAATGATCCTTTGTAGTAATGAGCTTCATCAATCACGACATACCTGATAAGAAGATATGAGAATTCAGTCCCTGGGATAGTTAATTTCTACCACATTAGTAGCAGTGCCAACAAGAAGTTGTGCTAAAGCACAAACTTAATAACAGTTCCAGTTCTTTTCAATACTGGTAAAGTTCTTCAGCTTTTTTTTTTTTTTTTTGGATCAATAATGCTTTCCCATTCCAATTGACCTCTAGATACACAAGGAGAAACCTGGAAGGCCCAAATTGACAACCCAGCTAAAATATCAAAGCTTAGCATCTGATCCTTTTACATTCTTCATCCTTCAAACAACCAAAACTAACAACCAAATCAAAACCCAAGAGGCTAATGATCAGAAACCCTAAAACTGACTCAGCAGTCAACTTCCTTTTTGGCCCACAAACCAGGCTTTGCTCCTGATCTACAAGCTATCCTTTGTCTGATGTATTGAAGATCACGTCTCAACAACTCCAGAGGCCTTGGATTCGCTATGACCTTCAGATTTTAGGTTGGGAAATCCTCAAGCCGAACCTCTTTGGGCCAGTTTGTTCTTCAGTAGCAAATGGAACAGAGCCACCCGTGGTTTTCAGCATCAATGGAACCAAACCAAACCGCTTACAACATCACCCTAAGCAATACATAATGCTAGAAGAACAAATGAAGCCCATTTCCTTATCCATTCTTTAAAAAAAAAAAAAGCACCAAAATTACATACCTAAGGTTTGATAAAATCCGCACAAATTTTCCATGGTATGGCAATACTGATTTATGGAGCATATCTGGGTTCGTGATCAACTGTAGAAAGATGCCCAACAATGTCAATATAAAACTAGGCAAAAATATTTTTAAGGGGAGGGAGAAAGAGGGGGGGAAAGAGAGAGAGATGGTATCCAATTAGAATAAAAGACACAAGACGTACCAATCTAGCATTGTCACGGAGCCATGTCCTATCCTCCTTAAGTGTATCACCATCATATATTCCAATATACAGGCCAGCATCAATTCCTTCTATCATCTGTGTCAAAGCTCTAAGTTGATCTTGAGAAAGAGCCTGCATTAATTTGTCAAAACGGTTGATAAACCAAAAGGAGTACCAACAAGATGCCAAATTCCCAGGATCAAGATTGAGATCAACATGCCCATCACTATACAAAATTGCCTTTATTAAAAACTCAATTTGCAGCACTATGGTCATGGAGACTCATATCTACGTAACTTTTATAATTCATGATCTACATCCTCGCACATGCAAACATTAACCTTTGTCGGAAAAAGATAAAGGGCACATGAGGATGAATTGCTCAAGAGCTCCTCAAGAACTGGCACATTGTAGCAAAGGGATTTCCCACTTGATGTCACTGTTGCCACAGCAACATTCTTCCCAGCAAGAGAAGCTTGTATTGACTCTGCCTGGAGTAACAACAAATCAAAACAAAATCAGACAGCCAACTTTTCAAGAAAACGTCAGTAGTGTCTATCGGGAGCACATTCTAACCTGATGGCTATACAATTTAGTGACTTTCATACGTTGAAGCGCATGCTTAGTGTCTTCTGAGAGATCATTTGGGATCTCCATATAAGTTGGTTTTCTGCCTGAAATCACTTCAACATGCACGATCTGCACCAGAAGAACTCTTCAGCACTTCAAGAAGCCTCATAAGAAAGCATTACTAATAATTTTGCACCTCTCATAATGCAAATCCAAAGCTATGACTATGTGAGCAATCCAGTAGACAAGAGGAGACCCAACAGCTTCCTTTACTAGTATCTGTGTCCCTACGCAATTACCGCTTGTAGTACATAACAAAGAGCACCTTGCTTCTAAAATAAAGAGGAGCAGCATGTATCAGATTCCAGACAATACGAAACCTGTCAAAACCATGATTGATGCCCAAACCCACATTTTACAAGCAAAGATCAAACAAAAAAGTTAAGTGCAACTAGCAGTTGACTGTCTACACATACGTTATCAAGATTATAACTATTCTAGCAATATACCAATCAACTTATAAAGTGAAAGAACATTTGATACTTCCACATTTTACAAGCAAAGAGTAAACTAAAAGCCAGTGCAAATGTATTAATTCTTTACACATACATTACAAAAAGTATAACTATTCCAGCAATATACCAATCAACCATAAAATTTTATTGAATAAGTTAAAATACCACTGATAGTAGTTAAATAAAGTAAAATACTACTTAATAGTCCATAAAGGTATAATCCAGATAACTCATTCTCCCTATATTCTAACGAGCAAGAAAATAAGTATTAAAAGAGTTGAACCAAACCTGTCCTTGAGAGCCCACAACCTTGTGGAGATGTTCAACCATTTCCGCTGGCAGGAATGCATTGGTGTCCTGTCGAGAGATGAGTAATATATAGCATGTCACTATCACCCTGAAAAAGAGGATTTAAAAAAACATGGGCAGCATGATAAGCTAGTGGATACTCTTTGTAAATCTTTCAAGCTACTCGCTCCTATTCCACGCATTTGGTTTATTTTCTCTCAAGCAACTTCTCAAAGGAACAGATTGCTTTGCATTCCACTCAAATTGACAGACAGTACTATTCAAGTAATTTATTAACAATCCGACATCATATGATTTCTGCTTGAATGGCTAAATTCACCTAATTAACTGACCTGATCTGAGAGTATATAAATGTTTATCTCAAGCCCCAAAGAACTAAAAATTTATAAATGTCTATCTCAAGCTCAAGAAAAAAAATCTGATCAATTAGTATACAGTGTAACTAGCACTATCATTTAAAGAATCGTAAAAGGGTATAGATATAAGACAGATGCATACATGACATTGATTTTTTGCATGGCTTGTTGTCGAAGCTACTCTCCTTGCCTGCTTCTTCTCGATTACACTTGCTGAATCCTTATTCTTACTAGTAAAGACATCTCCTTCTCTTGCAGACATGAGTAGATCATCCAAGGACAAAAATTTGGTATTCCCATTTTCATGTTTACACTGCATCATAAATCCTCATGAGCTCAATGGCCAAAAAAAATTGATGATTCAGAATTCAACTAGAGAGGCTGCCCTAAAAAATTATGAGACATTTTTAGCAGCTATCTAGTTGCATAATTTTCATGAATGATCTTCCACCTGTGTGAATATCAACTTAGAATAAGGCCCTACAAGTCAGCCGATCATGCCATGATCGCCATGTCTGCCACCATAATACTTTAAACAACTACCAGATATTTGCAATAGTGCAGGTTACAAACCCTGCAAGGTACAGTCTCCACGTTGAAGTTTTCTAGCTAAACACAGAAACTCAACTTCCAAACACCAATAAGAGAAGAATTTTATAGATAGAGACTAACAGTACATATGCAAGGCAAGACTCAAGAGTTCGAAAAACAGGTTCCCTCATAGTATGTGGGAGATTAAATTTTACCAAAAAGTCTACTTTGTTTACTTTTATGGCTGAAGCTGTTTCTTGCACTAGGTATAATACAAAACAATAGCGGGAGAAATCATCTGAGATTAATCTATCTTCTATTGAATAAATAAAAGGAAAGAATTCCACATACCATTATTGATCTGATAGTATATCTAAAGGACCTTTCTCGTCTTTCCATTAAATAGAAAAGCTTCGACAAGGAAACCTTCTTTTCAGCTGCAGGCCAACGATTAAGTCAAGCAAGGCTTAGGAAGCGGCAAAAGCAAACATTCTTAGTACATACCAATTCTAGGGATGTCTTCAAATTGATCATCCTTCTCCATAGGAGACTTCATAATAACAAGAGCATCACCGAGTTTCTTCCTTTCCATACCATAGTCGACAAAAGACACCACCTACTAAAGAGATGGCACATATTTTGATTCCACAAACATTGTCAGCACAAACATCATTTCAATAAGCCGTTTCTTTTCCATATCCACACCTTAATGCATGAATGACAATAGAGTAAATTCCTGCATTCTTTTCTCATTCTGGTATTATCGATCCCAACATAGCTTTAGAGTGAGAAAATTCATTTAAGAACAAAAATATCACTTGGGTAAAACTGCAAACAGAATACATCTGGTAAATGAGCAAAGCAGGTTGGACCCGTAAACACCGCCTTCGAGTAAATAAAGGTGATAGGCTTCGTTGCAAAACATATGTACATGGCATTTTAGCATAGATGTCACCAAAAAAAAAAATAATAATAATAACCATGCATGACGCTAAGAAGCAAACTAAGCAAACTGGCTTTGGGTGAGGTGCGGAGGGGAGGCAACGGCACCGGAATGCATAGCATCTTTGTCAAACAACCTAGGAAGCATACTGCCCACATCATTGGCCAATGCAACAGCAACACCTTAGACCGATAAGGGCAAACTCTAATGTGTAGATTCTCAGACATTAATAAGTTACCTTAGGGCAGAGAAGCGAAAGATTCTCGATGTCCTTCATATTGACTTTGATCCCAAACCTCCCAATCCAGCTTAGTGCTTTCTTTACACGATTCGTCGTGATTCTTTCCCGCCTAAATTGTAAAAAGACTTCATAAATGTTTAAGAAAGTAAATGCCTTCATTATTGTCAACAACCACGGTGGGCACAAGCATGAACTGATATTCTCTTTCCACTCTCCAGGCACGCCCTCCCTTAAACTGCCTTTACTGAGAAACAAACAGTTTCGAGTATCCGGATTTTGCAGGCAATTAACCGACTCCAAAACACTAAGAAGTTTCTCGTGATTCCCTTCGTCCAGCATATCCTCGCTAGAAGACTGCAGTATGCTAAGGACAAGATCCTCCGGCCATCCTTTTGCTTCGCCATCCGAATCCCTTCTACGCTTCCCAAGATAAGAACAAGACACGGTATCTTGCCCATCAGTTTCCGGTTCAACTTCAGGACTTTTGCTCGGTAAACCTTCGCGTGCTCTCTCGTCCCGACTTGTCACATCACGTATTTCTTGAATCATGTCAGACCACGCGGAATCCGCGAATTTGGAAATGGGCGTCTCGCTAGGGCCAGCAACACCAGAACCACAAGGTGTCCGCGCCTCCGCCTCCGCCTCCGCCGACCGTTTCTTGACGACGGGGACGAAACCCACCACTTCTCCAGCATCAATGCAGTAGCTACTGATCCGATCCTGCAAGCTCAACTTGACACCCTAACACACAATGGCCCAAGAAACACGCATGAGCGACGAAGAAATACTCGCGGCTCGTGTTTCTCGCGGAACAGAGTGATCGGCGAGATGCGAAAAGCGTAAAAAAGGAAAAGGCAAAGCTTCGAGAGAGAGAGAGAGAGAGAGAGAGGAGGGACCTTGTGATAGAGGTTGAAGTTAGGGTAGCGGGCGGCGAGAGGGAAGGTCTGCTTCAGCAGATGCTTGAGGTCGCGGACGGTCTTGTCGATCGGAATCGTGACGGCAGTCGATTCGCCGGTTAGGGCTCGGACCTGGATCGATCGCTCGCTCTTCTCCATTTCCGGTGAACTCGATCGGCCGATGATGATGATGATGATGATGATGATGATGAGCGTTGGGTTTGATTCGAGAAAATGTTTTTGGGAATTTATAGGGGCGCGCGCGGTGGCGGGGAATTTCTTGTCACGTGCCTTGCAACGGTTGCTTCCAGTAGCGGCACGTGATGGGGTCTTGATTTTCCCTTTTTTTCAGATTGATTTTCAGTGTTTTTGTTCTTTTTCTGTTCATGGTCTCTTTTTTTTTTTTCGCAATCTTTTTTTTCGTCTTCTGCGTGATTATGAAAATGAGAAATCATCACATCAACAATGATCAATCCACTTGTGTTTGGGAGTTTAGTACTTGTTGATACTTTTTATTTCCTGCTGAAATTGAAAATGTCGTCGAAATTTTATAACATTATGAAAATTATACATTTCGGAATTTATACACTTTTTAGCTTTGGGTTAGGAAAATATAATATTTTAATTCGATAGTATGTATTTATATTGATTATGAGCGTCGTTGTGGGTATTGTGTTTTATATTTTTTAATATAAATTGTGTTAATCTGTCGTTTGTTAAATAGAACCGATATTATAGTGAGAGAGTTGGCTTCTATCTTGTTGAGCGAGTGTATAGTTATGCCTTTTATTGCGAACTCGCTTGAGGAGAACTCAATATTTTATATAAGTTAATTTTTTGATTGCCCAAATTTATATTGATACACAATTAGACACCGTAGGTATGTTTTCTTGCATTTGATTAGATTAAATTGATTACAAGGCATTACGCACCCTTACTTTGTAATATTCAAAATTCGAGAGTGTCGAATGATAATCAATTTCAAATTTAATTTGAAAAGGCAAATTTTCACTTTCCAACTCTTTGTAAATTACACCCGACAACCTAAATCTTTTGTCCGATGATCAAATGCAGAATCAAACTCTTCAATTTTAGTTTTGAAATTGGGAGACACAAGAAAAAAAATTAAAAAAGATTTTAATTTTTAATATAGACCAAGTATACATTCAAAACTTAAATAAATAAAAAAAATTAAATTCCCCGTAAGTTTGAAGTCGCAACGACTTAACATCAATAGCACTAAATTTTAATTACAATCAGCAAAATTTAAATATAAACCAAGTAGATTACTAATCAAAGAGATGCTAATAAATCCAAATGTAAGTTGATAAAATCGTTAAATCATATCTCAAGTTTGAGCCCGTATGCGAGCTCGACCCGATTGGAGAACTGGATAAGTTTGTCAAGAGAAACTAAAAACTAGCAAGACTTTCCTATCTAAATTAGATTTCCTATTTGACAGCAAGCTCGGATTTTTCTTCAACGGGTCAGTACAGCGGACATCTCTTCCTTCTTCAGTATAAAATGCGCACAAGAAACGCAAGAATAGAATGGGGTGGCTCTTCGTTGAGCCCATGCAAGACAAGTTGACTCCTCAATTTGGAAGCACGCCTTCGACGACGATCGGTAAGTAATTCTTCGAATAATTAGTTAATTATTTATTGTCAGATCTTTCCATGGAATAAAAAATATATTTCGTGTTATTTTATTGCAAAATTCTATGGTTTTCGCATTGAATTATACTAAAAAGATTTACTTCGCGCTACTTTCTTTATAACTTCCAAGCATTTGAACAGAGATGATTGGTTTCGCCCATCGGCTATAGATATAATGTCATAGGCACTTTGTCACTCGTCCAACTTCTTATCATTCTTTCTTGAATGCCAATTTCGTTCTTCTCGTCATGTATACATAATTCAAGAGCATCATCAGTTTTCTTCTCTCAATATTTGGCAATGGAAATCAGGAAAGCAGGCGACAAGCTATTTCGCTTGCTTGTCTGGGATCTGGGGTTAGAAAAAGAAGAAATGGCAGTATCTGCAGAATTAACTCTTAAGGGGTTTTCTTTACTCTGAAATAATGGCCTCGTAAGGATTAGAGGGTCTTCCACCCTACTTCGTGTTTCTTTTCCGCATTCTTCTTGTTGGTCAATCAGTCAAACACTTTGCCATTTAAAAGGACTTGTAGAGGCATAACACTTCAAACTGAACTCGATTCAAGTCAGGTTTCTCAGCATGCTCCACCTAGTTCCCACCAATTTCAGAGTTGGTTATAAATATACCATGTCTTGTTACTCAAACCTCATGCACTGGTCTTTACTCTGGACAGTATTAACTAGGTATTGGGGAAAAAAAAATATACAAATTTACACTTTCGAATAATGTTGATGAAAGAGCTTTTCTTCCTTTATGTAGTTGGTTTGGGAAGGACTAGATCTTGGAGGTGGAAACAGTGTAGGAGACTGGAGCAAGTAATCCTCAGCATTGCTATCGGTCATGTGCCACTAAATTTATGATTTTGTGTTTTCAGTTGGATTCAGCTCAACAAGTCTTTTTCACCTTTTCAGCCCTCTAAACATTGCCGCATTATCTGATATGCAGGAAAGACGATCGACCTAAAGTAGTTCTTGGAATTGGTGGAAGGCACTATGTCCGTTGGCATATGGACACTGTGCGGTAAATTTCTCTTAATTAAAGATTGGTTCATTTTTATTTCCACAGTCAATACTGAATGCTTCTAGCCTACAATCAAATCTCAACTCTGCTCTTTTGCGCCCTCCTAAGTTTGCTATTCTCTGCTTGTATCTTTTGTTATGACCATTTACAGGAAAGATGGCGTCTGGGTGGGCCATCTGTTGTCTGGATATTCCCTGCCAATGGAAGAACCTAGTGATTCAAAAGAAGTCAACTCAAAGGGTGTGGCAGGAATTAGGAGAAAAGTAATCAAGATTGCATTTGAGACCTCCAGATTGGCTTTCCGAGGAGGAGAAGTGCTAGCCCATCTTGACCTTAAGTCAGTAAATGGAATAACCCCAACGAATTTAAGAGATTATGAGTTGATATTCTTCTATGACTGATGCCTTTGCTCTCTCTCCCACGCTGCCACGCGCACACACTTGCACATTCATGCTCTTGCTCTGGCATGCACACAGAGTTGACATTCATTATACCTACTGTGATAATACCTTAGGTTTCTAGCTTAACTCTCACCAATTGTATTTTCCTGAAAGGGATGATTTTTCTGATTGCCTGTGCTCTTATGGTTTTCACTCAATTAGTCTCTGTCAATGTCATGGGCAAATGCAGGAGTTTCAAGAGATGGCAGAGAAAGGCTGTTACTGAGTTCTTAGAAAGTGAAGAGATAAAGATAGGCAAACCTAGTGATTTCTACTGATTCTAACTAGGAGACACCTGGGCAGACCATTCATATATACAGCTCGTAGGTATGAATCTTCATTGGAAAATTAAGCAAACTCACCAGCTCTCCTACAACGCCTTAGAAACAATCCATTCTTCTTGACAACGAGGATCTGTCCTCTCTCTAGCCTGCTCAGTGGTAAACTGATCCATCGCAATTTGAGGCTGCGTTTGTAGGACAATGACAGTACTATCTTTTACAAGTGATTTGACATATTGCAAGTATGCCATTCTGCAGATACAGGCCCACATACGATCCAGCTTGGCTATTCATTATGCTCATTATATTCGACCGACATTTTGCGCGTGTTCCAATTCTTAGAATGCACGAGGAAGAAATCTAAAAGCAACACCGTTATGGTCCAAGTGGCTGGCTGAGGCGTGATTCCGAAATCCAGAAGTTCTGCCACCTCCAGGAGTTCTGGAAGTTGGAAAGTGGTGGTAAGGTCTTCTTTGCGGCCATTGAAGGTTGCCTTCTCAGAATCTTCGAACAGTGTAACAGATAAAGCAAATTGGCGAGATACTCCCTTACCGTATGTATATGGTATTGTGTCTTGAACATGGGCACACACATCACTTATTGGAAAAAATAAGATGGAGGGAGGGAGTGGCAATTTTTGCGGGGTGACCGTAGCAAAAGGAGCGTGGGGACTGAAGAGGAAAGAACTCAGGTTACTGTTTCTTTTTCAAAAAAATAAAATAAAACTGAGGAAAGCGAAATTATTTCCGTTGGCAATGCGCGATGTGACGGAATTGCTGCCGTTCGATTGCCGGCCTGGGCCAGTACCTTCTCCGCCCACCCAGTTGTTATCGGCATTAGATACAGTACATAATAAACGAAAAAAAAAGATTTCATGATTCGTGAAAATATTTAGATACAAATCGTTGCTGTGAATAATGAAAAAAATTCTATCAACTAATTATTTTAAGTCACACGAACAATTTTATTGAGAAAATGTATTTTTTAAATTATTTAATTTTTGATGAAACAAGCGGAATCATCCTTTCACCATGCCTGAAAGCCTTTTGAAAAACGTCCGCGACCTTCTCATGTCAGGCCGCCCCGTCGACGTCGAAAGCCCTGCCGGGCCTCCAAACCTCCGCGATTCCTTGGTCAACGGGCTTTCGTTTTTCTATTTTTTTTATTCTCTCTCTATTATTTTTGTCGTCAAACTCAAACGTTACCTATCACTTATTTTTTCTGGTCTTAGAAAATTCTTTTGGCCTCTCCTATTGCAAGAACAATTAAAAAGGTATACTCGTGTTTTGTTATCAGGGCAAGTACATCGTGCGTAATGGTCAAGAAAACTCTCCACGTCTCTCCTCTTCTTACCATGTTGGGAATGGTAACCGACCGTGCTGTTTTCAAGCACTAGAAAGAGTATTACCTAATAAATCTCTGGTCAATGAATTGCTCTTTTCAAATTCGAAATGGCCGTGCCCTGTCTCATGATTCAAACCTTCGCTTCTTCTACGCATGCCATCTCTTTCCTTTCTCTTTCTCCGCTCTGTGGAATTTCGGAGCTGACGACGGAACGCGGCGTATTGAGAAACATGCACGCACGACATGGACTGTGTGACTAAGTTCTAAAGGCATCACATGAGCCCCTGTGCTTCTGCTCGTTTGGGATGAACTCAGGTAACAGAAATTGTAATTGGAAGCTTAGAGCATTTGGATTGATATTCATGGTTCAAACATGAGATCCGCCTCATCAAACCAAACGCCTAATCACTTGACTAACTTAATTTTTTAGTGTGTAGTTACATCGATCATAATTTGATGGTGTGTAGCTATTGTTCTAGCATCCTCTTTTCATTCTTGTATTTTGAGGAGAACATACAGAAACCTATTCCCCTCGGACACCTCCATTGACAATCAGAAATGCGAGAATCGACTCTAACAACCGCAATACAGACGACGTGATCAACAAGTTCTCCCGAAGCAGGACGACCGACATAGTGAGATTGATAAATGACCGCACCCTTCCGACTTCAAAAAGGACACCGACCAGGAATATAACTAGTTTTGCAGAAAAAGATTTCATTGTGTTCTCCATAAAAAAAGATGGGTCGTTGGATATAGCTAAAGATGGCAGCTCACGGACATCCGATCGCCGGGATGACCACAAGCTCAGGTCCTTAAGATGTGTAAACATTGAGGTTAGTGATGGATTATTGATATTTTGTGGCAGAAAGCAAGAATCATTCAAAGAGAACTTGAAATCCTTGCTTGTTTATCATTGTAAAAACAGCTCAAATCTAGAGGTAAGCAAGAAGCATCGGTCCAAGAACGTAAGGAAGAGACATCAACTGGAGGTTCACGAGTTTTCATTCCTTGCGATGAGGTAGAGCTTGTTGATCTCCTTATGACTTATCCTGTCTTGAGCAAGAAAAGATATCCTGATTTTGCTGATTAAGCGACGATGAATCTTTGTTCCTTTCGTTAAGAGTCACCAGTATCTTCTCTCTAACCTCTCTGCCATAGGATGACGAGGAAGATGACGAAGAAGAGAGCATGTCCTGGAAAGAAGATAACCACTTTGGCGGCGTGAGAACGGAATTCCGAATGGAGGGATACAGAGGTTGCGCCCGAGCATCAACAGAATCAAGAGAATCTGGCCAGTCTGATGGAAGCACCAACTCCTTTACGTTTCCCGAGTAAGTCGAAAGCTTGTCAACCTGTTTTCTAAAACTCGGCCTGGATTATGTATGAACTTCAAAAGTTTGGCTTATTTGGTAACTAGTTTTGACAACGATACAGGCTACATGGGCAGTGGATTGGTAGTCCAGTGAAAATGCCAAGCGGAGAAGACCTCTCATTGGGGAAGTCAACAGCAAGTTGTGTTCGTTTCAAGTGCTGTAAATCCTGAAAAATCTTCCATCGCCCTCCCCATATTTCAAAGTGGTTTGAGTGATCATAAACGGCATTTCGACTGTCGTGCTTAGAATTTGTGTCTGATAATCTGCCTAGAATACTTATTCACGGAGAAGGGGGAGGCAATAAGCTTTCACATATTCTTTCTGATCAGTGTCCAGGATTTAAAGATGGCCAACGTAGAATTTGCGTCTGATAATCTCCCTAGAGTGCTTGTTCACGGAGAACGGGGAGGCAATCAACTTTGACATATTCTTTCTGATCAGTGTCCAAGATTTTACATATGCCCAACGCAGAATTTGTGTCTGATAATCTGCCTAGAATGCTTGTTCACGGAGAAGGGGGAGGCAATCAACTTTGACATATTCTTTCTGATCAGTGTCTAAGATTTACAGATGGCCAACGAAGAAGCACTGAATATTTTTAGCATTAGTCATTCGGTTTCTGGCAAATAGAAATAAAAAGGGAAAAGGATTGGATGTTTCAGTTGACGCAAGGTTTTTCTTTATTGTCATGCACAAGTAATTTATGCATTTTCCTAGCACATACGGTCAGGAACCTCGCTGGTATAGATCAAGTTATTGAATATTTAGGACAAATGCCGAAATTCAAAACCATCAACTATCCATTAAAGACCAAAATTCCTAACAATTAACCAAAATCAGCTACAAGATTCATTACAGACATGCCTTTCGACGAGCCATCGCCACACCAAGTCGCATGGACCAAAGATATATTACTAGATAAGAACAAATTCCAACTAATTCCCCAAAATAAAAATTAAAAAAATTAAAAAAAAAAAATCTGTATCCAATTGGAGCTAGTAGTAACTAATCCCGACATGGAAGTTTTGAAAAAACTCATATAAGCAAAAAATCTCAAATAACCTTGATCACGAGACAAATAAGGTACAGGGCAAGAAAGTTACATTTTGCTCGCAATCTCGTGTTCAAGGGAAAAAGACCAGTGCCTCCATGTAGAAATCAACTCTTTTGTCTGTCAGCGACTATCTCGCATATCTCGCTTACAATCTTGTGCTCCAGGAATTCAACTCTCAATAACACAAACGAGTAACATAACATTACATCAGACCCAGTGGAGTTTTACAATGAGGGATTGATCGACATGTACATAGCATCAATAAGCATACAGAAGGAAAGCCAAATCTCAGTGTTAAGCATGTTCCCATCCGCATTCGAATTCGTCATCACAGATATCGTCAGTTCTAAAAACAAATGACTGCAGATACGACCTTGCTTTGGCTGCAAGGGCCAAGGATTCTTCGTCTTGCTTTTCCTTTGCAGTGGCCACAGCAAGGATGTAAGCTTCTCTTGCTTCTTCCATTTTCTGCATCTTAGTGGCATCCAAATCTTCCTGCGTGTTGAACCAAACTTGAAAATTCAGACTCAAGTTTTAAGAGTTGAAACAAACTCACAACTCTACAGCTCCAGACACTAGGGTTCACGTCCTCGAAGCAACTCAGAAGACAGTAGGTGATGCCTATATAGAAGTTGCATTCTTGGAGAAAGTTTGACTATGGTGGTTTAAGCATTCATGCATAATTTTTACCAGTACTCTATCAAAGAGAACTTCATAAAAGAAAGATTTCTCTTGACAGTATCTATAGACAGTGAGCTGAGTATGGAAACTGTGACTATCAGTCACAGCTTCAAAGGTTGAACTTTTGACGACACATTAGTAAACTGTTATGGTGGCATTCCCAGGAACAAGCTCCTAGGACACAAACTAGAAAGAGACAGTTTTACTGGTAACCAGATCAAACGATATTTACCATTTTTGAACAATCCCTCATATTCTAGTTTCCTCAATTAGTAACAACACTATGTTTTCATAGTCATCCTTTTTTTTTTTTCCGAAATTGCATGAATAATAGATAGATTTAGCTGGAGGTTTTACACAAGCAAGTAGCAAGATTAAATAGTTGCAACTCATTAAATGTGCACCTGCACAAGACTTTTAAGTGATAAAAATTACAAAACACTGTGTTTAGTGCCAAGAAAAAAAACACAAGAAAAGAAAATCCGTAAAAGGTTAACTTTTACAGAATCTTACTCCATAAAAATTAGGACCAAACAGGCGTGATAGTGCCAAGCACAACTTGATGGTTCTCCTTGATAATCATTGTCATAGTTGTTCGGGAGCACTTTATGATTGCACAGTTTTGGAAAAAAATCTATCACTAACTAGCATTTCCTAATAATGTGCTAGATTAACTGCTGATATTACAACAAAAGTGGCTCTGACAAAAATCACTCTTGCTTCTTACAACTAGTAGGTTAATTTTAAAGTTCAAAGTTCAACTTTCATCAGCAATCCTATTAGAATACCCTGTCAATTATAATATCTTTGGACAATTTTGATGGATAAAAATGATGCTAATTTGCTCAAAAGTCAGTATATTACACGGGTTTCCCATGGTTACCTTGTAATAATTAAGAGATATATTCACATATACAAAGCAAAAACAAGAAACAACAATCTGGTCGAGGAAGTTATCTTACCATCCAAGGAAGATCATCTGCACAGCATGGTGTGATATCAGTATCTCCACTATATAGAGTCGCATCATTCTCTGTCAAGCCCTCAAAAAGTGACATGATTAATGAAACATCACCCTGAATGGCATCAAGCTCCTCTTGGAGCTTTGCTACTCTTTTGTCAGATGTCATTGCTTCCCATTGCGTCTTTTCTAGTGCAGCTTGCTTATCTGCAAGTTTAATCTGAAAAGACATATAAGTAATAGTATCAGTTAACACTGTAAGTAATGTTAGCAATGGTCAGGTCCCTGCCCCCAAGGGTAGTGGAAGTTCCATGGATCATTCATAAAGAAACCAGTTGAACATAGAAAAAAGCTTCGCCTGTTAAAAGTGTTTTGGCACACTCATGTCGATATATCAACATAGAAAAAATAAAGCCTTTTAGTTTTTCTTTTATTTTGAACAAACTCAATATGGTTTTGAGATCTCCACAAGCTGTTGCCCACCCAAACCATTGAAGGATCTTATAAATGGCTCAAACAGCAGTTTAATACCCAATTTTGACAGATCCAGCACAGGCTCAGGTTTTTGGAGTGCTTCAGACATGATGAGGTTTCAACTCTGTGATACTTATAAGTCATTAGATACTGACCATAATCCCGCTCGGAACATTCGCTATGTTCCTAATCAGACTAAAAAAATAAGCTCAATACCTTTGCATCAGAAAGCTGTATCTGGATTGACTTGAGAAAAGAATCTTTTTGTGAAGCCTCATGCTTCAACTCTTCAACTTGTGCATGGACAGAATTCATCTGGTTCTTGGAAACTTCTGCTGACTTTAGAAGTTCTTCTTTCTCCAATAATTTTCTTTGAAGATCTTCCACTTGTGCTTTTAAGAGCACCAACTCTTCTCTTTCTGCTTCCAAACCTCTTGAGGAGTAAATTGAGAAGTTGTCAGCATCTTGGTTGTTGCCACTGCCATTCTTACCTTGTTCTTTATCAACAGTATCCCTTCTCTTCTTAGCAGGGATGGAGTGAGCCGCATTTCTGACTTTTGGTTCATTTACCTTCATCACATACAATGGTGACCATTGGACATCATGTTTTCAAGGACATAACAAGGTATTTGAAAGTACAAAACTGAAGGGCATCATGACATGCGCAAATTGAAGTTTGGCATTAGCAGAAAGAACAAAGAATACAAGGTCAATAGGTAAACAAGACTAGATGTTGACTTCCATCTGCGTTCAGCAAGAATGAGCATTTTCCAAAATGTCTAGTATACTTCACAATTCAGCAACAGAAATCTTTTAAATTGCTGTAGATTTTCTGGCAAAGCTTGTTTGTTTGTTATAGAGAAACCCATAACAGAAAAATTCCCCCGCATTAAAAGGCTGGAGCCTCAACCAAGAGCACATGTAAAAGAGAAGCACATAGTGGACTCTTGCAGTCAAGATGTATGTTTGTTACATTGACCTTCCCTATATACTTCAAAACGACTACCACGGATTCAAATTCAAGGTTCAAGCTGATTGAACACAGCGGGGTAAGCACATTGACCAAGACAGGAAAACACCACGAGGTAAGCACATCAAAACTTTGTCGTGTTCTTACTTTTCTGGACAGCGATTCTCTGGAAGGCGTCTTAGTGTATACCATGGAGCCCCGCCGTGTGAAAGAACTGCTCGGTTTTCGATCCTGACATAAATTAGGACAACGGAAAAATCTCAGCCAAAAAGAACAAGAAAAGCAACATAGAGACAGCAAAGACGGAGAAAGAACGTTAAAATTCAGGACCAACATCGCGCTCAATTGGCCCCAAATCAAGAACGAACAACACGAGCAATCCACGCATTGCTCGAGACACGCACTCGACCGTTAATCCAAAACCCAAACACGCGATACAGCCTCGCGGCTCGAGAGAACTCCCAAGAAACCCGCCGAATTCAAGATCGAAGACCAACAAAGTTGCAAGAAGTTCAAGAAAGGGAGAGAGAAGGAGGAGGAGAGTACGATGAGGGACTGGACGAGAGGGACGATCTCGACGAGGTCGTTGAAGAGGACGCGGTCGACATTGCTGGCGCCGCCGCCCCCGCCGCCCGGGAGGCGGGTAGGGGACGAGGCGGCGGAGTTGGCGTCCCCGGAAAGCCAGAGGTGCTTCGGATCTCCTCCCACCGCCAGGCCCGGGTGGTGGCCCTCGCCGCCCAAATCGACGAACCCCTGCGCCTCGAACATCTCCAATTTTTCTCAAGATCGAACGAACGAACGAACGAAGAAAGAGAAATCTTTGTCCTTCGAAACGGGAAAGATGGAGAATTTGAAGATACAGAGGAGAGAGAATGGCAATTTTTTTTGCAGGGTAACCGTAGCCAAAAAGAAGGGTGGGGACTGTGAAGGGGAAGCGAAGTAAGGTCACTGTTTCTCTTTTCAAATATCAAAATAAACGAGGAAAGCGAAAATTATTTCCGTTGGGCAACGCCCGAAATGACGGTATTGCCCCCCATCCGGATTGCCGGCCCAGGCCGCTCCCTTCTGGGCCCACCCAGCTGCCATCGACACCAGAAACTCTTACATAAATAGACGAAAAGGAACGCCATGCTCAGCGATGATAATTAGACGTTGCTGCGAATAATGTAAAAAAAAAATAAAGATAATTATAGCTCCAGACATCACCGCCGACCTCATTCCAACAGAAGACCCAAAACAAGTGTAACAAAATATTCGCGAGATGTATGGGAAGTTAGACCGTGCGGAACTATTCTCTCTCACTCAAGCCTTGTTGGAGTTGAAGCAAGAGAACCTCTCGGTTACCACTTGCTTCAACTGGCTCTCGGCTCTGTGGAACGAGCTCGAGGCGGCCAAGGAGGAGCTTAAGGGACACGAAGACACTCTCGCACAATATAGGCAAATCAGAGAGAGAAAAAGTTACCCTGTTCTTGCTGATATTGAATGAGAGTTTCGCGCCGTTCTAGTCACAAATCCCCGCCATGGATCCCGTCCCCTTCCTCGGCCGAATCTGTCAATTCGCAGTTCAAGAAGAAAGCCAGAGGCTCGCGAAGATGGACCATGTCAAGGTTGGAGAGGCGGTGGCGCTGGCTACTTCGGTGGGATCATCGCAACGTGCGATCAGCACTCTCAAACGGCCGCCATGCACACCGAGCTCGCTCGACAATTTGCAAGCAAACAAGGGCCATAGTTGGGAAGAAGGAGATGGCAACTCCAAGGTTACAAGGATGGATGGTCCAAATCAAAAGATGGAATCTGACAGCTCTTATTTGATGATCCATGCAGCTAAATCCAACGATGGACATTCGGCCACATCAGCCCCCGTTTTGAAATCATCCTAAGGTCCACGAAGTGCCACATCTAAGGGAAATGGGCAAAATTCCAAAAATAAAGGTAAATATTCGCCCACACGACACTGTAGATACATGTTGAAAATTGCATTGTAAAACCAATTGATAAAGAAAAAAATAGAAAGAAATTATTTTGCTTATCAGGTCATGACACAAGGGATTGAAAGGCCAAATCAAACGACTACCCTTGACTAATATTAGAATATCATGGTCTTAAATCAGTTGAAGATTGCAAACCAAAATGCAGGATTCTTAGGTACATTTATTTCAGAAAATAACAATATTTCAGTTGATGCATGGATAATTGACTCTGACGCCAGTGACCACATAATTTGTGATGAAAGTTTATTTTCCGATAATCACAAAATACACCCTTCCATGTCAGTTCATCTTCCCAATGGTACCGTTACTCATGTTACTAAAATTGACACTATTCAGCTTAGCCAGCACATTACTCTCAAGAATGTCCTTTACAATCCCGAATTTGAATTCAATCTCATAGCAGTTTCAAAAACCTGTGAAGACAACCATTGTCATGTTGACTTCAATTTCAAAAATTGTTTCTTTCAGGACCATTTTAACTACCAAATGATGAGCTCGGGTAGTGTTGCACAATGACTTTATTTTTGGATCAACTTCTTGGAGGACTTTGATTTTTCATTGTTAAATAAAAGCATTTATTGTAATGCCACTACTAGCAATAAAAACTATATTTCTTATCAATGTTTGGGTCATAGTGCACGCTTTCCTCATCCAAACTGCCAATTTGTTCTTTACCAAAACAATCTCGCTCATCATTTCCTATAAGTGCATCTGAGCTGCTAGTACTTTTTCTCTGATTCATGTTGATATATAGGGGCCTTATCATACCCCTCATCGTGATGGATCTAAATTCTTCCTAACTATTGTTGATGATCATACTCGAGCTACTTGTCTTTATTATGCAATTCAAGAGTCAAACATTCTCTAACCTAGCAAAATTTCTTTCCTTGGTCAAAAATCAGTTTAACACGTTTGTTCAAAAAATTCGGACAAACAATGGAGGGGAATTCTCTGCCATAGAATGTAACTCTTTCTTTGCCTCTCACAAGATACTTCAAGGAACTTCCTGCACCTACAACAAAATGGAGTTGTAGAGTGAAAACATCGATATATTTTAGAAGTAACTCGAGCTCTCAAGTACCAAGCATTAATTCTTGAAATTTTTTGAGGAAATTGTGTGGTCACGGCTGCATATTTAATTAATCACATGCCAACAAGAATTCTTGACGGGCCATGTCCGTATGAAATACTTTTTGGGAAACCACCAAAATTAGGACGTGAAAGTTTTTGGTTATTCATGCTACGCAACAATCGTGGAACCTAAGGGCAAGATGGGCCTGCGTGCTCTCTCGAGTGTTTTCATGGGATACCCTTCGCTCCAAAAAAGATACAGGGCTATGGAATTATCAACAGATCATTTTATTATGAGCTGAGATATTGTTTTCCATGAGGATATTTTTCTATTGTAGGAATCCATTTCTTCATCTTCAATGATTGAATCAGCGCCCAATAATCGATAGTTTCTATCGGAAGAAGACTTGTCTATGACTTCACTACACTTCTTGGTCCCACAAGGAAACATATTAGCCATCCCGGAAGACTCAAGTCCAAGAATCTAATCACCAGCGTCATATCAAGAAAAAGGTGATCCTTTCGTTTCATCTTCGCAGCAATATGTTGATAAATCTCCTCTCTTGTTGCCAACCGAACAACCAGTTAAGCTACCATGACCGTTTGGACATCTCACTCATCCACCTACACGGACCAAGGGTTGCATATGCTCTGCATTATATTCTCTAGGTGCATATTATTCTATGTCCTCCTATGTTTTCTTTAGTCGACTATCGCTAGAACACAAGCATTGTATTAGTCGCATATCAGCGGAACATGAACCTTCATCATATCAGCAACTAGTACGTGATCAATGATGGCGACAAGCCATGGAGGTTGAACTAGCTGCTCTTGTGGATAATCATACTTAGGATATAGTTCCACTGCCTTCGCATAGAAAACCGATTGGTTACAAATCGGTATATACAATTAAATATAAGGCAGATGGTTCTATTGAGCATTACAAGGCTAGGTTAGTTGCTAAAAGATTCGCTCAGCAGAAAATTTTCGATTACCATGAGACCTTTTCTCCTTTTACTAAAGAGGTAACCGTCTGTTCCTTCCTCTCTATTGCTGCATTCTGTAATTGGGAACTACATCAAATGGAGAAATCTACGTGGACCTTCCCTAGGGACTTTGTGGACAAAGGGAGTCTTGGGTATGTTGTCTACATAAGTTTTTGTGTGGCCTCAAGCAAACTTCTAGGCAGTAGTACGCAAAATTTACTACTGCACTTGCAAGTGCGAGCTTTCAGCACTCCAAGCATGACTATGCTTTGTTCTCTTGGACCAAAGGTACCTCATCAATTTATTGTTGATATATGTTGATGACATACTTATCATGGGAAATGACGATTCTGTCGTTGGAAAGTTTAAAGAATATCTGCATTTAAATTTCCATATTGAAGACTTAAGGCCTCCCAAATACTTTCTTGAGATTACGATAGCTAGATCTGATAAAGGATATGTCTTAGTCAGCAATATTTTGTCCAGGAGATTATATTAGAAACAGGGTTATCAAGATGCAAGCCAGTAGTCATTCCTATTGAACAAAATGCCAATCTTACAACATTTGAATATGATAAAGATAGGTTGCTTCAAGATCCATCAAGCTACCAATAGCTTGTTGGGAAATTGATCTATCTCACTATGACCAAACTTGATATATATTTTGCAGTACAAATACTCAGTCAATTCATACATAATCAAAAGTAGTCCCATATAAATACAGCACTAAAGGTTGTAAAATATTTGAAGGGATGTCGAGGACTTAGAATTCTATTATCTCATGATTATGACATGAAGATGATAGCTTATTGTGATACTAATTAAAGGGTAAGTTCTCTTATTTCATGGAAGACTAAGAAGCAATCAACCATTTCCTTATCATCAGCGGAATCAGAATATCAGGCTATGACAAAAATGATTTGTGAAATAATCTAGATACATTGTTTGCTTTCAAATCTTGGAGAAGAACTCGATGGAGCAACTGAGCTATTTTGTGACAATGATGTTGCACTTAAATTAGTAGCAAATCCTATCTTTCATGAAAGGACAAAGCATATAGAGGTTGACTGTCATTTCATTTGAGAAAAAATTCAATAGGGAATCATTACAACTCGAGGAATTGGAACAATTGAACAGCTTGCAGATATTTTTATAAACCCTTATGCCAGAGACAACATATCTATTTACTAAGCAAGCTTGGCATCTTTGACATATTTAAGCCACCAGCTTGAGGGAGAGTAGTGGAGAAAGAATTGATTTCATTATTGATTTTGATTATAATTGATTTGGTCATGGATATTCAAAGATAGAATAGGAAAATGTAATCATATTTATTCTTTCCTTGATTCTCATTTGTACTATAAATACAAGCATACTTATACAGAGAATATACAATGAAAATCACATTTCCTCCAAATACATATCGTCTTCACTTCCTTTCAAGAAAGGAGCGGCGGTTGGTTGGGTCAAGACTACTCCAAGTCGGAAGAATGTTGGTCTCCAATCAGGATAGGACAAGTTACCTCCGTCCGAAGCTCCTCCTTTTGTAATTGCTCGTGCCGTGACTTGTGACTTGCGAGGTTGAAATTATGTATCAAAGTTTGATTTAGTGTGGTGGGACCTTGAATGGTTGAATCCTTGTCAATCTTCTTCTTCTTCATTTCTTATTTATTTTGTAGTTTTTGCATCGATTAAATTACCTTCGGAATCCAAATCTTAGTGTGGAGATCGTGTACTGATGATGCTCTTGATGTTCTCATGTCGAGTGAAATTGCCTTTTTTGATGTATTCGTGACCGTCTCTATTTTGCGCAACCATTCTATAAAGTTAAGCCATTTGATGAAGGCGTGGTTTATTATTTGAAACATGAAAATTTAATTGGAGAGACAAATAGGGTCTCGAAAGATTCGAATTCAGAACTTCTGGCTATTAGATTAAGGCGTGATTTATTATTTAAGTATTTTAACATGTCTCCTAACATCCTTTCATTATCGGGGGACATTGACCATCGACAGTGTAAGCTTCGTATAGCAAACTCATCGAGGAGGCTCGATGAGCCTTCGAATTACTATAGTTACACAAGATAGCATGAAACATCACAAACGTTAAAATATCCTTAGATAGGAAGAAAAGGGTTAACATCATCAAAACCCCTAAATTGGTATATTCATGCAACATTTACTCTAAACTAATCTTTGTATTACAAAAAATCCCAAACTAGGATGCACAAATGTGACATGAATATGTGGTATGGGTATATCAATATAAGAGTTTTTGTAACACAAAAAATAATTTGATGTAAATGTGACATGGTGTGTACTGATTCTGGAATTTTTGCAATGCAATAATTAATTTGAAGCAAACGTGACACTAGTAAAAAAATTGAGGTTTTCGGTGGCATTAATCTTAAAAGAAAAAAATGCCCACGAGAGGTCATGCTTCTGTGAATCGTTTACCAACTTCGTGTGGGCTCGAACTCGATTGAGCAAACGTTGTCCCTCAGCGAATTCAACTATGTCTTCACAGATTCGGGATTTTCCACACAATCAAAAAGATTTGGACTGTGCATTAGAAAGGCCGAGCGCTCTGTCGACGGCTCTCTCACGCAAATCGTCTTTTCCAAAAGAGTGACCAATCGTTTGATTGTTTCGACTTCTGGAAATGGCAGTCCATTGGCTCATGTACCTTCAGCTTTTTCCGGTACTCAACCTCGTTTATCCTCATCTAGTCGAAAAGGTTTTCTTGTATTCTCACATTCTTCTGTTTGATTTTGGGCATTCGGAGGCCTCTGGACGTATGGTTCGAACCATTTTTGACTTGTTCAACTTGAATGATATTTGAGCGGATGAATCCCACTGGGACACATCCTATGTGGTCGATGATTCCAATGTGTTATTTTGTCTCAGCACAGCCGGGAAATTCTTCAAAAAAGTCATAAACCAATTGTAGAGCGACTAATTCAATTATAAACCCACCCTTTGACTATTTTTCTAATATAAATCCTCCAACTAATTTTGGTAAGAAATTGCTCACGTGAACATTGATTGTCCTACATAGCATAGCCAGCAGTGAAGTTGATAATTTTTCAATTTTCTTTTTAGTATCTAAAATTTTTTCTCTCCTTCTTCTTTTTCCTTTTTCCCTATTTCCCTTTGCCGGTCTATGCGGCCTCAACGATGGCCAACCAAAGTCACTGGGCACAAGCAAGGTCCATGATGCCCTTGTCTAGAATTAGTAAGGGTCCTTGCTAAGGCAAGCAACTAAGAGAAAAAAATTTAGAAATAGATCGTCGTGCTTTGTAGGATGGCTGGTGTTAACTAGATCGCCATGTCAACGGTTTTTGATTGAAATGACTAAATTAATAAATTGTCAAAAGTTTTAGTACTTTTTAGGCAAGCACATTTTGGACAAATTTCCTGATTTTGACTGATTAACCCCTAGATACTTTCTAGATGATTAATCATTCCCACACACTTCGCTTTCATATACTTATTCGCCTTTTCTTTCGTAGAAAGCCCTACTTTTGTTTAAAATTTGAACACTAGACTGAGCGTTAATTCAAATGCCATTTATCGATGGATTTCTTTTTAGCTAGTAACAAAAGTTCAGCTCCGCTCTTCGTGCGGCCACATAGTCTATGTCCAATTTTTGTTCAAGAAACAATTTAATTCAAAGTATTTCCCCAATTCCATTTCTAATTTTATGTTTGTTTTATAAAGTATCTCGTTTACCGGAAGTGATCCCAACTGAAGAATGCATTTGTTTCACCAAAAATAAATTACTCGAAACATATTTTTCCTAAAAATAATTAATCATTTTCTTAATGAAAATGATACAAGCGATCTTTTTTAAGAAAGTAATTTCTAAGTGATTCGTTTTTCACAAAACACTCGGAGTCTAAGTGGTGAAGGCAAAACAAGAAGAAGAAAGAGGAAGTGGCGCTGGTCTTCACGTTGTATTTACATCTAGGAAAACCACAAATATCACGACGACATTCTCTCTCTATTAATTTAACCACCACGCTGATGAACAAAGCACGATCCCACCGACTACAATTCGAGTTCAAGCCCTCTAAAACGAGCAACGATCGTTAATTGTCTTCTAGGCCAAGTCGTTGACATATGTAGTACAGCGGCCGATCATTCCAATGGAGTGCAAGCAGGCTCTGGAGGGTCAACGAGGAATATGTCAAGGAGCTGGTCGACGGTGGTGTACTCGATTTCTGGATACAAGCTCGAAGCTTCGAGGTCGTCCTCGTCTAGGTCGAAGCTCATCATATCTCCCTTCACGAATACGGAGTGCATGATGGACACCCATATGTTTTGTGGGCTTGGCAGGGCTACGAGTATGGCAAAAAAAAGTTATTTACCACGACGTGTGATCGTAGACAAGAAACTCGGTCGACGTCGTAGTTGAAACCGTAATATAGGATGCAATAAGTCCCGACTTACTCTGGGAGAGCTTGATCACCTCATCCTCTTGCACCAGTATTTTCTCAAAACCCTGACCCGTTTTCTTTTCCCACGACGAGATCAGCTCGTTCTGAGAGACTACGTTCCCCGGCGGACGGTAAATCACAACACGGTTGCGCGTCCTTGGGTCGATTGCCACATTGATCTTGTATTTGGCGATGTCTTGCTCGTAATTAAGCACAGCTGACAATACAGTAGCATAGATTCAGTGAGCCATCAATACTGACGAGCTATCACTAGCTGCTTAGTATTTAGAATCTTGAATAGATATCGTAGGAAGGACCCTTTGCATCGCCAGTCCCATAGACAACGAGGTCAGGTCGAGGGTCGTGTGTGTGAAGCAGAAGATTGATGAAGTATGAGGCACAGCAGTTGGCGCAGACGAAGGTATAGGGAACGGCCGATGCTTCGATGAGCCTCCTCATTTTCTTCTTCTTGTCCAGGCATGCCTGGAATGGCAGGAGGGCGGTGGTCCTGTCCACGTCGCACCCAAACTCGGATGGTATGAACCCCTAGAACCGCGGAAAACGGAAGAAGTTCTTGTTAGTATGTGTTTATATGTGGCAAGAAAAGAGTATTTCCCTGAGGCACGGAATAGTTCCTATTTCCCGGAAAAGAAGGCTGTTTACCTTTATGTCGCCGGCGGCGATTATGGCATCGATTATTCTGACTTGATCAGGAGAAAGAGGATTCGGGAGCACCGAGATCACAATATCCACCTGTTTGAGCACGGATACCATCTTCTCGTGCTCCTCTAGTTCCCCCTGTTTTCATGCATTTCCATGCTTTACGTTACAAATCCGAAGTTGTTGTGTTAAGTTCGTGGTTGTTCAAAGAATAATTGTATGGTGACTTCTTTTTTTATTGGCAAATCTGCTAGCCTTGATTCATGTATCTAAAAAAATCCCGTAGATGGTTGATACGCATGATTACTTTCGATTGGTCATGTGTAGAGAGAAGATAGATGATAAGTTATAACACTTGTGCAGTATTTTGAGAGAAAGAGAGAGAGACCACGATTAGAGTAACACCGAGAGATCGAAATTCGTCGCAAAGGTGCACATTGGAAGGAGGCGTATGAGGGGTGGCCGGCCGGGTGAAGACGAAGGTGGGGTGGCCGGCCGACACGCTTGCCCCCACGACATGCTTTCCAAGGTAACCGGTGCCTCCGAAAACAAGGATCTTGCTCTTGTTGCAACTACTGATCGGGATCGACATATCTCTCGGTTGATAATTGATTAGGACCAATGCGTATCTACCACTCTCTACGTTCCTCTAACACTGCTTATATATAGGATCACATGCCCGATTGTTCTATCTTGTACTTCACCACATGTCTTCAAGTCGAGAATCTCGGATACGACTAGGACTACTCCCGAACTCAAAGCGATTAGATTTTCAATTTCAGCTGACGCAATTTTTCGTTGGGTTCAGTTTTTTTGTTTGGCGGAGACTTCATTCATCAATACACTCCATTGACGAGATAGCAAACCTATTTTTCTTTAAAAAGTTGAGAAAGTGAACGTTAATCTTGGTTTATTATTAAACAAAGTTCTTTTACCTATGTACTTCGTTCACAAGATAATAGTGTGCTGCACGGATTTTTTTGATAAATTTATGTTAGTAATAAGCTAGACGCTTGGAATTTTCTTTTCATATTAGTTTATATATTTATGACATATTCATTTCCAACTTTATCTCGATTGAGATACATGTGTGAGTGGTGTTAAAAAGTTCCATGTCAAAAAATTGATATGAAGAGGAGTAATTACTAATGTTGATTTATTCATAACTCAGCAACTTAAGTTTTTGAACGAACTTGAATCCAACGAGATATAGTTATGGACTAGAAGTTGGACTCCTCGATGATCTCCTCAGGTGAATACATTGTGCTTCTGATACAGGGCCTGGTGGAGATTTAAATTGAGGAGAGATTGTTGAGATGCAAAGGATTAATAAATAGTTGGCCCACAACTTATCGACTTGAATTTTCGAGTAAATGTCGGGCTCAAACTTAGACTCATTCTTGGTGAAACGAAGGTACCAAACTTCTACCACGCACTTTTAACAAATTCATGTATCATACATTGTATCTGTGGCAATGGCCTTTCAATTTCTAAGTCTTGGACAATACAATTTCTTTAATCAATTTTATTATGAAATCTTATCTGCATACTGACAAAATAGTTATGGTAGAAGTATTCCTAAGCAAGAGATGAATCGATCACTTTAAGTATATCAAGAAAACCCAGTTAATACAAATGATTAATAAATTGTAATGTGGAGCAAACGTTATATTATATTGGATATAGATATGCAGATGTTGCTGACAGTATCAACATCATTATAAATACTTAAAACCTTCACCGAAAAGAAAAAAGTTAAATCCAATTCTTCCTTGCATCTTTTGTGATTTTTTTTTTCTAGGTTCTCGGAGTAATGGAGACTGCGTAAAGTTGTAGGCTTCACTTTTGCTGGCTAAGATTATCCAGCTTTTCTTTCGGTGTCTTACAACAGTTTGGGACCTGACTTTGGTGTACCCACTTCCAGTAACCGGTTGTGAGACAAAATCATTGATCAAGGTCCTTTTGCAACGAATTAGTAGATTTGACGAGTCTTTGTGTCGTGGGCTAACCTGGCATTTAGGGTGCATTTGGGAGTGGCCTTTATAAGCCACTTTGAACACCCAAAGCCCCTTGGGCCAATTTAGGGGTGTTTGATAAAAAAAATTTCAAATCCTATTTGGGAAACGTCAACCTTCACAAGACTAAAAGTCCAAGACAGGTTGGGGGCTGCATTGGGCTTTTAGCCTTCTCAGCATTCTGAGCGAGAGGGTAAATAAACAACTGTCTTCCCAAATTATCCTCGCTAGTTTTTTATTTTTCCAGTTTTGCCCTAACTATTCATCTTATTCTCCGTGAGCGGTTGCCAGCAAAGGACAGGCAGTCGCCGGCAAGGGTCACGCCCACCACGCCGCGACCTCCGCGCGACCCTCAAGCGAGGGTCGCGACCTCTAGATCTGGTCGAAACCAAGTCTAGTCGCACAGATTTGATCGTGACTAGATATGGTCGCCGTGACCCTTGCCGGAGGGTCACGAGACCCGCCGCGCTGCGACCTTCGCCGCAACCGCCCACATCGTCGTGACCCTTGCCGGAGGGTCACGAGACCCACCACGTTGCAACCTTCGCCGTAGCTGCGCGAACCTTTGGCGAGGGCCGCACGATCCAAATCGCGAGGTCGCTACGGAGGTCGCGTGACCCATCCGGTTGCGAGATCTAGTCACGACCAAATCTGGTCACGACCAGATGTGGTCACCATGTCCCTTGTCGGAGGGTCGCGCGACCCCTTTGCGACATTCGCGCGACCCATCTAGTCGTAGATCTAGTCATCGCGACCCTCGTCGGAGGGTCGGGTGGCCCCGGCGGAGGTTGCAGCGCGATGGGTCGAGTGACCCTCCGGCGAGGGTTGCGCAACCCTCGTCGGACCGCCTACCTTTACAAAACGGCTTGCATCGGACCACCCGCCCTTCGCCGAACCGTCTGCTCCTCGCCGGCAACTACTTGTCTTTGGCCAGCCAACTCTTTTTTTTTTTTTTTTTTTATAACAAAAGTCTTTTGTAAATATAATTTTTCCAAACATTATTTTTCTCAAAGGTATTTTATAATGGACTTTTACAACACAATTTACCAAACACAATTTGCATTTTGAAAACTCAACTCAACGGCCTTTGCATTTCCCCAAAAACATTTCCAAACGCACCCTTAGTTAGTTCTTCTCAACAAAACTACTGAGATTGACTGTGGTTTTCTTTCCGAGGTTGAGCATGTCGGGGTCAAGGCTAGGCGACCATGTTGAAAGCGGCAACACCAGCTTCAAAGTGAAGAAAAGCGGTGGGCGTCGCAGAAAATAAAAATGAAGAATAATGAAGAGGCATACGAGAAGCTATTGAATAAAGAAGAGGAGGAAAGCAAAGTTCGGCTTGCCAACTTGGTAATTTGACTTCAAGAAAAAGCTACATCACACTCCAGCTCTACAAAAACAAGAGTAATAACACGAGCGTCCTTTTACTCAAAAAGCGGCCTCAAACATAATCGTAACTCAATCTGATATTGAAATATATACACTAATATTCTACCTAAAAAAAAACCTTGTTACGAATTTCAATTCTATTATTTCATCTCTTTATAGCTTGTGATCTAGTATGGATTCCATCTTTAGAAAATATTGATTGACTTTCTTTATTAAGATTATCCTTGTGATATATTTAACCACACAAGGAATCTTAACCGATTGGCAATCATTCCATAGACAAAATTATTTTCTTAGTTAAAGAACTCTACTCATAGATACCAACAATTGTTTGTATGGGTGACCAATCAATGGCAAATGATTGTTCTATCTCAACAGCTACCCTAGTTTTCTCATCAATTGAGTTTGGAGAATGATCCTCGTGGAGATTTCCAATGGGAAGTTTTGGATACTGAGGAGTATAAAAGAAGACCAAAGCGTTGAAAAGAGAAATAGATTAAAAGAAAACAATTCCAAGGTTCAAGAGAGCTTCACAATCTTTTCCTTGTCTTCAAAGAACTTACACTTGTAATTGGTTGAGAAGTGTTAGCAGAGTTTTAGTGCAAGATAATGAGTCCCATCAATTTGTGTATAACCAAGTACCAACTTAGATCACAATTGATTGTGTATAAGCAGCGCTCACTATTGTGATTTTTCTTTGATTTACTAGCAGAATCCAACTAGTAGGTTGTGAGTGTGTGACAATAGACGTAAGCTTACTCTAAACCAAACCCTTATAAATTTCTCTCTACAAAGTCTTCTATCTCTATGCTTATATTCACTTTTTATTTGATAGAAGTTTTTGCACCGCTAGATATTATCTGAGCAATGGTCAAATCGACACTTCGTTTCTCATAGTTATGCATTCATCCACTTGACCTTTTTGATTATGCATTTTTTCATCAAGTCTATTTTAAATCACTTATTCACCCGCTCTAGGTGATATTACTAGCCACTTCATTGCTGGCCATAGTCAAGGGCATCTCGAGTGCACCATTTCGTGTGCACCACAGGGGTATTTTCGTCATAAAATAACATCGTACTTGGCAATAGCTAATAAAAAGAGAAAACTAAGCTATAAAAAATCACAAACCCTAGAAGAGAGGGGCTTTTTCTAACTAATTACTACATAATATCATGTGAATCACGGGATGCACGATTATTGCAAGGGTGATTTTTTATTATGCTACATGGTAGTAATAAAATTTGCTGTAGCTTTTCGAGATTTCAAGTATTTATTATGTTGGTTCATAAATGCTAATTGATAGATCGTCAAGTCTATATAAAAGAGTTATTGCGTGTCAAATATATTAGTTGCAACGATTTCGATGAGATCATAACATCGCACGTTTTTTTAAAGCAAATATGCATATATATCTAAAGTGTCGAGTAAGGGCTCGTTTGGTTCGGCTTTTGGGGAATGCATTTGCAGAAATGCAAATACCTTTGGGGGAATGGGGTTTTCCGAAATGCAAATATCGTTTAGTAAAATTTGCATTAAGAAATAACTTTGGCCAAAATACCGTTTGGTAAAATTTGCATTTGTAATTGACTTTTATTAAATTAAAAAAGCAAAAATATATTTGTATTTTTTTTTAAGTCCGGTCACCGGACCGCGGATCGGCCTCCGAACGATCGGTGGGGTCAAGCGGGGCGGTCGTCGCCCGAGGTCGCGGGGGTCACGCGACCCAGGCGGTCGTCTGAGGTCCGGTGACAATTGTTGGCGCCTTGCCGGCAGTCGTTGGCCTCCGATCAGCTTCTCCGTGCGGTGGTACGCGGTGGTTTTGGAGAAGATGAACAATTCGGGATTTGCATTCTGAATATGCAACTTCCCAAAGTAGCTCCAGAGCTGTATTGGATTAAAGGCCCTTAGAGCCACTTGGAGATGCAATTGCATCTTGCCAAAGTTGCCCAAAAAAATGAACCAAACGGGTTTGCATTTGGCCAAGGGACTTTAGAGTCCCAAAGTACCTTCCAAATGTCGAACCAAATAGGGCCTAAGTTCACTCAATCACGCAAAAAGGAGTTTAGCACAAGTAGATGCTCCACCGCGTTCAGTTAGCTTATTCACAGTACTAGCCTCAAAGAGCAGAGTTAATCCCAAAGAAACACTTACATTCACGCCACTTCGGCATTGTTTGGTAACCATCCAAACAGTGCCTGATTCTGATTTTTTGTTCCTAGAATCAGTTTGGGACGAGAATCGCATTTGGTAAAATGTTTGTTCCCGGGACCAAATTTGTTCCTAGGAACGATTGGGAAGAGAATCAAGAATAAAAAAAAAAAGTTGATTCTTGTTCCGAAAACAAAATTAAGAATCAAAACTACTCTTCTTCTCTTTTTTTCTTCTTCATCAACCGCCATCCCGCCACCACCGCCCACCACCCCCGCCGCCGCCCGCCGCCCGCCACCATCCGCCACCGCCCGCCGCCGCCCGCCACCGGTCGCGCCGCCGCCCGCCACCGTTCTCCGCCACTATCCATCGCCATGGTCCGCCGCCGCCGATCGCCGGCCACTAGTCCGGTGAGCTTGCCGGGAGGCTTGCCGAGCCGGGTGAGGTACAGCGAGCTCCCCGGAGGCTTCGCCCAACCACCGGTGAGGCTTGGCCTCCCAGATCCGGCGAGGCTAAGCCTCGCCGGTGGCCGAGCGGGCCTCGCCGGGCCGGACGAGGCCCGCCTAGCCCCGGCGAGGCTCGCCCAAGCTAAGCGAGCCTCGCCAGCCCCGGCGAGGCCGCCCGGCCACCGGCGAGGCTCGACCGACGAGGCCTCGCCGAGGGCAACACTCGGTGAGGTCACCGGCCCTTGTCGTCGACGACCTAAAGAAGAAGAAGAAGAAGAAGAAGAAGAATAGGGAAAAAAAAAGGAAAAAGCAAAAAAAAAAAAAAAGAAAAAAATAAAATAAAAAAATAAAAAAATTATAAAAATTATTTAAATATTAAAATAAATTGATTTTGAATAGAATCAATAAACACGTTACTAAACACAATTCTATTCCAAAATCAGAAATTTTGTACGAGTTACCAAACGCGTTTTTTTACTCGAATTAGTTCTCGGGAATAAAATCAAAAATAATCATTTCTATCGAACTGCATTTCGAAAACGTAATCGTTACCAAACACGCCATTTCTCAACAGCGAGACGGTTTCCAAAAAAAAAAAAACTCGTTCTTGATAGTTTCTTGCTCTGAGCACTCTATTCGAAGTAGTCGCCACGATGCGGGATGACTGGAGAGGATTCTTTAAAACGACGTTTTCGAATATACCGACAATGCAATCACGGTAGCTGCTCTCGATTGCCCCAAAGAGTTTCGGTCACGACGAGGCCGCGTCGTGGAACCTTTGCACTTGTGCAAGACGAGATCAGCCAGGGTTGTGCAACTTCGCAAAAGAAAGCAAGGCAAACAGCAACAATAGGGACGACAGCGAGGTCAGTAGCCTATATAACTCCAAATGAGAATCAAACTATCTATCAATTCGAAAGATTCCGGGGGAAAGAATAGCGATGGTAGGACTGAATGACAAAAGAGAGAACTAAAATAATCACAAACCGAGAGAACTAAAATAATCACAAACCCTAGAAGAGAGAGAGAGAGAGAGAGTGATAGGCTTTCTCTACCTAATTATTACACAACTTCACGCGAATCACGTCATGCACCATATAATCTGCTCTATGCATGTCGATTGTCCTTAATCGCCTTGTTCACCTCATATCAGTGTCCATTCTTACAAAGAACAAGAACCTAATACAAAGTATCCAAAGAAGATATCAGGCGTTCGCCTTTTGGATAGCACTACTCGACATAAAAGTTAATTACTTGATTATTATGGGCCATTAGATCGCGACATCACGAGATACATTATGTGCCTTGGAAATGTACATTAAGGAGTGATTTATTCTATCACACACCGATGATAGAAGCAGGATCTAGGAGCTAATCATCAAACGGATTTTTCCTTGTACTTGTCGAACGGATCTTCATTCTAGGATAATTACTGCTCGACGAGTTATGCGAGACGAGGCTGATAGAAAGAGATTGAGGAGTCCCGCGAAGATAGAGGCAAGAGAAGCCAATCCGCTATTCCTTTTTTGTGCAGAATGATCACTAGCGGCGTACATTCTATACGATCAATTATTACAATGCGCTTCGATTTCTTACACTTCTTCACTTTCTCTCATGGAGAAAGCCGTAATTCTGCAGGCTAAATTTCCTAAAATGCCCACCAATTTAGGTCCAATTTCAATTCTGCCCCAATTTTTTTTTGTTATTCACAAACTTTTACTCTAGTTCCAAATTTGCCCTTGTTAACCCTCTGTCCAAAATCATCTCCAATGTTTTCAAAATTATCAAAATTGAGAAGTTTGTGTTGTTCTTGAGGGTGTTGATGAAAATATAGGTTTTGATAATGAATCTCTAAGTGGTCCTGATGTTAATAATCTCAAAGCAACTAGTGGCTGTTTTTGAAGAGTGGGTTAACAGGGCAAATTTGGAACTAGAGTCAAAGTTTGTGATTTATTTCTAAATAAAAAAGAAAAGTTCGTAAGGGAATTGAGATTAGACCTCAAATTGAGTTTTTTTTGGGAATTAGATGTACTTTTGTAACATCTAACGCTATATATGCGAACGTGGTTTCATCATGATACACCACATAATCGACACTTGACTGAAAGACAGAGAGAAACCATAGGAAGCGATATGTTCAGATGCTCTTACTCAAAGATTATTTTCAGCTAGGAACAAAAGTTCAGCTCCGCTCTTCTGCGGCCGAAATTATAAGTCCAACTTTGATTTAGCGGTGGTCAATCGCAACTTGTCATGCCGGAGCATCATTCGAGATAGAAGCCGTTCATTATTGTCCTTTTCTCCTCCCCGAAATAAATGAGCCCTAGTTCTCTTTTATAACAAAAGACAACTTAAAGAAAATTGTCCAAAAAATCTTAAACCCGTTGCACTTTTATCAATTCAGTCATAAACCTTTCAATTTTGTCAATTCAATTATAAACATTCTCACTTCTTGCCAATTGAGTCCATCCAGTTAATTTTGATCAAAAATTAATCACGTGACCAGCCGGCGTTAACTTAACGGTTTTTAATAATTTTTTAAATAATTTTTTTTTCTTTTTTCTAGGTGTGGGGTTAGGGCTGGCGAGGATTGTCAACTGACCCTTGCCGCCCTTGCCAGCCTTGGGCAAGGGCCACTATACCTTTATCGGCGAAAGTGAGGGCCTGTGAGCCCTCGCCTAGAATCGGCAAGGGCCACGATACCCTCGTCGAATCTGGCCAGGCGAGGACTTGCTGTCCCTTAGCCTCATGAAATATTGTATTATATTAGAAATTTATTTAACATATGTAATTCGGGTGACTCGTTACAGAGTTCTATCAGTGATTGACAAATCCCGACCAGATGAATAAAGCATGAATCGTGCTGCATGATCCCACTGATTGCGATTCGAGTTCAAGCGCTCTAAAACAAGGAATGATCATAATTACACAGACGATGTGCAATGAGTCGCAAGCTTAAATGCAACTCATCATTCCAATGCCGCGCGAGCAGGCTCCGGAGGGTCGACGAGGAATATATCGAGGAGCTGGTCGATGGTGGTGTACTCGATTTCGGGATACAAGCACGAAGCTTCAAGGTCGTTCTCGTCTAGGTCGAAGCTCATCAGATCTCCCTTGACGAATACGGAGTGCACGACGGACACCGCTATGTTATCCGGACTCGGCATGCCTTTACATATCACAACTAAAATAGTTATTTTCTGCGACACGCCATCAAAGAATTTGAAACTCAGATGGAAACCCTGATGCAGTGTATGATAAGTCCCCACTTACTCTGAGAGAGCTTGATCAGCTCATCCTCCTGCACGCATACCTTCTCGAATCTCCGACCCGTTTTCTTTTCCCATGACGAGATCAACTCGTTCTGAGAGATTATGTTCCCGGTGGACGGTAAATCACGACACGGTTGCGTGTCCTCGGGTCGTTCGCCACTTTGATAGTGTATTTGGCGACGTCTTGCTCCCAATTAAGCACAGCTGACAATACAGTACCGTAGATTCAGTGAAGTATTAATGCTAAGGATTTATTACTAGCTGCCTAGTATACGATTGCAGATAAGCATTGTAGGAATACCCTTTGCCTCGCCAGTCCCGTAGACAACGATGTCAGGTCGTGGGTCGTGAGGGTGAAGCAGAAGATTGATGAAGTACGCCGCGCAGCAGTTGGCGGAGACGAAAGTGAAGGGAATGGTAGATGCTTCGACGAGCCTCCTGATTTTCTTCTTCTTCTCCAGTAATGCTTCGAATGGTGGGAGTGGGGGGGCGATCCTGTCCATTTCGCACCCGAACTCGGATGGTAGGAACCTCTAGGACAACAAAAACGCAAGAGGAAAACTAAGCCCGGCTCGAAATCTCTTGCTAGGAAAAGAAGGATGTTTACCTCTATGTTGCCAGCTGCGATTATGGCATCGATTATTTTGATTTGATCGGGAACAGCGGATACCGGAAGCACGGAGATCACGATATCGACCTGTTTGAGAACGGATACCATCTTCTCGTGCTCCTCCAGTTCTCCCTGTTTTTATGCAATTTAATATTTTACGTCACAAATCCAATATTGTTTTGCTAAGTTCGTGGTTGTCCAAAGAATAACTGCATGATGACTATCTTTTGTTTCGACAATCCTACCATTCCGTGGTTCGTGTATTGGAACAAGCCCGATAGAAGGTTGCATACAATTGATAATCTTGTGAATATTGCGGAAGGTAACAGATCTTAGAATTCAAGACTAACACAAGCAAAATTAAATTATTAGAGAATTCAATTACAAATGATAAAGACTCCAGATATTTGAGTGATTCGGTCAAAATATTGGAAAATTGTTCAAAAATTACTAAATCGGTTGCATAGCACTCAGTTCAACTCTCAAACTTTCTACTTTGACCAATGCAATTCTAAGCTTTTTTACGATCTTCCAATGTCCTTGGCAACAAACAAAGGTAAGAAGATGAATAGTAGAGAAGGAAATGGGGAAAAAAAGGAAAAAGACAAAAAGACAAAAAAGAAAATATTAAGAAAAGTTGCAAAACAACATCATTTCATTTAGATCATTTGTATTATCCATCAACCATGCCATATAAGACAGTTGACGCTAATTGGATCGCCATGTCAGTGTCACTCAACCTAAATTGAATGGGTAGGCTATATTTAAAAATCGTCAGAAGGTTTAGAATTACATTAGCCAACTTCGAAAGTTTATGACTCAAATGGCAATTGTACAGTAAATTGGAAATCCACTATAAATTGGAAAATTACAAAGTTGTAGTCACTCAAGTTTTTCCCAACCCTACATTATATTTTCAGCAAAACCCTTAAGTGTTATCTCACAATCTCTCACAAAAAAATAAAAACCTCACTCTAAAAATTCATAGAGAAAACACGTTGACACTCCTCTTATATGCGCTTTTCGTATTTATTTATGTGACTTGCTGACTAAAACTACAGACTTACTCAAATTAGGAATTCAACTCCAGCGTGGAATTTAGTTCAATATTTCCAACTTGCTCGAATGTTAAACCATAAAACTTACCATGATTCACAATTTCTACTTTGATCGAGTTTTTTCCTAGGCTCACACTTTGAAGATGGGTGAATTATTATTCATCATATATTAATAGAAGACAGATGACGATATATCACACTATGCAGAGAGTGAGAGACCTGGACAAGGGTAACACCAAGAGATCGAAATTCGCCACGAAGGCGTAGATTGGAGGGAGGCATTTGAGGGGTGGCCGGTCGAACGAATACGAAGGTGGGGTGGCCGAATGACGCGCTAGCCCTCACTACATGTTTGCCGAAGTAACCAGTGCCTCCAAAGACGAGTATCTTGCTCTTATTGCAACTATTGCTCGTGATCTCCATCTCTCTCTCTCTCTCTCTCTCTCTCTCTCTCTCTCTCTCGGTTGATAACTGAATAGATCCACGCTCTCTTTGTCCGACACTGCTTATATAGGATCACATGCAGAGTTGATCTATCTCGACTGCATTACATGTCTTCGCCTAGATAATATGGTATACGACTTCCCTCGTGCTCCATGCAATTAACTTATGAGCGACTCCGTCCACATCAGAAGAAACGTAAAGTAAAAGGTACAACCAATGTCTTCGGGAAATGTTAAAAAAAGACGAAAGAAGATATTAAATGATGCTCCTAAGGTCCTATTTTTCATCCTAGATGTGCTCATAAGGAAAACCAAAAATTAAAAAAAAAATAAAAAATGTGACCCGTGGTGCGGGAAGAGTATGCTCTATCACGTTACCCCTCCAATAAAATGAAAGTAAATAATTGCAAATGTTACGGATATATCTTCAAAAACAGAAAACTTGTGTTAATAAACAAAGGAGACCAAAAGTCGCTTGCGTAGGAGAGGTCTTCAAGGTCGGCCTGTCAATAACAGTCGACATCTAAAGACCTAAATCTATTAAAGTTAAAGAGTCAATGAAAAATTTTAAATTAATACATTTATGATAAATTTATCTTAAATTAATTTTTGACCACCAAAAAATTCTAAATTGATACACTTTTGACAAATTTGCCCCTACTAGTATATCATTTATTAGTTTTTGTTAAATTTTATTGTCAAATTATAAAATTGGATAAGACCTAACAATTGATCGATTTACCAATTTGATATTTTATTCTCCATTTGTCATAATTGTACTACTTTTATGGTTTTGTGGTGTTAGTCTAATTTAATGGAGGGTATATTTGTAACAAATATACTAGTTTGGGGTTTTTAGTAGTCAAAAAAATAATTTAAAATAAATTTATCATAAATATATTAGTTTATGATTTTTTATGGTCATTTGGGATAAATTATCATAAGCGTACCAGTTTGAGTTTTTGATGGTCAAAAAATTGGTTTGGGGTAAATTCGTCACAAATATACCAGTTTGGGATTTTTCATAATATTAACCTAAAGTAAAATGAAACGAGTGAAGGCCTGTTCCTAGCAACTTTTGCTTCTTCTTTGTTTTTGCTTTGAAACTACATAGACAAAGAAAAACGTTTTGGATTTCAAAGAATTACAAAATAAAATAAAAAAGTATGTAATGTTCGATATGTTGAAATCTATATTACATACTCATATATTTTGGAAGGTTTCAGGCGTTTTACATTCAACAAGAGTCAAATGAGAAAACCATAGGGTTGTAAAAATTAAAACATAAAAAACGGAAGTCACTCCAAACCGGTCGAATAAAGAAATATTTTTTGGTAATATTAACAAGCGTTCCTCCACTCAATAAGGAAATTTTAATTTTCAGAATATTGATTGCACACGTATATATTATGAGAAATATTTGTATATTGAAATATTTAATAATCATTTACTTGTACGTATCATTGGCTTCAACAAGCACACTAGCTCCAATTACCAAAATTTAGAGTCGAGAGGGATTAGACGAAAGAAGTTAATAGATCAATTAAAAGATCAAAATGAATTAATAAAAATGCTCGAGTTCGAGAATCGATAGAGAAATCCATTTTTTGAGTCCTTTTAGGTGAACTTTGTTAGTTCTACGAATTAGATTATTTTTTGTAATCAAATTTTCAATTTAGCATGCTTGTTCGGGAAATAAGAGAAAAGAAGGAGGGCCAAATATTTTGAGTAGGAATTTGGAATTTTGTAAGAAGAGAGAAGGTATTGTAAATTTAGGGCATTTTCTTCTTTCAATAGCCATTTTAATGTAGCATGCTTTTTAAATAAAGACAATGACACAAATTATCACCGAATTTTGATCAAATGTATAATATGGTCCCTAAACAATTATTTTATTCAATATGATATTTGAACTATAACCTAATATTTAATGTGATCCATGAACTTTTAATTTGTCCGATGCAGTCTATGGATCTTTGGTACATGTTCAATATAATCTCTAAAATATATTAATATGTTTAATATAATCTTTCAATTAATTCAAGATCAATGACAATATTAAATATTTTCATATAGTCATGAACTAAATTGAACAAATTAAAAATTTATGTACCACATTGCACATTAAATCAAAAGTCACTAATCACTCATATTATTATCCCGATCCGAAATCTGCTTGTAGCAATTGTTGTTCTCGTTGCCTTCAATTTATTATTCCTCATCTTCATAATCTTTTTTTTCTTTTTTATTATTTTTTTTCAAATTTCTTATTGGAAAATTGCCGTTGGAGTTAAGGACCACAATGCCCTTAAGGGCAACAATACTAGCTAGAAAAAGACGCATCACATGTCCCATCAACGATGGCTTCGTGTCACGGCAAAGGGCTTGGCGTGCGTGATTAGGCGATCGAGTCGCTTTGGGTCAGCCGAAGCGGTCCCCCCGAGATTCTCCATGTGAAACAAGTTCTCTGTCGTCATTGGACTGAGCCCGAAACCCATTTACAAGTAATTGATTTCTAGCTGAAGCAAATTGTAACGATTGGGGCGAGCTGACGTAACTCAGTCAGCAAATGCTCGATCAGTAACATCACGAATAGCTATGACTGCTTCAACTCTTCTTTCCATTGTGAACATTCCACGTAAAGCACGGCTAAAATCAACGTACATTCTCAAGTACAGCCCTCTAGGATCCTGAGACAATTGGACATCCTCCGATCTATCCTATTTTCAGAGACATTCGCACCTTGTCGCAAGTTTCAAAAAACAACATATATAGAGCTAAAATGTTTGAAACTTTAGTCATTGGCTTCGTACATGTGTCACGGAAATATTATACATTGAATCTTTGTACATACAATACCGAAACTTGAACCAAAATCGGGGAGGATTTTCCAAGTCAGGTTTGGTTTCAGTACGACTAGGTTTTATTAATTTTGTTCTGACTCGTGTGATGGGAATTCTATAGGATGTCTTTCACAAATTGCCCTTATTGATTGTTCCATGACATACTTTAAATTCAGATTTTTTGGACTTCGTATGATAAAAATACATTTGAAAAACAATCGAGTATGTAATCTGTTTTTACTGCCACTGAATCGATCTCTCCCCGATTACCATTTTCCACAGAGTTTTTGGGTCAAGAATTTTAATGAGCGTCCTTTATAAAAGTTGTAGAGTATATCCTAAAATACCATATATCAAATTTCCAGAATTTCTCGAAATCTTTTAGTTGGTGAAACAGTGTCATTTCGGGTTCTGTTATCTACCAGAATGCCCCACTATTTCAGTCCAGTTTTCAAAAAAATTATATAGCGTCATATAAACTAAATCAGACTTTGATTCCTTCGCGGAAAATGTTCCTTTGAATTTTGTCTATTTTATGTTAAAATTTCACAATTTTTGAAACCCATACCTAAACAATAATTACAATTTCAAGGGCATGTGGAACGTCATTATAGGGCAAGTTTGGGGGACTTTGGGATGGAATCCTTCTTGCAATTTGTCTGATATAGGTGCGAGTGAGTTTATATTAGTCTAGGGATGTATAAGCGACTAAAGATTTGTTAGATTCACTCTTGAGTTTCCTTGGTAATAATAATGCCAATAGCCTTTTTTATTGAATTATGGAATTATTGCATCATAGTATGGATGTGTGATTGGGAATGCCATCAATCCTTCGGATGACGATGTCCTAAGTTGTAGTAGAAATGCCTGGAGAGATAACAAAATTCCTTCCAATGCCCATGAGTCCTCTAAATATTCTCATGATGCCGAATGGATGTAAGATGCCCGGGGGGACAACAGGATTCCCAGAGGATGGTAGCAGCATGAATTTATTTTAATATAGCCTAAATACTATCGAATTTTATCTGAGTTACTAATTACTTGTTTGGAAAAGCTATTGCTCTTAAGGATCTGCTATGTTTGTTTTGAAATAGGCTCTCAGGCAAGTTGATTTGGAAATGTTTTCCCATACTTTATATTGAATGTTTTCTCTATCAGCACAGTGATTGGTTTATGTAATATAGATCACTGGACTTTCTGCTTGTTAGGTTTAGGCTGGTTGTTCATTATTCTTTTTCAGGTCTATAGAAATTATGTCAATCCTTCCTGATTCTGCCTCCATTAGTTATGGGGTATCCGTCAACCTCACCTGGCATTTTTCCGAGTTCGTGGATTTGGATTTTTTGGACATCACCCTCATCAGGTGCATAGCAATATTGTCCATAGACATAGGAGTCTCGACAAGCACCGTATTAACGAGTTTCCTCTTGGTAAAGGCGCAAGTAGGAGGACAACTCGTAGGGCCGATCCCATACCCTGGTGATGATGAAGATGGCGATGGTAGTAGTAAGATCGACTGTGGCAGGAGGAGGAAGGTGAAGCCACATTTTTGGATCCAGGCAACGACTTTTGGACGTACTAGCATTGGAAGAAAGGTGGCAAGGCATGTACAAGCAGTTCCACGGTCGGGGTAGTACCATGGGTCTATGTTTGACGTAGTTCAAGAGGACCAATTTTTTTAAATCCCCAATATACCGACCATGTCGCCTAAACTAAATAAATAATGAATGAAATGCGTTAGCCTGGTTTATATTCCGCGTGCATTCTTTAAGGCTCTTTTGGTAACGTTTCTATTCCTTCCAATTTTTGTTCTTTTGTTCTAGAACAAAAAAAAAGATTAGAAATCTATTTGGTAACGTCAATTAATTTTTTTACTCCCCAAATTAGAAAAGTGGCCAGGGAATAGATTTGTAACAAAAACAAGAAGTAAAAAAAAAATTAACTTTTTGTTCTTGAGAACAATTCTAAAAATAAGTTATTTTTTTCTTTTTTTCTTCCTTGATGCCCCTCGCCCCTCACCGCTTACCGCTACCCCTACTATCCAGCCACCGCTATTGTCCGCCCGCCCTTGCCAACCCATTGCCGCGCCAACCACCGGCCGGCCGCAACCCAACGGACCGCGCCCACGTCGCTTGCTAGCCGCCGCCACCACCAACCACCACCGCCTACCACCTGTCGCTAGCCGACCGCCACTCACCAACCGATCGCCTTCACCGCCCTCAGCCGGCATCAGCGGCGTCAACCGCGGTAATCAATGGTGGCAGGCACCGATCGGCGTCGTCAACAATCATCAATGGCTAGGGTCAGTGGCAACAAGCGGCGGTCGGCAATGGCAACGATCGGCGACGGTAACGAAAAATAAGAAAAAAAAATAGAATTACAAAAAAATTTATGAGTCGTACCAAACACATTCCTATTATTATTTCATTCCAATATTAGAAATTTTATATAGTTACCAAACGCGTTCTTTTATTGAAAAATTATTTTGGGGAATAGAAATAGAAAAAACTATTTCTAAAAAAAAAAAAAAAGTTCCCCGGAATAGAAACATTATCAAACGGACCCTAAGTTTCCAATGTTATGGGTTATTATTGATTTAAAGATGCTTCCGCATGCTCAAAAAGTGAAAAAAATGGATAACGACATTAACCGCGACACGCTCGAGATGTCACTCGGGGAATAGATTTAAAATAGAAACAAGGAGCAGAAAAAAAAAGTAATTTTCTTTTTTTTTCTTTTTTTCTTCTTCCTTTTCTAATCGATTGGTGGAGACTCGCTGGCCGTCGCCACCTACGCCAATCGTCACCGCCGCCGCCGGCTAAAAGAAGAGAAAAAGAGAGGAAAAAAGAAAAGAGAAATCCATAATTTGAATTCTTTCAATTTAAAAAGAAAAGTCTAAAAAAGTATTAAAATATTAAAAGAAATTTTATGGCATAAAAAAATTTGTAGGTCGTATGATGTTCTTTTTCTATTTTGGAAATATAAATTTTATATAATTACCAAACACATTGTTTACTAAAAATTGTTGTATAGAATAAAAATAGAAAAAATATTTCTAAAAAGAAATTTTTTTCCAGAATAAAAATGTTACAATTTGGTAACCATTTTGTTCTCGAAAATAATTTCTACTCAAAAATAATTTATGTTCAAAAATAATTATTTTTTATTTTATTCCTTAGACGAGTTTCGAACATTTGAAAATGCTTGGTAACTACTCAACATTTATATTCTTGGAATAGAAATGCGTTTGGTACAACTCTTAATTTTTATTTTCATTTTTTATGACATAGAATTTATTTTAGTTTTTAATAATTTTATTGTATTTTTATCTTTTTTATTAATTTATTATATTCTATTATTTTTAATTATTTTATTCTATTTTTAAAATTTTATTATAAAATTTTATCATACTTTTAATATAATTTTATTATTTTATTTTATTATTTTTTAATATAATTTTTGTTATAATTTTATTATATTTCTCAAAATTTCTTTTTAACTTTTCAATAATTTCATTGAATAATTTTATTATTTTTTAATTGTTTTATTGTATATTTTTAAAAATATTTTATTTTAAAATGTTAAATATAATTTTATTTTGTAATATTATTATCTTTTTAATTGTTTTATTTTATTTTTAAAAATGTATTATATAATTTTATAATATTTTTAAATATAATTTTATTTTGTAATATTATTATCTTTTTAATATAATTTTATGTTATAGTTGAATTATATTTTTCAAATTTTATTTTTAATTTTTTAATAATTTTATTATATAATTTTATCATATTTATGCGACCGGTTAGAGGAAGAAGAAGAGAAAAGAAAAGGAAAAGAAGAAAAGAAAAGTGAACAAAAAAAAAAAAAACTATTTGGCTTGATTTTAGAGTTGTTTCCAAAAACAAAACAGCAATTTTTTTATACTTCTTAATTTTACTCCAAATCTATTCCGAGGAACAAAGAACTAGATTTTTTTTACTTATTATTTCCGTTTCAAATCTATTATTCCCTAGCCACTTTTCTACTTCAAAAAATTGAAAAACTAGCCGATATAATGAAATGAAAACCTATTCTTTTTCCATTTCAGGGAACAAAACAACAGTATAATAGAAAAACGGGATGGCTTAGAGTCGGAAGGGATTGATGAAGTACGCGGTGTAGCAATTGGCGGAGACGAAAGTGTAGGGAATGGCAGATGCTTCGACGAGCCTTCTGATTTTCTTCTTCTTGTCCAGGAATGCTTCGAATGGTGGGAGTGGGGTGATCCTGTCCCCTTCGCACCCGAACTCGGATGGTAGGAACCTCTAGAGCAACCAAAACACGAGAAGAAAACTAAGGCCAGTTCGAAATCTCTCGCCTCGAAAAGAAGGCGGTTTACCTTTATGTTGCCAGCCGCGATTATGGCGTCAATTGTTTTGATTTGATCGGAGCAGCAGAAATGGGGAGCGCGGAGATCACAATATCGACCTGTTTAAGCACGGATACCATCTTCTCATGCTCCTCCAACTCTCCCTGTTTTTTACGCAATTCATTTTTTTCGTCGCAAATCCAATATTGTTGTGCTAAGTACGTGGTTGTTCGAAGAATAATTGCATGATGACTATTTTTTTGCTTCGACAATCCTATCGTGTCATGCTTCGTATATTGGAAAAAGCCCAATAGAAGGTTGCACACAATTGATAATCTTGGGAATATTACAGAAAGTAATGGATCTTAGAATTCACAACTAACACGAGCAAAATTAAATCATCAGAGAATTCAATTACAAATGATAAAGACTCTAGTTATTTAAATGATTCGGTTGGGGTATAGTAAAATTGTTCAAAAAGTCTTAGATCCATCGTATAAAACCAAATTCAGTCCTAAAATTTAATAAAGAGAAGACAGCGATGATATATAACACTATTCAGAGACAGCAAGGGAGGGAGGGACCTGAAAAAGAGTAACACCAAGTGATCGAAATTTGCCACGAAGGCATAGACTGGAAGGGGGCGTTTGAGGGGTGTCCGGTCGAGCAAAGACGAAGGTGGTGTGGCCGAACGACGCACTAGCCCTCACGACATGTTTGCCAAGTAACCATTACCTCAGAAAACGAGATCTTGCTGTTATTGCAACTAATGCTTGTGATCTTCATCTCTCTCTGTCGACAAATGAATAGATCCAATATGTGTACACCGCTCTCTTTGATCCTCCTACGCTGCTTATATAGGATCACATGCATAGCTGATCTATCTTGACGACACCGCCTGTCTTCGCCTGGAGAATATAATATACGACTACCCTCCTGCTCGATGCGATTAATTTATAAGCAATTCCGTCCTACATTAGAAGAAACGTAGAGGGTACAATCAATGTCTTCGGTAATTGTTAAAAAAGAAGAAGACAAATGTTTAATGATGCTCCTAAAGTCCTATTGCTCATCCTAGATAAGATTACTCGGGAAGCAAAAATAAAAAAATGTGTCACGTGGCGTGTGGTGAGGGAAGAATATGCTCTATCACGTTACCAACTCCAATAAAATAAAAATAAATAATTGCAAATGTGAAAGATGTTATACTTCTTCAAAAACAGAAGCTCGAGTTAATAATCACAGGAGACCAATGGTCGCTTGCGTAGAAGTCTCCGGGATCCGCCAATCAATAAGACCCTATTTAGTAAGGGCAAGTTTGGTAACGTTTCTATTCCAGGAGAACAATTTTTAAACAAAAATAGTTTTTTTGTTTCTATTTTCGAGAATAATTTTTTAGTATAAGAACGCGCTTGATAACTAAAAAAATATCTATTCCAGGATTAGAAATGTGTTTGATAAACTTGTATAATGTTTTTATTTCTTTTAATTTTTAAATATTTTTTTAAATTTTTTTTTTTTCTTTTTTTTTTTTTTTTTCCTTCTTTCTCCTTTATGGCTGGTCACCGGCCCACGAAGGCGCCGGCGCCTCCGCGAGGGCCGGAAGCTCACCGGAGCCTCGCCAGGCCACCGCGAGACTCGACCTCGCCAGATCTAGGCAAGGTCGAGCCTTGCCGGTGGCCTCGGTGGCCGGGCTAGGCCAAGAGGTCAAGGCTCACGCCCAAGCCACGCGAGGTCGGCTCGGCCTCGCCCAAGCGCCACCGCTAGGCCACTTGTTGGGTCGAGCCTCGGTGGCCCGAGGCCAAGCCACGAGGAGGCTCGACGTCAGCCAAGGGCTGGCGACCAACCAAAAGGAAGAAAGAAAGAAAAGAGAAGAAAAAAGAAGAGAAAGAAAAATTGTTCCTAGGAACAAGAAACAGATTTTTTCTACAAATTTATTTCCGAGAACAAAAATAAATTTTTTATTTCCAGAAAAAAATTTTACCAAACACATTATGTTCTTTTTTTGTTCCCCGAAACAAAAGAACGGAAATTTTTGTTTCAAGGAAACAAAACACTTTTTAACAAATAGGGCCTAGTAACACTCTCCAAAACAACTGATTTTATTCTTTTATTTCCCGAAACAAAAAAAAAAAAATTATTTGGCAAATTTTTTATTCCCTAGAATAAGAATCCATTATTTTGTTCCCGATAATAGATTGGAATAGAATGAAAAAAAAAAAGTTTTTGTTCCCATGAACAAATTCGAAATCAAGTCAACTTTTTCCTTTTTTCTCTATTTTCCTTCTTTTCCCCTACTTTCTTCTTCTTCCTCCACCAACCATCACCAGCTGCCACCACTACCCCCAGCAATCGCCGACAACCGGCTAGGTAAGGTCTGGTGAGCTCGCCGATGCCTCACCAGGCCAAGGTGAGGTTCGACAAACTCATCTGGCCACAGGGGCGATCTGGCAAGGCAAGCCTTGCCCAGCCACCAATGAGGCTTAGCCTTGCCCAAATCTAGCAAGGCCGAGGATCGCAGTGGCCGATGACCAGCCACAAAGAAGAAGGAAAAAGAAAAGAAAAATAAGAAAAATATAATAAAAGTATTAAAAAATTAAAAGAAATGGAAAAATTTAAGAATCTTATCAAACGCATTTCTATTTCATTTCTATTTCGGGAATAAAAATTTTGGACAATTACCAAGCACCTTCAAAAATTTAGAAATTATTCCGAGAACAAAATAAATAAAAAATCATTTCCAAGCAAAAATTATTCTCGGAAACAAAATGATTAACAAATGCGCCCTAATAGTCAACATCTAGAGACTTAATCTATTAGAAAAAATGAAACATGCGAAGGCATGTTCCTAGCAACTTCCGCTTCTTATTCTTACTTTTTTTGGTAAATATTCTTTTTATTTTTTCTTTGAAAAATACGTAGACAAAAAAAATATTTTTGATATCAAAGAATTATAAATAAAAGAAGAGAGTATGTGATGCAAATTATATATTACGTACTTATATATTTTGAAAGGATATTGGCGTTTTACATTCAACAAGAATCAAATGCGAAAATCATAGGATTGCAAAAATTAAAACATAAAAAATGGAAGTCACTGCAAATGATCAAATAAAGAAGTATTTTTTTTGGTCATATTAACAAGCGTTCCTCCACTCGATAAGGAAATGTTAATTTTTAGAGTATTGATTACACATGTATTTATTATAAGAAATATTTATATATTGAAAAATATAATAATCCTTTACTTGATTACACGTATCATTGGCTTCGACGACGACGAGCACGCCAGCTCCAATTACCAGAATTTAAAGTCGGGAGGGACTAGATGAAAGAAGTTAAGGGATCAGTTAAAAGAGCCAAATGAATTAATAGAAATGCTACCGACCCAAAAAAAAAAATTAATAGGAATGCTCAAGTTCAAGAATCGAAAGAGAAATCCATTTTTTTGAGTCCTTTTAGGTGAACTTTGTTAGTTCTACAAATTAGATTATTTTTTGTAATCAAATTTGCAATTTAGCATGCTTGTTTGGGAAATAAGAGAAAAGAAGGAGGACCAGAAATTCTGAGTAGGAATTTTGAAATTTTGAAAGAACAGAGAAGGTATTTTGAATTTAGGGCATTTTCTTCTTTCAATAGCCATTTCAATGTAGCATGCTTTTAAATAAGGATAATGACAGAAATTGTCCCTGAATTTTGGGCCTACTGTGCAATGCAATTTTTGAATTTTTAATTTGTTTAATATAATTCATAAACTTTAACCCGATATTCGGTGTAGTCTCTTGTTCAACATATTTTTGAATTTTTTTATGCATGATCAATGTAGTCTTTTAATCATATGAATACATTCAATATAGTCCTTCTATTAATTCAAGATTAATGATAATATTAAATATTTTCATGTAGTCTTTTAATCAGTGTGGTCTCTTGTTCAACATATCCTTGAATTTTTTTATGCATGATCAATGTAGTCTTTTAATCATATGAACATTTGCAAATAGTCCTTCTATTAATTCAAGATCAATGACAATATTAAACATTTTTATATAGTCCAAGAACTAAATTGAATATGTATTAAAAGTTTAAAGATGACATTGCAAAATAGGTCAAAGTTCATGGACAATTTGTGTCATTATCCTGAACAAAATCTACTTGTAACAATTTTTTTTCTCGTTGACTTCAATTTATTGTTGGAATTTCTATGCCCCATCTTTATAGTCTTTCCCTTTTTTATTATTTTTTCAAATTTCTTATTTAAAAATTGCCATTGGAATCAAGGACCACAAGGACATCGACAATGCCGTTCAAGGCTTGGATGCGTGATTACGATAATCTAGAAACGATGTAAAACGGTTCTCTCTCGTCGGGCCGAAAACCCAGGTGATTTATTTCTGGCCATCGACACCACATTTCATTTTCAAAGTTTTGTGGGCGGCAAATGCTCAATCGGTACATCACGAATAGCTCTGATTGCTAAAACTCTTCTTGACACTGAACATTCTGCATAAAACACGGCTGTAATCAACGTACATTCTCAGGCACTTGCATATCACCATGCTCTTGAGCAGTTCGCCAGACCACGTTACTCCAAAGCGATGGAGGGATCAAGGCTATAATCTCCATCGTCATTTTCTTCTTCAGGGACTGAACTAAGAACAGGCAAGAACTATCTCAGAAGTCCAGTCATATCCTGCTGGAACAATTACAATAGTTATGCAAAAGCAAAGCTTCAAACCTAACAGCAATAACACTCAAATTGGATGAAGCCCCGAGAAAAGTTCTCAAGCTATTTCGACATTCCCATGAACCAAACACTAGAACCTCACGAACCACGAATGGAAAATCATCACTCAAGAGAAATTAACCATAAAGAAGAAGAAAGTTTCAGAACACCGGCGCTGCTAAGCTAAAACTAAAGCAGAGGAGAAGAAGCAACGATGTGTTTCACGGCTAGAAAGCCAGTGGTTTCGCGCGCAGAGCATGAAAATCTTGAGGACACGGGATTTAAGAATAGACTGCAAAATTTGAGCACGAAAGAACGGAGAAACGAAGTGGGAGAAATTTAATGAAGTCAGGGATCAAAGCCTTACATGTGAACGGCTGGGGCTTTGGTGCCCCGCCTCGCGGTGGCAAAATTTCAGCCATAAGTTCCCCAGAGTTTCCACACACGCTCCACGAACAGAGAGAACTGGCCAACTAACCCACGCTAGACAGAGAGAGAACGACGAGATAGGGCACGAGAAAGAGAGAGACGATTATGTTGCCGGGCTACCAGAGGTCCGGCGAAGTTGACAAGTGCTGCGATGGTGTGGCGGCACTGCTTTTTGGGAGTTCGACCACGGTGGCAAGAAAAGCTATGAGCGACTGAGCGGGTTTTTGTTGAGGAGGCGTTTGTTTGAACATTCAAGGTGAAAGCGAGAAGAAGCAAAACTTGTTATGACCTGAAAGCTTCGGCTCTATTTGTTAATGTTTCCATTCCTCTTTTTTTCTATTCTTTTATTCTTCTGTTCTGTTGACATCTCAATTTTGGCGACCCAGTCATTTATTTATTGCATAAAAAATTATTGATTAATTCTTAACCCCTAAACAAAAATATTAATGAAATTGCATAACATATAGTTTTAGGAGCATTTATTATTATTATTATTATTATTATTATTATTATTATTATTATTGCATTTGCATTGGACCGGGATGAATTTGACTCGATGGTTCGGAGCTCATTATTTTCTGATGACCAAAAGTAAAAGAATTGACGATTTGATATTTTTGGTGATATGACGAATGATATTTTGTATATTCATGCAATCTATTCATATATCCTCAGAAATGGCAAGTGTGGTAAGGACATATTACGAGCTCATCTTTACAAGATTTGAAATTCGAGAAAATCCTATTACAATCTTGAATCTTTGGTAATATTCGATAAAATCGGTGGAGAATAATCAAAGAGATGAAGAAAATAAAAGAATTTTGCGTTTAGGAGGTTATAGGCAATCTTCGTGGCCGTTGACATAAAAAGGAAATAAAATATTCAGCCCCTCGCCTATAAATTGGCTCGCGCACAAACAAAAGAATGAGGCCACATTGAGAGAGAAAGGAGAGTCACGGCCGCAACATAGAGAACACACGTTCTCTGCAAAAGAGGAGAGACGGCTACAAGACAAAAATAGTCAACAAAGAGAGGGCCGGCAATTCATAATCTCGGAACACAAAGTAACGAGACCCTCCTCGCATACGCAGCCCGTTATCGATAAAAGATCCCTCGCGGCGAATCCTGCTGCTGTCCTTGCATCATCTACAGCCACTCTCGGTATCTCCTTGCGCCAGTTTCCTTCACAGCCACTGCTAAATCACATTCTCCATTAGTCAGACAAAACTCCTCATCCCAGCCACAGCGAACTTCCTAGCGAGCCACATAATTCACAGATTTACGGCAACAAATTGAAGAATTCTTGGGAAAGGCTTTCTGGATCAGAAGAACACGTGGACTTGGTCAAAAGCACCATGTCAATTTGGAGTCCAAGAGTCTTCTTGAATCAACCCCATCTCTTGAAACTTTAGGCATCCATCAAAGTTCGTGCCTTGCATGCACGCCCTTGTTCGTGTTCGAGTTTCGCTGCCAAGCGTTGCCACTTTGCCCACTATTGCGCTTCAACGTCCCAAGCGAATTTTCTCGGCACTAAGTCACCATGAGACACCACCACCTTCTCGAGCTGCCGTGACAAGTCCCTCGTCGTAGAGCTTGAGACACCCCCTTGTCTAAACCAAGCACCCCCACACACCGCCGGTTATCCATTGACCGGATTCCATTCGGTTCAAATTTGGCAATATTATTTGCGGAATTAGGTAATTTTCTTATCTAAATTTGATTTGGATATTTTATTGCCTAATATATGCTTTTCAATATCTTACGTACATATTTGAATGATAGGCGTAATTCCAATTAGGATTTATTGTCTAATCCGCAACCGCACGCCAATTTTTTATTCCATCTATAAGGCTTTAGATGGAATAATTAATCACGCGGGAATAAAATTGATATCTTGATCTTTAAGGCTTAAGATCAATTTATCGATTTTATTAGCGAAATAATCAAGTTGATTAGATATCATTTCCAAATTCAAACAATGGATAATGTTTTTGATGACCGTGAATGATTTGGTGCTTATCTTTTAATTGCCTTATTTATCCCAAAAATACAAAAAAGATTGCATTTGCATATCATGTAGATTAGAATTGATTTCTAGATAGAATTGCATGATAGAATAGTTATATTTTTTTTTTATTATATTAGAATGCATGTTTAGATGGTATTTAGGTTAGATAACATTTTTAAATTAAATTGTATGTTGAGATAAATTTCTAAGTTAAGATAAGATTTAGATTAGTCTATTTCCTAACTTAAAATGGATATTATCTCACTTTAGTTAGATTTTTATTATTAGTAATTTTTAATTACGAATTTTTAGAAAAAAAATACAAAAATATCATGCGCATGCCATATAGAATTAGGTTCATGAAATGCATGTCATTTATGATTGTTGCTAGGTCCATTTAATTAGAGCGCATGATATTTTTGTATTTTTTTATAAAAAAAAAATCGTAATTAAAAATTACTAATAATAAAATCTAACTAAAGTGAGATATTATCCATTTTAAGTTAGGAAATAGACTAATCTAAATCCTATCTTAACTTAGAAATTTATCTCGACATGCAATTTAATTCAAAGATGTTATCTAACCTAAATACCATCTAAACATGCATTCTAATATAATTAGAAAAGAATCTAACTATTCTATCATGCAATTCTATCCAAGAAATCAATTCTAATCTACATGATATGCAAATGCAATCTTTTTTGTATTTTTGGGATAAATAAAGCAATTAAAAGATAAGCACCAAATCATTCACGGTCATCAAAAACATTATCCATTGTTCGAATTTGGAAACGATATCTAATCAACTTGATTCTTCGCTAATAAAATCGATAAATAAATCTTAAACCTTAAAGATCAAGATATCAATTTTATTCCCGCGTGATTAATTATTCCATCTAAAGCCTTATAGATGGAATAAAAAATTGGCGTGTGGTTGCGGATTAGGCAATAAATTCTAATTGAAATTATGCCTATCTTTCAAATATGCACGTAAGATTTTGAAAAGCATATATTAGGCAATAAAATATCCAAATCAAATTTAGATAAGATAATTACCTAATTCCACAAATAATATTGCCAAATTTGAACCGAATGGAATCCACTCAACGGATAACCGGCGGTGTGTGGTGATGCTCGGTTTAGACAAGGGGGTGTCTCAAGCTCAATACGACGAGGGACTTGTCACGGCAGCTCAAGAAGACGTTGGTGTCTTGTGGTGACTCGGTGCCGAGAAAATTCGCTTGGGACGTTGAAGCGCAATATCAGGCAAAGTGGCAACGCGTGGCAGCAAAACTCGAACATGAACAAGGGCATGCATGCAAGGCACAAACTTTGATGGATGCCTAAAGTTTCAAGAGATGGGGCTGATTCAAGAAGACTCTTGGACTCCAAATTGACGTGGTGCTTTTGACCAAGTCCACGTGTTCTCTGATCCAAAAAGCCTTTCCCAAGAATTCTTCAATCTGTTGCCGTAAATCTGTGAATTACGTTGCTCGCTAGGAAGTTTGTTGTGGCTGGGATGAGGAGTTTCATCCGGACTAATGGAGAACGTGATTTGAGCAGTAGTGGCTGTGAAGGAAACTAGTGCAAGGAGACACCGAGAGTGGCTGTAGATGATGCAAGGACAGCAGCAGGATTCGCCGCGAGGGATCTTTTATCAACAAAGGGTTGTGCATGCGAGGAGGGTCTCGACCGCGACCCTTTTCTCTTTTGTCACTCGCGATACTTTGAGTTCCGAGATTTTAAATTGCCAGTCCTCTCTTTGTTGACTATTTTTGTCTTGTAGCTGTCTCTCCTTTGTTGCGGAGAACGTGTGTTCTCTGTGTTGCGGCCGTGACGCCCTTTTCTCTCTCAATGTGGTCGTATATTCAATATGTGGCCTCCTTCTTTTGTTTGTACGCAAGCCAATTTATAGGCGAGGGGCTGAATATTTTATTTCCTTTTCATGTCAACAGGCACGAAGATTGCATATAACCTCCCGAACGCAAAAATCTTTTATTTTCCTCATCTCTTTGATTATTCTCCACCGATTTTATCGCATATTACCAAATATTCAAGATTATAATAGGATCTTCTCGAATTCCAAATCTTGTGAAGATGAGCTCGTACCTTGCCACACTTGCCATTTCCAAAGATATATGAATAGATTGCATGAATATACAAAAATCCTTCATCATATCACCAAAAATATCAAATCACCAATTCTTTAATTTTTGGTCATCAAAAATAATGAGCTCCGACCATCGAGTCAAATCCATCCCGTCCAGTGCAAATGCAATAATAATAATCAATGCTCCTAAAATTATATGTTATGCAATTTCATTTAATATTTTTGTTTGGGGGTTAAAAATTAATCCATAATTTCTATGCAATAAATAAATGATTGGGTCGCCAAAATTAAGGTGTCAACATCTACAAAATAAAAAAAAAAAAAATAAAAATCTATTTTTAATTTCCCAAAATAGAAAAGTGGTTAGGGAATAGATATGAAACAGAAATAAAAAATAGAAAAAAGTCGTTTCTTATTTCCGCTAGAAAGCACCAACACTCTCCAAAAGTTTTTGTGTCGAGTCGGACACTCTGATATGTGTCCAATACTTTTGAACACTCTTCGACACTGATCAACATGTGTCGAAAAATCCGACACCTGGTCAATTTTCCCGACACTCTCCAACACTAGAATCGGAATTCCAATATGTGAGTTTCTGAGACGTAATTCCAATGCGCGAGGTCAATTTTAAAAAATTTTAATAAATGAGAGGTCAAAATGAATATATGTGAAAGAAAAGAAACAATGATAAAAATAATAAATTGAAAAAAAAAAAAAAACTAGTCTCCTCTTCTCTTTTGACTCTCAGTTCCTATGATACACAATTAACTACAATTTTTTTTCTTCTCTTCCGATACATATGACATGTGAGTCCAGAATGTGAATTACATTTTTTTTCCAAATTTATGGATTATTGAAATAGAGTTAAATTTATCCAATTAAAATAATGAACGATATTAATAAATGATGAATTAATGTTTTTAGTGTAAATTCATTTTAGGATTTTTTATTATTTATTTATTTCTGAATTTGAATCAAATTAATTTGATTCAAAAATGATAATTTATTATATATAATAATATACATTTAATATATTACATGCCTTCACGTGTCCTTCACGCGTGTCGGAATTATTTATTTTTTTTAAAAACGACGTGTTAGCGTGTCGTGTCGTGTTTGTCGCGTGCATTTCAATACAACATGCCAAGTGAAACTTCATTTTAATATACATGTGATATGTCTTATTTTTACTTTATCTTTTTGAGGTGTCACGCTCTTTGGGGACATTCACACTTAGCAAGGACAAATATATGTAGCCAAAGGCCCACCGGCGGGTAAAGTGTTTGGCCATTATGCAAGTGCATCTCAAGTGCATCACACAACTTCATATGAAACACGTGATTACGATATATGACAGTAGCCAAATTTATGAAAAGTCTCATGTGAATCACGTGGTTATGACCATATGATAGTAAGAAAACTTATGATATAACTTGTCATGATTTGAATGCATCCACTAGCACATCAAAGATATTTGATAAATCGCCAATCTTAAGTAATTGGATTTTATATTTTAAACCGAGATGTTACATCTAATAAAAGAGTGATCGCAAGCCGAACAAATTGGTTTACAGCAATTCGGAAGTTCTATTCAAGCAACTATCCTATCAAAGCAACATCAATCAACCAAAAAGCAAAAGAATTGCATCCAAAAGGAGTTAGCACAACTAGGATCACATTACCAGATGCTCCTTAACCAGTATATACACATCGTTAAGTCAGCTTTATTCACAGAACTAAGCCCTCAAACAGCAGTTTCCCCCCCAAAAAAAAAAAAAAAATACACTTGCATGCCCGCTGCTTCCTCCGCAGCGAGACGGCTTCTATCTACAAGAACCCCGTCTCGAGCGATACGATCACTTAGGCGTTCCTGCTAATTGCTTGATTGCACTGTACAGCTTCCGCCGCGGCCCGACGGCGCACACGCCCATTTCTTTGAGGTCCTGGAGAGTGAGAAGAGGCAAGGCTTCCTCGTCCACCTCGTGCATTTCGAACATATCGGCATACTTGCCGAGCCCCAATTCCTCCAACCATTCCGTCACGCTACTCAAGCCGTCTCGTCCGACTCCAGCATCGTCCTCTCCGTGCCCGTGATCGGCGTCAAGGGAGACATTCCCATCCTCGGTTCCTTCTTTAGTTGCCATTGACGTTTCGCGACCCGATGAATCATTGAATTGATCGGGAGCAGAATTCTTCGCGAATCCAACCGAAACCTTTCCATCTGATTCATCAGCAATCTCGGGACTATATGTAAAACCCCAACCACTCGCGAAGACCCTGTTACTCCCCGCCGCGCTCCGGCACCGGCGCTTCATCACCCGACACTTGCGAGTGACGGCACCGAAATTCAGCTCGAATTTGGTCATCCCCATTTCCCCAGAACTTTCTGCTTCAGAAGCCGGGTTCTCATTTTCTCCTCGCTGCAGCAGAGGATCGACCGAAATCCCCGGCGACACGGCACGGTCCAAACCCGAAGACTCCGGCGGGGCCTCTTTCGAAACGGACCTCTTTCCAGGATCAACGACGCGGTTCCTTCTCTTGCGAATCGAATTCGCCTCGTATCTATGCGAGAACACGCATGCAAAGGCAGCAGGGAAATCCCCACCTCACCTAATCTAACATTCGGCCGTCTCTCTCTTTTCGAATCCATACGCAAAATCAGCATGCTCCAACGAGGACCCGCGATGATTCGGCACCTTAACAACTATCTTCAATCGAAACCAACAAGTGGCACTCAAAACCACGACGAAATATAGAACCAACCCAGAATCAGGAGCAACCAAAACAACCCACACGAACTGGACCGAACACATTCAAGATCATGACTAAATACAGCAGGCAGAACCCATCTAACCAAACAAATTCGCAAACGGTTCACATGCAGCAACCGCAAGAACAGAGCCACTTAACGAAAAGCCGGGCGGACTGACCTTGGAGACGGCAAACGACTGCACATTAAATCTCGAACGTTTCGCGTGCTTTCCCAAAATTGGGTTCCTCTGAAGACGACGACTCCTCCCCACAGGACTACCGCCCACCACAAGGAAAACCGCTGACTTCCTCCCACTGGGTCTTCCTTTCGCTTTAATAATATAAGGACAGCAGATGGGCCAGGTGGATTTTTTTCGGATTTTGCAATTCGTCCATGGGCAGCAAATTCCCTCTCGCTGTCGGGATTGAGATGAGAACAGAGACGACGGGGTCGTATCGTGGAAAGCAAAAGGTTGGGAAGCAAGCGAGGTAGGTCCTCTTTAAATTATTCCGGGCTGTCGGATGGAGATTGAGAAGCTGAGGATTGGAATCGTCAGATGCTGTCCAGCACATAGAGAGGCGAAATGGACGAGAGGGGGGAAGACCAAAACGTGGCGCCTTGGGAAGTGCGGAGACAGAAGAGTACCAATGTATCTGAAGTGCTTCTCGGACACGTAAGGGTCAATTCCTGTCATGAGGACAAGATGGGTTTGGGTTCTTTAATCACTTCAATGCCCTTTTTTTTTTTGGATGATTAATTATTTAAAAAATGAAACGTATGTTCCTAAATTTTGACTACATATAAAATATAGTCCAAATTTTTTTAATTTATTTAATATGATTCATAAACTTTAACTCATTATATAATATGATCCAAAAATTTCAATTTCATTGATACATATTTAATTTAGTCTATGGATCGAATTAAATCCAGAGATATAATAATTTAGAGAGTACATTAAACGTTTATTAAAAGTTCAATAAACATATTGCACATTAGACTAAAATTGAAGAACCACATAAAATAAATTAAAAATTTAGATATCACATTACATACCGAGTGAAAGTTCGGGGTCATTTATGTAAATATCTATTAATTATTTCGTAAAAATAAATTATTAAAAATATTATTTTTTTTTCAAATGATCAATTAATAAAAATATTTTTATTATTAATAATATTTTATGTCAAAATATTTTGGATGATGTGAATATTTTTTATTTATTCATTTTTGTTATTGATACAAGCTATTATTTTAAAAAATTAAATTATTTATTTTTCTTAAAACAAACGAACGTGTTGTATTCATATTTGATCTTTTGGGGTATAATATATGGGCACTAGGTTAGGCAAAAAGTAAGAATAAAGCAATAAATCGAAAAAAGGAAGTTAAAATCATTGAAAATTCATTCAATAAGCCACGTCGCCGTTCACTATTCACACATATATATATAATTAAGAAAAAGATGCACTTAGAGGGCCTTTATGGACTCAAGCAGCCCAATACAAAGATTCAAACCCTGTCGGGGTGGGCTTGCACCGGCGGTGATTCACTCGACGAAGCCCAAAACGGTGGAAAGCGTTAGAACCAGAAAATTAATTAGCAACAGCTTCCGACGTCGGTAGGATTATCATAATAGGGTACTCCTCTAAATCCATGGGAATATGAGCTAATTAAAATATTCAAATAAAAAAAGTCATAGTATTAAAATAAAGCTACTTAGATTTTCTTAATTCAGAAAAATAACGTCAATTCTCACCAGACGTAAGCAAATTCCAATTTTTAAAAAGACAAATTAAAATATTGAAGGAGCTGACGTTATCTACATGGACCAAAAAATATGGATAAGCATGATCATTTTTCTAGTTATTGAAAAAATAAACCATCAGCTTTGAAAAGAATAGACCATGTTAATTTTGTTTTAAGTATTGAAAAAAAAAGAGTTCTTGCCACTTTGCTTCTATCCCGTTAGGGACGCGATTAGGAAGCTCTATCCCGGCAAGGTCTTTCCCTAGGAAGTCAAAGTTTCCTGCGTTTGGTTTTGATTAAATCAAAATATTTTTGGTCGAGAAATACATTGAAATTGAACCCAGTTACGCCACAAATAAATAAAGAAATAGATCCCTTCACTCAGTCTACATTGAAATAATTAAACTAAAGGATGATTTTTCTCGGGTCCGTTCATTTCATATAAAATATTTTTTAGAAAACGTTTTTCAGATTTTTTGGTATTCGTTTCACAAAAAATTAATTGACTTGAGAAAAATGAAGGGAAAAAAGTCTTCTAAAATGGTGGGAAAATATTTTTTACTTTTCAAATAAAAGAAAACATTTTTATCCCTCACTCTTTCTTAACTCACACTCTTACTAGTCTTTCTTTCTCTTTTTTTTTTATTTCAAATTTTTTATTATTGTTCTTTTTCTTTTCCCTTGGCCGATCATGGGCCATGCAACAGCCGATGACTAGCCAAAGGCAACCTCAAGCTCACCGGTGAGCTAGCTCGCTTGCCGATCTATCGAGGCTCGAGGTCAACAAGCTCAGAGCTTGCTGACTTTAGGCCTCGCTGATCTGGCAAGTAGGAGGTCAACTATTGAGCTCGAGCTCACCAGCGAGGAGGGGCAAAAAAAAAAGTATAAATAAAATTAAAAAATTAAAATTTGATTTTTAGATAAATTGTTCAAATTATTAAAAAGAGTGCACGGAGGAAAATCGAATAGAATTTTCCAAACTAAACGGCTGAAAATATTTTTTAGTTCCCTTTCAAGTTTAAGCTGAAAACCGAAAAAATATGATTATTTGTTTGGAAAATAGCTTTTCAAAATATATTTTCTATAAACAACACATTTTCCATGAAATAGACAGAGCCTCAAACTCCACTCAAAATTTTATTTGTTCAAAGAAATAAACAAAATTGATCCTTTAAACCGTAAATGAATTTAATCTCATTGTCACTTTCGTAAACAAAAACAAAAAAAGTAAAGGATAAATGCAACAAAAAATCCTAAACTATGTTCACCGAGACACGTTTATCTTAAATTTTTTTTACGCAACACAAAAAAATCTCAAGTTTGTAATTGTTAAAAATTTGCTTACATGGATGTTGGAAAGCAAATGGTATTGACTGAAAAATCATCTAACAGCTTTGGGGTTTTCACAAGTACAGAATTTTGGATTTTTTTATGTGACAAAAAAAATTATAGGAAATGTACTATAATTTTGTAGTTTAGGTTTTTTTATGACGAGGAAAAGTTGAGAGTAAATATCATAAAGGGTATAATTCGGCATTTTTTTATTGCTTTTTCCCAATATCAAACTTCCAGAAGGCATAATTTTTTTCCTTTTCCTTTAATTAATGTTATTGTTCGAAGAAGTCCCTCGAAGATTGGCTAATTACGCGGACGCCCGACAATTTCGCTGATCGAGCGTATTGTCCTTATTGCTGATCTTGGGCCTTCTGATCGGGAGACCAACGTCTCAGGTCTTCTGATTACGTTTCATTACAATATACAAGGGCTCAAGATCCATCTGATCTCAGATCTCTTGTCGATTTTGTAAAATCTTTAATTTCTTTCAAATATTCATTTTTAATCTGCTGAAAATAATTTCGCTTCCAATGATCTTTTCTGCTTGGAACAGGTGGCAGGTTGATTCTGCCAGGGTTGACCGATCACAGGGTTGACCGATCACGCATCCAAGATTCGATCATGCATCTGTACGTATTCTTCTCATCAAAGGATGCACTTTTTATTTTATTTTTTTCCTTTTTTTCTCGATAATATTCTTTTGATAGGTCGTCCAAGCTATCATCCACGTTGTTGGGATATTTATATTTTGGATTTCTAAATTCTATAATTATATCAATTGAGAGATTGGAGCTGATTTTCGTTAGAGATATATAGAGGGAAAACAAATTAGTGTAGTTGAACAATGCTTATTGATAATCCTCCGACTTTCGTTAGGGTATGTACATAAATTTGAACAATGGGCGATCGGCACGGCCAGGCCCTTTGGTTATTCATCGCAAAGGGCCTCAAGGGCCTCATGCCTACCATTGTCCTGTCGTTACTACAATTCCAAGTCGAAGTCGAGAAAGTACATTCGTGAGTGACGGCGCCGTTCGAATTTGTCACCACGCGAAGGGTGGCATGATCTCAGTAGCATTAGATGAGCAAGCTCGGTGATGTGTCAGTTGAATGACTAGCGCATGTCGAATTATGTTTATTTTCGAGTTTAATAATGGCATAAATGGTCTATAAATTTTGATTAAATTCGTTTAATTTTTAATATGCTTAATGTGATATTTAAACTTTAATCCAATCGTGCATGCAATGTGGTTTCTAAACTTTTAATTTATTCAATATGGTATTTGAACTTTTAGTATATGTTCAATTTAATTCCTGAACAATATTAAATATTCAATATTGTCATTCAATTAATTCGGGACTAGAAACAGTATTGAACATGTTCATATAATCAAATAACTAAATTAAACATATACAAAAAATTTAAAAATCACACCGAACAAATTAAAAATTTGAGAATCATATTATACTTTAGACTAAAAGTTCATGGATTATATTGAATAAACTAAAAGTTTGAGAATTATGTTACACATTGAATTATAATTCAAGCATTATTTGTGTTATTTTATTTTTTTGAGTCATTGAAGTGAAGAATTTCAAGTATTTTGAAACGTTGAAATATACAAGAGAGTTGGCATTTATGTAGTAATTCAATTGTTTCTATAGAGGGATACGAAACTGATGATACTTTTCTTCTTCTTTTCAGTTTTTATGAATTAAGCTAGTGAATTATATGTAACCACGCTACTTAAAATTCCCCATTCAATTTTCAAAAAACCAAAAGCGCACTAAGCATGTTTGGTAACATTCAAAATTCATTCAAAATTAAAAACTATTTCCGATAAACAATTTTTAAATAAAAGAATGCGTTTAGTAATCGCACAAAATTTCTATTCCCGAAATAGAAAAAGGAATATAAACACATTTAGTAAACTTGTATAATTTTTTTGTTTCTTTTAATTTTTTAATATTTTTATTTTATTTTTCTTTTTATTTTTTCTTTTTCCTTTTTCATTTTTAATTTTTTTCTTCCTTTTGGCCGGCGGCCTCGCCCAACCACGAGGCTTGCCGACCCTCAATGGTCGGTCGCCGGCCATGGCCGAGGCCAGCGACCGGCCAAAGAAAAATAAGAAAAAAGAATAAGAAAAGAAAAAGAGAAAAAAATAGGAGAGAAAAATTATTTTCGAAGGTGTTTCCGAACAATAAATAAGTTTTTTATTTTTTGTTTTTGTTCCAAATTTATTATCAAGAATAAAAATATAAACAAACGTGTTTTATTTTTTTTTTTCCCCAAAACAAAAGAATAAAAATTGTGTTCGAAAAATAGAAATAAAAGCCAAACAAACAGCCCTAAATGTAGAAAACGAAGCGCAATCATGCGTCGTCAAATCAAACAATTTAGAAAGAAAACGAAGTGCCACCCAAATCACTTTTAGTGACCAATGAAGGAGTCTCCACCACTAAAATACATTTTCAATGATTTGACTTTTTGCTATGAATTTAAATTGGACAGTTATGACGTATTGAACTTAGTCTTTGCCTCATTTTTCTTATTTGGGTTGATTGTGTTCTCAATCTTTATTAGCAAAAAGGAAAAATACATATAGCACACGGCAAGAAGAGCGAAGAATCATAACCATCCCCCAAAAACGTTTCAAATATTTCGTAATGTCGAAAATTTTAAAAACAATAAAATATTTGGGCAATTATGCGAAATTTAATACGACGATATGACAGCTTCCGAAGCAAAATCACTGTGTACATGATTATATGGAGGACCACAACTCGTCTTAATACCATACACATCCATAATCTTCTACGTGACTTATCCAATTGAAATTCACTTTCGAATTTGCTAGAACAAAAATGGCAAGACGTCCAATTCGAACTCGCACGGCAAGAAGATCCTCATTGCTTCGATGATTTCGTATGCTAACAAAGACAGGGAGTGTCACTAAGAAGATCCTCATTGCTTCTATGATTTTGTATGCTAACAAAGACAAGGAATCACTTATTGCCGGCCATTTGATTATGAAAAGAGAAAACATAAAGCCATAAATGTAGTTTGGCTTTAGATTAGTTAGGCAAAATTATACATATAATCCCTAAATTTTTACCATTAACTTTTAATTTGTTCAGTGTAACTCATAAACTTTAACCAAATGTGCAATGTTATATGACCTTTTGATTTATTCAGTATAGTTCTTGAACTTTTGTTACGCATTCAATTTAGCCTACAAAATATATGAAAATAATCAATATTATCCTTGAATTTAAAATAATAAAATGATAATATCGTATACTTTCATATAATTTAAAGAATAGCTATAATATCTACTAAAATTTCAAGAATCATATTGGATAAATTAAAAGTTAATGGAAGACATTGCACATTGGACCAAATTTCATGGACTATTTGTGTAATTATCTAAATTAGTTTTTTGGTCAAATAATTATTTTAACTAGTTAAGAAGAAGACAATACTTCTCTCTAAGTGTGAGGGCTACTAATAGCTTACCATAAGATCTCAAACTCGCATGGCAGGAGTCAATAAGGTTTGCTCACGAGTTGGAAGTCACGACCTTATTCGAACTTGTGACCGCATGAGAAACAATGTGACCCCATCACTAATCGACTATCGAGCTCGGGGATGTACATTGAGATTTGCTTATCTTTAGATCATTCAAATGAAGAATGTGCAACAATTTTTTGAAACGCTAATATTTACGCAAAATTTACCATTTTACCCTTTTAAAGGAGATTAACGTGGTTCAACGGACACCTTAACACGTCTTAATAAATAAAATAGTTGAAGATAGGCACGAATCAATTATTTTATTTTATTTTGGCACTTCTAAAGCTTTATGTAGTGAGTCATGGGAGCCCGCTGCTCTAAAATTCCACCATCAAAGCATACCCAATGTAGAAAACGAAGCAGGATCGTGCGTCGTCAAACCAAGATGATTTAGAAAGGAAACGAAGTGCCGCCCGAGCCACTTTCGGTGACAAATGAAGGAGTTTCCACCACTTTACCATTTTCAACGTTTTATAATTTGCACATGAATTCAAATTGAACAATCTTGGCGTATTGAACATATTCTGTGCTATAGTTAGTTAAGATCCATTCCGGAAAAGCAATCTAAGTATATTGCGATGTTGTCCTTTGCGATGTCTCCAACTTCTGAATTAGGATCGTCCCGTATTTGATCGTGGAGGACCATTGTCTTGATATTATAAGCAAATTCGTGGTCTCTCACGTGACTTGCCCGATAAAAGCTTGATGTCGAAACCCGCTTTCAAATTCGCTGGAATGAAAGTGGCAAAGATGTCGAATTCGAACTCGCACCGACGGAAGAGGATCGTGGCATCTTAGCCTAAGATAGTACCTACTATCTCGTCATCAAAGAGACTTGTTACCATCAAAATAGATTCGGGGCCACCCAATAATTCATCTGAGAGATTATAATCTGCCTGTCTTTCTCTCTATGATGGGATTGAACTGATTTGCACGAACCGCTCTCGCAGCCTTTTCGGTTTAAAATCTTGGGAACACTGATTTTGATTGCGATGGCAATGGTGAAATCAAATCTTTCTCCAATGATTTCATCTCTTTCTTTGATTGAATTGTTTGGGTTAATAAGGTGGGGAGGTCACTCCAATCACCGCTTGTGATGAAAGAAAGAAAGAAATAAAGATTACGTGATTGAGCTTTGCGCACAACGAAAATGGTAGGCAAATCAAATCTCGTGATCAAGACGTTATAAACGTAGCAAGAATGGGATATTATCATATTATATATAGATGCTTGAATTGTGAAAGGAAACGGTAATGAATGAGAATAAAAAAGAAAACGAGAATAGTAATCGTTTCTCGGAGGAATTAGAAGAAATATAGGTTGTAAACCTCTTATTTGTAACGAAATGCATTGCTTATCGATCATGCGAGATCCACGTGAATTTCACTGTAACGCGACAATATGCTAACAACCACAAATATCACTATCCGTACATTTAGAGACGCACAATGGTCGTTGAATCCCTATTGTCTCAAGCAATAATTTACTCGAGCTGAATTATTTATGTATTTGCCTAGCAAAATATAAGATATATTTGAGATCATATTGATCGAGAAAGCTCTTCGGCACTCACTTGAAAGGACACAAGATTGCCTGAAGATCACAAACTCTAATTTTGGGTGTATTTGTCTAAGCGAAAGAATTTTTCGTGAACGCAGTCTTTTTAGATGTTCACGCGTCTTATTTCTTGAAAATGGTCACTCAATAGAAAATTATTTACAATCAAATAAAACATGCATGTCTAAAAAAAGAAAAATGAATTTCTTAACTTAAAAAAAATTTTTTTTAAAAATAATGACTTTTTAAAATGTAATTTAATTTTTTCGAAATAAACACATCACGTTACATTTTTGCAAACCAACGGCTCCTTGAACTGGGATGAAACATCCTCCCTCCAATTTAAATTTGATAGGCCGAAGAGATCCCTGAAAATGAATATTTTCTTGAATGCATTTTTTACGAGGATAATTCTCGTGTCGAAGTGTGGAGTGGAGAAAGTTCGAGAAGGAATATGATATAATATGTAATATAATAGAATATATATAAATTATTTAAGTCCTAGAAAGTCCCGAACCATAAGCTCCCCACATATAATTGCCATTTATACGCCTCAACAACCCACTATCACTTGCCCACCACGGCGCGTGCATTTCCAACTTGGACCACCAGTCATGATTCCCCCCTCCAACTATGAAACGCCCTAGGCTGCATTGAAGATTGAAGATTGCCGATGGCGACCCCAATTGAATGGTGGACTTAGGGCCCATTCGTTTTTGCAATAAATAAAATTATCATAATCTGAAAAAAATAAAAATTTATTGACTAATTATTTCATACGATATAAATTATCATTCTTTAAAAAATATTTTTTAAAATTATTATTTTTCGCGAAACAAACAAATCTAGATAATTAATTTTTTAAGTCTCGGGAGATTTTGCTCTCCCTCGAAAATGAGTTCCCAACTCATCCCATGTCCCTTCAGACAAGTGAAAAATGGCTCAAATCGCTATATCAACCGTCCTTGATAGTTTAGTCCGGTTCAATAGTAATTTTTTGAAGGAAAAAGGAAAATGGTTCACACACTGACCAAATTTGTTTGAAGTCGAAGGAGTTGTGAAACCGTATACAATAACCTATCTATTCATTTTATTAAAATTTAACATTTGTACGTGGAGTGACCTATTCCTTTGCAAATGCATAAATTTATGAATTGTTATGAGAGTACAACATATTAATTCATTTTACTTGATGTTTAGCATGGAGTGGAGACCATCTCGATCATGACTTGGTGCACTCGAAACTTTTTCAAGCATTCGTTGATCATGAATCGTTTCTTGATCCGATGTCATTGTTGCCATTGTTGCCATTGGACCATTATCATGCCACAAATATTCTGTTCCTCCTGCTTGATTTTTCTCTTTGTAGTTTGGTCATTTTGACTTGATCGCGGGCTTCGATGTTTCGCATGGAGTGGAGACTATTCCAATCATCATTCGGTGCGCTAGAAACTTGTTCAAGTATTCACAACTCACCCGTGAAGACATCGTTGCTATCCCTTTGGCATGATCCCTCTGTCAATTCTCGAACTTCATTACTTGCTATCTGATCAAACCCAATGTAATTACCCATTGCTTCTTCGATACATATGATCGTTTTTAGTAAAATGTTTTTTAAATTATTCGTTGTTTGTGGTACCAAGGAAATCATGGATAACGAATTATTTGGTTCTCGAAAAAATGGGATCATGTTTGATTTCAATCAATGGAATCACTTTTGAACTTGCTCGAATTGCTATATCAAATCATTTTCGGGAGTTAGGTTCGGTTCAAGAGTACTTTTTCGAAGAGAAAAAAGAAGGTTCGCACACTAAACAAATATATTTGAAAGCATGGGTCAATCGATCTAGCATTCCTTAACCGTGCAACACTCACAAAAATCTTAAAGAGAAACTCTAGAAAGAGAAGTTCTGAATTGTATTTCACCTGTGAAAGAAATACAAATGAATGGGAGGAAGCCCTTATATATATACAAATACAAGTTAATCATAACCATAGAACTCTTCTTGATCTAATATTGGTAATTACATATTCTAAACTACTAACTACTCACATTTATTACATATATACAATAACCATATTGGGCACCTCCAGAGTGTTCTAGAACATTCGAGAAAACCCTAGGTCGAGGGTTGCTCATCCATAGATCGATCATAGTTTTCGTTCAAAAAACTTATGGATCGTGTTGACTCATTCGGCCGTGACGTATAGGTGAAGTGGCCTTTTTTTTTTGTTTTTCTTTTCAAAATTGAATTAGGTTTGATTTTTATTTCGCACGAATCTGTGAAGTGGTGTGAGAATAGGCTTTGGTCTTTTACGAAATTCCTAAAAACCTGTTGAATTCGCATTAGAACCGGCTAAAATTCTTTCCAAGTCGAATTATACCATTGGGGTACTATCTAAAGCTAAAACGCATTGAAAAAGATCAAGCATCTCTAACTTCTTAGTTTAATAAAAAGGAGAAGATTACTCTTATTCCGGCAGACATGCTTCCATTAGACGGTTTAGGATCTTAGGGCTATACTCCGTCCTAGCATTTTGAGACAAAAATGGTTTTCTCGTGTCTCAAGATGTGTCGCGGATTACGATATTTTGCTTTGTATCATGGTCGGCATTGTTTGGCCTTTTGATTGTGTGAAGCTATTTGTACCTTGGTCTGAGAAATTTGAGCATTCGGTCCACCAGAAAAAGCGCCCACGAAATACTTTATAATTTGAATATTTTTATAAGCAAATTCGACAACACCTTGATACGAATGAGAAATCACCTAAATTATTTGTACCTAACGCGATTGGGATGTGATCGAGGGTCGGATTTCTGTGTGCGCGATTATGAAATAGTTGGCTGCTAGTGATTTTGGTTCTAATGTCACCTTAATTTGATATGGGCGCACTATCTAAACTGCTGCAGAGAGAACGGAATAAAAGAAGAAGAAGCTACTTGCACGCTAAGCTCCAAATATAAATATATTTTTTTGAACAGAGCTAAGCTCCAAATATTAGGAAAACAAAAATGCTTGTACTTTATGCATTACTCTGGTTGCGCATGTACAGGCAATTAAAAAAAAAAGGAAATAAAAAAGGCCGGTGCATGAGTCTGATTAGAGGTACGATAGTCAATCTTTTGCATACAGGTCAACATAAGGACTAATGATATAAATGTCGCCTCCCTTTTCTTGGCGAAAAAATACGAATTATCCTGCACGTAATTTATTGAAGAAGTGTTGCTCATAATTACATTTATAAATTTGATCTATCAGCCCGTAAAAATGCTAGTTCTATCCTTAAAAGCTTCTCCAAGATTTCCCCACAATCGTAATTGAAATAACTGCAGCGTTAGATTTTATTCTAAATTATTTCCAATCTCCTTCTACGTCTAAATCAAACCATTCGTCATCTCGGCGATAAGAAATTAAACCTTTCATTGTCTATATAAAATCGCCGACACGAATTAGATCATCGGTTCACATTAAACAGATGTCAAGCTCTTCAAATCAAAAGTACAAGCAAAAAGGGTCAAATATCTATTCTCGTGCCGTGTCTTCTTCATATACCCTACACAATCATATTTCCATCAATAAAATCTGTTGGTCTAGTTTCACCGATGATCTCATATATATCTTCCAAAAATTAGATTAAAAGAGACGATGTTTATTGTACTCGAGATTTGCCAAATACAATTTTGGGGAAACCATCCATTCGAAAAGATCGGACTCGCTTAAAAAAGCAAAAAAAAAAAAAAAAAAACAAACTTCTAAAATGCAATATTCCAACGTACCGTTTCATCTATCCTATGGCATTTTCGCATTCGATGGCGATGGAGCGTGGTATCATCGTTAGGTACGACACAACGTCTTGTGAAGTAGAACTTGGTTCTCAACTTCTCATACTGTTTCCCGTTATTTTGTTCCGTCCTTCCTCGTCCGCTCGTGAATTTCAGTTTTTTTGTTTTTTTTTTGGTTGTCCTCGCGACGTTTTTGTCTTCCCTCCGGTCGCGCGAATCCGATTGGTTCGCCTACGGTACGCATCTCGGTCGGCGGACCGTGTACTTCCAAACGTCGAAAAGCGCAGAGGGTCCTCTTCTACCCTCTTGGAGTGGGACCCACTCGCTCGACCAGGATCCCGACGCGTGGCCCGACAGCGGGCGGCCGCAGCAGAAAGGGGGCGCGCGCGCTCCTCGTCGCGGTCGACCGTTCTGACAAGTGACAACTTCCCCCTCCCTCCGTTAGCTCAGCGGTCACGGCCGCAACCGACACCCTGACGGAGACTAACGGCGATTGGCCAGTTGTCCCTTCCCCCTCCTGCTTTTTCACTTTTTTTTTTTTTGTCTCGTCTCTCGTCTCTCGTCTCGTCTCGTCTCGCCTCGCCAATCCGACGATATCGTCGATCCCTCGAGATCGAGCTGTCTCGCCTTGTCTTGTGGCTTCACATTCGCCTGCCATCTTTACATTCTCCACTTGCACTCTGGCCTTGGCCTGCAGCCGTGCAAAGTTCACCTCACCTCATTTTATTTATTTATTTATCATTATTATTATTTTCTTTGCCAAATAAATATGCCAGAATATCATTTTATCTCAGTTTTTATACGTGTCAATATTGGCCTAATTCTTTCTCGCAACAATAACATATTATAAACATTATCATCACCTTATGAGAATTTTACTCAATAGAAAGTAATCTCGCACATCTTTGATTATAATTTCCCCCTTTAATCAACAAATAAAAATAGGATGTTCCATGATGGTACGGCATCAAAATTTGTCTTGGTAATTCCAATTTAAGTTGTTAAATGCCCATTAACTTTGAATAATTCAAGTAGCCTTTCGTGTCCTTTATATCAGGAAGGTATAAAAAAATCAGGTACTTCATATGGGTTTAAGAATCCTTCTTTCAATCAGTGTGTTTTAGTGAAAGCAAAATAAGTCTGAAATACTTAGACAGGGTTAAGGCCCTCTTCTTCAAGGAGCTTCCCTAAGTGGAATCTTGTCATGCGTATCACAATCAAAGTACAACATAATTTTATTGAGTTGAGTTTTCATATCAAAATTACCGACCTAATCAAGTTGCCACAAATTTATCATGTGATCAATATTATCATTTAAGAGTAACGATAGTTTGTTTTGACCAATTTCTAATGAATGCGAAGGTACTTGTTTGGAGTTATTCCACGTGAATTAGGTAGATCGAGTTCTTTAGAAGCGATCGGTCACGGTGAAAACTCCAGTGAGTCAAAAGTCGAGATTCCCTCGATTTAGTGGGGACCCGATTTTCACAGGGAGTGACCTTAACGCAATTCCCTCCCCTTTAAATTTCCCTCCAATTTCCATAATCCGGTAAAACAAATCTCAAAGTACCGCGATATATTGTCGGCGCGCCTCTAACTACTCCGAGTCCCCCGACATCTAACGGCGGGTACACCCCCTCAAACAGAAGCCCCTGCACCTCAACCGCTGCGATCCCTCCACGTCTCTCCCCGACGTCCCGATCGCCGCCACGTCGGCCGCGGTTAATCCCCGGGGGGCCCCACCCAGAACCCCCCGTTTAGATTTTGCTGGCATTTATTATTGGCCACGGCCCGCACCCACACGTTAAAGGCCCTAACCACACCACCAGCGGAAAACTAACCACGGTCAAAAGGACCGCCAACCATGGTTCGCGAGCACTCGAGGAATTGTACGGCTCCCTTTCTCTCTCTTCCCCCTTCCCTCCCTCCCCCTCCGCTTTCTCTCTCCTCTTTTTCTCTGCGTTCACGCGTTTCAGTTCACACAGAACAATCCTCCTCCCCACTCCCTCGCCATATATAAACACCCCCGCTCCTTCACGTGCTCGTATTCGCTCACCTCCGCGCACCCGCCGGCGATCCTCTCCGGCGACACGCGGCGGAGGCGGCGAGCGGCTCTCCGGTGGGGATTCGATCTGTCGGTGCCCGCCGCGGCGGAGGCGCGAGCGAGAGGGAGAGAGATCGTGCGATTCGTTGCGGTTTCGAGGCTGCGGGGGCCGGGGAACAGGCTTCACCAATTCGGCAAATTGCGATTTTCGGGCAATGTGAATTGGAGCCCTTGCCTTTTCTGCGAAATACCGTGGGAGGAATCGCTGAGGCTTTTTTTTTTTTTTTTTTTTGGTAATCCGTTCGTTTTTCTTTTTTTCGGTACAATCGGAGCGGATTTTGTTTTTGGAAGCTCGTCGCGTTGGAAGTTTTGGATCTCGGAGGATCGCGAGGAGATCGGGTGGCGAGTTTCTCGAATCGAGGAATTCATTTAGTGGGATGCATTTTCGCGCTTAGCGGATCAGCGATTGGGCGGGGCTCTGTTGCCGTTCTCGGATCCTGCATTGAGGTATATTCAGCAGCGCCGAGGCGGAGGGCGTTCCTTGTCGGCTGCCGGCTGCCGGCTACTCGGAGATCGGCGGTTCGCGCGCGCGAGACGGGGGGAAGGGTGGATGTTGATCCCGATATGTGCAGAGTGGACGGGAGTGACGTCAAGAGCAATCTGAGGGAGCCGAAGAGGAGAGGGAGGTGGGAGATGGGGTTGAAGGTCCGGGTGGAGAAGCTGCGGAACACCGTGTTGCCGCACTCTTCGCGGTCGCGGATGAAGGTGTGGATGATCCGCGCCACCACCACGGTGCTGCTGTGGACGTGCGTGGTGCAATTGACGGCCTTGGGAGAGACGTGGGGGCCGAGAGTGTTGCTGGGTTTGCCTTCTTGCCTGTCTCAAGAATCTGCAGTCTTGGACGACAGGGCTTCTGCTGTTCCTGCCAGGGTACTGCCGCCCAAGCGTGAGTTTTTCTCTGCCTTGTCCCACCTGCGGTTCCTCTGAAACAGTCGATTTCTTTCTATGCTGCGCAGCTTTCATATCTTTTTGGGTCTTCAATTTGCGCTTGAGGCGATTTGTTCTTGAGTTGAACAATTCGATTAATGGATCGGCGCTTTCAAAACAGCCTCTTTTGGCGTCTCCTGCACAATTCATTTGAAAAATTATGATGCGGTCCTCACCCCTTCTAGTCATGCGGTTGATTGGATGCCTGGAATTCCTTTCATGTAGATATAATTTAATGTTAGTCTGTAGATTGCTTGACCTGCTACGGCTCTCATATTTTATCTTGGAAGAGAGGGAGGACTGTGCAGAATTTTTCTCTCTTGGATCTTATTGCAATCTCATGTTATTTATTCATTTATTGCACATCGTAACTCTTGTTTTGATAATTCTGGTCAGCTGGAATTCGATTGGCTTATTAGAAATAACTGGGTTTCTTCTTCAGTTTCGTCACGACTTTTCCATCACTGAATTTTCGATTCTCTGTCATTATCAACCCCTCGGATCCACGCAAAGCAGTTTTTTTTTTTTTTTTTTTTCCTTGGACAATCATTGAGTAAATGGTGGTACCGAATGGGATTTTGATTGATTTTTTTTTGGCTTTCAGGGGTTTACAAGAATAATGGTTACTTGATGATATCATGCAACGGAGGACTTAATCAAATGAGAGCAGCAGTAAGTTGACTTTGACCAATGCATCTGTTTGGAGGAGAGATGGGGGCTCCCCGTCTCTTATTTTGGTGGTGAACTGGGGACGTTATGGTCTGCTAACTCAGTTTCTCTAATGATATGGCTTTCAGATTTGTGACATGGTCGCCATTGCGAGGCATTTAAATGTTACACTTATAGTGCCTGAGCTGGATAAGACATCCTTTTGGGCTGATCCCAGGTATGGCTACTGAGATTTACTTTCTCGTGGCTGTACTTCACAATCTCTATAGCTGTACCTATTTCCATTAATCCTGAATTTGTGTTGGCAGTGACTTCCATGACATATTTGATGTCGATCATTTTATTACTTCTTTGAGAGATGAGGTTCGGATTTTGAAAGAGTTGCCTCCCAGGCTCAAGATGAGAGTGGATCGAGGATTGACCTTTCAAATGCCACCAATTAGTTGGTCAGATATTTCCTACTATCAGCACCAGGTTAGTATAGTATTGTTTAAATCACTGTTGTGGGTTGGAAATTCAAATGCTTCAATCAGTTTTCTCATTAGCTTTTCAGAGAGATTATTTAGAACGTTAATCACGTTCATGCATGTATAATGCTCTCCTTTGCATCCCTTGACAACTTTCTTCATGGTTGGTGCATGCAGATTCTTCCATTGATACAGAAATTCAAAGTTGTAAAGTTGAACAGAACTGATGCTCGACTTGCTAACAACGGCCAGCCGTTAGACCTTCAGAAGCTACGGTGCAGAGTGAACTTCAGTGCCCTCAGATTCACCTCTCAGATTGAAGAGTTGGGGAGGAGGGTTATCCAACTTCTCAGGAAAAATGGTCCTTTCCTAGTACTGCATCTCAGATATGAGATGGACATGTTGGCATTTTCCGGCTGTATGCAAGGTTGCAGTGATGCCGAAACAGACGAATTGACGAGGATGAGGTGTGATGTTGCGTTGTCTCTGAGATTTCGTTACCGAAAGTTCCTTGTGTGGAATATTTGAGTCCATTCTATTCGTTTGACCTTCCACGAATTTATTTTCTTTGGCAGATATGCTTATCCCTGGTGGAAAGAAAAAAGAATAGATTCTGTCCAGAAAAGGAAAGATGGTTTGTGTCCATTAACTCCTGAAGAAACTGCTCTCACTCTGAGGGCCATGGGAATTGACCGAAATATCCAAATCTATATCGCAGCGGGTGAAATATATGGTGGTGAAAGAAGAATGGCAAGTCTCGCTGAGGCTTACCCTAGATTGGTCAGTAATCTGACCAGAAGATCATTTTGGGCCTTGGAAGTCGGTTATAGTTTGCTTTTATTTTCTAATATGTTGTTGATTGGCCTCTTGAAACAGGTAAGAAAAGAGACACTGCTGGAATCCTCAGATTTAAGATTTTTTCAAAATCATTCTTCTCAAATGGCCGCCCTAGATTATCTGGTTTCATTGGAGAGTGATATTTTTGTTCCCACCTATGACGGAAACATGGCTAAGGTGGTAGAAGGACATCGCAGGTAGTGTTTTGTTCTGAAACTATATCTTTGATCTCTATTCAGAGTTGGATTTTGGCATTTTCCTGCTGAGAATTCTTATCTTGGTGTGCACTACAACCAAATGCCACGCTCTTTTTGTCCTAAAGAGGTGTTTTGAAGGAGCGGTTCTTCTGCTTAGTAAACCAACTTTGTGCTTGAAAACAGTCAAATGCCTCTCCAAGAGATTGCTTCACCGTGTTTGTGGAAAGACAATGATGCCTTTCATTGGACTTTCTTACAATCCGTTGTTTATATTTGGAAGATTGAGTAATGACAAAGAAGCTTCAATGCTGTCACTTCAATCTTAAAAATCGTTTTTCTGCGCAACTAGTTTTCTTTGCGGTTATATAATGTCATACATATCTTTATGGTTTTATTTTATTTATCAAAGTATGTCAGCTGATTGATGTGTTGAGTTTCTATTTCAGATATCTTGGGTTCAAAAAAACAATTCTGTTGGACAGAAGGCTTTTGGTGGGGTTGATAGACCAGTATAACGCTGGGGCACTGAGCTGGGATGAGTTCTCATCTATAGTTAAGGAAGCTCATGCAAATCGAATGGGGAATCCAGTGAAGCGGCTGGTCATCCCAGACAGGCCAAAGGAAGAGGATTATTTCTATTCCAACCCTTATGAATGTTTGCAGCCATCAGACGATCCCTTGAGCAGTGTATGAGCTGTTAGCATTTGCGATGCTGCCTACTCCTTATCGTGCTTCTGCGATGCTGTTGATTCTTGGACATATCTTGGATGGTGCCACGGTGCTTGTGAAACGTGCCACTCTGAGGAGATATTGTAAAGATCTAGATAGGGTCTGGAGTTCGAAAGAAGCCTGAGATGTTTTGTGGAAGCGGCTGGAGGACGATTCCATCCTTTATAAGCAAAATAATTGAGATGTATAGAAGCAAGCCCTATGATCACGGGGTGAAATCACGTCCGCTCGGTCCCTTGTACAAGGAAGCTGCAAAATTATACATTTGTTGAGAGTGAAAAAAAAAATTCGTGAAAGGTAAAATCACACGTCCTCCCTTTCGCTCTGTACGTCTTCTTTAGTTCTTTTGTCCCAGCATAGGGATCCTCTACATAACACTTTCAAAAGTTGATTTATTCATACTTCATTGTAGCTTCGCTGTCTCTTTTGCCCACCCAAAATGATGTGAACTAATGTAGTGAGGAGGAGTGATGGTTGGATTGTGCACGCGTGCTTAGAAGCTAAATAATTGTCAACAAGTAGAGTATAAGTTCGACGAAAGTGGGCCATCACAGTTTTAATATGATAGCCCTATGGGATCTCCTCATTTTCCACACGACAAAACCTGGGCTGAAGCTGAAAGCTAATTTCATTGGTTGATTGGGCCTTTAGAGTAGAAGTTACGTGGTGACAAGGACGTTGTAACCGACCAAGTCCAGTCAACAAAGTGGGGATTGCTTAGGCAAAGCTTTCTCGATTTGGATGGGTGTTGCGACGATCCTTTCGCCCGATGCTATTCGGGGAATAAGAATCAGCCTGACCAGTTGGACTCGGTCGCTCAATCATTTTCTTGGAATGCTTACGTGTACTCCATACACGTCTTAAGCCTTTCATGTGAGCTTTGCCAATATAATGATGCTCGCAGTTTTGTCTGAATATGAATGATGTTGGAATCGGGGTTCGATTATTGCATTCGGCACTAGGGCGGATTAGCTGGCGCGAAAGAGCCATACAGTGAAAGCTTGACGCTTAATCTGATTGATTGGGAGCTCAAGGACAATGACAGGGTCGGTTAGGACCAGCAAAGCCCGTGGGGGGGGGTCCAGCGGACTTAATTTAACAGAAAGACGCGAGTGATGAACGACACAAACTAAACGTAGCCACTTGTCTTCTGTCTTTTGAAGGTAATATGTCCTGTTCTTTTTCGGGCGTCGCGAGAATTTAACCACGGAAAGTCTTGTCTCCATCGGTTGGCCCGTTGGCATATGGTATGTTGAATGCGCTTGGCCGTGTTCAGTGCCCGAATTTAACTAGAAGTCAACGAGCTCTTCGATGGCTTCATAACTTCTTTCTCCCGTGAACGATGAGCTCTTGATCCAATGTCGCACCCATCGAGAAAAAAGAATAAGAGGGAATTTATAATAAATGCCTCGAATACTGCTTAAGTAATTAAATGAGATAATTGTTATAGCATAGTCGACGCTTTTTACAATTGAAACTTGTTAAACATTTTTAACGGAAGTCCCGTGGATGCACGTTAGAAGGTGCTTGAAAGAATGTCGAAGAGAGAAAATTGCATGGTAAGACAATTAATAATCTAGAAAGGCCTAAATACATCGATTTCGCAAGTGGTCAACCATGTGATTTGTGCATGGGATGAGTGATTCCGGAAATAGATAATTTTGGGTTGAGTTTATGGCCGATGGTGATAATTGATAATGGAATGATGGGCAAAGAACCAAGATATGGGATGTTCAAAACCAAAGCATAAATGCATAAACCATTAGTCAAGGATAAAGAACATAGATAGATAGTTGCTCACCACCAAGGCGTAAAAGATTGCTCCACCGGCCAAAGATAAAGAACTGTTTGATTCACCACTAACAATGTTGGATAAATAATTGGATAAATATTCACTCATATAGAGGAATTTTCATGTATTCGTCGACTCTCTAAAAGAATGGTACACACAATCGGTTTCCCTTAAAAATAAATCCATCTTGGACAAAATAATTGCCTAGAACTCCATCTTTGCGGGTGTTGATAATGGATGAAAACTCTGAGTTTTCATAATATAGTTCTTTCCTCGATCGAAACCTAAGGATCCTAGAGTCCAAAATAGCAAGTCGAGTATCTCCTTGATGAGGCGTCCGCTATAATATTAGTGTGGCTAGGTTTATTTTTCGTGACAAAAGAAAAGGATGGAAGAAAGTCTATGCATGCTTCAATTTGAGTTTGTGTTGACCACATATAAACTTGAGAGTTTTGTGATCGGGATGAAAAACAAACTGTTTTGGCTTTAAGTAATGACTCCAATGACCATGAGCTCTTACAATGGCTTAAAACTCCTTGTCGTAAGTCGAATACTTCCTTTTCAAACATGTCAACTTCTCACTGAAATATGGCAAAGGCTATTGGGCTTGGACAAGAACACACCAATGCCAACTCCATTTTCGTCACATTCAATTTTAAATACTTATGGAAATCGAGTGGGGCAAGAACAAGGGACTCGCAATCACTTCAAAGGTTTTTTGAGTAGTTTGTATCCATTTGAAAGATCCCTTTTTAGTGCATTTAGTGATGGGAACATGATGGTGCCGAAATCATTCACAAATCTTCAGTAGAAATAACAAGTCCATGAAAATCCCTTATATCAAAAATAGACTTTGGAATTGGTCAAGTCTTCATCACTTCCACCTTAGATTGATTGACAGAAATTCTATATTTCGACACACAACATACCCAAGTAATACGATGCTTCGACGGAAGAGTTGGACACTTTTCCAACTTAGCATTGAGTTTTTGCTTCCTTAAGACTTCAAATAGGGAAAAGTACCAAAGAATCCTAAACCTATGTCACTTATATGAATTTAGAGCTAAAACTTACAATTTGATCAATTGAGTTTTGAACATTTACATTGGTACCAATTTAGTTAATGTGGCCAATTTAGATAATAAAAAAATTGCTAACGTGGATGCCGACGGATGGTCGGTGCTGACGTGAATATTTTTAAATCATTTTTAATTTTTTTACTTTTAATTTTTATTTTTTCCCCTTAGACCATAGGTGAGGGTCGGCGAGAGCATTTAGGCCTCGCTTGATTTGACGAGAGCACGAACTTGTGGAATGGGTGGGGGATACTTTCATGGCTTCTGGCTGGGGTATAGCCCTCACCAGATCCACTTAGGCCCACCCTGGCTTGGCCATAGGGTTGTGCCCTCGCTTGTGGCCAGTCGTCGGCCATAGTTTAAAGGAAATATTTTAAAAAAAATATATATTTTTTAATTAGTAGAAAATGAAAAAAAATATTTAAAAATTTTAACGTTAATGCCAGTTGTGTCATGTAGGACAATCAACGTCCACGTCAGCTACTTCTAATTTAAATTGACCAAATGGACTTAATTGATATTGATATAAAAATGTTTAAAGACTAAATTAGTCCAATTACAATGTTTAGAATTGAATTGGTATAAATACAACAGGTTTAAGAGTTTTTTGGTACTTTTCTACTTCAAATACTTGTCTTAAATGAGGAACGTGGTCTTTCTCACTCTTGCTATACACAAGAATTCCATCAAAGTATGCAACAACAAATCGACCGATATAAGGATGAAGGTCTAAGCCTCATAAAGGTGTCGGAGCATTAGAAAGTCCAAATGGAGAACTCACAATCTGTAGAGATCTCCTTTGGTTTTAAAAGTCGTTTTCCTCTCATCTCTTTATTGCATCTTGATAAAATACAATAGGACCATAAAACTCATCAAGCATATTACCAAATCCAGGTATGGGGCAGCTATATAAGTGGTGACGTTGTTAATATGAGAAGCGCACGGTGGAAAATTAGTTGGCCATTTCAATGTTAACAAAACTCTTGAGATTTTTCAAGAGTTTTTTTATTGGCCAAAGATGACTAGAAATTTGTATGCTATCATATCAAGGTACACAACTTGTCAAAGAGTAAAGAGTTAATTCCATTAATGATTGTATACTTCACTTCCCGTTTTAATGCAGCGTTAGGAAGATGAGAGTATTGATATTATTGTGGCTTTTTTAAGGACTAGAAGGGGAAAATATACTATTATGGTGGTTGTTGATTAATTTTCTAAAATGACTAATTTCATTCCACGTCACAAGATAGATGATACATCTCACGTGGCTAAGATATATTTTGAGAAGATTATTCACCTTCGTGGAGTACCAAAGATTGATTATGAGTTCTCGAGCTATTTCTAGAAGACTATGGATATGGAAGACACTTGGTAGCCGATTCCTATTCAACAAAACCATCCCCATTCCCAATCTTAATCCTTGGTTGGTGGCATGTTTTGTATGCTTTGGTTCTAATCGTATTCTATCTTGCATTTACATTTATCCATCTCCATTCACTTTGTTTTATCCTTGATTCCTTTGATATCACTCAAAGCATCACCCACCCGCCTCCTCAATTGCATCGCTATAAATATCGAATAAATTGTGAAAATCCCATATGGACCCATAAATGCCATACGGAAACTTCTCGAAATTTTTTATTCAATTTGCTTGCCTTGGAGAGGTTTTCACCCAATGAGTCACCAATATGTCATAAAGACGATGTCTTCAAATACTCATTGCGTAGAAAAAGAAGGAAACAAAAAAATAAGAATAACGACACAAACGGTTCATGAACTTGGACTTTACATGTAATATGATCCATTAACTTTTAATCTGTTCAATGTGGTCCATGAACTTTAGCTCGATATGTAATGTGATATTTGAACTTTTAATTCATTTAACGTAGTCCTTGAACTTTTTGTGCATGTTCAATATAATCCCTCAACGGCATGAAAATATTTAATATAGTCCCTAGACTTGAATAAGTAGAAAGGGACTATATTGAATATTTTCATATAATTAAGAGATTATATTGGATAAGTACAAAAATTTAGGGACTATATTAAACTTATAAAAAGTTTAAGGACTACATTGTATATTACGCTAAAATTTAGGGATTACATTAAACAAATTTAAAATTTAAGAATCACATTGCACATTAAGCAAAAAATTGGAAATTGTTTGTGTTGTTATGAAATACATGAATGAATATTCATCATATTCATCTTATCTAATGTACTTATTATGGTACATTTGTATCATACTTTCTAAGTACATCTCCCTATACAATGAACGTTTATTCCCTTATCCAATACATGTATCATTCGATACATTGATATTAATGATAAGTACATTCTTGTTCTCCTATAAATAGGAGTTTAGTTTTGATGTACAATAACAACGATCAGAACAATAATCACAATACAGTGAAATATCTGACTTTCTCTACTATCTCTAGTGTTCACTTGCTTTCTCTTCTCAATCTCTTCTCTATTATATATTTGCAACGCAATATTTTACAACACGTTATCAGCACGATTGTCATTTCGAAGATCTACCAACTGAGTAAGTAAATTTTTGCAAGGTGGGTATTCTTTTTATTAATCAACTTATACTTCATCTTCTTCTATCAATTCTTCATTTTTATTTTTCTTGGCCCGAAGCCAAATTTCAAATCTAAAAGTATCCTTCTGCTCCTGAAATAGCGGTGGATATTTAGAAATCCTTCTAATTAATTTAAGGATTCATTTTGCAAGGATTATGACAAATATTAAAAAGCCCAAATTTCACATCCTGGAAGTGAGTGGAAAGAATTATCTATCCTGGTACCTTGACATGGAAATGCATCTCCAAGGGCAAGGTCTCGCTAATACAATCACGGAGGATGGAACCTCAAATGAAAAGGATAAAGCAAATGCGCTGATCTTTATTCGCCGTCATTTGCATGAGAGCTTGCAGACTCAATATTTATCCGTTCAAGACCCTCAGATCTTGTGGAGGAGGTTGAAGGATAGGTATGATCATACCAAGACTGTTATCCTCCCTCAAGCACAATATGACTGGCAAAATCTCAGACTGCAAGATTTTAAATCAGTATCTGACTATAATTCCGCTTTATTTGATATCGTTTCTTGGCTTGAGTTATCCGGTATCAAACTCGCTGATGTGGAATTATTAGAGAAAAATTTCTCCACCTTTCATGCTTCAAATATTGCATTGCAATAGTAATATCGGCAGCGTCAGTTTGCCACATACTTTGAATTAATTTATGTGCTTCTTACTGCCGAGCAAACTAATGAATTGCTGCTCAAAAATCATGATCTTAGATCTCGCTGGCTCAAAAGTATTGCCGAAGCACATGCTAACTTTGAGAAAAATACTGGCCATTTTAAGGGCTATAAGCGCAGGCAAGAATATAATCCTAGAAGGGATGACAAGAAATTTAACCGCCCTAGAAAATCAAACTATGGCCTGAATCATGGCAAAGAAAAGAAGCCAAAGAAGGTGATTAATGAAAGTATTTGTCATCGATGTGGTATGACTGGGCATTGGTCACGTACCTGTCGTACGCCAAAACATTTTGTTGATCTATACCAGGCATCTTTAAAGAATACGGGCAAGCGTGGTGAATCTCATGCCATTGAAATCAATCCTACTGCCATAACCACTATTGAGGCCAATAATATCTCCATTGGTGGGACTCCTCTTGCTCCTGAAGTAGCAAATGCATCATTGGATGTCTCTAATTTCTTTAAGGACCTCTGATTACTTTGATGAGGCATCAGAGTGGTGGATGATAATTTGAACTTTGAATTTTATGTTGTTTCGCTTTAAATGTATTACTTTTTATTATTCTTTAATATGGTTCTGAAACACTTATGAACCTTATATAATATTTATTTTGAAATTTTATTCGACTCTATAACTAATATGCAAATTTTATGATACTTGACACCTGAAGTTGTCAATATAAATGCAAATGGAAAATACCGAGAAAAAGGAAGATGTTTGTTTACTTGATAGTGCAACAACACATACTATATTTCATAATAGACACTTTTTCTCGAGTATGACATTGCAGAAGGCACAAATCCATACAATATCAGATCCTCTTCCGATTATTGATGGTTTTGGAAATGCCACAATTATTTTGCCAAATGGCACCATCATGCATATTGAAAATGCGTTTCTAAGCATTAGATCTAAAAGGAATCTGTTCAGTTTCAAAGATGTACGCCGTAATTGATACCATATCGAGACTATTTATGAGCAAGTTAAAGAATATATTGACATTTCCTCTTATAAGATGGGCCTGAAAACCATCCATGAGAAGCTAGAAGCTTCTTCTATGGGTTTGTATTGTGTCATGATTAAGGCTGTTGAAACCTACGCCACCACATCCTGGAGATTGATAAGCCCTGATCGGTTTGGACCGTGGCATGATCGCCTTGGTCATCCTGGCGCTTCAATGATGCATAGGATAATTCAAAATACAAAAGGGCATCCTTTAAAAGATATAAATGTATTGTTGTCCAAAGATTATAATTGTGAGGCTTGATCACAAGGAAAGCTCATTATCAAACCTTCTATAACAAATGTTAATCTTGAATCTCCTTTATTCTTGCAAAGAATTCAGAGTGATATTTGTGAACCAATACAATCACCAAGTGGACCATTTCCATATTTTATGGTACTAGTGGACGCATCCTGTAGATGGTCCCATGTTTGCCTATTATCTACGTGCAATGTCGCATTTGCACGTTTACTTGCGTAGATTATAAAGCTTCGGGCACAATGCCCTGATTATTCAATTAAGAGCATAAGGATGGATAATGCTGGTGAATTTACATCAAAGAGTTTTGATATATATTCTGCTTCACTCGGAATCGAGGTTGAGCACCCGGTTGCATATGTTCATACTCAAAATGGATTGGCGAGAATCCTTGATTAAACGTATCCAAATCATTGCCCGCACTCTATTATTGAGAACGAATCTCAACGATACAGCATGGGGTCATGCAGTTTTGCATGCGGCAGCTCTAATAAGATTATGCCCCACTGCTAATCTTTTACAATCTTTCCTTCAAATGGTTATTGGTTATGAACTAGATATTTCACATCTACGCACATTTGGTTGTGCAGTACAGGTGCCTGTAGTACTGCCAAAAATGACGAAAATGGGTCCTCAACGCCGTTTGGGCATTTATGTTGGGTTTAATTCACCATCTATCATTAGGTTCTTGGAACCAACTACTAGTGATCTTTTTACTGTCAGATTTGCAGATTATCATTTCGATGAGACTAGGTTTCCATCAATTGGGATACCTACAACTTCCATAACTGCAAAACAAAAACCAGTTAAGGTTTTCTCCTGGAATGAAAAAAATTTATCTCAATTAGACCCAATGAAACCTGAATGTGAAAACGAGGTGCAACGCATAATCCATTTACAGGTTATGGCCAATAGACTTCCTGACGCATTTAATGATGCTACTAAGGTAACGAAGTCTCATATTCTAGTTGCAAATGCTCCAGCTAGGATAACTGCTCTCGAAGGACAGGCTAAAATGGATCAAAATCCCCCACACTTGAAGCGTAGTAGACCGATAGGATGAAAAGATACTACTCCTAGAAAACGAAGGGGAAAGAATCAAAAATTCGCTCTAGAAGAGCCTAGCATTGTGCTTGCTCCCAAAGAGCTTATTGCCCTTGAAGAGGCGCGAACTCATGAAAGGAACACTAGTCCCGGGAATATCAAGAATTCCATTACATATTGTAATGAAATTTGGGATCGAAATGAAATCATCATTGATGATGCTTTTGCATTCTCACTTGCTCATAAAATTATGGATGATTATTGTGAGCCGTAATCTATTATTGAATGTCGTCAAAGATAATATTGGCCTAAGTGGGAGGAAGTAATTAAAGCTGAATTAGCTTCCCTAACTAAACGAGAGTTTTTGGACCTGTAACTCGTATCCCCAATAATGTAAAGCCCGTTGGATATAAATGGGTATTTATCTGAAAACGAAATGAGAAAAACAAGGTTGTCAGGTATAAAGCCCGACTCGTTGCCCAATGATTATCTCAGAGACCTGAGATTGATTATAATGAGACATATTCACCTATGATGGATATGATTACATTTCGTTTTCTCATTAGCCTAGCAATCTTTGAAAGATTGGAAATGCATCTTATGGACGTTGTGACGGCATATTTATATGGCTCATTAGATTCGATATTTATATAAAAATTTCCGAGAGATTCAAAATACCTGAAGCATGCACTCCCCGCAATTTATTCTCAATAAAATTGCAAAGATCCTTGTACGGGTTAAAGCAATTCGGTCGCATGTGGTATCAACGCCTAAGTGAGTACCTAATTAAGGAAAGGTACAAGAATGATCCTATCTGCTCATGCGTGTTTATTAAGAAATCAGAAATCGGATTTGCTATTATAGCAGTTTATGTCGACAATATAAATTTAATTGGAACTCCAGAAGAGTTAGCTAAAATTGCTGAGTATTTGAAAATGGAGTTTGAAGTTAAAGATTTGGGTAAAACCAAACTTTGTCTTGGTTTAGAGCTTGAGCATAAAGCAAATGGAATAATTGTCTATCAATCAGCGTACGTTGAAAGATTGCTTAAACGCTTCAACATGGACAAAGCTCACCCATTGAGCACCCCTATGGTTGTAAGGTCTCTAAATCCCCAAAATGACCCATTTCGTCCTAGAGAATTAAATGAAGAGATACTTGGTCCTGAAGTACCATATCTCAATGCAATTGGGGCTTTGATGTATTTGGCAAAATGTACGAGACCAGATATCGCTTTTACGGTAAATTTATTGGCACGTTTTAGTTCTGAGCCAACTCGGAGACACTGGAATGGAGTTAAACATATTTTCCATTATCTCCGAGGAACCATAGATTTGGGATTATATTATTCCAAGGATTCTACTAACTCGGTTTAGTTGGATATGCCGATGCCTGGATATAGAAATCGATCCACATAAGGCTCGCTCTCAAACCGGGTATTTATTTTGTTATAACGGCACCGCTATTTCTTGGTGTTTTACGAAGCAATCGCTAATAGCTACATCTTCTAACCACTCTGAGATTATTGTTTTATATGAAGCTGGAAGAGAGTGTGTTTGGTTAAGATCCGTTATAACGCATATTCATAATTCTTGTTATTTAATACCGGTTACAAATTCTCCCACTATAATTTATGAAGATAATGCTGCTTGTGTTGCACAAGTTAGGGGAGGATATATCAAATGTGATAAGACCAAGCATATCTTGCTGAAATTTTCTATACTCATGAACTCCAAGAAAGTCGACAAATTGATGTTAAACAAATTCGATCCATAAATAATCTTGCAGATTTTTTTACCAAATTATTGCCAACATCAACTTTTGAGAAATTAGTATATGGCATTGGTATGCGGCGAGTTCACAAGATACAAGATTGATTAGCCCCAACAATGGCTACATGGCTCAATTGAGGGGGAGATATTATGAACTATGCATTACAGCATTGATATGCGGCGAGTTCACAAGATGCAAGATTGATTAGCCCCAACAGTGGCTATATATGCATTGCACTTTTTTTTTTCTTTTTGTATGGTTTTTCCTATAGGGTTTTTCCGGCTTAAAGTTTTTAACGAGGCAATTAATACATCCATAAAAGGGAGAGATCATAATATTTGTGTTCTGCACTCTTTTTCCCTTTTGTCCGGTTTTTATCCCAAATGGTTTTTTCCGGCTTAAGGTTTTTAATGAGACAGTATTATTCGATGCACAATTCATAATGAATACAATGAATATTCAAGGGAGAGTGTTATGAAATACATGAATGAATGAGATACATAAATGAATATTCATCATATTCATCTTATCTAATGTACTTATTATGGTACATTTGTATCATACTTTCTAAGTACATCTCCCTATACAATGAACGTTCATCTCCCTTATCCAAGTACATGTATCATTCGATACATTGATATTAATGATAAGTACATTCTTGTTTTCCTATAAATAAGAGTTTAGTTTTGATGTACAATAACAACGATCGAACAACAATCACAATACAAAGTGAAATATCCGACTTTCTCTACTATCTCTAGTGTTCACTTGCTTTCTCTTCTCAATCTCTTCTCTATTATATAGTTGCAACGCAATATTTTACAACATGTGTCATTTTTTTCCAAAAAAAAAAAAGAAGAACAAGTCCAGTTGTTCTCCATAGAGCATGGAGTAAAAGTGCTACATAATCAGAAAGATGTAATTACGATTACGTCCTCCTTTGTCTTCTTTTCTTCCATTTTTGCTTCTTGGCTGTTGGACTTCGACAGGGTCACTTGCGTCCACCAAAATATGGGCCCCTCCAAAAAAAAAAAAAAAGAAACAGTTTCCCGCGAAATCCAAAACCCCTCAATTTTCCCGCCATATTTCCCCCCAAAAATTTTCAGACCTACGCCCCTCGCATTTCGCCGAAACCCTCAGAACTCGCGCCAGAGAAACGAAACGCGCAAGAAATCGATCGACGAACTTCACGAATCCACCATGAAAATCCGATCGCTGAAGCTCAGGGAAGCTCACAAGCCCGCCGCCGGCGACGACGGCCGCCCGTCCTTCTGCTCCGTGCTGTGGGACCAGCAGGCTCACCACCTCGTCACCGCCTCCTCCTCGGACCCGGGGATCTCGATCCACGATGCCCTGCTTCCTTCGAGCCCGCCGAGGGTCCTCCGCCACCACCGGGACGGCGTCACGGCCCTCGCGATTAGCCCCAACTCCACTTGCCTCGCGTCTGGGTCCATCGATCACTCCGTCAAGCTGTACAAGTTTCCAGGTGAAAAAGCATTGGCTTGCCTTTTCTTTTGATCTCCTCTCCTTTGTCTCTTCTTTTCAAGAGAGCGTTGATTAGCGATCAAAGTTTTGATCTTTAAAATGATGTGAAGCTTTTTGCCGGATTTTCGGGTCTTCTTTTTTCTTGCTAGCTTGTAAATGTGGGTATGCTGCGTCTATTTTATTGGCCTTAGGATTAAATTGGGTTGGTTTGTCGTTTTAGTGCATTGGCAGGTGGGTATATCTTTGGGATGATTGGATATTATATGTGCTTCAATTTGATGTGTGGGAAACCAGGATTGTTCATTAGAACATCATTCCTTTACAGTTGAAGTGTTTACGGTGTTGGTAGCATGCATAGTTTATAAGCAAGACTTTGCAACAGGGGACGATGTAAAGTTTTGGGCCATACGAAGTTCATGACATTTTTACAATAACGGTTTGCTTAATGCCAAGTCAACCAATATGCGAAGTATTAATATATCATTCCATCCTTTCCTAACTCCCAAAACCCATGCTAGTCTGAAGCAAATTAGGTCACATTGAAAACCACAAAACAGGAGCTTCAAGATAATAAATTATGATGCCTTCACCTGGAATTTGCAATCATCAGCAAACACTACAAAAGCAGGTAGATAAGAAAAAGGAAGGAGGAATTTACGACTCTAATCCCGTAATGTAACTACAATTTTCAATGAAGAGTAGCCAGGTGATGCCTGAGTCCTGAAAACTTCACAACAGTTAGATGGCCATGGGATCTGCCTATAACGCTTCAAACACTAAATAGAAACCATCATGAAGTTTGACTTTAATAGGATATGCAAAAAGGCCTATTGTCAGCTCATGGACATTTCTGCATAAAACTCTTCACTACATCAGGTTATGGAAAGCATTTCTTCTCAACTAAGGAATAGTTCAAGCATCGATCAGCCACTTTGGAACATTTTACCATGTATTCTTATGCCACAACTTAACCCTTGGTTTTCTTCCTACATCTACCTTTTGAAGCTTATCATTGTAATTATATATTTCAGGTGGGGATTTTCAAACCAATGTCACCAGGTTTACACTACCAATTCGTGCCCTTGCATTCAACAAGTCAGGAAGCATGTTGGCCGCAGCTGGTGATGATGAGGGAATCAAACTAATTAACACGATTGATGGTTCCATAGCCAGGGTTCTGAAAGGACATAAAGGGTCTGTCACTGGTTTGGCTTTTGATCCCAATGGTGAATACTTGGCATCTATGGACTCAATGGGGACAGTCATATACTGGGAACTTCATTCTGGAGCCACTTTGCATACGCTTAAAGGTGTTGCTCCAAACTGTGGTTCAGATTTTTCTGTCATCAATGTGCTTAGCTGGAGTCCAGATGGAGAAACTTTAGCTGTCCCTGGTCTGAAGAATGATGTGTTAATGTATGACAGAGACACTGCAGAAAAACTGTTTTCTTTGAGAGGCGATCATTTGCAATCTGTATGTTATTTGTCATGGTCACCTAATGGTAAATACATGGCAACATCTGGGTTGGACAGGCAGGTTTTAATTTGGGATGTCGATAAGAAGCAGGACATTGATAGGCAGAAATTTGATGAGAGGATATGTTGCATGTCGTGGAAGCCAATTGGCAATGCCTTGGCTGTCATTGATACCACGGGCAAGTATGGGGTGTGGGAGTCTGTTATTCCTTCATCAATGAAATCGCCAATTGAAGGAATTCCAAATTCACGATCAAACAACAGTAATGGGTTGCTTTTGTTTGATGAGGAGGACGAGGAGGACGAAGAACGTAGTGCTGCTGGCAGTATAAGTGATCCTGGTGAAGATAGTTTTGGTGAATCTGGACCACCTTGCAGGAAGAGGTTAAGAAAGAAGTCCACATATGATGAACAGTGGGAGGAAGACGGCAATGGCGAATTAAGCTCCCCACCAAAACCCAAGTTTCGAAAAGGAAATCACGAAAAAAAGAAGGCATCAGACAATGGTCACGAGTGTCTAGGAAGCATAACATTATCTGCTAGATCGAAAATACAGGATGCTTTCCAGCCTGGCAGCACTCCTGTGCAGCCAGGGAAAAGGCGGTTCTTATGCTATAATATGATCGGAAGTATAACTACAATGGAGCAAGAGGGCTACTCCCACATAGAGGTGATGCTCTCCTTACTCAATGTGCACTCTTATTTCTCCCCATGGCGGATGTTAATTATAAATACATCTCGGATATTTCATGTTGCACCAACATTTTACCCTGTTTTGGCTGCAGATAGATTTTCATGACACTGGAAAAGGTCCACGAGTTCCATCAATGACAGATCACTTTGGTTTCACTATGGCATCAATAAACGAGAATGGAAGTGTCTTTGCGAATCCCTGCAAGGGCGAGAAAAACTTGAGCACCCTCATGTATCGCCCGTTCCATAGCTGGGCAAGTAACAGTGAGGTCGGAAAATTTTCACTCTTAAGCTCTTAGTTCATGATATTGAAACCTCTTGATTCGTCTAATCAAAGTAATACTGCCATCTGCACTTTGTACTTGTCCCATATGCTTACATACTCATAGCAATATTTCAGTGGTCTATGCGATTTGAGGGAGAAGAAGTGAAGGCAGTGGCTCTTGGTACTGGTTGGGTGGCTGCAATTACGAGTCTCAATTTGCTCCGCATATTCACCGAGGGCGGCTTGCAGGTTTGTCACACGGAAATAGTGATGAAATTTGGCATTCTGCCTTGCGAACAGTCATCCTATGATTCATAGTAGCTTTCTCTTATCACTATCCATGCTTATCTTCGAATCTTAAATCAACTTATGCTCTCAACACGAACGTAGAAGCATTTTTCTTCCATTTTCTGTTTCATCATAATGAGTGGGGCCACTCAATAATGAAGAAATATTGAAATAGGAAGTCACATATCTAGTTACTAGGGAAGTGATAGCATTGGTGGATAGATGTATTAAGTAACAGAGAGTGGTGAAGAAGGTGCAGTAAGAGCAGTTCTTTCCTTCCATTTTCCTACGTGCATTTCACGGTAGTGAGCCAATCCATTAAAGATCTGCACTCATTTCTGATTCTCTGCCCTGTATTGTAGAAACATGTGGTGTCACTTGATGGGCCTGTTGTCAGTGCATCAGGCTTCAAGGATGAGCTTGCAGTTGTCACTCATTCTTCTGACTGTCTTCCTTCTGGTGATCAGGTACTGAACTCTCCTGTTTGTGCCTCAATAAATTCACCATTTCTTTGTTTATTCAACTCAATGGTGCTTGATCACTGATTATCACAACCGATTTTTAAACTGTTTCAATGCTCAGTGAGTTGTGGAAAGCAGCTAGAAATCAAAACTGACTTTTCACCCCGTTACACTCAGCATTTCTTTAAAATTGGGCAGGTGATGGAGTTTACAATATTTAACATCTCCAAAAGTACAAAGGCAATGCAAGGACGATTGCCGCTGACTCCTGGATCACAGTTATTGTGGTTTGGCTTCAGTGAAGAAGGCCTGTTGAGTTCCTATGACTCAAAGGTATAGTTAAATATCTTTAGCCATGTTTTCGTTGTTTTTCATGCTTCTGCAAACTGGAAAAAAAGAAGAAGAAGATAGTGAAGTTGACAGAAAGTTGAGTGCTTTTTTAAGATGAGTGAAAGAGCATAGAAACTTGGTTTAAAATATAACAGATAACGTGAACTTCTTCCCCCCTTTTTCTTGTTTCTCTGTTGGATGTTTGTCTGCTTCTAAAAATTTGATCTTCATCTGAAACTCAAATATGTTGCAGGGTCTTCTGAGAACATTTACAAGGCAATATGGTGGCAGTTGGGTGCCGCTTTTCAGGTTTTGACCGTCTTTCTTAAAGATATGGATGATCTTCTCTCTGTTGTTTTTTAGATATGAGTTTGAAATGTAAATGATCTTTTATGTAGTGCCAGCAAAGTCAAAAGGTCAGATGAAAGCTACTGGGTAGTTGGATTGAACATGACCAATTTATTTTGCATCATTTGCAAAAGTCCAGAATTGTTCCCACAGGTAGGATACATAGTGTGCCGTTATTGTTTTGATTATTTGTAACTGTTTTCTCAGACAATTGCCTCTCTTCCAATACAGGTTGCACCAAAACCAGTTCTGTCACTTCTAAACTTTTTGATTCCTCTTGCATCCTCTGATATTGGAGCAGAAACACTTGAAAATGAGTTTATCTTGAACCACACGCATCTCTCACAGGTTTGTCAAATCTTTGAATTACTTATATTGATGCCCCCAAATTTAATTGTCAAGAAAGTGGTAATGGGCAAAGTGATGCTATGTAACAAATTGACAGTATTTCAATCCTTGTCACACTTTAGAGTTACATGTGTGGATAGTTTGGTCATACTGATAGCCAAGCAAAATGGGTCTTGCTGTGCTGTTTACTCGCTGCAGATTCACCACAAAATGGAAGCAGCGGCTCAAGCTGGTATGGATGTAACCTCACTTGAGGATGATGCTTTCAACGTAGAAGCAGCTCAAGATAAATGCATTTTAAGGCTCATTGCATCCTGCTGCAATAGTAAGCATCTTTTTTGAACTTTTCTAGCTCCAGCCGAGCAATGTAGCTAGAAGTGATTCATCATAGCATGTAACATCATGTAGAATGTTTATCTTGGGAAGAGAAATGACTGCCATATCTTTTAGGTATTGCTTTTGTCTATGTTTGTGATATAGAGTAAAACATGCTTATGGTGCCTATCCAGGTGACAAGCTTACAAGGGCAACTGAACTTGTGAAACTTTTATCACTCGAGAAATCTGTGAGAGGTGCAATCAAGCTGGTCACTGCTCTGAAGCTTCCAAATCTGGCAGAGCGTTTCAACAGCATATTGGAAGTAAGTCTCGGCTCTTGGATAATTGTAAGCAATTAGATCCTGATTATGGAACTTCATGCAAGATAATATGTTTTTATAGGAGAGGTTGCTCGCTGAGAAAGGACCTAAAGATGCGTCGGCTTTGAACATAAAAGACAGTGCCTCTACTAGTATTACGGCAGCTGCAATGGCTGAAAAGAGAACTGAAGCAATTATGACATCAGCCACGGCAAAGTTATCTGCTCCTTTGTTTATAAAGAAAGTGAAATCACAGGAAGGAACCAAGGTTGGCAGTAGCGACAAAATCGATGAGGACGTAAATCCATCTATTCCAAATGTAGGGGCAACAAAGTTCAAGGATCAGAAAAATGCCCCGGAGACTCATGTGCAGGAGTTGCAATCTGAACGCCCTAGCTCCGGCTTTCCAAAGTCCATAGATAACTTGGAGAAGATCAAGAATGCGGGGCAAGCGCATCGTCAATCGCCTCAACGCCCATCTAACCCGTTTTTGAAGTCAGCTGTCAAGTGACGAGTCTCCTTCCGAGAATAGTAGGATTTAAACTGACTTAACAGATGACAGAAGGTGCACCATTTGGAAATTTCGCCTCTGCTCCAGATGCTTCCATTAGAAACGGCCGTACTCATATTGTCAGGAGAAACGGCAATTCGCTGCAAATCACCGAGGCCTGGGAGCGGGGAAGATCTGGGTCGACCGCATACTTATCAGAATTCTTTTTGTATGTACCAATCATATCCATGTGCTTCTAGTAAAGCAAGCAAACGAGGAAATTGGGGTGTGAAGGTTAGTTTCTCGAAGTGTAAGATCATCAAGATATCGACACACTCTTTTGCCAAATTGTCTTCTTTGCAAGGGCCTCAATCGATATTGACACATTACTTTCGTAATTAAATCACTCGTCTCGATCGATATTGATGGGTAGAGAAAAATGTGATTGATTAGGTAACAACGCCACTTGATTAATATTTGGTCAGTCTTTTCCCTTTTTTTTCAACCTCCAGCTGGTACGGATACATACGCCATATCAAAACTAAGTATTTTAGGATCTATTTGTTTCGGAATGAGAAGAAAGAGAAAAACAAATATATAGATTAATAAATTAATAAACGAATTAAAAAAATGTTAACGATTTTTGCAAACAAGCCAACTTGCATCGCAAGCGCCATCTCCATGTCACCCGAAAAGAATCTAAACACGACGGAGAAAGAATCGGAGAGATCTGAAGAGGGAAGAGAGCCGAACGAATCTCCGTAGAAATGGCGGCGGACGCCTCCATCTCCTTCTCCCTCCACCACCTCCACCACCCCCCACGGCGGAGCACCGACCCCTCCCCAACCCTAGATTCCGACGACGATTTCCCCATCTGGCCCCGCCACCCCCGCCGCCGCCACCGCCACCGCCACCACCATCAATATCTCGACGCTCCGTTCGATGTCTACGCCTCCGATCCCTTCCCTCTCCACCGGTCCGATCCGATCGCCGCCGTCCGATCCCATCCCTCCGCCGGCGACGACGTTCGATTCGACGCCGATTCTCCGGATCTCTTCCACGGCCCCGAGAACCAGGCCAATTTCGTCATGGACCTATTTCATCAGCGCGTGGAGCAGTCCCATGTGATGGACGGCGACGGCTCCGATTTGGTGTCAGGTTCGTTGAATGAGTCCAATTTTGCTGTTATAGATGGTAGTAGCGATTTGAGCGTCCACAATTTGGAGGCAGGTTTAGGTTTAGGATTGGGATTTGGATTAGAGAGGAACGATAACGGGTCTTTCGTTGTCGAGCATTGTTACGGTGAGTTTGATGATGGTGATGACGTCTTCTTTGTGGAGAGGAGGTTTTCTGGCGGAGCAGAGTCCGCCGGTGGTGCGGTGGAGCCCTATGGTGATGTGAGATTGGTGTCCGATTCAGAATCGGAGAACGAAGACAGGGCCGGTTTGTGTTTTGAGGATGAGTATGGGTTTGATTGCGACAACAACGAGAATGATGATCTCGCAAGCAACCCTTTCTTTTGGGATTCTCTAAACTTGGAGGACGGTGAGGAGGTTCATGATGATTTTGACTGGGAGGAAGTGGATGGTCGCGCCAACGAGAGAGAGACTTCGAGCTTGTTTGTTCATGCTGATGGCAGTGTTAGGTCCAATTCAACCTCGACGCCCGTAGTTGTAGCCGACGATGGTGATGGTGGTTTGAGGGTGGAAAGAGTTGGAGGTCTGGGGAACGTGGAGTGGGAGGTTTTGTTGAATGCTAATAACTTGCTTTTAGATCCAGATTTGGAAAATGAGGAACCTTTATTCACTGACCATGCTTATTTTTTTGGGCCAGACAGTGAGATTTTGGTTGGGCAAGTGATGGAGAGTGAGAGTGCTTCTAGTGGTAGGCCGCCAGCTTCTGCATCAGCGATTGAGAATCTTCCTACTATAGTTTTAGGTCAAGGGGATGTGGAGAAGAATGAGGGGCTTTGTCCTGTATGCAAAGATGAGTTTGATGTGGGGGAAAGGACAATTGATCTGCCTTGCAGTCATAGATACCACTCTGACTGCATCCTCACGTGGCTGCGCATGAGAAATACTTGCCCTGTTTGTCGCTACGAATTACCCACTGATGAATCTGATTGTGAGGGTAGAAGGACCTTGCAGAGAGTATGACTTGATCTTTGGTCATGGACTGAGGTCAGGTATAATTCTTAAAATCTTGCCAAGTATCAGGGTTTTGTGAAATTGGACAGCATCATGTGATGGCATCCTCACCTGCTTCACTAGGATGAAATACTCAATTACACTATCTTAATTATATTGTGTTTGTAAAGGATGTTATTCCTGCAATGTGCTTGGCCTTTTTCCTTTTTATTCTATTGTAGTGAGAAGAAAAGGGGTGAGAACTACAACTTGCTAGTGTTATACCCCTACATGGTTGATCTTTCGCTCTTACACCTAACGAGAAGGGAATATTTTTGGGTTTGTGATCGTACCCTGCACGTTTCTTTTATCTACCTTCTTTTAGGAATGTGTTATCTTTTTAGTACTATCGTAAATAAATAACTTGACTTTGCGTGTAGAAGTACCTCTTGCTCATTCTTTCCCCTTCATGTTTACTTTTGCGTATGAATTTTGCAGTTGTGGCATGTTATTTCTTTAATGACTGGGTTACAAATGCTGCAATCCCCCATTTTTCAGTAATTGTGGAGGATTCTATTTTCTCAATGTATTTTGCAAGAATTTATGATTGAAGGAATTGATTAGATACTGATCCCATTAGATCTTTTAGGTTGTTGGACATGAGAATTTTGTCGAGTTCTACTGTTTCTCTTTCATGTCCATAGGGAGAGATGAAGTTTGTGTTAAAGGAAAAGTGTTACTAATTTGGACTTATCACTGATCACGTTTGCATCTTGCATTTTGTAACTTTAAATGGTAGATAGCCTCAATACTAGTGCTCCTTAGGTTTTCGTTGATTCTTTGAGGACCAGAACTAGGACAATAATGTCTATGGCCATATGGAAGAATTAGAAGATAGAGGTAAAAAGGTGTGAGTTATGACACTAACTTTGCAGGCATTATCATTTATTTAGTCGACTAATGAGCTGCCAGCAAGGATTTCGTGTTCTACTTATAGGAATTTAAGCATCTGCCAGTCAGAATTTTTTCAGGAACTTGGTCAAGAGGTTTGACAATTTTTGGCCTTCATTGCCTAGAGAGAACTGTCTAGCCTCTCCCCCCTTCCTCCTCTCTCTGTCTGGGTTCTTTGAAAGTGATTATCAATGAGCTCTAGCCTAGGATGAAGTTTAAATTAGGAGTATATTCTCTATAACAGGTTTGAATGAAGAAGACATCAGCTAACTTTGTTCACTTAAGGAATAAGATTGAATGGATGCATGAGCATTTGTATACTCAATGGGTGTATTAACCTTCCATATGCACCTGTATACATGCATGAAATAATACATTTTTATCTGTTGCGTGTGTGAATTTGAAAATTTTGTTGGATCACCACGTATTGAAGTACTTCTAGTTTTTTGTTATTTTGAGATATCGGTTATACTAACAATTTGTGGTAAAAGTCATACGTACTTGTTGCATGTGCAATCTCTCATGTTTGACTTAACTGTTGAGGGCTTAGTTGTGTGAAAATCAAAGAGGTGGGGAAGGGATCCATTGCGGAAATTGGGTGACTTTGTCCATTCGTGTGGTGTTAGGATTGAAAGGAAAAAGGGGAGAGCTGAAAACTTTTGATTTTCCTTTCAAGAAGAGCTATGGTTTTTGCTCACGAAATTCCAAGATATGCCACAACATGGTTCAACTTCAAACTATTAATGTATATATTGCTTAGTTGTTTCATGGTTTAAGGTTAGATGCTAGCTGCTGTTCTTCGGTCGTGCTTTAAATGGGTTAATTCCCCCCCGGTTATTATCTTGCGTAACAACGTAGTGGGCAAGTTTTTGAATTGTTTTTATGTTGACAATTTCTATTTCATGCCAAATTCGAGAGTCCAGCCCGTTGCGTGCAAGTTTGCATCACCGACCATCCATGTTTCCGGAACTGGGCTTGGAGTTGGGGTGGGGTGGTTGAGAGTATTACTGGCCATGAGAAAAAGAAACGTAATAACTGAGGCAGATATGATATGCTTTTGGTCAAAGTGTGAGAACTTCCCGATGGGTACACCTTGTCATTATTCTGAGTCTCTGACCATCCTAATTAACGCTTCGCAAAGTTAAGTCGTAGGGTTCAAGTTCTTGAGTTGATCAAATTTTAGTAGTTGCTTGGCTTTTCGACATCAATAGAAGTTGTCCTTTCAATCGACAATTCGATCCAGAGATACAACTTTTGCTTTTGTTGATGGTATACGCATCTTTTGACACGGTTTCTTCTTTCTCTTTTCTTTGTTCATCGATGCTGCAAAGCTTTTCTGATTAAGGACTAAAGCCGTGTTATCGTCAGAAGTAAAATTAAGTTGATCACATTCTAGATACATTGAATAACTTTATGATGTGTACGTTTGTGTGTGTTTTTTTTCTCGCTATTTTATTCTTTAGCTCGGTGACGTTGTAATATCTTGGGCTTGAGCTTGGGTTTGAGCCTGTCGAAAGGACTTTGAATATCAACATCGCACCCATTCCTCCAGCTGAAATGCAACGTATTGTTGCATGGCCAAATCTGGAAACTTTTAAGCGCTCAAAGGATAAGATTTGCCAACTAAAATTCCAGGAGACTTCAAAACCTCTATACGATCTTGGCAATGGTACCTAATAGTTTATTTTTTTGAAGCATCCGTGCATTCTTAAAAGGCGATTTTCGGTATCAAAATATCAAACCTAGTTAACACCCGTCTTTTGATTCTTCGAAATACAGCACCGGTAATTATCGTGTTGGTCCATTCTCGGCCATAGGAATTGTTTAAACAGCCATATACGTGCGTGTATGGACGATATCCATAATCGGTAACACAGAGGATCAGTTGAGAACTGCCTGCTTCATGGTTCATCCCATTTTCATCATACATTAATTTCCCGGAGTGCAATGATGCCAATCGGAACAAGACTCATGTCGTTTTATTTTTCTTGTGGAAATATTCCATCGATTCTTTTGAGTCGTATAGTCATTGTTGAGCATCTTCGTGTTTGCCAAATCGGGATGGGTCATAACTCCAGATCTCTTTTCACCGAATTTTACGCATTCACTTTTTCAAATGCGTAGAGCATATGGACCATGAGATGATAACGTCTTTTTCGAAGCTTTGAGTTTGGTTGCTTGTAAAACTTGTGAGACAGGTAGAGCCAGTCCCGATTATGGAGAGCGTCCTCTGGCTATTAATTTCTTGCCAGTTGCCTTGTTATTTTCATTACTAAGTTACATCTGGCTTTGATCTCATTACATTGTCTTTACCACTTTTGTCAACGATACATAAATGAAGGTAGATCCATACCCTGAAATTGCAGTGATTTTGTAATTGATAGGCATTTTATGCATTAAGCATAGTTGGTTTGGTGTGCATTACGCATTTTTGGACTGTGGACATAAAAGCTCCAACCTACTGCTTGATTAAAAGACCTGGAATCTTTTTCTTAGTTGATTAGTCTGAGATTGCACCATCCTTGCCTCTCTCTCTCTCTTTCTCTCTCTCTCTCTCTCGTTGGGTATGCTAACACAGCAAAGCGTCTGGGCGCTAATGATCACCAGAGCAATGCGAGCTCTATATTGAAGCCTGGAATATGACTGTGGTAACATATAATGTAAGGTTTCCTTTTTCATAGAGTGATGTGGTAGATTGGACCAATTCTGAGTTTGCGAAAAGATATGTCACCTTTTGCAAGCCCCTTGGTAGGTTTCTGGATATGATTTATTTTGCCTGGTAATAAAATGGACTGGTAATATATTATTACACACCTCAATTGCTTTAAGTAAGTTCCACATGGGTTGCTCATTGATACTTGTCTCGATAGTATTTGTCGAGCACCTTCGACAATCCATAAATACGCCCCAAATTCAACTGGACGCAACCAACTAGTACCTCAAGTGGTATCAAGTCTTTATGAAACCATAATGCTCTCGACTATTTTGGCTGCCTAGTTGGCTTTAATGAGATGGTGCATGAAACTGTGCCTTCACTTACTTAGCGCCCCTCTTCTGGTACTCGTGGTTAAGGGCTTGATGAAGACGACTCCACCAGAGGCACCAACAATTTATCTAAATTTATATTCACATTTACTTGGTAACGAATACAAAAACTAGCATGATCGCATCGAGGAAAACTTGCCATGAGCAAATTGTCTCTCCCATGACCTTTTGTTGCGATCGGAGAACCTAAAATGCCGTACAATATACATAATCTCTTTTGTTGCTTACATGATGCTCACGTTAATTCTAAAAATTCTACTCTGTTGCATTTTGCCTTGAGGAACTTGCCTATAAAAACCCTCTTGCCTTCCCAATACTCCTTCTTCTCTTGTCCTCTCTCTCTCTCTCTGTGAGTGTGGGAGTTGATCTTATCAGTGAAGTTGAAGTTTTCAATCCGAACAATGGAGCTGGAGTTAACTCAGTCGAGTGAAGTGAAAAACTCCAGCCTCACTCAGCCAAACACCACTCAAACTCTCCACCATTTCCCTTCCCAACAAAAACTACCGCCTTTCCCCTCCATCACCCACCCAAACCCTGGTTTCAGCACCCTCCATGCAAACCCTAAAATCTCTCCTCCTGATTTCAACAGACCGTCCATCCCCTTTGCCGGGTTCTTCCCCAATTCCCACCTCACCGACGAGCTCTCTTTAAACTCATCTCCCTGCAACAACTCCGCCACCTTTGATGACGCCAGCAAAGATCAAATTCACCCTCATCACTTTGACCATATCAGCAATGCCATCCATGAGAGGAGGCTGAGAAGGATGATATCGAACCGGGAGTCTGCGCGGAGGTCACGGCTGAGGAAGAAGAAGCAGATCGAAGAGCTCCAAATGCAAGTGAACCAGCTCCGAGGTGCCAACAACAATCTCTCTGAGAAACTCATTGGCCTTCTGGAGAGCAATCACCAGATCCTCCAAGAGAATGTTCAGCTCAAAGAGAAGGTCTCTTCGCTCCAGGTCATTGTGAGTGACCTATTGGCCCCCTTCAGGAATGTGGAAGAAGTTGCTTGCATTCTCAAGTCTGAAGCATCGAACCGATCGGTGCAGTGACACATGGACAGGTTGTATCAGACTTAGTAAAGAGTTATAGAGGGAGCGCTAACAAGAAGGATGGCTCTTCAGTCCCAAATCGTACCTTCTGTTTGGCTATTATCGTATGCACGGCTTGCAAGATGTGCTGCACTTCCTCGAATGAACGAATTGAGATATTAAGTTTAGGGTTTGTTTGTATGTTTTCTTCTCTTCAGTGTCTGCTCTCATCGATCAGGGTTTAATTTCTCTCTCTCTCTCTCTTCGCGATCATGTTTACACCGATTAGTACAAGCTAATCTTCCTTATCATTGTTCGATTCAAGCATCGCCATCTTATCGTGTCCTTCCAAACTCATGTAACTTAGATAGTTTGTGGCTCATCAATCTTTGATATTCTTATTCCGGTCTTCTCAATGTGAAACCAAAACTAATTTCCACAAGAAACTACCAATAGAGTTTCTTCTTAATTTTGTCTGCATGTAGGGGAAGTTCGAAGATATGGTATAATCACCCGATTTACACAGAAAATCTGGTATATGCTCTTTTCCACAAGGAATCCTAGATTGTGTATAATTAGCCAAAAAAAAAAAAATGCTTTTCCCTTCTAAAAATGCTAACTAGATTGACACGGTAAATGTTAAGTTCGGAGTTTACCGGATCAAACAGCTAACTCGATCAATCAATGCAAGAGCTTTAAGTTGAACCAAGATAAAAGTTTCTTCCTGGTGCGTCTATGGAGTTTAGCATTTATGGAACAGAGAAGAATTTCCGGATGCATTAACTAATAGAGTTGGCACTCAACCTAGAAAGACACGCTAGTGATACGTCCAGGCTCATGCCCTTTTAGGAAGAGATCTCAAGTAATTTTAACCCTCATGAGAAATTTTATTGCATAAGTTTCTAAATTTTCTCTGTGTCCAGCCCAAACGTTTCGGCCCAAATTCATTTCAGTCTACAGAGTCCACAACTCTTAACTCTAGCCACGAAGCCGTTTGAGCGAAAATATATCTACAGAAAACCATGCACACGGAAAAAAAAAATTGCATCTCCTCAAGGGCTAGAAATTGACATGCGATACTCATTAACAAGTAGGGTATTGACTTGATCTATCGTGAAATGAATTCTCAGGGCCATTCATTTCAGGTTTTCTTCCAAAATGAAGAGTTTATCATAAAATATACAAGAAGGCATCCCCTAATTCCTCCAGAAACTCGGATTCTGAATAATCGGTCAGTAGACTGTATAGCATTTCATTCTTTCGCCTAGTGAGTATTATCAAAGACTGGATGTAGGTGGTGAGGAAAAGTCCGCCTCATTTGCTGTAACATTCTCTTGCATCAGTTTCTCCTTGAATTGTGAAATGAATCAATCAGCCCACGTACGAGAACGTGAACACCAGGGTCAGCCGTTCTTCTTCAGTGGATGCTTCCCATTTGAGATGGCCATAGCTGTTTCAGCTGCTGAAGCCGAGCCGCTGCAGCTCTGGTCCTCAAAACTGTTAACAGTGTCCGCATATGATCGGGTACAAGGCCACCTAAACATAAGTAATCCGTTTTAGCCTATGATACAGGATGAAAATTGCAAAAATTGACTATTTCATGGAAATTAATGGACCTGCTTGACTTTATAACCTCACCATCTATTGTCAATTCCTCGTCAAATATGTCACCTGCAATTTGAGACTTGATTAAGGGAAAAACTCATTGATCCTCACGACCAGCATAAAGGATACAACACTAGCTCATTCTGCTAATTTTTCCATAGGGCGCCATACGTAAAGAATACATAAGTTCCATATCAATATACAGAAACTAGTGCGATCCTGATCCCGACTGTCAGTCACGCCATTGCAAGAGATAATTATAAAAAAAAACTATTTCTGAACACCAAATCTTGTTTCTTGATTAAGCATAGCATTTAGAGACACAATCATTGTAACCTTAATGCTTCTTCTAATATTCAGCTTTCATCCCCTAGGTAGCATGAAGGTAAATAAGCTCAACTAGAAAACAACTAACCTCCGTATAGAGTCTTTTTTGAGAAGTACTTGGCCATCAGTCGCTGAGTATAGTCTGCTTCATATTTTCTGTACTTTTCAATGTCCCTGGCATCATTGGAGTCCCTGTCCAATATTGAGACCATCATCAATTACCTTGCCACTCACAATTGTGAATGTCATGCGTCATTTCCACGATTGTGCAACTATGACTGTTTACTTCTCAATATCCACGGTATTTTCAAGTACTGTAATTTACCACAGCAAGTGAAACCAAGAGGGAACTCAGCATCGGCTAAAAAGAGAGGACCATCCAGCAGTCTCATATACAACATAGACAGCTGACATGCAAAACCACAGTGGCACAGTGCCAAAGTGGACTCAGTATTTCACCAACATCTTTACCAAAGAGGTCATAAGAGAGACGATTGATGGTGACTCACTGACTCAAAGTAATCTGGGGTCCAGCATGCTCCAAAGAGTAGTCCAACTTACAACTCAAAAACCAGCACGGCTAGAAAAATGATACTATCACAGATTCACAGAGATGAGTCTGCTATAACAGTAATGGACGGGATTCTCCCCCGTGGATGTAAATCCAGTGGAAGATAAGTAACAATATAGGGATCAGAAAAGCACTATGTGGTTAAAATGCCAATTCAATCATTCAATATTAAGCCAAAGAGCACTCCAAAACAGGGTGCCCATGAATCCGTCGAAGGTTGTTTCTAACCAGTCACAAAATCCAACAATCAATGTGTAAACCCATACAAATTCAATTCACAGTACTTCTCCTCAAATATTCCCCAAGACTCTCACACGAAAGATTCAAACTTCTAAAAATTAGAACTTTCCAACAAAGAAACATCGTCCATCCGCGATTCTCAACACCTAGCGAATTTAAGCTCGGCCCTTTCAATATCCAGCTCACCGCTAAGTTCTAAGTTGTGATAAAGCCCTAACGCAGCGATTGGACGGAGATTCGGGGGGAGGGGACTCACTGGGAGAGCTCGCTTGGATCAGGCTTTCTGTCCTCCGCATCTCCCGCGCCGTCGCCGTCGCCGTCGCCGACATCGGCATCGACCTTGACCTTCAGGTGACGACCGTATCAAAGCACTCGTCGAGGAGTCGCGTGCGCGTGCGCGCGTGAGAGGAGAGAGAGGGAGAGAGAACCTGGGGATTGGGCGGGGCGGATGGAGGATCGGAAGGTGACGGCGAACTCATCGGAATCGGAATCGGAATCGGAGTCGGAACGGGGCTCGCTCAGTCCGCCATTGAAGTGGAAGAACTGCTGCTACTGCTGCTGAGGATGTTCGCTGACGCCGGCGGAGTGACCGGGATTGGGGTGTCTTGATAAGAGCAAGTAAATTTAGTCGGACCGTAATTAGGGATTTTAAAAAAACCGGGTATCGCTTGGAATTATTGGGTATTAGTCTGATTCCGATTCCAAAGTGGAACCGCCCACGCGGACTGCACCAGTAATAAATATATGTATTTAATTTTTAAGAAAAAATTCGACCAAAAAAATTTAAGATCAATGAAAATCTTAAAATCCCCGATCTGAAACGCAACACTCATTGACTAAATGCTCATTTTATCTCACTCTTTCTTTGTCTGAGTCATCTTTCTATCTTTTGCTCATGGCCTTAACTCTTAAGCTCAGAGCTCATCGATCCACGACCTCGACTCTGAACTTTTAATATGAGTCCAATTGTTTTATTGATATTGCAATTAACAATAGGGTAGTTTTTTGTTTTTTGCATTATTTTGGCTTGTTGAAAAATGTGCACTGTGTGGTAAAGCTTGGTGGGTTTGATCTTTAGCGGATGGTTCCCGTTCTAGGCCCATTCAGACTATGTTCACACTAATCACAATAGGTATTATATTTAGGCCATGTTTATTTTGTGAAAAAAATGAACAATTTTATTTTATTTTTATCTTTGAATATATCACTTAAAAAATAATGAATGAATAAATATTTATTGTTCTTAAAAATGCTTATACATAAATTACTATTAATAATGAAAGTATTTTTAATTAATTAATTACTTCAAAGAATCATAAGTAACAAAAAATATTTTTCAAATTATTTATTTCCTATGAAACATTATTGAGACCGACATAAGTCAATAGCTTTAAACCTGGTACAAATGGGTATTGTCAATGATGTTGTCTCAACATATAATTAACTCTCCAATCCAAATGACGTTATTGTGTCTGCGATCCTTCCACATCAACGCAGCCATGAGTCACCGAATACACATGGAATAACATGTTAGAGGACAGTCGAGACTTGGATACCAAGGCAAAAGTGGTGCATTTTCCTTAGGTAGAACGGAAAAAGAAAAAGAAAAAAAAGCTCACGGTTGGAATTGGGATGCGACATAAAATCGATCTTTTTAAGGAATTAGGCGGACGCAGGAGAGGTTCTTGTGTGTTTTCTACGCTCAGATGAATCAAACTATGTAATGTATACACGATCGCATCAACCATCGAGTTGGCTGTGCTTTTGGAAATTTCAGTCAAGTTTTTCTAATCAAGTCACTTGAATCCATGAGAGCTTTTGAGCATTCATATTAGCGGACAGAAAGAACAGACTCAGGAGCAAGCGCAAAACATATCGAGGCTGCCCGGACAAAGACATTTTAATCGAAGCTGCTTATGCCCACCTCATGACGAGATTCCTAGGAAATCGACTCCTTTCCCGACACATCTGCTCGAGCGCGAAAAAGGTTCTCGGCAACAGATGTGATTTCTGTGGTCGTGATGGTTTTCTTTCGCCTGGAATCGTGAAAGATTAGTGACAGAGATATTCCTCCTTTAGCAAAGGTAATGCATGAGTAATGTCATGCAGCATGTCCTATTGGCTTGCTACCAAAAGAATGCTTCAACTCCTGAAGAATATGATGCAGCAAGAAGCAACAGTCCCTTGTCCAGAGCCGCTTGCAGGCTCAGCAGATTGAAGCACTGCTGAACAAAACCACGCGACAATGGATGACTGTAGTCTAAGCTTCTGCTTTCATAGGCAACTGAGATGACTTTTCCGGGTCTCCTGGTCCGAAGCGTTGAATTCCCCCCATCCCTGTGCTTGTTTCGGTGGGCGAGTAGTCATATTGGCTCTGACTTGTCTGTTCATCAGCAACTTCATGGGCCATAAGTTTCCTGTAACACCCCACATTCTCGAACAGATTGGGGTCTTCTTCGGAGCAACTGCTTTTTACATGGCCTTCGTGGCTTCGTTTTTTGGCTGCCCCTTAAGCACCTTTGCTTGGGCTGTCTATGCTTTATCCTTGCTAGCCATAGTAATATGCAGTAGGCTCTGATCCTCTTGCTATGGCATGACAGTTGATCATGTCCTGTTCACTAAGTTTCCACATGATTTTTCTCAAAATATCAGTACTTGTACTCCCGACAGGGATTATGGACATTGATACAGGGCATAATCACAAGCTGTAATGGCACGAGGGAAAGTAAAAATAGGAATTACAAGTGCAACCAACAGGGAATCTTTGAGAACTACTGGGTTTTAATTCTTGCTTCAATCATATACACCAGTTAAACTGAGACAGACGGAAATTGTAATGCAACTCTTCAATCATATGCAGTATTTCAAAAGAAAAATGGAACCTAAGAAAACTATATCCACATATTGTCAGGCAGTCAATACCACAGTAACCCACAACATCGCTAAACTTTTCATATACCTAGGCATTACTAATAGAACATACAAGTTAGTCGCGCCGAATTGCATTAGATTTTTTAAATCTTTCTTCCTTCTGTGACCTTTCCGTCTGTATAAATATCAAACGATTAACGCGTTCGTTGGTGCTAGCCGCATTCTTTGGTCCGCTACAGGTACAACCACTCCACTATAATCACCTTCATCACCTCACTTTTTGTTCGGCTATATATGCTTGCATCTTCTTCAATAATGGAACTCAACCCTGCTCATATCCTTTTGCAATATCCACGCTCCCTTTACCAAACTCAAACATGTCTGCTCAAAATCATCTTCCAAGTAAGCTTCCTCTTTAGCTGCTAAATTTACATTGCAGCCAGTCAATGCATATCAAGTGGTACTTAATATCATCGGTTGTGATTATGATTCTTTTGTTCTCCCGATAATTTCCAGAACACACTTCGGTTCCCGCGAATTCGTACACAGGTCCACCAGTAGTTCCTGTGAATCCCATGTCCATGAAGGACGCTCAAGGTCAAGGAGAACTCAAAGGTGGTGCTCATCCTGGAGATCAAACTAAGTCCAGAGGAGATGGGTTTTGCAGGGGATTGTATAAATCTCTCCCTCTCTGTGTGTGTGTGTGTGTGTAAATTAAAGAGATGAATAACATCATGTGCCTTCTTTTTGCAGTTGTGCTGGGTTGTGTTGCTACTGTTGCTTGGACATCTGCTTTTAGCTCGGAGCTGAGGAAGAGAAGATCGATTTGGTTTTTCGTCATAGGATGTGCAGAAAAGGCTTTTGTCTTCATTGTATACGCTGTTTACTATCTTGCTGTGACATGTAAATTTAAATCATAGAACTTTCTATTGCCCACGAATTAGGATTATATCTTTGCTCCCTGTTAATTGATGAATGTAACCAGCCATATCACGCAGAGGCCTAAATTTCTGACCCATGCGAGAGCGAACTTCATCGATTCGTGTGCTGTGTCCGAAAATACGAATATTTTTTCGGTGCCGGAAAATTTTATTTAGTGTTAGTGTGTGTTGAAAATTTACTGGTAAAGAATGAATGCTGTTGGTAATTAAACAAAATTTTTATGAAATCACTAATTTATTCTTTCTTTTAGTTTGCAAATTATCAATTTTTTGTACTAACTTACCAACTTTTATCTGCAAAACTTATCAACGCTTCAATTTTACTAATTTTTATACCAAACCATACTTACTAAACTTACTAATTCTCATTTGAACTACTTATCATCTTTTTTTATTTTTTATTTTTAGTGTACAAACTTTTCTATAGAATATCAAATTTTATTTGCTTGGTTAGCAATACGTCTTAACCAACTCTTTTTGATATTAGCAACCTATATTTAGCATGAGTAACTAATTCTTTTTCAATAAATTACGTTACAACTCCTCTCTTTTGATTTACTTACCGACTTTATTTGGCTTTCTTAAGTTGCCAACCTTTCTCATTGCTTACAAAGCTTTTACTTGTCTTAGTAATGCCTTAAATTTGCCAACTTTTCCTAAGAAATTACCAACTTTAATGATATACTAATTTTTCTCCAATTAAGTTCCGTACTCGTTTTAGTTCCGCTACTCTCATCCGACAATTTGGCTATGTCGTTAACTTTAACAATTTCTGTTTTTATTTGCACAATGAACGAATTTGGCCAACATTTGGCCGAAAAACTGAGTTTACATGCAAATTATATTGTCCTTCCGGACGCCGGAACCAGAAACCAGGCCAAAGCTGCCGATCGACATCACAATTGCTCACCGACCGATTGACAGGACGGAACCGGAGCAGGTTTTGCCATGTGAGTGGGGTTTTGATCACCGGCCATGATCACAACCATCTCCACCACAGGGCCGCCGGTGCCACTTCCTCCGCTGCCGCCGCCACCAGGCTTGGCCATTCGGGCATTGCTGGCTGCCCCGATATCGTGGTTGGTCCTGTTGGAAGAAAGCTCTAGCAATGCCACCGTCACGATCCAGAGAAGCAAGACCAGGCCGCCGAAGATGAAAATGGAAGTAGAATTCCATCTGGGCAGTGCATCACTGCACCTCGGAGCTCTATGTTCCATCTTGATTACGCAGCAGTGGATTGCAGATGGATCATCTCCGACCGCTTCTTATATCACGAGGACGGAGTCGATGAGTTTCGTGCAGTTTCGGCAGTGTCTTGGAGATGTCCTTATCTGAGGACATTCCATAATTCGTTCCCATTCACGATTCTGACTCCTGGCTTATTGTAATGACCGATCGATTCTTCTGCTTTGTCATGTTGCAGGAGAGTTGTTGCAAACTTCGTAAGTTACATCGCAGGGAAGTCCAATCAAAATTCGATAGTTCATGCGGCTCCTGGACTATTTTGAAAACAAGATCATGCAATCATTCTTCCACGAAGCACATTTCAGAAGGACAAAAATGAAAAAAATAAGAAATTGTTAAATTATAGGAATCTTTGTGGAGAATTGTCGAGTCACGTGGACCCGTCAAAGCGACGGTCATGTTGAGGTAGCATCACAACAACCACCACCATGAAAGAGGTTTCACAAATTGTGTCGCAATTCGTAATCGATTTGGCAAAAAGATGTTATGCACCTGGCAACTTAACTGATGACTTCAGACCGACATTTCAATGGATTCGATCCTCAACTCCAAGCTTCCGAGGACAGTTCAACAGGATCCTGCCCGTGTCATGACTGATGACTTAGCAGCTTCCGATGAAAGCAGGGGCCTACCTGACCACGTGTCCAATAGTCAAATGAAGTTTCCCATATGCCCCGGAACACTAGTCAAAGTCAATCTCTTCGCCTGCAATTAACGGTTTGCTTGTACTGGTCAAGCCGAATGCCTCGACTTTCAACGCACGTTGCCACATCATGATCCATGGTCTATAAAAAGAAGAAGAAACCCATCTCTCTGTCTCTCCGTCTCTCCGTGTGTTTCTCTCTGAGAGGTGCGAAATGGGCTCGTGGGTTGATTGGAGTGAGGAGTCATACCCATCGAACAGAGACTTTGCAGCAGTTCCCTTCTTTGCTCTCTTCTTCCCAGCTGCCCGGCTCTTTCTTGATACTTTCATCTTTGAGGTAACTCTTCAGCTGCCTTCGTCAACAGAGAAGGCTCTTCACTAGCGAAACTTGAACTTTCTTGATTTTGTGATTCTCTTATCTTGATGGATGCCAGTCTTTCTCTTAAATGAATATGGTGTTCTCATTGTAAGAAAATTTGTGGGTTTCTCGAAACTAACATTCTGAAAAGGCAGATTTGATGTTTGAGTAGTCTCTCATGATGCTGGAGCATTAAATTTGTTTCGTAACTTAAAACAGTGTCGTTGGTAATGTGCACTGCATTTTTTTCGACATTTTGTTAGTGACTGAAGAATAGCCATCAGAAAGGGATCTTCAAATTAGTTGGAGTACTGCCTCAATTTGGTATGAAGTGTTTCCCATTATAAATGGGCAAGATTAAACTTGTACAAGAGTTGCAGTAAGTTGAGTTATCAGGAGCACATATAGTGGCATTCGAGCTGCGGACTTAAGCTTCTCTGAGGATAAGATTAGCTGGTCATCGAAAACAACTTCCTGCTGCTTATATCGATAGTTAATACTATTAGGTTATCTCATCAATTAGCGCTAATGTGTCTAGGAGAAACGAGACTAGACTTCTTACCTGACCTGATCAACCTCTAATCCTATGTAGCTTCTAATGCTTCTTGAGTTCATGATGATCTTGTGGTTCTGGCAGAAACTCGCGAGACGGCTGATTTTTAAAGAGAGACATGCCAAGCTGGATTTTCAGGCACGTCATAGGAGGAAAAAGATTAACAAATTCAAAGAGTCAGCATGGAAATGTGTGTACTTTCTTTCTGCAGAGATTTTTGCTCTTTCAGTCTCCTATGGTGAGCCTTGGTTCACTAATACCCAGTACTTCTGGGCTGGCCCTGAAAATCAAGTTTGGCCAGATCAGAAGATCAAGTAAGCCTCATTTTTGAGACATGTAGCAAAATATTACCAGACTTGCTTTCGTCTTAACGTTTCTTTTTTCAACCTCTGGTTGGATTTGATATCGATCTTTTTTTTTTTTAAAGGCTAAGCATATTAAAAGTTTAAAAACTTGTCACAAAATTGTAATTGAGTTTTAAAACTTTCAAAAAATACTATCAAGTCTGAAAACTTGTCATGGAAGTACAATCAAGTTTTAAAGCTTTAAAAAATGCAATCAATAAAAGGATTTGATTGGACAAATTACACAAGTTTTGAGACTTGTTTGCAATTTTTGAAAGTTGTATGACTCAATTGCACTTTTTTGAGAAGTTTTAGAACTTAATTGCACTATTTAAAAGTTTTAGAATCAATTAACTTTTAAGATAAGTTTTAGGAATTCGGTGTACTTATCAACCCACCTTTTTTATCTACTTCATCTTTTGCGTGTTTTTTGCTAGGTTGAAGTTGAAGGGATTGTACATGTATGCCTCTGGATTCTATATATACTCCCTTTTTGCCTTGGCTTTCTGGGAAACAAGGAGATCAGACTTTGTGGTCTCAATGGGACATCATGTGGCATCTATCCTCCTCCTTTTCTTATCATATATGTTCAGGTGCGCTCCTCAAATATTTTATTTACCTCTATTGTTCTTATTGGTTGAGGTAAATGTGGAAAGCATATTGGCAAGAAAAGAACCTTGTGCCACAAAATGATATATATACATCCTTCCTGCTTTAGAAAAAGGAATTACAAATGCTCTCAGCTTTGTATTGGAATCTCTTGGCAATGTTTTTTCTTGGTCGACATCTCTTGGTAAAAGTTAAACAGATGGTACCAGCCTTCTCTACCTCAATCAGGTCTTCTGCATTTTACAGGTTTGCTCGTGTTGGTTCAATTATCTTGGCACTCCATGACGCGAGTGATGTCTTCCTGGAAGTAGGAAAAATGTCAAAGTACAGTGGCTATGAAAGGATTGCTAGCTGTTCTTTTTTTCTTTTCGTAGTTGCTTTTACAGCCCTTCGCGTCATCTATTTTCCTTTTTGGATCCTTAGGAGTACTAGGTAAGTGCACCTGGCTATTTGAAAAGCTCTTCGATATATTTTTTTAGCTCTTTGGTATGTCCACTCTTTTGACACTCGGTTAACCAAATTGGCACATGGTTCCTTGAATTTATCAATAGCACACTGTTAAAGTCTCACTTGTCTTAGATACCTCCCTTGCAATTTTTATTTTCCCCATGGTCACAAGGCCAGAACATGACACGCCAGTAGGTCTCTGCACTGTGCTTCTTGAGCTTTCTGATCAGGTTTTGAAAACCTATAGTGAAAATAAGTATTATCTTTTCCCTAAATTAATCTGATGTGGAAGAGCTTTACACTTAGTGAAAGGGTAAAGTCAATTGAATGAGCACAGTTCATTGCAAATTTCTGTCTTCGTGAAGAAAAGCTCTTATGTCTATTGGAATTTTGAGGTGCATTAGTCGAAATTTATTGTGGATACTGTCTGGACAACAATGCCAATCGCTCAACTTAGCATTTTCTGCTAACTTAGTTCTTGATGTGCCACTCATAGACGAAAAGGGACTTCTGTAACAAAAAACAAAAAATAGTGGCAGGCATACACTGCACTTTCTACAAGGAAAGCTTGAGTTATTATATCATCTTATTTACAGTTTCAATCCATCGATATATAATTTCAATTACTCATCTTTAATTAAATGAGAAGTTTTCAACTGTTGAGACGTGACAGGTCTTTTCAATTGCAGACTTGATGCTCTTTTCTTGTTTACTGGAATAAGATATTCTTTTTTCTGGAATAAGATGATTAGCCTATGCACTAATGCAGTGCTTATTTTCACTTACAAACACGTCAAGAAGTAATCTGAATGGGTTAGATATGTGCTCAGTTTTGGTACTTCAGAGTTTAGATTGGTTCTAATACTTTCCCACTTGAAGATTAAAAAGATAATTATACTTTGATGATTGCTGGAGGAGACAGAGCGTCAAGTTTCTGCCAATGAGATGGAGACTCATTGGTCTCGATTTCTTAAACATCCAGATGTCGTTAGCTGAATTACTTTAAAAGGGAACACTTTCTATCTACTTTGTCTCTGTTGCCTTCCACTTCTGCATGCTTTCCTGAGGAATTTGATAATCTTTGTTCCGTTCCTTGAATAAATTGGGAAATGACATAATTTTTCTTGAATCTTTTTCTGGCAGTTATGAAATTGTTCAGACTTTGGACAAGGACCTGCAAGTTGGCAGACCTTTTTATTACTATGTGTTCAATACTCTTCTGTTCTGCTTGCTTGTTCTGCATTTATATTGGTGGTGGTTGCTGTGTGGGATGCTGGTGAACCAGGTTCGTGCTGGAGGCCAGATAAATGAAGATGTTCGATCTGGTAAGGAGCATCTGAGCAATAACGTTTTCTTCATAGGTTTCATAAGCGTCACTAAAAGATGTGCATAGATACAAACACTCGGACATCAATGTTAAGACAAAAGAAAGATAAAGGTGTACATGGAAGTAAATTAGAATGTTAAATGAACCATGTGCAGAATCCTCATTCAAGTTTGGCCATAAATCCATATCTACTGAAGACGAACTTAAATAAAACCAGGAAGGTTACTAGCCTTTTAGTCACAAGGAAGAGGGTACAAATCTGCGCAAGTCACCCTTTGCCTGCTGCATGATTGGATATCACAGAGCTCCAATTTGCTCCTTTATTTGCTAATGTAACCTGCAACATGTATTTCAAACTTTCAGTTCTGGGCTCCGTAGTAGAAGCATATATTTGGATAACGAGAGAGAATAGGAGACTGCATAAATATGTGAATTAACTGGTCTTGCTCAGGCTTGTTCCCTATAAACTGATATTATTCAGCTTAGCTCCAAGAATATATGACTACCAAGTCAGATATTTTTACAGTGGCATAAGTTTTCCAACATTCTGCTGCTGAGATTACATAAATGCAGGATTCACTGCAGCCGTCCAGCCAACTCAACTGAATAGAATTTATAGACCAGAAACGCACATGCTTGTCAATGTGAAGACACTTATATTAATACTCCCAAGTAGCCCTGCTAAATTTTGTAGCTGTTAATAATAGTTATGGATGAGACAGAAGAAGGAATAAGCTGTAAAACCACCTTCAGAAACTGAACGTCAACCCAATCTCTACTTCCTTCATTTTGTACAAGCAAATATATAGTAAAGTGGGCTTCATCAAAATTTAAAATAAGTTTTGGTTCTTGGTTCTTCTTCTTCTGAATATACAATAATCAACAATGTTTTCAGTTGACTCATGTTATTTCTTTACTTAATCCAGATTCAGAAGGGAATGATGACCACAGAGATTGATGAAGAACCAGAGTTACATGTATTAGGTGCTTGGAACTCGTGATTTTTGGCATTCTTCTATGCTTAAATAGAACAGCTCCCTTTAGCTGGGGTGCATTGTTTGTGTTGAAATACCTCAACCAAGTCATGTCAAGATCTCACTATCTATCGGTCTCATTCCTTTCACTATTTGTTTCGTGGGTAGGACTTGCTTATAGTACGTGCCATGATACTTAGGCCCCAGGTTGGGGAGACCCTATGACCTCCATGAAATAAGTTAGTGAGGCCACGATAGACATGATTGATTCACGAGTTCGAGAATGAACATGTCCTTTTGCGACACTTCTTTGTCAGTACACACATCGATTCTAGCAAAAAACTTACGGACACGAGTTTCATCAGAAGTGTGGCCCTGAACTTTTGATGTTGTTGACTCCCATATCTTCCACTTCTAGTCCCTGCAATCAAGACATCCTTTATGTTAGTCAAGACACAAGCTTCAAGCAACCACTAAAGATAAGACTTCCTCATGGCTACCAAGATTCAAACTCATCTAAACCTGGACGATTGCAAGTGCAGGTCAATCGCACTCTATTTGATTGATCGTCACCTTCAGTATTTTCCCCTTTATTCCTCCCCATTCCTCCCCTGCTTTCCATTACACTACCTGCCAAATTGTGGCCAGCAAATATTGCCGTGTGATTTTGTCACTGCACGTTTTCTTATGTGCTATTTTCAGCGGGCACGCCTTCATTTGTCCGACAGAGCAAGAGAGTAGAGAGATCATGGGGTCAGAAATCCTCCGGGGAGAATATATTTTTTCCAGGTTTCGGCTTTCTTGGCAACATGTCGATAGTGATGCGCTTCACCCATTGATTCGGGTGGCTCGAGTTGCAACGGGGGTGACAAATAAGCAAACGACAAGTGTAGTGCCTTTTGAGAGTTGGAGAAAAGTGAGAGCGCCACAGCCAATAGCAAGGCCGGAACAGATACTTAAAGTGAAAAGAGCAAGGCCAAAGTATCAACTCAAAAGAGCCAAAAGGCACGAAGATACTCCCCTCCTGCCCACTTTCCTCCTTGTGGTTCAGCTTAGCTCCACTACATGGGTGAATATCTTTTCTGCCAGAAAAGTGAAATAAAGTGCATTCATCTATCCAAAGTTCACTTGTGATCGCAGCCATGACCTCATAGATGTCATTGTAAGAGATTTATTCTGTCCTTACCCATTCAAATATCATATTGTTTGTAGATATCACTTCAGGTATGGAAGCCAAATAATAAATGCATAAATGACATCTTGTGTTTCACACACGAAACTTTTTTTTTTTTTTTCCATAGAGTTTCACAAAATATCTATCCCTGCAGGAAGAGCTTTGAATCAAGATGAGATTATTCATGTTTTCAGAAGAATAAATAGACTAGGAATATAAAAAATTGCAATACACTGTACCCAAAAAACTAGCCTTATGCTTACTGGCTTGAAAAAGCTTCTGAAAGGTGAAAAAAAAATCATGGCCCTCGCAGTGCCATCATATGAGCCAACACTAGCATCATGTTCAAGATTCTCACAGAAAAAAAAACATTCTCACCCTATACCTTGCTAAGAGTCCTTCACTGCAAAATAGCCTGCGAACAAGCCAATAGCAACCAAGATACAGATGCCTCCAGCACACTGACTGCGATGAAGGACTATCCAGTACTCTTGCCAGAAAATTTACGGCATAGCTCAACCATTTTTTATGCAGCATCCAAGGGGATTGGTGTTAGAGCTTTCTCTGCATCTCTTTCAATCTAGGAAATATTTGTTTCTCCTTTAACATCTTCTAGCGTGAAAAGCGCAGTTGACTTTGTTAAAGTTGAATAATGCATCTAGATTCCTTGCTACTTGTCAAAATTACTCTCCTAACAAGTTGTCAGCACTATGTCTTACCTTCTATTAAGCTTCCTTCCTTTATTTGTTTAGTAACGCTTCATTGCTCGAGTCAGAAAATTGCCAATTCAGAAGACCAAAAGAGATGGCAGAGACCCAGTGACCAAAAAAGAGAAGCTGATAGCAAATCGCGAAATAGCTTAATGATTAATCAAATCCAAAACTTACACATGATTGTATTTATCCAAATAGTTCGCACGTGAGGATTACAATAACTGCCATGAGATGGTATAGACAATTGTTTCTCTTACTAGCTCAAGCAGATCTATATCTATTTAACAAAACTTAATACACGGAACGAAGCCATAACCATAGTCTTCCATTGAGAACATCTGATCTACTTTGAGTTCTGCAGCTGATCTCCTAGCAAACCTGCCTTTGACTCGAGGACGACTGTCAGCGTAGGTCTTCCTCAAGGCGTATCTTATTTTCTTATTGAACTTCCTCGCCTTCCTTTTCTCTTTGTATCTCAAAACCTTGGCCTCCCTATTTATAGCAGGATTCTGAAATGGCCTTAAGAGTGGAGGGTTTGAGAACATTTCCGTCGTCCCAATTGGAAGCCTGGCATATGAATTTGAGATCTCGTTCATTGTTTGTAGCCTTGATATGCTGGCATGGAAAAATGAATGAGAAACCTGATCACAAAGTAAAAGAACAGGTGTTATGACAGATGATGATTGACTGATCACAGGACTCAATCTAGTTGAAGGTATGTCAAGGTTAGTCTTTACAAACAGTAAAGAACGAAAAGCTAAAAGCCCAAGATTCTGCTGACTTATGCAACATAATTTTAAGAATAAGCTTCCGAAAGAAGTGTTTCGAGCATTTCTTTTCCGGATATTAAGGTTTTTGTATGGTGCGAGAAGATGCATAAATACAAACTAATCAAGAAAATTCAATAGTAAAAGGAGAAATTTTTTTGCAGGTGAAGCTCCACCAAGGTTATGGTAGCATTTTAACCCTCTGGTCTCCAGTGTTCATTCATGTGCGGACGTGATGCCTTTCATCTTGGCTTTCTCAAAGGGCAAATTATAAATTTTTGCCAAGAAAAAGGTCAAATTGAATTAACAGAATTTACCTAACAAGGCTGGACATAGTAGCCATACAACGAGATAAGGATTTAGCTAATACGAACTAATGAAAAAGAAAGATGTATAAAGAAAACTTTCTGCTTGCTTCTTCTAAAGTCTAGACTCATACATAAAAGGGTTTTTTGGGGGGAGGAGATACTACCTGGATATACGGTACAGAAGTTACTCCAAAGGAGGAAAATCTGAATTCCAGATTCATTATCAAGAAAACTATGTTGAAACAATTACACTAAACAATCAGAAAGGCTTGTGAACTGGCAAGTTAGTGTGAATATCCACAAATTCCACCCACGGTTTGCATTATATATTTAAAATGACCAAAAATGTCTTACAGTATGGTTGCTCGAAGGGTTGCTAATGAAAGCATCTTTTGCTATTCCATTCTTCTTATCCCAGCAGACATTCTGTTGGGCTGTGGAATCCATCGACTGAACTGGCACGACGCCATCACTGGTGCTTTGCCCCTTGTCAATTCTAGTTTCCAGTGGATTGCACTCGTCCAGGGCTTGATGCTCGGTGCATGAACCATACTCTATAAGATCCAAATACTCATCAGCCTCCCCACCATAGAGTAACTCATCTATAGTTTGGTTGCCTTTTCTACTAGGTGGATCAAGCAACAACCAGGAATTGATTTCATCTTCTTCTATGCACTCATGAGCCTTCTGTCCTTCGGTCTTGGCGTTTTGATCCAGTGTGGAGCTGGGAGGTCCGTAAAGGGAGCTGGACGATGGAGTCACTGGGACTCGTGTGTGCCGGCAAGCTAACATATTGGCTGAGTGTATCTCAATGTCACAGTTGGCACACAAAACAGCCGCATCAGCCTCACAGGCGAAGCTAGCTGGGGCGTTTTCACAAGAATTGCAAATCCAAAAGCGCTCATGTTGAGCATCACTAATATTGCCTTCATGGGCTTTCTGATCACACCCAGCACAGAGAAAAGCCGAGTGGCTCTGGCAGAAGAAAACACAGGAGGCCGCCTTGCACACGTCGCAGAGTCGCGGGTAACGGTGTGTACTAGGACTCACATTCATCAGTTCTTTGTGCAAAAAGGTACTTGCCATAAAGAGTGAAGTGTGAAGTAAGGATGGAAGTGGGTACTGAGAGGTTGGGGGAGCATGTGATCTTATGGTCCGCTGAGATTCTATCTGGACACGCTTTCTTGTCTTTTTGGAATGTTTCGGGACGAGAAAGTAAAGGATCTACTTTTTCTCGCCAATCTGTGCTGAACATTGGAGCATAGTGATAACCTGCCATTAAATTGCTTGATTGAAATTGAAAGTGAAAAGGGAAGTTGTCGCATAGCTGCTTATATCTTCATGAGGAAAAGAAGTCGCGCATAAAACTGAAAAGGACAAGCTGACATGAACTAATGATGTAAACATTCACACTAATCGAAATTGCGGGAACTAAGTGAGACACAAAATGAAGTGCCATAACATGATGGTCGCCTCTTGAATCCGTGAGATAAAATGCTGCGTCGTGGCCGCAGAGTTTTGGCCCACGTTTATTCGAGTGAGATCATAAACATTATGCTTGTAGCTATAAAGGCCCTTCGCTTTTGTCAACTGGGTTGAGGCATACTTCGTAGATTCTTCTCTTTTCCTTTCTGGGGTTGGTCCCTCATCTCCTCATTCGGTAAGCATCAGCGATTCTGGGCCATACATTGGACACTGCTCACATGGCACATTGTTTTCCAACTTGGCAACTCTAAATTCACTCTCAAAAACGTGGTTTCAGCTGCAGTTTATAACCTGATCAAACCAAAAGCAACAATTCGATCTCAATTAACTGAACTTACCAACTTTGCTTTGCCGGGGGTTCTAATCATATGAAGCAACTCTTGCTATAGAAGCATGAGAATATTTACGTTTCATGTTGTGTTGTGAAGACCTTTTGGGTGCACTTCTCTTCAAGGGTGAGTAGAGTTCTAAGATGAAACTTGGAACCGGAGATTCGGACTGGTAGGAACCTATCTAGTCTTAGGTTCCAAAATATGCAAGGTAGGCTTTGGATTCAAAAAATTGGAGAAACCGTTTGACGAGTAGGTTTTAAGTTAGATGGAACCTAGAACTTGGAACAAATATCAAGTTTGTGTTCTTCATATATTCATCTGATGTTGAATGTAAAATCTATAACCACTAATTTTTTTTTTTTAATAACTAGAACTACTAGTTTGAGCTTCTATTTTACGATTGAGATTTTTATTTTGTTAATATTTCATTTTTTGTGTGTGTCTAAATATATATTGTGCTTAGTAAGTGGTAATATTTAATGGTAATGATTCACTGCAATCATTCGATTAATAATACACGTTGAATTAGAGTAGACCTTGAAATCGACCCTAGAACTCGTGACATGGTACATTCCAAGTTCTAGAATATATAGGGTAAGTTTTAGGTTTCAAGAAAGGAAGAATTTGTTCCAATGGATGGATTAGATTACTCAATTATGTGCATTAAAAGTTCTATCTGAAAATATCCAATTATAACGATCAGGTAATGATCTCATTCCAAAAACTCACCCCTACTTTTCTTCTTCAGCTATAACTTTGGTTCATAAGATATAAAAGCTTCCACTATACCATCGCTGCTAGGCTGCTAATCAGAAATTTTAGAGCCGTTTTGCCAAGAATAAAGTACCTGAAAATCATTCCCCCATTTAGATTACTCAATTATGCGCTTTAAAAGTTCCATCCGAAGGTATCAAATTACAACGATCAGGTAATGATCTCATTCCAAAAACTTCCCCAAGTTGAGCACCAGGCTTCCTCACAAAAATGAGGACAAAGAGAGATTTCCAAATACTAGGAAGTAATGCAGAAAGTCAGCACCATCAGAACTACATGACACTAAGGCAGTTCAAACTGAAACCTTCTTTTGAATTCCAGAAAACCTACATTCGAAGAGTCTTCCATCCTCATCGCCAGTCTAAACGCAAAAATGGTTGTCATAACGACCTATATAGCACTACCATTACAGGTAGTAGAAATACAAGCAACTGACCACCCCCTGTTTACATCCATTTTGCCACTGTGTGGCTGTGTTACAACACCACTGTTTACATCCAACCAAAGAGTATGAACTCAAAAGAAACGGCAGCAGAGTTGTTACCCCATTTCTTCTTGATGTTCAGAACAAGGAGGAAGTCAGCTCGGAAATATCATCGACAACTTGATCATACTCTGCTTTCAGTTTGTCCTGTTTCTCAGCACTTAAGTCACCCTTTGTTGGCTTCGTTAGCACCAGAACACAGCATGTAGGCCTCTTAGTGGCACCTGCATTCGCTAGATCCTGAAGAACACAGATAAATGGGCAATTTTCGTTAAAGGATGAAGAACATGGACATAGGGAAGAGAGAGAAAGAAATTCAGCTTTCACTCCAGCACAACAGGGACTAAAACAGAAGGCAATCGGCTTACTTCTTTTGATGGAACATAGATGTAGGGAATGTCGGACTCTTCGCACAGAATAGGGACATGAGTGATGACATCGATAGGAGATATGTTCCCAGCAATGACGCATAATCTGCACAGAGAGAATCCAAATATCTGGGCTCAACAACAACCCAAACATTCCCCAGCCAACGCTGTGCAGAACAAAAGACGTGGCTCCAAGCAACTACAGAGATTTCATTCGACCTTGCATCGACTGGCATTTGTGCTCAAATTAGAAAAAAAGAGAGGATAAATTCGCACCCTTTATGACCGCGCCTGATGCTTTTAACGACCTCCTTCACGCCTCTTTTCAAGCATTTGTCTTCAGCAGCTGCCAATCAAGAAGAACCACAAGGACATGCCAATAGTCAGCCCAAAGAAATTTCCAGTCGAACCACAAACACGCAGCACACCCATTTAAGCCCGCCCCGCCCCCTCGCGCACGCCATTCGCAGTGAATATCCGGCTCATCGACAAAGAGAACCGGCATTTCGATACACCCAGTTCCAGCTAAAGTTTCAACGAATAGGTTTCATAAAAAGCCGAGACCGTCAGTCACTGTATATCCGACGAATCACGTACCCAGAACTCATCATCAACTCGCCAACCAACGGAAAGGATAAAGGGAACAAAGAACGCATGTTAACACGAGACAACGAGTGCGGGGTTGATGGGGCATTACCTCTGCGGACGAGCTTGAGGGCGCGCTTGCCGAGCTTCTTGCCGGCGAGGGGCTTAGCGATGGGGGCGAGCGCCACCATCTTCTTCTTCTCCTTCTGCGATCTCTCGGCTTCACTGTCGCTTCCCATCTCTCTCTCTCTCTCTCTCTCGGCAACACCTCGCGCAGCCTCGGACAAATGGTCGGCCGGTACTCCAGGGGTTGCTCTCTTCCTTCCTGTCGAGTTCGCGCACAACTAGGGTTTTAGCCTGGACTAAGGTTTTATCTTCCCTTTTTGGTCAGGAATGGAAAACTAATCAGAATCTTCTTGGGCTAACCTCGCAAAGCCTTTCGACCAAAAAAAAAAAAAAACTCGCAAAGCCTCTCAATTGGTGTCTCAAAATTAGTAATGTAGTTAGTTATGATTCTATATTTTTTTGGTTAGTTTAATAGCATGATGTTGTTTTGAATTCAATAATGAACAAATATTTTGTGAAATGGGAATCTTTATTTTAGCATATATAGCATTAAATCTTGGGTAAATGGCACAAATGGTCACTAATGTGGTCCTCAAACTTTGAATTTATCCAATATAATTTCTAAACTTAAGCCCAACATGCAATATCGTTCACGAATGGTCACTGATGTGGAATCTTGGCATACATAGTATTAAATCTTGGGTAAATGGCACAAATGGTCACTGATGTGGTCCTCAAACTTTGAATTTATCCAATATAATTTCTAAACTTAAGCCCAACGTTCACGAACTTATAATTTATTTAATGTAATTCTTGGACTCTGTAGATGTTCAATACTATTCAGAACTTCAAATTAAGTGAAGGATAATATCGCACATTTTATACAATCCATGAACTAAATTGAAAAAGTCCAAAAATCGTATTGTATAAATTAAAAGTTTGAAAATAACATTACATGTCAAAAAAAGGTTAAGGAACCACATTGAATAAATATAAAATTAAAAAATTATATTATATATTGAGCAAATGTTTATGAACCATTTATGTCATTATCTCTTTATTGTACGTGTCTATTATTCAAATGGATGGATGTCCCTTTTTTTCAGCAATAAGTTAGTACTCATTTTTTTTGGCCGGAAAAAGTTCATGTGTTTTCAGAATTTGTATTCCGTTCTGGATTTAGAGTCACTACTTAAGGGCTTCGACGCTAGCTCCGAATGTCGAAATCAACTCTAGATCCAGCATGCGTTAATTTTTTCTCCTCGCCAAAAACATCATATTCATTCCAAATCAGCCCTAAAAGCCGATAACAAAATGATCAGATCTGTTTCTTCCTTCAACATTGATCCGGCCCACAGCGGGTCGGGCCAATCTGTGCCTGGGCCGCCCATAGCTGTTCGGCTAGATAATACACGAACATCATCCCAGGACCTATCCTGCTGGTTTCCGCACGAGATAACCTATCAATCCAAAGCGGCCTACTTGCTATGGCAATTTATCGTCAAAAGTCAAGCAACCTCGTTTATACACAAAACCCTGTCGGATATTCTGCAATCATAAGAATTTATCAACTGCAAAGATCATCAAAATTCACATTTTCTTCAAATCGGTCAGAAAGTGTTGAAGATCTTCCAGCTTTGCACTGCAGAGGCCTGCAAAGGTAGCAATCACCGCAATTATAATGCCAACATTTCAGTTATAAAGCATTATTATGCCAACTATAACCAAAGAGTCCTATATACCTTAGAAGTGTAGAATTAACAAAAGAGTCATTACCAGTACTACAATTAGTAGAGAAATTGTACTTTTGATGGTCTAATCTCATTTTCTTAGAGTTCTCTGTCTCTTCCATCCTTCCCGTCTTGAACTTTGCTATTTTAGACCGCAGTTCATCTGCAGTTCTCATCATCTCTACAAAACAATTAATCAGCAGACTATTGTCAGAAAAAACTTGACTAAATTCATCATTCATGGAGTCCTCTGTTCAGTTACTTCGAATCATTGTCAAAGTGAAACTTTTGCCAATAGTATAACAAGACAAGAACTACAAAAACACAATCAACTGACACAGTCACAGGAGCAACGACTGAACAGAACTATAGTTAGAAACGAGCTTCATTTTCCCTTATAAAATTAGTTGTTAGTGGCTGCTAGACAGCAAATGAGCAAGCACTGCAATGTCGCGCTAGTTTCTCACTAACCAATGGAAAAAAATTTGTTTTCAGCATCCACAAAGATACCTACCCCTCTTTCAGGTGATGATGATTTTCAAATAGCACAGGTAAAAAGTGAAATAAGTAATAGCACATCCAAAGATGTTGATTGGCTTCCATATGAACATATAATAAAGCACAGACCTAAAAACAGTTGAAATGGACACAAAAAGTCTAGCGCTGCCATGCCTAAAAATGTCAACAGCTGCTATGTGAATGGAGCAGTCTAATTGTCAATGTGTTAAAAGAAAGACATGAAAATTAAACCTGTGCTCACACCAGATATCAAACCGCAGTATAAAGATGAAGACAAGTGTTACTTAAAATTCAAATGGATCAGGAAATTACCTTGAAATGTGTCGCGCAGAGAGCTTTGACTAGTGGATTCCAGTGCTTCAGTAACAACCTTAGAAAACTGATCAGTTGAGACAGTCTGCCTTTCGAGTGCTTGTAGTTCTTGATTCAGCTCAGCAGACTCCTTTATAACCTGTGTTATTTAATTTAGTAAATAAATTCAGATATTCAATGGAAGGCATTCAAAAAATGGGAATAATATAATTACCGAAACTAGTCTGTTTCTCAATGAATCCAACTGCTCTTGAAGCTTGAGATCAACAATTGGATCATGAGATGAAGGAATGTCACCAGCAGAGGTATTCTAGATAAACAACAAATGAAATACAGATTACCACACTATGATAAGCCTGATAACAAAAAAGCATCCCCTTTTCCATGAAAGGAAGGTGCAAGAATCATCAAGAGGACCTCACTTTCTTCAGAGTCCATTAAATAAAGACTGTTCTTCCATTACCAAGTCTTTTGATGTCACAATTCCTTGCCTCATCCAATTACAAATTTTCAGCAGATAAAATCTGAAGCTGGCCATGCAGTAATGAGATTATGGAATTCAAATCCTAATCTGACAGCACAAATTGCAATCCAAAGGCAGTCTATCAACATACCAAAGGGGCTCTATTAGCCCTTTTCTTTAATAACATGAAGCCTGGGTCCTATCAAAAAATGTTGAAACGTCCAGTCATTTCACAATTAGATACTGACAAGAAAAGTAGAGTCGGGCAAATCATTGTTCCAAAAAGTCACAACTGGCAAAATCATTCTCTTACAACAACTACTAGGTAACAACTTGCAAGTTTACACAGCATAAATCTCTGAAGAGAAAACGTACATCTTTGGGAAAAGAAAATCCTTCGGGAACACTGAAACAGTGGCGAAGACAATACTTCTCCCACATACCAAGATGCTTATCCAGAACTGATTGAATCATATTGTGTAAGTAGGCAACACCCTGCATAAAAAGACAGTGTTCTAGCAAATATAAGCAGTTGAGACATATCTTGAAGGACTTTTATCATACAACAAAGAGGAGCGTATGTCAATTCTACATTCATTTGCAAAAAATTAACACCATGGCCCACAGCGTGCAATAAAGGCAACATTAAAAAAGCGATGATGCTCAAACAAAAAACGTTTAACCATTTTCTCAAATGATCACATCAGAAAACGTATCTAAAACAGTCCAGCCAGTGTCCAAGATGGAAACTGGGAAGGTTCATGCCCAAAAGTAATGGAGATCTTTGTATTCCGCAAAGTTTGCAAGTTTCATGGTTCAATGACAAAAAGATCATGACAGAGAAAAATGAGCCATTCAACTAAACACACATTTCTCTTTGTTTCCTCCTTTACCCCTGACTCGCCAAAGAGAACTGAGGCTTTCAACTAAATGGACAGAGGGAATGATACATCCTCAAGCTTAAATTCGCAACTGCGCTTGCATCGGCGGCAGACATACATTTCACACGTTTGGCTCAGCTTAAATATCTAAAATTTTGGGAGCTCCCCAGGTGGATAGTCAGTAGAATTCTGATAAACAGATACTTGAGTTGCTAATCTCAGCCTAAGCCGTGTCTGTTTCGATTTTCGCAGCGAATCAGAAAGATGCAACCAAAAAAAAAAAAAAGAGCTCAACGAAACCCCTCCCTCGCCCCTCTTCCGCTCCTCTGAAGACAAACCAAACAAATCAAGCACCATGTAAGGCAACCAAAAAGAGTCGCGCATCAAGAAAAATCGAGCCAAACACGAAATCAATCGAGAGAGTCACACCTTGCTGAGATCTTGAGCCCGGTCCGAGCCCTCGGTTCTCAGAAGATCCGACGCTTGTCTGTGGAGCAAATACCGCACCATTACTAAATAAATCGCCGAATTGAAGTGCAGATTCGTCCATGCGTGTGTGAGACTGGGGGAAGGGAAGAGAGAGAGAGAGAGAGATGATTACTGATGATAGAAGAGGAGAGCTTCGTCGAGCAAATCGTCGACGCTGTTGAGGACCTCGTTGACGAACAGCCGGGGCTTCAGGTCCAGCGATTCGAACACCCCCTCGCTCTCGCTTCCTTCCATTTCGCACGAAACCCTAGAATCTGAACCCAGAACTAGAGAGAGAGAGAGAGAGAGAGAGAGAGAGAGAGAGAGAACAGGATTTCGAAGGATTTTCCCGCCAAGAAGGTTGAAGAAAGGGCAAAGAGATCTAAGACTCCGTCGGGTCATGTTCTTTCGGATCATGGAAGAGAATGTAAAAGCAATGTGGGCTTTTTAGTTTTGGGCATGTTGGGCCAGCCCACGCCACACGGCCCACGGTGGCCCGATATATTATGAAGTATATAGTATAAAAATAGATTTTGGTAGAAAAAGGAAAAATTCAACAAAATCATTTGGCAATGTAGCATGCACTGGATTGGCTATGACAACCTTGTTATCACAAAAAAAAGCAATAAAGAATTACATCATCGTTTCTAATTTTGCAAATCAAATTTTAAACCTTTGAATCTATCTGATCAACTCATGATTCTTTGCTAAAAAATACAATCAAAATTGAAAACCTATATTAAAGGCTGTAACATGAAGATGTTGGGGCTGTACATTTTTCAATATCATTATGCCACGTGAACTTTCTTGCATATTCTTGAAAAGGATCAAAAGAATTAAAACTCGAGTGCATGTTATATGACGAATTTCGATGTGCTTTCCCCTCATCCACAACATAAATAACAATGTTTGGGGATAACTATTATATCAGCATGCAATAATAGTATGGCAGTGCCAACATGTTTAGGAATTCTCCGAATGGAAAGAGGGAAAGGACAACCTGTTAGCAACATCTTTCTAGGCGCACGAAAATACACAATAGCAGTTGCAAAATCCAGAAGCGAAACATTCTCCTCGTAGCTGTCTCTTTAACCGCCATTTCCTCTACAAAAAAGACGTTTTTTATTTTTGTTTTTGGGTCAATAACTAGAAACAACGTTAAACCGTCCTTTGTTACACGCCCTGGAAGACCAACGTTCCCCAACCTTAAATCCCACGTCCCAATTCGTACATCGAAACACAGAGGCCGCACGCCCGAGAAAAGAAGAAGAAAGAAAGCTCGCGTTCGTCGACCCGACGCCAAACAGGTGATGGCTCGCATCAGCAACACCATCGTCACGATATTGAACATCGTCTCCACCATCCTAGCCATCGTCGCCATCGGCACGTCTGCAAAGTTAATGGTGCACAGCAGCACGGAATGCCAAAAGTCCCTACAAAGCCCTCTCCTGATAACGGGTGCCGTCCTGCTGGTCATTTCTTTGATCGGGCTCATCGGGTCATGCGGGCGGAGCAATTTCTTCCTGTACACGTACTTGATCTTGCTGTTCCTGTCCATCCTCGCGCTCATCGCCTTCACGGTGTTTGCGTTCCTCGTGACGAACGAGAGCGCAGGGAAGGCGGTCTCGGGGCGGGGGTTCAAGGAGTACCGGTTGGGGGACTACTCGAATTGGATGCAGAAGCATCTGTTGAATGGGGAGAAATGGAATGACATCCGAAGCTGCTTGGCCGATGCCAACATTTGTAGGAGGCTCAGCGAAGGCGCTCATCAGAGCGAGGCGGAATTTTTCAAGCAGAACTTGTCACCCATTCAGGTACTTTCAATTGTGGAATTGTTCTTTTGTTTCTAAACTTTAGTGAGTATAATTTGAATGCGAGTATATATATATGTGCAAATGAAGATGTGCATGATTTGGCCTTTTTCCAAGATTCAGCTGGTGCTCTTCCCAAATTGTTATGAATGAGCGTGGAGTCATGCATAATTTCTACATTTTAAGAATCTATGCAGAAGCTTGTTGATTTTGTGAACTTCAGCTAACATCTTGACATGAAACTGTGCCGGCGGGATTTCACATCAATCTCGGTTTCGCTTGTTTTCAGTCTGGTTGCTGCAAGCCACCGACTTATTGCGGTTTCGAATTCAAGAATGCGACCTATTGGACGGTTCCGAAATCGGGCCCAGCAGTGCCCGACTCTGATTGTTTGACATGGAGCAACGACCAGGAAACCTTGTGCTACGACTGCAAATCATGCAAAGGAGGATTCCTAGCCAATGGCAAATTGGAATGGAGAAATTTGTTGATATGCAATGTCCTTCTCCTCATCATTTTTATAGTCGTCTACAGCGTCGGATGCTGCGCTACCAGGAACAATCGCAAGGATCGCGGATATGCCAAGTACCGAGGCTACCCTTGAATTTGTGACGCTTTGAGCTGTCCTGCCGGCCTAGATGGCGATCTTCCCGACTCAACCTCAGAACTCTTTTGGTTGATTGGGTTTAGACTGTCTAGTTAACGAAGCTTTACGTAGACTTTATTCACTAATCGATATGTTTTCTTAAGCACTAGTTACTTATCTATGGCAATGTAAAGAGTGTAGAACGCCTGCATCATACGCTGCAAGTCAATTTGTCTCCCCTTTTCCAATACCTTTACTCATAAGAGGACTGATCAACCAACGTTCGTTTATCATCGTCTGTCCCAAGCACGTTCTAATACCACGACATGGCAACAAAGAAGCTTCCGCTTTTACCAAGGTATCCACTCCTGTTAACAGCTTCGCGACCGATCTAATTGTCCCATTGTCCCATAGCAACGCCGTAACATTGTACATTCGGTTATAACCATGCACAACAAGCAATGTTGATGCAATGTTGACGGCTGAAAGATGCCCTCGATGCATTTTCGAAGAAGAGAAAGGAAAATTCAGCTTCGCCAGGGCCAATGCATGCAATTAGGACGAACAAAGTTTTGCATATAAGCTGTAACTGGATGGACCACATGCTATAAAATGAGGAGACCATCATCCGCGAGAAATCAGTATTGTCAATACTATTCCCTGACAAACAAAGAGAATGTACATGGATGGAAATGAAACGGAAGTCCGACATTTTCAAACATTTGAATTTGCAATACAAATTAGTCACTTGATAAACTCTGGATGCAACAAAATTCCAATGCCACTATAGTTAAGACCATCACTTGAGAAAGGTGCAGGCAAGAAATAAGAACACATATGCCACTAGGGATGTTAAGAGTTCAAGTGTCCAGGTTGGTTGTAATAGAAATGTTGGGATCATTGGCACAAGGACAGAACCACAAACCCAGCCGGTTGCAAGTGCTCCCAGTCTGCAAGCAGCAGAAGTCAAAAAAGTAAATGACCACACTACAAGTGAGAGATAGGAGGCGCAATGGATCGCATTATCAAAGCTTTACTTACCCAATAGCAAAAGCTCTACCTAAGCTTTTTGTCTTCTCATTCAAGAAATATATGCAAGCTGCCAAAGAGACTGCCACCTGCAAAAGTTAAAGTCCACTTACAAATTTGATGCATTCGAAACATGAAGCCAACTTGATATGGTATCTTCGGTAAAGTGAAAAAGCAAACAAAAACCTCATAATCTTAAATGACGGTAGCAGACTCATGAAATATAGGAAGAAACCCAAACAGAGAACATGAAACTCCCTGGAAATTAGACAAATGCAACCAAAAGCTTTATGAGGGAATTATGCAGTTAACCATACGCAACAATCGGAGTACTTCCTAAGCAAATGATACTGACGTTCCCAAAATGGACAAGGCATTCCAGTTCCACTAGCTATGCTTCATTATTAGGAGCTCCTTCCTTTGCAAGATCCATTTATCTTTGTAAGCAGTATATCAAAGTTGAGAAAGAGAAGGAAAAAAGGACTGAGCTTAGGCTGCTGGTGCAACCTCTTCATAGGAAAGGAAAGGTGTAGGAGATGGATACCACAGATCTAAGGTTTTCCCCACGGCATTATTGTCTTCGAACCTATCTTACCATAATCATCATGCTAAAAATTTGACTTTCTACATGCTGCTATTCTATGGGTTAAGCTCATCCACGCACTGTCTTGATTCCAAGCAGCACCCCAAGTCCCCAATTACTTATCTATTCCTCTTCTAGTCAAGCTAAATGATTCTAATCAAGAAGAATGCACCAAAAATATAAGGAAGAACTTACATAATCACCCTTGCAATAACAGAATAAGAACCTAGACAAACCTGAAATGCTGGTCCACCTTCAGCAGAGTTCATGATGCTCCACCCACCCATAAATGCAAAGAGAAATAATCGTCTAAATATAACATCAGTTGGAGGAAGTTCTACAAAATTGAGCAGATTCTGGACCCAAGGTGGTGACTCCTCAACCTTCTTCTTTAATCTGCTTTTTAAATTGATTTTAGTTTTCTTTCTTTGCTGAAAGCTTGCCATCAGTAATTTCTCAAAAGCAGCTTCTATTGACTCTTCACTACATTCATGTCCAGAATACTGCTGTAGGAGAAAATTCCGTGAACTCCAGATTTCCTCCTCGGAAGCATCACGGCTGATACCAAGGCGCTTATAAGGATCCCAAACATTGAGTCGAGTAAATGTTGGAGCATTACCTAGAATGAAGCGCAAACAAAAATCATCTTGAAATAAGCTCAAGAGATCAACATGCCCACAGCCACCACAAAACCAGAATGAAATTGTAGTTCACACGATTCCACAAGATGATATCTGGGTATTGTCACTACGTCAACTATAGTAAAATTTAAAATTTCCTCCAAACAAGCACCAAGAAACACACATAAGAAACAGACAGACAGCGCTCTGAAGTCTAAACTTGAAATATCAAATGACATCATGGCTATAATTTTGTAACAGCAACTTACATTTCATAGTTGGCCATTTCAAAAACCACTCAAATGAATTTTTGCATACATCGTTCAGCACGCCATAATACCTCCCGTATTGGAACATGACTCTGGAAATTTTTTATTTTTATTTTTATTTTTTTTGACCAACAAAATTCTATGCAAGAGAAAAAGTGTTGCCAAAGGAAAGTTCTCTTGCGTCACTGAATAAAAATGCAATGACCCAGCGAAAATAAAATACAATGACTATAATATGTAAAGCTGTTAGCATCACATGTGATCTTTACTGAGTTTGAAGTAGGAAAGCATGGTTTTAGCCGCTCCATTCATGCCAAGTGGATGGCAATGTGCATCCACCCTATTAATATTGCCTGTACCTCAATTAATAAATAAATAAATAAAACTGAAAGTGTGACACGACCCTTCAATTGCCACCAGGTCAAATAGTGTTGAGTTGAGATAGTGCCATGGTACAATTGAAAGGAAAAAAAAAAGCATGTTTTCTCTGGGAATGGAACAACTTACTAATAGATGAAATAACTAAAATCATGTTTTTCTGGGACTAGAGAACTCCTAGTTGAACTTTTATAAGCTATTTGACGGTTCAGGCTTTTTAAGTCCAGAATAAAGCTAAATGTTGTTCAAATGAAAAGGTTTTCTGCCGAAAACATGCACCAACAGTCATGCTCATCTACCGATCTCAAAACACAGAGGATTACATATCATCCACTTTCATGGCCAAAGAATCACTCTTGGCCTCCTGTAGAAAGAATATTCGTCTATTGCTAATATTCGTCTATTGGAAAACCTATTGCTCACCTCAAGGATCTCTTTGTTGCGAGGAAGAATCTGAATACGGAGAAGCTAAAGGAAGTACATAATTTTAAATTGCATTGTTAGTTGATCATACCATATCTCTAGGCAAAATAAATAACTTATGCTGCCATTGTTTTCAAGTTACTGTCTCAGAATACCAAGGCCACCATACTCTTAGTTCTAGCTAAAAGAGCTAGACAACTCATCTGGTTTATCCTAATTGCAGGGTGCAATGCTGTGTACCATAGTAGATAACAACTGATCATCTAACTCGTTCATTTGATTCAACCAGTCCGTAAGATATAGAAGAAAAAAGCTGCTGCTTTGTTTCACAGTTCCGTTTTAGGATACTCTATGAATACCGAGTTAAGCTTCGACTTTAGTCAGAAATGATGTGATGTGCGCAGTTTCAAATTAAAACGGATTCTCCATACGTCTATAACCATCCATAGTATTACTCCTGTGCAGCCCAAACGATGCTTTAAATCTACAGGCTCTCGTCCTCATTATTCATCTCCAATATGCTGTACTAAAACTTCTAACGGTTCCTCACAGATGCACAGGCTGAATATACACGTCTTCCTATTTACATCTCCATCAAAGCTAAGTGCATCTCCATCATTTTATTATCCCATTACATTCATCACGGTCATGGAAACACTCACTCGCATCACGCACCGACTAAAATCGAAAGCAAACTTCCCCAGGCGTCCAGCATAACAGAAATGGTGGATAAGCACAGATAAGGCGGTGCACGGACACGCATAACCTCCGAGATAAGAAACAACAAAGAAAAGGCTTGACACGCATAACGCATAGGATCGTTACCTTCAAGCGCACATCTAGGCGTCCTAACGGCAGCACCCGAAGACGCCGGCTTCTTTGAATTCCCACCGCACGAACTGCACATGCGCCGAGAAGATAAAAGGTCAAACCCCCAAAGAGGAAAAACGAGCTGAACACAAGGCAATTCAAGAGAAGCGAAATCGACAAAAGTCCAATTCCAACTTCAATTGAAAAACCTCCATCAACAGCAGAAGCCTCAATCAACCGAGAAAATTTCACATTCATTCGAGAAAGAGAGAGAGAGGGAGAGGTACAGTTTCTGGCCGAGGAAAGGAGTAGCGAATGTGGGGTTCGATAGGGAAAGGACGCCCATCCCTTCGACGGCGACGGCGACGGCGACGGCGACGCGGGAGATTTCCGGACGATGAGAGAAACCCTAAATCGAGCAAGGCTGGAGTTCCATGAAAGCCGAGCGGAGCAGAGCAGGAATCGAAGACGATGCTGGAGAGAGAGGCTCGACTCTCCGACCGCGACGACAGGGACACGACTCTATCGGTTAGCTGGAGAAGAAGTACCGTTGGGGATTTGGCGTCCTTTTATATATGAAGGGCCGCCACGAGGGGCGTCGGCTTTACGACTTGGTGAGGTGAGGTGACCGTGCCGAACCCCACCGTGTTGGTGTAATTTGAGAGATTGGAGTAGAATTTCTACTACTTCACCAAAACTGACGGTGGAAAATGGGTCGACATTGGTTTCTTTCCGCTATGGATGGTGGTAGAGCACGGTCCAAGTCCCATTCGAGAATCGAATTGGACCGGTCAATTCTGGGTAACTCTCGATTTCCATAGTTTTGAACTTGCGATAATTGGATTGAATTGAATTGGTGGACCAATATGAACTTTGGTTTAGTCTTTCTCATTGGTTTGGATTTATCCAAACTTCTTTTTGGTGGATTCTAAGCTTCGTTCATTTTACGGAAAATGTGTCGTTTAAAAAATGTTTTCCAATAAGTCGTTTTCAAAAAAATAATCATATTTTTTTTTTTGTATTCAATTGAAACTTGAAAATTGAACTAGAAAACATTTTTTGCTAATCAATTTGGGAAAATTTGATCCGACTTTCCTCCATGCACTCATTTTAATAAAAATTTTATTTTCTTTATTTATATTTTATATTTTTCTAAAAATCATTTTCTTTATTTTCTTTATACTTTTGTCTTTTTCTTTTTGTCTTTCTTTTGCCACTTCTTCTTCCTGGCGCAGTCGCCAACCACGCAACAAGGCTCGAGGCTGGCAAGCTTGGAGCTTACCAAATCAGTAAGCGTGAGCCCTCTCACTCGCCAGTGAGCTCAAGGTTACTTTTGGGCAATCACTAGCCATCACATGGCCAACAATCGACCAAGGAAGAAGAAGGGGCCAAAAAAGAAAAAAAAATAATGAAATGTGAATTGTTAAATAAATAAAAAAGAGAAAGAAGTGGTAACTAGTCAGAGTGTTAGATAAGAGAAAATGAGTAAGGAAAATGTTTTCTCTCACTTGAAAAGTGAAAAACATTTTCCCTCATAAGTACTCGCCTTGCCTACAGAGAAAGAGGCTTTGTTTGATAGCCTCTAGTAACTCATGGTTATGCGTGACTATTCAGATTGTAGCATTACAAAAACATGTGCACGTATTAGAATAGAAAAAAAAATTATAATTGATCCCAATTTAACCTAAAAACTGATTGGGTGATCCAGTTTGGCTCTTGGGTAGACAAAATCGACTTTCAATTTTATGAGCCAAGAACCAACCCTACTTGACTTGGTTCTCAATTCTAGGTGGGAGCCGACCCACTGAAAACTATCTTTAATGGTAAACCAACATTAAAAATGCTTTTCATGAAAATAAGGGAAAATTTCGAAAATCTACTCTTAAGTGATGCCCCTTTTACAAAAATTTTATCTTGTAGGATTTTGCTTCAAAATATGTCATGAACTTAGTTACTTTTAACTCAATAATAACATCAGTTTCTCGGAATTTCCTTCAGACTTGTCTTTATTCCAACGTAACTCATGAACTTGATCGTTTTAACCCCATCAACCCCTCCCTATAGGAATTAACAGTTGGACCCCATGCTCGTCATGTGCCCGGTTGGGTCTTTCCAGAAAGCATTTTAGTCTGAAAACAATTGTAATCCCAAGCCCCCGCGTTGAAATTATATATATAAAAAAGAGACCAAACTGACTTTATTTTGTACTTCTTGCGTGCAGGGAGGGCCATGACATTTTCACTGCAAGGCAACTCTCCTTCTACATTTGCAGTGATTCTCCATTTCTAATTTTTAAATTCATGCTCGAGAAACCCTAGCCCTTTCTTTTTTATCCATAGAGAGGGGCAAATTTTGGGAGGTTTTAATGTTTCTATGTGCATGTCAGAGGCATGAGTGAAACGTGTTGTTTTCGAACTAAAATCTCCCCAAAAAGGAGCAAACATGCACGTGTGAGCCCAGGAGTTGTCGGATCCAAGTGATCAAGTTCATGGGCGATTTTAGAACAAAATTAAGCCCGAGAGGTACTTTGAGAAATACATGTCGCTTCAAAGGATTATCGAGTCAAACTCATCAAGTCTGGGGGCAATTTGGAAAGAAAGTTAAGTCTTGAGGAACTTTGAGAAACGGATCCACCACGAGGCCACTCTTGCGATTTTTCCTAGAAAAAGTAAAATACATGGACGCTTTATAAAGATACAAAAGAACACTAATTTCGCACGTGGATATATATTAGCAGCCAAACACGAGTCAAACACATATTAGCTTCCAAATGCAACGTCCAGGTTACTTCCGCTAAAGCTAATCAGAATAGCTCATTATACTTGTCCAAAAATGTATTAAAGAAAGACCTCGTGATGTGTGGACCGTAGTGGATGCATCAACAACGGGTAATGTTACGGTTTTAAATTGACAAGTGGGCAGCTCATCTCTCTTAACTTCCACAGGTCGCTTGCAAATTCTCGGTAGTTGCGGTGTTTGAGGACAAAAGATGCTCTTTTACCAGTAGAGTTTCCCTACAAGTACGTCTCCATCTTGCTCCTCAAGCACTCACCTGCTGAATTTGAGACTCTCTCTCTCTCTCTCTCTCTAGGAGAAAAATGGCCGAAACGGTTCTCCTCGCCGTTGAGAAAACCGCCAGACATTTGGCTTCTGCGACCACCTGAAATCTGGGAACATGGAGTGCCGACCATGGTGTCTGCCGTCAAAGCCGGTCTTAAGTATGAGCTGGGCATCATAAGGTTATGTAAGATGCACGATCTAATGCATGACCCTTGCCCGTTATGATAGAGGGGACAAAGATAATAAAAGGGTGGGGGTCATGATGATTCTGATGGTGAAAGTCATATCGATGGAAGCACCCCTCTAGTGATTGATTGTTACTGTTTGGAAGACAAGAAGGTCTCGGGACCGCTCGCGCGAGGTTGCTCGAGTTTTGAGCATCCTGAATTCGTGAACTGTGATCGAGGGTCGCTTGCTTTTCTTCTCAAGAACTCACCCGTCAAGGAGGAACCTTGACCTTTATGTCTGCCGTTCGGCTCAAGGCTCTTCCAGAGTCGGTGTGTGAGCTGTAAGATCTGCAGAAGCTGAATCTGAGCGAGTGCATATCGCTGGAAAAGTTGAACGACTCACGGAGGCTGGATCTTGACTTTTTTACATCCCTCCCAAGGACCAGGCCGGTGAGTCCTTGACATCTTTAATAATAGAGCGAGTAGCGATCAGTCTAGTTACGTGCCGCGAGGGATCGGATTGTTGACAGGTCTAGAAACATCATCTCAATTCACAGGAAGCAAGGAAGGGGAGGCCCGGGCGCGGGTATAAGCTGGTTCGCCGGGCTTGGAGAACTCGAGAGGAGGTCTTCCTATACGATGTTCGCACCTTCTGAAAAAGGAGCGAGAGTCGGGGGCGGCCGGACGAGTCTGGCATTCAGTGTCCCGGGCTCTACTTCACTCTAGGCCCTGATCAGATCAGTCGATGAGCACCCGGAAGAGGTGATGGAAAGATATGGAACACACTAGAACATCACATCCTCCGCCGTCCACGGATTCATTGGCCACAACTTCTCCATCTAAGAACTGTCTCTCGGCCTTGGAGCAGCTTCCCCTCCGCCGGTCCTCTATTATCATCCAGGTTGGTACCGTCATAAATTCATCCATTGAGCAACTTCTTCTATATGCGTTTATGGGTTTTATCTCTTTGCCTCCTTCTGTCCACTTTTTGCCATTAGAAAGATGTCCTTAACACTTCGGCGATTCTCAAGTTATTAATTACGTCCAAACACTGTTTATTTAAAAAAATGTTAATCCAAATAAACCGAAAACTTTAAATATATACTCTCGAAGATGAATAAAACCTCGCAACAACCTTTGCTTTTCAACTAAACTTCAGTTATGCTCTAAAACTTGGACAAGAGTATCAAAGTTACCAAATTGTCATACTGATATTTTCGGAAATAGTTTAGTTTAGCGAACAATGAGGAGTTCTCTTTTTCCCTCCCCTGCCGAAGCCTACCTCTGTGTGTTAATATCGTACCACTTTAGTTATCAACTTCTCAAATAGCTAAGTAATGTTCATTTCCTGTAATGGGAAGAATTGGATGCGCTATACATTAGCAATTTAGTGCCGTCTTCAGTAACTTTTCTAAACACTCGGTTTTCGTTTCTCGAGGCAAATGAAAACTTTTAGCCTCCGTAAGTCTTATGTGGTAAACGTCCAAGGCTACCTTCCGTCACTAACTTCTCAAAGGGTTTGGCAAATTTACATGTACTCAGGTAGATAATGGTATTATCAAGTAAAGCTCGAGCTGGGTACATACATTAATATTTTTTTGACTCCACTCTACTAAAATGATAATGGGTGGAAATTAACCAAGCAATCTAAGAACAAGTAGTACTACACATACCAGAAAAAGGTGTTGCACAGTCCAGGGAACTTGAAAACAAGATTTTACTCGAATTACAAAGGTTGGAGGAGTGATGACTTCTCGGTCCAAGGAAGAGAGTCGACTCTTACGTGATGTGATTCCAGGACTATTGGGTACTTCTGCTTCCCTCATTTTTATTCACCTCTCGACATTTATTGGCGTTGAGCCTTATAACAATCGTCACAAGTCCACCCATCTGCTATCCCATCTATCCATTTTACCAATGAATTTTTTATTCTTCCACTAGTTTACAATACTAGCAATCGCAGTAGATACAAGCTTCTCTGTCACATAATTCAGAGGGTAAAATCTTGGTTTCGTGAAGATTGATGCCCGAACATGACATGGTCAAAAGATGGATTCCCTCTGAACTGCTGCTCGTCGCAAGGATGTCAAAAGGATAATCAAATGGCTGAACAACATAATCTCCAAATCAGCAACAAGAATAAAACGGCAAGACAAAAAATTTATTTCACCTGCAGAAACATGCCTCCATTACCACTAGCATATATCAAATGACCATAGATACATACCTTTCCTATAATGATGTAGCTCGGACTGTTTTCATCCTTCATAGCTTAGGCTTTTTGTCAAGTTGCACCAACTGCTGTCGCAAAACCCTTCTCATGACCTTATTTGAAGCTGTCCTTGGAAGAGATGAGATGGGCACAACGCGAGAAACCTACATAAAACAGAACTAGTTTGTGCGTAAGTCACACAACCGATGCAGCACAAGAGGTTAGGGGCATGGCTATGTAACACAGAAATCAGTACCCTGAACAAAGGGTTTAGTCTCTTCTGCACAGCGGAATTGAAAGCCATCCTTAGTTTATCCATATCAGCCTCTGGTTTATCTGAATCCTTCAGCACTGCAGCTATTATCAATTGCTCGGGTCCACCTTCAGCAGGGGGCACCCCAATCGCAGCAGTTTCAAGGACATTTTCATCAACAGCATTGCAAATCCGTTCGATCTCAATGGAACTCACCTGTTTAAACCAGCATTCCAAGCCAGTCAAAGCTTTTACATTTTCTTCACTCAATGAAGTCATTGGTCAATGCAATTACAAAGGAACACCTCGTAAACTTTGCCAGCTCATACAGTGATGACGAATGATCAGATATTTAGAGAAAATTATTACTGCAAACAAATGAACCTATTTTACCTTCAAAGAGATGTGTAAAGCGCTGCCTTTCATGACAAAATATCTCAAGTTCCTCTACATGATAAAGCCTAAGCTCAACATCCTATATTCCCCTTCCAAGATACACATTCTCAGTTGGTTTTGGAATCTATACTTGGTAAGAGTATGTCACACAAAATGCAAATTGGTGCTTAAGAAATTCATCATTAACATTTTATTAGAGTCGTCATAACATTGAATTGATCACCCCACCCCTAAAAATTTTCCCCAGAGGAGCCCATCCTCCACCCAGGGACCCAAGTCTTTAATCCCCCGACTTCATGCAATTCTCTTCCTCCAGCTGGGATCTTTAAAAGAAGAAAATGATTGGCCCCTCTTTGTGTTCCTGCGGCTCAGATGATTAGAACCAACCAGGTCTGTACTAGTATCAGCCACGGCACTGGGGCAGCTATATTACCCTCAAGACAGACCCTTGAGTTGAGGTTCATAATCCAGTGCACAAACTCTGGGCACTGGAGTGTGCCTAGCATTAGTATTTTATGTGCAATGTTCCTCAGATAGACAATCATAAAAAGCTTGAGCCTACATGGGTAGTCATTAGCTGACTCAACCAAGGACTTCTCCAATTTACCCAAGTAAAAGTACCTAGCCACAGAGTAAGGTTTGACATAATTATTTAATAAAGCAAGGAATCAGCTGCCTTCTCAGATGAAATACAAATTTACTAATAATGATGAAATTTGAGACAAAAAGTATCATAATATTACACTCATCTTCCATGCCATGACATTTCTCATTTCTCTCGTTTCCTACTTCCACCACCTCATGTCAGATGAGATTAATATGTCATCTGGAAACAAAAGTACTTAAAAGATACACTGTCCGACTCTGTAGTCCATGCTGAGATCCCCTATTTTGTCCCTCATTAAAGACATCGAAGGTTTCACAACATGCACCTTATAGAGCTCAAGTAATTGACTAAAAACTAGAAGATACCACTGTCATGCTTTTTTACTACAAAAATATTATTTACCAAAAGTCAGGTCGAAAACCTATCCCTGAGGACCTTAAACTTCCAGCATGGCATCAAGTTCAATCATATATTCATAGTCCCGCATACAAATAGCAGTTAAGGGTGTTCGATTTAGACATATTTGTTGAATGATATCCAGGCAAAGCACATACCTTGATACCTCCAAGATTCATAGTATCATCTGCACGACCATGCGCATGATAGTATCCTTTAGAAGTACGCTCAAATACATCACCATGCCTCCGCAAAACCTGTGTAGAAAAGATCACCATATTTTGAGTAATATATTGCCGTGTCATTCAAAAGGTTTGACAATATATGAGCTCACTTTTCCTTTCCAAAGGGGCATTCCTTTAAAGTAGACATTGGAATGGTCTGCATTAAGCAGTGTACTTGAAGATCCAAACATGACCGGACCAAGTGCCAATTCCCCCATTCCTGGAGCATCCTGTGGCTGCAATTGAGCCCCAGCAAAAATCAGTTAATTCAGTTGCTATCAAAATTGTCAGTACTCTAGGATTTTCAAGAGAGAGGGTGAGAGAAAATACTCAAAGGCTACATCTTTACTAAATGACTTGATAAAAGAGTGAATAAATGGCTATATTTATAGAGCACAAGAGACACCTAAAAATCCTAATTACCTTATTTATGACCACTTACTAACAACTAACTAACATTTAAAAATATACTTCTGCACTCCCCTCAAGCTGAAACATCCAACTTGTCCAATAGGTGCATCTTTCTTCCAAAGTCTATGACCAAAGTGTCATGCAAGCCCGACCTTATGCTAGATGATGGATGTGGATACATCAAACTATGACAACTGTGCAACCAAAGATGAGTCTCACAATGGATAGCCTCCATAGTAGGCTCATTAAGATTGAAGAGAAAGGGAAAGAGAAAATACACAAAGGCTACGTCTTTACTAAATGAGTTGATAAAAGAGTATATAGAGCATGAGAGATACTCAAAAGCCCTAATTACCTTATTTATCATCACCTACTAATTACCGATTGATATTCATAAATATACTTCAACAAAAGTAAAGCTTTTGGGAAGTTTGTGCATGCAAGCATAAAACTGGGACAATACATTTGTTAGAATATTTAAATAATAAACCACGCCTTCATCTAATAGCTTAAACTTTTAAAACAGTCAGCAATGATCCCATAAATTCTCACATGATATCAAAGCTGGAGGTCCCAACTTTAAATCTTTCCAAGAACCATTTGCCTCCCCAAATTAAACTTACATGCTTAGTACTGGGCAAAAAGGCCAAACTAAGCGTGAAGGGGAGTGATAGAATATTTAAATAATAAACCACACTATTATCTAACAGCTCAAGTTTTTAAAATAGTTAGTAGTGGTCCCCACAAATTCTCACAACATTCAACGGGAGGTTGAATGGACTCCAAAATTCACCAAGCAATTTGAAAGCAAACTAGGAGATATTTTCACTCATATTGAAATAGCTAGCATGTCATGAATCTAAAAAACCTGGTGAATTTTAAGGTGGGGATCAGCGTGTTGTGAATCTCTGAAGCCTAGCAGTTTCCCACTCAAGATATTCTTAAAAGCAAAGGGCATGCATGTTTTGCTTAAGATTGAATGTAAGGTTATGCAGTACTTACCATAGGAAGGCCATCATCCCCAAGGATAAACAAACTACAACCCATTACTGCTGTACTGAAAGCAGCCAATGACTGTGCCTGCAATAGTGAGCCTGAAACAAATCCGCCCCCAATCTCTGTACCGCCACAATATTCAATAACAGGTTTATATTTAGCTCTCCCCATCAACCATAGGTACTCGTCTGCATTAGATGCTTCCCCACTAGAGCTAAAGCAACTGTCACATATAATACAAAAGACTTTGCAAATTAACAGAGATGAATATGTTCACATTCAACATAAAACCAAACCCTCTGTTTGAAGAACTAACAGAACTAAAGCAGACAACCTGGAATGACTTACCGTATAGCTGACCAATCATAGCCAGATGTGGACTTCGAATTCTTCCATGTTCGCACAATACTTGGAATGACACCAAGCATTGTTACTTTAGCATCCTAGGAGAGATTCAACAACATGTTAGGAACAAATTCAATGAAGAGTAACAACACAAAAACCAGATAATATCTAATGCCGATCATAAGATTTGCATCTCTCAGCTCATTCAGGTTTCTTGTTTTACAATATTAACATTAGGATGGATATAGCTGTTATAATCCGTACAAAGCAAATATAACGTGCAATGATCTTAGACTCAATATAGCGCAGTGCTAGCCTCCCTTAGACCTCTTGCCTAGAATAGCAAAGACTTATGAGAGAAATACATCTCTGTATGCATTTTCCTGCTATGTCGATGCAGCTTGTCCACAGTTTATGCCAACATAAAGTTTTTATCTAAGCTTACATTAGCCTTTACAAAATGATGAACTTCTAATATCTGATCTTGATATTAAACCAGAAAGAATATCACATGTCTTTTGGGATAAGAACTTCTTTTATCAGTAAAAGCATTTCAGCAAGAGGCACCACGGGTATGCCAACCCATTTGCAAAATCATTCAGGGGATAAGGAGTCCAGTAGGTCAAGAGTAGCATTCACATCAAACTCATGCTGTGTGAGCCAAATCTTCAAAGTATAAAGCCATGAACTCCTATCTATGCTTTGCTATGAAGTGACTAATGACTATGCAAATCATTTCAATAACTCATCACTGGTCATCAATGTCTTTTTCCATGTTTTAAATAAATATGCCCTGACAAAGAAAAATTAAATCATTTATCCCAGGAAAGGTGATTTCACTCTATCTATTGCCCAACAAAATGAAAATTTGTTAAATATTGCTTCTCTGGTACCTTTTTGAACATTTTTTTTTCTTTTACCATGAAAGAGCTGCTAAAAGTGCCTCCTTTTGTCTATTTTTCTCTATCGACAACTATCTTTGTACTGCTTTGCCGGAACTGATAGATAGCCACCAACTTTTAGATCTGATATTCCCCAAATGACAGTGCTCCTAGAAGTTTTAGTTCTTTCATTCCTGCCTATTTATCAGTGACAATCAATTAGTAGTTCAACATTTTGGCAGTAATTTGGCTAGACAATTGTAGTCATTTACCACCAATAGAAAATTACAGGCCATGGAAAAAATCACAGTATTTTGAATAACTACCTGGACAAACTTAGCAAAGCCAGAACCAAGTGGGGATCCATTATATAGTGCCATGGCAGCGCCATTCAAAAGGGAAGCATAAACAAGCCAGGGACCCATCATCCACCCTAGGTTAGTGGGCCAGGCAACAACATCACCTTTATGAATATCCATGTGGCACCAAGCATCTGCAGCAGCCTTAAGAGAAGTTGCATGTGTCCATGGAATCGCCTTTGGCTCCCCTGTAGAATGAAATAAGGATATATAAGCCTGCAACAGCAGTTGCATTGTTGGTACTTAGGATATGCTAAAACTATTGACAAGCACATTGTAGATGGAATATAGATTCCTAGACCATCTTGAGAAATTGGTCCATTCAAAGAACCAATCAACAATAAACCCTGTCCACACATATACAGAGTAATATGACCTGTAGTTCCAGAAGAAAAAAGGATGTTTGTAAAAGCCTCCACCGGTCGCTCCACAGCAGCAAATTCCTCCCTGCATTTAAATTATAAATCGAGACAGAATCAGGGAAAAGGAGGCAGCAACATTTCACTGATCATGAAGCCAGCATCAATACATGGTAAAAACAAACATGATGCATTTATAAGAAATCAAGCCATGGGTATTGAGCGTCAAATTAGTGACTAAAGCACTCCATTCGCAGTGAATGGCCACAAGAGGATCCTGGCCAGCTGATTAAGTTTTAAGGCAATGCATTCACATGCAGGAGCTATTTTTAAGGAAGATCTACCTATGACTATAAAAAGGAACAAAACTGTGCTTAACCACATCCCACATTAGATGGGGCATTCATGCGTTACCACGACCACAACAACATCCAGAAATTAACTTGTAGTGGGCCAGAGAGAGATGGTGACCCATCTGCTGAAATAGTGCTTGAAGAAGATAAGGTAGATATCCAACAAAGTTGTAAATATCTATAAAATAAAACGAAAAATTTTAGAAAGAATCATCAATTATCACCTACATTAATGAAAATGATAAAAACCAAATAAATAAAGAAGATAAGGCAAATTTAACCCGACAAAAGGAAAATCACACTGAGGCACAAGATAGCATACTTGAGATGCTCGACTCTTCCTCGAAAATCAAGCCAAGAAATGTCACCATCACGCAATTCCAAAGCTGAACCTTTTGTAGGAATGACTATTGCCATTGGTGATTGGGCATCCACAACTCTACTGCAGAGATGATGCTGTAGTGTCAGAAATGTTGTCAACCTCCATCAAGTGAAAAATAGAGTTTTCACATCCATGTACTGTGAACATCGAGAAGTTTTTTTTTTTTGGTAAAGATGAACATCGAGAAGTTCACCTGTACAAAGGTATACTTTTTTCTCCGCGAATGATGACATCCTGAAAAAGATGTTCTTGAAAAATATTGTTAGAAAAGGGAACTTACGTTTTACTCAGCTACAATCAGAATAAAATAAAGGATATGGATAAGTGATCTGAATATATACCAACACGAGTTTAAAGGAAATAGCAACAGTGTCAAATAAAAAATGCAGAAAAACCTTTCAAATAGTTTTTATTCATAATATCCATCATCTCAGTTTGCTTGTTGAAAAAGAGAAGGAGCCAAGAATCCTAATAGCTTGCCTTTATATTATCACTGCTTGCTTCACTCTTTACCTTTTAAGTTCAACCATGTACTAAAAGCTGGTGAACACATGAAAGGATGGTACAGGCCATTAGATCCGTTGTGTATGCTTTGCTATGGTAGCAACGGAACAACTTCTGCTCCCAGACAACTTTCCATTTCTATGATTTCACCATCCAAAGAAAAATTCACAAAGAATTCACAAGCAGATAAAATGCAGTTTCTGTATCAGTAACCCAAAATCAGTATGAGTCATCAAAAAGATGTGTGAATCATCACCAGTATTTATACCGTTTAATCATCATAAACAAGGAAAAGCCTCCTTAGAGTTTAAATCAACGTGGTAGTGAAAGCTGCTTAAACAACAATAATATCAAGGAAGCCAACGTCTTAAGTCAATTAACTCCTTCCTGCAACCTAACCATGTCTTCAACTTTGTTACTTTCCTAAACTGACCGACAAGCCTACTATTTAGTCAGTCACATTTTGTCAAACCTCAGATAGCAAGTACACAGGACACAGAGATAGCAAGAAAGCTGATATAGACACATAGCTCAGCAATGAATCATACAAAGATTCCTACATGAGGAATAGGTGAGAACCTGAGTAAAAATTGCCTTGGCTCCAGCTATTTTAAGTCTTGTTGATATTTCAAGTGGAGCAAAGCTGTCAGCAATTGATACAACTACATATCCTGCTAGAATAATAGCTAGGTAAATAACCACAGAATGAACATTCATTGGCATGTCAATTGCAATTGCAGATCCTTTCTCCAAACCGAGTCTGTGGAGGGCATGTGCAACCAACCTGTGAATATTGAAAGAAGCATATTGGAGTTCATTACAAGTTTGGCATTAGTAAATTGAGATAACATACTTTCATTTCAACACAGACTTCTGTTTTCCCATCACATACAAAACAACTCGTGTCTGTGCTTGACTATGATATACCAAAATCACGGCAGAGGATACTCATAAAAGATGGAAGAAAGTTGTCTGACAAAAAACGAAATAGAATCAGGTGAAGAACAGTCTAGCATGGAAAGACGTGATCAGGCTCCACGTATCCAAATAAATTTGGTTTCACGAATAAATGCCAGGCATCTGTATATGTACTAGAGAACACACACACTCTAAATCACTAAATGCTATGTTGGTAACTGGCAAGCTATCCAAAACAGGCTTTTGTAATGACCGCTTTAACTAATATACAGAGTCTGAAAAGGTCCACATCGTAGACTCACATTCAACCAATCCAATATACATTTCTATTTTTAGGTACATGCATGGTAAAAGCCATTAACTTATTTTCAACAGAGACTTTAAGATAAGTGGCATACCATACGTCCTCTCGTAGCTCCTTTACAGACATTCTATTGACAGGCAGATCATCACGTCCTTCCTCACGCCATATAATTGCTGTATCATTCAAAGCCCTCTTATCGTTCACAGACAGGCAATTTGCTGCTGCGTTCAAATGTGCCCCAGGAAGCCATTGACCCCCTGGATGGCTTTTGTCAGATGGATCCTCATGTAAGATACATTTGGGAGGCTCAGAAAAATTTACACTTAGTTCCTCAAGTACAGTTGCCCAATAAACCTACCAAAGAAATGGAAGGAGAAATGATGTAAGAAAGTCATAGGTACAACTTCTTATTAAGGGTGCATTTGTTTCGCAAATTCACAAAAAATGAATTATTTTAAAAATATTTCCTATGAATTAATCGTTTGTATCGCCTACAAAGATGAATGAATTAAAAATATATTCATCATTTACGAAAAGGTTTAGACATAAATTGTTGTCAATAATGAAAACATTTTCCATCGACCGATTATTTCAAGTGTTATAAGTCATCGTTTTTATGAAAATGTTTTCCAAATCATTCATTTTCCGCCAAACAAATAGAGCCAAACATAATAACAATCTTGTACCTCAGGACTTGATACAGAAAATTCCTGAAAATCAGAGAAGCTTGAAATCGGATCCTTGTATTTCCCACCCAAAAACTCTCTCCCCCTTCTTTCAAGTAACTGGCCGACATTTGTTTCCCGAGCAGTCTTCCTATCATCCAACAATAAGAAATCAAGTCGCAAGATGCCCGACGGTGTTCGTACCATCTCTTGTTGCACGATCATAAAATGCAAAGATGGGGATCTCAAGAAGAATACTCCAGGTAAAAGAAACTCATACATCTGCGAGTTCCACGTCTCATAGAGCGACTGAAATAAGAACCATCTTGCAGATGACTAGTCCTAGACCAGACCTCCACATACAAAACAAACAGAATTTTCAGGAACAGAAAATTGCGAGGTGGGGAACGAAAGTCAGCAAAGGATCTTTAACAAAATGAAAACTTTAAACGTATATCCCTCTGATCCCGTTTTTCTTGATAGCTAGAATTTAAGTGGTACGGAGTTTGCTCTGCCCCAAGAAACTGGTAACCGAGAAGTGAACAGACGCACACGGGCCGCAACCGTTTGACGACAAATTATCTTTATTCGAGAAAAGACCAGAGCAGAACATCGAACGCATCCCGATCAACTCCATTGCATACCGAACCGAGCGACGCGAATCTTAGCAAGAGAAAACCGTTCGCCCCACGGAATTACAGATTCGATTGCCAACAACCTCGGCCATGCGAGCGCGACACAACAAACGAGAACGAACGAGGTTCGAGAGACAGAGAGAGAGAGGGAGGGAGGGAGGGAGTACGGGTCGGGTAGCCAGGCGGGCGGGTCGGGTCCGAAGTCCTTGTAGCAGCCGTAGTACATCAGCTGGTGGAGCGAGAAGGGGAGGTCGGGCTCGAGGAGGCCCGTCGAGACGGCCCGCCACGTGGCGGGCGACGAGGCGCCGTGGTCGCGGACGATCCGCGCGAGCTCCGCGCTCAGCCGCGCCGCCGCGGGGGCGGGACCCCGTGGGCCTCGACGTCGGAACGGGTGACGGAGTCCAGAGGCTTGTACGCCATTCCGGCTCGCTCGGGTCCAGAGAAGAGAGAGAGAGAGAGAGAAGTTAAGAGGTGAAGAGAAGAGAGATGATAAGGAAGTGAAGTGGACGGGGGTCTGCATGTCGATGTGCGCGGGCCCTTCGGTTGGTCGGTCAACCTTTCCTACGACCGTCGCGACCGGATATCGAATCAGATCCATCCGACGAATTTAATCCCATGATTATTTACGCGAGATTAAGGTGGAGTTAAAGATTTTATTTTATCTATGTTGCATGCATGATGGGATTCTCGAGTCTCCGGACTTGGCGTTATCGAGCAATTTTTTTCGACTGCTGAGTACTAAGGTGAGTATCACGTGGCCGGTGGCGGTCGTGATCTCTCGCCGAATGTCGGGCCCCGACAAAAGCCAGCTGGAGTTTTGCTTATTGAGGATGGATCGTAGGTCCGGGTTGCTTTGCTCGTTCGCTCGGGGATTGGGACTGTTGGGTAGTTGAAGCACTCGGAGAGCAGGTGGACCCAAGAAGTAGTTTTCAACCGTTCCGCCTAACGTTAGTAGAGTCCAGGGATTTGTGCGCCAGGGGAGGGGGCCCAAATTGCTTCATCGGCCTAGGTCGGTACCGTTTCGTAGGGCTCTGCCGCGGCCTGTACCTCCAACGAGGGCGAGCTCCACGGTTAGATTCCTTGTTTTACGTCGAGCCCTCACCAACTCCGGTCCCCGCCCCCTGCGCCCGCCGCCCGCCGCCAACTTTCCTTTGTGAACTTTTCTCCGCGGGAGACTCATAAGGTTAACTCCTACTTCCGATAAAACTTTTGAAAGACGTGTTCAAGTCCAAAACTACTCAAATTATACGAAGAAGAAGATCGAGAGAGAGAGATGAGAGAAAAGAGATAGATGAGGATTGAGGAAAAGAATAGAGTCCACATGGAGTGAAAAGTTGTCCATGCACACGTGGAATTGTCCGAAAAGTTCTAGATTTATTACATTTTTATCAATTTAATCGTAAATATTTTAATTGTGTCGATCGAACCCTAATTTTAAATTTTAACTCAAAATCGTTGACGTGGACGTCAGTAATGTCACATTGGACAGCTGATCATAGGCAAGGATTGTTGGCCCTTTAGTGATAAGAGTTAACCAAGCCAAATACAAGAGAAGGCTGTCAACCCTTGCCTACAGCTGGTGAGGGCTTTGTGGCCCTTGCCTAGTAGCCCACAAGTCGCTCGACCTTCACTAGGCTTGGAAGAAACAATAGGGAAAGAAAGAAAAGAGTAAAAAAAAAAAAATACATCAGCGTTGGTCGTGTTATGTAAAAACAACCGACATTAATGTTAATGATTTTTTTATTAAATTTGGTCAAATGGACTAAATAGCATAATGTTGAAAGATTCATAATTCAATTATCAAAAAAAAAAATTATCATGCGTGCCCTCAACTTCCATCCATTTGAGAACTAACAAGACCTTATTTTCTTGCTTAATAAATACAAAATGTACGAACACTTTAGATTCGTTCGACAACCGACGTGATTTTCCTATTTAATAATTTTGCCCGTCTTCATCCGAGAATAATTTGGAGATAAAGATTATTCGTACGTGATGACGTGGCTTATCGAGTCTTACGAGTAGTTGGAATTTCGCGATTCGAGTGCTTCGTTTGCTTTGGATTGGCAGGTCAGTTGTAACACGCAGGACACGTGGAGCCCTCTGTAAGGAATAGCGTCGACCATCATAAACTGGACTTGGAATAAAATCTTTTTAAAAAGTAATTTATTTATTTTTGTTAATTTTGTGTACCTGCCGAACTTAAAAGGCCAAATTAATTTCTAAGGAATCTCCTAATAAACACAAAATTACTAAAAATTTGAATGAATTAAAATAGTACAATACATCTCTCGCTATATATCATTTCAAGAAGAGTTTGAAATAGCAAATCTTTATGAAAGAATATACCATTATTATACATAGGGATCTTTTCTTTAATTTCGCATGACTTTTTGACAGGAAAAGCACATTAAAAAAAGCAATTGGGTAGGCACTAATTACACGCGTCATTAGAAAAACAAACATCTTATAATTTAAAACTCCGTTGATTGAGCTGCTTAACGAATGCCTTCAATATAACTAGCTAATAAGATCAATCACCATCAATATTTCGATGTCGATGTAGGTCCGAAAAAATCCCTTGTTCCATAATGCCAAGGTTGGGCTATTTACAACTACCCAACTACCAAGTAGAGGCCCTATATAGGGGATAGGCCGATGGGGTGTTTGCAAAGGATCTTTTTCAAGATTTATGATCAGACCAGACTGATCATATCGTAATCCAACAGAATAAGTAATGCGACATGAGACTTAAAATCACAAAATATACATATATCCAAAGCATGGCAAAGATCATCATTTAAGAATTATCCTAGCAATAGTTGAGCATGCATTTGATTACTTTTACTTCTAACATTTCATATACATATAATGTAAGGACAACTCGAGAGAGAGGTCCTAGAGATGGGAAGAGAGAAAAATGGCGGTGGCGCCGGCGGCGGCAACAGTGAAGCAACTCTGTGGTCGCATGACCCAAGCGAGCTAGTTGCCAGCATCGATCATTACAGGCAGCAAATCCTTTTTTTTTTTTTATTTTTTGAAGGTAAGGCAAATCTTGAATGGGTCATTTTTGTTTTAGAATGTTATTGTTTACATATTTCTCTTCTTCTTTTTTTCTTTTTTGTTCGGCGGTTTCATCAGGAGCAGTGGTCGTTCTTTGATTCCTAAACTGAGAATTATTTTGACACTGAAAAATTAACTGTGTACCTGACAAAAGAGCGTTAAAGTTTTTAATTTACCGATAGTGGTTTAAGATTTTGAAATCTCAATATAATCGTGAGTGAGAATCTATAAACTAATACATGACCAAAAAATTCGAAATTGATTATTAAATCAATCAAAATCAAAGGACTCGTCACTGCAACTTTGCCAAACGATCATGTGAAAGTTGCTTTCTTGGTATGCTAATTTCTCATCCTCAAATCCGTCCTTCCCAGGGGTTAGTGTCCCAACGAATAAGTAATTGTAGGAGTGAAATATTGATATAATTCAAAAAATACAAAGAGATTTTGAGATACTAATTACCAATTACCACCCAGGATTGGTAACCCAAGTTTTTTTTTTTTTTTTTTTTTTTAACATTGAAGTCAAAAGCAATCATATTTATTAATCCTGATGATGCAGCCGAAAGAGACACTACCCTATAAAGATCAGGTGGTGGTAGGAATGGAAATTTGGAGAGGAATCAACTAGTTGACATAAATCAAAGAATTGCACCAGCTTAGATAATTTGAGGACGCTCACTCTGAACTGAGACTTTACAGATCAGGCATTCTCTGGCAAAATGGGGGGGACAAAAGGAGAGGAGCTTTCTTATTTAGACCCGGGAAGCAACTTTCCACCCGAAGAGCTCGTCGTGCCGAACCGTCTCACTGCGTCCGGGATAACCCGTGATGGCGAAAGAACCTCGGCGAATGAGAAGTTATATGAATCTGTACCTAACCGACTCTGCAACCATCCGTTTCTTCCTGAGAAGCCATCTGCCACAATCCAGCAGCTCTTGAACCCAAGACTCGTGAGCGTTCTGGCAACTATTTTCGCCGAATCAGTGTACCTGAACGCATTTGAATATGCCAGTGTAAGACTCATAGAAGCAGACGCCAATTTCACTGAATAAGGTGTTGCAGTACCGGCGAAAAACTAAAAAAAAGACTGGGAAATGGAACTCACGAGTCCAAGATCACGATGTTGGAGCCTTTGTTGATCTTCTTGAGGTATGAAATTTTTAGAGCTGCAATTTCAGCTTCCACTTTCTTCACATTTCTGACTAGGCCCCTCAATTTGCTGGGCAATTCTTCCAAGCTGAAAATCCAAGGCGTCATGGATCATTCTGATGCTTGCACATCCAAGTCGAATAAAGAAAAAGAACATGAAATTTGAGCATCTCAGAGGACTAAGCAAATGCTAAGCAAGAACATGAGATTGACTTTTCAAGTTTTTCATCCAATGACGTGGAGACTGCATGCTCACAGACAGAACACGACTACCGCTCATCGTTCATAGGGCGACGGACATGTGTCACCTGCTATGGCTAATGGGTAGGTAACTTTTGGTACCGTTAGATAAGTTGCATAACCCATCTTGTTTCAATGCAACACAATGTGTTTTTCTCACCGTCATAACACAATCACTATACTAAGATAGCTATTTAATCTGCCTCTTGTAGCAATCTAACAGAGAATATTATCAAAGTGCAACAGTGAAGAAAACAGCAGAGCACTTCACAGACAGATTGCTTACGGTATTGCGATCATTCTGTTTTTAGCACTTGAGGGAAGACGAGGAACACCAGCCTTATCCTTGTCCTTCTCTGACCGAATATCAATCAAGATATGATTCTTTGTGGAAATTAAGTCAAGAGTTTGAGCAGGAGTCAGATTACCTGAGAGAGGAAGAAATTCGGAAAATATGACATATTTAGACTGAGTGATCTTAACAAAAAGAGGAATTACAGCAGTAGAATCCAGTCAAGTGGGCCGCCAAAGACCCCCTGATGTTCGATTTACAAAAGCACAATAAAGATAAAAGAAGAATTTGTCCCAGTTTCCCCTCTAACGTCCTTTAACTTAATCAGCTCCTTTTATTCTATAGACTGAATTCCACCAAATTACAACAGATAGTTACCTTGATAACCACGAAAGCTAAAAGAGACGATGGACCAGATTGGAGGGACAACGAGATACGCGACAAATAAAGCTCCAGCTGTCCCAACGATCACGGTAGGGTCAGCAGTTGAGATAGTCTCGACAGCTGACGAAGCAATAGGCTTAGCCTCCTCAATTACCTTTGTGGTCTGTTGTGCAGCATCAGTCACAGTCTGCAGCCAAAGGTGCTTATCATGTTCAAAAGTTCAAGAACTGTCCATTTTATTGTAAAGTACCCTCAGCTAGTGTAGTCTTAAAACATAACAACAATGAGCTGTGCACACTAGGAAGATGTTTTGGTGAACGAGCCAGATGAGCCAATTTGAACATAACAGTGGGGTGAAATACCGGGAATTTCACTGTCACTTTGCGGGGTCTAGAAAAGCACCACAAAAACTTAATGGAATCGCCTCTAGATAGATGCTATCTTAGTTATACTGTTGTACAGAAACTTAACAGCCTATATCTCAATGGAAGCACGTCCAAAGCTCTGCAAATGTTTAAATGAACTCATTGTGTATTCGAAGGAGCAGAGAGTTCCCTATGTCAATATTTAAAAACTCCACTCTAGTTCCCATCTCGGCCGTCATTAATCCCTGGCTGACTGAAGTTAAGACCAGCTAAGAAGTTGCCCCACAAAGCTACACACACAAATAACTAGATTGATCAAGTTCATCCCTCCTAACTTCCAAGAGTTTCATTAGCAAGGTCAGTCTATGTTCTTCAAGGGGACATTCCTATTTATACATGAATAGGATCTGCAATGTAGAAAGAATGCCAAAGTCGGCACAGCGCAAAATTTCAGTCTTACATTGTGACACAAGAATAATCCTCATTGCTTATATCACCACTTCAAGCACACATTACATCCTAACGAGGTCACAAGTGGGCTGCATCCCATCGACCTCCTAAACCCAACTCATTATGTGGGGTTCTGTCATAGGTCAATGTGGCCTTGCATTGAAAACAGAAGTGCTGACCTCGCAAGTACAAAACCGTATACTCAGACCACTGAATTACTATCTAGTATGGCATTAAGAACCCTTCTCCAAATAACAACGGCTTTAGAAAAAAATGAATAGTTTATTTTCGGCCTATTCTAGCATATCGTAAGAGTAAAATGGGGATCTGATGAAACCTTGATTTCACATACAAAGCATACAAACTGTGAAACTTATGCGAGGGAGACACCTTTGCAGCACTCATAACAGGCTGTGCATCAAGGCCTGAGCTCTGCATTGCTTCCTGGGCTTTCTTTGAAGCCTCAGAAAGAGCTGGGGAAGCAATCTTGAGTGCCTGTTCTCCAGCTTTCTGCAGCAGCGGAGCCGCGACATCTACTCCTGGTTTCAGAGCATCCGCAACAATTTGGAAAATACTCTGTGCCGTGTCCAGAAATCCCGAGCTCACTTCCTGAACCTGGTCGATTGTCTTCTCAACCTGCCAACTCAAATTTCGGAAGCCACTCCAAGAAACCAATAACATGGTCTAGACTCTACACCCCCCCAAAAGAAAAGGAACCAAAAAAGATCAACGTAGATATCCGAATACAGATTTTATGAAGGAATACTCATTCCAACATGTTTGACCAGTCACGATTGAATAGATTAACCATTTCGAATACCGTGACGTGGGCACCGGTGACAATACTCCATTAAGCGGTTGGTAGTGAGAGGACGCCTAAAATAAAACACAAAACGAAGCAACCATGCTTTCGCCGTCGAAAGAATCGTTGCCACTCTCTCCACTGGGAAAAAGAATTGCAGGAACTTTTTACCTCCGTGATAGAAGAGACGATCTGGTCTTTGGGGAGGCTGATGGCTCTGGCTTCATGGGGAGGCGAGAAGAGAGCGAACAGAGAGAGCGTGGTCGAGGTTGGCAACGACACCGAGATGGGTCTCAACAGCTGCGGCCTCTGAGCGGGTCTAGAGACAGAGCAAGAGACTCTGGAAGTAGCAGCAGCAGCAGCAGCGTAAGAAGAAGAAGCTCTCACGGCCATCTCCGCTTGCCCAACGCTCCGGCCACGCCTCTCGGTGGCTCCTGGACTCTCACTTCCGTTCGCGGGTCGATCGGGGGTCTCAAAGATTGTGTGATGAGAATTGAGAAACAGGGAAATTCTGATTTGGTTTTTGACATTTATGGAAAGGCCCTCATTTCCATTGGTCCGCCAGGGTCCACTGATCTTATTTGGCGCTTCTGAGTCCATTTTGAGCCACCCATTTGATCCCTGCTCCATTTGCAGTCATTTCTTCCCCAGACCAGAAGCTCCCTGTGCTCTCTCTCTCTCTTCTCTGTATGTTTGTGTGATTATGCAGTTCATTAAGTTGATAGCGATTCTACTGGTGTATGGATATTAAAGTGACTGTTCCAGTGATCTTCGATAGATGCCAAAGCTGAAGTTATAAGACTGGCCACTCATCTCCGATGTCGACTAAGAAAGGTCTCCTCTTTAGTTTCTTCAGCTGGGATAGAAAGCTCATCATGACCCATCCTAGTAAATCATCCTCGCAAGCCATAGATCATTCTAATCACTACTCATAATCACAACGTGGAGATAGCGTATTTCGTTTCGTTCAACCTGGTGGCTTGGATGTGCTGAGTTCGAACGAGAGAGACAGATCAGAAGACGTACTACATGTACTAAATTTCCTGAATTAGAAGACAAAGGTGTACCGCGGAGGGGAGAGAAACTATTCGGTGGCGTTAGGGCCTCTTTGGTTCGATTTTGGGAAAATGCCTTCGGCCAAATGCAAATATTTTTAGGGTAAATGGGTTTTTAGGGAATGCTCGGACGTTTGGCAAATTACGCATTGGAAAGTGGCTTGTGTAAAAATACCGTTTGGCAAAACTTATTACAAATGGACTTTTGCTTTTATTTTTTAAAAAAAGAAAATCTGAAAATCAAATCCGACGGTCGACGGCTAGAACTGGCTGCCTAAGGTCGCGACCTCAGGTGATGCCGTCGCCGCTTGGAGGCGCGACCTCGGGCCCGGAGGCGCAGAGGCAGATCTGGCGACCCGAGGTCGCGCGGACCTAGGCGGCGTGACCTCAAGCGACGCCCGTCGTCGCTTGGAGGCGCGACCTCGGGCACTGAGGTCGTAGAGGCGATCCGGCCCCCGGCGACCAGATCTAGCCTCGGACCGCCAGATCGGCGGCCCGAGGTCGCGCAGACTCGGGCGGCGTCGCCGGTTCCACGCGACCTCGGGCGGCGCCGCCAAGGGAGGTCCATGCGACCCGGGCGGCGCCGCCCGAGGTTCGCACCGCCGGGTCGCACCTCGCGCCACCCCCGAAGGTGGTCACCGGGGACGCGCGACCCTCGGGCGGCGGCAACGGTGGCGGCGGCCGCTGCGCAGAAGCCGTGTGGCCGAGAAGAAGAAGAAGAAGACGACGAAAAAAGAGAAGATGAACAGTATGCGTGGCATTTCCCAAATCCGAATCTTAATCTTTGTCCCTCCCTTTTTCAAAGCATTTAGTATTCGGAATGCTCATATTTGGCGAAAGGGCTTTCAAAAACTTTGCCAAATACAAAAATTTTCCCCAGAGGGACTTTGGGGCGCCCAAAGGGGAAAGTCCAATCAAAGGGCGTTAATGCACGTATGTATCACACGAAATAATTTCCAAGGCAAGCAATACTTGCTGCCGAGAACTCCTAAAGGCAGCCCAGCCCGAGCACAGCTTAACATCCGTTTGTTCTCAGCTTGGGCTCTGCCCAAGTTTCTCTTCCTATTGGCCTCGCGACTGGTCTTGAAAGAAGACCAACTTCGCGGTCATGATTTCAAGGCCTGGTTAGGGAGAGAAAGAGTAGATGGGCTCTTCCACAGCACAGATTAGGCTTGCCCACTGTTAACAATTTGCATTTTCCTTGGTCTGTGTTTTATGAAATTGGCATAATTTGTCCACATTTGTCATTGTGGATGGAGGTGGTGGGAGGAGTTATAAGAATAAACCTAAATTTATTGTATTTGTACTAATTCAATCTTAAATTTTTAATTTGGTCAAATTGAGACCTAAATATTTTGACAATTTACCAAGGCAGTCAATCTGACTAATTTTAGCTGAATATCGTAAATGTTGATGATAATTGTCCTGGCGTGGACATTTTTGTAAAAAAATTATTATTTTTGAATTTTTTATTATAATATATTACATTTTTTTTCTTTTTTCTTTTTTTTCCCCCTTCCTTGCTAGTCACCGAGCTTCGATGATGGCCGATGACCAACCAAAGGCAACGATCGGCTATGGTCGCCCAAAGATCACAAGGGCCAGCCTCACTAGCTTTGGGTGAGGGGCTACCTTGCCTAAGGCTCGCAAGGGTGACCCCACCGTTGTTGCTTGAGACCTAATGACCAATAGAGGAAGAAGGGAAAAAAACAGAAAGAAAAGAAATGTTGACAAGAGAAAAACTACCCTCTAATGAATTGTATAATCATTGGATTTATACCAATGACCGAAAAAAAAAAAAAAGAACAACTTGGGCAAAAAATATAATAAAATTTGTAAATATTGTTCACGTTAGTGTCGGTCATATTACGTGAGACGGCCAATATCTACATCAACGGTTTTCGACCAAAATTGACTGGATAAACTATATTGGCAAATTGTCAAAAGGTGTAGGACTTAATTGGCCAAATTTAAAAAAAATTATCATTGGATTGGCACAAACGCAATAAATTTAGAACTTTTTTGATAATTTCTCAATGAAAATCAATGGGCAAATCGAGTCGAAACAACTCGAACCATAGTTCAATTACCAACATCCACCTCCGACCAATTGCTTTCTCTAGCACTGTTGCTACAGCCATCTATCGATCGTTACAACCAACACTTGGTGAGGTTTGATGTAATCATTGTTTTGTGATCGCTAATATTCTAGTTTAGCATCTATAGTTATCTTGTAGTTCGAATCAATAGAAGTAAATCAGAACTCGTAATCGTGATCAAGTTTTCCGGTCTTTGCATTTTGTTAAGTCTTCACCGATACCAAAATCCAATTTAAAATGAAGTCTCTCTTCATTGTCTTATCTACTAAGTCAAGCGACAGTATATATCAATTTGCCAAAAAAGAAGAGAGTATATGTCAAATGCACTCTTAGCGTTTAAGTTTCTTCTCCATGACAGACGACATACATTATATCATCGCTCGGAAGAAAAGGAAGAAGGAAAAGCAAGCGACAGAAGATGAACATTCGATTAAGAAAACCCTACTTTTAAAGCAGGAATCTCTCTGCTATCTTTACGTCTATCTCGGTAGCCTGACGCGATACATGCAAGGCATGTGTTTATCTTTAGGGCAAAAGTAAGTTGGACAATTTTGCGCTTTTTGACCTTTCCATGTGAGCGTCCACTCATTCCCTCAACCCTCAACATTCAGCTAAAGGCACCGCCAACTACCTTTGCCCTGATGGGGAAGTATTTTATCCGTCTCAATTTAGGATTGATCCGGGACTTTCCTATCTCGCAGAACACGCTTGATTCACATAGAAATCAAGGGTTGTGCAAAATACGGATGATAGATCTCGAGAGAATTTAGAAGGCCGACACCACTTAGGCAAAAGCAATCCTAAACACGCTAGAAAAGAAATATATAGCACTTCGATAAGTGAAAGATTAACTAACGGAGGAGCATGATATCCTTTTAAGGAGTGCAATCTAATGATCAATGGTCTCATGCGCTACTGATTATTGAAAAGGGAGAAAGGAAAACTTGAGTTGTCATTACATTTTAATAGAAAATGAAATTTAATACTTCAACTAGACACTCATTTTGTGAAATGACCTCAGGCATTAATGTCCCGAAATAGATCGGATTCTCAATAAATACCCTATGAATTCCCAAATTATTGTACTGACATATCTCGATTCTTTTGGTATTATGTGTCTCAAAAGAACATAATGGAGAGAAAAGTACATAGCACTATAAATGATTTGTCTTTACAACTACACTAGTCAAATTCATATACCCCCACATGACTAGTGGACAAAATTCACAGAATTCATCAAGAGGCAGGAATCTTAATAGAAGCGACACTTTCTACACATTTCTTGTCAATGCTAGTGCCATCTCGACGTGTATAAATAAAAGCTGCGGAAGCATTTCTTCTTACCTACAAACACTCACTTCTTTGCGATGGCAACAATATTTCCCTCATCACCAGCTTTTCCGGGGCAGCAACAACCAGCCGGAGAAGCTGCAGTCGCCAACCCTGAGGCCGTGGCATCATCATCGACATCATCCAGTGGTTGGCAATCTTCGGGATCAATCGGGCCGTTCTTCGGGGTGATGTCCGTGCTCATTGTTCTTGCAGTCATCTCGTGCGTGGTCGGCCGGATCTACAGCCGGAGAGCCACGGCAAATACACCACTGGATAGCATCAAGCAGAGAAGCTGTTCGGGGTGGGTGAAGAGGCAGTTCGACCGGTGTACTGATTGTATTCCCGCAAAGATGGCGAGGATGAAGGTTTGGCGGAAACAGGGCGAAAATAACGATGCTGCTGTACATCTCGAAGCTTGACTGATATTTAAAATGCCATGGATTGGAGTTCTTTGGTAAAAATAGGCTAATAAAGACAGCAATCTTTTCTACTGTGATTGATCATCAAAAGGTCCTAGTTGTGATTTTAGGGTCCCAGTGTGATTTGGTCCTCTAGTTAGGACCTTCGTTCTTGAAGGTGATTCTGATTCAACTCTCTCTCTCTCTCTCTCTCTCCCCTACCTTGTAGAGACTGAGAAAACATATCATAGTGCTTGACAGAAGATACGCGCTTTGCCATTATACTGAATTTATGCAGCGAGGCCGAATTTTTTCAAGGCTTCTTTCTTGTATGGTAGAAGTCTAGAAGTCAATGAATCTGAAACTGGGATTAGAATATAATCGGAGGATAGACTCGGATTAGGATTTTCCCTTCAATCCTCTCTCCATCGACAAGCTTGGTCCATCAGAAAACCCGTGAGTTTACTCATAAGACCATCACAAACAGATTATCAAGATGAAATCTAGCACGACCATCAGGAAGATTATTACGCGAGTCGCTACTTTTGTCGGGGAGATTCAATCTCCAGAAAAGAACAAAAAAGAATAATAAAAAGATGGTAAGACAACATGGCAACTAACGAGGATACGGTGTGATGAGTAGATACAGAGATAGATCCCCTCAACTTTGCCAGGGACAGATGAGCGTCCCATCATGATTATGCTTAAAATAAAACTTAAAGCTCTATAGTTTCATCTGATTTCATTTTGTACAGAGTGCAATTCATCGACAATCCATGCTCAATCGGTCTCCAGTAGTCCGCCACGGCAATTGAGGGAGCGGAGCAAGAGTTGATGCAGATGCTTCATCAGCGGGCAGCAGATAATGACTCGGCTAAAACGTCCTGGACCATGGACCCCATGAAGTTCTAAGGGTACCTTCTTACTGAACTAAGGCTCAGTATTTGCTTCCATGAACCTTTAGTCATTATATTGTCCCGGATACAACCAGGTGGAATCTGATTTCCTATTTTCATCTCACTCTCTCTCTCTTGACATCTGCACGATCCTTTTCACTTCTACGACGAGAAGAACTCCCAGGAGAGTCTCTACTTCCATGCCTGCGGTGCTTCCTTCTGCTGCGCCTCTTTTCTCGGCGAGATTCTCTCCTTTTCTCTTTAGACCTGGAGTGATACCGATCACGATGATCGCTCGAATCACTTTCGGAGTCGCTGCTGTAGTGGCTTCGCTTAGAGCTTTTTCTAATTTTTCCATCCTCTGAGGACAAAGGGCTCCGGTGTTCACGGCTTTTCGATACTGCTTTAGAATTCCCATGATCCTGAGGCAAGTAATCCACACGAATTTTCACTGATCTTTCCTCAGATAACTTGTCATTGCCATGTTTGCCATCTTCCCTTGGTCCTCCAGAAACGATTTTGTTCTCTCTAGGTTGTAGGCCTTCCCGAGCAGATTCTCTGTCCTTTGGCAACTCGTAATTCTGGGAAATCTTCTGAGGAACAGCAGATGACCTATCGCGGGCTGGGAGAATATTAATGTCTCCATTGCTAGTATGGGCAATTTCTTTCTCACTGAGATTCCTGTCTTGGTTTGATGAGATAGGTCCATCAGCAGGGACCTCTAGACCTAGTTCTTTGCCCAAAGATTCCAAAAAGTCACCAGCTATGAGACGGTTCAATGTTGCATTTGCTGCCTGAACCTTCTTGACCGGATTTTCAACATTGTTCACGATGGAAGTTTCCTTTTCCTCATCAGAGTCATCAGAGAAAATGGCCTGGGGAGCACAAAAATAATCAGCAGACAAGATGAAGCAAGAAATATGTCACCAGAAGTAGAAAACCAACTGCAAACAAATAAGACAGGCAAAATAAAGAATGCAAGCAAAGCAACTTATGATAGATATGTGCATTTATATTTAACAGCATTTTCAAGCTTCATCCCGTCATTTATCCATACAAAATAGGCTTGTGTTCCCATCAAGAACAGAGCCATAGGCTTAAAGCATGCAAAGAACACTCGAGGCTATATTCAGATGATAATGTGGGGAAGCAATAAAAAATCCAATAAGCACACTTGTAACTTGACAGTGAAAAAGTACCTTGTATAGGTCAACCGGCCTCCCGACAACTTCGACTTCCACCTTATCTTCCGATGTCTTTTCATCCATGTCATTACTTTGTTGGTTATCCAGAGGCATAGACAACGCATCAGTGCTTGTAATAGCTGATTCTTCCACTTTTGTCAGATTGACAGAATCTGGAATGAAAAAAAGAGAGTCCATCTTGCTCCTTGCCCGCGGAGCTGGTGGTGGCTGCCATATATTCAAAATCAATCCTAAGATATACTAGGAATCAAGGTGTAATGATTATAAAAATAACCGAATCAACATGAATTTAGCATTCATCAATCAAGCTCATTAACCATAAAAAATCATTTGCATGACCAGTAAGGCCAAATGATGATAAATCTAGGATAATGCAACCATAGAACCAAGATATTTAAAGAGGAAGAGGAGGTGGAGGCAAAGAAGAGCAATTCTGTCTCCGTGTTCTTCTGATTACTTTTAAATTTAAAAAAGGGATGATGTGCTAACTTTTTTTATGCAAAAACAAAGCTGCACATATTTTGCCTGACGAGGTTTGTCACCACACAGATAAATGAAACTACCAGATGACCAATTAGTACCTTCCCCATGTACGGATCAATGAGATCAAAGCGCTTGCATAAGATCGGTGAAGGCCGCCACTGGAATTCTTCCCTTTTGGGGTATAGCTTCTTTGTCATCAAGTCTTCGTCTTTAGAGCTTTTAACTTGCTGCATCCAAAAACATTCATAAACAACACGAATGAAAGCTTTAAAGATAAAAACCAACTCCTCCATCATAAAAGACGCACCTCTATCCCTCCAGAAGTAAACTGCACACCACCAGTCGATGAGGACCCCATGTGGTCCTCAGTGAACTCTTTTCTCCAATGGCCCTTCTCTATTGCCTCAGCTGCAGCCTCAAAATCTAATCTCTCACGAGCACGAGCAGCTTCTGACATTTTATTTGCCCCTGAATCAGTGGAACGGAGTCCCCCATGGTACTTTGCCTTGAGAAACTGCTCAAATCTTTCTTGCTTTGCAGGATCATCTCCAAACGGCTTTGAAACTTGTGCAATGTCACTCTGGAACAAAGAACAGATATAAATAAATTTCCAAGAATCCCAGCGATGAACCAAAAATGGAGAAACAGTTAAAAAACTAATTACTAACGAGAACTGAAGATTTTGTGAATGTTTCAGACAGGTCACACTGAAATTTCACATCTGGAGGCACGACAGACGAGCTGGGAGTCGTCCCACTTCTTTCCAGAGGCCTTTCACCTAGGATTTTGCCACGGCTCTCTGCTGTCATCTTTGGGACATCCACAGATAACTTTCCTTCCATATGCGGCTTACTTTGATTGCGTTTCTGCTTTTCCTCCCAAAGCCTCCTTTCATAATATCCACAGAAATCTCCTCCATAGAGAAAACTAAATAATGGATTAGATTGATTCTTTTCCCGAGAGAGATCCTCAAACAGCTTTCCACATTGAGCCACTAAAGCTGCCACCCCCTCAATCAAGAGCTTCAGATTACCATCCTCCGGAGGTGGAGACTCTGGTGGGGGAGGGTCATAAAGGGAGCGATCGGTCTCAAGAGGCCCGGAAAATTTATGGTGAGGTTCAAAATCCTTTGGAATTACAGGGGGATCAAATCTGGATGACCAAGTTTCATGTCAGCTATGAGGACATTGTCTCAAAGTTTTCACAAAAGCAAGAATCAATAGTCAGCAGTTCAAGATCTTAAAAATGATATTTAACCTTAATGGCCAAAACAGACCCACCAGTTGCAAAAACAATAGAACTAAACACAGATCAGAGGCAGCAATTTCAAATTACCTCTGAAATTGATGATCAGAATTTGAAGCAAGTCTAAAGCCAGGCAGAATCCCATTTTCCTTTCCAGTTAATCTTGGCCTGTCCTGAAAATCCAAACTAGGTCTTGATGGCTCTTCTACTTCTTCGACAAAAGATCCAAAGTCATAACCTGAGCAAAATGTCCATTATGTGAGAAATTAGAGCCCTTGAAGAGATTTTTCTTGAAAATCTAACAAAGGAATAGTTGGGAATCACAGAGAAGTAGTAAGTATTCAAAGATAAGAATTTGCATCATAGAAAAGATCAACATGTGCACAGCATATCTCTTGCTTTTGAGAAGTTAGATCATATAAAAAATATATATTATAAAAAAAAAAAGTTATATTGCCCCAAAAAAGGAAATGACATCAACCGAGATTTTCCTCAATCCTAACCTGACAGTGTATCAAGATAACAATATAGCATGCGAGTTTACTAAAAGAAAATAGCCTCTTCTGCATTTACATTTAAGAAAATGACAGAATGTTCCAGTCCATTAACAAGTACTAAGCGGAAAGATCAATCAGGAGAATCGTAGACCTTTCTACCCAAATAAAGGTAAGAACACTTATGTCAGAACAAGTACCCGATATATATCCAGTTCAAATGCCAATGTGCCCCCAATAAAATTACTCACCGGATGCATAGACATCCTCATCTTCAGCATCAAGTTCTTCAAGGGCACCAATACCAAAACCAGGAGCAATATTTCTTGCTGAGAAGACCCAAACGATGACAGTAGTCAACCCACTGACATTATTTAACCCGAAGCAATGACATAAGATCGCCCTCACTAAACCAATGACAAAACAACTCATCCAGAGCTCTCCTGAGAGGGAAAGGCAAAAGAAATGCACAATGGAACCAAAAACGATTTCTCACTTCGCGACCCTGAAATATAATATAGCTTACACTTCGAAAAATTATCTTTCGTGACTCTGCCATACGCATGCTCTCTTCCTCCAGATGAGCGCAACCGTTTCATTTCTGAAATATGCAAGAACGAGGCTAGTGAGCACAAGCTGTTGCGGAAAGAAGGATTGACAAATTATTCTTATAAGTAGTTACCCCAGAACTCTGGAGTGGAAAGAAGGATTGACAATACTTACCCCTGAACTCTGGAGCATGCTTGTAAGGATCATAACCTAACCCATGCAAGTCTTGCTTTGGGTTCAGAACGTAAACCTACAGCAGAAAACATAAGAGATGCAATTGCCAGCTCAAAATCTTGCATCTATATGGGATAGAGATAGCCCAAGTACAAGACAAGTACAGAAGGAATCACGGATCCAAAAGTAAATTAGCAAAAAAGCCTTCTTACAGGAGTACTTTTAGAGGATACAGAACCAGTATCTGCAGGAAGCACTAGAAGATCTTCAAAATCGCCATTGATAGGCTCAGATTCAGGCTGTGCATTTGTTTCATCAGATGTAAATGCCAGGAAAGCTTTCCTAGCTTCCCTACGTGCATCTACAATTAAGTGAACAATTAGACAGGATAAAAGCGAGGCAAACTCAAAAGGCACGGTCATTTAGAGCTGTTAACAGTAAGAAATTAGAGTTTCCACACCAGATTAAACAGCTAGAATGTAAATAATAATCAGTGGAAGGTGTCTAGACTAGACGAAGACCCAAAACATGCTCTTCCAATTGCGCCCCTTATAAAGGCCATTTCACTTGGCTAATGACTAGAAATGTAGAAATAAAAAACGGAAGGTTTCATCTTCTATAGACTAAATCAGGACCCAGAATCTGCTCCTTAAATTCTGCCTCTTATAAGGGCCATTTCACTTGGCTAAACACTACCTGAATATGTTATAGAAACTTATGAAGCACCCATGCAGGGTTGTAATCATGAATAAACTACAAAATCCACCATCCTATGGTCTTACATATGGATTCTAAAGTCCTGGCCAGTAGAGTTACGGGTAAGATAAAACCACTGAAGCATGTCCTATCTGGCATACAACTGAAGCTGTATAAGCTAATGGCTGAAGCTGTATAAGCTAATGGCACCTTGACCCTTTTCAAGACAAAAACAGCAAATGACGCAAACTTCCAGTGAGTCAATGACACAAGGATTTAGCCAAGTACATAGTACACTAATATTAACTGTAGTTAGTTAACAAAAGAAACATACCATACAGTGATTTAGTTTGTGAGTCCTTGATTGAATGACCATGACGCCATCCCATCTTCTTGAGCAGTCTCACGCCTATATGAGAAGATAAAGGAAATCAATGCAGCATAAGCATATTGCCAGCAGTGGAAAAAGAAATAATATAATTTAAAAGTAATTGAGGAGTATCCATAACAAACCAATAGATTCTGTCACCGGAAGAATGAGTTCATCGGGAACAGGTCCAGGAATAGCTGACTGCCTGAAAGAGAGAAGATACATCATAAGCAGACAAAATAAATGGTGTCCAATACAGATGGAAAAAACATCTAGCGAAACACAAAAACCAATCGTCCTGCATAAAAAAGGTTCAAGGGACTTGGATGGACTTAAAGTAAGGTGTGTGGCTTTGTGAGCTGCTAAGTTCAAATGTCCGACCAAGCTAAAGAACTCCAAGAATTTTGATATCCAAACAGTATATTTAATAGCTGTAACGTTATAAAGTTCCAGACAGTTTGAACACCATCACAACATAACCAAGCAAAAACTATAACCAATTAACTCCCATTGTATTGCAATCCAATCAACAGGCGACCACATGACATTAGAAAGTTTCGAGATGCACCTGTGTTGTTGCTCCTTTTCTGCCTGCTTGCGAGCAAGTTCTGCAGCTGTAAATCCAAAAGTATCAAACTGGGACGATGTTGCCAAAGAACGACCCTCCAGCTCCTGAATTGAAATTAGAAATAATGTTCTACAGTTATAACTACAGCTATAATATGAAAAAATGTCCCAGAAATACATATATAAGTTGAGCATTGTTACATATGTCTCGAGAACACAATGAAAGAGCAAGCTATTGTCTAGTCATAATTAATACTGAGAGAGGAAGGGACTGGTCATAAACCGTTCCAAACTCAGCCAACATTAGCAGTATAACAATAATAATTATCAAAAGCAAACTACACCAAACCAAAGCTGAGATCAGCTGATTTATGGTATTGCTCTAGGCCCCTTCCATTTCAGCTGCTAGTTGTCGTAGCACTTAATAAGCCCAGAGGGCTTGGAAAGCAAACTTTGATACTTGTTGTAGATTGTAAGCAGCAAGCCTACTATTATCACAGATGTTGACATATGATTTATTGAGCAAGGCCTTCCAATCCAATCAAGCCTTCCTCGCCCTCTGTGGAATGATAATTCGAAAAGGCTACTCTGGATGCCAGACCAAACAGCACTCCAAACATGTTAAACCAACTTTTACATACCACTAGCACTTTATCAAAGGCAAGTGCAGCATAATTTTTTTCTAAACTCAACTTTCTTTTATAAGTGAACACAGCTCTAAACTCTACTATTTGGTGTGCACAAAACACATAAAAGTATGGGTTCAAGGATAGACTGGTCATACTAAAAAATCCTAAATACTAAACACCAGAAAGTTCAGCTGCAGATATGTTGAGTTAATAGACGCAACCATATAAATCTGATAGAGAATCCAAATGAGGTAAAAAATCACCGTATTTACAATTGTAAAGGCTAGTTCTTACGCACATGCGCGCATACACATATACAGCGATTCTGGTAAAACTTACAGCTTTCTCGTCTTCATCTAAGAAGTTCAAAATGCTCTGCTGTTTCACTTCAGCTCTGCTCTTCCTGGATGATGTGAATGACTGAGGAGCCCACCCTGAAATGTTCACAAGAGAAATCGAAAATAAAGGTTTGTCCAATAAACATGTGAGCATTCCGATCAAAAAATGAGACATACCCTCTTTGGAACCCACTGAATTGTAATATCCAGCAGAATAACCTCCAGTAAATGCTCCATGGAATCTTCTCCGACCTTCTTCATCTCTGACCTGGAGAATTGCAGAAGGAGGATAAATAATGTCTGTGCACTCAGCTTCACTGAAAAATGTCTCTTATATTTGACAATTCAAACAATAGAAAAACACTTCAGTATGTGCAGACCGACGACTCGAAAATCTCACTGCATAAAAGTCCGTTCCCAGAACTGGCATTGAACGCGAGAGCAAAGCATTTTTCAAAAAACACAGAGAAGGAAAGTCCCCTGCAACTCTTGATAACCTTTTGCGTTATTTGCTGTCGAGAATTAAAAATCCACATAATTCACCGACGAAAGAATGCCAGGAAACAGTCGATTACACCGTTCCTGTGTTTGTAACCCGAAACAACATTACGTCTCGCTATCGAAATGAGGATTCACGCCACTATCAACACTCCAATCTTCTCGGCAGCTCAACATGTTCACGACTTTTCATTGAGAAACTAATCAATCAAACGCTACATAGGTCACTCATCTAAGCGACCTTTTCACAGCCATCCTCATTGCCACAAGCAAAAACCACCAGCTGACATACGTAATTTCAGCCAACTTCTCCGATATGAAAAGCCGGAAAAGCACAAAGACTTCGCATCGGCACGGGAACTTCGAACGCGGAACACATGCTTCCCCATATTTCCAACGCCCAAAAAAAAAAAAAAAAAAAGATGCTCGAAAGGGGGAGAGCTACCTCCTGCTTCCACGCGGGCAAGGTTCGCAAGTTCCCGGAGGCTTCGGCGAGGGCCTTCTTCTTGCGGCTCGACACGTCCTCCTCGCGCTCGATCGGCGTGCCGTGGAACACGAAGTCCTCTTCGTCCGAATCCATCACCATCTCCGTCGGATTGAATCGATTCGCGGCGACTTGGCCAGAGCTCGGCGACCGAGGATTGACGGATTGGGAGGATCGAGAGGAAGATCGAATCGGCAATGGAGGATTCCTAGGGTTTAATCGAGAAGAGGCGAGAGAGAGGTTCCGAACGAACGGACCCTGCGAGTGGGGTGAGTATCGAAGGACATGGAGGCTAGAGAGACGATGAGAGGGAGACGGTAGAGACAACGACGAGAGTCTAGAAAGGGAATTGTCCCGACGGGCGGTGAACGGAGGAGGGTACGAATACGATCATTTTTCCGGCTATGTTAATTTCGCAAAAATTATAGTATATTTTAAAAAATATATTTTTGAAAAAAATAATAAGAAAAAATTTCAAATAAAGATTTGAAGTACCTTTATTTTCTTAAATTAAGACCGAGCATTGTTCTAAATAAGAGCTCGAAGTGTCCTCATTTTATTAAATAAGGGCCAAAGTGAACATTTCAATTAAAGACCCGATATGACTATATCAATCTAAAACAAAGGCTTGAATTCACTAGCTATGAAAGGCAATTTCATATTTTATAATTTTTTTCCTTTTTTCTTTCTTTTTTTTAAATAAAAAAACTAACTAAGAAAACTAAAACTTAAAAAAAGAAAAAACACCACTGCCCCATCACCAAAAAGGCGGCAACAATGGTCAGCAAAGTCACCACTGCCCAGGCGAGCCAGCCCTCGAGCAAGCCCGATAGCCCTCACCCAACACCCCTAAAACTAGGCGATGAGGTATGGGGGCACTAGGTGAGGGCCGCCGCCTCTCTCATCTTTGACAGGGGCTAGTAGGCCCTCACCTCTGGTTAGTGGAGGTGGTTAGCCATCACTGCTACCCCATCGGCGATAGGCAGCGGCCACAAGCATGAGGGCCTATGTTTTTCCTTTTTTTTTATATTTTTAATCTAATTTAATTTAAATTTAAATCGTGTTTGGAACAAAAATATCCCTAATCAGCCAAAATTTTGTTTGACTGGCGAAGTTAGACCATTATTTAAGACAATCATAACCACTTCAAGATCTTCTTTGAGATTGACACAGTAATTTCAAATCTTTATTTGAAATAAAATATACTTCAGAATTTTATTTGAGAAAATTATAGCACTTCAAAGCCTTATTTACAATTTTCCTAAAAAATAATAATATTTGTTGGAATTTAACTAAAACCTGAAAATAAACAAAAATATGTATTTTTCGTAGTTTGGTATAATTTTATTTTTAGGAAAAATTACCTTGAATTTTTTTTTTTTTTTTTTACTTTTCTTACTTTTTCTTTTTTCTTCTTTTTTGGTTGGTTGGAACTTTGACGACGATCAACGACAGGCCACAATCGAGGGCCAACCTTGTTGGCATATGGAGATCTCAAAGCTTGCTCGCCAAGATATGGTGAGGTCAAGGCAAGCTTTGACAGTCTAGGCGAGCTCAACCTTAGTGAGGCTCCATCTCGTTGGATCTAACAAGGTCAAGCTCGCCTATGGCCGATCGTCGTGGTTGGCGAACAACCGATGAAAAGATAAAAAGAAACATGATTGAAATTTTGAATTTTGTAGATATATTTTTAGAAGAATGAACATTTCATTAACTAAGGGTTTGAGTTTGGCCGTCAAAAACCCGATTCTACACATAGGGACCCGATAACCACATTGGGTTTTCCATGCCCAAACTTAAAGTTTTTGAGTTCGAGCTCCAGTTCATTGGGCCCATTTGATTCGGCTTTAAGGAAATGACTTTGGAAAATGCAAATCCCTTTTAGGTAAAGGAGTTTTTCGAAATGCTACACCATTTGGTAATTTGTAACTTTGAATAGCATTGTAAAATAGTTCTTGCATAAATGTCATTTGATAAAACCCGCATTTAAAAAGGGCTTTTGCTTCTTCTTTTTTCTTTTTTGATTTGAAAATGGGTCGCCGGACTACCAAATCTAGCGTCATGCACTCAAGCAACATCGCACGAGCCGCGGGTCACACCACTCAAGCAATGGTTGCTGGGGATGCATGATCCCCAAGTGACAATGGTGGTCTCTAGAGAAGTCCAACTCTTGGGTGGCAGATTGGGAAAGACAAACAATCGTGATGAACGGGAAAGAAGATAAACAGTGATAGATGAACAATGGACTTGCATTTCCAAAATGCTTAAAGCTCAAAGTAGGTCATTGCTTGCATTGGCTTTTCAGCATTTGAAATGTTAACATTTGGCTAATGGAGTCTTAAAAACACTTGCTAAAAGCTTTGTATTTTTCCAAAAAGCTTATTGCAAAAGTTCGAACCAAATGGGACCATAGTCATATTATGAAAGATTTTTTCAACTTCTCAAAAGAAAATCATTTTCCTTAATTTAAGTTTTGATAAGAAAATATTTTCTCTTTATTTATTTTTCTTAGCAAATCAAGACCCGGAGAATGAGGAAATTATTTTTTCAGAAAATGTTTTTTGTGAAACAAACTTATCCTTCTTTTTTTTTCGCTACCCCCTTATTTCTAATTATGTCCATTTTATTAAGAAAAATTTTGTCCATTTTTTTATAATTCAACCTGGGAAAAAGGAAAAGGCAAATAATTTGGTTAGATTTGGTTAATTGAACTTTAATATTCCTTATTTTGGCCACGGTATATGTTTTTTTTTTTTTTTTGTCGTCCTACTCAAACTCTCATGTTATTTAGTTACATAACAATGAAATAACTTTTGAACCTAGGCAATTACCTGCATCTCAATAAGCCAGGTTTTTTTTTTTTAATATTATTTTGGTCGGATCAATGAACCGCTTTAAGTGACTCGATTAAATGAGCATTTAGTTTCTATACAAGCTTTTACTCGATTTTTCTTACCACTTCAATCAATTTTTTGTCCAATTCTATTGAATTTTCAATCTCCAGACTAGAACGATATATACCGCAATCGCAACTTCAATATACCAATAGTCTCTTATTTTCCCAAAGTAAAATTATTTAGAAATAAGTAAAAGTAAAAAAGATAGTGTCAAACATATTCCGTTAATCAAGTTTAACGGACTCAATAAAAGGACTTGATGATATTAATTTTGATAAATTTTAAAATTCAATCGTACTTTTCAAAGGTTTTATAATTTAGTCGCATCATTATGGCGAGTTTTAGGACTTCCGCATTCTTGCACACATTTAATCATGGGATTGGGCCTCGGGACGTGTCCTTGTTGGGCCTGATGGAATGGCGGGCTCTACAGTCCACGGAAGGTTTGCAGGCTCAGTAGCGAAACTTTTGTGATTCCCGCCTTGGCCCGACGTTAACATGTCGATCTGTCTTCATCCGGTTAAACAATGCGATGCCAATTTAGGACATGTTTAGTCATTTGGATAGCAGGCCGCATAGGACAAAATTCAGGATATCGGCATTTGTACGAACATTTTGAATTAGGATAAGCCCGAAAGAGTTCGCCTATCTGCCTCATCCCACCTGAACAGAATAAAATAAGAAAGAGGCAAAAAAACAAAAAAACGGTTGGCATCACTAGCAAGTAGCAACCACCACATACTACACAGAGATCGCTTGAGATCACACACTTTTCTCTCTGTTTTTAACCTTGTCGGGATGGTCGATAACCACAGAGATTGATCAAGCAATCATCACAGTACTTATACCTATAAATCGATATCTGGATCGAAATATGGATTTTTCTCTTTCCATGGCGATAACCGTGACAAATGCAATCACTACCATGGTTGTTGTCAACGGCAATCAAAACGATAGTGGTGTCCCTTGAGTTGGATGACCCTATGGAGGTGATGACAGACAGGGGTGTCAAAAACCGAATCGAAAAATTCGATTTTTTCGGTTCGGTTTTCATTCGGTTCGATTTTTATTAAAAATCAATTTTTTTTTATCGGTTAACTGAACTGAACCGAACCAACAAACCGATAAGAGTTTATTTATTGGTCACGAAAAATATATACAACAGAAAAAAAATGCAAAAACTGAAAATTGAAAGTTAGAAACCAAAAACCGAAAAACAGAAACGAACCGAAATTTCGGCTCGGTTCAGGTCTTCTTCGGTTCGGTTCGGTTTGGTTTTTTTTGAAAAATCGAACCGAATCAAACCGTTTACACCCCTAATGAGAAATGACCCTGTGGAGGCGATGACAAACCTATAGCCACCAAACGTGACCTTAGGATGTATACTAGGGGTGTCCAAAAACACGTCCCGTCCCGACCCGACCCATTTGACACCCCTAATGTATACAGTTTGTGTAATAAATAAAGTGTCTCGTGAGTTTTGATGGAATTAAAACGTTGCTCGTCCCACGTCCGGGAATTCCATTGCCCACGTAGAAATCGTTAAATTTGGAACATTGTCCAACATACATGAACTGTGTTTCCTGTGGCGTTCGAATCCAGACGGATCGAATCGCTGCTAGTAGAGCGATCAAAGCACGCACAAATCAAAGGCGGGGCGATATTTTCAGACCGAAGCAATTACTTGGAAGCGAGTTCCCGTCCGACACGACTCATTATCTTAATCACGCGTGATCAGACGACGGTCGTCTCGAGTCATTTTCCAAGTCCCGAATTTCGTCTGCATACGGACAGCGTGCAGGGGCGTGAGCGGGGGGGACGCGACCATCCAGTCCGATGTTGGGGCCTGCCGTGCCGAGACGTTTTCGCCGGGTGTAGGCGGGGCGACACGGGCCCTGCGGATGCGCCGAGGTGTCCACGTCGGAGTTTTTGTCCCGTTCGGAGAGAATTTTGTAACTGGACCAACAAAGGACGCAGGGTAGCGGGGAGATGTCAGGGGCTCAGGTCTGGCGGCAGGAGCGTGAGGCACCTTCCCTTCCTTTCCTACCCAACAAACACAGGACGACGTCGAGAGAGTCCTGCAATCACTGTCCGAAACCACAGAGACATCCCAATTATTTCTGTTTTGTTTTTTTTTTTTTTTTAAAATTCAGACGACTTGAGATTTCCCATCTCGCGTATTTGGATTCACTTTAGAAATTCGGAACTCTCGAAATTTAATCCGCGTCGCTCAAGTGTCGACGTGTAAATTTACTTGTCAATTTGTTTTGGTAATATCTAAAAATACGAATAATAATTTGAATGTCCATGGAAGAGTACCGAGAAAAAATGTGCGTCTCTATAGGCGCATTTGGTAACGATTATGTTCCCGAGAGTAGATTCTGATCATAAATAATTATTTTTTATTCTATTCCCAAGGACAGATTCTAAGCATTTTAAGCCATTTGGTAACTGTCTAAAATTTCTTATTTTGGAATATAATTGCGTTTGCACCGTACTCTTCATTTGTTTGTTCCAAATCAATTTCTTTTAATTTTTAAATAATTTTTTACTTTTTACTTTTTTTCTTTTCTTTTTCCTTTTTCTCCTATTCTTCTTCGTGGTGGTGGTTCTTTAGGGCGGCCCGGCCGACGAGGGCCGACGACCTTACGGAGCGTCGCCAGGCCCTCGTCGGCCGAGCCTCGCCGGAGGTGGGCGAGACCCGCTTGGATGGCCCAACCCCGGCCGAGGCCGAGCCTCGCCAGGTGGGCGGGCTTGCCTTAAGCGAGCTCGCCGAACCTCACCCTAGCCTAGCGAGCCTCTGGTGAGTTCGCCGGACTAGCGGGCGGCGATCGGCGGTGGCGGACAGTAGACGGCTAAGGACGGCGGCGAGCGGCGACCGCAGGATGGCGGAAAGGAAGAAGAAGAGGGGTTGGTTTTGATTCTCAAATTTATTTAGAACAAGAATCAACTTTTTTTTTTTATTCTTGATTCCACTCCAAATTTGTTCCGAGGAGCATTTGTTCGTGAACAAAAATTTTACCAAACACGATTCGTTCCAAAACTACTCCAAGAACAAAATCGGGAATCGGTCTTGTTTGCTTCTAAGACGTTACCAAAAAGCTCCTATGCTGCCGCCACCGCAAGACTTTAGGACTTAGGATGGCTCGGGCCTTTTCTGAGGCTAGTATCCTGGCGTGGACCGTGATGAAGTTTTTTATCTCGCTTGTGTGTCTTCACATGCGAAATATTCATTTTCAGATTTGACGGCGATAAGCGTGTTTGTTTTTCTGGTTGAAGTTCACATTGGAGGGATGCTGATTATCGGGAAAATGTGCTAGATGTGTGTTATTTCTTTCTGGTTTAGTTTGACAGAAGCACAGTGGACAAAAACAACTGTTTGCGTCTTGATCTTAGAGCAAGACACCAGCTCGTCGCTGCTTTTGTGCATTCAAAGTCAAAAAAAGAGTCAGTCAAGCAAATTCTCTCTCTCTCTCTCTCTCACAATCCCAAACACTCGAAAGTGAAATTACACACCCCTTGTCCCCCTTTGATTCCTTTTCTCTTTTCCTTTTATGTTTTTCCCATTCTCTCTTTCTCTCTCTGTCTCCCTCTCTATCTCTCTCTCTCTCTCTCCTGTCTCTGTGACTATGTTGGTGGGTCAGGTGGGTGTTTCTTTTGTCAGGATTCTCTTGTACTACAGCAAAAGGACTAGAAACAAAGGTTTAATGAGCCAGCCCCACAGGTTCATTAAAGAGAAGAAACCAAGAATCTCTCTCTCCCCCCTCACCTGCAGATTTATTCACTTCTCCTCCCTCCTGGAGATTGATCCTCACTCACAAACATGAAGCCCCTCATGGCAAGGAACTCCCAGGACTTCTCCTCCAAGAGGCACTTCCACTGGACGAAGAAGGTCGGAGCCGACGAAGAAGACCAGGAGCAGGAACGAGACCGTGCTCTTGGTGAGCATGAAAAGACGAGCAGCGAGTCGCAGGACAAGAAGGGCGGCGAGAAGGTCGCCGCCCCCGACTCGGTCTCTCCGTCCCCGGGCGCCAAGAAGAAGCTCCAGGCCATCGCCGTCTCCAAGCTCCGCTCCGTGCTGTTCCAATTCGCCAAGAACGTCCGGTCTCATTCGCCGGGCGGCGGGGGCGGCGGCAGCGGCCTCGGCCCGAGAGTCGTCGGCACCATCTTCGGCCACCGCCGGGGCCACGTCCTGTTTTCCTTGCAGAAAGACGCGAATTCTCAGCCAGCCTTCCTGGTCGAGCTCGCGACCCCCATCAGCGGACTGGTCCGGGAGATGGCCTCCGGTCTGGTCCGCATCGCGCTCGAGTGCGACAAACAGGCCCAGAACAACGGCACCAACGGCAGCAACAGCAGCAGTAACAGCAGCAGTAACAGCAGCAGCAGCAGCAGCAGCAGCAAGAGGTTATTGGAAGAACCCGTGTGGAGGACTTACTGCAATGGCAAGAAGCATGGGTTTGCAGCGAGGAGAGATTGTGGGCCTAAGGAGTGGAAGGTCCTGAAGGCAGTGGAGCCCATCTCGATGGGTGCTGGCGTCTTGCCTCCGGACGACGAAGAAGAAGAAGGCCAGGAGAACGGCGGTCCGAGCGGCGGTGAGGGTGAGATGATGTACATGAGGGCCAAGTTCGAGAGGATCGTGGGGTCGAGAGACTGTGAGGCCTTCTACATGATGAATCCAGATTGCAATGGAGCTCCCGAGCTCAGTGTCTATCTGCTCAGGGTTTGAAGAGCAAGATGAATGCCATGGATGCTGCTCTCTCTGTCTCTCTGAGCTCAGTCCTCTGAGAGACTTTTTTGTTTTGGGCCTTTTGGGTTCTGGTGCAAGAAGGATGCTAATAGTCATCTTGTTTAGCTGATCTTCAAATCGAGGCCTAGTTTAGTTCCTGTCTTCCCTCTGTTCTTTTGTCTCTATTTCTTTCCTATGTTCTTTTGTCTCTGTTTGTTATGTTCTTTGCTTTCTTGGGAGGTAGGGAAATGGTATACGAGGGGGGGTATAATGTGGTTTTTCTCTTTGGGGTTGGTGGGCAGTGGGGATCAGGTGAAGTTGTATATGTATAGTTTCTAATGAGTAATCATTAATGAGGAGGAGGAGGGTTTATGCAATCAATGAGTGCTGTTCGCATTATTCGTTCATGTCATTCATCTCACTTTGCCTGAATTAACTCTTGGGTAGAATCTTGTCTCGACTTTACATGAATTTTCCTGTCTGCTCTTTTCTTCAACATCGACCCTGAATTTTCATGCTCTATCTGGTCCTCATCTTCACCGCTGAGGAGAAAAAAGATCATGTCTAAGGCTTCTGCATATTGTCATTTAGTCAAATTTGTACCTACTGCTTTATGTGGACAGATGACCCATTTCGAGCCCAGTCTCGCTCTTGCTCAAGCCTGAAAAACGAACGCAAGAAGTCCCAATCTTGCTGTCGGCACAATCAAGATTGGATCCTTCAGCTTCTCACATGTTAATCCACGAATTGAACTAGGCTTTGAGCACTCGGTCTTAAAGTGGAAGAAGTTCCAATCATGACCATGCGTTGTGTGATTTTGAGTGGACTGATCCCAAGGTATATTTATTGGAATTCAATCATAGAACTCATCAAAAGCAGACTAAGCAAAAGGAAAAAAAAAAAGGAGAAAAATAATCCCAATCACTGTCAAGATAGTGCAGTCGAAATTTTGGCTTTTGTTTTCTAACCTTTATCTCGTTTGACCACTTTCCACCCTGGCCAACCTTTCCTTTTCCCACTTTGGAACTCTTATTTCTGCCCATTCAGTGGCTGCACTATTTCCATCCAAAGTAAGGCTCGCCACTTTGTGAATTTATGTGCAAGTAATCAAAGGCCAAAGCATCTCTCTCCCTCGCGCAATGATAAGCCTATCCAGAAGATTGGCATCGTTTACAAGACTCTTACAATGTGATGTTTTGGGCATCTCACTCTTTCATCAGTATAAATGCTCAGAATATGTCTCGCTCTTTTTCTAAATAATGAACAGTCAGAAAAGACCGCACCACCCTCATTAATTTCCGCTGTTCTTTTTCCTCGATTCTGTCGGTAGAAACCTCCTCGTCCAGCGCAAGAGGCAATGTGGCCGCTCGGGGTTTAGCTCGTGCCATCGTAGCTGCGGGGACTGTCTCACCCATTTCAAGCTCTCGCCCTGAAAAGGAGAAACGGGGCAAAGTTCAGGAGATGTGGGTTACAGCTGGGACAAAGAGATCCGTTGAGATCGATCCCCCACACAAAAACCGAGGAGGCCCTTTGGGGGGGTTTCATAATCTGCTCATCATTCTTCAAAAGATTCCCAAAGCTAGACCACTGTCGCTCAAAAGCAAAAGGCCCATTTGAACGAAAGAGGATAGAACCCCACCGGCCGTCGGAAAGACCCGTTTCGGTTTTCGTTTGGGAATGAGCTCATGAGCACTATTGTTTAGGATGCGTATGATTTGTTAGGGTGACTAAACGTGGAAGCGTGATTTGATTTGCTATGTTATGATGAGCATCGTCATGGCTTCCAAGTTATGACAAGGATAACTTCCTTTTTTATAATCCATGGTCTTTTGGTTTTGCCAGAGGAAGATGATGACGCAACTCAGGACAAAGTCAAACTCATGTTCTAAGCGATTTGATTATATGACGTCATGAAAAATACGGACACTCGACGGTCATTGACAATGAATTGCAAGTACGATCAATCGGCGAGACAACTTCTACCGTGCTCCTAAAAAGCATTAGATAAGTTTTTCAATGAGCATTAGACACTAGTACGGTGTTTGACTAAGTATCGTGAGGTTTATTTTCATGTGATTTTGTATTTTTTAGTCTCTGGTCACCGATGCATATCTCGCAATAACTTTTCAATCTTAAAAAGAAAAGAAGAAGAAAGCTTTTCTTTCGCGACGTTAATTTAACTTGGACGAGAGGTCGGATAATGAAACTCACGCTCTACTTCTGTACTAATGATGGAATGACGCTAATGGGACTCGGTCAAATGAATAATAAAAATAATTCGAATCGAGCATTCCGTTATGGATGAGAGACTTGTATGAAATGTTCTAGGGTCGCCAATGAAAGTGCGTCGGTCCACATCTTTCTTTTTTGCGTTTTCCCTTTTTCTGTAATGCCCTCTAAGCTAACAACGAGGGCTGGAAATCTATTATGGAAAATACCGCATCATTTCATGGGACTGGAGGGTACTGTTGGCGATGGGACTCAAAGTTGCCAGAATTGCACTCGGGAAGCCCACCAAGAACGGCTGATTGTCTGCGGCCGTCTAGGAAAATCGCTTCTCTTTGGGACAATCATTCTCGTTTCAGGCGCAGGAGATGTACCCCGTGGGCGCAGGAGTGAGATGGGTTCAATGCTTTTTCGAGAAAGAAGCATGACACTAAGGGAAGCAGGAGCCTAGTTTTGTTCTTTTGTTGAGCCTACCATATTTGAAAAAGATGGTAGTGCTAAAGGTTTGCCTAGCCAACCCGATATGATTGCGAGCTGCGTGATCCCCCCCCAGCTTTAGGTGGGTCTTGATGTTTGATTTTCTTAATATGGTGTGGCGATTTTACTTTAACAAAAAGAAAAGTTTGGTAGGCCTCGGGAATGTTCATGTTATGAATAGCTAGAACGATTACTTAAGTTGAATCGGGTATTAAAATTTCATATTATGATAATTTATTGAGAAGTTGAGAAGTGCCTCTAGCGTTAAGGGTTGCACATTCTCTAGTTAAGAAAAAAGAGGTGAGAGCCGTTTTTGTCTAACTTTTGCGGTCACCGTTCTAGCTTATTTCTGATTTAGAAAAGGAGAGTCGATGTCTTTTGTTTTCTTAGCGTCTTCAATTCAACTTGAGTTGAGGAAAGTGATGAACGTGGGTTTAGAGAAGGATGATGTAGAATGTGTGGCGGAACAATACTCAAAATACAGTTCATGATGTAGCACGTGAAAGTAGGCCTGCTCTCCCAAGAACGACAAGTTCGCTTTTGAGCCTTCATAGTCAATTGACGATTTCACAATATAGTGTTTTAGGATCTGGGCTTGCCTTTGCATATGTTATGGTGGGTGGAATCACGTAGGACTTGAGCACACTCAATTTCTCTCTAAATTAAATTCCAATTTATGTATACAAGCGAAGAGCAAACTAATATCATGGTCCTGAGGTTTCTCATGAATAAAGGACCGTCTACGATTCAAAAAGGTTGGGCAAATCTCAGAGGGTTTCATAAATCTTCTAAAAAATTATTGGGGATGGGCAATATGATAAATGTACCATATTCTAGAGCATTATTGTCATAAATATTGGTAGTTGAAAGATAGGGAGATTCAATCTCCACCGTTAAGACTAGGAAATCGACAATTGTAATGAAATGAACTCCTGTATAAATAGGGTGGCTTCCCCTAATTTGTGTCCTCTTTAAATATCACTTGTTTGGTTATTGATAATGAAACCTTGGATTTAGAAGCTTTTGTATGGAAAAGGTTTGATACAATAAGAGCATTTGGCTAATTTGTGAGTACATATAGATATTATATAATATTATATTCAAATCACCTGAAGATACAATTTAATTTCGATGTGCCATGAATGACAAATTCAGTAAACTAATTCATATTCTTATCCTCATAATTCAATATAGTTGATTTTATTTTATTTTGACTGCATCATTTCAGTGTTTCCAGTGGGGTTCATAAGATATTTGGGTCATTTCTTATTCCGTGCAAGTCAAAATTATTTATTGATTGCCAATTATTAAATGCATGCAAAAACTTTTCCACAAGTAATCTAATATTCACAAGAGTCTTACATCTATATTTGGAGAACTTGTTGACTGCCTTACATCTTATTCATCCTGTCATTTTTAAAGGTTTGTCTGAAATAACTTTATCATTTGATTTTTGTTTTCGAATTTTACAGCATACGAACTATAATTTTTTTCTAATGCAAAGTATTTGATGGATTTGTATTGACCTGTACCACTATACCTAGTTTTCTGGTAGGTTTTTGAAATTCATATAATATTTTAAATTTCGGCGAAAAAATAAAAATATTAGCTTGATGACTTTTCATAAATCTAGAGTAACGAATCTAAATCCATACTCATGGAGGCTCTAATTTAGTGGTTGGGCTTATTGAAATGGTGTGATTTTTGGGCTTTGGGCCCATGAGGGTCTCTAGGAATTCTCCAGAGGTGGAGGCGAAGAAGAGCAAACGCAAGAGGAAGAGAAACAAGAAGGCCGCGCAAACAAGCCTGGCCAAGCTGAGGAATCCGTGGCAACGCAAACAAATAAGGGATTTCTGATATGAAATAGATGTATGAAGAGAAACTCTCACATACAGTTTGTTTTTTTTCTATGTATCAAACTGTATAAAAATTTCGATAGCTTTGTTATTCTCAACTCAGTATAAGAATAATATTATGTGGAGAATTGAATTAGGAATTTCTATATATATTTCGATATAAAGAAATGAGTATATATAGACAGCATTTACTTTAATAGATAAGGAAATCAAGTGTAATCGAAATAGATATAAAAAATCAGAGGAAATACCCTAAGTATCTCTAAAGTATATATATATATCTACTGAGTAGACACATAGACACATAGGCTTCGAGCACACTCAATTTTTGTCCGAAGTTAAATTCCAGCTTATGTATACAAACGAGGAGTAACCTAAGTTTCAACCTTATTTTGAGCGTGGTGGATTTCAACCGGCAAAATCAAGAGCAACTAAATGCTAGCTTCTCTGCAAACTCATTTTCTACAGCTAAATCGACATTTAAATTAAGATTCGTATTTACGAAGATGAAAAGGTTCCCTAATTGATACCATTTGGCTATTTAGAATGACATGGAAGGAAAGTGCAAAATCGGGAATGAAAATAGTCACTCGCTACAATTTTTTATTAACACATAGAAAGTGTGAACTACTTATGATAAAATGAGAACTTAACACAAGCACCGGGTAGCTTTTTGTATGGAAAAGATTGATACTATATGAGCACTTGCTATCTTGTAAGTACGCATTGATATTTTATACAATTTAATTCAAATCATATGAAGATACATTCCAATTTCGACCACGAGTGACAATATATGGTAAACCAATTCATTTTCTTGCCCCCGCAATTCATTCTCATTGATTATATATTATTTTCATTGCGTGGTTCATCTTGATGGGTTTTAAAAGATGTTTTGAGATATTTTTTGTTTTATCAAATCCATGCAAGTCCAAGTTATTTTGTGATGACCAATTATAACACATATGCGAAAAAACTTTTTCAAAAGTAAAATAATATTCATGAGAGTTTTTGGAAATTCATATTTGGAAAACTTGCTCACCACCTTAAATTTCATTTCTCCCGTTACATCTAAAGATCCGTCCAAAATAACTTTTTAATTTGACTTCTTCTTTTTTTCAAACTTTACCGAATACGCACTCTAACTTTTTTCTAACGCAAAGTATTTGAAACCTTTGAAAATTAATTCATAGTGGCCGGAAGCTTTATACCTAGTTTTCTCATAAATTTAAAATTTTCTGAAATTTATAATAATATTTTAAATTTCGGCGGAAAAATAAAATATATTACCTTTTGACTTGTCATAAATCCAGACAAACAAATCCTAAAAATCTGTACTTGTGAAAATGACTAATTGGGCCGTATGATTGTTGGGCTTTGGGCTCACGAGCCCGTCTCGGCCTAGGGCGATATAAGTGGAAGATCCACATACCTTAAGGAACCTCACTTCCCTCGTCTTCTCCAGTTCTTCAAAACCCCAAAATTCTAGGCTAGCAGCTGAGCCGCCATGGCCGAACCAGAGAATTCTCTAGAAGCGGCGGCGAACACGAGGATCCGCAAGAGGAAGCGAAACAAGAAGGCCGCCGCGCAGGCGGGCGAGGAAGTAGCCGTCGGAACGGAAGAGAGGAGCGGGGAAGGGGAGCTTCACGAGCCGAACGGCGCTAGTCTCAAGAAGAAGAAGAAGAAGGAGAAGAAGAAGAGCAAAGCGCCGGGGCAAGAGAAGGAGAAGGAGGAGGGGAGCGAATATGATAAAGACGAGGGCGGCGAGCAAGAAGAGGGAGGAGAAGGAGGAGGGAGAGAGGAAGGGGAGCCGCGGGAGGCGAAGGGCGTGGGGAGCGGGATAATGAGCACGGTGTCCTTCGGTGACCTGGGGTTGTCCGAGCACACTGCCAATGCTATTAAGGACATGGGGTTCCAGTACATGACTCAGGTAAATTTGCCTCTTTTTGATTTGATTAACCTGCTTTGTAAGTTGTTGGGAATTGTATGTAGTGATCTATCATATACTGGCAATAAAATTGGATGTCGGGACTGCGAATGCTTAACGGAGTGTTAAGTTGATCCAAATATCCCAAGCTATTGTGAAGAGGAAGTGGCAGTTGATGGAATTAGTGAGACATAGCTCCATTAAGGACGGGAACTATGTCAGTCTCTTGCTGTTTCCCAGTGATTTTCGGCTAACTTTAAATTTGAGAGGTAATTTGAGTTCCCTGTGACTTCGGTGGATACCTTGGTGGAAATATGTCTACCAAAACAATTGTCTAGTATAAAAGCCCAATAATTTTAAAGTCAAGAATCAATTCAGTCCATTTCCCCCTGTGCTGTGGGGTGATTTGGGGGTATTTCCGTGGACTTCTTTATCACTATCTCGTTCTCAATATTTATGTTGGAATGTGATTGCTAATGCAGATCCAAGCCCGAGCTATTCCTCCACTTATGGAGGGCAAAGATGTCCTTGGTGCTGCAAGGACTGGTTCTGGAAAAACCTTGGCCTTTCTGGTACCGGCTGTGGAGTTGTTACATAGCATCCATTTTACTCCTCGCAACGGAACTGGTGTTGTCGTAATTTGCCCGACAAGGGAGCTTGCCATTCAGGTGAAAGATCTTTATCATTCCAGTTAGTTCCTACTATTCGGGCTGGTGTACTAAGTTGTCAGAAAGAAAGATTTGCATCTAATGCAAATTAACTCTCTGTGAAATACGATGGCTAAAGTTACCTGTTAAGATGATGGATGCGTTGACTAACATAAGTTAGCTCATGCTTCTTTCCTCTCAAGACACCATTATATTCCATTTGCAATCCAAACGTTTATAAATTTGAAGGAAAATACTTTTGGCTTTTTTCCCCCTGTAATAAGGTTTTGGAGCCCTAGGATTTCTAATTTACTCTCCAATGTCTTCGTTATGTTTTGCCAGCATCTGGATTGACCACCCTGCAGGATAAAATGCCTTTTTGGGTGAATTATAAGTCCTCATTTGGATTTTTGTTCTCCTAGCCCCCTTTCCCCCCAAAACGTTGAAAAAATAAAACCCTGTCAATTTGTGCTCTACCTGGAATTAGTCATGTACAGCTCTTGCCCTTAATATTTGTTGAAAATTTTTATCAGCAATGACACTGATGCATTATTTAAACAGAGTTATAAGGTGTTTGTACATAGGAAAAGCGACATCAGATGAACGACATAGAAATTTGGCCAAACAATTCAAGATTGTAATTGCTTGTTTGTGTTTTTTCCGTTTATTAATTTGCATCATTTCAATTGTTTAGACTCATGCTGTGGCGAAAGAACTGCTGAAAAATCATTCCCAGACACTTGGCTTGGTTATTGGGGGAGCAGCTAGAAGAACTGAAGCTGAACGTATTGTTAAAGGTGTTAATCTTTTAGTAGCAACCCCTGGCCGACTTTTAGACCATCTTCAAAATACCAAGGGTTTCATATACAAAAATTTGAAGGTAATTGGATGGATTTCTTAACTTGTTCTAAAGTAAGTGTTGGCATCTGAAAAAAGTGACTTTTCTTAAGTTGATTCTGCATTACATCTGCTGTTATCTTGCTGTCTACTTAATCATGCTGGTACACATGTCCTGTTATATGTAGTATGAATGTGGTCCAAGACGAGGTTCTCCATTGTTAGATAAAAGCATTCTAGTTAAATGATCGAAATGGGCGAAAAAAGAAAAAAAGATCCTGTAGAATTTTTGTCTCCCTTTACCCTCTGAAGTGTTCAATTAAGGATACAGTCATCTTGGAGTGTGATGTTATGGTTGTTGACTTATTGTGAATTGAACTGTTGACATGGTTCTCTTTAGAAGTTACCATGATAACTGGTATTAGTAATGTACAGCATTAGTCATGATGCACAGGTCCTTTGAAGAATATGAGTTTTTGCTTACTCCCTCTCAACCTGCAGTGCCTCATAATTGACGAAGCTGACAGGATTTTGGAAGCAAACTTTGAAGAGGAAATGAAGCAAATTATCAAACTTCTACCGAAGGTAGTTTTTATTTATTTTGGTACTGTCTCTCCTTTATGTATAAAATGAGGATTATGACATGTTTTAAAACGTATGTTGTACTTATCATTAGAATAATTATAGCATACGTCACCGGTGTAAAGTAAATCGTACGCTAATCCTCAATTCAAGGGTCGATGAGGCTGTTTTTGTAAGTTCATATTATACAGGCAGTGTGTGCTCTATTGTCCTTATTGTTAACCGCTGGTAAAATTTGACCAAAAAAAAAAAAAAAAAAAGCTTGTAAATAACATGGTCTTGGCTGATTATACTAATATATGGGAGGATTGTCTCCAAATCACTTCTTGCCAATGGCCACTAGTTATGAAGAATCATTTCATTATTATGTAGATTCTTACCTCACAACAGCAAAATACTCTCTCTCTCTCTCTCTCTCTCTCTCTCACACACACACGCACACACACACACACACACACGAATGTGCACCCGCTGGCGTGCATGGCTGGTAGACTTGACAAATAAAGCTATGATGGCATTGCTGTAGATGATGTCGATCTTTACTACGGAGTGAATCTTCTTATTACCTTGTAATGAGAAGGCAGATTATCCTATATCCATCGATCTAAGTGGTTTCGCTTGAGTGTGGGAGATGGCTAAAATAAGTGCTCAGTTACTTGGGTCATTACTTATTGTTTGTCCTTGTTTAACGTTTAGCAGGCTTTGTAGCTTTGGGTTTCTTTTCAAAGGGAAACCTACGTTGTTCATATTCCATCAATGCATTGATTACATTCAGACAAATTCTTTGCTTTGTATAGTTTCATTTTTGTCAGACAAAAAGGAAAAACAAATTTGACTAAAAGGTTTTGGTTCACGGCATATCTGACTATATTAGGAAAAATTATTTTCATTTTCCTTTTTAGATTCAGGAAGTGGTATTTCATTTTAATGGCAGTGTTTCTTGAGCTGATTCTGTCGGTTCTGAATGTGCAGAAAAGGCAGACGGCGTTATTCTCAGCCACCCAAACTAAGAAGGTATGTGCATCCTGTCTTACTTTTTTTAGTTATCATCATATTATAGGATTCAGTGTGATGCTATTAGATTTATTCTCATGTTTTCTGTCTGTATATGGAGATAAATGAATAACTTAATCAGTAGTATGTCTCCAACCCTCTGCTTATTGTGGATTCCCTCGATGTGCCACAGGTTGAAGATCTTGCTCGTTTGTCATTTCAAACAACTCCAATTTACATTGATGTGGATGATGGGAGGACCAAGGTACAGAGTCTGTCTGTATTTACTCATTGACCAGGATGGCGGGAAGGTCTTGTTTGCGTTCCCTTTTTATGTTTTTGTTTTAGCTTTGTATTGATATTATATGTTTTGTACAGGTTACAAATGAAGGACTGCAGCAAGGTTATTGCATAGCGCCCAGTGCAAAAAGATTTCTTCTTTTGTATTCCTTCCTTAAGAGGAACCTGTCAAAGAAAGTCATGGTATTCTTCTCTTCATGCAATTCGGTTAAATTCCACTCGGAACTTCTCAAGTATATCCAAGTCGATTGCTTCGACATTCATGGAAAGCAAAAGCAACAGAAAAGAACAACTACTTTTTTTGACTTCTGCAAAGCTGAGAAGGGAATCTTGCTGTGTACTGACGTTGCTGCCCGTGGACTTGACATCCCTGCAGTGGTATGGTGCTGAATTTTTTTTATCCTCCTCCTCCTCCTTCTCTTCTTGGCAAGTACATATGTGCTTGATTGCAATTGTTTGTGCAACTTGTGTTATCAGTCTTTGACTGGTCTTTTGATTGGATAAACTTTTCGGCATCTTTATTGGTTTTCTTTTACCGTCTGAGTACATAATTTATACAATTGCTAAAGTTGAATTTGAGTAAAATCCTCTCTATTTTGGTGATAGATGTGGAGATTGTTCTTCACTGCTATGGTTTATCACAAACTCAGAGGAAGGAGGATGCATTAAAAATTGATTCTGGGTTAACATATGAAGCAAAAGAATAAAAATAATTTGTTATTAAGGTGGTGGCTTGTTGTATGTTCTTCCCATGAAGAATCAACTGCATGGTTGTCTAAACTGCAGATATTTCCTACACTGTATATTTTGTTCTGATTGTTTAAGGGACTTTTGGCGATGCAATTTACATACAGACTATCATGGAAAACTTTCTTTTGTTGAAAGTATTCTGTTAATATTCAGTTCATTGCTTATGTTTGTTTGGCCACTTTCCCCTTCTCCACATGTAGGATTGGATCGTGCAATATGATCCTCCTGATGAACCCAAGGTGCGTGATTTTATCTCATAGAGATGTTTATTTCCGGTCCTATTCGATTCGGTTGTTTTCCCGTCAATTCGATTGGCTCATAGCATAGTTTCACTGTTTCAGGAATATATTCACAGGGTTGGTCGAACAGCTCGTGGGGAGGGTGGGAAAGGAAATGCTCTCCTTTTTCTCATTCCTGAAGAACTTCAGTTTCTTCGTTATTTAAAGGTATTAGCATACAGAAATATTATATTGTTGGAGGCTCTGGAATGTATTCTTGTAGCTTTGATATAAACCCTATTCAGAAGAGAGAAAAGAGTCCCAAGTTTTCCTTCTGTTTCCATGAGAAAGCACATCTCAATTGTTAAAGATCAGGTTCTCCAAGAAAATCTCTAGGATCTGAGAATGGGCTTCACTTTTTAAGTGTAAAATTTTTTGATTGGCATTCTGAAATTGTCCATCGTGTTTTTTAGGCTGCAAAGGTTCCAGTGAAGGAGTATGAATATGATGAAAAGAAGCTGGCAAACGTTCAGTCGCACCTGGTACTTTCTGCTTTTGCATGACTCATAGTCTTCTTTACCCTTATTGGTGATTGATTGACGGCTTACCTTGTGTAACCATGAATGGTGCAGGAGAAGTTGGTGGCTAACAACTATTACTTGAACAAGTCAGCTAAAGATGCTTATAGATCCTACATCCTAGCATACAATTCACATTCTATGAAAGACATATTTAATGTTCACCGTCTCGATCTCCAGGTACGAATTTGCTCAACAAGACAAGTCTTGGTGTGTGCAATCATATTTGCGTACATCAGTCCTGCATGCAAGCATGTGGACTTAGTTTCTCACTAAATGTGAACTGAGGATACCGGGATGAATGGATGCTAGAAAAGTCCCTTGTAGTTATGGCAAATAGGAAAGACTCTATATTTATGACTTACATATTGTTGACTATGAACAGGCAGTTGCGGCTTCGTTCTGTTTCTCTTGCCCTCCGAAGGTTAACTTGAACATCGAGAGCAATGCGTCCAAGTTCAGGAAAAAAATGCGCAAAGTGGAAGGAAGCCGGCATGGATTCAGTGAGAGCAGTCCCTATGGGAGACAGAAAGAAGGTGATACAAGACAGTTTGTAAGATACTAGCAGAAACAAGCCACGAGATGATGGTTGTTCCTGCAAGAAATTTTGCTTGGAGTAGGTAGTTCCGCAGGAATTTTGGTTTCTCCCTTACCTGTTTGTATAATGTACAATTGCCATTTATTCATTTGGAAACACAGATCTTCTCTAGGATACAGCAGAAGAGGGAAAAGACCAGAACGCGTATCGAGCCACTTGTGTGTCTTAAGTAGTGTTTATCGTATGACCTGGAATTATTTTGGGGGAGTAGTTGATGAATCAAATACTTTGAGGCTAACTCTTCGGCTATCAGCATGTTTTTTTGGATTGATCAAGGTCTCATTTTTTTTTTTTGGGGGGATGAATACAAAGTACAAAATTAAGAAAAATTAACATCTTAAGTCTATGTCAATTTTATCACTAACCAAAACATAAGATAATTCTCTAGGAGGCTGCGGGTAAAATGTAGTATCTAAAGGCTTCGCTATGTTAACAATAGTAAGCATATCAATAAGTCGATTGCATTCTCGAAAAGTGTGATGAATTTTGAACTTAAAATGGGAGTTCAATAATCTTCTGATATCCTTAAGTAGTGATGGATAAGTGTGATGAATTTTGAACTTAAAATGGGAGTTCAATAATCTTCTGATATCCTTAAGTAGTGATGGATTGATATTATATGCTACTCTCTTTGGGTTAATAAGTTCGATAACAATTTTGGAGTTAATTTCAATAATGAGTTTGTGCAAACCCTGTTGCTTTGCAATGGTAAGTCTCTTCCATAGTGTCCATGGTTCAGCTTGTAAAGACGAATATATTTTAAGAAATGAGGTAAAATTGTCAAGTCAGTCTTCTCCTTCATTTTGGAATAATTAAGTCTAGGATTATCTTTAGACGCTCCATCTGTATTCAGTTTAATCCATCTTGGTGGAGGAGGATCCCAACCATAATGGAAGAAGTACGTGATACACTTGTAGACAAGTTGATCATAGGTGAAGAAATGATTTCCTTCGTTTGTGAAATGATTATTTGTACAAGGTTGAAAGGGAAAACAAAACTTTCTTGGAAAAGAGTAGTTTTGCTATTGCTAAAAAAGTCATATGTTCACAATAAAAGTAGTACTCCAATCATAATGGTACTTAAATCTCCATTTGTTAGCCCAATTGAAGTTCAACCACTGAGAAACATTCATAGAGAAGAACTTTGCAAGACAATTTTGCGAAAATTTCACAATATAACTTAATGGAGAAAGATCCACTGGTACTACTTTCTCACAACAGAGTATCTTTCCCATCAGAAGCAATCCGCGGTTTGATAGCCCGAATTTTAAGAACTGCATTTTCTAGTAACATTCCTTGAAAAAGCAAAAAGTTCCAATTTTTATTATGCACATAATCATGAACTTTTTTTATCTGTCTCAAATGGACATAGGTGGGTAGAAATTATGTTGATAAATGGCTCCAACCCTAGAAACCATCCATCTTTTCAAAAACTTACCTATTCTCCATTTCCCAAGCTCCATGCACCTCCTTCCTCTAAAGTTGGTCAAATATTAACAACTGCTTTCCATAACAATGAATCACCAAGTTTAGCGACAGCAAAATTTCCCTATTATGAGCAATATTTAAAGGTCCCAGTTAAGCATTTAGTACTTTGTTCCCGACTTGCGAGGATCGGGGTGTTCCTACTAGCACACCATTTGACTGGTTTCTGTTCCAACGCCATGATCAAACGCATAGCGAATGAATGCAACAAGAAGCAAATTATGGGAAAAGAAGCGGTAGATGAATAATAAAGCATTCCTCTTGAATTATTTGGACTCCTAAAATGTCCACGATCAACATCATGCTAGATACCTCCTCTCATAACATAGTCTCCTAATCATTGCAAAGCCAAACCCAAATCAACACTAGTCAACTGAAAAAGAAGTGATCTAGACATGTAATATTATGCAAAGAATGACGCTGCTAAGGCCGCCCCGGCACTGGCCAGCGAGTACATGCGGAATGGCCTTGGAGATGATCGAGATGTCGCGGTCGAATTCTCGTTCGCGGATTGGGGCGGCGGGGTTGCTTCCGTTTCCAACACTTTGATGATCATCTTCTCACCCCTCTCGCAGTGCCCCGCGACCCCGCTGATGAAGTAGAACAAGCCGGGCCGGTCGAGCTTGAAGACCGTGTCGCCGTTGTTGGAGTAGAACAGGGGGTGCGAGGATCTGCACTTCTCGTACTCCTCGCTCGTCACCACCATCACCGAGTCCTTCTGGTACTTGAAATCTACAGGCGCGCACGAGAAGAGCGAAAAGGGCATCGAGATAAGGACGGCTTGTCACAAAATCACGCGGCACGAACGCATTTGTCGCGAGCGGGCCGTAAAGCGATCTGTTCAAGCAAACTTACGTATTGTGTCGTCGACTTTGAAGCGATTCCTCGACGCCCACTCGTTGTAGATGTCTCTGTCCCTGTTCGATCTCCGGACGCCCCAGCCATCTTCACCACCGACCGTGAACTCAGTGGAAGTGACGAGGAATGCATGGAGGGAAGAGATGAGAAGGAAGGCAGCAAGCAACAGTTTGCATGAGCCCGCGCGGAGGGTCGCCATTGTTGTCAAAGTCTTTTCTGATTCTTGTTTAAGCAGATACGGAGGGACTTAAAAAGAGTGACTAGAGTTTGTTTGTTGAGAGAGAGAGAGAGAGATTAGGAGTGAGAAGTGGAGGAAGATCTTTGACTTGGTATAACTTGTTCTTCGGTCGAAGGATTAGTATGTTGAGTAAATCTAGCTTATCTAGCCGTTGATGTTTCAAAGTTAACTTTTTTTTTTCTGCCTCGAGAAAAAGATGCTTTATACCGTAACACGACCACGCTACTACACTTTCAATTGGGTAATAGCAGTTTTCGATAGCGTTTTTCCCAGTGGTTAGATACTTATGATGCACAAAATTTGACTTCACATGTCATTTGATTGCTTTTGTAAATATCGTTTATGTTAAGTTCTATGCTAATGACATAATGGGGTGTTATTACTCGTACCTTATCTTTTAGCATGGAACCATAGATTTTTGTTGTTGATCATTAAATTTATTAGTAAAATGATAGAGCACTTGATAAATACATATTTTTATGGATGAGTCAGAATTCAAAAGAACGTGAAAGGTGTTTACGAGCAAATACTGCATATCTTAACCTGTATATGTTAAAAAACACATGAAAGACCATGATTTATCATTATATTCTTTGTTTTTATTTGGATTCTCTTTCTTTATTGACCTTTTTTTTTTTTTTTTTTCTCCGCACGATAATCATTGTACCAAATTTATCTTTTAAATTCAATTGAACGTAGGTCATTGATACTAAGAATTCGTAAAAATCTATGTTTGTATGACTTCGAGTTTGCGCCATGACAATTTTATCGACTAAAAAATATCCAAATATCATAATTTTTTAAAGGGAGTTCTAGCTATTTTTGCCGGTTCAATCCGACTCTACCAAAGATCATGGCATTCTTCATAATCAGGCCATTTGCACATCGCCCCTTCAACTTTTCACGGAGCTTCATTTCCACCCCCTCCGATTCTTATTCTCTCATCTCCATCCATGAAATGAAAAATTTGTCACGTGACTTGCAGGCGAGCTGGACTCAGCACTCGTCTTCGTATCGCGTCTCGACTCATCGAGCTTCATGCGTTGGCGAACGACAGTCGCTCCCTGCAAAGCATCAGTCGGAGCTCGTCGAATGGTCCTGTAACTGCAGAGAGAAGAGAAGAGAGAGAGAGAGAGGAGAGAGAAAGGAAAAGGAAGGCTGAGAGAATCGTTGGAATGGCGCAGGATTCAGAGAAGAGGTTTCACTCGATCATGGACAAGCTGTTCCAGTCTCCTCCGACCCCGTCTTCCAGGTTCTCGCCGTGCCCACAGCCTCTGTGTTTGCCCTAATCGTCGCCTTCGTTTTTCTTCTCCGGCTTTCTGGAGTGAGCTCCGAAAATCGGTGCATAGGAAATGCGATTTACTCTTTTGCCTCTTTATCATTTCTTTTCTTTTTCTATTTTTTTTTTTTGGTTTTTGAGTTTTTAGCTTCGAAGGAAATGGAGATGATGAAATCTCGTTCGGATGGAATTTTTCCAGATTATCTTGTCCGTCCTTGCACTTTCATTCCCTTTGCTTTGCCGCGTCCGATGGAACGCCCGAGGGAATAGACTTTTACTTGATTTATTATTTGTCGCTGCTGCATATTTGAATGGCCGAGCGGTTGAGTCGTGGATGATTTGGCATTTGAATTTTAGAATTTAGGGAGCTTCCTATCTGTACTTGTTATCTGAACATTGGCAATGAAAGGAATCCTGCAATTGCTCTGGAAACTTCATTTTTTTTTTCTCCAAGGAGGAGGCATTGGCATTGCATTTGTCCTGATTTCGGTTTGGATATAGTGAGGTCGACGAGATTCTGATTTTCAATTGCCCCAATTTCCAGTTCGCCTGGTTCGCAATTGTCGAGGGGAAGGAAGCGTCCGAATCCGGCTTCTGCATTAGCATTGGTGGATCCTAAGTCGGGAGTCAATGCAGAAAACGAATTCCAGATTTCGCGGCCTCCGGCTGGATCATCCCAAGCTCCGGAATGCAGACCGTGGGATCGTGGTGACCTCATGAGGAGATTATCCACGTTCAAGTCTATGACATGGTTCGCCAAACCTAAGGTTCTGAAGTAACATCTAGTTTTTCAATTGGCCGACAGTTTTGTGTTTTGCATCGTTGAATCAAGTGTTCTTATTGATGTCATGCTCCTGAAGTGTTGTCCTATGTCGGTCTTTGTGAGAAGTGACTTTCTGTTGTTAAACTTTGTACAAGGCGAGAAGATTCGGTGGCTTACTGCTGTTCTTCTAAGAAACTTTGCATAAGTAGAGAAAATTTGATAGCTTTCCTTTTACTCTATAATCTTTTCTCCTTTTGCAAAAGTTGACTATGCTTTTTCTTGCATTTTAGGCTGTGAGTGCTGTAAATTGTGCTAGAAGAGGCTGGGTCAACGTTGATATGGATACTATAGCATGTGAAGCATGTGGAGCACGAGTACTTTTTTCAACACCATCATCTTGGTCACGGGAGCAAGGTTTGTCTTTGTTTTTGTTCGCTCTTTAGTTTAGTTGAACCTAACAATTCGTGGCCTTGTAATGTTATCTCTCTGTAATTTCATCCGTCGCAGTTGAGAAGGCAGCTCTGGTATTCAGCTTAAAGTTGGACAATGGGCATAACTTACTCTGCCCATGGATCGACAATGCCTGTGATGATTCATTGGCTCAGTTTCCTCCCACATCACCTCCAGTTCTGGTTAATCAATTTAAGCAACGTTATAGTTCTCTTGTACAATTATTGGCTCTTCCCATCATATCGTCCACTGCTATTAAATCAATGACAAGCCCTCAACTGGAAAATTTTGTTCGAGATTTTTCTATGTTGAAGTGCGGTAATGCGTCTTCTGGCTTGTCTTTGGCAAAATACACTGGAGATGGTTGTGATCAGGAGTCTGCTATCCTGTATTATCAGGTCAGAATCATTCCCTTCTTTTTTTGTTTTTATTTTGTTCTTTCTCTTTTGTGGAACAGAGAAGGGGTTTGAGACTTTTGTTTTATCTTGATTATATTTGGTTCACTCCTTTTGGCTCGGTGTCTTTATTGACTAATTCCTTGCTAGCTGTTTCTCTCTCTCTATTTGTCTGTGTGTGCACTTCTTATAGTAACTACTTTTCCCAAACGACATGCAGGCAATAAAACTCATAAGTTTATGTGGCTGGGAGCCTCGCTCATTGCCATACACGGTTGTTGGCAAGGACACCAATATTTCAGATTCATCATGTAAAATCTCCAATAAAGAGAGCACACTTATCTGTATTGATTCTGTAGGGAACAATAATACTGCAGGGGCAAATGGAAACAATAGGGATTCAAAGGACTCATTATCCGATCCCCACTCTGTGGTTCTGGAATGCAAGCTATGTGGTGCCACCGTAGGATTGTGGGCTTTTTCCACAGTACCTCGACCTTTGGAGATATTAAGACTGGTTGGTTTTACAGAACTTGATGAGGGGATGAATTCCAGTACCCATGAATCGGATCAAAGAAACCATACTGATATCGGGACCAGTGCCTTGAACACAACATCAAATAGCCAAACTCCTTCAAAGGAGACACCGTCAAACTTAAACTTGAGTATTGCAGGGGGTCCACCTCCAACACAGCAGAACTTTAAAGCTACAATTTCTTTGCCTGTAATTGGCAGGAATATTATTGCTCGGTTGTCTTCTGATTCTGATCTTAGAAGTCACCTATATTCTGTTCGAACTGAGAACCAGTTGCATTTGGAGAGCACAACTTTGTGTGAGAAACATAAAGAAAGCGCAGAAGAAACTGATAGGTGTACAAGTAATAAGCAGCCTCCTTTGAATCCTGAAATTACTGTAACAGGTGGAATTGATGCCCAAGGAACATCGGAATCAGTTACTTTGTGCGGTCAAGAAGTTCCATTGGTTGCCCATGCTGAGGACCATGGAGAAGAACAGACATGCTCTAAAGTGCAAACTCACTTTTCCACCGAATCTAGTTGCCAGGAAGGGCGTGGAGATGATAATGAAAACGGAGTTCATGCAAAGAAAGGAGTAGTAGCCTCCACTGAAGGTAAATGATATTCTCTCTTGTTCTCTTAGCTTTCAGATTGTATTGCTGGGATATGGGCTTTTCTGTGTTTTGAAGATATTAAGAACCATATCACCATATTTGTTTGTGGTTAAAATTATTGCTAACTTATGGAAAAGTTTCCCCATCTGCGCTTGCTTTTGAAACGTGTAAACAAATGTTGATGGATCATTCAGAAAATTCTAACTTGTAGCACATCAAAATCATCATGTTTATACTGTTGTGGTCTTATTCAGCTGAAAAAAACGCTGTAGTCATGCTTAAGAATGAATGAAAAAGTATCCTGGAGTTCATGGGTTGCAAAAACCTCTGAAATAGGCGGTTAATTACATTGGGGAGGACTTTGTGGAAGATGAACTTTACTGTTTCTGCCAGAGGTGGTAGGAGTTTTCATGTACATTCCCATAATCTTCAGGTGTACCCAGGCCTGCATCATCTTACTCCTTATGTTCCTTGCAAGTATTGGTTAAAGTGGAGGCACCATTTATGGAGTTTTTTATCTCTGATATGCTGTCCAATGTCTTTGATCTTTCAACATGCTTTGACTATAATCAGCTGTTGATTGTGAGTGATTTTGCGAGTCCTTTGATGGCATGTACTAGTAGGTGTTGATTGGGAAAGGGTTCCTCTTCTTGGTAGGTCATTCCTGGTAGTGAATTTGTAATGCTTCGGGTTTTATTGATGGTTGTCAGGATCTCATAGATAATATCAAAAAGGCCAAATGGGGCATGGTGAGTCCTAAACCCTGCTAATCACCATTTTTTTAATTAAATTGAATAAAAAGAGATGAACATAGTTTGAGAAAGGGAATCGAAATTCCGTGCTTATGTCATTGAACTGTTATCCTTGACAATTATCAAATTGTTTGGTTGCCATAACAGCTCTTGAGACAGAAGACTTCCCATGCAAGGATATATCAGGCCCTGTGTCTACACTAGGTGGTATCCTTGGTGAATTGTACTTCAGTTGATTTCATTCTTGTTCCACAAATGTTATTTAAACAACAAAGGTCTAATTGTTGTTGTGCACGATAATTAGATTGGATTGGTTCTTCCTATGCAAGGATGCCGGTATGCAGACTGTGGTTCCTGTACACTTGACCGTCAATTTTGACAAAACAAGTTCAATGCAAGATGATTTGTAAAACCAAACCATATCAGATGTGCTAACTTCTTGCATTGTTGGTGTGACCTATGATAAATTTGGGTGGAATATATGGCTTCACCAGATGTTAATAAGTCCTTTGTGCAAATGAATTGGTATGGGTTTTTAAGTTTCAATTATGGGAAATGAAGTGAAAGGACTCTTCACAAATATATATCTGTTTATATTTTCATTCTGAGTGTTGATTCATACATTCTCATACGAGTGACTTTTGCATTATCTTAGTCGATGTCTTGATTCTATGTCAATAGCAAGGGTAAAGGAATATGGAAAGTCTTTTCTATTCTTTGGGATAGGTAAATAGAAATTCACTGTAGGGCACCAAGGGAGAGCAAACACCAAGAGGAACCCAGTAGGTTTCCTGGTACACATCTCTACAAGCACTTTTGACTTTCCTCCTTTTAACTCAAGTTGCTGAGTTTAGTTGTGCGACATGTAACTTCATCAGGCGGAGATTAGAACTTGCCTCAACTAAAGCATAACTGATAGCCTGTGCTGCTAATCACGTGTCTGTGGTATAAAGTTGACTCTATTAAGTGCTTAATCACCACGAATTACCAACTATGTTATGGGCTAAAAGCTTTTTCAGAAAATTAACTGTTCTTCTGCGGTCTGATGTCTGAATTGTAGACACATTCGATTGATTTTCTATCGAAGAATCCTGTTCAAGGTTGATCTAGATCATGTAGAGATTAAGATGAGAGGCACTGATAAGGTGGATATTTGTATGAATTGCATTAGTTTTGTGATCAAGTAGATGGTGACATGTAGAAAACTTTTCATACTAAGGTACGACAGCTGATGCAACTTGTGTAAACATGTGCTATGGAGGTGTTTGCATGCCTAGCTAATCAGAATAACATTGTTAGATGCAAAGGTTCCTCTAATCATTTGAGAGTGTATCTGAGAAGCCTGATGGAGAGATATAACATATCCAGCAACTAACTTGCTGTTATATTTCCTTTAAATTTTGTAGGGTGCTGTTTCCCAGGGTTGGGTTGAGAATAATGACTGATCATCTTAGGGATATGATTGTGCTAACCTTTTAAGTTCAGGGGCCATCTGGGGAAGCATGACTGGCAAGTTTGATTAAGAATTTTGTAATTTTGCTGAACTCACTTAGATTGGTTTTGCAACAAGGTCATCCAGATACTGAAGAATTACATTTTTTGCCATTACTACGGAACAAATATGTGGCAATCTCAAACCATCGATATCTTTCAAAATTATTTACTATTGGGTTAGGGGACATAATAGAAATGCATTGCAGGATCACTCTACTGTTCTCTGACTTCCAATCTTCTCTTCCTTTATGAAATATGAAATGATTGCCCTGTCGTTTGTCTTATTACTCTACGAGAGTGAGACATCTGCATCATAATCTTGATTTCCTTCCTACTGCATCACTTGATTGTTGGACGCTTTTCATTGGTTCTTCCTTGTTATCTCAGAAAAGATTAACAAGCACCAATCACTGGATGAAGGCATGCAGTTTGATACGCTCAGACAGCATAGACATTTTTGTCCATGGATTTCAACAACTGGTGGTGCTATGCCGGGATGGCAACACACTCTATCCGCCTTACACCGTGAAATGGATGCTTCTGATTCTGTAACTACAAGATCTCCTTCATCGGATTCCTTTATTAAGGTACTTATGACTACTATTGCTCTACTATAAAACTTTCTGTGATCAAACCTTTTGCAAGAAGGTCAAGTGGTAATATTGTGCACCTTTTGAGGCTTTATGGTTTGAAAACATCTCTCTCTCTCTCTATCTCTCTCTCACACACAAACACACACACACACACACACACACACACACACACAAAATCTAGAACAACCAAACAACCAGAAAAGTCAAGCGGAATTTAGGTAGTAAAGGACAGGGTCTAGTGCCCATTGCTTATGTTACTAAATGGGGGGCTTGATCATCTGAGAGTAGTACTCTCTACAAGCTTAATTTCCAATTCTGTGTCTCTGATAATGTTCATCATGTTTCTTATATATTTGTGCAGGTGGATGACCCAGTCACCTCAGTGAGGAGGCTTTTCACATCAAAACGAATGAAGTCCACTCATGGTTCAAGCTAAAGTCCTGAGCATTGGCAGATCAAATGGTGAGGACAGAGTGCCGTCAATCCATGGGTTAATTTCGTGAAGCATCAGCAGGTCACTCCAGAAAGGTTCTTCTCATTTCTTATGCATGCCCAAAATTGGAGGTGCTGCTCTTGGCAAACATAGATGAAACGCTTGCTGAATGTCCTTTCTTGGTCTAGCCCAAAGTCAAATTCAGTGCTTGTCTTTACCTTAACCTATTTTTTGCGCTTTCAAATTTTTCGGCTATTTAAATAGCAAAGAAAGTGTTCTTATACATGAAGTGAACTTTCTCCTCTAAAAAAAATACGGGTGACGAAAATTTTGCTAGTAGCGTTCCTTAATCCAGCAGACCACAATTTGTGACTAGCACCTTGGAGTATGGCCGGTTGAAGCCTCTTTCTGCTACAACAGCCCGTTTATCTCCGATCAGCTTGGCAACCCTGCCAACCAATTTGAAGCATTGTCATCCCAGTAAAGCGTACCTTTAAATGAATTTGACTTGAGTAAACCAAATTTGCACATCAAGTTCTTACTCGGGTATCGGTTAGTGATTATTTTAGGAGTGTCTTATGTGCTTGCACTTTAAGTGCAGATTTTACATCTGAAGTCTGACTTCTATTGGTTGTGTCCAAATGAAAAGAACAGAAACTTCCTCCTTAAAGGACTCACCTGAAATAAGGAGAGCTGGTATTTTCTTGCACAGTTTTCACCTGGCCTATCCTCTTAACAACCTCCATGCCCTCCAAAACTCTGCCAACCACAAGAGCTGAAGCATCAAGTTCTGGTGAGTCCTTAATGGACATCACGAACTCCGTCCCATTTGGCTCGATTCCAACCTCCTCTTGGTCGATCTCTAGCCTGCCCTTCCTCGCGACCAGCTTCACCTTTGGAGGTGGTTTCAATGGATCCCTCACAATTATTCCTATCGTTCCAGCCAAATTCTTCGTCCCCAGACATTTACCATTCTCTCTCTCCCACTCTAGCACCAAACTCTGGTTTGTCAAATCACCGCCTGTTCTATTTGCTATCTCAGCATCCACACCATATGATCTCACCCCGCCATGTTGTACGTAGCTCGGCGTGATCTTTACAAACTCTTTCCGTCTGTATGTGATCCCTGCAGCTCCACTGACGAGATTGCTGAATCTTGCCGTTCCCACGGGGGCATCGTCTCCGTACAACCCAATGACAATCCGACCTGCCGGGTCCCCATCGATGGATATGTCGAGAAATGCTTTCTTTGTTGGGACTTTGTTGGTGCAACCTGTGTTGCCACTGCTCTCTTTCTCTGGTTTCTCATCAATAGTGTTGGTCTCTGCCTCCGGTGGGATTTCTTCTGCTAGTGCCTTGGTGTGGTGGAGTGGTTGGAGTGTTTGAGAGCCCAAGAGAAGAAGTAAAGAAGAGTTAGCACATAAAGCAAGGTTTCTGCGTGAGAGCTTGAGATGGGTTTGCTTTGTGATTGGAGGAGATGGAGTAATGGGAGTGTTTTTGATTTGGGGTAAGCTGGGGGGATGAAGAAGTTGAGAGGACGGAAGCAGTTTTGGCTTGTGGAGCATCTTTACTGATTGTAATTTGCAATCTATGGGTGTCTCAATCTCTCTAGGCAAATTTTGGCAAGCTTTTTTGTTCCTATGAGGTTGAAAAGGTTGTGGATAAGAAAAGGATGAGAAACCAATCAAATGCTCCAATCTGCATCCAATGTGGGCCACAAAATACGTTCATGACCATAGAGCAATTCCTTCTCTCGACTCTTGAAAAGAAGATCTAGCCAAGCGAACTTCTGGTGAGCAAGCAAAGCGCAAAGAGAGTCTTCACTCAGAATCTCACGAGATTGCCGAAAGTGGAAGGCTTCTTCAATCCTTTTCACCCGTTGAAACCTTTCTTACCTGATTATGTAGAAAGTTTTCCCCTGTAAATTTGCAATGGACGTAGCAAGGGCGCTCACACAGGTTAACTCACTTTCAAAAACAAACGCAGTAAAGAAATCATTCGAGATGTGATGATCAAATTTCAAATAAATCATCTGGCATATAAGGTTGAGATTACACGTTGGGTACTGAAAATGGGTCAATCAAATTCATTCGAGAGTATAGGTTGTCCCGTTTCCACATATTAGATGAGGTCAAACAAACACTTTAATACCAGACATATTAAGACAATTACAACTCTTCACAAATGCTAATGGCAATGCCAATCTCAAGCATTCCCTATATCGCCTGCCAAATTCACCATCAAAATCTCAACCAAATGGAGTTTAACATGGCTCACTTAGCTAACGGAAAGATGACCAATGGATGTATTCTCAACCGAGTATAGGTTTTGCTAAACTGCATGCTTTTTCACTCCACGTGTCACTTTGCATGTCTTCCCTCCCAACAAAGTAGCATCAACTCAACACCTGTCCCTCAAAACCCTAACTCTTCCGCTATAATCCTTCAACACTTTGACCCACACAAACGCTGATTTCACCCATCTCCACCTTCGTGAGCTCCTAAAATCATCACTCAGATCAATGGCTGATCGTCACTCCAGCCCAGCCCAAGTCCAGAGAGCCCCAAGACCCACTGACGCCACTCCGGCCGCCACCCCTGGCGGTGCCTTCCTCCAGAAGCTCCACGAGCACGCGCCGAACTCGGCCCAGCTCCTGGGCTTCCTCAGCCTCCTCGTCTCCGGAGGCATCTTGCTCCTCCTCACCGGCCTCACGGTGACCGGCACCGTGATTGGCCTGATCCTATTCACGCCGATCATCATCATCTCAAGCCCAATATGGGTCCCGCTCGGCGTGGCCCTGTTCGTGACCGCCGTGGGGTTCTTGTCCGTGTGCGGGTTCAGCATCACGGCCTTGGCTGGCATGTCGTGGCTGTACAGGTACATCCGTGGGTTCCACCCGCCCGGGTCGGACCAGGCCGACTACGCGCGGAACCGGATCTTCGACACGGCCCGCCACGTGAAGGACTACGCCAGAGAGTATGGTGGGTATTTGCATAGCAAGTTGAAAGATGTAGCTCCCGGGGCATGAGCACATGGAGAGAGAGAGAGAGAGAGAGAGAGGGACTATATATATTTGGAATTTGAAGGAGCGGCGATCTTGGATTTTTGTTATCGTTCATTTCTATCATCACTTTGCCTTTTTCAGCTTGCTTATGTTCGCTTTGGCTTTGATGTTATCTTTGTACGAATTTTTGTCCTCTTCTTCACTTTATATGGAAATGCATAATGTTGGATGATGGACCCATAATTCGTGTAATTGCAAGTTAGCTAATAATTCCGCTTTGTCGAAGATTGAGATTTTCTTTATTGTGAATATAGCTGAGCATTCTCCTTTTCTTTTGCAGTGGCATTAGTTATTTACTTATGCTTTGTAATTTCGTGTTTTTCATTTATAACATGCCTAAAAAGATTCATACTTTCAATGTTGATTGAGAATTGATGTTTCATATTTGGTCCCTTTGGATCGCTTATTAGACCAGAACCATTCGTTTCAAATTTCTACTTCTCTATACATATAGCATAGGATCTAGTTTGGAGGGTTGGTGGCTAGGTCTGTCCTGGAGTAGGTTAATACATGAAAGTAGATGCCTCAAAAAACTTAAATATCATGACATGTAATCAAGGCCCCATGATATTAGGTGGATCTTATCGTCTATGTGGAGAAAGGGGCTTTGAACATAATGCCACATTTTAAAATAAGCTAAAAATGAAATACTCTCCAAAAAAGAAAGAAAAAAAAGAAGAAATAACTGGGGTAGTGGTGAGCTTCATTGATTGAGTAGTTGTGGATGGTGATTTTTGAGATTGACCTTCAAATAAGGACCTTGATTCTATTGGATTCAAAGCTTGGGAGAGTTCTGGGGTTTTCATTTCCTTTCCAGCCTTTCCATGCTAGCAAAAATGCACAACATGACATTGACAGCAACAGATAGTAAAGATCGTTCATGGAAACTAATCGATTAACAAAAGCAAAGTCACAGAAAAAGAGACACAAGATAGTAGGTTAACGGTGACCATGTACTTCTATTTAAATGCATTTGTGATGTAGCCCGGCAGGGGACTTGCGGGGTGCCGTGGCGATCTCGGCGGCAATTGGTCTAGCCTGTTGCCATTCTCATCATAGTAAATTACGCCGGAGAAGTTCAGCGGCTGACATCGATCCCCCATCAGGATCGTCCTCTGCCACACCCCTCCATCTCCGGCGACCTCCTCACCATTATCTTCTTTGTTGTAGGCCGCCTTTTTCTTGTTTCTTCTACTGATTTTCGTGATGAAGACCTGTTTGCCGGGACTCCTTAATGGTAACTTCGGCATGAATCTTGAACTCTTTGGCTTGGCTTTGATGAGCTTTCTCGAGATTTGGCTCGCTTTCTTGGTGCACCAGGCCATGAGGGTCGACATGGACACGAGCAAGCTGAGCGACAGCCGCTTCGCTGAGCTCAAGCCGTGGCCTTGCGATGCATGGTTCATGGTTTGAAAGATATGGAGAGAACTGGAAGGAAGATTGTAATGCCTGCGAGTTTAAATTTGAGCCTTGTGCTTGTGCTCAAGTATTTTATACAAGTTGCTGGTAGTTGGTATCTTGTTCGGTATCTTGTTCGGGCCACCGGTTATAGCCGGTGGTTTTGGGCACTTTTGTTGTTTCTTTCTCATTCTCATAGTATCTCTCTTTTTTTATATTTGGGCTAAAAGTCAGCGTCTGAATTATATTATTCCTCTCATAATATTTCTTCTGATGGAGCTGTATTGATTATTTCTTTTGGGGGAGATGTTAGGAAACTTCGGTGAGTTGAACGTCTGTCGAGCCTATCCCTCAAAAGCTCATTTGAATCATTCAATCTGGCTCAACTTCTGAACTGCGATTAGCTGGTTCATGATGATGGTCATCATTGATCTATTTTACAAGGTTATGTATCATCATGAAGCTGAACTTAACTTTGAAGTGCTGTGGAGATATTGCTTTGTCTTTGGGCAGATCTTACGTTGTTTTCCCGATGCCGTTGGATGCACAAAGCATGACAAGAAGTAAAAAAGTTTAAAGGAAGAGTATTAAAGAGCAATTGTTGTGCTGTCATTTCGCCTTTAAGTAAGTACTCATCTTGAAATATGTACATGCTTGGTATACTAAGATTTATATTTCCCATTTATGTCTATATACGAAGATTGGCCATAAAACTAGGAGCCATTCTTAGTATATCGAGCAGTATGCGATCCTGCATTCACGATATTATAAGGTCGGGTTGGTGACTATCCAGCAGACTCGTACTGTTAATGCCGTGGTTTATTTGGTTAGCACATAAATATTGCTCAAATGGGTACTTTCTTATAGTGGAATTTGGACATTTAATGTGTCTTTTCTTGTCCGAAATGGCAAGGCAATTGCGTTTTCAATGTACGCGCTATGAGCTGTGTTATTTATCAGTGGGGACGGGAGGAGTAGGTGAGTCAGTGAATGAAGGACCCCATATTCAATAGCCTCGTCCATTCTTTTATATCAGTTTGGTTGGTGTCTGCCATTCGATTTCTGGCTGAGTTGTGAACTTGAGGGCTTCGGGACCACCCTTGTCTCATCTGCCTTTTCTTTCGCTAATTGTGTCCGTCCACTGAAACAGATCATCTCGAAAAGCTCGATCCAGCCTCGTCTTCTACCTTGGTTAGTAGCCTCTCGTTTCTTGATCTTTATAGCTGCTGAGGAAGCTGCTCATATAAGCTTAAGCGTTCGCAGCTGCACCTGCTTTGTCGCTCGTTACATGATCTCATTGTAGCCGGTGCGGGTTAACATGGTCACGGTACAGCCAAAGCCATTACCGTTTGCGCCACTCTCTACAAGCTTTTCGTCTGCGTTTTTGGCTCGTCAGTACAATTGTCAAAATGAATGCTTCAAAGTGGAAAATATAAGTGAATATGAGTACCATGTTGAGAGAGAGAGAGAGAGAGCATTTCCTTCAAGTTTTTCCCGGCTTAGGCGTTCCTAAAATATTCGTGAATATGAGTACCATGTTGAGAGAGAGAGAGAGAGAGAGAGCATTGCCTTCCAATTTTTTCCCGGCTTAGGCGTTCCTTCATGGTCCTTTCCCATCCATACTTGAGCTTCAAATCCTGATAAAAGAAGCGTTCAATGTGAAGAAACGTGCTATCGGGGATGGTACTGATCTTCGACCGCCAAGAAGGGTGTGCTGAGTTAACTGGTTCTCTTTCAGTAAAACAAGATGACTAAGGTATTGAGTCTAACTAAACAGAAGTTTAAACGTTCCTGTTCCACGAGAAGCGCCCGAATATAGCTTTCGCGATTGTATATCTCTAGAAGCGTTGGAGTGCCTGCGTGCAGATTTCATGTGTGTGGTACAGGTACTCTCTCCAATACAGTTCCTTTACTAGTCTGAACATGGATCCTGAGGCTAAGCTCACAGGACACACGTGATCGGTATGTAAAGGCCAAAAGGAAAGTCCAAATGGAACTCGTTCGGGATAATTGTTCAAAAGTCCTAAATCTATTTTACGGATGCCAATTCAGTCATGAATCATTCAGTTGTGCTAAATTAGCCCTTAAACCTTTTGACAATTTGTCAATGTAATCATAAATTTTTCAATTGCGTTAATTTAGTCTTAAATCTTTAACGATTTGCTAATTTAGTCATAAATTTATTTTTGAGATATTTGGCTGGAATGAATACATTGGTAAATCATCAAAAAGTTTAGAAGTAAATTGGTACAATTGAAAGGTTTATGACTAAATTGACAAATTATTAAGAGGTTTAGGACTAAATGGCAGAATTGAAAAGTTTAGAATTGAATTGACCTATGTATAATAAGTTTGGGACTTTGTGGACAATTTTCCGAACTCATTCAATTTTTCTTTTCATTTGTGCATGTTCCATGCCTATCTAGTAGAGGTGATTATGGTTCGGATTGGGCCGATTCAGCACCTACTTCACCAATCCGCACAGTGTTGGTTCCCAATTTTTGGGACTGTGGACCAACTTGGTTGAGCTTGGGACTAAGGAGGAGGATGCCGTTTGATGTTGTTTAAGTTAGAATTTGCTCTTTAGTCAGGGTAGGTTCGGGTTGGACTAATCTTAAACTCCTAGAATCGAGAATCAACCCACACATTGCTGGTTTAAGTATTTCAGGATCAAGGACCAACCCAGTCCTCTAGGAAATCGAATCAGGACTAATAGGATTGGGCCGATCTATGGTCAATCCAGGGTCAATCCTAAATCGATGCTCACCCCTACTGTCTAGTCATCTAGTAAGAAAATTAAAGCGCACATCACTAACATGAAGAGACCTTTTGCACGTGCAATCTTATCAGCTCTTGATCTAAGGGTTAATAGATTTGACCAAAAAAAAAAAAATCTAAGGATTAATAGAGAGTGCGTTGTTTTATTTATTTATTTATTTTTGGGTAAAACCCTCAAGATAGAAGGCGAGCAACACTACCTGCTCAAAATTCTTTTTACACTGCCAGCGTTTGATATAATTCATTTTTTTTATGCGGATTTCTTTTGGTGATGAGTTTTTAGGCATGAAACTTAGAGACGCTTATAAAACTAAGCTCGCATATTTAAAAGGAGGGGATGATGTGCGTATAGAGGCCAAAGGCTTTTGCCAATGCTTATTTAGTTCTTTTGGGGATTACCAACTTTTAGAACAGCTTATCAACTTTCATTTGCATTGCTTTGTCGGTGTTTATGGTTTTAGGGTCCATTCGTTTCGCGGAAATTGGGCCATTTCTGGAAAACATTTTTCCAGAAGATATTTTCCAGGAAAATGACAATATTTTCTGGTATTCGGTTAAAACCTGAAAATGTTTCGGAAAATATTTTCCGGTGTTCAGTAAGAAAAATATTTTCTTCTCACCAGATTGACGAGCGCGAGCGTCAAGCTTGAGGCTCACGGATCGACGGCGTGAGCTTGAGATCGAGCTTGAGCTTGAGGTTCACCCAGTGACGACCGACAACTAGCCAAAGAAAAAGAAGATGGGAAACAAAAAAAAAAAAAGAAAAAGAAAAGGAAATTAAAATAATTCGAATAAAAAAGAAAAATACAATTTAAAAATAATTTGAATAAAAAGAAAAGAAGAAGAATGAAGGGGAGGAGGAAGTGGGGATTTGTAGAGATGTGAGATAAGAGAGATCAGTGAGGAAAATGTTTTCTACTTTTCAAAAGTGGAAAACATTTTCCCTAATTAGAAGACTTTTTCCCTTTCATGGAAAACATTTCTCTCAGAAATTCATTTTCCGTAAAACAAACGCCTGGAAAATCCGAAAAACATTTTCCCGCAAAACATTTTTCGCGAAACGAACGGAGATGCATTTGTTTCGTGGAAAATATTTTTCTCTTTTTCTAACTTTTTATTCGCTTAAAAGAATGAGTCAATGGAACCGGGGCTTAAGTCTTAAAAAGTCACTTTCTTTTTGGAAAGTCGGAAAACATACTTTAAATATAACTAGGTATCGGCGCCTAAGCCTAAAAACTCTATGCTTGGGAATGGAAAATTCAACGTTAATAACTTCCTTCTTAAAAAGCATTTTCCTTTATTATAAAGTTTCCATGAGACAAACGTACCGTTAAATTACAAGTTTTTATAAATTACTAATATTAATTGAAGCCTCTTACAAACTTCTTTTCGTCTTTCCAATTTAATTACCATTTACAATTCTAGTGGCGCCACTTATGACTATTTTTGCGATCGTCTCGGAATTAGCAATTTTTGCAAAATCTCATCAACTTTTTTGTTCCAAAATTCGCCAGCATTCCCCACCCGTCAATCCTTAAATAAAATCGACAATTCCAATTCGAGTTACCGACTGAATTTTTTTTCATCAAACTTACCAATTCATCTTAGTCTACCAATTTTTCAACAGATCGATTCATGAAATCGTGGGGGTGTTCACTGTTCACCGTTCGTTGCTGAGGGATTCAAATCCATTTGGATCGGGACGGGCAGCGAGTGGGCATTAATACGCATGACGTGGCGGCTAGCCAGGCGAGCCGGCCCAAAATCTGGGGCCGTCAGGCGGTTCGGCGCCCGAGCAGAGCCCAAAGCATCTATAAATGCAGCCGGACCGATTCCGTTCCGTTCCTTTCCTTCCTCCCTCGCTCTCTCCCCCGCTGGGATCTCATTTTCTCTCTCTAGAGAGAGAGAGAGAGAGATGGCGAAGGCGCGCAAGGCCAAGAACACCAACGACGACTCGAAGCCCGACAATCCCGGCGCCGTCGTCCGCCACCAGAAGCTCTGCCTCTCCGTCGACCTCCCCAACCGGAGAATCTACGGGTGACTATCCCTCTCTCTCTCTCTCTCTCTCTGTCTCGCGTTTGAAATCGCGAGCGCTCGCTCGGAACCGTTCTCTCTCTCCGCCTCAATCCGCGACTTGCGATTGCGCCTCCGGAGTGCGAGCGAGCGAGCGAGCGGCTTCCGATCGCCGCCGCATTTTGGACGCTTCCGCCCGCCGTGCGCGCGTGGCGCGGCGTGGCGGTCGAGTGTGTCGGAGTAGCTCGAGTCGTTCCTTCCGATTGTTTTTTCCTCGTTTCCGGTTAATCGACCGAGGAGGAGCTCTTGTAGTGTTTTGTGACCTGAACGCACGTCGTCTGGAGTTAAGAGTTTCTTGCTCGGCGCGTGCCGGAATTGCGCGGTTTCGTTTGCGCGGCTCGTCCTGTGGAGTCGGATGTTGATCGTCTGTTGATTGTGCTGATTTGTGTGTTAGTTTTGGCTCGTCGAGGAATTTATAAGATACTCAAGGCCTCGATGCTTGCAAAAACCCATCAACTTCGTTCTGGCATGTCTACTATCACTCGAGAAGAGTCCAGTATACTCTCTCCACACCCAACGGCCGTGTTTCTTTAGTTCAATTTCCCGGCTGGCGAAAATTGTATGTTATTATGGTGTATCTTCTCCTAATAATCGGAAAAAGAGACCGTCTTCATTGCGTCTCTATGTTTTTTGTCCCGATGCAATGACTGCACCTGATGTGTTTTTGAAAGAATTTTAAGTCAACTCGGCTTTTATGCACTTCAAATTAATGCTTGTCTTTTCGGAGTAGCTTGATGTTTGGGTGGCTTCATCGGCAATTTTTCATATGCATTTTCGTAGGTATACGGAGCTAGAAATTGCAGTTCCAGATATTGGAATAGTGGGATTACATGCTGAAAATCTGGGGATCTCTAGTGTTTTGGTTGATGGGGAGCCTTCTGAGTATGAATACTATCCCCACTCTCAGAATTTAGATAATGAGAGAAGATGGAGCTCCGTCAAGTCTCCTGCTTGTGCTGCTGATGTTGCTGGGTCTTTGTATCTATCAGCTCTGGAGAGGGAATTGGTCCCAAACTTATTAATTAACTGCTGTAAGGGTTTCAAGGTGGAAAATGAATCGCAGGAGCAATTGGCGTTAGAGAATGCTTCACAGTCATCTGGCGAGGTCAAGCAGGTAATCTGAGTCAGCTTTTAAATGATGAGAGGCTGCTGGATTTGATCTGAGTTGAAGAGTGAACTTACTTGCTTGAGTTTTGCCCAATGAACTGCCGTTCGAGGAAAATATGCTAAAACAAGTAGTATTTTAAGATCAGCTATTCAAGCTTCTATTTCTACACTGAACGGACAGTAATACAAAGTCTTGCTTATGCTTCCTACATTCGTACTTAGAAGAGTGTTGATTAGCTGCTGGCAGACCTTAAGTACCCCCTTTTGCTTATTACACTTCTGTTTCTAGTGGGAGTGATGGTTTCTATTGTTCATTGCCTTGGATTCATGAGTTTACACAAAGAAATTATTGTGTATGGCATGGTCAATATGTTTTCATGAGGTAAGCTTCTGTTGGTTCTTATGTAGGTTGATGTTTTATGCAGAATGTAAAGCTGGTGCGAATTGAGTATTGGGTGGACAAAGCAGAGACGGGCATTCATTTTGAGGATAATATTCTTCACACTGATAACCAGATCAGGCGGGCTCGTTGTTGGTTTCCCTGTATGGATGAGAACTCACAGCAATGCTGGTATTATACGATGGCAACTTTTGTAATCATAGAGGATTAATCTGGGCTTGTTGCCTTTCTGAAGGTTATTCAGTTATTCTTTTATATAGAAGAATATAAGAATTTGGGTTTATTCTGTTACTTTGTTCAGCTATGATTTGGAATTCACAGTGGCCCATGATCTCGTCGCTGTCAGCACTGGGAAGTTGCTATATCAGGTGAGAGGAGAAGATAAACAATCTAGTGTAACACACATAAGATTTGTTAGCATAATTCTGCTGCTGAAATGCAGGCGATAATCGTGACAGTATGATGCACAAACTCATGTCTATGTCAAATAACTGATTCAAGTGGTTGGATGTGTGATGTCTTTCTATAGTCTTTTCTTTGCTGATGTATCAATGTTTGGTGAGTCTCTCTCTTCCGGGGAGAATTGGGACATAACGTGATACATTTCGACATGCCTTTAGTTTTATAAAATTGTTTGGTTGAGCCAATCTGTGAGCTTCGACCTAAGTGTATGGTCAGTATTATACATCATTTTGAGGAAATATTTGTGGAAAGCTATTCTTTCTGGCTCTTTTCTTTCCCCCCTTTATCCTGTCATCATCCATTTAGATGTTAGTGAAGTGATGAAGCAGATTCTCTCTCTCTCTCTCTCTCTCTCTCTCTCTCTCTCTCTCTCTGTGAGAAGTGACAGTCATATGTTGAAGTTATTTTGAATATTGTCACTGACTTAAATGACATGCATGGAATTCAGTGTAAACCTAAACTTGATTGGTGGTAGTTTATTCTAATAGATGATTTACTTGACTATTTTTGTATGGGTGATTAACCAAGGCCTGACATGAGGCCATGAATCCTACTAGCATCCGGGGCATACGATGTCATTGCTAGTATTTATAACTTCTTTTCCTCTTATCTTTTTAATTCATTTTGTAGGAGTAAAGGATGAATATGATATGAACACTGATGTCTAGTTAAGCCATTTTATAATTCTTGAAATGATTTCACTATGAGCTATCTTATGCAATATGATCTTTTCATTTATCCACGAGCATGTCATGTGTATGTTTGTTAGATTTCTAATGATAGATAAGCCCTATATAACGGTGATATTTTGACTTCTGTTTGGTCGGTTAATAATTCTGCAGTACTCAGCTTGAGCTTCTTAGGAAGCAATATCTTGTTGTTTTCCAGTTGATCATTGCTGGTTGTGTGATATTCTGCGCATGCTTTGCAGGTTTTGAGCAAGGATGATCCTCCTCGCAAGACTTATGCATACAGGTTAGATGTTCCAGTTAGCGCTTGGTGGATATCCTTGGTGGTTGCGCCACTTGAAATCTTTCCAGACCCCCAGAATTGTCTCATCTCACACATGTGTTTGCCTGCTTATCAGTCCAAGCTACAAAATACCGTGGCATTTTTTTATAGTGCTTTCAGGTTTGCCCACCAACATAGATTGCATTGGAAATTGACTTAAAAGTTTGCTGGATTTTGCTGCATTCTATAGCATTGTTTATTGACGTACAATCCATTTTTAGCAGCCATTACGAGGAGTACCTTGGAGAGAAATTTCCATTTGGATCATACAAGCAAATTTTTATTGCACCTGAGATGGCAGTGTCATCATCGAGCTTAGGGGCCTCAATGAGCATATTTAGTTCCCAAGTTTTGTATGATGAGAATATCATTGACAAGGTTTGGCTCTATGACATGAGTGTGGTTTTGCCTTTATGTAAGCTTAGAAAAATGTGCATTTGCGCGAACACCCAATGCTTGGGAGACCTTGAGAGTATGGAATAGGTAGTGCTAATATTGCGATGGTACCCTTAGACATATGTGTACACAGAGAAGTGACAAGGTAGTAATATTTGCTATCCTCCGAAGAAGATTTTTTTACTTGCCCATGCTCTTTAGAGCAAAGGTATTTTAAACTATTTGACCATCTCCCTATTCTGTGATGCTTTCTCGAGTCTTTGGCATCCACTGGTTGCACCTTCCTTGAGCTACCAAGACCTCAAAGCATCCATGTTGCCAACCAACTTGATAGTGTTTAAGAAGTTCCTCTCCAGCAATTCTTGTTCAGTGTCCTACACCATGCAAGCTTCTAAAGCAACATGACACCCTGATGACTATGCTATCTTCTCTTATCAGCATTTTCTCGTTCTTTCTCTCTTGCCTAAATCCCTGATGCTTTTAAGTCTGTTACTGTGATTGAAAGATGCGAACTCCTTGATTCCCATATTCTTACATGCCAAACTGAAGTTTCTTTTTATATTGCTTGCTACTCTTTTGTAGTCTGCATATATGAACGTTCAGTATGCTATCTAGTAGCTTCAGTTGTTCAAATTAAAATTTTTTCCTGTCATGGCTTGTTTCCATGTCATGGGGCTTGTTCTCTTAAGTTTGCAAATTCTATGAATGACTCTACTGCTTTTTCACCCCCAAATTGCCTTCAAGTCATGAAGAAGTTATCATACTTTGCAAACGAAGTGTAGTTAGAAAGAAATCTAATGTTTTAATTTTCTCACTGAAAAGTTGCTTTCCTGTTTCTAAAAGTTAGGTTAGTGATGGCAGACATTAATTTTGTTGTTACAGACCATTGACACAAGGATTAAACTAGCTTATGCCCTTGCAAGACAGTGGTTTGGTGTATATATCACCCCAGCTGGCCCAGATGATGGTAAGCGGCTTGAATTTCTTTTGTTCGGTCCTTTCTTCCTATTGGTAGTTTCTATCGGTAGTTTCTATCCTCCATGTCTTTTGACGGAACTACCACACTAGATTCCATTTGCAGTAACACGTGTTTCTTCCGGTTTGCAGAATGGTTGTTGGATGGTCTTGCTGGTTTTCTTACAGACTCCTATATCAAGAAATATTTGGGAAACAATGAGGCACGATATCGGCGATTCAAGGTTCGTAATTTGTTTGAGCATACCTCATTTTGTTCAGAAAGGCATTTCATTCTGCATAATGTGATGCATTCAAGTAAATGCAAAGAGGTTCAAGGTTTGTCATTTATTTGAGCATGCCTCATTTTGTTCAGAAAGACATATTTCATTCTGCATAATGTGATGCATTCAAGTAAATGCAACTCTTAAAAGCTCCAATCGAATAATAAAATTGGATATCCTCTTTGGGCTAAATTTTTATAACATCTGTTGCTTTTGTATACTTAGATTCCCAAATTTCTTGTTGCCCATGTGCTTTTTTTTACATGTTTGTATTCACGTATGTTTGTGATATGATCTGATACATAATTGGAAAATGATCTTTGGTATCTGACAGTCCATTGTCTAATGCTTTTTTCTATTTTATAATAAGGCATCTTGTGACAATGATTGGAAGTTAGTTTGAGGAGCCTTGTCACTTGGTATCCATGTTTAAAAATTTAGGGTTTCTGTATAGGATTGTCTGCCTGTGGCTTTTAGGGGAATATGTATGTTATTGACTTTTCTTTGCTTCTTTCTAGCCCACATTGTGGCTGTGCAAACACATGTATCCTTTTTGAGCTATTATAGCTCCGGTAAGATGTACTGACTTGTGTTCATATTGAAAGGTTAGGGTTTGGGTTGGGGGCTAGAATGGATTAGTAGAAGTTAAGACATATACTGACTTATGTTCATATTGTCTGATGTGTTGTTACGCTTGTTAATATATCTTTATATTGGCCGTAAAATCACAGTCAGGTGGACACTAATATTGTCATCATCAACCTTGTCATCTTTTAGACCCCAGAAAAAAATGTCATCTTTCTTCTAATTAATTGAATGCTTTTCAACGTCACCGGAATGCTTATTTTGCCAAAATGCAGGCAAATTGTGCAGTTTGCAAGGCAGATGACAGTGGTGCAACTACTTTAAGCTCCTCTGGTTCTTGTAAGGATCTGTATGGGACCCAGTCTCTTGGTTTATATGGCAAGATAAGATCATGGAAGTCTGTAAGTTGACATCGATGCAATTTTCTTTCTTGTGACAATTGTTAATTATCTACGGTCTTGCGTCTTTTGGGTAATATGACCACTATTTAATTTTTTGGAAGGTTGCAGTCCTCCAGATGTTGGAAAAGCAGATGGGACCTGAATCTTTCTGTAAGGTAAGCGTTCTAGCTGCCTTTTTACTTTTTGCACTAGAGAGTGCGATATTATGTATAGGGATGCTTGTCCAATAATGGCGAGGTAGTTTGTATCATTTATTAAACAGTTGGTTGACTGTTTGCCGTTACTGTGAGTCATGGCTGCAGTTTCTTGTTTTGATATTAGTAAATTTCCAAAGTGTTTCTTCTAAAGTGTACCCTGATTTCATTCAGTGTTTGCCTATGTTCCACATAGGAAATACCAAACCAAATGGTTCTTATTTGATCCTGTACCCCTTGTACTTCTCGTCAAAATCCTTGGCTCCCTTACTTGAACTTGGCGCACAAGGATGAGTGTCCTTGTTGACATGGCAAAACACAGATCATGGCATGAGATTGGTGTGAGGCTTATCAGATGAGCATGGGAATGGCTTGTTACGACGAACAGTTTGTTGATTTGCACAAGGTGTTGGACAGTCTCTCTGGGGGAGAGAGATACATTGCTGCGACCTTTTTGCTATAGTCGAGCCATGTGCCATTTTCTAGTTTTTTAACAATCAACTTTTGTCAGAGCTCACACTATGTTTATCCTTTTTTATCAATATGTTAATCTCAATGTCTTTTAACCTAGTTTGTCACAGCTTTACTAGTATGTCATAGAATGGGGATTACTTGAAGTTTAAGGCAAAATGGTCCACTAGAATTGTTTTCATGGAAAGTTTCAGTGCAATTCATCCTTTAACATATTACCATTCAAGAGGTTTGTACCTTGAAGAAGAATCAATAGGAAGACATGTTTCCTTGCACCAAATGTTTATTTAACTTAAATTTGGCTGAATCTTTCTTTTAAGCAGAGAGATCTGATTTATGTTCTGTATGTTCTTCATAATGTCTTCTAAATTTAAGTTGTTAGTAGTCATGAATGTCACTGAACTGTACTTTGTATACGTTTTTCTCGGGAAATGTAAATTGTGATCCTTTTTATCTTTCTTTCCGATATACAGATGTTACAGGCTATTGTTGCTCGTGGTCTAGATGCAACCCAGCCTTCAAGAACTTTGAGCACGAAAGAGGTGATAGCCTTTTAGCAGTATTATTGTGCCTTGTCTCTTGCAGATTCGATTAATCTCAATATTCTGAAATGTCATGTGAATAAAATATGCAGTTCAGGCATTTTGCGAATAAGGTCGGAAATCTAGAGCGGCCATTTCTTAAAGAATTTTTTCCCAGATGGGTGGGATTGTGTGGATGTCCAGTGCTAAGGTGTGATTTACAAAAGTTCCGTTATGTTGGTCCTTGTACCTCTAATGCATTTAACTGATTCCATGTTCATATCCTAAGGATGGGGTTTTCCTACAACAAGAGGAAGAATATGATCGAGTTGGCCGTTTTGAGGAGTTGTACAGCTAGACCTGATGCAGAACCCCCTAACACTAATGCTGAGTCTGAAGCTCGAGAGGCTGAGGTAGGATGGCCTGGCATGATGAGCATCAGGGTTAACGAACTGGATGGCATGTATGACCATCCCATTCTTCCAATGGCTGGGGACAGTTGGCAGTTGTTGGAAATTCAATGCCATTCGAAACTTGCTGCACGGCGTTTCCTGAAGCCTAAAAAGGGTTCAAAAGCTGATGGATCAGATGATAATGGTGATGCAGCACTAGATGCTCGTTCCAGGTTTGTCAATAATGGCCGTTTATACCTGCACACACATTTGTGCCTGCTTGTGCGCTCACAAAATCACATTAATTGCTCTTTGAGGACATATGTTCATTCCTTTGGCAGTTCTGAATCGCCCCTACTATGGATTAGGGCAGATGCGGAGATGGAATATATTGCTGAAATTCATTTCAATCAACCTGTGCAAATGTGGGTAAGGATTTGATTAGCATAGGGATGCTTTCATGTTCTGTTATGTTCTGTCGGTGATGGTCATCCTGTTAGCATATATCGTGCATGTTGAGGCATATAAAAGGGTTGACTGCTCAGGTTGTTTATCATCTTTCTTCCTTATGAATGTACCTCTTTAGATGTGCATGCGTGCTCTTATGAGGCCTGAGTGTCCATGGAGCTCAGTTATCAGCCACATGGTTTCAGGGTGACTGCACGAAAACTGCCAATGAAAAAGGTGTAGGATAATGATATTCCATTCATTTAAGTAGACCTCGATATTGATTAAACTTAAGTGACTCCCAATCTCTCTCTCTCTCTCTCTCTCTCCATGTGTTTGTACTTCTGTATGAATGCACACACACAGCAACCCAGCCCCAAAACACCCCCATTACTGTCCTGATAATTCTTTGGTATAGATACGAGTCAAAATGACGAAATGGATATTCTTACCATTTCTGATGAGGCTGTTTCAGTTGTTTTGATTTCCTCGTAGATCATTATTGATATTGTTGGTATGTGTGATCAGGTCAATCAGTTAGAGAAAGACAAGGATGTTGTTGCTCAGGCACAGGCTATTGCAACTTTAGCAGCCCTCCCGGAGTGTTCTTTTGCTATTGTAAATGCTCTAAATAATTTCCTGTGTGACTCCAAGGTAAACCATTTATACACATCCATACTGCACATGATTACTATTGTTAGGTTCATTGCAATAAAGCAGTTCGTTTGCTTTCTCAAGGCCTTCTGGAGAGTTCGAATTGAGGCAGCTTTTGCTTTGGCTACTACAGCATCGGAGGTACTAAAGCTTTCACCCTAAAATCTGTTGGATAATTCAGTTGATTTTATGATTCTCTCAAAATGACTTTCTGCGAAATTCCTTAAATTGTTAATGCCAATTTTTATGAGAGATTGCTGATGGACAAGCCATGCTCATTTAATGAAACGCTAGTCTGTTAATTCAAGCTTGAGCGGGATTCTAGGTTTTATTGTTTTCTATTTTTAATGCTGGTTAGTCTGATGCTTTTTCCCTGATTCTCTGGGTTTGCAATTGGAGACCCTGATAGGCTTCTCTTTTCATAAATGGGCCATTGTTCCATGTACTTGCAGGATACTGATTGGGCTGGTCTACTACATTTAGTGAAGTTTTACAAGAGCCGGAGGTTTGATGCCAATATTGGGCTTCCCAAGTAAGTTCACTTATTTAAGTGTTTATATTAGTGGATTTGTCAACTCAATTCTGATTTAGAAGACTCTCCTCATGCTAGGCCAAATGACTTCCGCGATATTCCCGAGTACTTTGTTCTTGAGGTAATGCATCGAGGTAGGATCACATTAAGTTGTCTGTGATCATGTGATGTTGCCAGTCTCTCTTTCTCTCTCTTTTTAAATAATTTACTTTTCTTGGAGCTGCTGTCTTCCTCCATTAGTTGCTCCCTGTGGAATTATGCATCTTTAGCTTTTTGTTACTTGGGCAATGGAAAATGTGAATAATGGCTAATAAATGCATTTAGTCCAATTTGTGCGTAAATTTCCAGAAAAATTCGACTGCTTCCTGAATAAACTTCTTATTCCTTGGCTTTATATCCCTGGCATATGACTCTAGGTCTCTGTAATAATGATGCATCAGGTACTTTTTCTGTGAAAGTTGTGGCCACATTGACATTAGTTCTGTTTTTGGAGAGTGAGGATTTTGCTGGGAAGTCTCTTGCTATTTGATGTTTCCACTGAAAGCAGCTGCATCGATTTTATCTTGAATATGGCGTGGATTGATGCATTTTGGAATGATTGTAATTGCAGAAGGCAATCCTTTGATAATTTTGTTGGTGAGAACATGGGATCTGGAATGTACTCCTTAATATCAAGTGTTGAATTACACAAATATACAATGTTGACCTTTGGTTCAGGCAGAGGGGGGGCAATGCAATTTTTCATGAACTAACAGAGGACAAGTGTCAAGTCATGTCTTCTGTACTTTGATCTAAATGAGGAGTTGCAAATATTTCAAAATTTCTATGCATCAGAATACTAATTGTTGCTTTATGTAGCTTGATGAGAGCAATGTTCCAAATTTATTTGAATAACTCGAGCATTTAACTGTACTTTCCTTGGTGTTCTCCCTTTCCCCCTTTGTTTGCCGGCCTTTGATCACAATGATTTAATTGATTCATATGCATGTATTTTCTCAAAAAATCAAAATAAAAAAATAAAAAAATCAAAACCTCATCAAAGTTACGTATAGTGCATATAAAGATCCAGGTTATGTAAAACGGTTTCCAATCTTCAAGAACACATTTATTGACTCCCCCCTCTTCTTGGTTTATATTTGTCTGGATTTTGTACTGGATCATTTCAGCAAATGGAGAACTCTTTATCCTCTTAAGGTGTCCCCTTTGTTAGATACGTTGGGTAATGACACTGACACCATTGCTGACTTTCTTAAAAATTACACATCCAGTGGATGAGTGTTAAGATCCTAAGTAGAGGTTCTGCCTCTTGTCCCGACTAATAAATTCATCCTTTTCTCCTTGTGGTAGCATTTTCGTAATTCTATAACTCCTCTTTTTAATAGTACAATGATATAGCTTTTGTTGACATGAATTAGTATCACATTACATCAGCGAGGCTTAATCCTTCCTAATCAATTAATTGTACTCCTCTTTTTGTGAATCTGGGTTTTATTTTAAGGCCATGAGGCATTCTTGTTTACACCTATGGGATTTTATGTTGCAAAGATCAAAGACTATTTAAGTTAACTTATCTTTTTTTATATAGATTCCAATTGCTTCCGACATATGGATAAAGAATTTGAGTCATTTGCGATGGAATCAAATTAACTCTTATTAAGTCCAATCCAGCTAACTAAAAGTCATTCCCTGTTACTGTTGGTTAAATTCTTCTTAAGTGCTTATTCTTAAATATTATAGAGCTAATTTGCAGAACTAGATATCATGAGTTAAGTTAAAGGTTGTTTCTCTTCATGTTTGGAACTCATGGCTTGGAATTTGCAAGCTTCTCATTTTAATATATGCAGAAAAAGCGAGAGTAGGATGGAATAAAAACTGGTAATGAGGATTTTTTGAGAGAGAGAGAGGCAGCTGTGAGGTGGGGTGAGCCAGAAGAAGAAGATTAAAATGAAAACCATTGCATTCCTACCACTAATCAGCGGTTCAAATCACATGCTAATATAGAGTGACTGGGAGATAGAGAAGGGGGGTTCAGGGATGGCTGGAAAACCAAATGGAAAAGTTAGAAGGCCTGTGCCACTATACCCAATTCAGCTTTATGAATTGAAGCAAAATGCCACCAATGTTCTCTCAATTTACACTACTGTCACTGGAGAAAGGAAAAATCCATGGACTTAAGGGGCTTTTTATATAGTTATCGGATATTGGTAGTGGGAGTCTTCTGAAAATTGTGCAGTGAAACTGATATAATTGTGCATCGTGTTTTGTATGTTTGATGAACAATAATACAAGTCTCCTATGAAGATTAAACCTGAATTAGCTATGTGTCACATGAAGAGTCTTAATGTCCTTAGATGTTCAAGTTCTTGAGGATATTTTTCTTTTTCAAAGCATCCTGTTTGGGCATATTTGGAAGTCATGATAATTAAGTGCTTTATTGACATGTGACATCAGTGGCTCCTTTTATCCATTTTGTACGCACTATAATTCTTTCAGGCAATTCCACATGCTGTGGCTATGGTTAGAGGTGCAGATGGAAAAAGTCCAAGAGAAGCTGTCGAATTTGTTTTGCAACTTCTGAAGGTAGAGGTTTGCTTGCCTTTACACAACCAATCAACATTGTTTCGTGACTATTATTACAATTGATGGTCTTATATGACGATAATTGTTGTCTACTGAAATTGAAGTTTTTGGGCTTTTTTTCCAGAGCTGTACAAAAGCTCGATTAGTCATCCTCTCTTTTTTACTCTTTACACCAGTGTTACCTGAAATTACAGTTTAAGGAATGCTACATAAGAGAGCTAAGATACTGTTGCAGCATGTTCTGAAAATGGAGGTTGTACATCATCATAGTCTTGCTAGAATTCATATGGTGTGTTACCTTCTGTTGCACTCATAAACTATGAGTAGTCTCTATGGCAGTGCTTGGTCTTGTGCCAGTGTTAATCCTAGGTATCAGTATATCCTTCATCTATGCTGTCTTTTGAGTAGTGAGAGGGAAGTAACTTGTTTAGCCTCAGGGCTTCTGTTGATTTCTCACTTTGTCCTTGCCACTCTGCTTTGGATCTTGGGAAGATTATACCTATGGCATGTGTAACTTTTCTTCATCCTGCCTTTATGAAATGAATGTTAACTACATAAAGTGATTTTGGTGCTTTTTTACTATGGGTTAACAGTATAATGACAACAATGGCAACATTTATTCTGACGTGTTCTGGCTTGCAACTTTGGTCCAATCAATTGGCGAGCTTGAATTTGGGCAACAGGTTTGGTAGTCTTGTCTTGCTATATGCTCTGATCAGTATTTAATATTCACTTTAGTTCTTTCCTCGTACTTGACATATAGTGACTTGAATATATTGTTTGAATATAGACTCATCTCTTTGTGAATCTCGTATGTAAGTTGAGTATTTGAGCTACGATATAAGGATGCTCGTGAAAAGCTTAATCCAATAACCCCAACCCCCCAAAAAAAAAAAAAAAACAAAGAACATCAAAAAAAAAAAAAAAAACCGCAGGGATAAAATGGAAAGAGTAGATGCTTAGGCTGTGCTAATCGTTAGTCAAACTGTTGAAAGCATGATTTGAATTAGCAACACTGTCATTGAAAAGCATGCCTATGGAAAGGACTTGGTGTAAATTGCTAGAGAAGTCTTCCAATGTCTGGTTTGCATTAGAGTGCATAAATGCCACAATAAAGTCTAATTGCACTGGAAGATGTTTTGCGTTGTTCATTGGTTATAGCACTTTAAGAGCATGTTATGTGACTTCCCTGATGCCTCACTTAGTAAGGCTGACTTATGGAGGTTTAATTGCTGGGATTTTATGGCAGACTATTCTCCTCTTATCATCACTTCTCAAGCGCATTGACCGGCTTTTGCAATTTGACAGGTGATCCATTTGTTGTTGTACCATTAACTCTTACTATGACTTTGTGATTTGAGATTCTATGTGATTGGATATGTCATACACAGGCTCATGCCTAGCTATAATGGGATCTTGACTGTCAGCTGCATCAGGACATTGACACAGATAGCACTGAAATTCTCTGCATTAATCCCTCTTGTAAGTTGCCATACTATAACTGATGATCCACTTAATTGTAAATTATTCATGACTCATGTTTGGGTGTCAATACTTGATGCAGGATCGAATCTTTGATCTAATTAAGCCTTTCAGGAATCTGAAGTCATTGTGGCAAGTCAGAGTTGAAGCAAGCAGGGCTCTTCTTGATCTTGAGTTCCAGTACAAAGGCCTTAATGCAGCACTGTCACTGTTTATTGAATTTTTAGAGGAAGAACCATCCTTAAGAGGTTGTAATATTATCAAATCAATGGACTTGACAAATCATTTGGTATTTCTATGTAACAATTTTTATTTTCCTTCCTTAGTAATGCTTTCCTAATAAGGTTTCTTTAATCCTTGACTGCAGGTCAGACCAAATTAGGCATGCACGCTATGCGGTTGTGTCAGATGAGGGGGGCAACTGATTCAGCTGATGACATTCAAAGCATAGTAACACTTTTGGCTTTGCTGCGTATGCTTGAAGGCCGTCTAGCTTTTAACAATGTCTTTCTTCGGCACTACTTGTTCTGCATCTTACAGATCTTTGCAGGAAGGTAAGATCACTGCCACTACTGTGATTCAGGACAAATATAGGGATAATCTATTGAAGTTGGCATGAGACGCTGCATGTAGTTAGTTGCGGAATCTGAGTGATGGCAGAAAAGTTGCTTTCAAGTATTCATGCTGTGTGTCAATTTAGAATGAAAAGAGAAGTTCTCTTTTGATTGGTGAAATTGATAAACTTTTGTCATAGGTTTTTGTGGTTGTGATAATTGGTTTCATAGTTCAGATGGGATTGTAATTCTGAGCCCTTCTTTTTTTAGATCCCCTACACTTTATGGAGTCCCCCGGGATAAAACATTTCATACAGGTGATCCTGAGGCTTGTAGTGAACAAGAGATTATTGTTCCCTGTTTTACCACTGAAGCAAAGCCTCTAGAAACTCCTGTCATCATCACCGACCAGTCACCTGAAGATGTGGCCATCATTGAAGTTCCGAAAGAGGCAGATACTGTTTCAAGTAGTCATGAACGGAAGAAACCGGTTGTTAAGATCAAAGTTAAACACTCGACTGCCACCAGTAAAGGAGACGAAACAGGAAATCAGTCTGCTGCCGAAAAATCTCAGGGCAGGAATAACGGCCCAGATCATGCTGCTAGCAGTTCAGTGTCAGTGGATGCACCTCAAAAGAATTTCACTGAAGCTGTCAGCATTAGCAATCATAATCTTGAAGAGGTCAATTCGTGTCAAAATCCTGGTTCACGTGTGACTGCTAGCATTGGTAGCGCTAAGTTGGCTAGTGAGGGCGATGATCTGGGGAAGGAACTCCAATGCACTGCTGATTCGGGTAACATGTTGGTGCACCCTCGGCTCCTTGGAGACACTGATTTAGGTGCCGATGCACTTAAGTATGCAAGTCTCCAAAGTCTTTCAGCAGCTACAGTAAATGATAGTTCAATGGCTTTAGGTGACTCTCCTCATAGGAAAGAAAAGAAGGCGAAGAGTGACAAAGACAAGAAACGGAGGCGAGAAGACCGTAAAGGACACAAGGAAGACTCGGAGTACTTGGAGCGTAAGCGCTTGAAGAAGGAGAAAAAACGGAAAGAGAAGGAACTGGCCAAGCTTTTGAATTGCGAGCCTTCAAAGACTTCAATGGAGTTGCCAAGTAGAAGCAAAGACCCCGGAATCAAGGAACCTGAGTTCAAATCGGTGACTGTGCAAGCAAAAACAAACGAAGTGGGCAGCTCTAACATGTTGGTTACGAAGGTTGAGGCCAGGGCTGAGACACCGGAGGCCAGCACCGCTCCAAAATTTCGAATTAAAATAAAGAGCAAGCCGCTGAACAGATGATAGGAGGTTTTCCCCCTTTCGGCCTCGATGTGCTAGAAGAGTGTATGTAATTGAACAAATCTTAGACCGATCATGTCTGGCGGTGTGTAGCATACTATACTTTTGCGCTATTGCTTAGATCGATCCAGTCAGTCTCTGCACTCTTCTTGGCTTTTCAGCTAAGCTTTCCAGCAAGTTCCTGCGGAGTTGTATCGGATATGTGCTTCCATTTCGTGAGTCATCAATGAGTGTTGAAACGGTAGCGTCACGGCGCCTGCACATGCATATGCAGTTCTTCAGTTGTCTCAGTTCCTAAGGTCATGGTGATTTCGAAGCATGCACGGACGTGTTCATGGGGGGCCCAATGGGCAATCTTTTGAGAATTCTGGTCACGAGCCCGAGGAGCGCGGCTCGTTTTCCCCGAAGACATGAATCGCGGGTTAGGTCGAATTCTGCAACCCTGGTGACAATTCGAACAGGACGGTCGTGTGTTATGCCGCATAGATATTTTACTTGGGATGACACGAATCACCCACACGAGCACGTCGCTTCTAACAGGGACGATCCGACACATCCCTAAAACGGAGAGATCGGGGATGATTCTCAATTCGAATTTTTGGATCCCCACCTCAAAATCCCTTGCTTCTGGATCTGGAAGGGGATGTCTTATGCTCAAAACTGTTTTGACAGTCATCTTTTACACTGTTTTGTACAAAGGTCTCGTCCCTCTCGAGTACCCATTCTTCCTGTTCGAGTCAGCCCCTGGGGAGGAGCCAGAGTCAAAAAGAGCGGCTACTTTCTGCAGGGACAGTTTGTCGGGTCATCCTAAAGACTCCTCACTTTCTCCCTTAAATTTGTTTTGCTTAGAGCTCGGTTCCGTGAGCTATCGAATTTGAAATCACCTAGGATCCGTCATGAATCATCACTTCAGCATTTCCTCTCTCCTCCTCCTCCTCCTCCACCCCCCTTCATGATATATGAAAGCGCATTCTAAAAGCTATTTCTATTTTCTAGTTATTTCCCGTGACAGATCTCTTGATAAATCTCAAAAATTAAAATTGATAAAAGTTACAGTTATTTCAGAAATTTGGCCAATAAAATAGTGGAATGATTTCTAATGCCGCACATCATCATATATGATTTTGATATGTGTATTTAAGCAAGGAAAACATGCATAATTTTGTGTCAAATATAATGTGTAGATTCTTACCTATACATTATATTTTGATATATGTGAGTATGAATAAATAATTGTGATCATTGTTCAGACTTTTCTATGTGACTAAAGGGATAATACTTCGAGAAACTGTGAGACGTGCTTTTAGTAAAGTAAAATTTTTCCTAATAGAGTCTTGCGCTTTGAGTGATTCTATTTATTATATAATCCATTCTAGAAATCCGATACTTAGACCCGGCGCATTGGTTGTGAAACACGTGCCAGAGGCCTGATCCGTTGGACTAATGGACGTGCCAGAACTTCCATCTTCTTGGCTTTTGCGACGTCCTTAGTACGAATGCTCACAGAAAGACTTCTTGTTTTGTTTTGTTTTGTTTTTTTTTGTGGCCAACAGGCAAACTCCCGTAAAAAGCTATGAAACCCTAGAAGATTGATGAGGCCGCAGCCCTTTCGCTTTATCAATTCACTATCGTACTTTAACATCTACTTCACTGGAATATGGCCCCCCTATAAAACACTGATTTTTCTAGGAAGTTCTATCAAACCCAACACAGCTCAAGAGCGTTCTCCTTCAGCTATTCTTCTCTAGTCAACATGATCGTGGTGCATCAGTCAGTCCTACTGCCCAACTCTAGCACATATGCGCTTGAAAATTAGTGTGCATATATGTTATCCTTTGTGGCTTGGATTTTATACCTAAATCAATCAAGTTTGATTCTAGACTTCTTAGTTCATCTTGTTGTAGGGAGACTCGATACATTGCTTATTGCTTTCCATGGAGCAATGGTTCTAACTTAGCGAAAGAGATGATTGAAACATTATCGAATGTGTTATAGTGTTCTTGGAAGTGTTAGGGGATACGTGTGACTTAGGGCTATTGATATACGTCGGCTATAGATCAAATTAGATGAAGAGATTCTTTTTTTTTTTTTTAACAAAATGACTGAAAAAGAAATTATCATTAAGCATTATTTCTTCACATATAATATCTAGTTTTCCTTTCCTAATTTATTGAAAGTATTGCTCTCATCGAGATAAATCATCTTCATGATGAGAAGATGTTTTGGGTACCAGTTATGCTAGGTGACATCGATATCTGGAGAAAGCCAATCAAAGTAAAGATTTTTTTCCAAGTTCATCCACTAGGTTGGTGGGGATGCACAGTGGACATTATAAAAAGGATAGTTACACTACATCAGTCATGCAATAGATGCATAAAGTGCATGCTTTCTCACAACTATATCATGCATTTTTTCTCTAAATGAGCATGCATCTCCTAATACCGCAACTTTTCCTTCAGCTGTCAGTCTCTTGAGGATTTATTGGCATCTTATTTTGAAGTTCCATGAAAGGAAAATAAGGAGAGCCCAAGAGATATAGTTTTCACAATTGAGTAGTCATCTCTTGGTTTATAAAACTACAAAACAAGTAGTGAAACTTTAAGCAATGAATTACAGTGTTGACACTATCAAATGAAAATGGACATTGAACTCTGCTTGATAAAACTAGAAAATTGAAATGTGGATATAACAGTTACTTATAAAACGTGGAATGTGTATTTCATCCACTGCTTTAGCAACATAACTGATAATTTTGCAATTTCTACTGCTTAAATATATTTTCTTCATGAAAGGGACTAAGTGACTCATTCCTTGCAGGACTTTTAATGTTATCAAACATGCTCAATCTTCCTGAGTGCTCAATATTTTGATCTTCGACAGTTAATAGAGTCATCGAACAGAACTGAAGTTAATGTCTTCCTAAAATTCCAATGAAGCATGTTGACGATGTCTACTAGAATGACATGAAAAGAAAAACGAGCATCAAGGTCCATAAACTCGGATGTAGCATAAATATTAAGTTTTCTTGGAGCAGCTTAGCAGAAAGTCTGTAATCTATCTCCTTCCCATCATTCCTTCTAAAACATCACCACATCCACAGCAAGAAAGAGAATTCACCACAATATCAAGCAACTTAGGTCTTTTACCGGTTACAACAAGATTCCAAGTAAATCCAAACAGAATGGGATGCAATATCTCGGTTGGTGTAGGCTGATTCCTGAAAAAATTTCCCCTTCTTGACATAGAGAGAAGTGCTTAGAAATTGTCCAATTTAGCGCATATATCGGTCGGTGTAGGCTTCCCATGGCTTGTAAAGCAATTCAAATTCAGTGAACGGATGCTGCAAGAGTTCATGCACTGGTCAGGTGATGACTTCATAGGAATTTGGCAATTTATAGATGCTTGATGCCTTTCATTACTCAAGAAACATAGAACAAAACAAATAACTAGCCAGTCTATTTGAATGCTTCGAATTGTCGGTTGACAATTATATTTATCAAGGGGGAAAATATTGAAGCCGGCACTGACCTCTACTCGGGTGCTTTGAGGATGGTTGAAGTTGTGAAATTCAGATGCATTATCAGCCACTGTCTCATTTGTTTCAGAATAATGCCTCTTCTGATCATAAGAACTTTCTCCTTCAAATTGAACTTGCACATCCGTGTTGGGAACTTCGATGCCGCTTCCTCGATTTCCAGAGTCTTCGCTAGTTCCAATGGAGCAATTGGATGGTAGTCGGTCGTTCATATCGCTCTCTGTCCATTCCTTGCAAGGTCGATCCCCTCTATTGAGTCCTTGAAGCATCATCTTCTCCCTTGTTCTTTGCTTTGCTCTTTCCCTCGCCTTTGCCCTTGACTCTCTCCCCGTAGGGCGAGACACAGTCTTTCTTGATTGTTTGACCTTTCTCTTTTTTGCAATAGTCTCTTGTTGATTATCCTTAGCGATTCTGCCTATTTCAGGCATCACTTCACGCTCCGATCTGGAAGGAACACTCATAATAGGAATGCTTTCGCCGTTCTTCGTCTTCTGAAGGCCTCTAGCTAATTCTTTAATGGCAGGTGTCGACTTCACTAGCAACCACTTGATGGTTTTGCTAGCTTTGTCGAGGCCGAGCATGTCTTGAAGATTGAAGAATTCACGCGCGACTTCAACGGACAACCTCATCCTCCGGTCTCTCATGCCTTGAGCGGTGTTGATCTTGCTGTGCCGATCTTTCTTCGACGACCTCTCCGTCGGAACAACCTGCTCAGCAGTCGCTTCGGGTTTCACTCCGGTGTTGTGTCCGATCGAATCGCCAGCACAGAAGGTTATGGGATCCGTCATTTGGTGATGAGGGTTCAACGGTTGCTGCCCTTGTAACAAGAGATCGTGGTGAATCTGAAGAGAAGTACCATCCTCGTCTTCATCATCGTTGAAAATGGAGGGAGAAGGGAAGCTGTAGAGAGAGAAAGGAAGGTCTTCTTGTCTGAAATCGAAGCTAATGTCATGGAAGATGGGATGCTGAAGGATCGGCCGTTCACTGGAGGATATGAGGTCAATGGTACTGTGGTTTGAGTGAAACATTGCGCATCATCAACTGTGACTGCTGCAAAGACAAAGGACTAGCAGGGTTAGGTTAGAAATTGAAGTTGACACAAGTGCCACATTGATTGAGATGCTTCATCTCTGTCAAAACTCAAGTCACTGCAAGCACAAAAGACACAGCCCGGGAGTTGAGGAGATGGAGTGAAATGCATCTATTATAAAACACAAGATCTTGATATGCAACTACAGACATACTTTATTAGGTACAAGCGATGGAATTTTTTGTGTGGGAGTGTAAGAGAAAGAGATTTTATTAGCATAAAGGCACATATGTGTTTGCAGAGGAAGGGAGAGACAACTTCCGTTTTATAGTATTTTCATGTCGCTTTTGTAAATTGATTCTGTAGATTAATCTTTGTGTTTGACGCTAGGTTTTTTTCCCTTAATAGCTGTAGTGGGCTCGTAGTGATTACATCAAGAGAAAAGCTCCGAGAGGTTTTCAAAGATCAAATCAGTCACGTAAGAGCATGTATTGATTTGACTGGGGCTTTGTTAATGATAGGAAAAATAACACACATAATTTTTTAGTATTGACTCATTATCTAACATAGTTCTCAAACTTGTAACTTGTTCGACGTGATTTCTTAATCTTAATCCAATATACAATAATGCCCCTAAATCTTTGAATTATTTAATATGATCTCCGAATTTTTAGTATATATTTAAATTAGTTTATGAATTATATGAAAATATTTATTGTTATTTTCAAATTCAAATTAATGAGAGAATAATATTGAATATTTTCATATAATTCAATGATTAATTTCAGCATGTATCATAAGATGAATGAATGATTACATTGAATAAATTAAAAATTTAAGAATCATTATAAATAAATTAAAAATTTAGATATCAAATTATTTATTGAAGTAAAATTGAAGAACCATTTATATTATTATCTTTTAACGATAAATCAAATCAGAAAACAAGCAAGAAAAGGGAAAACACTTGGGACCGCCACTATATGTGGTCATGCTCCTGATTCGATATATGGCATTTGTTAATGTCCTATCTGTTTTTGTTTATACGAGTGTGAGACATAAGAGAGAATGAGTGTGTGTGTGTGTGAGAGAGAGAGAGAGAGAGGTTTTTCTTTGGATAAGCACAGAGAGAGAGAGAGAGAGAGAGAGAGAGAGAGAAGGGGACTCATAGTCAAAGGGGACTGTCCTTGCCTAGGGTTGGACACAATCACGCGCAGAGAGAGATAACATGCACGTTCATGAATCTTCCCACAACAAGTCACTCCTTGTCACAAGGTGACATAGCACGTCTGACACATCTCTTTTTCTCTATCACTCACTCAATTCTCAAGCTCTCTCAACAAATTCTAGTCAAATTCTCTTAACCCAGTCTTTTGATGTGCAGAGCCTGTACCGATTATTCATACAAAATGATTGTGATAATTTCTCACGACTTATTTTCATTTTTTATTTTTTTATACGATCTCACAAACTGTGTACATATCGTAATCAAGTTAAAGTGTTGCACGTTTGCGTTTGCGTCGATTGGTATATACAATTCGTGCTCGAAGATTGGGCCATTGGTCCAAACCTTGACATTCGTTATCTCTCACTATCGCACACATGGAGTGCTATTGCATTGATTTTGTTGTTTGAGTGACGTCTTCTATGTTAATGATGTGCTTGGTCTATATGTACACACGGAGATCGTATGTGATTACAAATGAGATTTACATATTTATTAACATGTAGACGTGTGATCAAGATGTATATAATCCATAATATGGAAATAATTAGGAAACCTTAAAACTTACCACAAGCTAAAGGATCGTTAATTGACTTACTAAAGATTTCTCTTGTCCAAGATAAAAGGAGGAGATGGATTATTTGCATAATTACTCTCCAAATGTACCATAATGATTTTATATTCGACGTGAAATGTTTGGATTTAAGATCGCAGAAAGATCATCTTTTGGCATCTCTTATGACTCACTGGTCTAAGGTTGGCGAGCCAACACTAGAGATCCAACGCCCATCCACTAAAATATGCATACTACTGCCATAAGAGGATTCGAATTCATGATCTCATGTTTTGAAATATTATCCTGATACCATTAGGTCACCATGACAGATGATTCGACTTACTTAACTTGTTAATAAGTTGACCTGCACAAGATGAAAAGGATACACGAAACTCATAGTTTTAAAATATTATATATATGTTGTAATTTCTTGAATCTTAATTTATGTATGAATCTAGATCATATCTCTAATCCGCGATAGATTTAAGATTTGGTAAAAACTTTTCAATGTGAAATGACTTGTTTCATTTGCTAAACGAATGCTAGTTACATCATTTAAATAAAACAAATGAAGAGTACGTTTATTTCACTGAATATCATGATATAAGATAATATATTCCATGAAAATTATTTTCAAGGAAAATGATAAGTTTTCCTTTATTTAGTTTCTTAGAGAAAGTGATTTTCTTGTTACCATGAAGGGAAGTTTTTTCCTTAAATCTACATTTGTTATTTTTAATTCATGAAAAATATTTTTCATTCTTCTTCTTCTTCTTCTTTTTATGTCAAATGTACTGTAAGGACATATTTGACATTAGATTTAAACTTTTTGAATTTCTATGCATCATATTTGACATTTTTTTCCATTCCATTTCATCAATCCGTTCTATATCTCTTCAGACCAAGCATCTCTCTCTCTCTCTCTCTCTCTCTCTCTCTCTCTGGGATCGAAAAAAATCCTCAAGGACCTTACCAATGACCTTTGCCATGAACACTAAACCTCCTCAAATTTGGTCTTTGCATCATTCTGCTTCGAATGATTAACATAGTCCTTCAGTTGCAGTTGCTTACTCCATTCGATTCATCACTTTCCATGCTCTTGTGCCACTGTGGTTAGCTCTCTTTCCATTTATTCATGCCGCAATCTCTCTCTCTCTCTCTATCTCTCTCTCGTCAGAGGGACATCACTACAAGGACCACATATATTGCTAGACACCACGGTTCTCTCTCACGGGTTGCTTTCAAACAGCGGATAATAACTACGAAGAAAAGACGAGGGTGAATGGTGATTGGTTCGTCATTTTGTGGTGATGTGTGATGGTGATAGTGCGAGCGTAAAACCCCTTCCAGTCGTTTTTACTTTCTTTTCTATTTAGTGCTTTCCTTTCAACTTCGTGTGAAGTATCTCTGCCTTTACCAAACAAACGCTCCTTCAGCTGTCGTCCATAAGGATATGCTTGTGGTCTCAATCTTGTTCGGGGCTTCTGCAATACCATCCTCATACAAAGAAAAGACATCATTGAAGGGACACCTGTCTAAAGTGCGGCTCTTAGATCTTCAGGGTGAGAGGGGATGAACCGTTTTCCAAATGTAGTATGGCCTTTGGGTTTCGTGCTTTGCACTCACTCCTCATGCAGTAAGCTATACATGGTTTGTCCATTTATGCTCGTTCTTATCTTCTTTCCTGCGAGCTCTTGCAATTTGAAGTCTTAAGTGCTTTTCATATCTTATGTTAAAGTATTTGATCTGATCATTCAATGAACAAAATTCCACAAGTATATTTCAACTGTACGCATGGCCAGATCTCCTAGATTACAACGGTATCATATTACATCGATTTGTAGTCTCTTTCACTCGTTCTCTAATCAAGCTTTTCGAGCAGGTCGGCTGCAGATGAAAACAAACGTGTGTATGATTTGCCAGCGAATGTACTTGTCTGGAGGAGAGAAGTCACAACGTGATGATAGAGACTCAAGAGTGATTAGGGTTTGTCAGAAGTTTCTGGCCCTAATGAAACCAGCCACAAGCAACATTATTTGGCCAAGTTTGGCACTGTACTCTAGGCGGGTTCAATGTGACAAAACAACGCAGCACACACATATATACATATACATATATATATATATATATATATATGTATATGTATATATATAGACATATATGGAGAGAGTTGATTCGTTGTCCTACGTTGTTGATCCACTATCTGAAGATGTTCGGATGGGAAAGGAAATGGCCCACGTGAAGAAAAGCTGTCTCTCTCTTTATTCGGTCTCCTTAGGTTAAGGGGAACGCACAAGTGGTCTCTCATTATGTTTTGTGATTTCATTAGATTGCTCTTGAAGATATTCCGTTTTTAATCATCGGGATTGATGACATAAGTGGATAAGAATAACAGCAAATGGTTGCTTAAGCTAAAGTTCAACAATTATATTGCATATTGAGCAAATGGCCCATAAATTTTGCAATAATTTTTGAGCCAAAGGTCAAGGCCATTTATGTCATTTACTCTTTTCTTTTTTTCTTTTCTTTTTGACGTATACGAGATAAGATAACTCTATAGCAAAGTAGAGTGCATTTACACGTTAGTTCGCATGAATAATTGATTAAAAAATAAAGATATCACATGTGGTTGTTTCCATGTTTTCTTTATTATACCTTCAGTGATTCGGGATTTTCTCTTCAAAAGATCGTTACAATGAGCTATTTTTTGAAATCTCTCTTCAAATATAAAATCACGGGGATATATTAATATCGAGCTTTCTGGAAGAAATTAGAGAGGGGCTAACAAAAGAAGGATAGTGGGGAAAATCCTCTAACTTGGAAAAAACCTCCATACATGATATTTTCATCTCGCACGGCTCCTTGAGGGCGCCTAAAAATCAACATGAAAACTTTGTTAATAACCCTAATAAGGTTATGTAAATCATGGGATTTGCTCGAGAGTCTTTCTAACAGAGCATGCGAATTTAACACAACGCTACGTCATCTAGCTCCAGACCTATATTTCTCAATCGTTCTTTTGCTCAAGGGAGCAATGTCCCTCATTTCTTACCTTGCTTGGTCCTCTCTTTCAAGATAAGAATGACAACATGGATCAAACGCCTCATTGTCTGTACCATCGTATGAATATGGATATTTCCCTTTTGCCTAGAGTAGGTAAACAAAAGAAGCTGAAATAATGGAGCCTATCGACATGTGAACATGGATATACCCTCGTATGAACATGGATATTCCACTTTTACCTTGAATAGGCAAAAAAAATTGGCCTTGTACTAAAGCGTATGGACATGTGGAGCTATATTCGTGGAAGAGAAAGCAAAAAGCTGCTGTTCTGTACGTAAGAATATGGATTTTTTTTTCCCTTTTGTTAATTTTTGAATGATGATTGATAACACTATTATTTTGAGAAATAATTTCTTGTTAGAAATAATATTTTTTTATTTATATTTCTCAGAATAATTTCTCAGTAAAAAAAGACGTTTGGTAACTATACAAAATTTATATTTTCAGAATAGAAAAAGAATAAGAATACGTTTGGTATGATTCACAAAATTTTTGTAATGTAAAATTTCTTTTAATTTTTTTTCTTATTCTTCCTTATTGCCACCATTGCCTGCCATGGATGACTGTCGATGCCGCCGGCATGGGCAGTTGGAGGTCATCGATCGGCGATGGCGATGTTGGTGGCAGGCGGCAGAGATTGGCGATCGCTGGTCAGAAGCGGCGCGGTGACAAAGGATGTGGGGGCATCAACGGTCATTGGTTGGCAGTGGTGGTGGTCGCTGGCAGTCATTGGTCCGCTGGCGGTGACAGTTGATCGATGGCGGCGAGCGGCGACAATCAGCAATGGTCGGTCAGCCAGTGGTAGTGGTCGGTCGGCAACAACGGTCGGCCAGCCGGCGAGCGGCGGTCGGCAAAGGTTGGCCAACAACAAGCGACAACAGGGGGTGGTGGCCGGCAAAGAAGAAGAAAAGAGAAAATAACTTATGTTTAGAAATTATTCCCAAGAACAAAAGGTTACTTTTTTCTACTTCTTATTTCTATTCCAAATCTATTCCACTTTTCTATTCCAGAGAGTAGAAAAACTAATCGATATTACCGAACGGATCTCTATTTTTTTTTTTTTTTTTTTTGGAGAACAAAAGAATAGAAACTGGGAGAAATGGAAACGTTATCCAACGGAATTTAAGTCTAAAAAGAAATATAAAATAGAAAAAATATCAGCGACTTCTTTTTCTAAATAAATTGTTGGTAGCTTATCAATATATATATATATATATATATATATATATATATATTACCACCATAAAAATTGATAACTCAATATAAAAGTTGGTAAGGTTTTCCAAAAATAAATAGATATTGATAAGTAACTCAAACAAGAATTAATGCAACTATTTGGTGCCGTGGTGAAAGAAAACTTGTTAGTTACTTTATTGAAGTATGGAAATTCATGTAAATTTGTAAATAAAAAGAAGAGTTGATAAGTTAACAAAACAAATATACATATGTAAGTAACTCATATGAGAGCTAGTAACCCAAAAGTAGTTGATTATTAAATCGGATTGTCGATACTCAAATAGAATTTATTAAATGCATATAAGAGTCGGTAAGGTCGATGCGTTGGTAAGAAAGGCGAATAAAAGTTGATAAAAGATAAGTGGGTAATTTACAAACGGTCTAAGAGTTCGTAATTTCCCTAAAGCCTCGCTAAGTTATCAAGAAACCAGATAACTGGTAACTGTCTTCACTAACAGTTTTTTATATTTACCAACTTTTTCAAAAATTTACCAGCATGTAAAAAAGATCTTCTTCATGGGAACCGAGTTAGTATAATTGTCCGACTAAAGAGAGAAAAGGCAGAGATTGAATTGTAGGTTATTTTCCTTTTTCTTTTTCCTGGTTATTTAATCGTGGCTCCTACATCATTTTTTTTTTCATTCGGTGGCTCCTACATCATAAATAATCTTTCTTTTTTGCTACAGATCCTATATAATTAATTACAACAAGGCTAGCCATGGTATTTGCCCAGCTTCGAAAAATTTCTGATTTCATTAGTCTTATTTTAGTGGGCTTTTTGTTAAAAATAGGGTAAGGGATCCAAGCCCATACACAAATGCCATTGACTGGGCCATCGGACAAAAATACTCAGTGGGCCTTTGCGCTCAAAACAATGTCAACATTCATATCATCGCGACGAAAATTTCGTCTTGGCCAGAGTTTCGGTGAGATGATTTGGAAAAGAATGGACCAATTTTGCTAACCATTACAAAAAGGAAATGGAAAGAAGAAGAAGAAGGATGAAAGGTATGGTCGGGAAAAAAGCCGTGCAAAACTATAAATGAGAATGACGGGTGAAAGTGTCTATGATATATGGCCATTGAGATTTGTTACATTGATCGACCTCTAATTTTAAGTTTCTTATTTAACTCAATTTTTTCAAAGTGTATTTTCCAATCTTATCTCGATATATGGCTATCATGGCTATCGAGGTTTGTTACATCGACTTACAATACATGGCCATCGGAGCTGATTTGACTATCCTCATCGCAGTCCTCCTTTATCTCGTTCATAGAGACACCGTTAGAATTGTCGACGGCGACAACTCGTGAAGCAAGAATCCTTGTGGAGGACATGACCTCTTAAGGGGCAAGGTGAAGACGGCGATGGAGAGACTGAGGGTCAACAACCCATATCTCAATCACTACAAGACATGTTAGTGGTAGCACAAAATTCCTTCACCCCCCATCTCTCCATTGTGGCCTCAAAATCTTCAGATCCGTGCCGCCGTGTATAAGGGACACCGGTGGGTGGTTTTCGATTGTGATGGCCCCCATGGAAGAAGCAACTCTCGGTTCTAGAGTTTTCTTTGAATTTTCTCATTTTAGTTTCTTATTTAACTTGATTTTTTTTTTATCTATCTATTTTTCAATTTTATCTTGAAGCATATCAAACACTTGATATTATTAAATACGCTAACATCTCTATCCGGGAAATTTTTTTTTATCCTACTTTATTTAATCATATCTCAATCCTTATTCCAACGGCCAATCATAATTTTTTTCCCCTTGCCTCTTCCCTTATTTTCGAGTATCTCAAGAAATATAGATAGTATTGCCAAATCAATGTCTTCATTTCAAAAGCCCCGATCCCTGACGACGGAAATCAGCCTCACAAAGTGGAACACGTAGGGGACATGGCCACGCGAAGCCATTCAATAGTTTCCTTTCTTTTGAGATCTATTGGGGGGTCTTAGTGGGGCCTACTTCTATAGCCAGAAATTGAGATTATTCGAATTGGCCTCCTCGATACTGACATTCGACGATTCCTAAATTACCAGGTCTCGTGTCGCGTCTGATGATTTTTGTTTCCGTGTTTTACTAGATTGAGCAGAGGACAGCAGTCGATCTTGTGTTAGATTCGAGTATATATATATATATATATATACTCACGAGTGGGCCCACTTTGTCGACCAAGTGACGCGATTCATTCCTCAAAGCCTCCGTCGGACTGCAAATCAACGTACGATCTCTACTTGTCGTATCGTGGTAGGTGGACCAAAAGTAAAAGCAGATGAAAAGAAAGGGATAAGTGGGGCCCAAGATTTAAAGATAAGCTTCATTGATTGAAGGAGAGAACTGGAAAATTTTAATAATTTTGAATGATGGCCTTCCGTTGTACCGTTGCGTGTCACGCCGCCCCTCATGAAACGAAGTGAAGCGATTGAAGCGGATGAGCTCGTGCGAAATCTGGCGGTTCCAAACACGACGTGACGGCGTCCGAGGGAGAATATTCGAACTCTAATGCAACGCGACGGAGTTGGAATTGTATGATAATAAGGGCGATGCGACAGTTATGTTAAGATTAATACGAAATGCGCAAATGAATAATCCGTTAATAGAAACGATATAATCGAAAGCATGGCAAAAAGGATTTACATCGATTAACGTCGTCACAAAAATTTATGTCAAGTTGGGGGTTTTCTTTCGTTAAATTTATGTGGAGTTCGAATCATGTTTTCATGTTGCGTCAAGAGTTATCGCCTTTAAATAGATTGACACGTTTTAAATCATTTTCTAAAATATGAATTCTTATGATCACGTGAAACTAGACAAATTAGAGGACACGACACCGGAAAATCCATGAAGATCGCCTTGGAAATTCAAATGAAATGCAGCCAGAAACTTGGGAAAGATCGGAAAAAAAAATTGGGGCCTCGCACAATTACGGAGAAAGACGAAACCACCTGGAATCTAACCCTCGAACCCATCATCGATCTGCAAAGTACATCGCCGTCTCTGTCAAAATGGATAAAAGCAAAAGCCGAGAATCTAAACTCCATGCCACAACCTTCGACGCTGTCTCAATGTGTTGTTAGGATATGACCCTCTTTGATCTATCTAATGAATCAAAAGTTTGGTGGTGGGCCGGTTGGAAAATGGGTTTGTAATAAATGACATGTGTCCTCCCCTAAAGGGGCGCTTTATGTAGTGGGAAGTAGCCCAACGGGGCAGCCGATGTAGACTGATGAGGGACTAAAAAGTTTCATTTCAATCTCTTACTTATAAATTTGCCTTTAATAAGAACTATCGACAGACAGGACCTTTCGTCTTTTCTCCCATTTTTCCTTTGCGAGATGTAATATGTAGTGGATTTAGTTATTGGATTACGCGTGTACCATGAATTCCCTCTCCATCGATCATAGTGTACACTATTAAATGTTTCCCGCTTAAGCAAGTACCACTATATGAAAAATTGATCTAACCCTTTTAAGAGACCCGATAGTTAATTAGACAAAAGGGATTTGACTCGGAACATATTCTTTTTTAATAATGTAAAACTTCACCAGTAGGGTGGTAAATTCCGAAATCATGGAATTCTCCACTAACCCAACGAGTCAAAAACTCCAAACATGATATCATTTTGGTTTTGTCTTCATTGAGCCAAATTATGGGTTTTCAATTGTATTAATTTTATATATGACAGGAAAAATTAATGCACTGATGATCACAGAATATTTCAAATTGAATTTCTCAGACCATCTCTTTTGAACACGAGTCCACTTCACTGTTTTTTCGATCGGTGATTGTTACAAAAGGAAGGCTAGAATCACAAACTATTCAGAGAATGAGTTTTATTGAAGGGAGGAATCCAATGAAGGGACGAAAGCTGGTGGGGGTAAAGACCGATTAGAAAAGTCACTAAGAATTTCGCGAGCTTTAATCTCACGCAAATGGGCTCGCTTTATTCTTTCCGGGGATCCAATTTCTTTAAATAATAATAAAATCCCAACCTCACTTCTTTTCTGTGGGCCGATGAAAATCGACGCGGAAACCACCGAAACTTCAAAAAAAAAAAAAAAAAAAAAAGAACCACCGAAACTTCCCACGTGGCGCCGCACGTGCCTCCGCAAAGCCGTTTCATTCGGGACCGATCAGACAGACAGTCGCCCGCTCGTGCCTACCATACCTCCACTACTACTGGTGCTGCTGCTCTGTGCAGTGCAGCTGGGGGAATTCCATCTTGTCTTGTCCTCGGTCTTCTCGCCTAACTCGACACGCTTAACTCCTCACCTCCCGTTAACTTCCCGCGTCGTCTTCTAACCATATCTTGTCCCCAAGCTCGATCCTGGCCGTCCGTTCCTCCACGTCACCGCGAGAAAAAAAAACGTTTTCGCCAAAAAATCGACTTACGACGCCACGTAGCAACGATTTTTTTTTTGTTTTTTTGGGGGGTCGGAACGCAAATTGATTTGAAAAACGACACGAGGGTCTCTTTCTGGCCGAAAGCGAACGCGCTGGTAATGCTTCCGGGACTCGAATGGGAAGGGACGGCGAATCCGGTCCGGGAAACGGCCCGCCGGTCGAACCGGTTCGGCGGAGCGGCCCGGTTTTTGGCGGTAGCGTTAGCTTTACTTTGCCGTGAGAGGAAAGCCATGTATGAGATAGAGAGAGAGGGAGAGGGAGTGAGGGAGGGGTGACGAATGCTCAGTAAATGCGTTTTGTTTTACGTCAATCAATAAGAATCGCAGAAGAAACGAATCCCGCAGTGAATGCGTAACAGAAGAAACCCAAAGCAATCGGCCGGCGAAGGGGAGAGAGAGAGAGGAGAGAGAGATTGAAGAGGTCGAGGTTCCTTCCTTCAATGGCGCTCGCACTGGCTTCGTTGGATCGCTGAGGCAGGGAGAGGGGGAGCGATTCTCGCTGGTTAGGGTTGAGCTTGGTTCATGAATCGGTGAGGGGGAAGGGGACGGACTGAGGGGGAAAAGAAGCAGCAGCAGCAGCAGCAGCGGCGGCGGCGGCGGAGGGATGATGAGCTGGCGAAGGGTGTTGAAGTCCGTGCAGGCGCTGGTGGCGCACGGCCTCCTGCTCGCCTTCACCCTCCTGCTCCTCCTCAAGCTCGACCGCGGCGTGCGCTACTCCTGGTGGTCAGTTCTCTCCTGATTTCGCCGTTGATGATCCATTGGGTCGATGGTTTCGACGATTGTTCTTGTTCTTGTTATCTGAGGGTCTGTTGATTGAGTCGTTGTGTGTCGAAGGTGTTTTGATTGTATGATTGATTGATTGGGTCGGAGCTGCGGCGTTCTCGTTTCTTTTCTGGGAAAGGAAACTTTTTGCTTTTCCTTTCCTAAATTCTCTGTGGTCCGCGAAAATCTTGTTGGTATGATCTGCAGTCTCTTCCTGACAGTGACTTGGATCGGATTTCATGAAGTCCTGTGTTCTATTGATACTTATCTGAGCACGCGCATTCTTGTCTGCCAAATTAAGCCCAAAATTTTCCAAAACGGAAAAGTAATTTAGGACTCGATTTTCCTTTTTATGATTCGGCACTATGTTAAGGCCCTTGTCAGTTCTTCACACTTGTCATTGAGAATTGGCGATCTTGAAATGCGAATATATTGATGGAAAAGGCAAAAAGTAGGAAATTTTGAGAGGGCGATAATCAATCTACAGTGCTTAAGCGATTAATCTTCTGAGCGTCGGAATTGTGTTACTTGTTAGTGCTCCAATATGGGATGTCATGCAAGACTGGTGAAACCGGTGATTGAGCATGCTAAATTAAGTTTTCGAAGATGCAGATTTGTCAGGAGCATGATGTGTGATCACACCTCTTGGTGTCCTTTGGAAATCCTGTAGCATCTATGTGCATTGAAATGTCTTCAACATCGCTTTTTCACTGTTACTTTTTTTCTTTTTTTGATAGTAATATGAGGGTTAACACGAGCTCCCTTTGACATGCAGGATAATCTTTTTCCCGCTTTGGGTATTTCATGCAGTTGTTGCCAGAGGGAGATTTTCATTACCAGCACCATCAGTTCCTCATAATCGTCATGTAGGTGTAATAGAGCTTCCAAAACTGTGGTTGTTTCTGCCCTGCTCATCCCATCTATATCTGTTATTATTTCAAAATTTAATGACTTTTCTCTCTTTGGACAGTGGGCCCCTTGCCATGCCATTGTGGCGACACCTTTGCTTGTTGCATTTGAATTACTTCTTTGTATATATCTGGAGAGCGTTTATGGTACAGTCTACCTTCTTTGCATCATTGGTTTGTTGGACTTCGGATTATCATATTTTTTTTCAGTTTTTCTGAACTGCCATGCCCAGTCAGTATTGCTTACTTTGTGTATCTGTCGAGATCTACACAAGGAATATTGTGCTGTCTCATTCTTTCTACTGTTTCCCCATGCTTTTCTGTTGTTTTGTGGATTCTTCAGATGATTCCCTCCATTCTCTTTTTATTTGTAAGAGTGGGCTATTCCTGAGAATTAAGAACTGTCAATTTGAGTTATAACTGATCTCATTCATTTTCTTTTTCCTTTCTTGTGCAGTTCATAGGGATCCTGCTGTGAACTTGAAGATAGTCTTTCTTCCTTTGTTGGCACTGGAAATAATTATTCTTATTGACAACTTTAGGTATGTTCTGTTGCGATTGTTTATTTATGTAACTATCGATGGAAGACTGCTATACGTTTTCTTTTTCTTTAAAATGGTTTATTTTAATTTCTTTTCGAGCAATACATGTTCTCTCTTTTTGGCTTGTGCAGATCAATAAGATGGATAATCGCACGGTCAACTAAGAAATGAAGTCGTCGTTATAATTATTTTGGTGTTATGATTGAAATTGTAGAAATATTGGTGGGATGGTTCCATGCCGGTTTGCATAAGATGATCTGCATGCTTCTATGAACTAATTTATACAGACTTGGAGGAACAGAATGAGAATCTGGATTGCTGCTAGCGTATGCACTTGGGTGTTCTTATAGGCACTGTCTTACCTTATTGTTTTGTTGAAAAATCAATTGTTATTCAACTGCGTTAATCAGCAAATATGTGTCTGTTTAATCTTTATGTTGAATTCTCTCTCTATGCATATAAGGCATATTAACTGATAGTTCAAAAACTACTGAATGATTGGCAAGAAAAATGTCATGAGGTATAAATATGTTATATACCTGTGACTCAATTGGTGATATTGATGAATTCATCATTTTTCTCTTCCTGCACCATCAAATACAATCTCACTGGAATTGATGTTGGAGTTTGTTAGTCTCTCCTTCTGTTGGTTTACTTTTTGAAGTTCTTTCAACCATCATGAAGTCACAAGTATTTGGTGCTATAGCCTATAGAACTCTTTGGAGTTTAGGTCTCTAAAAGCCTTTTCCTCCATGCCTAGTGCAGTAGCAGTTGGCTGAACCTCATGTCTGATAGTTAGCTTAACTTCCATGGTTTATAGAATGTGTAGGGCTCTGATGCCAGGGGATGATGAAGGCATGACCGATGAGGCAATATGGGAGACACTTCCTGTAAGTTGTTTTAATTTAGTGAAAATATGAATAACCTATACCTGGATGCTGGAAAGCTATTTGTCGATACATGCTTTATATTGTCTTTTGCCATATCTGTCATTCTGATTGCTTAGACAACAGTTTTTCTTATTTTCGAAGTGTTACCTGTTACATTTTCTGGGATGTTGGCATTAAATTAATGAAGGGATGATGTCTGGTAGAATCACACTTCGGATGGCATACTATGGCAAAGTGTTGGGGGTGTTTAGTGGGACCACCATTGTATCTGAAATTTTTCCTAAACAGGGCATTGACCCGTCTCTTTTCTCAAGCATTTTCACTGTTTTATGCTCTCTGGTGACCTTTTTTCTTTTCATACTTTAAGAATTGATTACTGATGAGTTGTCAATCTTTTTGCTGACAGCACTTCTGGGTTGCAATCTCCATGATCTTCTTTCTCGCTGCCACAGTCTTCACCCTGCTTAAGCTGTGTGGTACATTAAGCTAAATTTTCGTCAATTGTTGTCTGGGTAACTTCCAATTAGAAGTGGTTCTGGTGATGAAAGTTGATGCTTAGTTACATAGTGAGAGGTGCTAATCCCACTTATTTATGTGGAGTTTGACAGGGAATTGTTGTAAATGTCCTAAGGGTCCTGTCAAAATATATATGATTGTCTTTAGTCACAAGTTTTCCATGCATGCACTGGAAAAGTATGTAGTAAAGCTTTGTGGTTGTAATGTCTTTTTCATTAAAATGTCATTAAGGATGTATTACTTGTCCTGTATCTCTATATGTACAATCTTCGTATTTGAACCAAACTATGCTTTTTTTTTTTTTTAAATTTAATTCAACCTGCAATTTTCCATAGAGCTAATATCTCCTGTATTGTTAATGCAGTTTAAGTTGATCTTTTGCACTTTATACTTGACAGTAATACTAGACAAGTGTTTGTTGCTGAGTTTTTTAAAGAAGTGGTAATTTCTCTAGTGTGATAGTCACGTCTCCAGTTTTGACATAGAGAAGGACTCAACAGAAGGGATTTTTGTTGTCTGGATTCAGATGATTTACAAATTAGTAATAGTATCATAGCTAAGATTACTGGCATTTGCATCTTCTGAAAGTGCAATTTTCAATTAGTTTGACCATTTATGTGTCTTCTCAATCATCTTGTAATCTCAAGTAAATTTACAAATGTTAAGGGCAAGATAGGGAAAGTGGCTTTAAGGTACTAAGATCACTTAACTGCTTAATCTGAAGAACCAAAGAAGTTGGAAGGCTGCCTTTGTAACCTTCTAAAATCTCCATGTTAACCTTTTGTTTCATTTTGTTCTTAGGAGATGTTGGTGCTCTTGGCTGGTGGGACTTATTTATAAATTTCGGGTACATACTTGTCAATCTCTGTTCAATATTTTATTGTTTGCACTTTACTGTACATCTGGAGTTCAGCCCCAGCTATTCGATGTATGTAGCACCCAGTTCTTTAGATTCTCAGCGAATTATAGTTCAGCGTTTTCCATTCATCCTGTTGAATTTTGATTCTTGGAACATACAATCTCCTCTTGTGAAATAAATCCAAATGTGAATGTCGATACCATTTTCCGAGCTTTGTGCTTGTTTGCTCCTCAACTGAACATCTATGTTCCTGTGAGTTTTGTGACAGAAGATCAGGTAACATTGCCTTTTTCTGCAGCATTGCAGAGTGCTTTGCCTGCCTTGTTTGTACTAAGTGGTCTAATCCCATAATACATCGAAATTCTCGCATAAGGGATCCCAGCTCGTCTTCTGCAACTATCACATATCTTGACTGGAACAGTGGCTTAGTAGTTTCATCAACTGAGGATCAGAATGAGGATCGACTATGTGGCTTGCCAGAAATTGGTGGCCACATTATGAAACTTCCAGTTATTGGTTTCCAGGTCCTCCTTTGTATGCGCTTAGAGGTGTGTACAAATATTGTTATAGCTAAGTATTTAACATACTCTCTGTTTTCTTTTTATCTATGACATGATGTTCCAACACTTTCTATTGACAATTTCTTTATTTGTTATAAATTTCAGGGAACACCTTCTGCTGCTCGACATATTCCACTCCCAATTCTTTTCTCTCCACTGTTCCTTTTGCAAGGTACTGCTGTACTATTTGCTGCTTCAAGGTTAGTGGAGAGAATAGTTCTTCTTCTGCGGAGTGGTGCTGGTGCTGGAAGATACTTTATATTTTCGGCAAGAGTTCATGACTGTCTAGCATTCCTGCACCATGGTTCCCGGTAATGATATGTTTAACTGAAAGATACCATGCAAGCCATTGGACAAATAAAATGTGATCATCTGCTTTTCCAAATTATTCTTATTGCATGTGTTACACCTGTTCATCAGGCTTTTGGGATGGTGGTCAATTGATGAGGGAAGCCGTGAGGAGCAAGCCCGGCTTTTCCAAGAGGGTGCTTCTGGGTAGGTTTTAACCTCTGCATTTCAATGTCCTCTTTGACTTGTTTTGTTTTCATTCTAGTGCTTTCACAATGCACTGTTTTTATGGTGTTTTCTTTTCCATTGGTCCGCACTTTTATCTCTGCAGCTATAACACCTTTTGTGGTTATCCACCAGAAGTAGTGAAAAAAATGCCTAAAAGGGATCTAGCTGAGGAGGTATGGCTCTCAGTCCTCCTTTCTTTGATATAATTACATTAGTAAGAATATCTTATTTTGAACTGCTGAAAACAGCACATCATATTTGTTGAAATAAGGAGTGACCATCGCATCTTTTTTAGGTTTGGAGACTTCAAGCAGCTTTAGGTGAGCAAACAGAAATCACTAAATTCAGCCAGCAGGAATTCGAAAGACTTCAAACTGTAAGGGCCTATCAATTGTTATTTTTCTGCCAGATTTTCTGTGAATTATGATTAGTTGCAACTGTAGACATTGCCAGGGCTTGTAATTTCAGTTTCTGCATCTACCATAGATGTATGTGAAAGGTGATGCCTTCAGTAGCTTCAATCACGACTAGAACATTTCAGGAATTTCTTGTTTTCACGTGGATCTTTACATCTGTAGAAGACTGATAGCTGGGCATTCATTCATTAAGAGGGCTGTAAGTCTGCAAAGTCAAGCTTATCCCCTTAGCATTGTCCAAAAGCAGCAAATTGAAACATCCCCTGCACCACTCACTGCTGTTTTAGGCCAAAAAGATATGTTGACTTTTGTACTTTAGGGAGAACCCTCCTCCCAATTGCTCATTTAATTTGGATTGGGGCCCCGGCATAATGGATCATATAAGCCTTGGCTCCTTTACAATGAACTTACTGATTTCTGGAGTTGATACGATGTGGGACAGTGGAATTCTCATTTGTCCTTAGGTTTTTCATAAATGTGGAAGAAGAAACCTTTGCTGAAGACTATTTCAATGTAATACTGGATGGATTTACAATTACTGCATTTTAATCTCGTAAGTTTTTTCTTCATAATTTGGCAGGAAAAAGTTTTGTGTAGGGTTTGTTTTGAGAGAGAAATTAGCATCGTACTGCTTCCCTGTCGTCACCGTGTTCTTTGCAGGTATGGTTATGTAAATCGGGGCAGTTTAAAGTTTCTTTCGGTTATTATAACTCCATATAGTGAATTTTCTCTCTTGTTTCTCGTATCAAGGTTTGTTTATCTCTATGTTGTGCAGTACATGCTGTGAGAAATGTAAGAAGTGCCCAATTTGCCGTGTTTCCATAGAGGAGCGGTTACCTGTATATGATGTTTAGGTATAATCCTGCAAATCGCTTTTCTCCCTTTTTATCTGATTTTCTTTTTATATAAATCAGCTGGAGTGGGGCTAGCAGATGGTAAAAATTTCTTAACCATCACTGATGTTTATAGGGATACTTTGTAGACGGTGTTACTGGTTTGAGTAAACATTAGTGAATTTTCAGAATACAATATTCAAATAATGTTTTTGTTTTGTTCCATGTATCTTTAATTCGAAATTGTAAATGCTCTGTACTTGTATCGTAAGTTCTGTTTACAGGTTTTGTGCTTGGCTGCTTCAGCGCTACATTGTATAAATTGCATAAGCTTGTATAGATTTGTTTAATCCTAATGAACTAAGGTTGATTGCTGCTCTTGTGCCACATTCTTTGTAATTTTCAGCATGTTTGCGTGGCAAATATTACATCTCTACTAATGCTATTGATGTCACATGGCATCCTTTTTTAGTGAAAATTATCCAAAAAGTTCTAAATCTATAGTATGGTGGCGAATTTTGTCTAAAATCCTTTAATTGTGCCAATTCAATTATAAATTTTTTGACAACTTGCTAATTCAATACTAAATACTTTGATTTTGCCAATTTAGTTTTGATTAATTTTGGCCAAATATCGCTGATGATGGCAATCTAGTCAGCGTCGACTATTTTACGTGGCACAGTTGGTGCTCATATGGATAATTTTTTAATTAATATTTATTATTATTATTTTTTTCTCTTCTTACATAGGATTGGTCTCTCATTCGCCTTGTGTAAGGGCTACGAAGCCCTCATCGTGGTTGGCAAGGGAGTTGTGAGCCTTTGCCCACATTGCGAGCCATAGTGAGCGTTGCGGCCCTTGCTGTCACTGGTGAGGGCCGAAGCGGGATGCGGTGCCCTTGCGGGCCATAGTAAGGGTTGTGACACGCACCTGTCGCCGGTGAACGCATAGTGGTCTTCAAAAAAAAAGAAAAGAAAAAATCAATAAATATATCAAAAACTGTGTCACCTAAATTTGCCGACAATGAATGGATCACTACTTCGGCTATAAATGGCCAAAATTAGCTATATCTAGCCAAAATTAGCTGAAATGATTAAATTGACAATTCGTTAAAATGTTTAGGATTAGTTTGGTAAATCATTAACATATTTAGAATTAAATCAACACAATTGAAATATTTATGAATGAATTAACAAGTTGTCAAAAGGTTTAGGATTGAATTGACCGCAATACGATAGATTTAAAACTTTATGAATAATTTTCTTGTGTTTTGTACGGCTCTACCATTAGTATGGAGTATTACTAGCATCAACCCTAATCTCCTATTAGTTTAGCGACGATCATCAATGGGATGGTGTTATCGTTCATTCGTTAGGTCATGTCATGTAGGCATAGTTATTCGTGTCATTTTGTATTCACTATAATATTTCAATGTGAGGTAATCCTTTTTTTTTTTTTTTAAGCTGATAACTGGTCCGAAATGTATCAATTGGTGTCAATTTTGAACTAATCATATGTGTGTTGAGTTGGGTAGGGTTCTCAGGTCGTGTCAGGAATTAATGGTTCAATTTTAGAACACTTGCTCTTTTGGTCTTTAGAATTCCGCTTTCACATGCGTGTTCCCGTCCTGCTCAGATTTGAGGTGAACTATCGTTTATCACTCAATAGCCACACAATGTCTGGTAATATGGTCCGGCTTAAGGCTGCAGTTTGATTCATAAGCTGCTTTATTTTAATTGCGATTTGTCACAAGATGCTTTATTTTAGTTTAAGATAAATTTCTCATAGGTGTATTAATTTATTATTTTCTGTGATGTTAACCCTTAAACTAATGATAATTTAGATGGTCCATTCCACAACCCCTTCCCCCCCCTCTCTCCCGTTTGGATTTAGTCACGTACGTTGAAATGTCATCGTCCCATATTGAGATTTCGATTTCAACTACACGAGTGACCAGATAGTGGAGCATCGGTTATGTGAACGGATTTTCAGTCACACCGGATATAATAAGGCCACGGAGTAAAGCTCGTTAGTATTCCTTAAATCAGGTGTGTCAATACATTATTGAGAGAGTTTTACGTGGATTTGAGAGCGGCGGTAAAGCCGGCAGTCCTGTCTGCGATCCGAAGCTCAAAAGTGAATCACGTATTTACCTTCTTGCCCACCCTTTTCGAGTCGAAAGGGAAGCTTCCGAAAAGCGGAAGGTCAGCGCACGCCAGGCAGGACCAGGACCAGGACCAGCAAGTGCGCGGAAGAAGCAGCTGCCGTCCAATGGAAACTGCAAGGTTCACTCCTGACTCCCACGAGCGCGGCGTCCCCGGGTCAACAGGACCGCCTAAATTATCATTGCTAAGGCTGTGTATTGTTTCATCTCGGACGAACATGACTTGGTCGACAATCCTACTGCGGATGATGATCAGAATAAGTAAAAGGCTGTCTAGATCTTTTGAGATTCAGGCCTAAGGTGAGAAAAGGTAAAAACTAAACGTTCACGCGGAATAATTTGGACGACAGTGCTAACAAAAACATATATGCTTTACCTTCATAGTACGATGGCATTTGAGTAGCAAATAGCAACAGATTGACAAAAGAATCATTGCTCGATTTATATTATGAAAGTATGCACGAGTACAAATGTAGTTAATGCATAATGATCCAGTGGATGAATTTCCATGGCGATTTTTCTCAAGAACGAGTTGAGTCTCACCAACCAATAACATCTTGGGGGATACAACGTGAAGAACACAAGATCAATTATATCATTATCACGAAGACGCAATCACAAGTAGACTTGGACAACACAACATTATTTTAAGCCGTTAGAATTAAGGCTTCCGGCTTAGACTTGGGCGAGATGATGCCAATTCCATGTCCTTAATCCTCGACTACCTTGGGCACATCTGCAATCTTCTTGGCGAAATCACCAAAACATTCACTGACCGTCTTAAAAGGCATGTCGGGATACAGAGAGGTCACTTCAACATCGGTTGGCTTGTCCAAAGAGTAATTGACTTGGCACCCTTTTATGAATATGTCATGGGTTAGCGCGGCGACAATACTTTGCGGGATCACCATATCTGCAAAAAGACAGTTACGAGGTTTTCATGAGTTAGAGCGCGTCAAACCATACAGGGTAAATGCTAAAGGGATAGACAGATCGTATGATGCACCTTGGGCAGCAGAAAGAAGGTCATCTTCAGTTACGGTAACTCTTGGGAGCTTGAACCCTATTTTCTCCTCCCACAAAGATGCAAGCTCATTGATGCTCAGGAGATTTGTGGAAGGTCGAAAATGGACCATCTTATTCAGGGTCCGATCGTCGTCGAGACATTTAATAGTGAACTTCCCTATGTCGCTGCCCGCCACGAAATAAGCTGTGCGAACAGAGGGGCAGAGCATCAAGAGCAACTCTTATCGAGATCAATCATCCCAAAACATATCTAAGTAAAAAAAATTAGACAAACCATGAGAACTATCAATTTTTCATGAGTTGGAAGAAGTACACATCAAGTATCAAAATTTTGGCATGAGTGAATACATAAATGCCAAAATTGAAGAAGAAATGAACACCTAAATGCCAATGGCAAGAATTTTCAGCCAACTAGCTGGCATGACTATATCTAGAGAGAATTTTAAATAATGTGGCATTTCTAAAAAAAAAAAAATCTTACTCATATGGCAGTGACAAGACTAGATAAGGCCAAAACAATGTCGTTTTGGTTCAATTTTGATTTTCAACATAAATATTAATTAAAGTAAATTAAAAAAGGAGCAAATTAGCGAGGGCTTCCATGACCCTTGTGGCTGTCACCAGCCCCACCATTGGCGGAAAGGGTTGGCGACGGTGGGGCGAGGGTCAGCTAGGCCCCAGCTAGTGGTCGGCGACCTTGGCTAACTGTAGGCAAGAGCCTAAACGCCCTTGCCTAGATTTGGGGCCCAGCCCCACCACAGCCAACGGTGGCCCCTGGCCTAATCTGGGAGAGGACCATGACCCCTCACCCCAAATATGGGCAAGAGCATGCAAGCAGTCGTTTGCCATTGGCAAGGGCCTTGCTACCCCCTCCGACCCTCGCCCTCTCGTTGCCGGCCTTTCTGGCGATGGTGGGTAGCCTCGTAAAGGTCCTCGTTGATTTACTCCTTTTTTTTTTATTTAGTTTTTAATTTAATTTAATCAATATTTATATTAAAAATCAAATTTAGGGGTAAATCGACGTCGTCTTTAGACAAGGATTATTGAGTGGACATTCCGACAAGCCATGTAAATCATTTTTATTAATAAAATAACATTATGTTGGATTTCCGACAAGTTATGTCGGAGTTGGTACGTAAGTGTTTAATTTTCAAAAAAAAAATGACGCTTAAATGTACATTTTGAAAGTTTTGACACTTGTGTACCCATTTGTGCCCAGTTTTGATATTTGGGTGTTCACGTCTCTTCATGAGTTTAATAACTACTCTGTTAGATGTATCTTGTCACAAAGCATGTGCACGTATTTAATACAGATTACACATGAACTCTTTTTGAAGGGTAGCGAATATGAATCCAAAGGATCTTTTGATTTTCGTGCTAGATGCTTAACTACGTTCCCCGATACCCGACATAACTCTTGTAGGGTTGAAAATCTTGAGTAAAAGATTTATTACTAAGCTTTCCAACCCAAGTCCAACTAAACAGTTCCACTTTATTATTGATGATCGAGATAGGTTCTAGTGAAGTTTCTATCTACTTTCAAACTAAGTCCAATTCAAATAAGAATATTAACTGAGCAAGTCTCTATCTAAAAAACAGGAAAACTGCTAAACAATATAAGTCCAATTTCCGCATTTTAAAATCGATAATCAAGATCAAACAGCTTGACTTTGGTTAAGAACATTTAATGAGCAAGTCTATTACAAAAAGCAAAACTGGCAAACAATAAAATAGCAATTTCCACTTTAAAATTGATTATCAAGATTGGTTCTAGAGAAATTTCTTCCTAGAAGTAGTTTGAAAATCTTGATTTATCAGAATAACAACTCGAATCCAAGTAATGCATGTTGCTGAATCGTGACATTATTCATGAACCATGAATTGAACGGCTAGAACATTTCTGCGTCTGTTTTTCTTTTTCCTTTATTTTGGAAAATCCTAGCGCACCTCGTTAGAGTGCCAAAAAAAAAAAAAAAAATTCCACAAGCTGTCTCATTCGCTTTTGAGCAGGTAGCGAAAACCCTCAAATCAACAGTGTATAAAATCGCTCGTGCAAAGCTTTCTTCACGTCGACCGTGTATATTCTTCATTTTTTATTTATTTAGTTTCTTTACTTGTCAGACGGTTTACTTCAAAGAACTACAAGGACTTGGGAAGCACAAGATTTTAGATCGATTGGCTCAAGAAACCTCAGATTTGAACGTTAGTTATACCAGAGGATGACCATGAACTCCTCTATTACAAAGTCCGACGGGAAACACTCCCATCTTGACATTTGTTCTAACTTGATACGAGATCCCGTCCCTCGTTCCTCAATCGTTTGGACCTTTCTGACATTGGAAAGTCATCTCGACATGATCTAGAAAACTTAAAAAGAGGTTGATCATTGACTTTCAAGGCAGCTCTCTTTGACAACATGCATGGAAGAGGCTGATTGATTCGACTGCTCAGCACATGTTTATTGACTCAACAGGACAAGAAGCAAGGCCAGCGGGTCAATCTCCAAGAATTTGACTCCAAATAAAGCCTCCTAATTTTCCCTACCGAGAAAATAGGATCGTGCCATTCACTATACTTATAGAAGAATATCACCGATTAACGCCACTAATATTTTGCTTATCGATTTCTCAATCTCGTTCTCGAATTACCTATTAAATATTTAGCATGCATGTTACTAACGATTTCAAGGGTGATCTAAACATGATCATATGATATATTCAAGTATATTATCCGATTATATAAACCTCACACGTAACGTAATATTTTCTTGCTATGCTCATGCGTACCTTTGACGGTGCCGTCGCCGTAGATGTGGAAGCGGTCTAATGGCGGGAGTACGTCGGCGGGATGGGTGTTGTCATGGTAAGGCCAGGCCATGATCGAGTTGCAACAGATGTAGGTGTAGGGCACGCCCGAGCCTTCGACCAGCCTTCTCACTTCCCTCTTCTCCTTGTACATGGCCAACCCTGGTTCCACTGGGTTTGCTCGGTCTATGTCGTGCCCGAATTCAGATGGCACAAACCTCTACTCAACAATAACTCATTCATCAGAACACATCATTGAATAATTTTCTAGGGGATTTTTGATGTTTCAGTAATTGAATAGTATCTGTAACATAGTAAGGTTTCTCGTGAATTGATTATTTTCTCATTTCAATAATTATTCCTATTATGTGAGAAATAGTATGTAAAAACGTTACCAAAAATATCACGAAAGTCACAAAAGTAAGTAGATTCTAAGCGTCTATATTTGGCCAAAAAAGTGAGTTCATATATATGATCTTCTAATGTGTACAAAACAACAAGCAAAGCAGACAAAATTCAATTATTGAAAGATCTATTGCGCGCACAATAGTGGAAATTCTTCAATAGTCTTTCATTTGTCTTCGCAAGCAAAGAGATTGGGCTAATTATGAATTATCAACCTAATAAAAAATAGTGCTCATATCCTGACAATTACCAACTCGATCAATAGTCGTATTATGAACGTCGAAAAATACATCTTAAGTGTCCATCTATTACCAAATTGATTATAAGTTAGTTAATGATGATTTATGAAGTATGATGTTGTATTAAAATGAAAGGCTTTTGCAGAAGTTGTACTTAGACTAGATGTACGTCCTCGTCACCAATCCCTGACTCTAAATTGACAAGAAATTAAAATCCTGGTGCACCCAGAACGAACGGATGCGTCGTAAGCGGAAATAGTTCGATCTTATTGAGGGAAAGAGAGAGATGGCTCGGACGGTGCCATGTCTTGCGTAAGAGTTCAACTCTACGAGTACAGGCCGAGGTAGCTTTACATAGCATAAAACAGTATACAGATCACATTGTGGTTGGTCAAAGAAAGCGGTAGGTAAGACAAAGAAAACGAAGGACATCCTAGGAAATACATCCTCACAAATTTTAATAAAAGGACACGTTCCCAAAGAGCACAGACAAAAGATAAAATTAAAAAATCTGCAAGACAACAATAAGAAAAAGCACATTAAAAAGTCTTATAATTTGTCACGAAAGTACAATCGAACAGTAAAACTTTTGAATTGAAATTAAGTTCTAAATAATTTCGTATATTTTAGAACTTATTATTTCATTAAAAATTTAAGAATTTGATTGTGCTTTCACGATAAGAGAAGCTGCGAAAAAAAAAAAAAAAAAAAAAAAAACACTAAACACCTTAATAGTGCCGACTGATTTCATGGCCTCAACAAGAACAAACTGCTCTAAAATGCTTCCTCCACCAACTGCTGATATCACAATCTCAATCTTGTGTTCCTTCAATGTCTTCTCCATCGTCGCTTTGTCATTTAATGATCCCTGAAAATGAAACCCATTTCTTACAAAAACCATAAACAACAGAAAAACTCAACAACATATGTTCGAAGTAAATTTTTACTTGAAGTATGATGGCTCCTTTCTCTTTAGAGACATGATAGCATTAGCTTTCGCCTTGCAGGAGCTCATGCGACCACCCCGAACCAGAAGGTATGTGGGCCGACCGGACGCAAGGCTCGCCTCCGCCACGAACTGCCCAATGAACCCACTCGAGCCGATGATCAAGGTTCGACCGCTCTCCTCGACTCCTGAAATTGCGCTCCCCATATTTGTCTCTCTGGTTTTTTGTGTGTGTGTGTGTGTCTTTGTTTAGTTTTTGTTTCGGTCTATGCCTCTCAGAGTATATGAAGGACACACACGAGAGCTTATCAGAACGAAAATGCCAAGAGATGTTCCATTTAAAGGAAGCTATGGGCCACACTGCCCTCCAAAGCAGAAATTATATAACTATTTTGTCAACGTGATAATATAGTCAGTCTTAACCCGAAAATTGCATGTCCTTCACGCATGGTCCGTCGGCTTCCTTGAACAAATCTGGTTTGATATCACGTCCGGTCAACCGGTAGATATGAGGGGGGGCTGATCTATACTTTGCTTAGATGATCATCCTATCGAGACTTGGCTTTATTTTATACCTTAAAAAGCACGTAATCGCAACCAACTAAGCTATGATCGAATAAAGCGAATTTTAACGATTGGAAGATCCTCTTCACGAATATGATGTGAAACCGATAGGACCGTGTGACGTTAGGGATTTGAATTCCTTCCAAACGTTCCAGCTGCCACTGAATTTGATATTAAAGTTGTTGCGAGTTTTCTTTTCCCCATTGATCTCATGATAAGTTTGAGTCGTTGCTACACGCAAATCATTAGTTTTTCTTGAGGTTTTCTTCTTCCCCTAAAAAAAGTAATACTTGAAGTTCTCAAATTTGTCGTGGAAAGTGTTATTGAGTTATAAAACTTTCAAAAAATTTGTTTAAGTTCTAAAACTTGTTAAATTAATGCAATCAAGTCACTTCCTTAGTTTCGTCTAATGGACTAATTGAAAAAACTGATGTGGCTATTTGTTGTTTTTCGAAGAGAAAGGTGCTGATGTAGTTGTCATGTTGGTTGTTGTAGAAAATAAAATAAAGACATTAAAAGGAAAGAGAAAACAAACAATAACAAGGAAAAACTAGATGTTTTTTCGTACGTGTCTGGCGAGTTGGCAATGGCAACGATGACGAGAGCAAGTAGATGGCAATGATGGATCAAGCTCGGCCATGACAGCTCCGACTTCCTGGGTTCTTCAAGCTTGTGGCCATGGCTGCCCGAGCTTGGTCGAACTCGTGGCTATGGCCACTCCAACATGAAGAAGCCTAGAACTAGAGCAGCCATGGCCGAGAAAAGACGTTTTGAAGACGTTTATTCGTAAGCATCCCTTGTATTTAGTCAATTCTCTATTGAAAGGTGTTGGGTTTGAGAAAGCCGAATCATACCTTTTGCATTCCATGATCGACTTGTTTCACTTCGTCGACACTTGAATTTGGCTATGCCATTTAATCAATTATCACATAAGAAAATTAGGGATCAATCCCGAGCCTAAATTAAAATATCATTAACATGGTTGCATTTGCATCATAGACATTGATAACATTTTAATTTACTAATAATACGTCCACTTAAATTGCTTTTAATTGGGTCTAGTTATAAATACTATGGATTCATTGTACGATGATTGGATTATGGATTTTGATTGTTTGTTTCATGTTGCACCATTCAAAAACTGACTTACTACTTATCAATGCGTGGATGGTTGTAAAGTGTAGTTAGGGAACAATGTTGAATGTGATGTTATGAGTGTTGGTGATATCAGAATCATATTGCATGAAGATACCGTAAGGACATTAAATAGAGTAAGGCTTGTTCCAAAGTTGAAGAAGAATCGAGTTTCTTTAAAAGCTCTGGACTCAACCGAGTGTCCATGTACTTCAACAGGTAGAACTTGAAGGTCCTCTAAGTGTTTGGGTGATATTGAAAGGAATCAAACATTGTGGCTTGTATGAGCTTCAAGGTGAGATAATGATGGATTTTACTGCTGAAAACGTTGGGTGCATCTATTCAAGGGTCAGAATTGTCTCATATGTGTTTTATGGCACGTTTGCCAGAGAAGCTTGAAGATTCTGAGTAACAAGAATCAATTGTATGGTTATGTGGTTGAAAAACTAAATTTATGTAGGTGTTGTGACTTAGGCAAAGATGGAAAAGTGCAGTTTAGTACCACTCTTAGAAAAACCACGGAAATTTCACAATTAATTGACTTAGATATTCACAAGCTATCGTAGTTTCTTTTGAGGAGAGTGCCAAATTCATGCTAACAATTATGGATGACTACTTGATGAGGATTTGGATGTTTGTTCTAAGGCACAAGCTTGGTACTACTGTTAGAATCCATTTGTTGAGAGCTTTGATCGAAAGGGATCCAGTAAGACGATCAAACATGTGTGAAATGACAATAGCATGGAGTTCTACTTAGAGATTTTAAATTAATTCTGCAGGCAATAAGGTTTGGTGAGAAACTACACTAATGCCAATGAACCACAATAGGTTGTACACATGATGAATAGAACATTACTGTAAAGGGTCCATAAAATGCTCTCTAATGCTAATATGGTTAAGAAATTCCTAATGGATGCACTTAGTATGGTGAGTCACCTAATAAATAGATCCCCATCTACTACTATTAGATGTTTGAAGGGCTTTATAATCTACACAAGTCTTAGAACCCTTCATTACTTCCTCAAAATGGCTTTTTTAAAAACAATTTACAATGTTCCGATGTGTAGAATAACGTGGAGCGGTCATTTCTCTCATGTAGCATCTCTTATAGTAAATATATGCTTAAGGTCTAAAATATTTTATTTGTAATTGTGATCTTGGGATCCTTTTGATTAATAAACGTAGTATGACTTTCACAACATGGAGACGGATCCCTTTCAATCTGTCAAAACTGCTCTTGTGGTAAATCCTCTTAACCAAACGTTAGCGTACAATATTGGTTTAACTTTCATTATTTATAGATTCAATAGGGAGCCGAACACCTGAAATACCAAAACTTAATACGGAAAGACACTTAAGTGTCAAAAGTTTTGGAAAAGTACATTTAAGTGCCAAAATTAGAGCAAAATAGATTAATTAAATGCCAACAGTGAGAAAATTCGATCAAAATACTGATGTGGTGTTTTTTCAGTGAGATAAGTGCAAGACAATGTTATTTTGCATGCTGACATGGAAAAAAACAAAGCCAAAAACAACGTCATTTTGTCTCATATTTGAATTTTAATATAAATATAAATATAAATATTAATTAAAGTAAATTTAAAAGTAATTTTTTTAACAAAAAGGAGAAGCAAACTGCAGAAGGCAAGGGTTGTGCAAGCCCTCGTTACTATCTCCCCACTATTGCCGGCAAGAGTTGGCGATGGAGGGGCGAAGGTTAGCCACGGTCGTTCGGCCCTAGCCAAGGGCTGAAGACCATAGTTGATCGGCGGGAGAGCCTACAGGCCCTCGCCTAAATGCAGGGCAAGGGTCGCGGCCTTCCCCTTAGATCCAACGTGGGTTGCCGACTTTTGCCCAACCAAGTCAAGGGTCGCTGCTCGCTGGGACCCTCGTCCCAGATTTAGGCGGAGGGCTTGTAGGCCCTCGTCACCAGTTGGCCAAGGTTGTCGACCCCTGACAAGGGCCTGGCGACCTCGCTGGACCCTTCCCCCCATCATCACCGACCCTTTTCTAGCGACGGTGGGAAGGCGGCGGCGAGGGCTGAGCCCTCGCCTTCTGCAATCTTCTTCTCCCTTTTTTTTAAAAAAAATAATTCAATTTAATTAATATTTATATTAAAATTTAATAAAAGAGGCAAAATAATGTAGTTTTAGCTCTTCTTTACTGATTCAACTCTTCAACAAGCCATGTAAACAAGTTATATTATTAAAAAATTACTACATAGGATTTCTGACTAAAGTTGCTAGACTTGGCATTCAAGTGTCCTAATTTTTTTAAAAAAGTGACATTTAAGTGTACTTTTGGTAATTTTTTACACTTAAGTGTTCCGGCGTTAAGTTTTGGTTTTGGCGTTGTTCTTTTGCCAAATTAGATGTAACCATGCTTCTTGCTAACGCATATTCAGATCAGAATTCACTGTATTAAGTTAGCACAAATCCAGATTCACAAGATATAAATAATGATTAACGGTGTCAATTATTACGGGCATGTTGATCCTCTGTCACGAGAGGAGATCCTCTCGACAAAAGTCAAGATGCAAAAAGGTAACTGATGTGTCATTTTGCCTATTGTTGATAATTTCCCCGTGTATCGGAGCTTCTTTACCTCGGATGGGTAGATAATTAAACTATTTGGAAGAGTCGACCAGCGTGATGTCATAAGGAAGTCTTGAGCAATTGGGCTTCCTCTGTTCTTCTAACTTCCTATGTGGTCTGCCATTGGACTTTCCTAGGCGAACCATTGATGACAAAACGACAGTGATTTAATTTGCTTGCTGTCCGACCAGTGTTTCGTGCAGATACTTGAGCACTTGGCTGATCTCAAGTCTCCTTGGAACTGCCCCGATGGAAGGCCGGCCATGCATCGTTTGGTCGACTTGACGGCAATAAGCAAAAGGTAAGACAAGGACTCTGCTTAGTTCTGATGATTCATGACTTGATGCTGCCGTGGACTGAGGCAACCAAGCCTTGTAATTTATGCGTGACAGACCATCGGCAGCATCCTTTGAGTTGCCAGATGATGATGGAAGAGAGGTTGTACAAGCGAGTTTTGTATGACCACATTGTGAGCAGGTTTCAAAGATCAACTGTAATTTATCCGTTGGTAATGCCAAGGCATGTGGATTTCTGCCTTCACCTTCGAGGGACAATTCATTAGCGTGATTTGGTCATCGTAAAGTTGAAGCTTAGAATAAGTCGGGCGTCTAGAAGTCATGCTTTTGATGATCTGAGCGTTTTGCACATTTTCTTTGATCGCGGCCTAACATTTGACGTGTCTTATTAAATCCTTCAATTTACATAGCTTTCTTAATCAAATTCAACGGACATTTTATGTTGAAACCGCACGTAAGGTTACATACGTGACGGCAAGTAGGGAAAGTGGCTTTAAGGTATCAAAATCATTTGGCCCATGTGAAACTAATTTTCTGCTTTAACTGCACATGCACGAAAAGCCCGATGCTTTCGCTAGCTTCAAAACCTTACCTAGAACACTTCGGGAATTTCTTGTTTTCACATCGATCTTGACATCCGTCGAAGACTGATACCCGGGCAATAATTCATTAAGAGGGTTGCGAGTCTGCGAAGATGAGCTTAAACTAGGATTGATCACTTCCTGGTGGTCCGGTCGGGTTCCCAAATTCCGGGAGCGGAAACTGGACCGACCAGTCCTGGAAATGGGAACCAGACTGACCGATCGGTCCGGTCCTGTGGAACCGGTGAAAGGAGCTAGCAATCTGGCATTGCCAACAGAAGTCAAACTCACCAGATCCACGAGACAGGAAATCCCTGAAGATCTCAAACAACTTGATCTCCTCCGCAGTCTCGTACCTTTTCTCGGACCTGAACCACCAAATAGTACACCAACACCAGTTACGGCACCACCACCACCAAGAATGACAAAAAAAAAAAAAATCGGAAAAAAGAAGGTCAAAGCTTTGACAGAGTAACAGGCGCATCGACAGGCCAAGAGCACACCTAGATGAGCGATCGTCGAGCGGGTCGTCGAGGTTGGCGAAGCGGGCCAAGGAGACGGCGTGGTGGGTGCGGCTGACAATCTGGATGATGGAGGACTCGAGGTCGCAGAGGAGGCCGCCGTCGGGGATGAGCCAGATGGGGTTGGAGTCCTCAAAGCTCGACGCAGTGATGGAGCCAGCGATTGCTCACGGAAAATGTCCGGCCGAGCTTACGGCCGAGCTTCGAATTTTTCACTGGGTTTTTCTCATGTGTTAGTGGGAACTTGGAAGGTAAGGCAGAAAGCACAGAAAGCAAAAGGGAAGGAGGGGGAAAGGGAAAGCAAAACGTAGAAACTAAGGGCGCGTTTCCTGAGAATAATTTCTAAGCAAAAGAACGCGTTTGGTAACGGTATAAAATTTCTGATTTAAAATAGAAATGAAACAAAAATGCATTTGGTAACTATATAAAATTTATATTCTAATTCTAAAATTTTATCAAATTATAGAAATTCTATTGATTAATTATATTTATACTAAGTAATAAACATATTAACTAATCAAATTTTTATTAAATAGTAAATAATAAACTATAGTATAAACTATAAATATAAATACTAAATAATAAATTAAAATACAAAATTAAATATGTATTCTATAAATAGCAAAATTTCAATTTATACTTCAAATCATTTTTTTATTTTATTTTTTTAATTAATTTTATTTTTCCTTTCTTCCTCCCGTTCTTCTTCTTCTTCTTCAAGGTGGCCGGTCGCCGGCCTTGGGATGACGGGCGCGGCCGACGAGGGCCGGCGACCTCGTCAGCCGAGCCTCGTTGGTGGCCAAGCAACCTCGTCGGGGCTAGGTGAGGCCCGCTTGGCCACCGGTGGGGTTGGGCGAGGCCTGCTTGGCCATCGGTGAGGCTCACCGGATCGTGAGGCGAACCCAACTTTGCCGAATCGGTTGCCGACGATCGGGCGGTGGGTGGCGGACGGCGTATGGCGACGACGGTGGATGGTAAGCGGGAGTGGCGGTAGATGAAAAAGAAGAAAAGGGAAGAAGAAGAAGAAGAAGAAGAAGAAGAAGAAGAAGAAGAAGAAGAAGAAGAAGAAGAAGAAAATGGCTTGATTCTTAGATTGTTCCTAAGAACAAGAATCAACTTTTTTTTTTTTATTCTTGATTCTGTTCCAAATTTACTTCCGGGAACAAAAAAATAGAAATTTATTCAGGAACAAAATTTTTACCAAACACGATTTTGTTCCAAAATTACCTCCGAGAACAAAAAATCAAAATCAGAATCTATTTAGATGGTTACCAAACAGGCCCTAAAAAGGACCACCGGTTTTTGAGGGTTTTTCTCTCTTTTTTTTTTTGTATAAACCGGTCCGGTCCGGTTAGTCCGGTTTTCGGACCGACCAGCCACCGGTTCCAATAATGAGAACTGGGAACCGGACCACCCCCTAGCTTAAACCCTCTGTCCCAACTCCTCAAGTATTTTGGATTGAGGCCAGAGCTTTGTGGGCTATAAGAACCTCGGGTCCTTTACGATGAACTCACCGATTACTGGAGTTAACATAATGTGGAACACTATTAACTCTTGTTTCTCCTTATTTTTACCGTAATTGTGGAAGAAGAAACCTTTGCTGAATTCTATTTTCGACGTCCACTGGATTGATTTAGAGTTAATGCAGCACAGTCTGTAAGTTTTTTTCTTCATAATTTGGCAGGAAAACTCTGTGTAGGGTGTTTGAGAGAGAAACTAGCACTGTACCACTTCCTTGTCGTCTCCGTGTTTTGCAGTTAAGATTATGCAAATCACAGCTGCCTAAAGTTTCTCGCAGTATTGTAACTCCATATAATCTTGCAAATCTCTTTTCTCCCCTTTTTCCTGACTTTTTTAACATACGGATCAGCTGGATTGGTGCTAGTAGAAGGAAAAAGAACTCTTAACTCTAACTGATGCTTATACAGATACTTCGTGAGTTGTTACTGGTTTGAGTAAACATCGGTGAATTTTCAGAATACTCTGTACTTGTCTCGTGAATTCAATTCTATTTCCGTTTTGTTCCCTGTGTCCTTCATCATCAATTATAAATACTCTGTACTTGTTTCGTGAGTTCGGTTAATGATTTCAGTGCTTGACCGATTGAGCGCTAACTTGCATAAATGGCATAGGTTGTATGTTGTATAGATAGCTTGATCCTTGTGAACCAAGGTTGATCGTTCCTCTTTGTGCCACAATCTTGTAAGTTTCAGTGTGTCTACGCGGCAAATGTTACATCTCTACTAATGCTATCGACGTCACATTGCGGCTTTGTTCGTCTCGATCCTTAGTATGGAGTAGCATTAGCATTCACTCTTATTTCTATTTAGCTTGACAATGATCATTGATGGGATGATGTTTGATGAGAACATGAGTATCTAGGTATCGTCGTGTTCGAGTTAGTCAGTTGTTACTATTTGATATAATTAGCGTGTTTAGGTGAATAAACAAGTCAAACGTATCAAGTCGTGTCAGTTTTGAGCTAGTTAGATTTATTGTGTTGAACAAGATTATTAGGTGAACAATCACTTCTTTTAGTCTAAAAATTATGCGTAGCCATTCGTTTGCTACTCGTACACCTACCTACATTGACATGTGTGAACTATCTTTGACCTTGATTAATTGCACAGGCTATGTTCCTGCCGTGCCCAAGGTTTCAACTGAACCATCGCTTATCAGAATTAACGAATAATCTCTCTAGTTTCACATATCTGGCATCACAGCTGCAGTTTGATTTCACAAGATGCTTTTATTTCAATTTCAATGAGTAAGTCTGCATTATTTTTCATCGCGTACGAACATGACTTGGTCGACAATCCAACTGAGGATGATGATCAGAATAAGATTGTCAAGATCTTTTGAAATTCAGACCAAAAGCGAAGAAAAGGTAAAAATTCATGCGGAATGGCGTGCACGACACTAAGACCAGAAAACACATTTAGTTTACCTTACATAAATCACTTTTAAGCAACGGACAATAAATCTTATTTCGTAGGGTTGAATTTCCATGGCAAGTCTTTCTCAAGAACATGAGTTAAAGTCTCACCAACCAATACGGCAATACCATCTTGGGGGACACAAGGGACATGATCAGAACCGAACATGAAGAATGCTAGATCAATTAAATCATCATCATGATGACGCAATCGCAGTAAACTTGGACAGCACAACACCATTTTAAGCAGTCAAAATCAAAGCTTCCGGCTTAGACTCGGGCGAGAAGATACCAACTTTATATCCTGAATTCTCGACTGCCTTAGGTACATCCGCAATCTTCTTGGCAAATTCACCAAAACATTCATCGACCGTCTTAAAAGGTATGTCGGGATACAAAGAGGTCACTTCGACATCGGTCGGCTTGTCCATAGAGTAATTGATTTGGCATCCCTTTATGAAAATGTCATGCGTTAGCGCAGCCACTATACTTCGTGGGATCACCATTTCTACAAAGAGACAGTTCAAGGTATTCATGAGTTTGAGCGAATCAGACTATACAAAGTTAATGCAAAAGGGGTAGATGATTTGATGCACCTTGGGCAGCAGAAAGAAGGTCATCTTCAGTTACGGTAACTCTTGGGAGCTTGAGCCCTATTTTCTCCTCCCACAAGGTTGCAAGCTCATTGACGTTCAGGAAATTTGTGGAAGGTCGAAAATGGATCGTCTTATTCAGGGTTCGATCGTCGTCGAGACATTTTATAGTGAACTTCCCTATATCGCTGCCCGCCACGAAATAAGCTGCGTGAACAGAAGGGCAGAGCATTAAGATCAAATCTCTTTCGGGATTGATCATTTGAAATCGCATCGAAGTCGAAAAAATTTAGACAAACCAAGAGAACTATCTATATCAATTAACAAAGTGCTTGAGAATGAGTTGAATAAATTTTTTTATTGAATCTAACTTGATACATAGCATGTGTAGAATCTAATGAAGATTACACATAAACTCTTTTTAAAGTGTAGAAAATAACAATCCAAAAGAACCTTTTGATTCACGTGCCAGATGCTTACCTACGTTTCCCGATCTCCGACATTGACTCTTGCGGGGTTGAATATCTTGAGTAAAAGAATTATTACTAAGCTTCTCAACCCATGTCCAACCATAAAGTTCACTTTAAAAATAAAAATCAAGATAGTTTCTAGAGAAGGTTCTACCTACTTCTCAAACCAAGCCCAACCAAATAGCTTGGTTTCAAATACAAATCTCAGGTTTCTATCTACTTCTCAAATAAAAATTGGGAGAAAATTGTCTAAAAATTCCTAAACCTATAGTAGGGTGGTCAATTTAGTCCTAAATATTTCAATTGTGTTGATTTAGTCATAAATCTTTTTATAATTTGTCAATTTAGTCATGAATTTTTCAATTGTGTCAATTAGTCCTAAACCTTTGGATGATTTATCAATTTAATCCTAAACCTTTCGATGATTTTGTTCAATTTACTCAATTTGGCCAATTTTAGTCAGAAATCGTTGACATGGATGCCTGGTACCCTATGTGCACAATCGACGTTGGCGTGGATAATTTTTTACATTCCTTTTATTTTTCTTTGTAACAGCAACGATAAGGTGGACCTCACTGGTCATTAGGCCAGAGGAAGAAGGAAAGGAAAAAAAGATAAAAAGATAAAATTTTTAGAAAAATTTAAAAAAAAATTGATTGTACCATGTAGAACAATTGGCGTTGATTAAACCATCACGTCAGTGATTTTCAACTAAAATTAATCGGAAAGACTAAATTGATAAATCGTCAAAATATTTATGATTAAATTGACAATCTTCAAAAGGTTGAAGATTAAAGTTGCACAATTGAAATATTTAGGACCAAAATGGTAAATTGTCAAAAAGTAGAAAACTAAATTGGTCAAATTTAAAAGTTTAAGACTGAATTAGTCTTTATACAATAGGGTTGGACTTTTTGGACAATTTTTTTCCAAAAAAGGAAAAATTGTTTAACAATAAAAGTGCAATTTCCACTTTAAAATTGATAATCAAGATTAAACAGTTTGGCTCTAATTAAAAACAGTTAGTGAGCAAGTCTCCATTAAACAAATAAAACTAGCAAACAATAAAATAGCAATTTCCACTTTAAAATTGGTAATCAAGATTGAGTTCTAGTAAAACTTCTATCTAGAAAACAAGTAGCTGGAAAATCTAGATTCATCAGAACTACAACTGAAATTCCATGCAGTGTGCGTTGGTGAATCGTGACATTATTCATGGACCATGAATTGAACGGCAAGTATGTTTTTGCTTCTCTTTTTCTTTAATCTTTCTTTTGAAAATTGTAGCATAAAAATAATTTTCAACAAGCGGCCTAATCCGCTTTGGAATCGGTGGTCAGTTAGAGAATAAATAGTTAAAACCTCAAATCAATCAATGATGTATGTTATAATATTTAAATACTAAACCTCGCATTCTAACGGTAAAGTTTTCTTTACTTTGACCTTGTATGTTCTTTTATATATATTTTTTCCTTTACTGGCCTGACGGTTTACTTCATGGAGCTAAGAAGGCTAAGGAAGCACATGATTTTTGATTGGTTGGTTCACCTAACCTCAGAATTGAACGTAAGGTTATACCAGAGGATGACTGTGTACTTGTTTATCACTGAATACGGAGTTTGAAAGATCAATTGTTCTTTTTCGGACATGGTCAGATCATGCGTTGGATCGGATCCACGTTTGGAGTCCGGCAGGAAAAACTCCCCCACCTTGACATTTCTTCTGTCCTTGCATCGTTTCTCTACCCTAGACTACTAAATGGGGCATTTAATCTTTGCATGCGAGATCCCACCATCAAATGGTCGAGAACTTATTGCTTGGCGGGACGTGCGTGACGTGAGACCACGTCCCTCGTTCTTCAACCGTTCGAAACTTTCTAAATTTCGAAAGTCGTCTCGACATAATATAGAAAACTTAAAGAGGTTGATCATTGACTTTCGGGGTAGCTAGCTCTCTTTGACAACGTGCATGAGGGGCATATTCAACCCGTGAAAAGAGGCTGGATAACTCGATTGTTCAGCATTTGCTTGTTCACTCAACAAGACAACAAGCAAGGCCAGCGGTCTTTAAGGATTCGACTCCAAATCAAACCCCAAAATTTTCCCTAACGACAAAACAGTATCATGCTATTCACCATACTTCTACAAAATATGTTACAATTTAATGCCACTAGTATTTTGCTTATCAATCCTTCAATCTCATTGTCGAATTACCTATCGAATTTTTGCATGCATGTTATTAGTGGTTTCATATGCAACCTAAAGATGATCGCATGATATATTTGAGTAGGTCACCCGATTATGTAAACCTCACATGTAATTTAATATTTTCAAACGACGCGTGCACATACCTTTGACAGTGCCGTCGCCATAGATGTGGAAGCAGTCCAACGGCGGGAGAACGTCAGCGGGATGGGTGTTGTCGTGGTAAGGCCAAGCCGCGATGGAGTTGCAACAGATGTAGGTGTAGGGCACACCCAAGCCTTCGGTCAGCCTCCTCACTTCCCTTTTCTCCTTGTACAAGGCCAACCCTGGTTCCACCGGCTTTGCTCGGTCGATGTCGTGTCCGAATTCAGATGGCATAAACCTCTGCTCAACGAAAACTCACTCATTTTAAAACTAAATAATTTCTAGAGCATTTTGATGTTTCGGCAAATGAACATGATTACAATAATTGTTCTTATTATGTGAGAATTAGTATGTGAAAAATTCACTAAAAATTATAACAAAAGTGACAAAAGTGAGTCGATTCTAAGCTTATGCATTTGGCCAAAAAAGTACTAAAGCTTACATATATATATATGCTGCGTAGCCCGGGTAAAGCATTGACTACACAAGTCACGTGATCTTCTAATGTGCAAAAAACAAGAAGCAAAACAGACGAAGTTCATCTCTCTCTCTCTCAAGAGAGAGAGAGACACACCGAGTGAATTATCCACCAAATCAATAATTGTGCTCATATCCTGACAAGTACCAACTCGATCGGTCATGACTTGTAATGAACACCGAAAAAGACATCTCAATTGTCCAACTACTACCAACTTGATCATAAGTTAGTTCATGATAATCTATGGACCTATGATGTTGTATTAAATGAAAGCCTTTTTCGGCAGTTACGCTTAGACCAGATATACGTCCTTCTTACCACTCCCTCACACTCTAAATTGACAAGAAACTAAAATCCAGGGGCACCCAGAACGAGCGGATGCCTCCCAAGCGAAAATAGTTCGATCGGGGAGAGAGAGAGAGAGAGAGAGAGAGAGAGAGAGATGGCTTGGACTAACGGTTATGGTTTCATTGTTGATGTCCTGCGTGTGAGAGAGAGAGAGTACGATGTCTTGCGAAATAACTCAACTCCACAAGTACTTTGAGAGAGAGAGTACGATGTCTTGCGAAATAGCTCAACTCCACAAGTACACCGTGGGTGGCCCAAGAACACGGGAGGTAAGAGAAAGAAAACCGAGATTATCTTTAAAAGTACAGCACGTGAAATATAACCTTGAAAAATCGAGAAAAAGTTACCTAGAAATTCCAAACCGTGCATTTATCTTGAATTTTTTTCCGTGACATTAAAAATCTTAAATTATATTTATTGTAACATATTTACTCTAAATTTTTTTCTTGTGACATAAAAAAAAAACTTCAAACTCATACTTATGTGATATATTTACCATATGTCAGATATTTTTTTATTCATAACATCATTTTTGTTTCACTTAAGTCATGTGAGTGCCGTAATAACTAGTTGCTTTCTAGCGCCCATATAAGTAGATTTTTTACGGTGCTCATACGGAGATAAATGTGTCACAACGTACAAGTTTTGGATTTTTGATTTTTTGGTGTCACATAAAATTTTTTACGATATATATATTAAATAAGCATAATCTATGGTTTTTGGTAGTTTTTTCCCTAAATTTTTTTGACAAAATGATGCATTCCCAAAGACCAAAGAAGAAAAATAAATTTGTTAGAGAGATAAAAAAAAAAAAAATTGTGAGACAATGATAAGAATAAGTGCATTGAAAATATGATTAACTCATAAAAATTTCGAATTAAATTTAGGATCCGAATGATTTCATCAATTTAATAAATTTTATGATTTGACTGCATTATTTGAAAGTTGTAAAATCGAATGCACTTTCACAATAGAATTTAGGAATTTTGGTGTTCTCATCCCATGAAAATAGAAGAAGCAACAAGGAAAACACCTTAATAGTGCCGACTGATTTAATGGCCTCAACAAGAACGAGCTGCTCTAAAATGCTTTCCCCACCGATTGCTGATATCACAATCTCAATCTTGTGTTCCTTCAACATCTTCTCCATCGCCGCTTTGTCATTTGATGATCCCTGAAAAAGAAACCCATTTTTTTTACAAAAACCATAACCAGAAAAACTCACAAGAAACTTACGTTTGAAGCAAAAATTTACCTGAAGTATGATGGCTCCTTTCTCTTGTAGGGACATGATAGCACTGGCTTTCGCCTTGCAGGAGCTCACGAGACCACCCCGGACCAGAAGGTACGTGGGCCGACCGGACTCCAGGCTCGCCTCCGCCACGAACCGCCCAATGAACCCGGTCGAGCCGATGATCAAGGTTCGGCCGCTCTCCTCGACTCTTGGTTTTGCGCTCCCCATGTCTGCTTTTTTTCCCCTCCTTGTGTTTGGTCTTTCCCGTGGAGAGCAGACACGAGAGCTTATCATGCAAAAATATGCGAAGAGACGTTCCACTTAAATAGGAGCTATGAGCCACCTGACGCTCCAACGAGCAAGGTAAAAAAATATGAGCTTTTTTCACCACATTTTTATCTTTCTGAAAAAGTGTTCTCGATGTCATGCTGTATGTCTACGTCAAACTCGAGTCAATCTCGACATGCATGGCCTTGACGGATGATTGGTAGGTTTGCATGAGCCCGTCTAGTTTGATATCACGTCTGCTCGACCGGTAGATATGAAGAGGTCGATTACGTGCTCTGTCTGATGACTTACCTATTTGGTGCTGGCTTTGTTTTATAGCTATAGATCATACATCTCGCGATCAGGGGTTAGAAATTTGACTGAATGAAGCCACTGTGGAAAATTGGGAGATTCACTGTTCACTAATGTGACTTAAAACCGACAAGATCGTATGACGCTAGGGTTTTGAGTTCCTTGCGAACGTTTCAAAAGCCCACGGATGTGATCGTGAATTTGTTATTAGCGTTAATCGTCGTTATAGGTTAAACTCATTATACCACTCGCAAATCATCATTTCTTCTTTAAAATAATTTATTTATTTTTGCCAAGCAAAGCAGTTTGAGAATGTTCACTCGTGTGTGTCCGTTGTCTAGTCAATTCTCGATCGGTAGGTGTGGGATTTTGGGCCGACGATTGTTCTGTCGGTGAACGAATTATCAGGGGTAGAAGACTGCAATCATTTATCGTAAAACGCTCAAGTTTCCGAAACCAGTTATGCAACTTGACCCCCAGACTTCAAGTTTACTCTTGTATATAATATTGCTCTAATAGAGATTTGACATACTATTATTCAAGAAGAAAAAGTAAATTATTTCCTTCGTCCTACCTTTTGTTTTTTTATTCTTTTTATATGTTGGTATAAAATTAGCGTGCAACCAGCTCATTTTTAATCCGTGATCGCTCGTTTAAAAAGGAGTAATACTTATCCATACTGACTGTTCCCTCCAGAAAGAACTTCTAGAAGATGGGTCGGGTTATGGGTTGACCCATCAATGTCTGATCCGACCCAATGTCCAGCTAAAGCTAAAAAATGATTTCCATAAAAACAATGACCCTATGCGTACTTTGTGCGGGACAGTGCAGTTATTGACAATTTATCCATTTTTAATGACTTTCATTTCTTATAAAAAAACATATTAAGGGCATGTTTGATAACATGCCAAATTTTTTATTCTCGGAATATAAACGCATTTGATGCAACTCTTAAATTTTTTTATGACTTAAAATTTCTACTAGTTTTTTAATTATTTTAATACAATTTCTCTTTTTCTTTCTTTTCTTTTTTCCTTTTCTGTTTCTTGTTCTTCCTTTAGCCTCGAGCATAGCTAATGACGTCACTGGCCCTTGGCAAGGTGAAGCTCGCCTAGCCACCGACAAAGCTCGGGCCAATGAGGCTCAGTCTCGCTAGGGGCCGGCGACCACCTAAAGGAGGAGGAAGAAGAAGAAAAAGAAAAAGAAGAAAATGTAATAAAATTATTTAAAAACTAAAAGAAATTCCAACTCACAAAAGAATTTAGGAGTTGTACCAAACACATTACTATTCTAAGAATAGAAATTTTGAATAATTACTAAATACATTCAAATACTCAAAAACTCGTCTAGATAACAGAATTAGAAAAAAAATATTTTTGAGCATAAATTGTTTTTGAAAACAAAATGATTATCAAACGCACCTAAATTAATGAACAATCTGAACTACAAAGATTTATTTTTCCAAATATTAAATATACGTTTGTTCAACATATTTTGGTTATCTCCACATGGCGATGGTGTAGAAAAAAGCCGAACCTAGGTGCACACCACATATTAGCAAATATGTAATTATTGGAGAAGGAATTTCCAACATGTGCCTATTATTGATGATAATACGAAATCCAATAATTGGCCACTGATTATTTTTTCTTGACAGATCTATTTTTATGAAATGAATGCACGCTTAATCTTATTGGTGCTTTGTTGATCCTTTATATTTTCTATATTTGACTTTATTTCATAGTATTCTAGATTTGTTCTGCTTCAATTTGTTTTGTTACAAAAGTTTATGTACTTTTTATGTATTTTTTGAACAATATATATAATTTTCTTTTGAAAAAATAAGAATGAATAGTTAACAGTAGAAGTCATGATCACTCTCTGTGATTTCACATCCTCTCTACAAGTCAATTATGACTTCTCAATTGGTGATGGATCTAATAGTTAAGCGACCTTTCAAAAGCATGACCAGACGGGTTTGAGCCATCTGACATTTCGTATTCCAAAGTTTCACAGTTGCTCTTTCTTGCCCCGTAAAACCTAGACACGCCATCACCATGAGCTCGTTTCGCAAGCCACTATCATTACAAATCATCACTAGTCAGATCGACATTTCTTATCATTACAAACCATGACATAAACATGGAAAGCCATATCCATAGCTAGATCTCAATGACGCCCTGTTCATCTCCGTGCAAAATGATCAGGCCTCTTATAGTCATGTTCCCAACAGATTTATAGTGGCTAATGTTTATCAATGACCCCGATTTACGGTGGTCGTACGACCACTGTCGCAATGGGTGCCTATCAAGGACGACTGTCATGATAATGGTACTCATTCCATGGCAACGTTTCGTTTAAAACTGCCTGCGAATGAAATAGAAAAAAGTGTTTGTTAACAATTTTTAACCAAAAAGATGCGTTTGGTAAACTTGTTAGGGAATAAAAAATGAATAAAGAACGTTTGGTAAATTTATGTTCTTTTTTGTTTCTTTTAATTTTTTAATATTTTTATTTTATTTTTCATTTTTTCCTTTCTTTTTTATTTTTCTTCTTTCGGCCGGTCGCCGGTCTCCGGCGACCGGCCGACGGGGCCGGCAGCCTCGCCCAGCCACGGCGAGGCTCGCCGGCCCCCGGCCAGGCCGAGCCTCGCCGCGAGGCTTGGCCTCGCCTTGGCTGGGCGAGCTCGGGCTCGCCCAGATCCGGCGAGGCCGAGCGTCGCCTGCCCCGGCGAGGCTCGGCCTCGCCGGATCTGGGCGAGCCCGAGCTCGCCCAGCCAAGGCGAGGCTCGGCGTCGCCGGCGCGGGCGAGGCTCGCCGGCCCCCGGCGAGGCCGAGCGTCGCCTGCCCCCGGCGAGGCTCGGCCTCGCCGGATCTGTGCGAGCCCGAGCTCGCCCAGCCAAGGCGAGTCTCGGCGTCGCCGGCGCGGGCGAGGCTCGCCGGCCCCCGGCGAGGCCGAGCGTCGCCTGCCCCCGGCGAGGCTCGGCCTCGCCGGATCTGGGCGAGCCCGAGCTCGCCCAGCCAAGGCGAGGCTCGGCGTCGCCGGCGAGGGCGAGGCTCGGCCTCACCGGGGGCCGGCGATGCTCCGGCGTCGCTGGCCCTCGACGGCCGGTCGCCGGCCATGGCTGAGGCCGGCGACCGGCCAAAGAGAAAAGAAGAAGAAAAGAAGAAGAAAAGAGGAGAGAGAAGAAGAAACAAGAAACAAAAATCGTTTCTTCAAAATCGTTTCTGGAACAAGAAATAAATTTTTTTGTTTCTCATTTCTGTTCTTTTTTGTGTTCCGGAAACAAAAAAAAAAAAAGAACAGAAACGCAACCAAACGCGTTTTGTTCCTTTTTGTTCCCAGGAACAAAAAAAAAAAAAAGTGTTCAAAAACAGAAAAAAGAAATGAAAACATGCACGCCCTAATGGACTTGTGGGAAAAATTAAATATAAATTTAATAAAATACACGAACCTTTAGTTACTTTTACGGTGGGAGCTAAAGAAAAAAAGGGCTATAACACCATAATATTTTTAAAAGATATTAATGTGGTTAACTAGACGTGGAGTCTTACGCTTTTTCGAAAAATATAAAATAGAATAAATGTAGAAGAAAGCAACCCCTGATCACTTGACCACCAGAGGCACTCAAGAGAATTTCAATGATTTTCGCTCACTTGGAAATTGGATTAGATGGGTCGTCATAGGTATTCTCAAAATATACTTTGCAATTGAGGAAGAAATCATTATTATATTTATTATTATTTTATTTTGAAGAAAATTACTTTACTACAAAATTATCTTCCAATCCACAAGAGATGATGGTTAGGTGAGACTTGATCATGTGTTACCAATATCAATAGTCTTAATTCTAGTTACTAGAGAGTCCTTCTATAGCAACTTGATATAAGTAAAAAGTACGATGAGCCATTCGAAAGTATAATGATTTCCCTATTAGTCTCAAAGCCAAAATTTCTTGTGTTTTTTTCATGTTTCAACATGAATTGATCTTTCTTATTTTTGGTAGTGATTATATTATTTTACTTGAGATTATCTATATTTTGGTATTTGGTTTATTCTAAAATTATCTTTTTTTCTTGTGTTATTTTTTCTTTTCTCAAATGAAGGAATCTCATGGGATTTGAGGAAATCCCACGACATGAGATTTTCCAGTTTTAAGTTTTCGAAGGAAATCAATTAAATAAATTAATAGGTTTCCTTCAAATAATTTAGAACCACCGTTTTGGAATCGAATAGCACCGTCACCTACTCTTTTCCCCAAATCTTTCTTCTCTTCTCTTACTTTGATTTCGAACCCCATGTTGTTCATTTAGAACTTCCATGGCTCCCCATATCCCCACATTCTCATCTTTGACATGCTTGTCGCGTTCCAACAAGCTCAAGGAGGAAGACCATGGCAAATATCTTCTCAAGCTCCTTAAGGACTCAGCAAATTCCAAGCAAGTAATTCCGGGGCCTTGCTTCATAAATTATCATCACATCCCTATGTCTCTCAAAGACTGTTTTTCTCGCTATATTGCAAAAATACTCCCTATTCATAAGTCTTCTTTCATCGAGTCTGTGAAAATTACGAAGTTCGATCGATTTAGGGCTTTCCCCTCTTTCGACCACAAGTTTTATCAATTGTAGGTTTAATTGGTTTGGGAAGATGCTGATAATGATGTGGCTCTTCAATTCTATCTTCCCGACTTTCCTCCCCTCTTTCGACCACAAGTTTTATCAATTGTAGGTTTAATTGGTTTGGGAAGATGCTGATAATGATGTGGCTCTTCAATTCTATCTTCCCGACTTTCCCTATGACCTGGGACCTGGGTCTTTTGGATGGCTCAAATAGTTTTCAATCCCCATCAACAAATTATTTTTTCTTCCTTTCAGGAGCAATGTTGTTTACTCTTCTTGCCTTGATGCTATTATTTGTGTTTACCCATACGTTTACGACGTTAGAGAGGCTGAAGTTGCTAATTGCCAATATTTTGAGCATGTCAACAATCTCTCTTGGCATTAGACTAAAAAAAAAAAAAAAAATCTCTCTTGGCAATTTCAAAATTTTTTGATGAAGACGATCATCTCAAACATACTGCTTTTTTTGTTAAATTGGTTTTCTCGTTATGTTTTCTGCCACCCAACTCTCCAAATTTTCCAGGACGTAGCCAACTTGGCTCGTTGCCTAGCTGAAGGCGCAACATTCGCCTAAGTTCGACTTGTCCTCACTGTTTTGTACAGAGGAATCACACATGCAACTCTGTCGATGCATGAAGACGCTTCAAGTGTATTCTTTGGTCCTTTTTAGATTCTTCAAGCCTAGGCAACCCTATATCTCCCTTCTCTTTTATCTAATGAGACGCCTTTTTTGCCCTACTCCAAAGTAATAAAGGTCCAACTAGATAATCTAGGATACCTTTTGTTGAGTCATCGACTCAAACTCATTTCACAAAAGATTTTTCCTTTCAAATAATTCCTCAAATACTTTTATGAACTGACTAGATTTGACATCGATTTTTTCCTCTTCATGCTCCTGTCTTTAATGATCTTTTTCAATTCCTTCTCCTAAAAAGAGGTTGAAGGTTTTGGCTCGGAAAATAGAATTCCAATCAAAGAAAATAAAGACTTGTGCCCATCTTCATCTTCTAGTTTTTGCTCTTCTCCTTCAGTTTCAGTAGGGCAAACCCTTTCCTCAACCATTTCTGCACCCATTCTCCAAGCAGGAGAACATGAAGCTTGTCTCTTGAATAGCTCTTTTGATTGAGTTCACAAAGGCTTTCTTGAAAAGACTGTCCCATGGATCTTCCCATAAAAATATTGACAAAGGGAAAAATTTACCCCAGGTTTGAAATCTATTCTCTCCAATACTATGCTAGATAATTTGGACTTGCCTAGGGTGTTTATGTGCCGATCCTTTATTCCATACTCTTTTTGGAAAAAAAAAATATTGTTTGTGACTTGGGTAATATTTTTGTAAAAGAAATTAGATATAACAAAGTGAAAAGATTCAAAATAGCTTGAAGGAACAAGTTTAGAAGAATGGAAAGTTCATAAAGACTTGGAGGTACCAAGTACCAAGTGAGACGCAATTTAATATAACTGAGTAACCCAATATAAGCAAAGTTTGGTATTAATGATATAAGTTGAAGTCTGATATTACCGAGATGCCAGATGTAAATGGGGACTGCTAACATAAGTGGAGCGATTACATTACTTGAGATAACAACCTTGTCTCATGCTTTGAGAATAATATATTGAGATAAATAAAATAATATCTTGAGATAAATAATCTTATATTTTAATAGTTAGTGATCTACCGTTGATTTTTATTTTAGAATAAAGTGATTGATTGTCGATCTTAAAGATTATCTTCGTGGAAAATGTCAATCATGCGCAATATATTGGTTGATTGACAATCGCCCTTGAGACAAGCTACTTTCCATATTTCTAGCTGCTTCATTTTGAAACTAGAGATTTGATTGTAGGGGCGATCAAATTTACGAAAACTCATAAAATTTACGAAAACTCATGTTGATTGACTTTAATGGCTAAATTATCTTCTTAACAACTGTCCAATGAATAGCTTGAAGTTGATCCTCATGAAGATTATCCAACAGAAGATTTGGATATTGAGGAGTATAAAAAAAGATCAACAGGGGAGAAAAGGAAGAAAGGTCCAAAGATGAAAAATCCAAATTCAAAGAAAGTTTTACATTCTTAAATTGTCTTTCGAGCATACTAGAATTGAAATTTCTTGAGAAGTGCTATTTGTGCTTTGGTATATGATAATGAGATCTTTCTGCTTGAGTATAAGCATGACTTACATTGGAAAGAAGTGCTTGGGTATAAGTAGCACATTTTACTATAACTACTCAAAGATTGCTAGTGAAATCTAGTTAACAGAATGCGTAACAGTGTCATGATTCCATAAGTAATGCAACTTACAAATTTTTTATTTGCTAATTCTTACTCGCTTGGGATGGTTTGGCATCGGTTAATTTTATATGACTATTACTCAAAAGCAAATCTAATATTCATTTAGCTTAGTCACGTCGAATGAATGTACTTGGGTATCTCTTGCCCCAGCCATTTGTAGTCTCTTTTACTCTGGCAAACTTTAATACTTACCAAACGTTAGATTTGTTGAGCATCATTTTAGCTATAGCGATCTCAATGGCTTCGTCCTGATCTTATTCTACATTGGAATCATCATCCTAATTATTGACTAAAGCCACATTTTGCTTATAATTTTTGTATTGCTTCTATCTTTTTCTTTTAAAAGATATTCATATTTAGACACCCTTGTATTCAATTAGAATAGATCGTTGAAATGTTGACCTTCAAATCCTTTTCTTAATCTAGATTTCAATCCATTAAAGGCCAACTTGATAAACTCTTTTACCAAAAGCAAAGTCGGACATTGATTTCTTGACTTCTTTAATCGGTTGATATATTGATCAACCCACTCATTATTGTATTGCCTAATCTCAACTAAATTTGCAATCATTACCTCATACACCAATCTAAGAAATTGAGAGGAAATTGTCTTCCCGTTTCATCCTAATTATAGATCGAATTGGCTGATAAATTAGTATACTGAGTTAAAGTGATTTTTTTATAAAGATAGAGGAAACCACCAAAGTTTTAAATAGTCATTAGCACTAGCTTCATCACACTGAGCTAAGAACCCACCAACATGTTCAATAGTCGATTGATCATCTTCGCCAGTAAAAAGAGTAAAATTAGTAAAATTAGGCATTTTGAATCCCCAGGATATGGTACATCATCCCAATTTGGGCCAGCTCCATTGGAATCATTTGGAAATTGGCCACAGTACTCCAAGCCTTTGCAAAATATTTACCAGTGATGGTTGAATTACTTGACTTGAAGTACCACATTATTAAATTGAGTAGAGGAAGTTGAATGTACATACATGATAACCACTAGGTTTTCTTGCATTTGAAACAGCTGGTTGGATGTTCCAAGCCTAGAAATAATTTTGTTGATGACATTGTTGATCATCGGCATAATTACATCAGCAAGATGCCCAACCATGTGGTTGGTCAAATCGTTTTGTTGCTCATTGAGCAATCTTCGCATGGTGGCTAACATCATTGGGTTTGACTCCTACTTTCTCCTCCGCTCCTTTGTGAGATGCTTGGGGATACCCACCACATTCCCACCTTATACCTGGTCCATTGCTGCATAAGCGGTTGATGGTTTCGAACAGATAGCCCTCTCGTTGACATGCTATGGTGAGTGACTATCACTAGTGGCATTCTCAAGCTCCAATTGATTCCTAATCCTTATCGTAACTCTTCCTCAAATTGAACCACAAGGGTCCCATCATGTGTGCCAAAAAAAGATATTTCATTGAGAATAACTCCATGCAATGAAACATTTTTCACTGAAAATCAACCTTCGATTTTTATTGAATCGATTTGCGTGGCAATTTGGACAGGAAGAAGGATGCGTAATGAAGAATTAGAACTAAACGATCTAAAGAAAAGTAAGTATAAGAATTAGAAAGATAAATTGATAAACTTGAAGATACTTAATATTGTTGATGATTACGGTCCCCTTTCTGCAAGGATTCAGCACAGTTTATATAGCCCATTATAAAATGTAGTTACAATTGCATCTCTACTTGTTAGGCTCCATGATCATGTTCCATGATTGCAACTCCACCTAATCTATAAGTTGTTACAACTCTTGGATTCAACTGCATCTCTATGATTTTAGGCTTCAAGATCACTCTATGTGATTTCACATAGATATTCTCTATAAGCCATTATGATTTTATAATTGTCTCCGAATCTAACTGTTAACCAACGTCTCTATTATCTTTGGCTTCTATGTTCAGCACTTAACTAAATTTATTTAAGTATCAATCGTTGATTAGTCGTCATCATATATCAACAACTATACTATACTCATCAATTATTGTGGTCATCGACAAGCATTTTATCTACCAACGACTCGCCGATGGTAGAATTACTTAACATCTCTTTTTGTTCAAATGTAATGTGGATTCAAAGATAGATCGATTTTGGGTGTCACCAGCAGGGTTGCAAATGAATGTGCACTCGGACATTTTGTGACGTAATGCCACGTAATCGGCAAATTAATTAAATTTATCACGATGTCAATGAGAAAAGGTGAGTTTACCTTTCATCGGATGCTACGATGTTTCTTACAACGTAAACCAGACATATCCTTTTTATCTGATATTCTTGGAAAGGTGATATTGATGCTCTTGGATCTTTTACTGACATAATAATTGAGAATTTTTTATCGATCCATGGCCGTCTTGACAACTCATGCTCTTGGAAAGCGATGCGGCCCTTTGTCCTCAGTTCATGAGACGTAGTCCAAAACCTTAAGTTCGAAGGAAAGCATCTCCTTCTCCAATCATTGTACCATGGTAGGTAAAAGCGGAACTTTATTTTCGAAGGAAACCGACAACTTCTACAATCATCGTACTATGAAACATAATGGTCAATCAAATGCTTGGAACTCCAAATTAGATTATCCCCTTTAGCTTTGATTTTGAGAATATGTGCTTCATCAATGAGTGCATCCGATTCATATGTCCGAGTCTCAATTTTGATCAATGCCATTCAGCTAGCTTGGTACGTGATTGAGCTATATATAATCTCAAGTAGTATATTGGTAAGACTTCCATATACAATCTCATTATAAACTAATGTCTTCAGCGATATAAACTGTGAGTATTATAGAGAAAGTGTATAAAACTCTATGCTGTGTGAATATCAAACGGCAGATGGCCATATGATATTTTAAATTGAAGTACCTAATAGTTTCTACCATATATCCCTATTCGATAGAAGTAAAATGAAGTAACTAATAGTTTCTACTACTAGTTTCATCGTAGAGGTTTCTGGTCTGCCAAGAAATCTATAGGGGCAGACAATAATTTGGTCGAGATAAGGGAGGGGAGAGGCAATGCACCAATGCCGCAATGGCAGCGACAATTACCATCATAAATAGAAGAGAGACAATCATAGTAAAGTTTCAATGCATTAAATTTTATTTTCCTCAAAGTCTAAGGATACATTAGAATATTTATATTCTAAATCACTTCTTTATTAAACAGCTTAAACTTTCAAAATAATTGACGGTGATCCTATAAAATTTTGCACGGTATCGGTTGATGGCCTGTGAAGGTCGCCTCGACCACTCTCCCATGTGCCTATATTATCAACGTACCCTTGCCATTGTGCCCTCACATAAGATAGAGGGGAGAGGCAATGCACCCACGGTAGCGACAACTACCATCATAAATAGAAAAGAGAGAATGAGAGTATAGTTTCGATGCATTAATTTTTTTTTTCTCCAAGTCCAAGGATATACAATTAGAATATTCATATATTAAATCATGTTTTTATCTAACAGTTTAAACTTTTAAAACATACAGTGATCTTATAAAAAAAAATTTTAGACAAATGTATTCTCATAATTTAAAATGTGTCGATAGGACTTCGCTTCTAAGTAGAGGAGGTCCTTCAAGCGAGTCGAAATGGAAGATCGGTAGCGTGGGGATAATGCTTCAACAGACCGAACTTTCTTTATTTCCAGCAGGGCCCAGCGACCCTTCTAGCCATCGTCCTACCATCACCGGAAAGACTCGCAGGTTATTGTCTGATTTCCTTCCATCTTATTTATTTATTTAGTTTATTTTTAATTTACTCGACTGTTAACAAATTTTACAATTTGATTATATTTTCTTAAAAAAATAAATTGTAACTGAGGTTGCCTTTTCGTCCAGCGATTTGAACCGCACTTTCCCCTGCGACCTACCTGAGAGCGCAGGGCGTGGAGACACTGATCTTGAGGAACAGATACGCATGCAGGCAGGTGTACCTTTTGGTTGGTGATCAGATATCCCTAGGCGGATACGCGTCGCTATTCGTGGGATTGATTGGTCCCACTCTCTTTTTTTGGATCCACACCAAGGGCGACACCCCAACTCACTGAAGACGCGGACGACGGATGCTGACCAATTTGGAGCGGTTCGTCCATCCTCCGCATTGATGTCAGCTTGCCCTCCCCAGTTAATGGATTTGTTTCAACGCAATCCAAGGAGCTTCTTTCCTAACTACCATTCCTTCGAAGGCAGCTAGGACGTGGGATCCCCACGCCTTGATTTTTACAAAATTCCCACTTTCTTTTTTGGAATAAATATTCTTCCCGTGGAAAACAAATTATAAAGTTAATATCATGAGAAAATTTTGAACTGATACACCTTATGATAATTTCACTAAAAACTAATTTATATAATCCTGATAAACGTATCATAAACTAATTTTTTAATCTCAAAACCCCAAAATAATGCATTTATGACAAATTTATCATTCATTAATTTTCATTTAATTGAATTAATACGATACAAAACTACAAATCGATATACATATGACCAATGGCTAATACACCCTTCAATTGCCAGGTGTCAATCAACTTAGCAATGTGATGGTAAAATTTAATAGAAATTAGTGAAGAATAAATTAATCGTATATATACCAATTTAAAGTTTTTGGAGAAATTTATCGCATGTGTATTAGTTTAAAGTTTTTTTTTTGTGATATTAACATAATAAGTAATGTAAGGTTGGATAAAATACAAAGCTATTATGTTTAGGAAGTTCAAATAACATCACCAATACATTGTTTTCTCTAGTTGCCATGAAGACCCACAACCATTGCAACTTACACATGCAGTAACTTAGGAAAAAGAACATCACAAGCGTCATAATTTTCATATGGCATTCACTTGAGTATTATAATTTTTTCTCCGATTACTTAAGTGACATATCAATTTTCAGAACATTGCCATATTTTTAAGATGCTTTTTAGACATCATGGCATTGCACTTAATAAGTGTCATATAAAAATTATGACATTTGTGATGTCTTTATATTAACAACTTGATTTTAGAGCTAACTAGAACTTGCCCCGATGCTGGGGTGAAAATTAAACCAACCGAGTAGCACGCTCTTTAGCTGGTGGATTATTAATATTTTTAAATAAATAGAAAATGTTAATTGATGTTAGGTGTAGTTTGGCGTCGACACCAAACCTATGGGCAGGCCCATCCAGGCAAGGCACAAGCATCATATTGGCCTCTTTACTCGCGGCTAGCCCACATCAGTAACACCTTTAAGCATTTGATGCTGATTTGAAATTTGACAAGGAGTGTACCTTCACAACAATCGATAAATGTGTCAGGGGTTAGTTGAAAATTTCCTCGTTTTCTTTGGATGCAAAAAGAAAAGACGCAAATTTCAGGGGCCAAAACGGAATTAAGCCGTAATATTTTCTTTTTGACCAAATCAAGCCATCGTCTCGCAGCTAGGGCAATTTGGCTATTTCTTTCTACAGAGGTGGGTGTTGGGTTTCAAAGCTGACGGATTATTTTGATGTCACTATGTCTTTAACAGAAGGAATGCTTTTGTTGGAATTTTATTACATTTCACCGGCGTTAGAATAATAGCAAGTATCGTCTTACATACATTAATTATTAAATGGTGAGACAATAACCCATATTGAGATTTTAACTTTGTCTATTACGAGAGAGAGAGAAACTATTTCGAGACATTTGATAATAGCATTGGAAAATTTCCATTTATAGTAATTATTTTACAAATTTACATGTCGTATTAAGCGATAACAAAGAGTAATGATTTACAGATAGACATGTAAGGAATCACAAAAGATGAACGCTTACAAATAAAATGAAATTACAAAAGATATATTCAGACACAATTTTTTTTTTATGAATGATGGAAAAATGAAGTCAACTAATTTTGTAGAGGAAATTAATTGTTAATCGACAGCTCCAATCAATACCTCAGCTCGATAAGATACACTGATGTGATAAGAAAAAAAAAACTACTTTCTAAAAGAAGTGAGAGCTTTATGTCTGTATTTTAACCAAACATTAAAAAGATAAACAACATGCGGACATTATTATTGGTTGAACTACAAGAAAATGAAAAATACTAACATCGACCTCTTTTACAAGTGCACTCATGAAACGCCTAAAACAAGATAGAGATTATTGGTATTAATCTTCTCATCTGAAAATGATGGTATTCCATTTTCTCATCATTTGTATGATTTTCATGTGATAGATAGATTTTTTTAATACAAAATGGAATGAATTATTTAAATTTGGATTTTATTAAAATAATATTTTCAAAGGATCAACAAAATAAATTCAACGAAAGAAAACAACATGAACTCATAAAAAATACATTAGTAGATTGATTTAGAATGTAAAAGAACCAAAATAGGTCTTGTTTCCACCAAAGAATGATCAAGTCGTCAATATGAGTAAACACTGATCGGTTTCCGGTCTGGTCCAATTCTGAGATGGAACCGAGAACTAGACCGAGAGAACCAATTCCCAAATTTTAGGATCAGGAACCAGATCGATTGGTTCTAGAACCAGGAATCGGACTGACCAACCGGTCCGATCCAGTGGAACCGGCAATTTGTTGTTAAGGGCAAAAATAAATTGAAAATGGTTACAACTTGCTTCTTATTTCCTTGGTCTAAGCGTCAGATTGAGGTTCAAACTACCCTCTCTTCACACCTTCTCTATTTTGTCATCCAGTAGAAAAAAAAAATCATTTTTTTAACACAAATAGTTTGCGGGCATCATTGTTTTCTTTAGATAAGATAGTAGTCATGATTTCTTTAGACAAGATAGTAGTCTACTCTTGTCAACTTCCATCGCAAAGGACCTCAAGTATTGAATGGAACGTGCACATCATCATAAAGCATCAGTTCTTTTACATTGTCATCATTAATTGACGTACGATTCATTAAATCTATGACTAGAGGTGGGAATGCCTGGTGAAAGAGTATTAATTGAAATAGGTGCCTTGGTGCTGTAATATTGCATTATATGAAATTGCTCAAATGCAATGAAGTCTTCCCAACATGCAAGTGTAAAAATACACATTGAGCGGTTTAGGCAATAAGCGTTGAGTGGTTTAGGCATATATAAGAAATTAATACACGTTGAGCGGTTTAGGCGATTATATATTTGCTTCATTTGATGTACTCGGAAATAGCAAGCCTATATGTATTTCCATTTTTGTTACAAATAGGAAGACAGTTTCTAATTTTTCAGCCTAATGCATTGGACATATGCATGTATAATTGGTCTACAGAACTAGCTATTCATGTGGAAAAGATATGGGTGTTCATCGGAAGGGAGGGGAAAGCAAAAAGGGAAAGAGGGGAAAGCAAAACCTAAAAATGGCAGAGGGTTTTTCTCAGTTTATATATATATATATATATATATATATATATATATATATAATTATTATATCAACCAATCTTGGTTCGGTTTGTCCGGTTCTCACCTTAGAACCAGGAATCGGATCAACCGGCCACCGGTTCCAAGAATGGAAACTGAGAATTGAACTGTCCTCTCCGAGAATTGTCTAGAATCAACCGGGTCGGTCTGGTTTGGGAGATTCCTGATTCGGGCAGTTCCTATTGCACACCCCTAATAAACACGTGATTAACATCAAGTATTGTCAACTACATGACCCATTGATCTATATTGACATTGGCACACATTGTTGTTTGTTACCAATTAGTTGTTGATATGCGACAACATATGGCAAGCAATGATTAGCAAGGGTATCGATATGTAAGATTGATAAGCTATCAAGGTGTCATAAGAATGTTGAATGCATTGAAGTCAACAAAGAACAAGGTAATTGATGTCATGAAGCAACTAGTGCACATTTTTAAAGGAACAACTATCTGAAGCCAAGATCATGGCATCATGAGAATATGAGGAAAAAGCTTTTGGAGAACACTTTTGATGAAAGATTAAATTCCATTAAATGATTTTATTGCTTTTTAAGTTTTGTTGTCGATTAAATTCCGATACAATTTATATATGTACATTTTCATTGAAGTAAAGTTGTCGATTTCCTTATTTACTTGTGATAATTTCCATAAGCAATCACCCGAAACTTGTCTTCTCTAATAAAAACTGAATAACACTTTTGATGAAAGATATTTTTTTGCAGAAAAAATTCTTGCGAAACAGCTTCATGCTTAAAAAATCACACAGGATAAATTTCTTTAAGTAGAGTTAACAAAAAAAAGAATAAAATAAAGATGAAAGGCGCTATTGATGGCAAGTCTAATTAAAAGACCGAGAGCTCTTACATCACCCTGTTTAGATACGTGCACGGAAATGAATGTGGATGCATGTGGAGCTTCAATTTCTTTCGTATTGTTCGAATAGCTTGATTCATCATATTTCCTGTTAATTTCGTGTTTACCAGAAAATTCCTCTCGAAAAGTAATGCGAAATTAAAAAGGAACTCGCCTAAAGAAGCAAAAACTCGTTTTGTCATGAATTATTCTCTCTCGAAGTTATGTCTTCTCAAACTTCTTCACAACAAAACAAGTAACCGGATATGTGTGCTTCACTTTCTCTTGGGCCTTGTTCATGTGAAGCTTATGCCCCGTCGTCTCACCAGCCGACCTTGACCCCTATCATTTGGAGGTCTTTACCTTGGGCCTTGTTCGTGTCTTCACAGCCCAAAGTGATAGTGGGCCTTGTTCGTGTTCTTTGCCTTGGGCCTCCATTCCATGACGTCATTCGCACGTCATAAAGAGATTAGCTTTTTGTCCATTTGTTTTCTGAAGTGGGTGAGAAGGACCCCAGCGTCGTCTTCATCCATACACGCGAACCGAATTGTCAAGACGCGAATCTACGGCTGAAGAAGTCGACGCCCTTGAAATCTACCGAAATTGTCCCAAAAAAAAAATCTACCGCAAGCCTCTTTCACTTCGAGTTCAAGGCCACGATAATGGCGGCCGCAAGAGGATGGCGATTATATGGTCTCCGCATCATCTTCTGTACTCCCACGATAGAGACTAATGATATTTCCTTGGAGAAAACGGTCTTCCCGGCCGCGGTTTTAAGGTTGTCGACATCAATCTTCGATTGGTGGCTCGAGTTGAATTCGCTAGTGTAATCTGTCTGTGCGCTGACTATGCATACCGATCCACGCCAACAACATTCAACTAGGGGTGTGCAAAAGAACCGGTACCCGCCCGGAACCGATGGATCTTAAGGAACTAGTCTGGGTTCCTGCCCGTGGGCAGATCCACCCGCCGCCCACCCGAACTGCACCAGGTTATATTATAATAATTTATTAATTTTTAATATTAAAAAATTCAAAATTAGCAAATCTAAAATTTAGAGTTTCAATCACCATCTTATTTCAATTCACTACTCTCCTACTCCATCTCATCTCTCTCAATTCAAAATCTCCCCAAGCTCTCTCTTTTTCTCCGATTCACCTCCGGATCTACTCATCTCCCTTTGAGTTCTAGTCCGAATGCGGTGAAACAGTGAATTGATTCTCATTTCCTCCCTCGAACTTGAACTCTCTCTCCACGTCGTGGCCATCCTCGTTGCGGACACCGCCGCAACGCTAGTACTTGAGGAGAATAAAGCTACCATGGTCGGGAGAGCTAGAATAAGCAAATGTGGGGAGGGCAAAAATGGGAAGGTGCGGAGGTTGGACCGGTTCTATGGATCCACTCGGGAACCGGACCGGACCGGCGGTTCGGTTCTCAAGTAGATCCATGCAACTAACGGGCGGTTCCCTGCCCATTCCATTTTTTGGAACCAGGTTTTTAACGGTGGTTCGGTTAGGTTGGGAACCGCCATCGGGACCATGCACACCCCTACATTCGACCAAAAACAAATCATAGAACCATCAATGCATGCACATGTTTCTCGATGCAATGCTAGTTGCTAGGAACTCGAGTTTATGTTCTATGGTGCAATTTTGTATTGCTAAAGGGAAAGGACGATAATTGAGAGAACTCCAAACATCTCATTTGTGGAGAAAAAAAGTGATAAATTCAAACGTAAAAAGGTACCAAACTAGTATAGTAATGCCACATTTGCCTCCAAATTAATTTTCTATCTCAAAAAAAAAAAAATTCAAACCAATAAACCCTTCATAAATCTACCCTCCCCCGTCAACTTTCATCAAATAACCCGATTAAATTGCTCACATGGAAACATGCTTAGCAAACAACTCGAATGATTGACATATGGCGTGATATGTGAAAATTCAACTTAAAATGAGTTTTCTAAACAGCACCATTTTGAGGGAGAAAAATCCAAAAAAAAAAAAAAAAGGAATTGAGATTGCGGAAATTCGCCAATCTAATTTGCCCCAAGAGTTCCGTCACATGTCATAAATTACTTAAAATCACCAAATTTGCATCAATTTTGCCCGAAATTTTTTGATCGATATGTTAGGATACACCAATATATCTGTTTAAAATTTTTGTAACAGAAAAATTAATCTGAAATAAATATAGCATAGGCGCACCGGTCCATAACCTTAAACCCAATTTGTCGAAACACCTTTTTTGTATCGTGTCCATGTTTATCGTCAATAGTTTAATTTCTCCGGCTCAAAATGATGTCGGACATACATTCTCATTTAATATATACTTATATGTAGAGGAATTTCCTGGGTGCATGTGACGAAAATGTTTTTCAACGTACATCAATGAACAGTCGTGAAATCAGAAAGATCCAAGACGACGGAATTTGTGTGGCGCATTTTAAGCCCAAACGAGAAGTCGAAATCCCGCCACGTCGTCCAGAGGGGGAAAACTTCCAAAAGGGAAGAGTAAAAATACATCCGGATCGACGCGCGTCCCTGGCGCGTCTCACAGCCACCCTCGAAATCATTATGCCTTCATTGCACTATCAATTCATGATCACAATCCACCCAAAAGAAAAAAAGAGAGCAGAGAAAATCATGTGTAACAATCATCTTATCAAATCGACCCAAAAGAAAAAAAGAGAGTATAGAAAATCATGTGTAACCAATCATCTTATCAAATCACGCCATGATTCCTCCACCTTTTCAGCAAATTTATGGATTACCCAATGTAACAAAATTTTTAAATGATTAATAGAATTGATCATGAAATTTTCTTTCAAATCTTTTCTATCATATTTAAAAGGAAAAAGTCACAGAATCTTCAAACTATACATATACTTATATTTTTATTAAGATTTTTTTTGTGATATCAAAAACTTAAAATAAGTATTCATATGAGATATTTATCCTCCGTCAAAATTCCGTAATATGATTTTTCAGTTAAAATATATGGGCATTGTGTTAACATCGTTTGCTTTCTAGTGTCCATATAAGTAGGTTTTTAACTGTTCGAATTTTGACAAAGAGTATCGCGAAATTTTTTTTTTTTATAGTAAATGCGTGACAATACGCATAATTTAGAGTTTTTAGTGACATTTTCCTTATTTAAAAAGACCCCATTTATCTTAACATTAAGATAACCTACATTTCGCCTATATTGTATATGCATGTATATAATGTGAAGACTCCCTTAACAGGGGGTTGTCATCCAATTCTCGTTGATAGGTTAAATCCCTTTCATGTTTGTGATTAGAACTCTTGTGCCTCACGTGTCCTAATAATGGAAGAAGTATATACTTTGAGAGCATGCGAAAAACAATGACGATCTCTTCTTCGTACGATCAATCTTCTCTCTTCTTTTCACATAGGAGGATATGTTGATATGGTGAAATTTCAAGGAAAATGATGAAATGAAACTGTTGAAGCTCACCTTGTTAGAAAGTTGATCAAACGGCTCATGTATCTATTAATATAACCATACCAACCTTATTGAATGTGCAACAATTTCTTTTCCATCATCCTCCCTCAATCAGCCCGTGAAACGAAAAGCCACTATGCAAGGTGTCTCGAGTTCGAGAGGTCAAAATAATTGCGAGAGACATGATAATAAATTCCGAGGAACATAATTTTGGATCCGACAGGTTTGAGTACCATGCTGAGCCTGGAAAGGAAAAGAAAAGTAAGATCAAAGTTTAATATATAACAATAATAATTTTCCCATTTGACTTGATAGGTTGGAGGGCCAAGAATCCAAGTGGGCCTGCTTGAAAAATGGACCTTTGAACTCGAAGACAGGCCCGTACAAAGGTCCGGCGCGTGGCCGCCCAACGCGCCAGTGAAGAGAGTGGGGGACATGGGCACGCGATTAACTCGATGGATGGAAAGATTCTTCGGATCTTCCCCTGATTTACACGCTCCATGATTGCGCTTTGTCTCGCCCAAAACGACGCGCAGTACCCACCGCGTCGCCGTCGTGCGACAGACGGATGGAGGGAGGAAAAAAAAAGGAAAAAAAGAAGAAGAGGGAGTTGAATTTGTTAGCTATATATTGCATTACATGCGATGCACCTAATTAATCTTTAATTATGCTGTTAACTTCCATATCTTGCATCGGTCACATGGACCGAGCTCTCGTGCACTATATAAAAGTAGGAATCTTTCTTAAATATAAAAAAAAAAAATTCTACTTCTTTAATGAAAATTCATCGATCGAATATCATTTAATATTTAGTATAACCTAACCATCAAGACAATCTTACTAAGGTTTGTTTGGCAATGTCAAGATAAGGCCTTCTTTCTTTAATGAACTTCTAATGTAAACTGGGGAAGGTTGATATGAATTAATCTATGTGATTATAATAGTGTGATTCTAGTAGATTCCCGTTAAAAGAAGATATTCTCATAAAGATTCATTCATTCATTCATTCTAAACAAATGTGCTCGAACCTAATAGGTAATCACGGCGAAGTGCGTAACACCCGTTATTTTGTTTGAGCTTTAATTGTAGTTTAACTTTATTTTATTTTTCAATCTCTTTCCACTAAGTATAAATCAATGGAATCGGAGGTCCATAATCCCATCCCTTTGCAGGCTCAATGCGACCCTTCTATTAAGGCTACCTTGACTCACCGCACCGTCATAATCGGGAGAACTCACCATGCCCGGATTTTTCTTTAAGGAAAATCAGTTCATGACATGCTAGTCTCTCTTCCTTTCTTTGTGAAGTTATGGGTCGTCATAATCGAAAGGAAAGGTGCGTTAAGGTAAGATATCTTCGGGACCTTGGCATGATCTTTGATCTGTTGAGAGTATCAGGGGGGATAAAAACCAGAGAGAATTTCTCCATGGATTTGGAAGCGTGACTCTGAACATGACAGGGCAGACCATCCCTTCAAATTTTCCAATTGGGTGGTCCTCCAAAGAATTGACATTTTGATACCCACCACCCCCCCTCTCTCTCTCTCTGTCTCTTATCCTGCGCATCCCCACCATCTCATTTCTCCCTCCTTATCCTGCGCACCCCCTTGCCCCTACCTCCTCTCTGATCCTACCACAAGCCCCCACACAAAATACACCATTGAAATGGACTCGTTATAACATCTCACTCTCATCATCACATCCCTCTTTTTTCCTCTTTTTTTTTTTTTTTTTCCAGGTTCCTAAGCCTAAGAAACTGTACAGCAACTTCAGAGGTCAAATCCCCACCATGTCTAGTGCCTTAGAATGGAGCAGAGAAGAGGACAAGGCCTTTGAGAATGCAATTGCAATGCATTGGGTTGAGGACTCCAAAGAGCCGTGGGACAAGATTGCTTCCATGGTCCCTGGCAAGAGCCTTGAGGAATTGAAATTGCACTACCAAATGCTAGTAGACGATGTGAATGCAATCGATGCTGGCCAGATACAGGTCCCCAACTACGTGAGTGATGAGACCTCCTCATCTTCAGCCGCCAAAGATGGGCCCAGCTTTGCCGCCGCCGGCGGGGGCGGCTCGGCTGGGGATAAGAGGTCGAATTGCGGGTACGGAGGCGGGTTCTCGGGGTTGAGCCACGAGTCCGGTGGGCATGGCGGGAAGGGCGGCTCAAGGTCGGACCAAGAGAGAAGGAAAGGAATTCCATGGACAGAAGAAGAGCATAGGTATATCACTCTAGCAACTTCTTGAGGTTAACGTGAACAAGAAATGTTGTGCTTGAGTACTTTGTCCTTAAGACGGATTTGGATTACCTTATCCAATTATAATATGCAGAGTCAAACTATTTGTGAGGTCCTAGCTTCTCTAGAGGAGCTTGTTAAATTAAATAATGATAATCTGGAATCTGAACATTAATTTGATGTTCATTGGCTATTAGTCAAATGCGATTACTAGAAACCTTGCGTTTAATAGGGGGACACCAAGCAATGTTTTCCACTTATCACGTGGAAGATATCGAATTGGCCAATCGGATTTACTCTGCTATTGGGGATTTGTTAAAGATTGGATTTTTCTGGACAATAAAACCAAAGAGGGTATCAAATTTTGCAGGTTGTTTTTGCTGGGTCTTGACAAGTTTGGGAAAGGAGATTGGAGGAGCATTTCAAGGAACTTTGTGATTTCAAGAACACCAACCCAAGTGGCAAGCCATGCTCAGAAGTACTTCATCAGGTTGAATTCCATGAACAGAGATAGGAGAAGGTCCAGCATCCATGACATCACCAGTGTGAACAATGGAGATGTCTCAAACCCACAGGCCCCGATCACTGGCCAACAGGCCAACCCGAACCCGCCAAGCATGCCTGCGGTAGGAACCTCCTTGAAGCACCGGGCTCATCAGCCACACATGCCTCCTGGTGTCGGGGTTTATGGCGCCCCAGTGGGTCATCCAATTGCTGCTCCTCCAGGCCATATTGGATCTGCAGTTGGGACACCCGTCATGCTTCCTCCTCCAGGGCACCACCCTCATCCGCCATACATGGTGCCCATGGCTTATCCAATGCCACCACCGCCCCCACCTCCACTGCCTCCACCAAATCATCAATAACAAGGCCAAGACAAGGCCTACATAAGTTGATTCACAACTGCATACCATGGGATCCTGGATGAAGATAGCAGGGGATAAGGTAAACAACAACATTGCAGATGAGGCCTGTTTTTGTAAGAGCAGCAATAATGGATGTACATTAGCCTAATCTCTATAGAGCAATCCTTGAAATTCGGTTCTCTTATTGTAAATATGCCAGATTAGATAATCATTGCAAGTTCATTTTGATTCAGATCACTAGAATGTCCTGCTATTGAACCTTACAGAGGAGTCCATCTTTCCAAGAAAAATCTTCGATGGAAAGATCATTTACCATTGTGTTTTCATCTTGTAGAAGAGTTTTAATAGACTATCTTCTGTTTGAAAGCCATAAGATGGATAGGCGAGTAGTTTATTGTGCCATGTCTAATTAAATGTACATGTACATTCTCTCAGCAAGTTAAAGCATCCAATGTTGTGCGTCTTCTTACCTTTCCATGTTAACTTTGAGAAGAGAATCGACCAACTGAGTTCTATACTTACTGATGGTCAGATCAATCAAATAACTTTCTCTTTCATTAGTTCGGCGAGTGGCTCTGTCAAGTAAGAAGCCTAAGCTGGGATTGGTCGTGAAGTACAAGGCCAAGAAAAAGCTAATAGGAGTGCAGGACATCAAACCATCAAGCTGATGGTCCCAAGAAATACATTAATGTTTCCCCTGAAGACTAGATCTCAGAAGTCAATTATAGCTAATTTTTTGTTTAACCGGGAAAAAACCCAAGATAAGAGACCAAACAGTGGAAATAGAATGATGAATTGATGTTGGGAATTGGATCATAGAAAGATAAGTTGCTGTGTTATTTCCAAACTAGCCCAAAATTGTTGTGTTTGGTTGGACCAAACCGATCTGCATAAAAACTGGAACCATGCTTTCATGGACTGAAATTTAGGCTGCCAGCATTAGATCGGTTGAGATTCGACAACTTATCAATATAGACGGGTTACAAACCCCCTTTGGATCTATACTTTACTTCAAGTCAGTATGACAAATTAGAAGTACCAGGGAGATGACCAGGTAAGAGGTGGTAGAACATCGACGAAGTAAAATATGTGCAAAAGCCCGCGCGGTGGCTCAAACATGGATTGTTGGCACTTGATAATTACTGTTTTAGCTGTGGTTAACCGTTTAAAAGCACGAAAACCTGTGAAATAATCGGACATGAGTTCAACATGCTAAACAGAGTCTTAGCTTTGATTGACTTCTGAAATCTTATCTTAGGGGGAATTTCTTATGTGGAGGGCCCGAAATTTGCCAAGACGAGTGGACCCAACATTTATGCAAAAACAGAAAACCAGTTAAAAACTAATTATGCCTTTTTGCTGGTAGAGACCCACAACGGGCCTAAGTCACTCCAAAGAGAAGCAGGGTTTATTTTCTTCTAGCCTGCAAAGTATTTATGTTCATTTTGGACCCAATGAAGCGATCCAATCCTAAAAGGATATAGCAATTTCCAGTCCAGAACTCTGACATGCACCAGTCTTTTGTATCTTTGTTTCTAGAGACCATGATTCCATGAGTCTACGCATAACCAAACCACCTGAATTTATCATTTCCACTTTTAGGAGATGATTTTGGCAAAAAGAGAGAAGAAAACTAGTGTGAGATGGTGAACTTTAGGACTTGGAGCTGAGTTAGCCTGCACATTTCTTCTTCAGATAGGTAACAGCAAGCAGTTTACTCTTGAGAGTATCCTGCAATTTGGGTTAATCAAATGAATGCATGAAAAGTTCTAGATATCCAGCAATACAACTATATGATTTGGTACAGAGAAAAGCATGAATAACTTTATCAAGGAAGCAAATCATTAAAAGTCATGTCACCTAAGGAAGATCGTGAATGGGTCATTTTGCTCCAATATCAGTGATAATTTGAATCATCACTTTACAAATGATAATATTAAAACATGTAAAGCTGAGAAAAGAAGTTAGTCCAGCTGGTGAAGGCGTTCCTTTTCCAAAAATTGAAATTTGTGTCGTCATGCTTTCCCTAAGTGATTCAACAAAGAAGTCGTAATCCGAACCATCATAGGGAAAGTAACCCAGACATGGGCGATCAAAATGCCTATTTCCCCATAATCATTTGTTTTAGAAATGTCAGATGTTAGAGAAGAATCAGTAGTGCCCTTGTCTAGTCCACCACGATGATCTCCACCGGTAAGGAACGGAAAAAGATCAAAGTGCCGATAGCAAGCTGACCGTCTTTAAAATGCTATGCTGACTCAATAATATTGAAGATTGATCTCTCTCCCCCTCCCCACCCACCCCACCCCCAACACCAAGCACCCACAATTGGAAATTAACCAACGAAGGTTTGGCTCAGCCATGCGCAAGACCCTTCAGCAAATTACATTAAACGAAGGACATCCTGGACATCCTGAAGGCTATTAGTAGCTTGATCTTTTAAAGGCAAAGGGCAAAAGTTCAAAAGATCCCACTTTTGCAGTTCTAAAATTAGGAAGAGGGAACTTCAGAAAAAACAAAAAGAAAATGAGGCAAAGATAGGGTTTCTCTTGCCTAGTCTGAGTTTGATCTCTCAGATATGAACAAAAAGGTAAAGAAAAAATGTCATATTAACAAGAAAAAGAGAGGAAAGACTTTGAGAGAGGCTTCTTCTGTACACTTGCACTGGTACCCGAAGAAGAGATTGAAAGAGAAATGAAGAAAAATCTGGAATCATCATCACTTGCTTCCAAGCTGGTTGTGAGGACTGAGGACTGAAAGTAATTCCAAAATCCCTTCTGTTTTGCTCCTCCTTTTGGCTTTAATCTTGCCAGCACAAGAGCATAATTACGCATCTCCTTATTATATAGAGCCTACCTCTTTGTTCCTTCATGAACCTTCCTAGTCCTTTGTTTGAGAGCTTTCTTTTAGGGCTTTCTAGTGCAGCACTTCTCAACATCTTCATCTTCCTCTTGAATGAAGCTCTCTTTGTCTAATGTGATGGTGTCATTTCCTTCAACCCACTCTTCTTCAACCCACGTTACTTTCTTCTTTCTTCTCTCTTCTCTCTTCTCTCTTCTTTCTGATTGGATCACTCTTTGGGTTCTGTTGATATGAGGTTGGCCTGGTGATAACCATTGACTTCCTTAAACTGAAAGAGGAAAGAAGTCATGAGGCTCTTCTTATAGAAAGATAGGGTGTGTGGTCCACTCCACACGCTCATTTGGCTCAGCCAAAAGGACCAAAAATATTCACCAAGAGAATGTACAGTCACTTCTCTCACCAGGTACTCTGGTGTCCCACTTCACCCTATAATACACACTTCCATGAAAGAAAGAGAAACAAAACAGAAGGAAATATGATGTTGATGGGTTTAAATTTACCTCATAATTGCAAAATAAATACGATGAATAATTAAGTTTAATGAAACTACAGGGGTTGTTCTGTGAACATTAATCAAAAGTAAAAAGTGATTTTTAAATCGTTACGGATGAAGAACTCTTCCACAATACTCTATACTACTCATCAAGATGAACCAACCATTTAGTGGCTGATGCTGCCCGCCGAATTTAGAAAGTCAGTTCCCCTATTAATAACAATGCTTGTCAACCTCTTACTTTCTCTCTTTTTCTTTCTCCAGTAAAAGAAACTATGTGATTTTTCGTGGTCATCTTCATTTTTCGTTGAAAGTAAGCTCAAAAGCGCTCCAATCGTGGGTCTAAGCTCTCGCTAAGTTTGAACAGTGTGCGAAACTTGAGAAGTCAAATAGCTGTAGGGTTCTGACCAATATATATATATATATTTTTATATAGCTGTAGGGTACGGAAAAAAGGGCCTGAGGCACACGTGATGTCCACGAGAGAGACATGGCGACTGTCTGTGGCGACGTGGACAACCTAAGTTTTCGTGAATGCAAATCTCGAACCACACAAACACGATTTGGCCTTTGGCCATCACCCTCTTTATTTACGCACAAAAGGGTCACGTCGTTGGGTGTTTTTGTGTATGAGGTTTGCTTTGCATTCTCTTCTCTGTCGTCCCCCTTTCTTTTGGGTAAAACGTGCTGGAAAAGAGAAGCAGCCCTAAAAACAGCCACCCCCCTTCCCCGTTCTTTTATCCATTCAACCACGTTTGCCGAAGCAAAAGAGAGGCCACTTGTTTCCCTGCCGCCACCATCTTGTGTAGTAGTAATGAACAAGAACAATGATCAGTGAATTATAGTTAAATCTTGAAAGCACGAGAGCTCAACTGGTAACACTGCCGAATTGGGACACGAGATACCACAAAAGAAACGGCCATTCGAGCAAGACGTCCCCGAACTTCCTAGTTTTTTCTTAAGCAGCTTTGGATTTTAGCATTAAAATGGAAAGAAAGAAACCCCATCTCCACGTAAGTTCGACCGTGAAAAAGAAAGCATGGAAAGGATAAAGTCTGTCAGCAGACATCCGTAAAATTTTCTTTAATGACCCCCACCACCTCCTCAAGAGGTGGGTCGCGGCTGAGAGAGAAGCAACAGTGCAGAGCTTAAATGAGGCCACAAATTTAGGAAAGGAGTGGTCCCTTAACTCACAGCAGACATGCACGGGAATTGAAATCGAGAGGGACAGTAGAGAATCAGCATTACTTCTAAGTACAATGTCCAGATGTATCGCAATTCCTGGTGGCAGTCAACTGTTTGACCGGCTTCCACTGACCCGGCCCTTTCCGATCCTCCTCTGGCCCAAAAACCGTCCTCCTCCAGAAAAAGCTTCTCTGTCAAAAAGCTCCTTCATCCTGGACAAGTTATTCAAGAAAGTAACTATGATCTGCCACTCTAGAGGTGGATGCTACACACGATGCAAGAGTCTCAAGAAAACGAGCATTAATGTATTGTCTCAGCCACATGGAAGTGTGTGTTTAAGTGAGAGAGATGTTTCTGATTGAATTGGCATCTTTTTTCTCTTCAATCCCATCTTATTGGCCCACACGAAGACATAATCTGCCTATCACAAATTCATGTTACCTCTGGAATCCACTCATTCCTTTTCCTCTCCTGCCCATCGTTTCCATCTTGGCCTCATGATCTGAGTTCTTTGGATGGCATTGAATGACAACCCATTGGCTCTTGTTTCTCCTTTATGTGTATCAAGAAATTCATGTATTGCAAATTAACATTGTCCGGAGCAGACTACCACTAGGAGATCCCCATCGCAAATGGTGGCACCAGGCAGACATTTAGCAAGAAGGGGGGGAAGAGGAATGACAGGTTAACACTTGCTAATCGCTAAACTGTTTTCATCAGAACATATTGTGCGATAGGATGCTTACGAGATCATTTCTATACAATACTTTTTAGGAAACTAAAATATAATATTACTCGATGAAAGTGGACAAGAACCTTCATGATTCTGAACAAAGCTTTTCTCAAAATACTCTTCAGTCAACTCACAGCCACCTATATAACCAGTATCATTTCAAGAAAGGGTTAGAAGCGAGCCCAATTTGTCACAAGGCTTTGTAAGATCAATGCATATGGACCACATATTTCATAAACACTGATTCGCCACGCCTTCAAAACTAAAAGGATAGACATAAGAAACTATGACTCATCCTAGGGAAGCCACCTCTGAGCAAAATTGAGCTCTTGTTCCTGAGTGTTGGTTAATAAACCAAGCTCTACATCTTACCATCCAATTAAAGTAATGTCCTTCCATTGTTTAGCATGGAAGCACTGTCCAACTGCCATTGGAAATTAATCGTTCATTCATAGTATAATGACAATTAGAATTTACTATATGTGAGATGAGACGGCAAAAATAGAGAAATCGAATAAAGTGAGAGAATTTATATACATACAACATTGACTATTGAAGCAGCAATATACTACTGATAAGACAACATTGTTGTGAGACATTAGATAAACTTTCATAAGAGAAGAGAGATTGCCATACCAGTCCCAGAACCTTGAAGATCTTTGACCATTTCTTTCAAAGGTGTGGAGAAAGAACTTTGTAAAGCATGATTCCTTTTTGTGAATATATCTATCTCCTTTTCGAGGGATTCTTTTTCTGCTAATAAAGACTGCAATCTTTTACCTTCTCCTTGGTCGATTCCCCGTTGAAACTCTAGGCATTGTCTAATAAACTCTTCCCTGACAGATTTTAATTGTTGTAATTATTTCTAGGGTAATTAGTGGCAGAGATTTTACAGGAAATAGAAAACGTGAAGTACGAATAATGTCGGGTTCATAGACATCAGAGATGAGTAGTTTTAACCCATGCACAACAACATGCATGTTTCAACCCAGCACTTTCTGCAGATGTCACACTTTCAGCAAGAAATTTTCTTGTAGTACTTCACACCAAATGCCAGTGGCATAAAGCTGCTGATTTGTTCCTAAAAGCTTGTCTCCAGCAAAACAATTTTCTTTTTATCGCTGGTTGTTATGTAGTCATTGATGTTCAGGCAACAAGCGCGGTTTTTGTCACTATAGAGTAGCCACTATTTTCTGTTCATGCATTTTATTGTAATGGCTAATCCTGAGCTTCTAGACAGCTACAGCAATAGACAGAACAATTATTTTGGTATCAGCTAACAAGCAAAGTCGAAGCGGAAATAATTTATCCTTAAATGAGAGTTGATATTTATGATGCTTCTTTCGCGATCCCATGATTTGTAACATAATAAGATATAGTCACAAGCAAGTACAAATCATTGATGCACATACGTCAATGTTGAATGATTCTCAGCAGAATTTTAATTTGGAAAAAGAAGTCAGTGTATTGCACATCTTGGATTTTAAAAGGTTGAGGGGAAGAATTAAGCAACACCTCTGCAATATCTCTATATGCTTTCCAACCGAAATCGATCAATTACCGTTTACAGATCATCCTTTCTTGTATCTCGTCTCTCTTCTTTTGGAGAGAGCGCAGCTCCTGCTCCGTGCTGGTAACTGACTTCCTTGATTCAGCTATTAAAAGGCAAAAAGAAACAAGTAATGCAAACATAAACACGCGGTTGCATGAAATAACTGATGAGGTGCCACTCCGCCATTGGAAGAGTACAATGAGAAGATTATCTGACAGATGTAAATGCCACAGGAATCCTGCCGTTAGACCAAGTACTCGAAGTTCCTCACATCCTTCTCGAGTTTTTCACACCGATTACCCGCCATACACTGCCGATTGTGGGCCGAGAAAGGCCTCTGCTAAGATTAATCCATGAAATAAAATGAATCTTCAACTCATCATAAGTGCCGCCAGCGATTTGTCCCTAAAGGCCATTCTTGCGATCAAATATGACAGAAGCGGCATCAGCAATGACACGGTCTCTCTCTCTCTCTCTCTCTCTCTCTCTCTCTCTCTCGATCGATCGATAAAATTGACTGAAGATCGCAAGGCAGAGCGCAGTAACATCTAAGAATTTCTACATCTACGAGGTCAACACCGACATCCTCCAATCCTCCAATCCTCGATCGCACTGACCGTATGAACAGCCGAGAAAGACGTAGAAGAAAGGTAGAGCGACGCGAAATTTCCGGTGCCGATGGCTAAAAATCAACGCAAACCGCCGGGAAAACAAACAATACCGACCTGTCACCGCAGCCAATCCGACGAGCTCGAACTGCGACGCGTAGAGCAACTCGGTCAGCTCCGCCTCCCTCGTCGCCAGTGCGGCTTCGGCCTCGGAGCACTTGACGATCTCCGACTCCATCTCCCTCGTGGTCTGGATGCTCGACTCGATCTCCTCGTTCACCTGCTCAGCGCGGCCTCAACTCGGGACGACGAGCCTTTGCGGAAACATCTAGATCGGGATTCGTGAAGGCCCTACATACCTGATCGAGCATGTCCTTGAGGCAAGAAATCTGGCACAATATCGCGCTTGAATCTTCCATCTTCTCCCTCTCCCTCTCCCTCTCTCTCGCGCGAATAACGGCTATCTCCAGGCTCCCGCCATTTGTGTAGTTGCAAATACAGGTAAAAGTCGAGTTCGATTGAAAATTTGAGATCGAGTTCGAGCACTAGTCGAGCTTATTAAAAATCATATTTACGGTACATTTGTTCGGGGAAAAACTTTGTGACTGAGGAAGTACTTTCTGGGAAATTATTTCCGGAAAAATGATTAGTTTTTTTATGTAATTTAAAAAGTTTTATGGCATTCGAATTTTTTTTTTAATCTTATTACTTTACTTCGGGTAAAAAAAATCGAATTTTGAATTTTTTTTCCTTTTTCCTCATGACTAGTCGTTGAGCTAACAGCCATCACCATGGCACGCAACCAACGGAGGAAATGGAGAAAGAAAAAGAAAGAAAAGAGAAAAGAAGAAACAAAAAGAAAAGGAAAATAATAACAAATCGACTTTTTAATAAAAATAAATAAAAGTCGAATTTTTAATTTTTCTTTTTATAAGTACAAACATTTCATTAACTAAAACCTGAGCCCGAGCTCCAACGCTGAAAACCTATGCACAGTCTCTATGGACCCAAGCCTAAGGATTGGGACTAGAGCTCGAGCGTCGAGACCAGAGCATGGTCTTTATGGACTTGAAATCTGGTGCCAGAGCATCAGGTATAGGCACCAAAGGTTTGGGCTTGGCCTTGATGATCCCGAGGATGGGCACCGGGCCCCAAGCCAGCCTCGATGGACTCAGGCGTGGCCGCTAAAATACTTGGTCCTGAACGCCACAACTCAAGAATTAATATTGGGGTTTTCATGATTAAGCATAAAGTTTCAGATCTAAATGTCAATATCTAGTCATAATTTGAAAAACGTTTTCGGTATTTTCAAAGAGGAAATCATTTTCTTGAATTTAAGTTTTTGTTGGAAAATGAACATTTTTTCGGTTGACTATGAAAATATTTTCCGTTAACTCATTCTTCAAAACAAACCAAACACAAGAAAATGAGGAAAATATTTTCTCGAAATTTTTTTTCACAAAACAAACCAATCCTAATCAAATTAGTTTGAGTTCAAGCCACGCATTCGAGTTGAGTCGAGCTCAAGTTGCAAACTACGTTGACTCAACGCAGCTAAACTCAATCCCCCGCCGAATTTATATGGGATTCCACCAAATTTTACGGTTTACATTCAATTCTTACTAGTTACTACTGTGAATAAATCACAGAACTCATAATTTGGATTTCATTCTTACTGTAATTATAAATTGTGACCATGAATTTTTTTTTTATAAGGATATAAATGGACAGCTCGAACATACATCATTCTGCAGCTTGATTGGTGCGAGATTTGTCTAATCCGACAGTAAGCCTTATTTTTTAATTATTTCGATTAGTTAATGATCCTAGCAAGGCAAAACACAAAACTAACTAATTCGATCGCATCTATTCTCATGGACACTGTCCGAACAAAAATCGCGGTAGGGCTACAACAGAACAGTTCATAAGAGAATGAACATGGACGGAGCTCCCCGATCCAGGAGATATGGCAGACTGCTATCTTGGCAACCTCAAAACGAAAAATGGCATCCTTCGTGCATTGCAATTGTATGGGAACTCAGGCAGGCAAATCATACCACAGCAAGAACAAGCCATTTGAAATTTCTGGCGGAGAAACCATACTTGTCTCAGTGTAAGAGCCGAAACAGATTAATGGAGAGGATCAAGATACAATAGAAGGGTACAATACCAGGAATCGATGACGATCCGCCGTTAAAGAGCGTACAAGAGCCCTTCGATTGACTCGTCACTAGACCACCGTAAGAAGTATCGAGTATTTATCCACACGACAGATACATTGTGCTACCTTGGGCCTTCCTGAATGTCACTGTCCGCCAACATACACCCTTCTCCACAGGGCCAAAACTATGAAACATTCCTGGAATGCATTGCCAACTCTCTATAATGATTGCACATAATCAGCACAGATGATGTAGAGCTTATGTATACCAAGCAGGAGTTCCCGAGTTCTGGTCATCAGAATAAACGAGATTCACCAAAATGCAAACTTCAATGGACTGACTAGGGTCAACTTTGAGACTGCTGTTGAGCTTCAGGAATAGATGAATTCGCAGACTCACATGATCACTTTCTAAACGGCCAGAGTCCATGAACATCTCTGCTAGACGAGACGACTATACTGACATTTCTCCACTGAGCTGCCCCTGAAGCAAGGATAAGATTGTGCAGCTTTCTGAACCACACATTTGTATTGTTCAGTTCATGTCGAGCACACCGGAAGATGTAACCGCATAATTTCGTCCCTCAAAGTCCCCCTTGATGAGGATAGAGCAGCAATCATTTCTGCTTCACCCTCAACTGATTGTGAGGTTGACACCAAAGATCACCATGCATATTAGTGTTGACAAACTAAGAATGAATCAAGTAGATTGGCCCATTCATCAACAGTGGCATTTCTCTTTAACAAGAAGAAATTCCAGGACAGGAGGGAAACTCACTCACTACTTGCTCCTGGAGAAAAAAAGGGGCAAGGAACAGGCAGGGAGGCTATCATAGATGAGTAAAAGGCTCTCAGCAAGCGAACCCCAAGATTCACAAAATTTCGCCATACACTGAACTAAGAACAAGCACAGAGCCTATTCGACTTTACCGTGCATCAGGCACACAACGTAACCCTACAAACACGAGGAGCTAACTCTACTTGTGAGTACAAAAGAGAAAACATGTAAGATGATTTCCTAAGGAACAAAAGAAAGGGAACAGCAAGCATACTCCTAGTAACAAAGCCTTGAATTTCAGTGAGGATAACAGAACCTCCGATGCAACAGAGTGATTGAGCAGATGCCCTCTTAGACAAAGTGCTGAGTCTGCTTACATTCGCAGTATCCGCAAGGTGTGGATTTATGTATTCAACAAGGAAAATAGCAGAGCAATGGAGAAAATAGGCAGGCATAGAGAACAGACACAGGTTTCAGTGAATACTAAAACAGCATGGTGGATGACACTATCAGGCAAAGGTCGGTGCTCTTCAATTTCAAGAAGATAGACAATGAATCCAGCAATTAACGAGAATGATCAACAAAGGCCATTTACTTCATTCACGCACATCACCCACCAGATCACATCAACCCGCCGCCACATTCTCCACTACTTGATTCTCGACATCCTCGCAATCAAGATATGGAGTACGAAAGCCAAAAAAACCAATCCAGTGAAGAACATAATCAATGTCTAAGAGACGGTACCGGAGGATTAGACATGGGACATAAGCACATTCAGTCCAAAACAAAATTTACTGTATGAAATGATAATTCCTCTTAGCCTGCGTGATTCCCAGAAACAAAAAAAGAAGAAGAAAGAAACGAAAAAAAGATCGAAGACCCGAAACCGAGCTTCACATCTGGTTACGATACAAAAGACTGTCCTCGATTAGTTCATTCAGTCAAAAAAGAGCTAAAAGGATAAAAAGAAAAAGGAAAGCATGAGGATCGAACTATGCAGAATCTTCAAGTTCATTCATCTGCTGCTGCTGCTTCCTCTTCATTTCTATCTCGTACTGCCGCAATCTCTCCTTCATCTTCTCCTGCCACATGCCAAAAATCGCGAGTTCCAACACCCTCAAACATAAACCCAGAATGCCCCAGGAGCAAAAAAAGAAGTAAGGAAGGAGAAATCGAAATCGGACCTTGTAGCTGATCTCGAGGCGGTGCATGACGTAGAAACCCAGGACGCCGCCGAGGATGGTCCCGGAAATGATCCGAACGTAACCCCACTTCTGCGAAGACGGAGGCCCCACCATCGGCAAATCGCTACCGCTCCTCGGCCGCCGCCGCCGCCTCCGCCGCTTCCTTCGCTCCGCAGTCCCGGTCGCCGCAGCAGTGACGGCGAGCCGCCGGAACGCCCACGCTACTCGAGATGTCGGTCGTAGCTGATCGGAGGGAGGGAGGGAGTTTGAGTTTGGGAATCGGATTGCGCCACCGAACGGCACCGAGCGCGAGCCCTTTTGACGGCGGCTCGCTCGGTGTGCCCCCGCGACGGTCGAGGATTCCGGATGCGGGCACCGCGGCGACTTCGAAACGGTGCACTTCCAGTTCCAGACCGGCCCGGTCGAACTCGCCGCGTCCCGCGCTTCGGCTCGGTTTTAGAGGGGACCGTAGATAACGAGGGGCGAGCAGAAAAGCCCGTAAAGCCCACACACCAGGACCGGCCTGAGTTTTTTTGGGGCTCTGATAGGCCCGGGCTGGCCCACCGGGCTTAAAATGTTTAGTTTTTTTTTTTTTTTTTTTTAGGTTTAATGGAATAAATGATTCGCCAAATGTGGAATGTGATCGTAAACTTTTGAAAATATTCATCATGATCTTTGAATTTTAGATCAATGTGCAATTCAATATAGTTCTCAAACTTTTGATTTATGTTCAATTTAATTCCTGGATTATCTGAAAATATTCGATCTTGTTATTTCATTAATTTAAATTTAAATATAACATTAAACATTTTTCATATAATTCAATGACTTAATTTAATATTTATACCACATCAAATAAATTGAAGTTTTAGGATCATATTTTATATTAAACTATCTTCAAAAATCATATCAAACGAATTAAAAATTTAGAGGTCATGTTGTACATTTGAAAGTTCAGAAATCATTTGTATAATTTTTCCTTTTTTATAATTCGGGATGATCCGGACGGCGCGACTTAACTTAATAAAATGAAAGTATATATATTCATAATAAATATTAGGGGAAAGGAAGCAGAAACCTGAAAAATTGAAGTCACTGTTTCACCAAGCCGAGAGCAGCTTCAAAAGAAGCAACGGGAGAGAGCGAGATTTGCAGATCCCAAGTTAAATGAGAGAGAGAGAGAGAGAGAGAGAGAGAGAGACCGATTGGCTAATCTCGACTTCGAGAACATCAAAACCAAAACCCAGAGAGCGATTTCATCATTAGTGATGCCGTGCAGATCGATTCTTGGTGGAGGTACCGTCTCCACGTTTGTTGTCTACTGCCCATTTGGTTTCGTCCCGCGATCCGATTCGACGATACAGATCGTTCGTGTTTAGCGATTGTTCCGATCGAACAATCTGTAGGCGTCTGGAATAACTTCCAGATCTATTGTCACCTTTTGTTGATCCATGTCTCGGATGCACTTGCAGGAAGCAAATATTGATGGGCGTGCTGGGGTTAACGAGATGGTGGGTTGATATGTTCCGCAAGGAAATGATTGATCTTTCTGAGCTCTAGTTGGTAATGCGTATGCTTGTTAACGAGTTGGGGTTGCTTTGGAGTGGAAAAAGTTTTCATTTTGTTCAAAGGGTCTTTGTCAATTCAGAGACAAAGCGACAGCTTCAGCTTGTTTAAGAATTTGAAGGTTTGGTTCTCTGATAGAGCGTACCGCAGAGCGGAATCATCACTTTCTGCATTCAATTGTACCTTGGTTGATGTTTTCTTTCTACTGTTTCCTATGCATTTTGGGGGATTTTGAAATGTCCAATTAAGGGTGTGACTAGGAGGAAAATGGCTGATCGGGACATAGAGATGCTCCGAAGATGAGAAGAGGGCGCTTCGCGAAGAATTCGATTGCTTTCGTGTGCACGGTTGTTTCGCTGTGTTGCTTTCTCGTACTGATTCTCTCGACACTCAGGCTTCCGGAGGTGTCAACCCGTAACGATGCCGTAGGTTCTCACCGGACTACAAAAGCCGAGAAATTCTCCGAGAATCGGCGTTTAGGGACGTTCGGGGGGATGATGGTGGAAATGCTGCCACAAGACCTCGCCTTCACCGTTTTCGTCCCTTCGGAGAAAGCATTCGGGCGTGATCTGCAGCTGAACGCGAATGAAAGTTTTGCTGCGGAGAACTTTAACAACACCTACGCGATTGTTTCGCGTGTCCTCGGTTTCTCTGCTGTCCCGCGAGTTCTTACTTCGGATGCAGTGCCCGTGGGCAAGGAGATCTCTTATGATTCGTTGTCAGGGTATACTCTGTATATATCAAAGGCTGTCAATGGAAAGATAATAGTCAATGGAGTCGAATCGGAAAGTTTGGATACAAGGAAGGGCGAGATTGTTGTGCATATTATGGATGGAGTCATCATGGATGCTGATTTTAAACAATCGGTTCAGCCAGATTAGGAAGAAGGCTGATGACTGCAAGCCAGGGGAGGCATTGAACTGGATGTTTTTCTTTCCAGCTAATTACAAGTAGTCAACTACCAACTGAACAGAATTGACCATTGCACAGGAGCAAAATATTGTGTACTTGTGTAGTGTATACAATCTCTCAAAATTGGAAAGTAGAAGTGATTAACACCTCTCTCTCTCCCTCTCTCTCTCTCTCTCTCTACTGTTGGGCATTATCATGTCAAATTGGCCAACTGTTCAACAGCACTCGCATCTCCATTTAGCAAAAGGGGCTCCAAAACCACCTTAAAGAACAAAACATGCTAGTTGCCTCTGCGGTAACTACTAAATAACGAAGTGTAAACAAGCAGTACTTTCGTATGATAATCAAAGTTGAAAGCAAAAGAACCAATTCGACTAATCATTGCAAGGAGCTCCTCGATCACACAATGCAGATGATGAGAAGAAAACCTTTTCTGAAAATTGATCCTGCATCAAAGCTTCTTAACATACAACAAAATCTTAAGATGGAAATGATAGCACGGCACAATTGGCATTGGTTTATACAGAGTACATGGTGTGTTACAAATTTTCACTGGGCATTCCATCCTAAGCAGCTAAAATCCCGCAGAGAGACAAGATGGAAGCTCACTGTGATATGTAGCTTTTACTGTATGCAACTATTCACACTGATATAATACTACAGATTACATGTGCCTAATAATATTTCCTACTCGGAACTTAGGTAGTAGACTGTCCTTTCCTCTTTAACTTCATGCCCTTTTCACTTAATTGCCGCTTCGGAGCTGGATCCACCAGCAGCACTCGTGACATAACATAGGCCAAGAGTTCTTCATGATGAGAGAACGTAAAATCCAAATGGGCATACTCAAACTCATTATATGAGACATTCACGCCAGATTTCTTCATCAGTCTGTAATGCTTTCTAACCATTGATGGCTTAATTACGGTGTCGTGCCTTCCAGCAACTAAATCAACTGGTATATCGATGAACCCGTAGTACTCGCCTATATCCAATGGCTCTGGAGATCCATAAACCTCTAAGTTGGTAGATGCACTCCCATAATCATACATTCTGAATTTCCCAGAACGCTTCATTTGTGCTAGGTGAACGACCACATTGAAGGAGACACCTGGCATGTCATTCATGTTGTAGTGAGGCAAGCCTAACACGCCAACCCAATTTGAGCTGTCTCCACCAACAACGCAACTCATTAGGGTTTGAACCACTCCTCCAACTGCAGGGTAGTTATGAAAGTCCCGAGCCAATTTGTTCAACAGCATCCGGAAAAACCTCGTGGGAATGTAGAAGGCAGGTATAAGAGGAGCCATTATAGGAGCCAATGTCAGGAAGATATACTCCACTAATGTGAAAACTAAATTGGAGTCATGATGAAATCCAGCAGGTGATAGCAGAATCAATCTTGAGAGCCTATGGGGCTTCTCCTCAATCTGTCGTGTGACGACATACATTAGCATAGCAGCCCCACCCAAGCTATGGCAAATAGCGCAAAGTTGGAAGGGCTGATTGTTGTCTGTCTCTTCCACAATCTCCGGCTGGCTAAGTTTCAGTTCAGATGTTTTAACCTGGTGAATCTTCTCTATCATAGCTGGAATGTCCTCGGTTCCATGCTCGTTGATGGAATATCGCCAATATCTGCATTAATAGCTATTTGCTACTTTCAAACTCATCAATAGGACTACAAACTTTGCAAAATAAATGCAAAATGGAGTTTTGACAATATATCAAGAAATAGTGCACTTACCGCTGTGAGGAAATATTCTTATCATTGTGCTCACGGGAAACCAAACCACGGAAATTTCCCAGAAAAACGTCATATCCTGCAGTCAGAAGATCATGTCTAATGGTTGCCCATGGCCAAAAATTGAGGTGATCTAGATATTGCAAGTCCTTGAAGAAAATTTTTGTACCTTGATCAAAGGCTGCAAAAGCTGGAGAACCAACGACCCCATTGGACACCCAACTGGCCAAGAAAATCCGCTAGTGAAAAGCAGGAAATAGGACTATAATACAACTAATCATCAAACAAGGAATACCCATCTAACATGGTATTGAGCACATGGTAAAAAAATTAAAATATTTTGCAAAGAAAAATAGAAGATATGAGTCGGAAAATACACTCGGGCAAGATGTAATTCCATGACTTGAAAGGACAGCAATAAGAAGATCAATCCAAGCCATAAATGATTCATAAACTGCTAGAGACATGAACTTTCGTTCTGTGAATAAAGCACTCCAGACCACTTTGTTAATCCCCGGCACAGGAAAATACAGACTATGCAAAAATAGAACCATTACAAGCAAAGAAGGAAAACAACCACAATTAATAATGACTGCCCAGTGCTTACCCCATCGATGAGTCCAATATGCCATGCTGTAAATAAACTGCCTTCCGGGAATCACGTCTGTGGCAAAAGTTGACCCATAAAAACCCAGAGTTGCAACAAGATCACAAACTGAAATAGAAAATAAGTAAAATATACCTAGGGATTCTTTCCAAAAGAAGCACATAGCCATCAGCAGTGATGACATGAATAGCCTCATATGGGTACCTGAACAGGTGGCATGGTGAGAGGATGAAAGGGAAAAAAAAAAACCACCAAGAAGAGAAAAGAAAGAAAAAGCCAGCAGCCTTTCAACTATTACCCGAGCTCAGTTATGACATCTTGACATGTCCGAGCATCTGTATTTAGAGAATGATGAAAAGAAGTTGCATTTTCAGTTTCAGCTGGCTCAGTCTCAGGAGCAGAGGCATCCGACCTGCTGCCATCAATATCATCACTGCCAGTGCTACAAGGAAAAAACCATCTCCACAATATTGCGATTACTTCTACTGGTGAGAGAAGGCAGCGTGCTGCCTTATGAACAATATCAAACAGAGCTTCTATAAGGATTTCAATGGCTAGATGAAGATCCTGGATCAGTGTAAATAAATTAAACTGATGAGCACAAGGGAAGCATCTCTAATTGAAACAGCAGACCATCTCATAAGGAATCGGCCATGGTGCCCTTCACCATACCTCAATTACTCCACGTCGTCTGTCGGTGGTGCGGTGTATGATGTGATCTTTGAGAATGTGCAACTTTTTTACAGAGCTTACATGCGAAGGCTTCTCACTTTCCGTTAACAAAGCATTCCCATCACTAGTAGAGTAGGAAGGATAGAAAAGATGAGATACTAGGGACAACAGAATCTTTGCTGGTAGCAAAATCCATGAAAGTATGAGTCTTATCCAACCCATCCTTCTCCCATCATATCTGCTGAAAGAACTAGCTCTTGAAGCATGTGAGCTTTGGGACAATGGAGAAGGAGGACATATGTTGCCATCACTAAATTCTTCCTCTGATGAGTAATCAATGCTTGAAGATTCATCAGAATCCACAGAGAGTTCATGGATGAATTGATTGAAGGAGGATACACCACTGGATCAATTACAAAACCAATCACAGAGAAAGTTCGTCAGCATCAGCAAACTGCAGTGTGAAGATGAAAATAATATTCACAGTTAAAAATATCCAACTGGAAAACTATGATTAGATTAAAACCCTACATCGGTTATTTTTCCTACAAACAAAAAGCCTGCAATTCCTGATAAAAATAAGAAAGGCATGATAAAACTCTGGCACATACGAGCACATAATAAGTGGCCTTTTTTTTTTTTTTTTTTTTTTTTTTTAATTTCCCAACTATTTAATCAGTGACTCATCATTCAAGCTGATGAATCGACCAAAGCATAAGTAAAAACCAAGATAAACTTAACTCACTTTTCCATCCATCGTGGAAAGCGAGGTCCACGAAAAGTTGGCCTGAGCTCCCATCCATGAGCACCTTCTAGAATATTAGCCTTCCCAGGCAAGATGGTCAGTAGAAGTGCCGAAACCCCATTAACGAGCCTCACTATATTAATTAAAGATTCATATGTAACCGTTTTAACCGACCTGCACTAAAGAGGAACGGAAAAGGAATTGCTCATTTCTTTATCACAAAAGAGGTAATTCACAGCTTAGCCAACATTATATACAATAATACATAATCAGAATTCACCAATGACCAGAAACTGACAATGCTTAAAAAGTCATCAGCCAACAAAGATGAGAAATAACTGACTGATGCAAAGAACGGGAATTGCAAAAGTAAAGAACGATAAGTTATATCCTCGAAAATCATATGCTGTTACAACACCGATCCCGTTGACCACGATCAGTCCGCGCCTCCAACTGCAAATGTTTGCAATTCACAACAAATTCATGCAGAACCCAGTCACCCATATGAGAATTTGTCAGACGACACTCGAGTAAAGATTCTTTGTCTGAGTCCAGAGACAAGACGTACGAACATTGCTGCGCCAGGACCAGAATCACTGAAGAATATCATCTAATGGCCACGAACATTCATCATAACATCTTCCCTTCGTGGCGCGAATCAATTTTCATTCAAATATCTATCTATCTTTCTACGAATCTATCTAAGACAACCCGAGAAGAGGGAATGGGCTCTTCATAGTGGAAAGAAACTCCAGCACAAAAGAACCCCGCAATCTCATATCAGTTCAATCTTTCTTCTTCTCCAGTAAACAACCCAAACCCATGATTTTGATGATCGCCGATCGATCACAACTGGTGGAAAAACAGTTGCTTGACATAAGATCACAGAGTGCGCAGCAAATTCCCCTCTGGGTCCCGATTGCTTTCGGGTCAAACCTCGAAAAACCCACAGCTACGGGAAGAATGGGAAAGACAAGAACCGCCAATCTGAGGGGGAGAGGGAGAGGGAGAGAGAGAGAGAGAGAGAGAGAGAGAGAGAATGGCGAAGAACGACTCACTCTTTAGTGATTGCGAGCACGTTGTCGACCAGCCGCTGCATGTTCCGAAGCCCGCGCCAACTTCGCGATCCTGGTCTCGTGAAGAATTTACGAGCGAGCGAAGGGGAGAAGAGGTGGGATTGTGACTGCAACTTCTTCTTCAACCACCACGAGAATGGCATATATAAATGTGCGTACACACCGAAGGCAGAGATTCTTGAAACGAGAGTGGAATGGATCAACGATGGCAATATCCATTTTATTAGTTAGTTTTAAGACAGGGATTTCAGGCAGGAGAGAGAAGGTGGGGTTGCCGGGGGGAGCTGGCGATTGGCGGAAGAGGGAGGCGCGTGGGATCGCAGGGGCGATGCATGCCGTACGTCGCAAGTCGGCTGCTTACTTCTCGTTTAAGGGAGGGGGGCATGCTGGGACGCCACGTGGGGGTTCTGATTGGGCAGGGGGATATGTGACGAGTGGCTCGGGACTGGTCGCGGAGATTGCCGCGCGTGCGCTGGCGTGGCGATGCGACCCTCGAGGGCAGATGGACGGTTGAGATGGGGAGGAGGAGTGGATAAGTGGAGATGGCTTCCGAAGGAGGCAGTTCTCTGATCTGCCGGCCGAAAGACGCGATGCCAAAACCGAAAGAGGATGCCATCCACATTTTCTTTTTCCACAATAAAAAAATTTAGGATCGCGGGAAAAACAAGTAAAAGATACGTCAAAATTGAGGTGCCCGGTTTATTGGGAAAGTAGGGAGATTTGGGAACATAATCATCCCGACACGCAAGACAATCCAGGATAATTGGACAACCAACGCTCGCGTTATCTCTTCAAGGAATACAAATTGATAAGATTGGAAAATATCGGATTCAATAGTCAAAATACCCATTTCCAATTTTAGGTGTCCGCCTCATGTTAACTTGCCATTGAAGTGAAAGCAAGAAATATGATTCTTTGAAGTTAATCTTCTCCCACCGGGTTGAACTTATTCTTCTCCCTATTGATTCGACCAAACACGCATTTAGAGAGTAAGTCAATGATCAAACTATAAAATCGAAATGCGCTTCTCGTTGAAAACTAAATACCATCGGCGGTGGTTGCAGAAGTTAAAAGAGGCATCCATAAGAAAAATTGGCCAATTTTCCTCTTCACAGTCAAGGGAAAATGTTCTTCGAGTTCCCTAATATTCGCCATGATTGCTTAAACAAACGTTTCAATTCTTATGGAAACTCAAATGGAAGCCCGTCATCGTCCCCAAATGTTAGAGTACTAGTGACAAAAACTCATAGATCTAAATCAATTTTTCATATTGAATTATACTGCGATTCATTGGAAAACCTCAGTAGGTTTCTTTAAATGCGTAAGTAGCTTGGCTTCTCATTTCATCCATCGATGCAAGTTGTCAGATTCACTCACGATACATGACTTACTAAAAGTTTGCAACGTACCCTGACCAAAGAGTAGGCATCTAAAGATTTCGAATCTGATTCGCCAGTAGTTTCCTATTGAGTGCATAGCATCATTCATGGGTGCAGGTGCATGTCGGACAATGAGCAGCAAGAGAAGCTCACATATGCGGGAGATCGTTAACAATAGAGAAAACATGTAGAGCTTTGGAAGATGCAGATATAGCTACAGCAATTTTATGTTCGGCTTCAGGTTGAATCGTAGTCTATAAGACTGTCAGGCGTGACGATTGATAGCTACAAATCAATCTCAACCAGAATCAACTCCAGGGAAACACTTAACCGAGCGCAGATATTCATGAACTGATTTTTCTCGCATGATCCAGCAAGTGGCTCACATCTATCGAGATCTCTGGTTACGCAAGAAAAGAATCAAGAGATGCACTTCATAATGCTTTACCTCCAGGGTGCAATTGCTACATATTGGATGTTGCCACAAGCGTGCCTTCTTCATCCACATCACTGTCTTGAGTAAAGGCAAATTCTGATACCAGGGCCAGATGATCGCTCCCTACTTTCTGCACGATCAAGATTAATTCATATTCCATGGTTAGCCCGGATAATAAGGGGTAATTTGTCTCGGCATAAATTAACTCACGCGTGAAGGGGGCAACAAATTGAGAATGATCATAAATTGAAAAGCACTTCAATTTGATAGGAAAATGCACACAGATGCGTGCAACTGCTACAACAAATCCCTTGATAATTTACTGATCTCGTATGTTGCCTAGTAGCAAACTGTTACTCGAATTCTATAATTCAAGATTAAGAGAGAATGGAGTAGAAGGCAGACCAACCAGTCAAAACTACTTGTGCGGATGTGGTATTCTTCAGGGTTCGAAATTTGTCCAGATGAACAATACTGAGTAGCCAACCATCACCAGGGCATCATCCAAATTGAATTCTTAAAACTATAGCTCTTTGATAAGTTTTAAATGGTTTTTTTTTTTCATCTGTCTTAGGATTTTTTACTTAGGACTGTGTTGCTAGCTTTCCTTATGATCCAAAAGGTTCAATTTTGGTTGCTTGTCTATGGATCTAAATGTTCTGGTTTTCTCACAATGGAAACTAAGGAAGATCATCTGCCAATAGTTACAGAAAGGATGAGACTGCAAACAATGACTCTTGAGCAACCCCTATGAATGTCACAATCGTTAATGCAGTCCTTACTTTGCATGGCAGACCACCTGTTCTCCGAAGAACACCAACTGAGAGAGTGTCCAGTACTCTTGTCGGTACAACACCCTTTGAGTACCTGAACCAAGCAGTAAGCACCCATAGAAACGGTTAATTGATAGTCTCTCACCTGCCACCCGCTCTCTATAAATACTGAGCATCAAACCGTTTTAGTGTGTGTGCGTGCGTGCGTGCGTGTGTCTGTTTTGGGGGCGATTCATCATGTAGTCCATTGTCCTATATGAGTTTTAGCTTGGAAATAACGCTTGTCACCTTTAGCTGAGCATTGTCTGGGTCAATGAGAATACATGAACTGAAAGTAAAGGAAGAAATCTCTTCTAAAAAAATGTCTCTATAATTTCAATGTCCAACCACGAATTTACCAAAAGGATCTGTTTGAGACAAGGGAATAAACAAGACAAATTTCATATAACCAAAAGTGCCACAGCCATTAGGGGTGTGCAATGGGAACCGCCTGAACCGGGAGCCACCCAAACCAAATCGGACCGGTCGGTTTTGGGAAATTCCCAGAGAGGGCAGTCCGGTTCCCAGTTCCAAGGTGGGAACCAGATTGACCAGACCGGACCGATTGATATATATATATAAAAGCTGAGAAAAATAGCTTTGCTCCTTTGATCACTTACACTGAACTTAGAATTCGGTCCAATCGTTAGCTCATACAAAGGAATGTCTTGCATTTTGGTTGGATCGACCGATGGTGACTGTCTAGATATCAAGCTTGTTCACCTTTTTCCTTTTGCTTATGATTTATTAGGATTTAACAAAAATTGCATCTTTCGTTCTAATTTAGATTAGGTTTGCCTTAGAAGCTTTTTTGTTGTGTCTATGTATGCTGTAATTCGCTGGACATTCAGTTTGTTTTGTTAGGCAATTCACGATGTTTCCGAGATGAAGCAGAGCACTTAAATCAATTATCAAGGGTCAGTCCAAGGAAATAAGAAGCAGTAACATTTTTCAATTTATTTTTGCCCGGTTCCACCGGACTGGACCGGACCAGTCGGTCAGTCCGATTCCCAGTCCTAGAATCTGGGAATTGGTCCTCCCGGTCCGGTTCCTAGTTCCACCTTGGAACCGGACTGGACTGGGAACTGATCAGTCTTAACAGCCATTATGGACTAGGCCTCCTCTGCAGCTGAGACCTTAGAAATATAAGGTCTGGCGGCTTCATAAAGATGAACCTCTGATAGAGGTGATGACTAGTCCAAGTGCTTAAGAATTGCATCAATCAATGCAATGCTATTACTGTGACATATAATCAGTTCTTAGACTCTTGACTATTTTTTATTCACCATTTTATTTCCATTTCCTAGCCTAATCCATGGAATCTCTAGGGAGAATCAAAGACCCAAAATTCACATTTCAAGAGAAAAGGTATTTACTTAGATCAAGATGGTTTTCTTACCCAAGGTAGACCAGACTATACCAGTATATACTAATACAACTATTTATAAAAACTGATATTTGTGACTGTAGTTCGTCATACATATAATTGCTTGATGCCATATTCTCTTTCCATCCAATTTGTAATAATACTATACATAGATCATTTGTAGCTTTTATTAAGTTATATGTCTAAACATTAATAAAGAGAAAAGAGATTCTGAGGAACTTATACAGTCAAACTTATGTTTTTCTTCAACTCTCTTTCTTTTTCATCTTCACTTTACTGATGGTTAATCTTTTAGTTAAACCTATATCACATACCATATATAGTCGACTGTCCCAAAAAATTTGGAGTGGTATGAAGTTGCAAGTGGTTCACCATTTGAGCCCCTCGTTCTCGCTGATCCCTGAGAATATTCAAATTTGAAATCCCCTCATAATCAGGTATCATCATTCTGGAGAGTAGATGAAAACCATAAATTTCCCCTTGCAGCAAAATTGAGAGATAAGGAACGTACCCTCATTGTGGCGTAGGACCTCTTAAGATTCAATGGATGGGCAACAACCTCACCTTTAGCATTACCACCAGCAGTTTTGATTTCTTCATCAGTCCAGCCACATGTCAAAAATCTATGATAAACAGCATTTCAGTATAGAAAATCTAACAAACGCGAAATAACATTTCTAGCCATATATAGTGTAGGAAGAGGAATCAAGCCACTTTTTTCAGATTGATATGTAGTGTCAAACTCCGAGACAAGCAAAATGGAGCTTTTTGCACATTCAATGTAAGCTGAAGCTTGACCAGAAGCAGCAAAAGAGCAAATCCAAATTGATATACCTGTCTATCAGAAACAAAGAGTTACTTAAGTCCTGCTTTTCACCAAAAACTTGAGCAGGATGGCAGCTTCTTTGGCCAGATAATTCCCTTCGGTCATATGACATGATATCCAGCTGCAATGAATTTCAAATTCATTTCATAAAGTAGCAAGACTTAGAATATGACATATGAGGTAATGCTTGATTAAAGAGTAATATTTGACATCATTAGCTCAAAAATCAGAATAAATGAGGAGAAGCTCACCTTCGACGTCGACAAGAACTTGTATATAGCACTCTGTCATTAGCAAATAAAATATCACAACCAAAGGAATTCCAATTGACCAAGGGACCAATAAAATTACTGTGCATGATTTCTACCTGTGGAGTGGTGTTGAAATCGCCAGCAAGCAGAACAGGAATACTACCCCATTTTTCTGAGAGAATATGTGCCCTTGAGGAGAGGTGACGAATCTGAAATGTAATATACCTCACATTTGAATGAGCAAAAGCAATTGTAAATTAATTAGGGTAGCCATCTAATTAACCAAATGTATTGTGGGACACTTCCCCCACCTCATTTTCAAACAACATAGAAGATTTACATATTGCATTTGTGAATTTTGAGATACAAACTCCCATTAGAGGGTGCTAAGATAAGTACCATTAGACGTTTAGAACTTCATTTATCATGCATTCTAGCAAATGAAATATTAGTTTGTTTATGCTCCAAAGGCATGCATGGGCTTTTCAGCTTTTTGCACCACATTCGAGAATTCAACCAAAAAACAAAATTACCAAGACCGGAAAGGCCTTTTATGGTGAAGACATTCTTTTTACGTGTTCATCCTCCATCTTGTCCAAAAAATTTTGTTTCCTCAGTCTTCCATCTGTTTTATATAGACGAGCTGTAACAGACTGTAACTCATCTGTTACACTCCACAAACTTCAAACTCCCTCCAAGACATGAAGCCACAATCACACTCTTAGGATCATATGAATGCTTTCCAGTTTACTAGGTCATTGCAGCTGCAATAATTAACAAACTAGTAGCAAAGTAGATATCCTAGCTAAGTACTCCCAGAATCTTTGGTTCCTCCTCTAAGCATAACAACAGAGGTCAATCATCAACAAGCGCATCTTTAATATTTTTGGCCATCTAGTAAGATACAAGAAAAAACAAGGTCACAATACTTCACTGCTCACAGAGGAGGTCCACAGTAGAGAAAACTTACTTGTCCTAACTTTACATCTCCTCTACTTGGGTTATAGAGAACGTGAATATTGCCAACAAGCAGTTGCTTTGACTCCGCTTTGCACGCCTTCCTGCAGGAAAAGAAGTGAGATGCGAAGAGAAAGCAGTTTTTTATCCAAATGAGTGTGAACTGAAAAGGGGAAAAACAATAGATAAATCATCAGAATCAGAACAGTGTACTGAATAAATGGAAGAGCCATAATTAATCTTGTAGACAAAGTTAAATGTAGGTCAGTTTCTGTAAACTCTTGTTCAAGCTTCGCCATCTAGAGGCCTACCTGAAAGACAGAAAGCTGTGCTACATTATCTCGAAGACCAAGTTCTTTAAACTTGATGCTCTCTTCTTCTAATAGCGAAAACCTAATTTAGAAAATTTCAGACAATTGCAGTTAGTCAATACAGCTTTGTAGGGAGGTTGGTAACTCATGCGTCGTCAATGTTCAACTCACTCGTTTGCTTTCCAAAATATAGCACAACCATCAACAGCATCTCCAGTGCGTCTCTGCCATTTCTTAATAGGTAAGCTCTGGATGCCTTTAGCCAATTATATAGTTAGGCAATTAAATCTTGGGAAAACAACGACCTTATAAGAACCAATATATCCTGCTTTCTCTAGAATTTTCGAGAGCTCGAAATACTTGTCCACCTCCTACAATCAAGCGAGCACCGATCAGTCTCCTTCTGTTCTAGATGTTATGCCACCAGAGTTAGCACTAATACCTGAGAAAAGATCAGAAAATATACCTGCAAGCAGATAATGTCTGGATTCCAATTAATCAGCTCTTCGCATATAACACGTTTACGCCGTTCCCATTTCATGTATAAAGGAGGAATATTTGTATATAGATCTCTGTGGTTCGAAGCATTTCTATCTCCCAGAATGTTGTAAGAAACCATGGTAAATTTCGCTGAAACAAACACATGGAACACCAATGGCAATCAACCTCTTACATACATAACGAACCATAAAATCACACGAAGATATATATTAAACCAAAATTGACAGCACCGCTGAATAATCTCATCTATAACCTGCCTATAAACCATTCCAGTATACTAGATTGGGGATTGAGTGAGTTATACTCAGTATATACCGCAATCTGAGCAACTAGCAAATCATTTGGAATTCCACATTCAACAACACTTGCTTACATATGGCCAATTATCACAAACAACGCGAGGCGAGACGTGACCTAATCATTCCACGTTAAGACTGCGATTGTCCGACTTGGGATATCGCTCTCATCCGCATCAAAGCAGAGACGCACTAAACAAATCATTCCGCCATTTACATCCTCGTTCAGCAGTTAAAGAGTGGTGGAGGCAATCCGAAGCGATGGCCGCGATTTCGCATTGACAATCGCGAACATCTGCCAAGTCAACGCCCGAGCCGACGGAACCTCTACGAACAAAAAAGAAGCCGGCCGAGAATCTCAGCAAAAACGACACACCTTGAGAAGCGAGCGGCCGATCGGCCTCGATCCAGCGGCGGACGATCTCCGGCGACGGCCGGTCCTCCGGAGCAGCGGAGCGCGGCGGGGACGGCGAGGACGAGGGCTTCGCGGAGTCGCCGGAGCAGCGGAGCGCGGCGGATTTGCGCGGGAACGGGGAGGACGCGGGCGTCGCGGAGAGATGACTCGGGGAGAGTCCGGTGGACAGAGGCGAGCGCACGCGGAGCCACGAAGAAGGAGGAGGGCGAGGAGGAGCGGCGAAGCCCATCGCGATCTCCGAAGCGAGGAAGGAGGAGGAGGGGGTGGCTTACTGTGCAATACCGGCGCGCTGCCTTGGATGAAACGGATTAAGAATTGGCGGTTGGAAACTGCAAGGTAAAGAGCTTGCTTTTATGGCGGATTCTCGAAATTTTCTTTAAATAGCGGTTGGAGTTATTACATGAATTATTGATCGTATTTTCAAAAGTTTGAAGCATTTCGCGTAAAATAAAAATTGGAATTGCCAGATACGCAGTCTGTCAAAAAATATAATATAAATTTTAAAACTACACGGGTGTTTTTTTTTTCACTCGATGAGAAACTTAATATTTAATTGTTGTGTAATATAAATTGCATCGAGCATATGAAGCGATGGTGTATTCCCATGAAGCACCAACAGCCTTCAGGACCTTTCGTATCGTGTTGGAAATTTCAATAAATATCCAACACTCTTCAATATTACGTCAACATATATTGAAAAATCCGACACTTAGTCAATTTTCAATAATCTCTGACACTTGAGTTTGGAACTCTTATATGTGAGTTCAAAATTCCGACATGCATAGAGTCAATTTTAAAAAATTTCAATGGATGAAGTTTCAATATGTAAATATGTAGAAAAATAAAAATAATAAAAGGGGAAATAAGAAAAACCTAGTATTTTTTTCTCTTTTGATTCTCATTTCTTATGATGCACAATTTACCATCAAGTTTGTTTTTTTCTCTTCTTTTGCTAATATGCTTTGACATACAAATTCAGAATGTGGATTGCTTATTTTTTTCTCTAAGTTTCATGGATTATTGGAACGGAATTGAATTTAAAAAATTGAAACAGTGAATTATATTAAGAAATAATTGATTAAGTTTTTAGCATAAATTCATCGAGACTCTTTTTTTAATTATTTATTTATGAATTAATAATTTATCACGTATATATAATAATATATATTTAATATATAAAGTGTCTTAATGTGTCGAAATTCTCTATTATTTTTAGAAATAATGTGTCGGCATGTCATGTGGCGTGTAAATGCTAATGTTGCTTAGATATATTCTTCTTCCTTTTTGCAATTTAATGAGCATCCATACCTATCGAGAGATTAGTCATTGTGAATTCAAACAAATCTCGTTCATGTCTTCCGGGCAAACCTTTACTCAAAAGGGGAACAGAGTGTTCTATGGATCCGGCACAATGATCGCTTATGGTAGACTCAATCAATCACATGAATTACATAGTAATGTATCTTAATCAATTTTGTGTAAATTTTAAAATCTCTCACTTTGGATTGGCTTACTTCATCATGTACCATCATCACGTCACACAGTCACTATGGCCAAGCACCTTATCCACCTGATAGTGTACATGTATAGGGAATGTTGCGATTGGAGAGCAGGAGATTTATCGCCACAAAATCAAGCACTTTAGACAATCCCTTTGGATTAAGACGTCGAATACTATTCATTCCAACAGAGTACCACTAGTGTTCGACCTAAAAAAAAATGAATACAGTTAATAAGGTAGAAACATGAAATGCTCGAATAGAATCTATATGTTAGATTATCCAATCACAACATATCCGATTTGGTGGATAGGCTATTGCTGTGAATCAAATTCGATGTGATGGTGTTGCTGTACCGACGCAAGTATTTCTCCTTTTGTACGAGCTATCATGTTATGTAAATTTCACTCGAATTTATCAAAAATCACATCTCATACACGATAAAATCGGTCTATTTAAAGTGAATTTCACTTTTAACTTTGTATCATTTTCAACTTTTGCAGTGCAACGTGCATCTGGTGTTTTTTTAATTTCAACATCCCCAATAAATAAAATCGACACATAAATTCACATATAACTCCATAATTCAAATAAAAATAATTTTTGTTAAATACAACGCAAATATGGAAAAAAAAAAAAAAGGTTGAAGGCCGGGCCTAAAGCTCAGACGAGGCGGACTCGGACTCACGAGAATCGGGTCAATGCAACAACGACGAGTCGTGCTGCGACGGCCCAAGCTCGATAGCAGTTATATACAAAAAATAAATACGCAGCACATGGTATTTTTCAAAGGCTCTGGTCCGGCGAGCGACGTGTCGGCATCGCGACGATTCAAACGAACTCGCGTTTTACAAGCGCCCAAAATCCCGTCCCCTCGACACCACAAAAATAATCCCAAATGGCTTTTCTTTTCCGCCAAAAAAATTTCCCCCAATTAATTTGCTGCTAAGCTCACTACAAAATATCGCAGAGGAGAGGGGCAGACAGAGAGAGAGAGAGAGAGAGAGAGCAGACGTCTCCGGGAATTGCCATGGAGACTGCAATCTGCGGTCGGGTCGCTCTCTCCCCGCACCACGTCTTCAGCAAGTCGGGTAATCACTGCGTGCGTAGCGGCGTCTTCGATGCGTGGCTCCGCGATGCTCGCGTTCGATTCGCGTGGCGTCTCGCGTGCTCCTCGATCCTTTTTTCGTTCGGTGAACTCGTTCTTGGTTTTCTTTTTTATTTCGAATTGGGTGTTCTCGTATCGGTCGAGGATGTTGGTTCCGCGACCCAAGAGGACTTTTCTTGGAGATTCGGGTCGGGCTTCTTGGGTCTTTCGTTGGGTCGGTTAATCTTGTTTGCCGGTGATGTTTTGTTTGGCTCGGGTTTGGACGAGGATGTTGCTCTCCCTGTGGTTCTTGGGTCGAGCGAATTGTCGAGATTTTCTAATGTTTCTTTGAAGATAACTGGGGACCCTTAGTCACGAAATCATAAGATTGTGCGGCAGCATTGTTGGTGGTGACTGGTGGGCGGGTTGGCGAATTTTATGCGATGATTCTTGGTGGAGCTCGGAGTCTAGTGCTGCTGCCCATGGGTTAATTTGGTCGAGACCTTGAAATGAAAGCTTGGAGGGGAAGTAGCATTGGTCCACTTGGACGCGTCGGGCAAAGATGGGAAGTTTATTAGTTGTTTCCTCGACTTCGCTACACATCGAAGAAGCTCGAGATTAGGGAAATTTGATGTGATTGGTTACTCGTACCCAGCTAATTGGGATTTTCACCTGATTAACCGCTTTCTAACGACTGCAAATGGTCTGGAGTTGGGGCAAGTGGCTGGATGTGTAGTCCAAGATGGAAGATTGTAGTTGGTTATGCTTGTAACTGGTTCATGCTTCGATTGAGATTGGAGTGGGTGTAGCATATAATAAGTCTGCAAGGCATTTTTTTGAATTTTCTTTCTAATATGCTGACAATTGGCATTAATCAATTATGTTCCAGAATGGAAGTTTTGTTTCTTAATCTGCATATAAGTGTAGTTTGCATATAGGTGGCGGGAGCCATGCATGTTCTGCTTGCTGCATTTTTCTTCAATCTAGTCACTCCAATATGGTGAATGTGTCCTGCATCAGCAGTCATTTGTGCATCTCTTTGATTTTGTTTGTTTGTGGTTATGGCATATTTACCTTCAGTAGGTCCTTTATTTTTCACTGTACATCTTCCACAGTGCTTCTTATATTTCTATATTATGATTCTTATGACTGTGGCAGGGGATAAACATTACTTTAATAAAAAATGCTCTTACAGAAGCAGTTTAACGACAATGTCCACCACTGCATTAGGAAAGGGTGGTGGGTTGTTGGAGAGGCCAACCATAGAGACAACACCTGGTCGGGAGTCTGAATTTGATGTGAGGTATAGACACTGAAATGCCTTTGGAGCTTCTCCATAATCTAGAGCCCAGCTCATGTCTGTACCATTCCACAACAGAATAGTATCCTCACCATTTTCCTGTTAATTTGCCTAGCAATTTGCTGTCCTCGATCTCTGGGTTGAGCTATAGCCGTTATTGTATGGCAATTAAAGGGTAGAAACTCCCCTGGCCTACTCTACTCTGTACCATATAGACTATTGATCATTGGGTTTTCCGCCTAGTTGAATAAAGGACTGGGCGTGAGGACAAGTCTTTTTATATTTGATTGCATCTGTGCTTGACCTGCACTGTGTATATGCCCTTGTTCATTCTCTGATGAAATACCAATTTTTGTTCAAGTATGACTTCCGCTTCTAGCATCATGGCTAAAGAAAGATGCAATGGTTCCCCTTTTGTTGGAAAAAAAAAATGCAGTTGAAATTAAGGGTGCTATTAAGGACACAGTACAATGAATAGAATACTGGGCGACTGTTATAAGCAAGCAGTATGGTGTCTCTGATGTCACTAACAAATGAGTGTGCAGTTTCTTTTTCGTCTTTTCTTTTTTTCCACTCCCTCCTTTTGATGGATGAATTTAGAGCAGCTAGGATACGTGTAAACATCATGTTTGTATGTGTCTCAGAAAATCCAGGAAAACAGCCCCTCCATTCCGTGTGCTGTTGCACAACGATAATTTCAACAAGAGGGAGTATGTTGTCCAAGTTCTCATGAAGGTTATCCCTGGAATGACGCTAGATAATGCCGTGAACATCATGCAGGAGGCACATTACAATGGCCTCTCAGTCGTGATTATATGTACTCAGGCAGATGCAGAAGAGCACTGCATGCAGCTGAGAGGTAACGGGCTCCTGAGCTCGATTGAGCCAGCCAGTGGTGGATGCTGAAGTTAACAATGATGGTCCATTTCTCCACAGTGCTGTGTGTTGTAGTTGCAATCGGCATCTGAGTGTAGAGTCAACTCTTATGTATATAGTACATGGAAAACGCTCATATTAATCAAAATGTGACTCCCATATTTCAGAAATCATTATTCAGGTGTCTGATGTTCTCTCGAATGTGTCCCAGTTCCTCTTCAGAAAAACGGAATCCTGCTGCCCCCTGTGCTTTTGATTAAATTGGACATGCATGCTCCCTTGAAACTCAATGTTCCAGTCATATTTTTATGCATTTCAAGTTGTTGTTCGGATGGCGTTGTAGCAACTGGTTGCTCGTAGTTGTTTGAGAACTGAAATGCACCAGTTCATGTGAGCACACAATGAGGAGTGTCGAAGCACACCCTTGTTCTTAATGGCTTAGCTCAGAGGAGCAAGCTATCTTGTGGTAAGTCGTTCTTTTCCCTCTTCTGTTTTAGTGCATCTTCTCGTGGTAGTTGTAGTCCTAGTACGTTTAGCATTGATGATGATCGGTGATGATCGGTGGACTTAATGGCTTATCACAGTTTTAAGGTTGAGATACATGATGGTGACATTCGATTATGTGGTTGTGTTTGGTTGATGGAACGAGTTTGCCCCAACGGGTTTCTTCCAACTTACATCTTCATCAATGTTTGGAATTGATAGGATGTATCTGTCATACAGAAGAATCTGTTAGGCCATTGATCGGTCTTCACTTTCGCTAAGACTTATTTAACTAATGAGAATTACACTCGATGGAATTGCACAGATCGAATCGAAATAGCCACAGTTGCATTAATTTATCATATGAACATGGCTCTAATTTGTTCGATCAAGAATGTTTAGATTGACTAGCTATACGGTGTGGCTAGTGTTTGAGTGTGTTAGGTCTAGAGAAGAAATATTACGCGGAAGGGAGAAATATGGAATTTCAGTATATTTCTATATGCGATGATGAAGATTAAATCAGCCTAATTATAGGTTTCATGAGATGATTATATAAGATAACAAACATATCAAGATATGCACAATTTAGGGGAGATATTCGCACAAATTTGAGAGATACAAGAAACCAACAAAAATATCCTAATTATCTCTAATATAGAAAAATATATTAGAGAATTATTCTAATTATCCATAAATATCTCCTCAAACTCAAAGTAATTAAGTTAACTTCAGTTTGAATTAAAAAAATTCGAGTACAGTAAAAGGCTGAGAAAAAAAAAAAACATCAAACAACTGATGCGGCTGGCTTTGTTTTCGAAACAGTTACTGGCCTGTGTGGTTGGATTGTGATGACCAAGTTGAGAAGCGGAGGGAAATAGGCTTTAATGATAAAACAATAACTCAATGGCACTTCTTCATTATGACAGGGCTCCGTAGACTATGCTACAACAAAATAGTCTGATGTTGCCTATGGATTGAGATGAATAATGTCTGAATCAACCTAGGCCGGAGTATATTAGGACTTATTAGAAAGAAAATGACAAGAAGAAGGATTAGCTCTGGACGCTCGTTCGAATATAAAAGCTCTAAGAAGTCAAAGTCAACTGATGGGGCGAGCAGCAAGGCACTTTCTCTGGGAGAAGCAATACTTCAAACTCCTAAAGCTGACCCAATTCACTCGGAAGCTACCCTCCATAAGCATTTTAGCTTTCGACCAATTAAAAAAAAAAAAAAAAAAAAAAGAGAAGCAATTTAGCTGGTAAACACCTTCCATCTGTAAAGAAATATATTTGCTGCCCTTTTTCGTGATTTTTCTTTAGTGTTCGAGTTGGGACATTAATGCTGGATGCATTTAGGTCCGTCACTTATAAATAAAGCCTTTTATACTCTCTTGTATCCAATATGGGGATTGGGATTCCATTGAAAAAGCTACCGTTCCAAGTTATTTGATAATCACTTCCTCGATGGAAGAGTTGCATTTTTTTTTTTCCAAATGAAGTCTCCTGATGAAAAAGGAATGCGTCGGATTTTTGTTAAAATATAATAAACACTTAAACAGACGGACGGACAGACATACATACATATATATATATATATATATATATATATATATATATATATAAGCAACAGCTGTATCCTCATATCTTGTTGATATTGTGGTCACCAAAAGCTGATATGCTTGAAATTCCGGGACATAAAAGTTTAAAATGCGGTTTGATTTTCACAATTAATTTTAAGATTTTCATTTCAGTGCACTTATCCCTTAAATTTACATCTGTCAATGGGTAATCTAGAAAATCGATTCTCGTGGTCCCACACTGACATCAGTTGGGTCATCTTGTTTCCACATGTTTAGTTCAAGCGTTGTTTTCAAATAATTCTCTGAATCGGTGAGCAGTGCACGTTTATTTACAGATTTAGGCTGGTGATGCGTTTGCGGTGGCTTCTGGAGGTGATTTGGAACTGATCAGATTGATCGAGTTGAGAACATTTCATGTTAACAGCAAATCCATTCGATGGGGTTGAGAAAATTTGTTTCCTGTCTGAATAATTTGTAATGTACTGAGCGTGGTGTTCAATATCTTCACCGCAATCGTTGCTTGCTTAGCTACATCATCACAGGGTTATAGTTCATAGTGCTATGGACAAAAGCTCCGTCATGGAAAAGAAACAGGGAAAAGGATAACAGAAGGAATAGGTTGACATTGACAATGCAAAAGCTTTATTCTTCTGTACAACAAATGGTTACTCTCTGAAAAAAGATACAGAACTTGTGTGGGGAAAAAGAATCTAAAGGATCCTAGCCAACAAAAAGAGTATCGAGTCTGTGTGCTGCTCTTCTTTTCCGATTTACAGAAAGCATCGAGAGCCAGAGGCACCAACTATTTACTTCTGATCGTGAGATTGGATCCATAAACAAGCATCCGATGGCATGGATGCGAGGATGAGCTTCCCACCTGCAACAACTCGGGAGCCACCTTCAACGTTTCCTGGGTTGTGGAGGATCCAGTTGAAGCTTTTCCAACTGAACTTGATGGGTTCTGATCAAGTGAACAGTGTCGACCGGAATCAGGTGCCGCATTTGATGTTGGACCAGATAGCCATGCGTTAGCAGAAGATCCAACCACTCCATCCATATGGGCTGGTGGGAATTTCTGGCTTCTGCTCATGGGGTTGGCTTTCTTCATAACTCTCGGCCTCTGCAGATTTACAACAGACAGTTAAGGAGACGACCCTGAAGACAAGTGCCATCCAATGGTTTGGGTCCGTTTTGCATTTTCCATATAGCAGCGACAGTTTCCCTATACTAAACAGTAACAAAAGAATGCAAAGCGCCAAACAAAGAACGTGTTATATGTTTGGTGACTTTGGTCTCACTGAAATAGCAATTCTGGATTGGGCAAGCATCAGTGTATTAACCTTCATACTGAGCTCCAAGTCAGGAAACAGTTCAACGCAGTGAATACAAAGGAAAACTGATACTGACTACATGGTGCCAGGGCATGAGTGGGCAAATGCACATGTTGTTTAAGGAGTTAAAAGTCCTAGGATATTCAAACAATGCAATTGAAGTTCCAGACTTCCAGTTGTAAATGACGTTTGCTGTTGGATCATACAACAGGAGCACATTCAAGAATATACATGAACATTAAATGAAGAATTCGCATCACATACATGGAGAGTTGCCTGATTCTCTGCAGTGGCTTCTGGAGCTGGAATTACCCTCCCAGCTCGATCATGAATTCCATCTCTTCTGGAACCATGGATTGCACCGGGTCTCTTGCTTGAATCTCTTTGAACATGAAAAGGAAACCTTATTTTAAAAACATGGTCATCAATAGCTTAGGCAGAGAGAAATATGGAATGAAAGAATACCAACCTTCTTGCCTTTTCCTTGATCAACTTTAGATCCATCTCTTTACTTGGGGGATACTTTGGCAGGCTTGATGGTTCACATGCATGAGGTTCAGCAGCAAAGAACTACGCAGGGAAGTGAACTAAGTTAAACTTCTATGAATTGGTCCAAGGGAGGATTGTCACCTAGCCCACGAATAAATTTCTTAGCTTGGAACATGTACGTGTGATAGTGCTTCAGGTAAGAAAGTACTGCGTTATGCTTGCCCTGATATCATTCTTGAAAATCATAGAAATTGAGAAGAAAAATGAAAAAGAAGGGCATGCAAAGTACATAATAAAAGATGGCACGGTTTTATTATTTTTTTTGTGAATAATTTTGTTTCAAGAAAAATCTCCGGCTTCACCAACTGTTTCCATCTTCCGAGAGGAAAGAACCAACTGAAACTAGTTGCGAGCTTGGGTTCATATTACATGTCTTTGCTTCAAAAACACTCTTGCAATATTATTCATTATTCAATCCATCAAGTACAGAACACTAGGCTGCTCTGTTCAACAGATTGAGTTACCATAACTTACTTCGCTATTTAGTGCTGTTGTGGCGGTGCCCCGTTCATCAGGGTCTATCGAAAGCAGAGTCTCAAGGAGAGGCAGAGCAGATGGTGGAAAGTCCTTGAATGTTTCTGCAATACAACGAGCATAAGGCTGTGGCGGCTTGAAAATATTGGCATTTGGCAATTTGAATTTGTTCCAATATTCTTCAGATGGTGAGCCACATAATTTGAAAATCTTATGCAGTTGCTCTACCTAAGAAAGAGAGAAAAAATCAAATGCAAGTCAGCATTCAAGCTTCAGCCTTGAGGCAAAGCAAGCAAAGCAAACTATTACATTGGAATATAGACAATACGTGAATAACCGGCCAACTGAGGATACATATGGAAAATAGAGCCTAGACTGTGTTACAGAACCTATTGATTGACACAGATGACTTCCCTACCCATGGTTATCACTTGGGAAATAATTTTCTGTTTATATTTACTGACATGACCATGCCACCAGGATACTATTTTAAGAAGTAAGACCTCAAAAGTACCTCTGTCCGTCCTGGCATAATCGGCTTTCCATACAGTAACTCCGCCAAAATGCAGCCTGCACTCCAGAGGTCAATGCCAATTCCATAGCTGGTGGCCCCAAGCAAAAGCTCTGGTGCTCGGTACCATAGTGTAACGACTCTATTGGTCATAACTTGCTTGCGCTCAGGATCATAGAATGTGGCCAGTCCAAAATCAGCTATTTTCAGGTTCCCTTCATTGTCAATAAGTAAATTGGAGCACTTAATATCACGGTGCAGGACATCATGATTATGGCAATGCTCAAGTCCTGACAACAGCTGCCTCATATAACATTTGACCTGATCACATATTTTAGAGAGGACAGGAGTTCATATTTTAGATAACCCAAAGAAGACTGAAAGAAAACTTGAGATTTCATTATGTCAAATCATGGATGTTTTGAAGTCCAGTGAACTCCGAAAACAAAAGGAAAGAGACAATCTTATCATATCTTTAAGACAAACAGACGAGAGACCAAACAATTCCATTTAGCACTGACTTTCCATGAGTTCTGCAGGCGAAACTGATTAACATGTGAAGAGTGCGACGACCTCATTGCTCGTGCATAGCCTAAAAAGCTATTGAAAAATCAAGCAATCCTCTTGTTTGCCATATTAACAATCATATTCCTCAGCATGTTTGAGAAGTTCATATGCATGCAGTGAATCTCCATTGATATACCTCATCACCCCTAAAAAATCTCCTACAACCAGAGCAAAAGATGATTCTTATTTTTGAGACCAATATGCTCAGCTCCTTGAGCAAGTATTGCAAATGGAAAAAGAAAAAAGAAATTGACGAGAAAACAACAAAGAATAACCCCATTTAGATCGTGCGAGCTTGCACCAGAATTGCAGAAGCATGTAGAGAACTTATCTTTTGGCAAAACAAGCTCGCAGATGGAGCCTCGAGATTTAGAGAAGTGTGCGGACTGTTGATCTGGTTGGTCAGTATGAAGTACAGATCCTTACTAACGTCCAAAACTTGAGTAGGATTTGCAAGTCACCTCCGTGAGCCTTAGGCGCAGGATTTTACTAGACATTCAGAAGTCAAATAGGCATCCTTCCTAAATTCCGCAAATTTACTATTTTGATAATTTGACAGTCTCCCAACCGCTCTCTTCAGTCTTTACTGAACATTCACATCTAAATTAAATTCCCAACATTCTAATTCAACTCTTACTTGTATCTCTCACTCTAATTCTCTGCCCAACACATAGTTTAACCGTTGCCATGACAAATTATACACTGAATTGGCCGTCAAGTGTATAACCAAAAGCTCATATCACCACGAAAGCCCCTTTGAGAAAGCAGAGCTAGAGCTGTATAACGCGACCAAAGCAACAACTGTATAGAACAGAGAAAACCCGCCATCTGATCAATCCCCAGTTTTCCACAACGAAATCGGAATCCAAGGATGATTTCAAACAACCGTGGCGCATCAACAGAACCACACAAGAATACGCAATCAATAGGTAAGAAAGAAAGGCGGACAGGTCTGGAGAAAAAGGAGGTCACCTGAGGCTCAGTGAACTTGCCATTCTGGCGGGCGGCGACTCCGGAGAGATCATGTTCCATGTACTCGAAAGCCAAGTAAAGGCCCGACGACATGCGCGAAGTGACCGGCCCCTCGAGCTTGATCACGTTAGGGTGGTTGAGCCTCGTCAACACCAGAATCTCCCGCGCCATGAACCTGATGCTCTCCGCCTCCAGATTATCGAACCTGACCTTCTTCAGCGCCACCGTCTTCCCCGTCACCAGATCCCTCGCCTTGTACACGTTGCTGTACGTGCCTTCCCCAATCTACCACACGATCCAACCGTCAGAGCAAAGAACGCTAAGCGCCAAAACAATCGAAGAAGAGCACGCCGGCGGTAGAGGTACCTTGGCGAGCTTCCGGAAGCTATCGGCGCAGCGAGGGACGAACTCGCCAATGGCATGCCCCACCGCGGCGACCAGCCACGGCGGCCAGCCCTGCGGGCTCCTGACGACGAAACGCGCGGCCGGCCGAGGCTCCGGCTCCGGCCCAGGCCTCTCCTTCCCCGGAGCACCGCGGGCGGACTCATCCCCCTCAGAGCCCGCGGCGGTGGCAGGGGGCGGCGCCTCCCCTCGCTCGGGCTCCGGCGAGGGCGGCGTTTGTCGGGGGCGGGGGCGCGGCGGCGGCCGTCGGAGATGATGGTGGGGATGCAACCCATCTGGTATCATGCGGTCAGGGGAGGAGGAAGATTCGGAGGGGCTTCGGTCGGTCCTCCAGCGAGCTTAGCTAGCTACTTCCCCTGTTCATCATCTACGAGGGAAAACGTTGATGGGTTTTTACGTCCGAATTATACTGTATGCGCCGCGCGTGTGCCGTGCGTATATATATATATATGCATGTCGAAGCAGAGAGAGACAGAGAGATGCAGAGTTGGCTCCCGCGAAACCGAGGAACTGCGAGAGCAGAGGAGGTTGAAGACAGAAGACAGAGCATCAGTCCCCGCGCCGTTTTGGAAATGGGTCATGGAGTTGGCGCAATATATCCAGACTGCCACGGCAGCCGAAAATACGGCCGTGCACATTTTGAGCCCGTAAATATTTGGGAGAAAAGCCACCAAAATATCCCGAACTTTGCATGAGTGACATATTTATCTTAAATTATTTTTATGACATCAAAAATACTAAATTCGTTCACTAGATTTTCTGTGATACAAAAAAATCTTAAACTTTTATATGTTGCCAATAAGCTTAAAGTAAATGCGTCACATGGATATATATAAATTTGAAATTTTTTATGTCGCAAAAAAAATTAGAATAAATATGTCATAAATATTGAGGATTTTAGTGACTTTTACCTAAATCTTTAAATGTTGTCATGTATTTTTATTTTTCTATTTGACTGGTATCTACAGATACCTCCAATATTGGGAAAATACTGATATCTTGGTATGTGGTAGGCTCTTATTGGGCATTAAATACAATTTTTATAAGGATCCGCCTATTGTCTGTTACTGTAACCAATTTATCATGTAAATTTTGATAACTTTAGCATTGCTCGATGTACAAACGTAAAGAAATTGCCATCTCAGCATGGGTTTGATGTGATAAAAAGCAAAGAGGATGATCTTGCTCCCCGGTTGGTGGCATTGCGTTGAGATTATCCAGAAATTTCCATATAGATAAACTCAGGTGCCTTTTTTTTTTTTTTTTTTTTTTCTTTTTCAAGCTGGAGGAGTAGAAATTGTGGTGACTGGTGAGTGGTCAGTTGGGTCATAGGGCCCATGGGACCTTCCCTGAAAAGTCAACAGCATGGAAAGAAAAGTCTGAGTAATGTCTTGGGCCCAAATTCAACAGCATCGGTACCCCATCTTTGACTCCTCTGCCCCTGGCAGCCAATTGAACTCGCGGGGCCCCTACTCTCTTTTTTTTTTTTTTTTTTTTTTTTTTTTTTTTTTTTTTTTAAATATATATATTTTTTTTTTCACTTTCTTTTTTTCCAGCGATGCTTATCTAAAGAGTAGTTTATTATCTTATTTAATTATATAAATTTAATTGATCGATGGAGACTATGTCCAAACGAATCGAGCAAGATGCCAAGGAATTGGTTCCCCGGTCGATCCTCGTGACTCCTACCCATTACATGCTTTGCCAACGAGGATGAGGAGGCGACCACTCCAATGACAAATCCCTTGTTTGTTGAGAGAATTGAGTTCTCATTTAAGGTGAATTTTCGCCTTTGTCAATCGTGTGATCTGATGCACAATGACGTTTACCTACCGTCCCGAGAGCGTGACATGCGTTCTTCACACTGCAAAATTTTCCTTTTTCCTCAAGACTTTTTACGTACTCCACGGTGTTCAAACTTTCAGACCCCGACACTTTTGTCAACGACTTAGAAGACGATTCCGCAAAGAGAATGTTGTTCTAGTCAAAAACCCTTTGGGAAGGAACAATTTCCCCCGCGGAATTTTTCTTCTCCGGTGCGTGGAGATGGGGTCGCAGTGGTTAGGGAAAGCGGAAGGGGCGTCGAGGAAAAGAGACGGAAAAGAGAAGAAGGGTCGAGTGGGTGGGGAAAGAAAAGGCTAGGAGGGGGAGGAGAAGGAGCTAGGTATTGGTGGAAAATGGGAATTAAATGCGTGATGGGGAGATGTGATTGGTTGGAATGTCAAAGAGATTCCCGAGTAATTAATAAGGGATGAAATTAAAAAGAGGAGGAAGATTACAAAAGCTTCCTTCAGGCCTACAGAAAGAAAAGCGAGGCACAGGTCCCCCCATTTGGACTTCTGAAGGCAAATCCAGATGCTTATTCCTGAGCCTCCTCCGCAAGTAACCCTCCATTTCTTTAAGTTCCCGACTGAGGAATAATTCCCTGTTCCATATAAATATATCCCAAAGCCACCCACAAGAAAGAGGATATACAAATCGGTAGAGGTGAACCTGTGGGCAGGTTCAACTCGAGAACCAACTCACAGTGGCCTTACTCGGTTACTTCAAACTGGACCAATCTGGTTCCTTGTTCCAGAAATTGAAAATTAACCTTTATTGGTTGGGTTTCAAGCCGGTTCACCCCTAACCTTACTCAAGTTCTTTTGCTCTTTTTTTTCATCAATTCAGTCTTATGTAATATCCTCAAGTTGAAAAAACTCCATTCATAGTTGACATGATGCATTTATATATTCAATAAAATGAAACCAAAAAAAATCCCCAATGGTTCTGGGGTTAGTAAGCTGACTTAACAATGCAGGTTTTAAGTTTCAATAAAATTTACCTACCTTAGAACTGATAACTCTAATTATAAAAGTAATTTTAGTGGAGACGAGGGAAAGGGGTGGTTGTGTGACTATGAAATTTGAGAAAACACAACATCAGTCAATCGCGGAGGTCACATCCTATCCCATCCATAGCTGTTACTCTCAGTTTCAGCGTTCCCATTTTGTACCCCGTGCTTTCTACGACCAAAATGGACATCTTGACTCCGTCCACCCATCCATTGAAGGAGGTCGACTGGCCTGCCTAATTTTTCCGATAGCGTGTTAAGACGCTCGTGCGACTTCCGAGGAGAAATCAAACTCAGAGTCTCCTGCTGTGCTCACGTTATGCAGCCTTGAGAAAAAGACAAGACTCATTGTCCCTGCTTTTGACTCGGCCTACATGCGTAGATGTTGGGGGCAACACAGGTTCACACGTCCAAATTCTCCCCATTAACGTCCGTAGTAGCACCAAGAGGAGTAGGCTCCACGCATGCCTGGGGGCAACGCCTGCCATTGCCTGTCTTCCACGCCTCAGTACACAGAGTCCCCAGCAAACGCAAACAGACCAAAACAAGAAGCACCATTGAAGGAGGTGAAGGAAAGACAAAAGTCGCGAATTGACGTGGCAACTCATCTGTGGCTGTGCAGATACCTGGATATGGCTCTCCATGTGTTCCATGGCCATAAAACTCTGAAAAGACCTGCGAATTTGCCACTCCATGCTCCCACATTCACACTGAATCACAGCTCAGTTCAATCTTCACATTCAGCTTTCTCATTTGAAGTAGCTGGTAGTAAAAAACCTGACATCTCTCGTCGAGGATACAAGGAAATGGCAGTATGCTGCGAAGATACAGACTCCACAGGCATGCTGATAGGGTTGGTGATAGCTCTGGTCATCGCAATGCTCTTCTTTGTCATTTGCCAACCTCACCCTCCCAGGAGAATCACCATTTATCGTTGCAATTGATTCAATTGTAGTTTTCATCTTTTCATTTAAGGTGAAATCAAGACCCTTCTACTTCTAATAGATGGATCCTGAAACTCTGTATCGAGCATGAAAGTATCTCTCTCTACATTCGTCAATGAATACTTTAAGGTGTACAATAAAAAATCCTTGTGCATTTGCCCATGAGATTGATCTAAATTCAAAAGTTCCACTGCAATTTGATTCCAGCAATAACTCATGTCTGAATAATAAAAAGGAAAAGACCTTACATTTAGTTCAATCCAATCCTTTTGATTTTATCAGAGAGAGAGAGAGAGAGAGAGAGAGAGAGAGAGATGGGTCATGTTAACTGCATTTTGTGCAGTCCCAATTCAATCTCTCGTCATGAGCGAGGTTTCACTTGACTGCCAACATCATAAGCTGCTGATCAACGGAAACATTAAGAAAGGCGGCCAATCAATTTGGTCTCACTAAGTCGACCAATCCATGTCAAAAGCAACCAAACTCAACTCTTTCACAATCTCTCACATAGGATGAAAATGAGCTTAAAGAAAATTATCTGCCAACTGACAAACAAAAAATTACCATAAATCTCCGCTGTGGCACAGAAGGATCTATCTGTGTAACACGCCAAGGTATTGATTCCTATTTTACAGGAAAAAATAGAAGAGGGCCCCTATTTTACAGCTACAACATGTGACATTCACAGCACAGACTTTATTCTACAAAATACAGCGATCCAATTCCACCCCAGATATCCCATTCCCATGTAACCAATTAGGCACGATCAATCCAAAACAAATCCAGAAGTCAACTGATGGAAAATCCTGCCGCAATACTCAATGCAATTGGTGCACAGGATTAGAAATTTATAATAACTAGTGAATAGCGAACCACCTCCATAACCACATTCTTTGGCAAAGCAAATCATACTAATTAATCACATAAGTATCCACCATTTCGATAGAGACCCTTTCCTCATTAGCAGGAGTTCATGATCCCAACTCCTCATCAGAATTATCAACTGTATTCACTTCTATCGTAACAGGTTGTCAGCCAATTATGTCATAAAACTAATTGATCCAGCATTGATGTCTATAAGGAGGACCACAATAGTCCCCAGCATCCAAAACCATGCATTCACCGAGCAGGTTAACTATATGTAATTAAATCTTTGCAAGTTATACTTTTGGGTCTCAATCATGGACACTGCAAGGAACTTTACAATCAGTAGTTGTCGAACCCTAGGCAGAGCAAAGTTTTTCAAGAGCCAAGTTCTCATCACCACCAACAGCGTCCAGTGTACTCCTCACAAGAGATTCAAGGAAGCCCATTTCCACCAGCCGTTGTACCTAGATAAAAAAACTCACTTATTCAAGTTGCTATCATTTAAGCAATTTTCACTAAGAATGCTAAGGTGATAACTGATAAGTCATGCAAATCTGGAGTCACAAATAAATATTTCATAAATATTTCGGGCCGTGAAAAATTTCAGACTTCTGTTGGGAATAATCTTACAAAAATGCATTCTAATGTTTTCCCCCTGATAGTTATACACATGAAAGCACTAAGAGATTACTGCATATACAATGCCCACACAAATACACATTTACATCACCAGATTCACCACACCCCCTTCCCCTCCCCACCCCCACCCCCCAAAAAAAAAAACAGAGCAGCATTACCTTTTCTTCAACCCCAAGGGCAGATGTCTTGGCAAAGGTTTCAGTCCAATATCGTGCTGTGCCAACGAATGTCTGGTAGTCTTTAAGATACTGTAATATCCTTATACAGACACTTTATTATATTACAACTAAATCCATCAACAAAAATATGAAAACAAAGAGGCAATGCCAGCAGCGAAGGGAACCTGTTGTGCTACCACCGCATCTTGAGGGTCATCAGGTTCAGGGGCAGACAGCAATGCTTGTATAGAAAGAAGCGCAGTCTTCAAAGTGAGTGCTGGGCTCCACTGGTCCTTCAAGATGTCCAAACATATTGCCCCACTTTGGCTGCTGATATTAGGGTGCCTACACAATTTGTACGCACAAAATACTTATATCTATCAATCTGAATTTTGATTTAGCAACTTACTACAGCTAGAGTTCGCATTTTAGCTTCATATTCCTCACATAGCGAGATATTGAGGAGACTCAAACCGGATCCACAAAGTGTTCTTTGATTACTTAAACTTTCAAAGGCCTATGAGAGGAAAATTTAATGCCGACTGAGTACAAAGAGAAACTCAACTTAAGCTTGAGAGTCATTCCAACAGGATGCTGTTTCAATAGAGAATGTTAAAAGATCCACAAACAAGTTAGGCCTCCATCTAAGTAAAGTGCAGAAACAATGATGAAAACAGATAAATTTATCAAAACGGTTACTTCAGAGAATTCGGATGGTTAAGGTTTGGTCTGGAATGTTTAGACTGGAGTTGCACAAAATATGAATAAGGAATGAGCCATAATTAAGGCATAGAAGTTTCCCTGATTCCTGGTTATCCAACACGAGTAGGGGCGACGGCATTAAGTGCCCATCACATGCTCAGCAACCATCATGCAAATACAACTATTAGATGTAATTTGGGCTTCCATCTCATCTTTCAGTAACAAAAGATTAGCTACCGTATGCATTACCTAACAACGACAAGAAAAAAGCAGCAAACAACATTTCATCATACCAAACTTTGGTCACAAACTGCATTTTGGGGGGCTGGAATGGATATGCATCTGCACCAAGAAAATGAAAAATAATGGATATCAATCATTACAATGCAAGATCAAAATGTCACTCTTTCCGCACTTTATAACAGCAACCAAACTTATACCACATGAATGAGAAAGAAAGGCACACGTAACAGCGCAGAACCAAGAAAACAAGCGGCGCAGACATTGGAGTTATTCTAAATCACTGTATCGCGTCCAAATTTGCTATTTTTAAGGAGGATCCCTCCAACCCACCCACTCATCGGCACACACATACACACATACGGCGAGTACAACATCCTCAGGCAAAATGGACAGATCAATGAAGTTAATGACTTACAGCACAACGGCACTCCAGGTGCCGATTCGGTCCATAATCGTGTCGTCTCAGAACCGAAATTCGACGTCCCCAATTAAAATAACCGCCGAAATTTATACACGGACAGTGCTTAAACCATCTTCGATAATCTAGCTATGGACATACACGCACTCTCACTCCCACGCGATACCCAGCAGACAACGAAACCGAAGGAAAATTTAAACGACGCGCGAGACGCGCTCGACCCACACTGAACTCCAGACGACGAGAAAGACGAGACAGGCCCCCGACGACGCAGGGACGAACTGCGAGGCAACAAAAGGGCGGGAATGTACCGGGAAGGGTGATGTCAATTTGGAAAGTGCCGCCTTCGTAAGGGGTGCCGATCGGACCCGGGATGGTGCCAACCAGGCGGGCGAGGTTGTCGGCTTTAGGGCTCACCTTGATGCCCGACGCTTGGGAGTCCTTGCTGCATTCCTGGAGCTCCTTCTGCACTCTCCCGAAGTCTATCATCTTCAACCTCGAGACGGGGCGACGGGGAAAACCCTAGCCGAGCTCCTCGCACTGGGAACGGAGAAGAAGGCAGGCGGATTTTGGAGAAGAATAGCAGAAAGGTAAGAGTGAACTAGAGAGAGAGAGAGATTTGAATGCCCTTGGGGCTCTCGCTTTTTTTTTTTTTTTTTGGCAAAATGGTCCACGTTTGGTGGCGATGGGAAAGAAATATTTATAGAAATCACTACTCAATTACGGTCCCAGAATAGTATTACGCGTTACGTTCGTCCCGTTTCAATTCGATTCTTTACTTGATTCCCAAGACGAATTGGGTGTATCTTAAGCGTGAAGTATGCCCGACGATCTTTCGATAAAGACGATGGCACGTCTGGCAAATCATTCGTTTGTCCATCGTGGACATTCTTGCATGGAATTTTTAACTCGCCATCATTAATCTGTGGGCCTTCATGGATCATTTTTTCGCCTTCTCTTTACAATACCGGGTGACCATATCATCCTTCTGCGTGTGCACTTTGAAGTTGCTTCCTAAAACTTCACTCGGCCACTCCTTGCTTGTTTTGATGAAATGGGATCAGACAACCATAAGCCATTTCGCAATTCACACGTTTGTTATCTTGTATGGTGCAAAAAGCAGACCAGACAGGAACAACTCAAATAACCTCTGAAACACAAATAAATAAAAAGAACAGGGCAATACATGAAATCCACGAGTACATAATGGAGGTTGACACTTGACAAGAACGCAACGCGGTGAAGGCTTGGTCCATGACTCAGAATCCTACTCAAGTGAGCTCCACACCTTCACAACCCAAGAGTGCTTTGAGGGAATACACAATCATGCAATGTCTCGAGAGATACTAGTCTTACAGAAGGGATTTTGTATCGGTATATTATATACGATGGCTGCCTTACCGCAGCTCTTTGCTGACAGCCTATCCATATATACAGTAACATTTACAACAAGTATCCTTGTCATCTCCATCGCCTTCTTTTATCTTTGATATAAAGCAACAGATATTTCACCGATTCAGACAGTCCTGTGAATCTGCCTAAGGTTCCCAAATCTCTGATGTACCATTTCATCATCTCCAGTCGTCAATGCAAAAACTTCATTAGACATATTCCAGCCTGCACTCACCCTTCAAAGCTCTGATGCAAAACAATCAATCCGTGATCATTTTCGGAACCACCATCAGTAATCCTTACATTTGTGCTATCTCCAGATGAATTAATCCTATCTTCATTTGCGCTATCTCCAGTTGGATTCATCTCCGTTCCTGTACTGGCAAGGGTTTCACTTGTCCTAGAAGTCATAATCCCATCCTCCATTAGGTGTGAAATTTGAGGCTCGTATGGTAAATTCACCTTACTGATTCTTTCTGATTCAGAAATTGATCCCCCACCATGTTCTGTTCGATCGTTAATGTAGCTCTCTCTTTCAACATTTACAAACTCTTTCAAGGAGCCATTCCGGCTTGGATTGCTCCCCAGTTCGATGTCAGTGATGGGTTTGCTCATGTTCTGGCCAGCAAAACCGCCATTCATTCTTCGAGAAGGAAACTGAGGCTCCTTTGGTATCTTGGCCCTGAAATTGTTCTTTGATGGAGGTATTGGAGAGAAGAATACCTCCTTGAAGTTCCCTAAGACCCCTTTATTAAAGGGATTACTTTGTCCATCATAGCTATACCTGAAGTTCTCATAAGTAGTCTGCAAGAGCACATCAACATTGCAAAGCATCAAAGGACATATCGTATGAGAAATTGATGTCTTGGATTTTCATCATAACAGGGCAACTCCTGCTATGATATGTGAAACACAGGAAAAGAGAGGCATAAACCACTAGATAGTGAGTATGGAAAAAATTTGAAAAGCAGCATTCAACTCCAAAGACTATTGACAGGAAGTTTTTGTGCTTGCTTAATCTATTGTGAAACTCTTTGAACCCAAACTTGCCTTTGCCAAGCCCAAACTCCAAAGCAGCTCAAAGGCCTTTGGCTGTCCAAAGCTACTTTTCAAAATTTTCCCAGACTCACCGTGTAGCTATAACTTGAGGAAATTTGCTAACCTGGTTTGTGCTGATGAGGTAAAGATGGAAGACGGTCAAGCCTCCAACAAACCAAACTGATAAGAAAGAGTAAATTATCAGCACAATGGAGGCGGGACTTTTGATTAATGCTCTCCAGACTGAGACATGCTTGTCGTCCATGATTCTAGCAATATATACCCAGCAGAAGCTGAAGATATATATGCAGAGAAGAGTTGCAGAGAAAACGAACATGAAGAAGAATCGGTAGTTCCGCTGACATGGGGAAAAAAGAGCCTAATTCAGTAACATCACAGCCACTAGCTAATAAAGTAGAGCAGTAATGATAATTCTCAAAGCACACATGCGATAGAGCATAGCACTCATATTACTAGTTGGATCCAATCAGACAATCATCATCTGAGCAAGAGGGCATTAGATGCGATAGTGCATAGTACCCATATTACTAGTTGGATCAAATTAGACAATCATCATCTAAGCAAGAGTGCAATAGGTCAACACCCAAGTATTTAAAATATCACCAGCGTACGCCCAACAAACACTTTAGATATATGGTCTAATCTAATGATGGGAAGTATAAAGATTGATATGGTAATCATTGGTAAATCCAACTCAGATATTACCTGCTGAGACGCCAAAAGGTTTCCCACCTAATTACTATCTGATGCTTCTATTACATAATAAGGCTAAATAAACGCCAATCCAATTAATTATATAAAGGAAATCGGCTAAAGGATTACAGCTGCAGAATCTATTTTGGCTAATCTTCAAGAACGCATTTCTTCCCACTATGTTTCGAGGCAGAAAATTTACCGTGTCAATCAATTCACACTTTTACCATCCAAAATGATTTTCCACATGTGATGAAACTTCCTGTTTCCACAAGAAAAGCAGTTGACAAAATGCTGTGACATTTGATCATTGACGTGTTCTCTACAGCAAAGTGCATGGCACGGGTGGATCACTGCTTAAAATATAAACTTGATATTTTCTTTTAAATTTATCTTCTATTTAGGTTAGCTATCTGTCACAATCAGTGAACCAAAAAAAAAAAAACTGCTCCAAAAATGAACTTACCAATCCTATGCATTGGCCAACCCAAGGGCAATGATGGTCAAATCTTTCAACACAGTTGTCGCAAATTGAACAGTGAGAACATCGAGGAGGCCTGAATAGCATGCAAGTATCACAGTATTTGACCTTCAATGGTATTCCATTGATCATCACCTCTTTTATTCGTGAGTTGTTTTGATAAATCTCATCTGGTGGGTGAGTACTACGAGGAACTATACCAGGATCTCTTGCTGATACCAACAGCAGGAAAATCAGAACCTGAAAAAACAGATACCAAGAAATATCAGAGGAAAGCACATATGAACCAGAAGGATTAGCTGTTGTTTGTTCTTTCATCTATAAATCCTTAATTGTACAAAAATATCTCATACTAATTTGACCAGTTATTGCCATAAACCTATTAGAAAATTTACGAGGGTTGTGGAACTTTACCAAGTGAAACTTGAATTAACACAAAAAGGAAATTTTAAAGTAGATAGGGACCAGACTTACAGATAAGGTCAATATGAGAACAATGACCATTATCAAGATACCCAAGTGATGCTGAAAATCATTAATCAATTTTCCCGCAACAAAGATACAGAAAACAGCAACAGGACCAATGATAAGCAGTGGGGTTAAGAGAAGAGATCTGGCATCAGGTCCAAATATTAGCCTCCCTTGAAGAACAAAAACCTGCAAATTGGAACAACCAAACATAAATACGCCAAGTTGACGAAATATATACAAGTTAGTAGGGCAGCGAGCTGTGGGTCAAAGGACATAAAACCCTTGACGATGTTAGCACTTCCCAGTTATCCTGCCGTGACAGAATTAATCATGATTTGAATAAGAATTCTAGATGAATACAACCAGCACAGGACAAGCTATATGATGACTTCCTTGCTATGAGGACAACGAGCACCCATACATGGGTCTCAGTGGCAGCAACAGAACGACTGGTGTCTAGTTTAAGCCATATTTGCCGTCCACCGGACAGATTCTTCAAGTATTTCACATTTTCTAGAATCATATTTAATCGCGTTATCCGGAGAATCCTCCTTGCGTTCCCATCATGCCAGTGCAAATTGAAATCGATGTTATTATTCTACAAAGTAGAACCTTTTGAAGTTTTGCGCTTCTTTGGTGATAACTGATATCATTGTGCTTGGTTGCATACATGCTAGTACGCGACCTAGCCTCGAAGTGCAGCTCAACAAGCATCTAGTAGAGAAAAGTTCGATCATTTCTGTACACGGACACATACTAGCATGCAATACATCCTGCACAATCGCCAGAGGAAACTATCAAGCGGCGAGAAGTCGCTTCGCAGACAGGGCACAGCAACTTGCATCTCTAACCAACAGTGTTAACTGCAAAGAAGAAAGACAACACTGTATGTCCTCGTTCAGATTAAAACGCCCAAACTGATTGGTTCATCAGATTCAGCGGAGGACCAAAGCACTTCGGGTCAATCTGACGTTCTTGCTCAGCGACTACGGCTAAGACAGAAAAACACGCGCGATCAGAACCGACACTAGCTCGCATAATCCGCCGCGAGATCCCAATCCACGCACGAGAGCGCGATTCCAAAAAATCAAAGAAGCAATCGAATTTAGAACGAGCAGAGTTGACTCCCGGAGAAATCGGAGAGCGACGGAGAGCAGCGAGGGGAACTCACATTGTCGCCCTTCCAGGCCTCATGTGCTCGGACGAACCCCGCGCCGTCGGGGCGGTGGCCGGAGTCCGCCGCCGACGGAGGAGGATGAAACGCATCCGCCATCATCTCCCCCGTCCTCCTCCTCCTCTCTCCGGGCAACGCAATCGGCAAGAGTCAACGGACCGAAATGGCGATGCGAGAAGAGAATCGTGGGGAGGGAATTGAAGGAGGAGAAGGTCAAGAGAAGGCGGCTCCCCCTTTTTCTTTAAAAAAAATAATAAATAATAATGAGAACAAATCGGGAATGCTTTTGTATGGGGGAGGAATTTGACTATTCAAACTTCAAAGGAGTTGGAGTTGGGACGTCCGATTCCGCCAACTACCGCCGCCGCCGGCATTCGCGGCTGTCATTCCAATTCCGACTATTAGAAAATGAAATCCAATTTGCCGGTTGTCTTTTTGGTCTGTCGTCCGCTTTTTTTTTTTTTTTTTTTTTCGCAGGAGAATTTCGAGTTGGATGGAGTCCACGCCACGGCCCGGTCCGATTCCGACCCGTCCGCGCACTCAACCTCGCTGCTGTCGCGCCGAATATTCAAGTCCTCGCGGATGAATCCGCCACCAGAAGAAGCCCCCGCCGACTTGCTTGCCAATGCGATGAAGAATTCCTTCCTTTTCTTCCTAATTCGTTTCCCTCGATTCTCCTCTTTTCGTTTTTTCCTATCTTTGAAATTAACATTCAGGACTCGCGACATGTGTGACATGTCCATAAGCCATGCATTTTGTCGTGCGGGGACCAAAAAGTCGATGCTTGTAACTCGTGAGTACCGAAATTTTTATTTTTATTTTATTGAACGAAATAATTAGACACCATTATTTGTTAGTTATCAATCTTTTACTGGTAAGTCCGTCAATACATCTAGAGGTGATAAAAGATGTTAGCTTTAAAATTTGGTGTTAGAAGGTCATGAGTTAAACGGCTCCGGAACGATTGTATGCCGTTGAATCTCAATTTGACATGTCTTCCATATAGGAAAGGACTAAATAGGTTTATCTTTTGTCTTTTAGTTAGATAGATAGTTTGACAATACATATATAAGTTTGATCAAAGATATTTTCTATACTTAAAAATGGTACTATCTAGGACCATATACATCCATGCTCATCATCTCATGACGTGTGGCATGTCTTATAAACATAGAATTAGCAATTCCCATTATTTCCTAACATGGTATTATATATAGAGAGAGTTAACTACAATGGTCTACGCTACATGTGAAGAATTATTAGGTGTGCATGTATTATCTATTAAAATCAACGTGAGCCGTTATATCTGGTGAAATTTATGTGGTCATAGGGAACCGACCTTTTGAAAAAGTCCTAAATCCTTCTAGTATATATGGAGCATTCACCTAATAATTTCTACTATGTGAAGATTTGCATGTTACCATTTTAGAAATCAAGTATCTTAATAAGAGAATCCTTAAAAAGTTTTATTGGCATGTCTATATATCTATATATATTGGAGAAGAAATTAACGATTTTAATTGAGATTTGCAAAGAATGCTCTAGATGATTGACAATTCAAAGATGATCACATGATGGCAACATCATTTTCAAATTCATAAACTTGTAGTGTTGTCACGACCTCTCTTTTGCTATCTAGAGGAAAATGAAGAGGTTTAGAGGTATTTGCCTAAAGAGCGGACCAACAGCTTTGGATTAGGTGCAGGCTCTCCCAAGTCCATACCTCGCGCGACATTGGATTTCATATTTAAGTTCTTAACAACCTAAATATTTTAGGAGTCGCTATTAGCATATTGGGGTCGGCTAAAGACCAATTGAGACACGGGAGTATTGTCTCGATTCCTACGCAATCAAAGATTTTGAGGATTGAGGATTTGTTTACGCCAATGTTTCTATTAGTGCCCTTACGGTACTACTAACTTGAAAGTTTGTTTATCTAAATGGCCACACAATCTTGATTACCAATTATAATCCTTATGAAACCACTAAGTGTCTATGCAAAAAGTTTTTGTAGTTTTTTTTTTTAATGTCTAGACTAATCCTAACCTAACTTAGAAAAGAAATTTACACTCAAATTATTAAAAAGCGTTGCGGTAAGTAAATATTCAAGAAATTGAAATGACTTGAAAGTAAAATGCGGAAAAGGAAAACCTGATACAAGTCGGGCAATTAATATTACATGGCCTTATTATCACGCCTCGGGACAGGACCAGCGTGAGGGAAATGGGAATTTAAATATGCATGAAATTACTCTAGATGCATGAAATTACTCTAAATAATTTTAATTTATGCAAAATGGATTATTTACAAAAATGATTATAAAATGTCAAAATAGCATCAAGTTAGGACAACAACTTTATAAAATTAGGAAAATCCCATAAATGTCATGTATGCCCTAATTTGATACTTGGTTTGGGCATTTCGTCGAACAAGAGGTGTATATCAACACACCTTAAGCAACTTCCCCAAGCCATATTTGTGACCTTTAATCTTGACCCATGAGCAATCTTATGTGGAACTAAAGTATCTATCACATGCAAGGAGCAAGATTAGATAGAAATCATATCCTCAAACACAAAAGAACCAAGCTAAAATTAGCTTCAAATATGCGGGTTTGAGCTGATTTTGAATGCAAGTCAAACAGACATGTTGTATGCCCATATTCAAGCCTCGACAATCATCACATGCAAGATCCATAAGAAATATCACTTCATCCAAATAAAAATAGGTAATATGGACTTTCAAATACAACAAACATTAAAAAGAATAATCAACCGGACACATCGAAACGAAGTATCTAAGAAGCGTATATGCATGATTTATGCTGGCCAACCATGTCTCAATGTGGGTTGGTTTGGCTTTTGGCTCAAGTTATAGACAATCTCATGGTTCACATGGAGATTTAAAGACTAAATTGGACTGACCAATGCATCATTTGTACTCCCATATAACATTAATCAAAGTCACTAAGACAAGTAATGCATGAAAAATGGGTATAGTAAATCAAAGATGCATAACTCTTGAAGAGATTTCAACATTTAGAAAAATTCCAGCCTTAAAGTCAGTTTTTTTTTTACTAGTTTTCCTCTTGATTTTTCACTATTAAAATATGTTCAAACTTAACCAAAAATACATCTAATATTCTTACCTTGCTTCTTAGTTTCTTTTGCAAGTGGCTCTTGGTCGAGGAAACAAGAAATTATCCTCCGGGGGGCACGTGGAAAATGGCTCCTTTACACTAAAAATGAGATATGTAGAAGATAAAAACTGACAACGAAGGTTTTTGTTGACATTCAAAATTAGACTTCAGGACCTCTTTTGTGGGCCAAATTAACACCAACCCAAACTATATGTATTAGTCATGGCTTTCCTCATTTGTCTCACTTTTCTAAAAAATAGTCACTTTTCCTCCCTTGTGACCAACTGGACTCAACACATAGAAAATTTTTAGGACTTTTTGGCACACAAGGAGGGTATTTTTTCGGGGGGCTTTAGGAGGTCTTCTCGATCTCTATTTTGGACGTGCGACCTATGGTTGGAAAGATCTTTGAGTGAAGTTTCATTCTCTAGTTGAAGTTTTTAGCTAATTTTGGCCGAAAATTTGTAAAAATTTCACTTTTCTCTGCAAAAGTCGATTTGGAATTTCTGGGTTTCACTTTTTTTTTTTTTTTTGAGTTGCTTGTGGGGGTGTTTTTGGAGGATGACCATGAGCTCTCTCTAGTGCTTCTTGTCTCCTACATTTTATCCCTGAAAAGAGCTTGTTTCATAGATCTTATCCACTGAATCAAGCAATCTCTTGGTTGGCTTTTGCTCCCCTACCAAGCCTGCCAACTGAGCTTGTTCACTTACTTTCTGACTTAGCCAAAATTTTCAAATTTTGCAACTATTGAGTGTGCGGATTTTGTTGCGGTTTTCCCATGCTTTCAGCAGCTTATCCCTGGCCAATTTTTATCTACTTGCACTACTAATTATGGTCTTTCATCATGTGCAAAGATCAGGCCGATTGGGCTGTTGAGTAGGATATGGTGGGGTCACAAACTTGCTTACTTAGCAACTCCAAAATGAGACCAAATCGTGGATTGAGTTTTGGTGGCTGATTTGAGCGTCCTAGTCCATCAATTTGGCTGCAATTTTTGATCAATTAGCAAGCTTACGTATGTTAATTTAAGATCTTGACCAGTATTCACAATTGTCTCTGCCTAATTTTTCAAGAAAGTCCCACAAAGTTGGCCATTTTCTTGCCCGGAAATGCCCAATTCAATGCAAATTTGGTCATTTTGGCCCGATTTAATTGATTTAACTTGACCCAAGTTCAATTTCAACTTAATTGGGGGCCAAGATGATGATTTAAGGGCTCAGACGAAATTTTGCAAAAATTTGCGAATTGATCCCCCAACTTTTGGAAATTGCATTTTGGCTCCAACTTGCTGTTTTAATTACAATCTGACCTCCTGAGCTTGGTTAGTCACATTCAAATCATCAACTTCAATTTCTTCTTCTTCTTCTTCTTCTTCTTCTTCTTCTTCTTTTAATAATTTTTTTTATCATTTTTTAAATATTTTTATTTTTTATAGAAAGAAAATACATGCATTTAAAAACTATAATTAATGCCTAGGTAATCTTCCTGCAATAATTTGACAAGAAATATTTTTGTGGAAAAATAAGTTCCCTTTTTTTTTTTAAACGATCTTTGGGCAAAAAAATTAGGTGTCAACAGTAGTGTGAAAAAAAAAAATGGCATGTGTTGAAAATTGTTAGAATAAGAATGATAATTAAGATAGGGAATAAATCTAACTTAAGAACGAGGGAAAAATTTGCAATAACCTAGTCCAGGAGAGGTAAGATATAAATGTTTTGTTGGATATATCATAAACATTGATATAATATGTACTAAAGAACACATACTATAAGGTCAATTAGTGCATAAAAAATTACAACATTTCCATATTTGATAACTTAACAAATGTCCCAAGAGCACTTTTCAACAAAATACAAATAAATAATGCCTAATTGACCGTCCTCCGTAAAATAATGGAGTGACGGTCAAACATGGGCCACAATAAATTTTTGTGGAAATTGTTGACTTCCTCAATCGGTTTCATTTTTACTCTTTTTTTTTTTTTGGACCTGTACAATTATTTATCACAAGCTCAAATTGAGAAACAAATCAAAATAATAATATCCACACAATAAGAAACAAATCCTACAATACTATTCAAATGATGAGAAATATATGAAGAACTTAGTTGGAACTTTTAATATAATGGATACTAATCTCAAGCCAAAGAAAAAGATTATGTGGATATTGTTCCCAATTTTTTTTTTTTGAAACTTAATAACTCAAAAAATAGGAATGTATTATATATATATATATATATATATATATATATATATTTTCCGTAGAATGTGTAACTTTCTCATATGCTTTGAACTTCCAATTATTGTATGATTTTGTAATTGTATAAGTCATAACTATGGAGAAAGGTTTGTTAATATCTACTTTTCTCATTGCAAGAAAGTAAGAGGCATTCATTGTTGTCGAATTTTAGTTTGTATCTATTTATTTTAGACGTATAATAATTAGTTTTCCTCTAACCTCATTCGGATGAATAGAGTTCGTATTGAAAGTAACTTCGCTGTTGAAAATAATGGTAGTGATGAAAAAGAGATAAGAAAAAATCATTTTTTTGGCTTAGTTTTGACTGATGTGGTCATAAGATTGATCTTGTAATGTTTTAGGTCCCTACACATCTTCATCTACGATATTTGGATCAATGAGAATTTTTTTTCTCTACTAATTCAATTTTCTTATTTTGATGTTCTTTTAACTTCATTTGTTTGATACATAATAGATATTTTTGCTCTTACTTTTAGGTTACTGGAGAATCCTTCTAGAGTAATTTGATTTTGGCGAAAGAACTGAGAAACTAAGGGCACGTTTGGTAACGATTTCGTTCAGGGAACAATTTTTGATTAGAATTTTTTTTTTTTTGGTTTCCGTTCCTAGGAATAATTTTTGAGTATAAGAACGTGCTTGGTAATTGCACAAAATTTTTGTTCTCGGAATAGAAATGCGTTTAGTAGAATTGTATAATTTAATTTTTTTCTTTTAATTTTTTCATTATATTTTTCTTTTTCTTCTTCTTTCTTTTTTATTTTCTCTCCTTTCTCCTTTGTGGCTGGTTGCCCACCACGGCGGCAGTTGGCCACACGCTGAGTGAGGTTCGGCGAGCTTGTCGGAGTCTCACTAGGTGAATCTCGCTAGGCCATCAGCGAGGAGCCTCGCCGGGCCACCGCTGGGCGACGTTGACCTAGTGGTGGCCCAGCAAGGCCGAGCCTCCTCGGTGGTTGGGCAAGGCTTGGGCCAACGAGTCTCACCATGGCTCGGCGTTGCGTTGACGGCCGGTGATGCTCTGGCGAGGTCGTCGGCCCTCGTCGACCGGTCGCCGGCCATGGCCGAGGCTGGCGACTGGCCAAAAGGAAGAGGAAGGAAAGGAAAAAGAAGAAAAGAAGAGAGAAGAAAAGAGAAGAAGAAAAAGAAGAGAAAAGAAAAAATTGTTCTTGGGAACAATAAGCTATTTTTTTCTACTTCTTGTTTTTATTCCAAATCCCGGGAACAAAAAATAGATTTTTTGTTCCGGGGAACAAAACTTTTATAAAACCCGTTTCCATTTTTTTTTGTTCCATGAAAAAAAAGAATAGAAATAGTTGTTCCGAGGAATAGAAATTATTTTTACTAAACAGAGCCTAATTCATCACACAATGATTTTGTCATTAGTTGCAAAGTTAATGTTTCAAGTTTTTTTTTTTTTTTTCATTTTTTAAATTTAATATATCTATATAATGACATTGACGATTTTTTTTAGTAGGTGATAAAATTTTTTAGTTGTAATTATTTTTTCTTTCATCATATTCAAGAAGATTGATTTTGTAGGCCCTCTTATGATTTTATCTCTCAATTTGAGCTTGCAATAAGAAAACATAAAAATAAAAAAATAGAATAAAAAAATTGAAACCAGTTTCCTCAAAAATTGTTTGTGATCTATGTTTGACCGTCACTTTGTCATTTTACGGAGGACGGTCATTTGAGCAGGACCCAATACAAATTATCTCACTCAAGGTAGCATAACAACATATTCAAAACTAATAAAAGAAATCTTCTGTATTGGAAAAATTAAGCTCAAGTAGCACGAAAATTTTTAATGCATTAATGCATTTGGCAATTTATCAAATCGATTGGCATTTGCCAACCTTAACTTTAAAAAGCGGAGTACCATATTTACTAAAGAGGTTCAAATTCTTTAATTGCTTCGAGGTTCCACATAGTTCTAGAGTCTTTGATCAATGGTCGGAAGATCATAGGGCCTTCATTTTTCCATGTAATATGACATCCTTTCACGAGCTTTGCGGTACAAAACCCTTACCATTCGGATATACCATCGATACTAGTAAGGAGCTCCCTTCACCTAATGAGCACATTGAAGACTCAATGGACGAATCAGTCTCCTTACAGTACTCATTCTTTGGGCATTCTATCCGTTAATGGTGTTTATGCCGATGGAACGAATAATCCCCCAGTAGAGAAGACTCTCCCATCCGTCGACCATGGCGATATCCAAAGTAAATGAATCAAACTTTATAATTTGTTGTAGAAAGGGTATGAGGCTATATGCGAAACTTCTGAGATCAAGCATGAGATGAAATCTTTGCTTGTATATTTGACTAACTTGCCTTACTCCTTGTCACGTCATGCCCCCGAATTTGCCATTAACGAGTTTTTTTGCTTCCTTCGGCTCTGCCTTAGAAACTTATGAAGCAAATGTGAAATCTGTTACGGCCGTCAAGAAGCGAGAAGAGACATTATTACTCAGAGAAAGAGTTGGTGCAATCCTACAATCTGCTTGATGCATATCGTGGTAACACTGATATCTCATCTCACATGCTACTCAACCTATGTAAATTGATCTCCGACCTTGAAGCTACTTGTGAGTCGATGATGCAGGAACTTTTTGGTGATCGTGCCCAAAAAGAACTCTTCGAAGCTAATTGTGATAAGGAATTAAAGCTCCATAACTTCATTTTGGGTCTCCGATAGCACTCCATGTGATCTTCTAGACTGCACGTTATCCCTATTTGATATTTTCTTTTCCATGGAATAATTGCCAATGTACATGCCTCTGACCTGTGATCTTTCCTTTAATATGTTACTTGCTGATGTCATCCCTATCTACTGTGCTCCTTATGCATAGCTAAACAACTCTCATCGTATCCAAGGCATATCTGATGATGATAAGGAATTCATTCTCGAGATCATATTGACGCTCTGATCCACGCTTTGTCTCGATACTCTTCATGATAATAAAGATCTTGAGACACATGTAAGATAGTACATGGGTATTGCCATTGATTAGTGGCTTCTCATCATCATTTCGTTCCCATAATAATTGCGTTACAATAACTATGCATTGCTTGTGATGCTTGCATTTCTCCTTTGGCCACGATCTCGTATGTCCACCCCATCAACTTTCAGCCTTTGACATTTCTTTTTCTCTTATATAATCCTAGTGAGTGCTTGTCAAGCTCCTCACTTGTTCAAAATTTGATAATACAAAGTTTTAGCTAAAGCTTATCAAAGCCTTCTTAACCTCAATAACGATGGCAAACTCCTATTGCTCCTCCTTTAGCCCTACATCTCCCAAGGGTGCTTGTTTGAACCTTTGGGGAAGGTTGATCACGAAGCTTGTTTTGACTTTCACGCTCCTAATTGACACCCAGAAGACCTTGGGGAAGTCATTGTGCTCGTCTATAACGGCGAGCATACTCACCTTCCTCCCACGCATCGCTTCAGGGAGGATTTCCACGAGTTCTGCCTCTTATTCTATGAGGCGTTGGACTCATTTATTAAGAACTGAAGTACCACCTCTTCTTACTGCAAACTGGAAGAAGAGCTCAAAAGGGATGTTGACTACAATCGACATTTTCAAAAGATTTGTGATGGAGGGCACCAGATCAAGGATGACACTCAGAAGATAATGAAGAGGCTATTGTTCTATAAAGTGGATGTGGCTAGGGAGTAGGCGAAAATCTAAGCATGGGGTCCTGACCATAGTGTACCCCATGGGCTACCCAGTTTGTTGACCATTCTCGAAGAAGAGGTCATCATTTGCCAATGAATAATGACGAGCCATGAGAAGAGGGTCCAAGCATGTCAAGATGCCCTCATGGACCTGGATGAGATTTGTGCCATAACATAGTCGATCATGGAGGGCAAACACCTCGCCTATCACCAAGTCATTGAGGAGAATAGGGATATAGACAGATGAATGGCTGATTTTGTTTCGAGGTTTAGGTGTCACTTAGGTTTAGATGGATAGACCTCCGTCTGTACTATTCTTTTGTAAATATAGTGGGACATGAATGGCAATTTGAACTTTTCATATTTTGGCTTAAAGATAAATTCTCGTGTGTAAAGAGCTCGGTCAAACGGGCAAACATTAATTAATGTCCATGCCTTTTGGATAACTCCATACTACCAACCCGTATTAGTACTCAGTATTCGCAACACTTCAAATCTTGTCGACTTATCAATATGCATTATCTTTTCCCAATAAGTCTGTTATGATGATTAATTTCAAAATCATGCCTTTTCAAATCCCGGCTATTCACCCTTACATATAGGACTACGTACAGGACGAACCCATTCATCTACAAGCTCGAACCTTCATAGCCTTCTACCTCTATTCCATACTTCGAAACCATGGCGGTCATGGCGGGTTGCTCCTCCTCCATCCTTCATCTTCCTCGAATGACAAATTTCTCACTCTGTGGAGGGATCTACTCTCGAGGCTACTGCTACCTTTGGTTGTAATCTCTAAAAAGCCAAAGATTATCGAGGCCATTCTAAAACTGGCCTGGGAATGTCAGCCTACCAATGTCTTCAGTGACCATCCTTTTCTGCGCGGGTACAAGGAGTTCATGACCACGTTTGATCATGATTTTTCATCTTACCAAGCTAACCAATCCACCATCGATTCCATTGAAGTCGTGAAGCACGCACACCAATGCAGGCAAGAAGAAATAAGGTGTGTAGAAGCAATATACGATGAACCGGTGAATGCTTGAAATTCACTTGACATCATGCACACCCAGTGTCTTCGTGCTTACAGGATTGTCGGGGTGATAAATTTGGACGAGGAGTTGGAAAAAGGATCTAAGTCCATTGGAGAGGACAGAAGCGATACAAGACAAGGCGGTGCAGACGAACACCTTGAATCTGATTAACTCAAAAATTAAGGACGCAAGTGCCCTTATCAGTCGGATCAACAATCTTGTTGAATCCCAGATTACCATTTTTGATCGCTTGGAGAAGGAGCACCAAACCATGTTTGAGGTCATGCACGACTTAGAGAAGATCGGTGACTCAGCAATCGAGGGGAATAAGTGCCTTGAATCTGTTGAAGAAACTCCTATTAGATTTTGAAGTTGAAAAAAAATTTCTATTTCTATTCTTATTCTCATTCTGAGGAATACTAGACTTTTGTGGAATTCTATCAAAAGTCTTTCTTACTGTAGAAGTCTGCTCCACTCTGACGAAGACCCAAACTGAACTCAAATGAAGAACGAAGAAATAATCAGACTCAGGATTATTGTTCTTCCTTCAAGGACTCAGTACAAACAAGATATGTATGGCTTTCTGGATGGAAATCTCACTTACCTTTTTGGAAATTATTGATGAAATTAATCAAGGAACGGTAAAATCAATTTGGAAGACAAGTTTATTTGGAAATAATCTACTTATGGAAACCAAGATTCTAATTGTATGGGCAATCAGGATCAACGGACTTTTATCTCAATCTTCAAACGGCTCAAGATCTCTTTGAGTGATTCTGTCCAACAGGTTGATTGGAAGAATTCCTCTAGATAGTGCCAACAATCATAAAGGCATGGAGGAGTATTTAAAGAGGTTTTTTGAGTCATTCGAGAGAGAGCGTGAAAACTAGAATTCCAAAGTGTTAAACTTCTAAAATCACTTGTTCTTCATCGAGAGTGCTCATACGTGTATTCGAAAGAGAGAAAAACATTAAGATAGTATTTTAGTGAGAGAAAAATAAAACTCTTTATTGAGTAGTCAGTGTTATACTACTGTAATTCTCTTTCGATTCATAGTGAAAACCAGCCAGAAGGCTGTTAACGTGGGAGAGTGGACGTAGGCTTAATCTAAGCTGAACCATTATAAATCTTGTGTTCATTTTCTCTTCCCTGAACTCTTTTAATTTATTTGTTGTGATATTTTTCTGAGTTTTGCTATATTTTAAAATTATCTTTTTTGAGTATGAATCTTTATTCAAAGTCTATTGTTTAACAGACTCAGCTTAAAAGAAAAATATTTTTACTGCATTTTTAGAAAAATCTGTTTTTACACCTATTCACCCCCCTCTAGGTGTTTATACTAGCCCTTTTAGAGTCTCGCCTTTCTTGTCTTATCCTTGACTTCAAGAGGTACATAGGATTTACAATGAATGGTCTAGTTAGGGTTGTAAATAATTTTCTTTTAATAATAGCACCCATTTTGTTATTGTGTTATTCGTTTCCTTGCATTTCCCACATAGTTGGGTAATATCTTTTCAAGAATTTACCATTAATAGTCTGTGTCAATTCTTTGCCATCGACCTCAATCAGGCGATAAGCATTCCCACTAAAATTTTTAGTAATCACATACGGTTCTTCCTAAGTTGGCGACTGTTTGCCAAATTTCTCATTAGCTATGCTTGTTGGCAGAATAGTCTTCTAGACTATGTTGCCAATATCAAATATTTTCTCTTTTACATGCTTATTATAAGCTTTTGCAACTCTATTCTTTTGAAGGATCAATTTTTCTAAAGTGACTGCCCTATTTTCATCAAATTTATCAATATTGCCATACATGAGTTCATCATATTCTCCTTTAGCTAGTTCTCCTTGGATTCGTACCCTTAATGATTGGACAATAAGATGTAGATTGAAGATTTTCTCTGCCAAATGAAACTACACTTGCCCTTGTTTGAGGAGAAACCAGAGTTGATGAAGCGAGTTGATTGAGATTTGCTGGATAGACGAGCTATGGGTGTTATTGAGCTGACATTGGCTTGTAATGTCGCATTGAACATCGTGAAGGAGAAGACCACTGTTGATTTGATGATCGGATATGTATGAGAAGCCCTCTGCGATCAATATGGTCTAGCGACATATATTTAATTTGAAGATGAATGAAGGTGCGTCATTTGCAGATCATATCAATGAATTCAATGTGATTGTTAATTAATTGAGTTCGGATGTGATTGACTTTGAAGATGAGGTACGTGCTTTGATTCTATTATTTTCATTACTTGACAGTTGGAATATTGTTATTACTATCGTTAGTAATTCCTCTGGGTTAATAAGTTTAACGTTTGATGGGGTTCAAGATTTGATTTTGAGTGATGACATCTGTAGAACAGAATCTGACAAACTTGTTTATGCTGTTTTAGTAGGTGAAAATAGAAGAAGATTTATTACTCGTGTTATCAGGAGTAGTATGAACATGAATAGACATAGTCAGTTTAGGATTGGTGGCGCTGTCTATTGGAGTTATGGCAAGATGAGGCATTTTAGAAGAAATTACCTTAAGCTGAAGAAAGAAAATAAATTATAGTTGATTCAGCAGATGATGTTGCAACTATAGCTGATGGTAATTTGGATAATGCTGATTTTGTCTTGCCTGTCACTAATGATTCATCGTTTGATGGATGGATTATGGATTTTGGTTGTTCTTTTCATGCTACACCAAATAGAAATTTGTTTACTACTTGTCAATGCATGGATAATAATAAAGTCCAGTTGGTGAACAACGCTGAATGCGATGTTGTCGGTGTTGGCAATGTTAAAATTAGAATACATGAAGATATTGTGAGGACATTGACTAGAGTGAGGCATGTTCTAGAGTTGAAGGAGAACTTAATTTCCTTGAGTGCCTTGGATTCAGCTAGTTATCGATATATTTCAGAGTGTGGAATTCTGAAAATTATGCAAGGTACTTTGATGATAATGAAATGAATTGAGCATAGTGGCCTATATGAACTTCAAGGTGAGACGGTGACAGATTTCGCTACGAAGATATCGCATGCATCTGTTCGAGAGTCTGAATTGTGGCATAAACGTTTAGGGCACATTGGCGAGAATAGCCTGAAAGTTTTAAGTGAAAAAAATCTGTTGTGTGATTATAATGTTAACGAATTGACTATATATATATATAGGTGCTGTGATTTGGATCAATGACGAAAAATGCAGTTCAGTACAACCATTAAAGAAACCACAGAAATTGCAAAGTTAATTCACTAGAATGTTTGCAAGTTGTCGTGGTTTCCTTCAGGGAAGAGTGTCAGATATATGCTAATAGTTGTTGATGACTGCTCAATGAAGACGTCGGTGTTTGTGCTTCAGCCCAAATTTGATGCTATTGTGAGGATCAAGTAGTTGATAGCTTTGATTGAAAAGAAGACTAATAAGACGATTAAACAGGTGCAGATTGATAGTAGCATGTAATTTTACTTGAGGCTGTTAAATGAATTCTACATGAAGGAAGGCATAATGAAACACCACACTTATGCCAATGAGCCATAACATGTTGCGGAATTGATGAGAAAAACATTATTAGAGGCGACTTATAAAATGCTTTCTAGTGCTGGTATGGCTAGGAGATTCTTAGCGGATGCGCTTAGTACAATGAGCTACTTGATGAATCGATCCTTATCGATTGCAATTGGATATCAGACTGTCGAAGAAGTGTGTTTGGGTAACGTTACTGATTATTCAATTCTTAGAATATTTGGTTGTCCATGTTATGTTTGAGCGAGTGATGGTAAGCTCAATGGAAGGATAAGAAAGTGCATGTTCCTAGGCTATGCACAAGGTAAGTGGGGTTATCAGTTATGGTGCCTAGAATTAAATTCACTCGTTATCAGCAGTGAAGTTATGTTTGACGAGTCTCTAGTACTTCTGGGTAGAAGTATTTATGGAAGTGTTCATACCGATCTGAACGGTGTTCAACTTGAAGTGGAGTTGCTATTAGAAACTCCTGAGGTAGCGAGCACGAGTACTAACGTGGTTGTTTGTAGGAAGGAAAAGCATGTGGAATCAATAGTTGCCGTAACTGCTAATATTGACAAGGTACATATTCGATCTTCTGACAGATATGGATGTAACAATGGTTTATTTTTGTTTGCGGTTAAAGAGATTGCATCAGAAAATCCTTGCGGAGCAGCTAAAGGTGCATATGGACTTGGTGTTATGATGAGGTCCTCAGTTATGTTGAAGTTCAAGTGAGGCTTGGACTTGGAATAATATTTGTGGCGTTTGAGCCCATTAGGGGCTATGAAAGATAGCGACAGAGTTAAAATCTTTGTGAAGTGATTGTGACTTGACTTAAATATCGAGTCAAGGTGGAGGCTGTTAAAACATTTCTCGATTTTGAGTTCGCGAATGAAAGAGATCCGAGATAAATTATTATTATTTTTAGACACCCAAAAATTTTTGTTGTGGAAATTTAGATTTCGTTTGAGCTATCTTGGATAAGGATAACCAAAAAAAAAAAAAAAAAAAACGAAAATAGGAAAGATTGGGTGAGAGAAAGAATAAAAGAAAAAGATTTAGAAATATTTTTTTCCTAATTCTCGTTGAAGTTATGTTCAAGAATAGGAAAGTCCAAAAGTTGGACTTGTTGACCGGTTGACCGAACTTGCACGATTTCCTTCGTGCGCCGTCCTTTCTCCATGGGTATATATATGTGTGTACATGCACGTAATACAAGGCAAATACTGAAGCACGGCTTGAGTGCTTGGAAAGAAGCGTGTGCCGTGGTTGCTCTATCATGAGGAATGTCCATAGCGGTTGAAGTGCTTGGGAGCGAATCTTCTTGCTGTTAGTGCGGCTTATTTGTGAATTACATCCAAGAAGATTTGATGATCAAGCCGATTAAATCTTGTGAGTTCAAGATTTGTTAATTCCTTCATGAGATTAATAGATTATTTTGTAAGAAATTTTGGGACTAAACACTGCGTGCGTTATTGGGTATAATTGGGGTTTGGAAAATATCGAGAGTGTTTGAGTGACTCAAATGTATAATTTTTTATATAACTTGATTTATAGTGAATTCATCGTTGCTCTCTCCGTGAATGTAAGTTTCTACAATCAAATTACGTAAATCTCGGGTCCAATATATTTTTTTTTTTTCTATCTATATTATTATTTGATGGTTCACTTTCCACAACAATAGACACAATTAAAAAATTTATAATTAAATTAATAAAAATATAATAAACTTAGGACATTTTGCACACATTTCCCAACAATAAAGTATGACCGAAGTTTACTGGCGAACCGCATAGAAGTGTTTGGTGGAAAGTGAGCGGTGCAGGTTGAATTGCTCCACTTCCTTCCGTCGTTTGGTTCGAAAAGGTCGACACCTTTTCCCAAATCATGAGTGCTCACGACAATGACCCATCGTAGGTGTGCACACGCACGCATTATAGAAATCACCTGAGCAACAGCAAATATCTAGCCATAGAGAAGCACTGCATGCGGTCAACGAAATCTTTAGTAAATGAAATATCATAAGAGATCCGATGAGCTAATCACAGCATTAGCGTCACTAGAGTTCAGAGCACTTAGAAAAAGCAAATCTTATCACTTCAGGTCGTCAAATATATTTAAAGATCCACTACCACTTTAAGATCTTAGGGGCTTTTAATAACCTGCGGTACAAAGAGGAGTGAATTGCGGAGAGCTAGCGCACTTTTTCTATTCGGTTTTATGACGAGGCGAACTCCAAACACAAAACCTTAAAGCGACGCGAGATCAAATGATGGATCCGGGGCAAACCCTTTTTTAATATATGTTCTTCCAAAAGAGTTAGATACGTATAATTATCAAGAGAACATACGTCGCCACTTGTGCCTGTACAGAAAAAGAAGATGCTACATTCATCCTATGCACGCGTGAGGGTAAAAAAAGCTGTCGCAGATGGAGCGCAGTCCCATCGAGTTCTTTAACATTGGATTTATTAACCCGAAAAGATTTGCCATTCATAGTTCAAGGGACGTGCGAAGTTGATCAGGGGCCACCTGTCGTCCATTCATGTCAAAACTGATAGGACGTGCGAGGCACAGAACGTTTGTGCCGTGACAGGTCGCTAAGCGGATGGATTCACGTCACCCTCAAGACTTCTGCGCATGCCACGACTGATTAAGAAAGGACGTCTTAAAAGACAAACGTCTAAAAACCTACGGAAAAGATATGAAAACCTTGTTTATTTAAGAAGCTCGAATGTATGGTGGAATGTCTACCTAAAACTATATACCTAGGAGGTCAAAAGCAAAAGACCAGTGATTATCGGTGGAGAAAATGGCCATTGACCCTCTCTCTACTTCTCAGGAAATCAAGGGTGGCAGCTCAACTGAAGGAAATATTTGAGAACTTCACAGCTCAACACGAGATGCCCTAGTTATGTTTCGACCCCTCAGCGACGACCTGTACCGCGTGAACACTAATCACGCAGGCCATGCAATAGAGAGAGAGAGAGAGAGAGAGAGAGAGAGAGAGACCACACCGTCTTGGGCCATGATGTAGAGTATTATAATCACCCAAAATAATTGGTTGGGTGGTGTAGCACAGACAGACTGCGCCTCGGAAAGATAATACCTATTAGATGCATGATGTAGGGTACTATAATCACCATAATACCTATAAGATGCATGATGTAGAGTATTATATTATAATACTCTACATTATGGCCCAAGACGATGTGGTCTTTCTCCTCTCTATATATTGCATGGCCTACGTGACTAGAGTTCGCACAGCACAGCTCATCACTAGGGCATCTCGTGTTGAGCTCTAAAACCTTTCATTCTCAAATATTTCCTTCAGTTGAGCTGCCACCGTTGATTTCCTGAGAAGTAGAGAGAGGAGCAATGGCCATTTTCTCGACCAATAATCCCTGGGTTTTTGCTTTTGGCCTCCTAGGTATATAGTTTTAGCTTAGACATGATCTAACTTGTAATCTCACTTAGAATCTTCATCAAAGTAGAGTCAACGTGCACATTATAAGTTGTGTCATCACTGACCCCTAACTCATCAAGATATTGATTCCCTCGTAAGGCCATGGACTGATTCATTTGTCATCTTTTTTTATAATTCTTTGTCCCAGGTAATCTCATATCTTTCGTGGTCTTTTTGGCCCCAGTGTAAGTTCATCCTCTTGATCGACTTTTTGTTTAGCTTAACAGAAGGGTCTGGAAGTATGAACATGAACGACTGATTAATAGGGTTCTTGCAATCCTTGTTTTGTTTATGTTGGCAGACCAACATTTTATAGGGTATGTAAGAGAAAGTCTACCGGAGGGTTTCAATCAGTTCCGTACGTGGCTTCTTTGCTCAGCGCCATGCTCTGGCTATACTACGCCTCCATCAACTCTGAGTCCAGTGATTTCCTTCTTGTCACCGTCAACTCAGTGGGATGTGTCATAGAGACCATCTACGTTGCCCTCTACCTCGCTTATGCTCCTAAAAAAGCTAAGGTACACAGTTACCTATCCGATCACGTATTTATGATATCGTCACAATTACGTTGTTAAAGAGGGTTTTTTAATGATAAATGCTTGCATGGATGCATGCAGATTTTTACAGCGAAGCTGATTGTGATGGGCTTTGGAGGGTTTTGTTCCTTTCTTCTCTTGTCCCGCTTCTTAACAAAGGGATCAACCACAGTCCAACTTATTGGGTGGCTTTGTGTTGGATTCTCCGTCATCGTTTTTGCAGCTCCTTTAAGTGTTATGGTGAATAATTGTAACTCTTGATTTCTTATTTTTTACTTTTCCTTAGTTATACTTTTCTTCATGCACAATGCTACTGGGTTATGTGAGACAAGTTTTACATGATGTTTATTTTTGACGAATATTGCGCAGAGAATGGTGATACGAACCAAAAGCGTAGAGTTCATGCCCTTCTCTCTCTCATTTTCCCTCACTCTCAGCGCTGTGACTTGGCTCCTCTATGGTATATTCCTCAAGGACATCCACGTTGCGGTATGCATCGACTTTCAGCAAATACTAAAAGTTATGCTAAAAAGAGTTCTCTATTACCCAAAGAAAAAAGTTTGTCGTGGAGACTATGGTTTAGATATCGCTTTATTTTTTTATACACATTCAATAACGTAAGTGTGATAATTTATGTAGGTTCCAAACGTATTGGGGTTTATCCTTGGAGTGCTTCAGATGGGACTATATCTGATATATAGGACGAGGAATGTAATGGTTTTGGAGAAACCCGATTATCTAGGTGGTGCAAAGCCGATTGCCCATACTCAAAGCTGCAGTATCGCCTCTAACGACACCGTCATCTATGTTGATGAGGATAAAGAGAGGAAAGAGGATGTACACGAGGGTGAGAAAAACTTTGAAGCTTCCGACAATGAACCGGTGGCGAATAGTTCATGTGAAGTTTGACACGGGTTAAGTCGCCGCACATGCCTCCGCTGTCCTCTGTCGATTAGCTAGTTAAGTTAATTTAGTTCTTTCTTGTTTGTTGTTAACGCACACCTCGTAACTTGTGTATGCAAGTGGTGATTAAGACCGCGTGCATAAGTGCTTTGGAATTGCAATGTTCCGTCTAACAATAAAAATCATTCTGGTCTTGTTCCTCTCGTGAATGAACTCATTCTACTGTCTCATTGATCTGTATTTTGTAAAACAAAATATATCTAGGTCACTTCGTCAATGGTAAGTTTGCCTCAATTCACCTATGACATCATAATTCGCGACCTGAATAGAAATTGATTGTCAAAGATGCAAAAAATGATTACATAATAGTCTTTAATCTATGGTTAGAATAACAATATATTCTAGATCACAAAAAATCAAATAACAAATAATGATAAAATTGTTGGGAGCTCACTCTTTCAAAAATTTGTGACTTATCACAAATTATTATTCTCACAGTAATTCAAAAACTGTTATGCTAACAAAACTCGAAAGATATCTGTCGTGATCTACCTCCCTTAAAAGCAGAGAAGCCCACTCTTTGGAAGACTAATAATTAAACATATCATCGTTGGCGTCATTTAGGGAGCAACGTTTCAATCAAAAAGCGATTTAACGACTTAATTGAGGGCATTAATAAATGCCTAGATGGCCTTAAATAACATATCTAGTACGATTTAGTGCACATAAGCCGCCAAAAGTATTTCCGACACCACTTTTGACAATATTTGACCGAAATGGGCGGCATTTCTAAATGTTGGGAAAATATCTTCGAAATGTGTAATTTATTGAAGGGAGTGCTCGAAACTTGACTTGAGCTCGATTGGGCAGTAGAGTTTTACCAAGCTCGACTTGAGCTCAAAGAAACTCGATTTTCTGGAGCTTCATAAAGCTTGAATATCTTCCTTGGATTTTCAAATATGTTAAGATATTCTGTATAACCTTAATGATCTCTATATTTGATTTTATCACAATTATAATTACAAGCTTGAGGTTGACTCAATATGAGATTTGAGTAGCTCGAGCTTCTCTCTAAATCAAACAAGTTGATTTGATCGAGTAGTATATTATTGAACCAAGGCCGAGCTACAAACTCACAAGTAACTTGACTCGGTTTATAGTGACGAACACAAAAGGCTTGGAAATGATTACTATCTTGCTCGGGCAATATTTTCTTCCACCCTCGTGAATCATTGATTTATCTCTTTACTCCTGAGACTCAAGCATGATTAAAATGTAAGAGTTTTCCTAATATAAACTACATTAATTGAGATTGTGATTTATCGTTTTTATGGAGTTGGTCTAATAAGATAAGATATAAGGTTTCTTAACAGTCAAATATGTGCATAGATTGTGTGGGCGAAGTTGGACCCGGCCAAAACTCTATAAATATGCTAAGGTCCCTCCTTTAACCCTCACTTTCGTAAATATTCGTCTTCTCCTTCATATATTTTCGAGTTTTTGGTTATGTCGATCTTGAGAAGCCGTTTCGACGGCCAACATTTGGTATCAGAGCCAACATAACCTAGACCTCGAACATAAGGAATTTGGTCTCTTCATCTACTATTTTGCTCGTTTTCGTGAATTTTTAAAAGTGAATTTTGATCACATATTTGGACTTGTTTCATCAAGATGAGCCTCTAGAAGAGGCCGGATGCCGCCTCACATGATTGCACATGCCTAGGAGGGGCTGGGAGTTAGCGTCATGTGCCGCTGCGCGTAGCATGTAAACCACCTTAGGCAGGATGACATCATCAGTGACGTCATCCCATTGACTTGACCACCGCCTTATCGTGCTGACGTCATGGATGACGTCATTTGGTGGCCGATGACATCATTGATGACTTCATTCCTCAACCGGGTTGACCCGACCCGGTTTTATCCGGGTTGACCCAACCTAGATGGACTGTTGACCGGTTGGATCATTCATCGATTGAACCAATCTAACCCAGTCGAACCAACATGCGGACTAGTTCAAGCACGCTAGTGTGTGTAGCTCACGCGCCACGCACTCAGGGGTGCATGAGTTTGCCACTTGGGACATGTTTGGTATCGTCGTGCTCATATGAAAAGTCTTGACATTGTAATGTATTTTTTTTTTTACATGTTTGATGCCTGTAAAGATATAAAAATAGATATGGAACCCTAAATACGTGGATTTTGGGGATTTTTTTGTGTGTATTTTTCATGTATTTTTCTATGGTTTCGGAAATACATTGTGAGCTCACATGTATATCGTCATATAAAGAATGTATAGAGCATTCATTCATTAATAACATGTATAAGGTTCAACATGTATTAATGGATGGAGAAATGTAATTGGCATGCCATGTGATTTTAGTGACAAATTTCGCTTGTCATCAAGTCTAAGATCACATGTATAACGTAAATGTGAGACATAAAGTTTATATTCTTGGTATGAGAGAGTTTCAATGATTCAATTGAGTTATGACTGCCAAAGTAGCACATTTAATTGGATTTGAAAAATATCAATCTCATATTGTGATGAGATATCTCATATTGTGTATTAGTTCATGGAGGGATACATGTATAGCATATGATCGATGGGTGACTGACCATAATGGTTCATAGACCTAAAAGTGGTGAATTCATAAAAGATTGGAAAATATTCTTATGGGCCGCTGTCATGTGGAGAGTATATAATTGCATGTCATGTATTTTGCCCAAAGGTATTTACATGATGATGTATGTAGCTCTCAAGATGTGTACTTATACGGTTTTCAAGGTACATAATACTCACATGATGCTAATCATATGCATTACTTATGAAATCGGTCACCTTCTCTGTAAATGGCAATTCCATTGCGATTGAGATTCTTATTGGATCAAACTTTAAGAAATGGAAAAATGATTTTCTATTTGGGATGGAGCTAGCAAATGTTCATATTGCTCTTACTGAGGATAAGTTGGCAGATGTTACTGATGCCGATATAGAAACCGAAAAAGTACACTTTGCAGCCTAATAAAAGAGTAATGGGATTTACTTGCTCATCATGAAACGATCCATTCAGGAACATTTGATGAGTGGCTTGCTAGTTGACTATACTACTAAGCAAATGATGAAAGCCTCGGAGGTTAGGTATCGTGTCTCTTCCAATGTTGAGATTGGTACACTTATGCAAACACTCTTCAATATGAGTATGATGGTTCAAGTGAGATTAGAGATTATGTGCTTAGGATAGTAGAAATATAGTTCTTTAGGTTGATATTCCTGAAGCTTGCATTGTGCATCAAACATTAAATACTCTTCCTCCTGATTTTGAAATTATCAAGACCAATTATAGTTCGCAAGACGAGACTTGGTCAATTAATGACATGATAGTTAGAGTGTTGGCAGAGAAAGAGAAACTGAAGAAAGAAAGAGGACATTTTGCCTTGTATTTCTCCAATTCTGCCAGTAGGAAGGCTAAAGGGATTGTACATCATAATTATAGGGAATCTTAAAGTCGTAGGCCTTTTTAACAGTATAGCTCCTAAGAAAGGAAATCTTAAAGTTGCTGGTCCTTCCAACACTATGGGTCTTTGAAAACACCATTTAAAAGGGAGGGTGTGCTTTGATACTTTTGTAGGAAGAGATGACACATAAAGAAATATTGCGATAAATATAAAGCTTGGTTGTCCAAGAGCGAGCCTAAAGATAATGATTCTTTGACATTTGTTTGTGAATCCAACCTAATCTCATTTAGCTCTTGGTGGTTAGATAGTTGTATAACTAATCATGTTGCAAGTACCATATAGGAATTCACAAACAGAAGGACGCCAAAATATAATAAATCAAAGTTCATTGTAGGAAATAACGATAAAATCGATGTTGAGTTCATGGGAGATGTCATTTTGATTTTAGATTCTAGTTTCAATGTGACATTAAGGAACACCTTTTATGTACCTTCTTTTAGACAGAACTTAATTTCCGTATCATGTTTGGAGATGTGTGGCTATTCTTTTGAAATAAAGAACAATATTATATCTATGCTCTTTAATTCAAATAAGATTGAGTGCTGCAATATGTTTAATGGATTGTACATATTTTGTTTATCTCCTGATAATATATACGTCACTAATATAGTTGAAAGTGTTGTTTCCAAAAGACCTTTATCTAAGGAACAATCTTATGCATTGTGGCATAAATGACTTGGTTATATTTCTAAAAAAAGAGTAGAAAGGCTGGTGAAGGCACACATCCTGCCTATTCTTAAAAGTGACCTAGAAACTTGCGTAGATTGTTGTAGACGAAAGATGACTAAGATAAAAAAGAAATCCGCAGTCCGAAGTTCTAACTTATTGGAGATCATTCAACACTGATATTAGTGGACCCTATACCGCAACTTTGTGTAGAAATTTTTATTTCATCACATTTATTGATGACTACTCTCGATATGGTTATTTGTACTTGATTAAGGAAAAGTCTAAGTCTCTTGACAAATTTTAAATCTTTTGAACTGAAGTTGAGAAGTAATTAGAAAAGGTCATAAAAGTTGTTAGATCCGATTGAGGTGGGGAATATTTTGGTAGGCATGGCTATGCTAGTCAGATTAAAGGGCCATTAGTCAAATAATTAGAGGATTCTAGGATAGTAGCTTAGTTCACTATGCCTGGGAGTCTTGGTGTGGTCAAAAGACGTAATCATACTCTTGTGGATATGAAAGATGTATAATGAGTAGGACTAATTGCTTGACTTCTTATGGGGTGAGGCTTTAAAAACAGCCCTTTACATACTGAATTGTGTTCCTACTAAGGCTGTTCCATTGACTCCTTTTGAGTTATGGACTGGACGCAAACTAAGTTTGCTATCTTAAGGTCTAGGGATGTCCTGCGGCAATGAGGTTATACAATCCAACATTATGTAAGTTAGACTTTAAAACCACTTGATGCTGCTTTGTATCTTACTCAGATTAATCGAAGAGATATCGATTTTATAATCCTAATAGAGGCATGAGGATTGTGAAATCACAAATGGCGTAATTTTTGGAATTTGATGTGGCCAAAGAGCATGGCTGCTCACAAATTAGTGAGAATAACAATATGATAGGATCTACTATGTCTGTTTCCTTATCCATGCAAACGGTTATGGAGCCTATTGTGCTAGAAACTGAACCCTTAATACTCAAGATTTTGTTATGGAGATGGCACCTGATGAAGTTCTTCGAATTCCTCAAACTCAAAATGAGGTTGCTGTAACTCAACTTAGGAGGTCTACTAGGGAAAGTCATTCAGCTATACCATAGGAGTATATAGTCTATTTAGGAGAGCATGACTACGATATCGGCTGTGTTGTAGATCTGGTGAGTTACATAGATGCTATTTCTTGTCCTCAATTAGATTTATGGTCGGATGCGATGAAAGACGAGATGCAATCTAGGAAATATAATGATGTTTGGGAGCTTATTGAATTACCGAAAGGTTGCAAACCTATAGGTCACAAATGGATTTATAAGACTAAAAAGGATTCCAAAGGAAAGATTGAAAAATTTAAAGCTAGATGGTGACCAAGGGCTTCACTCAAAGAGAAGAGATAGACTATGAAGCGACTTTTTTCTCCAATTTCTTCTGAAGACTCTTTTAGAGTGATCATGGCGTTAATAGCTTAATTTGACATGGATTTATACCAGATGGACGTTAAAAGTGATTTTCTATCTGTAAACCTTGATGATGAAATTTATATGGTACAACCCGAAAGTTTTGCAGCGGATGATTCAAGTAAGCTTACATGTAAATTAAAGAAGGCTATTTATGGTCTCAAACAAGCTTCTAGATAATGGTACTTGAAGTTTTACAATGTTATCCCTTCTTTCGATTTTGTTAAGAACAAAATAGATCAGTGCATATACTGCAAGGTTAGTAGGGAGAAATTTATTTTTCTTGTACTTTATGTGGACAACATCTTGCTTATGAGTAGCAATATTGGATTATTGCATGAGAGAAAACAAATGTTGTCGAAAATTTTTGACAAGAAAGACCTTGGTGAGGCATCCATTCTTTCTTGGCATTGAAATTCATAGAGATCGTTCTTGTCGTATGTTAGGTTTATCTTAGAGGGCATATATTGATTGTATTTTGGAGAGATTCAACATGCAACATTGCAACTCATGAACTATTCCTATTGTTAAGGGTGACAAAATTGAGTCTCTTATAATGTCCTCAATTAGATTTTGAGAAAAAACCAAATGAATGATATTTCTTATGCTAGTGCCATTGGAAGTATCATGTATGCTCAAGTTTGCACTAGATCAGATATCGCCTTTGTGACAGGACTACTAGGTAGTCATAAGTTAAATCTAAGACACGATCACTGGGTTACTACCAAAAAGGTTTTGAGATACCTAAAAGGGACAAGAGACCATCTGCTGATTTATAAATATGTCCTTGATTTGCGACTAGTAGCATATTCGAATGCAAACTTTGCTAGCTATCAGGATGATAGAAAGTCGACAACAGGATATATCTTCATATGGGCAGGAAGTGCAGTATCGTGGAAAAGCGAGAAATAAAAATCTATATCATCCTCTACCATGCAAGCGGAGTTTATAGCATGCTTTTCAATTGCTCGAAACCTCATTAGGGAATTAACTGTGTTTGATTTTGTGGATAGACCCATACAGTTATACTGTGATAATAACTTTGTTGTGTTATTTGTCAATAACAATAGAAGTCTCAAGGGGTCTAAGCATATAGAGATCAAGTTTTTTATTATAAAGGAATGGTACAGAATGATGACTTACGGTAGAGTATATTCCCATAGACGATATGTGACATCCTGATTTTTCAGGTTCTGATTTTGATTGGATAAGTTGGGCCTTTTATCGACGCGTCTATAGTGCTTTTCTTTGAGATGGCCACTCGTGAGATAACTAGACTATCTGGGGAAGTCATTAAGAGATTTTAATGCAATAGACTTGAGGATTCGCCCAGAAATCAGCTATTCGACCGTGCTCATTTGTAGAAGTCATTTCGGCACAGTAAGATCAATTAGAAATTAGAGATAGGTCAGTTCGACTGAGATGTGTGATTAAACATGGGTGATTCCACTAAATTGTGAAATTCTCGTTGATCGGCACTAGACTGATTTTTCTGTCGTTTTGGTACCCTGTGTCCGTATTTGAAACCTCGAGATTTTCACGACCATCGAGAGTCGCCAGTGTGTTGAAGAGATTCATTATGGCTCGAAGAAAATCGACCATGGGTCATTTGCACTAAAAATTTCTAAAAGCTACCAGGTAGCTTAGGTCACGCTAAAATCGGGCCAGATTGAAATTAACCGCGAATTTGAATCCGATTTCAAAAATTTAAAGTTCTGTCATGTCACAAGTCATTTTAGGAACGCCCATTCAGTTTCCGAAGATTTTTCTGCAAATCGAGACTTTTTGGAAAAAAGTTGAGGTGGGGTCGTTTTTGTCAAGAAAATTCAGAGGATCCTTTTTTATTGTGCAATTGGGATACAGGTGAGTTCAATTGGCGAGGAAAAATACCAATTTGACCGTTGGCTCAATAATGGAATTTTTGAGGGCCAATTGGTGCTGATTCAAAGAGAAATTGAAAGCCAATTGAAGCAAAACTAAGTGAAATTCGTAACACCCCTTGGACCCAACTTGTGGACCACCTCAAGCCTTCTAGAAGGGGTCTTTTGATCTAGGAAAATAGCTGTGGAGACCAGCTGGTGGTGGGGACCAAGGGGGGGAAAGAGATGAGGATAGAAGCCAAGTGGTCCCCTTCCTCCCTCCTTCCTCTCTCCCCCACCCCACCGTCGACCACCACCTTCCTCTCCTCCTTCTTTTTCTGTTTGAAGTTCAACAAAACCCAGAATTGCAGAGGAGAGCAGCTAGCAGTCCCAAGCAGTCGAGCAGCTCCCGCCAGAGCCACCGTAAGCAGCCGCGACACCGTTGCTCGCCTGCGCGCGCCCCTCTGCCTCCACCGCGTCTTGAGCCTTGTCTGTTGCTGTCCTTGGTCGTCCAGCGTCCTTCGGCCCATGTGAAGCTCAGTCGGAGCCCGTTTAGTCGCCTGGAAGCCCGCCTCCATCCGTCCAAGCCTCTGCCGGTCTTCTCTTCCTGTTTCGGCCCCAAACAGCCACCGGTTCTCCCTTTCTCGGCCCCGAACAGAGACAAAAACGAGTGGGTTTTTCCAGCAGCTGTTGGCCCCCTTTCAAGGCTTTCCTGACCCTGAAAGGCTTGCCCTCTTTGAAGTTTCTCGAGCCTCTCGTCGTTCCCGTCGTTTTGATCCGAGCGGATCATTAAACAAGTGAGTTTATTCACTAAGCCTTACTTAGTAGGTTAATTATGCTTAATGATTATTTAGATTAGCTTAAGTGTGATGAGCTAGGATGGTTAGATTAGCCTTAGAATAGATTAGTGTTAACTCAATTAGTGAGATTTGTACAATTGATGATGGATTAGTCGAATCTAATAGAATTCCTGCAGTTTCGATTTCTAGACCCTTGCCCGTTTGCCATTTTTGTAGATCGAAATAAGTTACAATTTTCAGGTTGATGTCTTCTTGCGAAATGTTTTAGACATCCTCAGCTACAACATATATATATATATATATATATATATATATATATATATATATATATTTTCAAGATTTTTAGGGATCTAAAAGAAGGAGTATCAGCTCCGTCAATTTTAAATAGAGCCTCAGTTTTTGCTGGAACTGGTGACTTTTGAGGATTCTAGGGGTTTTTATCAACTCTTAGGATTTGAATTTAAAAATGGTTTCTTTACAAATTTTTTTTTTCACATCTTTTAGTTTAACATACTTAAATTCCAGATCAAACGGACATGTTTTGGACCTCGAACCAAACTAATTTCGGAAAACAGACTTTCTGGAAAACGGACACAGTTTTTGTACTAGATTGAGCGATTTATTGGGCTGAATCTAGAAGGATCTAGGTTAAGTTTTCTTCATAATAAATGTTTGTTTATGTGTCTGTTACCACATACTAAAATTTGAGAATTTTCGGAACTCGTTTGATTAGATTTCTGGATTTAAACTTGGAGACATGCGAGTGGGCCTATTCTGCCGGTTAGGGCCGGTTATGATTTTGTGATGGTTCTTAGGGTTTAGATTGCTGGAAAGTGCATAATTGATGATATATGGTTAGTTTGTGATATGCCTAGAGTTTATACTTGATGATCGTGTGATAGTTAAGAGAACCCGTCTCCAGCGTGTGTTGGTGGACGTTAATAGTTAAGAGAATCCATCCCCAGTGTGCGTTGGTGGACGTTAATAGTTAAGAGAACACGTCCCCAGTGTGTGTCGGTGGACGTTAATATTTAAGAGAACACGTCCCCAGTGTGTGTTGGTGGACATTAGTAATTATTGTTCTTCCCCGGTGTGTGTCGGTAGTTATTATTCTTCCCCGGCGTGTGTCGGTAATTATTATTCTTCCTCGGCGTGTGTCTGTAGTTATTATTCTTCCCCGGCGTGTGTCGGTAGTTATTATTTTTTCCCGGCATGTGTCGGTAATTATTATTCTTCCTCGGCGTATGTCGGTAGTTATTATTCTTCCTCGATGTGTGTCGGATAAAACTGCTCGTGTAGGTAGTAGTATTTAATTAATTCGAACACATGTTGAGTTGAATTGATGGGTCGACGAGTGTTAGTAATTCTTGCTTTGATGTGTATTGGTAGTTCTTGCTCGTGGGAGTAGTGATTAAATTGTAATTCTTGCTAGTGTCTTAGATCCAAATTGGTGTATGAATTTGCTAATTACGCATGGTTGTGATTTGAATTGTGCTGACCTGTAGGGAGGATCTGAGACAAGGTAAATCTCTGTGATTGTATGATTGTGTGATTAAGACATCTTAGGCATATTACCCTCCTACTTGGGGTTTAGAGCGTGAACTCGCTGAGATTTATATCTCATCCCGTCGTGGGCTTCATTTTTCAGGACCGTAGGGTGGAAGACCTGGAGCCGAGTTGAGGGGATCTGAAGTGTAGGTAAGATATGACAATTTCTTTTTAAGAGTCAATCATTTGAAGTCTTGTGACTATAGACTTTTGTATTTGACTCGGTGTGTATTTAAAAGTATGTTTGTTTGAAAATCTGTTGTCCTACATTTCTATCCCGAGATGATTACTGTCAGGGGATTTGTTATTCGCTTCCGCATGTGCAACAAAAGGAAAGGATCGGCGACTCGTCTTGGGAAGTCATAAAATTTTTATCGACCAAAGAGGGATGTGCGCGCACTCGAGGATTGGGCGTGACACAATATGTTAACAGATCCACTGATGAAAGGCCTTCGCCCTTGTGTATTTAAGCGACATGTTATGAACATGGGCTTGGGAGAATCATTGGATACTGTCGTTTAGTGGGAGTAACTTCAGATTTGCTCTAATAAAGTTTACATCCGTATTTGTTACATTTGGTAATATTTTGATATGTGTCGACTCTTCTTCTATGGATTGTTATTGAGTTGTATACATATATCTAATGAAAGTCTTAGGCTACATTTGGCAGTCAGGATAAAATTCGGGATAAGATATGATTTATTCTATTATATGTTTGGTGCTCACTCAGGATAGGATAAAGTCGGATATAAGGGGGAGATAGGCAGGATAAAATTATCCCATGAGGGGGGTGAGATAAAGGTGGATAGGATTTCTAATGTCTATAATAGAAAAGTTATTTTATTAGAATAACAAACATATTAAATTAACAAAATTGAAATTATATTTCAATATAAATAATATTTGAATTATAATTTAAGAAATTAAAAATTAAAAATAGAAATTTATTTTTAATTAATCTTATTTTAATTTATATATTCAACTTTAATTCTATCTTATAATAAACATTCAATCTATAAATTAAATATTTATATTTACTAGATATTTTACGTATTTTTGTATTTTAGGTATGTTAGTACAATTTACTATTTGATAAAATTTTATTAAAGAATGACGGGGAAAAAAGAAATAATAAAGAAAGTAATATAAAAAAGAGAAAAAATAAAATAAAATAAGGAATAGTGTCGCGAGAGATTTTCACCATCTCCGTTTATGATCATATAGATTCATTTATAATGATATGCCATTTATATCAAAAAAATGTATATGATATGATATGAATATATCCGGCTTTAATACTGTGATTCACCAAAAAATGGACAAGATATAAAAAACATATCCTATTTTATCCAATCCTATCCTGATTAGAAACCAAACGACCAAACGTAGCCTTAGGGTATTGTATAAACCTTGAGTGAAAGTTATGGGCATCTATTTATTAGCCTTGTACATGTATCTCAATTACACATAAAGAAAGATTAACCATAAAGGTAAGACATATGTAGGTTCATTAGGACCATGAAGATATTATCTAGTGGTACATCTGGTTTTCTATGGCACTTAAGGTAAGAGAATAGTAGACGACAAAAGGGATGGCACATAATGTATTTTTTTTTTTCATGAGGTGTTATCCATTTGTTACACAACCATATTGAATTTATATCAATAAAGTTGAAAGTACTTGTGCCCATAAAATGCTTTGTGTATGTATATATAGTTACCGCCATGATCCAATGTTTGAGATTTTATGAGATTAGATTGACTGTTGAGAATTATCTCTAGACTAACATAAAAGTACGCACATATAATATAGTCTCAATTAATATGGCGCAAGTGGAAGAATGTAAGAGTTTTCTTGATATGTGCTATCTTAATTGAGATTGTAATTTACCGTTTTACGGAGTTGGTCTAATAAGGTAAGATATAAGGTTTCTTAACAGTCAAATATGGGTCTGACTTGTGTGGGCCGAATTGGGCCTAGCCCGTGATGAGAGGGCTCAACAAAAACTCTATAAATATGCTAAGATCCTTCTACTAACCCTTACTTTTGTCATTCTGAAACGCACACACCCACTACCTCACATAAGGAACGTTCGTGAGATGCAATCTCATCGAGCCAAGGTATCGAGGGTGATAGAGGAGAAGATCTTCAGCATCGAAGGTTCAAATTGCTATTATTCTGCTCCAAGAATCATGGATTCCAAATCAGGTACGCAAATTTTCGTCTTATCCTTTAAATATATTTGAGTTTCTAGCTATGTCAATCTTGAAAAGCTGTTCCGACGGCCAACATGAGACACTTAAGGAAAAACGTATTCGTAGAGTTAATAAAGATCTCTGTCAGAGTTGGACAAAAGCTTATATTTGAATTTTCTAAAATATGCGATTGGGGAAGTTGTTACGGAAAATGATAGATCAAATAACAAAATAGATGAAAAAATAAATATATTGGACATCAGATTTACGTTATTCTTTTCTAGTGACCTACGTCTATGAGACAAGTAGAAATGAATTCCATTATAAGTCAAGCGATACAACGGAGATTACAACCATACTTAAGTCATTTAAACACTCTTAGTGTTTTCAAAACCCCATATTACACCCAATGTCTCATGCAGTGCTTAGCCTCACAATTTCTAACAAAAGAATTAAACACAAATAATTTGATGTATCATAAATAAGTTTCGCTGCATGAACGATACAAAGATCCACCGCCACCTATGGACATTCCTTGCGAGTAGAGCAACCACTGAATTCGGAAAAAAAGTAGTGCTTCAAGGACTTTCACGTCAACAACGGCGCTTCTTTAAAATTGCCACTGCCATGTATTTATGTAATATATTTGCAAAGAGATGATGACTAGTGGCTGAATTCAAAAACAAAAGAAATCTCAAAAAAAATAATTGTATAATAGTTTTTAACATATTGTGAGAATAATAATCTATTTTGGATTACAAAAAATCAAATTGCAAATAATTATAAATTATTATGGGACCCTCTTTTCAAGAATTTATGGCCCATACTATGTTGTTATTCTCATAATACTTAAATATTATGATGCTAGCAAAGTCCAAATCTATATGAGACAAAGTGAACTCAAGTCTAGTATAGACTTTCCTCTTTAAATCCTTTTGAGTGACTTAGATTCGAGAATCTCACGTCAACAAGAACTAATTTGTTGACCGAGTCCAACTTGAAGGAGTAAAATATGCTATTCATCCCCACGTCAATGAGGACACAATTTCTGCGTTCGATTTGGGACGTTTATAAAATAATAATTCATCTCGAGTTTGTTTCATTTGGACTCAAACTCGAGACATATATACTAATATAAGCAAATAAGGGTATGAAAATATTTGAACTCAAGAACTCCTACTCCGATACTAAATGAGTTTTTGTGAGATTATTACTAACTGTTCTAAAAACTTAAATTGTTAGACAAATAACATGGTTCAATATTTAATATTTTAACACATGCAACTTGATTTAAGGTTACTTGATTAATCAAATGTTGCAACTTGGCCGAGTGCCGGACACTTGGAATGCCAAAACTTGGTACGAAGGGACACTTAAGTGCCAAAAGTTAGGAAAGTGACATTTAAGTACCAAAATTGGAGTAAAATGGATCACTTAAGTGCCAACGGCGAGAAAATCCAACCAAAATGCTAACATGGCTAGACAAGTGCAAAAATGATGTCGTTTTGCTACCGATGTGGGGCTCTCTCTCTCTCTCTCCCCCTCTCTCCCTCTCTTCAATTGTTTTAAATTAAATTTAATTAATTTTATATTAATATTCAAATCTGCGCCAAAATGATGTTGTTTTTGTGCTTCTTTACTAAGTTAGCTCTCCGGCAAGCCATGTAGGTGAGCAAAATTAATAAAAAAATTGTCACGTAGGATTTTCGGTAGGGTTCACTAAAAATGGCACTTAAGTGTTCCATTTTTCAAAAAAAGTGACACTTTCCTAACTTTTGGCACTTAAGTATCCCCTTGTGCTAAGTTTTAACACTTGTGGTGTACTTTTGCCCAACTCAATCTTACCACCAAGACCAATGATCCACAAATTAACCACATGTGATTGTACAAATTCCAAGAGTGATCGGGGCACCCATTAAACATTAATCATCTATCAATGTGTTATCAATTCTCCAAATAGTTAGAACGTAATCGCAAAGGTCAGATGATAATGGTGGTCTGTTTACGCACTCCATGTCACGATGTCTGAGCACTTATTTGGGGAGCACACTTTCTTTTTTGCTTAAGGAGATGTTTGATATCATATGGGACTTATACTTTCTACTCTTAAACTTTTTTCCTATTCAATCGATTATGAATCCCAAGATTCGTTAGTTTCCCTCTCTTATCATTTTCCCTTCATTTCTAAGAAGTGCTTTGTTAAAGGCCTATCGCTTTTAACTGGGTTGCGTACATGATATTGAGGTAATATTCCCTAAAAAAATTTTGAAAAATGACAAAACTTATCCTGAGTTAAGTCTTTGATTATGATAATAAGTATTATTCAAGTAGAAAGTCTGATGGGAAATAATTAAACGATATCAATCAGAATCAAAGTTGTGGCTTAATTATTTCCTTCTTTATTTTTTTCTATTAAACGGCTAGAAGGAAATAAATATACTCATGTAACAGTTAGTAGCGATTGGTTGGATTTTTTACCTTATATATAAGGAATTCTAAAAGGAAAGTCTTCTGAGTATCTCTTGGAGATTTGACTTTCCTAAAATAATAGACTTGAGTCGAAACATTCTTTCCAAGTTGAAGAACTCGGCCTATGGAAATCCAAACTGCTGTATGGGCAGCAAAATCTATGGGAATCATCATCCTTAGCAATCTTGAATTAATCAGACTTTTTAAGTGAGATCTAGGCCAATGGGTAGATTGGCTAGATAATACTCCTAGAGATATGTTCAATGGTCAGTTTGGATTAGGAGGAGTATAAGAGAAGGTCTCGAAGCTAAAAGGATTATCGCAACTTAAGAGTGCCGAAGCTTTTAATTCCAAAGTTTGAAGAGTGTTTTTGTGATTTAATACATTCGTCTCTGTGAGGATCATTGTATAGTCATGAAAAGGTTAAGAGTGTGTGAGAAGTTATACACACAAGCTTGAGTATTCACAGCTTAGTTCTTGTAATCTCTAATTGGTGCTTCATAATGGAATCTAGTCAATAAGTTGTAGCGCGGGAAAGTGGACGCAGGCTTGCAAAAACCGAACTACCATGATATTTTGTGTGCAATTCTCTATCCCCTACTATCTTTATTTGTGGTAATATAATTTTACACCGGTAAAATCTTATCACTTCATTTTCTATTACTAGAAGTTATTTCACTGCAATATTTCTTTAAATTCTTTCATTTTCGCATAATCACTTATTCACCCCATCTATGTGATAATTTAGCCATAACACATGATTTTAAAGTACACATGGATGGTCCTTACCCGAACTTTCTTCCATGTCGAATTGCAATGTTTGGCTAGCGTTGACTGATGGATAACATCAAGGTGTTGTTATGGAAAAGATGTCCTCACAATGGATTTGTGGCAAGTGTATTCCTTCAAACATTGATGTACCTCGCACCCCCGGTTGCTTCCGAAGTTAAAACACTTTCCGCAATCCACGACTCCTCCACTAATTTGGACAATGATACAACTCCTAATCAGAACATTCACACAAGCACGTGCAACCCCAATCCTAAATCCATTGCTCTTTAATTAATCCAATTTTAAACCTTTGAATTTTGCCAATTAGGTTCTAAACCATTTGACAATTTTTTAATTGAGTATATTCCGGCAATTTCATTTGGAAAATCGCTCACTTTAATGTTAATTGTCTTATGCGACACTATCGAAGCTGACGTGAATTATTTTTATAATTTAAATAAACGAATTTTTATTTTATTTTCCTTTTTTTCTTTGCCTTTTTGTCTTTGTTGGAGAGGTTTACCAACAACCCTCGTCAGTCGTGAAGGCTCTCACCAGATTTAGGCAAGGATCGCCTTGCTTGTGGCTAGTTGTGTTGTGAAGGCGCTCACCCAGATTTGGTGAGTGTAGTTGACTTGGATGCGATGGCCTCATCTAGAGCCTTCAAGGGCCTGTTTGGTAACCATCCAAACAGTGCTCGATTCCCGATTTTTGTTAGAATCGGTTTGGGACGAGAATCGCGTTTGGTAAAATTTTTGTTCCCTTAACCAAAATTGTTCAGGAATAGATTGGGAAGAGAATCAAAAAAAATAAAAAAAGTTGATTCTTGTTCTGGGAACAAAATTGAGAATCAAAACTCTTCTTCTTCTCTTTTCTTCTTCTTCATTGACCGCCATCTCGGAATCGCCGCCGTCCGCCATCGCCGGTCGCCGGAGGCTCTCGTCGAAAAAAAAAAAAAAAAAAAAAAAAAAAAGAAAAAGAAAAGGATAAAAAAGAAAAAAAGAAAAAAAGAAGAAGAAGAATAAGAGAAGAAGAGAAAAAGAATAAAAGAAAAAAGAAGAAGAGGAGAAAAAGAAAAAATAATAATAAATAAAAGAAAAGAAAAAAGGAAAAAAAAAAAAAATAAAAAATAAAAGGATAAAAAAGAAAAAAGAAAAAGGAAAAATAAAAAAATAAAAAAATAAAAAACTAAAAAAAAAAAAAAAAAAAAATAAGAAAAGGAAAAATAAAAAAAAAAGAAAAAAAAAGAAAAGAAAAAAAGGAAAAAAAGAAAAGAAAAAGAGGAAAAAAAGAAAATAAAGAAAATAAAAAAAGGAAAAAAAGGAAAAATTATTTAAAAATTAAAATAAATTGATTTGAAACAGAATCAATGAACACGGTACCAAACACAATTCTATTCCAGAATTAGAAATTTTATACAGTTATCAAACACGTTCTTTTACTCGGAATCGGTTCTGAAGGGAACGAGAATAAAAAATAATCATTTCTGATCATAATTTGTTCCAGGGAACAGAATTGTTACCAAACGTGCCCCAAAATGCCACTAGTAGTGGCCCTCAAGGCATTTGTGGCAACCCTATAGACAAAAAAAAGAAGTAAAATTCAAAAATTACAAAAGTTATTTACTTCAGTATTGATGATGCCACGTAAGATAACCGGCATTCACACGTAAGACAATCGACATTCACATCAGCGAATTCCAACAAAAATTGATTGGATAGACTCAATTAATAAATTATTAAAAAAATTGGATTGAATTGACTAGAGTACGAGAGAATTACCAAAAAAGTTCTAAATCTATTGTAATTATACCAGTTCAGACATAAATTTATTTTTTTAACCAATTGAGTTCTAAAATTTTTACGATTGTGGCAATTTAATTTATCCAACCAAATTTGACCGGTCGGTGCTGAAAGGGACATCGACTGTTGTCGACATGGATAATTTTGTAATAATACTTTATTTTTTTGAAATTTTTATTAATTTTTTTCTTTTCATTTTTTTCTCTTTGTTCCCCCTCTGTCCTCCTCTTCCTAGGGCCAATCGCCAATTAGTGGTAAGGCTCGCCTCATCGTCGGAGGTGGGCTTCTCTCGCCACTGGTAATGTAAAGTTTCTACACTAAACCACCTTCGATTTGAAGATATTACATATATGTTGAAACTTAAATTGTAGGTCAACTGTCATGTTGTACCTTGCCACATCATGAATATGACTTGTTAATAGTATATAATGGGACATTCTAGACAATTTTTACTAAAGGAAAAGAACTTAGCAGCAGAAATGGTACGCGACGGCACTAGCGGTGGTAGGAGGAACAGTTACCAGACACGGATTAGAACTCTACAGACTTAAGATATGTACAAAGGAAATGCACACCACAGAAAGAAATTATATGACCTCTTTAAGTCACTCCATGAAGTAGGTGTACATGACAGAGTGTGACAACATTACAAATGATGAATAAGACGTGGCAACGCAACAGCATGCTCAGAGGACTACCACTACCCTTGCTGTAAATGTAAGAGAGTCCCACTTCCACATAGGCGATTGACTACCACTACCCTTGCTTTAAAGGTTCCAAAAGCGCGCTTTTCAATATGACACTCACCTGCTGCCTGAAAAGATCTGCTTTTGACGCGTTTGTGGCAAATATACGGATTCCGGGGACAAGGCGATCTAGTTGGTGAACAGCTTGCATTATAATATCAAGAAGGACGTACAAAATCCATAATGTGGATGTGACACCAGATATAGGTTAGAGGAGGGAAAAGAGAGTTTTTGATAGACATCAAGAATCACACCGGAACAGAATATGCCCGATCCGATTTCGATATGGCCAAGAATGCATTATGCAGGTGAAAGAACTACCTAGGATACGGAGTAGGGGTGCCAACCTAGGCTCTGCCTGAAGGATGCCGACCACAGTGTTTTTACGATAATGACCACATGGATGCATCTATAAACAAGTTGAAATTTCTACAAACATGGATCCTGTAAGGCTAAGGCACTATTTGCTAACCATCCAAACAGTGTCTGATTCTGATTTTTTGTTCCCAGAATTAATTTGGGAACAGAATCACGTTTGATAGGATTTTTGTTCCCGAGAACAGTTTTGGACAAGAATTGAGAATAAAAAAACTTGCGATTCTCGTCTGAGAATCGAAAAGAGAATCAAAACTCTTATCTCCTCTACTCACGCTCTCATCCTCTCATCTCCTCTGCTCTCAGTCATTCTCTCCCTCCTCGGCGACGGCGACTGCTGCTCCTCGACGGCGACGGCGACGGCAACTACTGCTTCTTCAAGGTGAGTTCCCTTCACTCGCAGTGGTTGTCGGGCTGATATGGGTGACGGCTCGCTCACCATCGCCGTCGTTCGTCGTCCGCGACAGCTAGCGGGAGCGCCACCGGGCTCGAGTCGGCGGGCGCCTGCACCGATCTGGCCGAGGCGAGCGACCCCGGGCCCTACCCGGCGGGGCCCTCGCCGAGCCGGCCGAGGGGTCGATCGGCAAGCAACCCCGGGCCCGACTCGACGGGCGCCCTCGCCTAGCCGGGCCGAGGGAGAGTGACGCCGAGCGACCCCGGGCTCAACTCGGCGAGCGCCCTCGCCGAGCGGGCAGAGGGTCACTCGCCGAGCGGCCGAGGGCGGCGACCCCTGCGCCAGCTCGGCGAGGGCGCCTGCCGAGTCAGGCTAGCAACCCCTCGGCTCGAATCTGCGGGCGACCTCGCCGATTTGGCTGACGGGTGGCGATTCCGTGTAGCTATTGTGAAGCCGATGAGGTAGTTGTGCCTATGTTTGTTTCTGGTTTAATCATGCTGAATTTGGATATATTCTTGCAATGTCGAGCACTCTTAGTTGTTCTGAAGCTCTTTTGTAGTTCATTCATGTATCTAAGTTGTTGTTAGTTGTTGTTCGATAAATATTTTGGTCGATTATATGGAGTGAACTGCCATGACCAAAGATCAATCAGAGCTCGCGTGTTCACTTGTATGGTAGGAAGGTGCCCTTTTTGATCTTATTCTTTTCTTCTACTTGTGTGTATGGTGGTTGGTGGTAAAGAACCTTTTGGTCTCATTCTCGTAGTTCCCTACTGGTTAGCCCCTTTTCAGTTTTATACTGTGGAGGTTTTTGAGCTAATCGACATTTAGGAATGCCGCCTCTTAAGAAATCCGCCGCATGACTGGGAGATTCTACTTCAATGCTGGTAGATTCAAGGTTCATGATTGCCTTGTTTCAGATGTGGTTGTTGTACTCATTGGCGTATTCTTTATTGTGTCGAATTAGTTTAAAAGATTTGGACTGCTCTTTCGTTCAACCTTTTGTTCTTTCTACAAACAGTTCCTGTCCTGCATTTTTTAACTTTTTGTCTTTTTCCCCCCTTAAACGTGAATCTGCCGTCAATTTTCTGTGCAGTTAATATATGTTATCTATGCCAAATTTTCCTCTTGTTATAAGTGTATATGACTTTATAGTTGACATGCTTGCGAAAGTTTTTTTCAAGCTGTTGATTCATTCTTAGTACAAAGGTTGTGATTCATTCTAAGTAAGTGATCCTATTTTAGGTCAGCTGGAAGTTGTGCGTTTGCATTTGAACAAGAAGCCACCTCAAGTGAGTTTCATTGGAGCATCTTTTTCTTTTTTCCCTACTTACCCGGTTACACTTTATCTTCCATGATAGTTTTAAGTGTCATCTCAATTAATTTATATGATGCTCAATCAAGGTTAGATGGCATCCCAGAAAGATATGTTCAATGCAAAATGGACCGAGCCTTTAACCAACTTGTTTGTAAGATTGTTGGTAGAGGAGGTTCAAAAGGGAAATCACACGACCTCTACTTTTAAGAAAGCAGGGCGGAACAACATAAGAGCTGAATTCAATAAACAGTCAGGATACCAATATAACCTATTGCAGTTGAAGAATAAGGTGAACAAACTGAGAAGACAGTATGGTAGTTTTAAGAAGCTCCTTTCACAATCTGGCTTTGGTTGGGATAATGTGAATAACACAGTTGTTGTTGACGATCCAAGTATTTGGGACTCTAACATCAGGGTATGTTTTAAGTTTCGATCATTTTGATTATGATAGATGTAAGTTTTAAAAGATTTGATTATGTTATTGACATATATCATTATTGTGAAAATTGCAGGACAATAATGACTGGGCAAAATTCAAGAAGGATGGATTTTCTCAATATCCTGAACTGTGCATTGTATTTGGTGATACATATGCTATTGGAGAGCATGCTGTAGGAAATGCCGAAGATGTGACGTTGTCAGAGGATGGTGACAATGGTGGTGGCAATGCAACTGGTGATCCTGAGGACTTAGGTGAACACCCCATTGATGAGGACATTTTTACATCTCCAGTATCCTTCCACTCCCATTCATAACAAGCATAAGCTGGATAGGACTCCAAATGTCAAGAGGAGAAGAAATAGTTCCTCATTTGATATTGCAGACACGTGCAAAGCTATCCAAGACATGCTCAAAGCTAGGTCAAGTCAATCTAGGAGTGGATCTGTTAGCTCACAAGTCACACCACCACCACCACCACTTGAAGACCGCTTCTCTATATTAGTTGTGATTGATATTCTGGTTAATATGAATGACTTGGACCAAGATCTTTACAACAAAGCAGTGGAACGAGCATGTGTTAGTGCCGTATGGAGAGAGGCTTTCATCATATCACCAGTTGAAAGGAGACATGGACTTTTTCAATGTCTTTAGTAGATGCTGAGATATGCTTTATGGATTGCATGTGGTTTCACTTGATTGTGTGATTTAATTGTTCAAACTCTTTTGTGTTGTTGTATGGATAATATGGATTGTGTAAGATTTTTATATTTGATTTGCTTCTACTTTAGATCTTACATTGTTGATTGTTATTGGATTCTTTTTAGATTTCTTTATAAATGTTATTGTATTTGTGTGATGATATAGGTACTATGGAAGATGGATCAAATAGTATGTCTAATGAGCATGTACAATCAGTTGACCAATTCTTGGATGATGATGATCTTGACATATTGATAGCATGGTTATGCATGGTTACGATGGACATGTCCGTGCATATGAAAGAACCTATTAGGGATAGCAAACTATCTTGACCGGAATGGATGAGAGAGATTATTTATGGACATTTAGATAGAATACATGAAGCCTTCAGGATGGAGAGGCATGTTTTTCTGAACCTATGTGATTTGATGAGGATAAGAGGTTGGTTGAAAGATAGTCGGTATGTTAGGATAGATGAACAAGTTGGGATCTTCTTATCTTTGGTTGGTCATAATAACTCAACTAGAGATTTATGTGAGAGATTTCAACGTTCAGGACAAACAATCAGCATGTATTTTAATTTAGTGTTGAAATCAGTTCTCAAACTTGCAAAAGAGATTATCAAATCACCATCATTTGATGTTGTTCCACCGGAAATCCTTATGGATCCTAAGCATGAACGCTATTTCAAGGTATAGTTTTCATATCAATTGTGCATCATTAAATACATGTAGTTGATAATTTTTGAATTTTCATAAATTCACATGATTTTTTTTTTGAAATAAATTCACAGGGTTGCGTAGGTGCTATTGATGGCACCCATATAAATGCTACCATCCCTAGGTCTCAACAAATCCCATATAGAGGCAGAAAAGGAAATACCACTCAGAATGTGTTATGTGTTTGTTCGTTTGATATGAAATTTACTTTCGTATATTCTGGGTGGAAAGGATCTGCCAACGATTGTCGAGTGCTTTCGACAGGACCTGCGACTCCTCAATTGCAATTTCCTAGACCACCACCGGGTATTTGATATTTTTATAAGGAGAAATTCATTTTATGATTGTTTCATCATTGCATATCATAACATATATATATATATATATATATATATATTATAGGCAAATACTACGTGGCATATTCTGGTTATGCAGCACTCCTGGGATTTTAACTCCATTTAAAGGTGAACGGTATCATCTGAATGATTATAGGGGGAGTGGAAGACGGCCAAGGACAGCAAGAGAAATATTCAACCATAGACATTCTTCTTTAAGAAATATCATTGAGAGGTCATTTGAGGCATTAAAGAATCACTTCACCATTTTGAGACACATGCCTCCATTTACAATGAAAAAGCAAGCACTTATTGTAGTTGCATGTTGTGCTATTTATAATTATATTCGTGACCGAGACAGGATGGACAAAAACTTTTCCTGATATGGAGATCCGGAGTACCCATTTGGAACTAGAGAAGTGGAGGTTGTAGATGATACATCAAATGAGGAAGCAATGGAGATAAACATGCTTCGGAGAAGTATTGCAAATCAAATGGCAAGGGATTACAATATGCCGGAGATTCAATAACTTTATGTTTTCGACCTTTGTAATATTGTTTTTAATTATTGACTTATCAAAGCCAATATTGAAAGTTGAACAGTGGACTACGTTACTTCATTATTTATTTATGGATAAGTTGTAGTGATGAGTTTCTCGTTAAAGCCTTTTCTTTGTTTCAAAGAGTTCTATTGGTTTGAAGACTTTTATCTTCTTAAATGTTGGGTGTTCGGTTTTGGGGAAGGGAATATATATATATATATATAGAGAGAGAGAGAGAGAGAGAGAGAGAGAGAGAGAGGTATCTTGGCTAAATTAAAATTAACATCCATCCATGTTAAATTCAAAATGGATTAGACATTTAATCATATAAAAGTAAATATTAATTGAAAATGAGAAATCACCATGATAAAAAAAAACTCTTATTTAAATATAAATAATATTTAAATTCTAATAAGAAAACCAAATTTAAAATAACAACAATTTTTGTTTTTATTTTTATCTATTTCTTATTTCTATATATTGTTTTAACTTCTTCCTATTTTGAAATATAAATTTGCTATATATATAATAAATATTTAATTTTATATTATAATTTAGTATTTATTTTTATTACATATTTTAGGGATATTAGTATAGTTTATACTATGATTTATTATTTACTATTTAATAAAAATTGATTAGTTAATATTTTTATTACTTACTATAAAAATATAATTAATCGTGAATGGTTTATGAAAATTCAATATCAAAATTACATTCATCTAAAAAGGTAATTAAAAAAGAATTGGAATAGAAATTTTATACAGTTATTCGTTACTAAACGCATTTACGTTCTTTTTCTATTCCAGAATCGAAATTTTATTTGTTACCAAACGCGTTTTTTCTTTCGAATACGTTCTCGGGAACAGAATAAAAAAAAAATCATTTCTGATCGGAATCTGTTCCCAGGAATGGAATCGTTACCAAACGCGTCCTAAAAAAGCTAGCTAGGCCAAGAAGGCTTCTGTAACAATATTATTGTGCGAATCTCATCAGTGATTTTAGAGCACTCACGTCAAATCCACACGAGATCGTTCTTTTGTTGTACATTTGAAATGAGGAAAAACATAATTGTGTTGCTCCTTGCTGGAATAGATGCCGGCTTACAAACAGTCACCACATCCGGTTCTTTCTGTAGGATGGAGACACCATGGCTTACCACAGGAGGCTCATGCCTACAACCTTATCAAGATTAACGCAAATTCAAAGAATACCCTTAAACTTCTAGAAAAAAAACTGTAAATTGAGATCAGAATTCTCTACTTGTGGATGAAGAAAGAATAAAGAAGCCTTAAGAAACTTAAAAGGCATATAAAGGGAATCTAAGCAAAAGAAACTGATGCAGCCAAAGGGATATATTATCCCTATTAGACTCTTGAAAAGAAACATTTCATAAAGTGATCATAGCATGTAAAGCTCAAACCAACCTGCGTACAAAGTGGCTTAGTTTTTTCAGACGGTTTTACAATGTGAGAGACAGGAACTACCCTCCCCTCGACTTGTACCCGTCTATATTCAACAGCACTGACCTACTGTTTATGACTAGGCATTGGTTAAAAGTCATGGTCACACGCAGAACTAAACATTCATCATGCAATGAAGAAAATGCTTACATAATACTCATAAGGTCTGCCTTTGAACTCGTGGGAAAACAAATCCACAATGGTTTTGCTAGCCCAGCGACTCTTGACCTATACATCATTTTCATAACAAGAAAACTAGCCAAATCGAGAGCCCAAGATTAAAGCGAAAAAGGGCTTAACGAGGGTCCCGATCAGATAAAAGGTTGATCACAACCAAAGTATGCAGACCACTCTACTGAAGAAAGATGAGACAGTGACGACTCACATGAGAGATAAACTCGAAGCGGTAGGGTGCGACGTAGCGCCTCCCTGCATTCTCTTAATAGATCCGTCACCTTTTCGCTCTCTCTACTGGCAATAATCTATGCCACAATGTCCCATGAAAGAAAAATACTCTGTCGAGAGTGAGGTAATGAGATAAATATATTTCCTTCGTGAAAGATGTAATATTGGCGCTTCGGAGGATTCAACGGAGTTTGTCATACAACCTCCCCCTCCTCCTCCTCTTCCTCCTCCATTTCTCTTCCTCTTCATTCTCCTGCGACAATCGACCGGCTAGAAACTTTTGAAGATATAATTGAAGATTCTGACCTTGGCGCCGATTGTGATTGATTCAGTAAATTTATAATTGCCTTAGTTAAATGGAGATTATGATTCCTTGTATATTATTTCCTAAATTCTTTATATTCTTACACTATAAGTGAATCATTGTAATTGTACATGCGAATATACAGAAAATTCTCCCACTTCTTTCATCTTTACTTTCTGTCATGGTATCAGAGCAGGCCTTGATCTTGGCCTAGCTTCCGCAAATTCCAATTTCTGCAAATTCTAGAATTGCCTTCGTTTTCTTTTTGAGGTGTTGTTGCAATTCTTCCTTCTGCAAAACAAATCGGCCAAACGATTAGGAATTCATCCTTACCATGGCAAAAGATAAGAACATCGAGAGCTCTTTAAAATCCCCAGAATTCAGGCTTATTACCGTCAGCTATTACCAACCAACCCGAGGAGGAACGACCAGCCATGCGAGGACAACCTCCTGTTTCAGGTCAATTTCAATGGCCTCCCACATTTCATCCAGTTTAGTGGTATCCCGTCCAAACCCAATGGGGCACTGAATCTGGACAAGCGTTGGTTCAGCATCTTCCTGGTGAAGCCGGCTATTCGGGGCTCGCGAATCAGCCCAGCGTTAAACCACCCAGCTCCTTCGTCGGATGAGAATGACCCAACGACTGATTCAGGACAACCAAATCCGAGTCACAGACCCGGATCTTTGTCAGGTCAGGGGACAACTACCTACCCAGCCTACCCGCTTGGTTTCTTGCCGTACAAATTTCCTGTTGGCAGTGGCGGTCGCCCCGAACCAGGCAATCCTCTCTATACCTCGCCGGCCGACGGACCAGAACTTCGCCTCATCAACCTTCAGCTCACCAGACCGGACAATTATACCACCTGGGCTCGAGATCTTCGTCGGGCGCTCGTCACCAAAGACAAGGACGGCTTCCTTGACGGAGCCGTCCCCTTTCCGACAGATGAACGCAACCAGAGGCACTGGTGAAGATGCAATCAGTTAGTACGTACCTGGATCGGCAATTGTCTCGCCCCCGACATCACGGCTGGGCTTCCACCAACCGAAGATGCGAAGCGATTCTGGGACAGCATCAAGGAGATGTACGGACGCCTTGACCGAGCTAAGCTTTTCACCATCACCCAAGCACTAACGGAGTTGAAGCAAGGGAACCTCTCGGTTACCACTTGCTTCAACCGCCTCTCTACCTTATGGAATGAACTCGAGGCCGCCGAAGAACGCCTGCAAGGATCCGAGAGTACATTAATACAATATAAAGAAATCAAAGAACGAGAGAAGGCTACGAGATTCTTACTCATCTTAAATGAGTTCTATTCGGCGTTTCAATCTCAAATTCTTGCCATGGATCGTCCACCACCCCTCGGTCGCATATATCAGCTGGCGGTCCAGGAAGAAAATCACCATCTTGTTGTGACGGAACACACCCGAGGAGGAGAAGAGATGAGTCTCGTGGCTCTTTCCTCTGGAGTCGGCTCCGGCGAGATAACCGGAGGTCTTGCAGGCGGAGGATCTTAGGAAGCTGCTGTAAAAATGGGTTCTGTGGCTACAGCAAGGAGAAGAAGTGACGAGAACCCTAGGTTTCCTCGCACGGACGGCCTGGATCGTCGCTCAGCAATGGACGGTCTAGATCAGAAGATGGCAATGAGCGGCTGGGATCAATGCTCCTTGATGGACGGTCCAAGATCGCGTGCTGGAATGGACGGCTCAGGATCACGCGCGCTGATGGACGGCCTAGGATCGTCACTTAGTCTGATCAGATCGGAGGGCCCTTATCAAGCCACGTCTGCCTCTTACAAGGGATCCTACAGTCCACGTCAGGCCATGTCATCAGGAAAAATCGGTGGGCAAAGTGGTAAATTCATAAATAAATATTGTGAATATTGCAAACGCCCCCATCATACTATTGAGACATGTTGGAAACTCCATGGAAAGCCTACTGACAAAAACAAAAAAGAATCATCAGTGTATCAGGTTTCTACAAAAGGGATTGACGGGGAACAACAAACGATTACCCAGGATCAATACCAGCATATTGTTGAAATCCTGAATCAACTAAAAAACAACGACAAAGGCGCGGGGTTCTCAGGTACTTTTCTTCATAAGGAGAATTCTTTTTCTGTTGATGCATGGATAATCGATACAGGAGCTAGTGACCACATAGTATGCAATGAACATTTATTTTCCTATGTGGATAGAAAATCACAATCTCCCATATCTGTACGTCTTCCAAATGTAAACGTCATTCATGTTACCAAGATTGGAACTGTTCATCTTGGTCCAAACTTTGTTCTCAAGAATGTGCTATACATTCCTAATTTTGAATTCAACCTGCTCTCTGTCTCAAAAGTCTGCACTGATAATTCATGTCGTGCAATATTCAGTTTCGATAATTGTTTCTTTCAGGACCATTCGACTGGGAGACTAATGGGCTTGGGTAGTGTTGCACAAAGATTGTATTTCTGGATTGATTCCCCTGGAGATTTAGAATCATTGAATAAAAGTATCTTTTGTAATGCTATCAGTAGAAATAAAAATCTCCTTTTTCATCAAAGATTGGGTCATAGTGCTTGTTTTCCGCATCCTGAATGTCCAGTATGTCCTTTGGCTAAACAATCTAGAAAATCCTTTCCTATAAGTACTTCTCGAGCCGATAAACCCTTCTCATTACTTCATATGGATATCTGGGGCCCTTATCATACCTCTCATCGTGATGGCTCCCGTTTCTTCCTTACTATTATTGATGATTATACATGGGGCACTTGGGTCTATCTTATGCAGTCAAAAAGTCAGACTTTTGCTCATCTATCGAATTTTGTTTCTTTAGTCAAAAACCAATTCGATATATCTGTGCAACGAATTCGTACAGAAAATGGACGTGAATTCTTTACTTCTAATTGCATCAAATTTCTGTCTTCATGTACTTACACTCCACAACAAAATGGAATTGTTGAGCGTAAACATAGACATCTCTTGGAAGTAGCTCGTGCTTTAAAATACCATGCTTCTATTCCAGAGGATTTGGGGAGATTGTGTGGTCACAGCTGCTTATCTGATTAATTGTATGCCAACTAGAATCCTTAATGGTAAAACTCCTTTTGAGATGCCATATAAGAAACGACCAAAAAATGATCATCTTCGAATATTTGGTTGTTTATGCTATGCGACAAATGTCAGCCCCTTGGATAAAATGGGTCCTCGTGCTACCCAATGTGTCTTCATGGGATATCCTCCACTTCAAAAAGGATATAGAGTTATGAATATGAATATCTCTACTGGACGATTCTTTACAAGCAGAGATGTCACATTTCATGAGGATATATTCCCATTCAAAGATATGATATCTTCTATGACTTCATCATCAGAAGGCAAGCATGCTTTTCCATTTGAGGTAGACTTGTCCATGGCATCGCAATACCTATTGGCCATCCCAGAACAATCAATGCTAGCTATACAAGAGTCATCTGTTTCTCCAGCCTCATCTGAAATTGGGTCACCAGCCTTATCTCAAGCATTATTTGAGGAAGTTCGTACAACTACGACTTCACCTGACTATATAGAGACTTCTCCAGCATCACAACATTTGGCAGCTAATCAGCCTCGACGTTCTGGCCGACAAACTTGCCCACCTACTTGGACAAAGGACTATATCTACTCAGTGTTAGGTTCTTCAGGTACAAAATATCTTGTCTCCTCATACGTCTCATTTAATCGGTTATCACCAGAACACATGTGTTGCATTAGTCGTCTCTCAGAAGAACAGGAACCATCTTCCTTTTATGAACCATCTTCGTTTTGTACACATGCCTATATTCCCAAGAATGGATGAATAGAAGACAAGACTTGAAGGGCTAATAACGAAATTAGCTAATTATTGGTAGAATAACGGTAATATAGCGTCACATATGGTAATGACAATGAATCATCTAGAATGGTTACTTTATGCCGGATTTTCAGAAGTTGTCGGCCTTAATGAACGCTCTTCCATCAGAATGACAAGTAGTGTTAGATCACCTATGAGAGGTCAATGGCTGCGTTTTTGGGAACTGCTTTCCAAGGGGCTTTGGGGGGCTAAAGGCCTTTGGGCCAAAATGGAGGTGTTTGGGAACTACTTTCCAAGGGGCTTTGGGGGGATGCTAGCATTTGCAAGGCTGAAAGCCCAAGGCAGGTCCTAGGCTGCCTTAGGCTTTCAGCATTCTCGGAATGCCTAGGTACTGTTCATGTTACTGTTCATCTTCCTTCTCCAGCCATGCCGCTAATCAGAGACGAGCTCGGGAAGCCGACGAGGTCATGGCTAAGATCGGCGAGGTCGTGGCGACCGTCATCGGCCAGTCGGGTGTCCTCGGCGAGTCGCGACGACTGCCGGCGAGGCGCGTCGCCGGAGGTCGCACGACACGGATCCGGGTCGCCAGAGGTCGCGCGACCTTGCGGCGCCGGCGCGATCCGGATCGGTCACTGCGAGGTCGTGTGACCTCGACAACCAGATCTAGTCGCGGCGAGGTCGCGCGACCTCGGGCGACCAAATTTGGTCGTCGCGAGATCACGCGATCCAGATCCGGGTTGCGCGACCTCCGGCGACCAAGATCTGGGTTGCGCCGGTCACCGCGAGGTCGCGCCCTCGGGCGACGGACCCAGATCTGGGTCGGCCGACCTCTATGAAGGGCCGGCGAGGGTCGCTCGACCCTAGGCGACCCTCGCCGGAGGTCGCCCAACCCTAGGCGGGCCTCGCTGGTCGTCTCCAGGGGCTGCCTAAGGCCGCCGGTGAGGCAGCCCTTGTCGGTCAATTTTTTTATTTTTTTTGATAATTTTTTTTTATCACCAAAGCCTTTGAAAATGTAATTCCCCCAAACACCATTTTGCTCAAAGGTACTTCAAATGAGCTTTCAACCTACAATTTACCAATCACAGTTTGCATTTTGGAAAATACCTTTAACTCAAAGGTGTTTGCATTTTCCTAAAGACTTTCCCCAAAAGCCTTCCCAAACGCACCCAATGTGATCCTAGATTATAAGAAGCTTGCAATGACTTTTGTGAGAGAACACTATAGGATCGAGGCAATGAAGACTTCAACCCTTGGGTTGAGTGTCACTTGATGCAAAATGAATGCGTCTTAGAGGAGCCATTAGGGATCTCCAAGGGTTTTTCCATGGTTACCCAATATGCCTATAAAATTCTCAAAGGAATTTATTAAGAGATTAGAAGAGTCTTTCCCTGTTTATGAGATAAATGAGTATCTTTGATATTTGAATTTAATTGTTATTATTTTTCTTATATTGGTTTTAGCTATTTTATGTGCAAATATTTCTTTCCATATTGATGTTGATATCTTTTTACTGAATATATTACTTCATGTAAATGGCATGTTTAGTTAATGAAAATTCAATGCTATTTACTATTGTAAATTATTATTTTAATTTACAATTATTTGTGAGAAGTTCAAAAAAGTTTTGTGACTTTGGTAAACTTGAATAAATGATTATATTAATGATAATTTCAAGTTAGAAATTCTAGATGATGATTGGAAATAAAGTGACCTTTTGACTCTAAAGCTTTATTTGATCTTATTCATTAGTATGATTAGTTTGTGCAAAATAGATGCATTAATGATACACATTTATAATTCATGGAAATATATTTGAAATATTTAGATACAATGGTTTCAGCTTCTAAGAACATAGTGACTGAACTGGACAAAAAAGAGAAATTGAATGGCGAGAAATATGAAATATTATATGAAAATTCAATATGTGTTAGAAAATTAAGAAGTACTAAAAGGTCTTGACCAAGTTATGGAAGAACCTGAGAATGCCAAAACATCACCTTGAGTTGGTGAAGGATCGCCACCCGTTGGTTAAGCCGGAAATAGATTATTATTATTATGCTGGTTCTAGCTCGCAAAGGGCTTCGAGTTCCAAACACAAGTGTCTTGATTCGTTCAAAAAGTGAAAAGGCAATGGATCGAGCCCTTCAAGCAAGAAACCAAGAGTTGACCAACATGAGAGAAGAAAACGTCCTCATGTTAAGAGCATGTCAAGGGTGAAGTGTTATAACTGTGGTAAAAAGAGTCACTATGCTTGCAATTGTGACGAGCCAAAGAAGGTAAACGCCCCCCTGTATTCTTGAAAGCTTTGCTTATGTATCCAGCTTTGCATTTTTAATTGAATATAATCTTTTGTGGATTGTAGATTCGGGAGCAACGGATTATGTATTAAAGGATAGATATGCCTTTGTGGAGTACTAACAAGTTCTACCTAGAACAAAATGGATCTAAGTAGGAATAACTCCAGAGCTGAAGTAAAAAGGATTGATACATTTCAATTAAATATGCATGATGGACGTACTTTGTTCCTATATGATGAACCATATGCTCTAGAGATTTTTTGGAATTTTGTGTCTGTGAAAATGTTGGTTAAACTCGATTTCAAATTAAACTTCCATAATAGTGGTGTGAATTTACAAAAAACTATGATTATGGTTACTTTCTAGATGGTTTATCATGTCGGATATTGACTATAGTAGTGTTAATGTTTGTTATTTCCTCTTCACGTCTTCTAATTCATATGATAATGATGTGAATGTGTGATATATTAGACTTGGTCATATTGACCAATAATGAATGAATAGACTAGATAGTGAAAGAGGGATGAATAGACTAGATAGCGAAAGAGGGCTTGTTAGGCAATATTGAAAAGTCGATTTGTTTATATGTGAGTATAGCCTAATAGGGAAAACAATATGAAAACCATCTAGAAAATGTACAAGAGTTAAATTTCCTTTATAATTAATCTATTATCATGTCTGTGATTTAATGAATGTGAAAGCAATGCATTGGTTGTTTTTTTCATCACGTTTATAGATGATTATACTCGATTTGGACATGTTTATTTGATTTCTCATAAATTTGAAGCATTAAGTTGTTTCAAGAAATTTATGAGCTTGATAGAAAATCAACTAGATAAGAAAATAAAAGCATTAAGATCCAATCGAGATCGAGAATATGTATTTGATGATTTTATAAATTTATGTAATAAAAAAGGAATAGAAAGACAATCGTCTATTCCTTATGTTCATCAACAAAATGATGTTATGGAAGGGAAAAAGAAAACTCTATTAGAAATTATTAGGTTCATGATGATGCATGCTAACTTATCTATTGCTTTTTAGGGTGATACTTTGTTAACTATTGCCTATATACTTAGTCGTGTGTCTTCCAAATCAGTTACTTCTACTCCATATGAGTTATGGATCGGTATAAAATCTAACTTAAGTTTTCTTAAACCGTGGAGTTTTGCTACATATATCCACGAACCCACTCACAAGTATGAGAAAGTGAGTCCTAGAAGTAATAAGAGTATTTTTATAAGATATTTAGAACACTCGAAAATGTATGTATTTATAAGTGAGATAGGATAAGTAGGAGTGCAACTGAATTTGAATCACGGGATGTCATATTCCTAAAGAATAAATTTCCTAAAAAATGGCGAAATAGGTGAGGACTACTCCCTATTTAAAACATTGGATCAAGATAATGAATTTAATTGAGAATAATGTGAAAAGTGAGGAATTAAATTTGACTCAGTCTCAAGTACAATAACTTGATGAGACGATACTGTCATTATCTAATCCAAATGGAAACATAATGGAGAATAATGTGCAAAGTGTACAATCTCACATAGTGCGAACAAGTCACAAAAGTATTACCCATTAACGTTTTGACATTGCAAGAAAAATGTTTATGGTTACTTCACAAGATGAAGATGAGCCAAGGAATATAAATGAAGCTCTAAATTGCCATAATAAGAAAAATGGATGCGTGCAAGTCAATGAAGTCAAATCATGATTAGAAACAAGTGAGTTCTCAAAATAAAGCGTAAAGTTAATGGCTCAATAGAGAGATATAATGCTTGCCTTGTGATAAAGATGTATAATCAACAAGAAAGAATTGATTATAAGGAAGTATTTTTTCCTATAATGAGATTTACCTCAATTTGTCTTATTTTGGCTATAGTGGCTAGTATGGATCTTGAGCTAATCAAATGGATGTAAAGACTTCTTTTCTCAATGGAAAATTAGAAAGGAAATTTATATGGAATAACTTATTGGTTTCATTTTGAAAAGCCAAAAACAAAAGGTATGTTAATTGTTTAAATCAATAGATGGCCTAAAGTAGTCATTGAGATAATGATACATACGTTTTCATAATACCATAATAGCATATGATTTACAATGATTGATGAGAATCATTGTGTATATATAAAAAAAAAAATTCAAAGATTAATTTATAATCATATCATTATATGTTGATAATATACTAATTATCGGAAGTAATGTGGAGTTTGTTAATACTATTAAAAGTTGGCTATCTTCCAACTTTGAGATAAAAGACATGGGTGATGCTGCATATATTCTTGGAGTTAAAATTTCAAGAGATCGTTTGAAGTTATTATTATCTCTTTCACGAGAAACATATATAAACAACGTTCTTGAACGATTTCGTATGCAGGACTGTAAACTCATAAATATTCTAGTTGCAAAAAGTAATTGATTGAACTATAGATTATGTCCAAAGACTACGCAAGAAAAGGAACAAATGCAACGTGTTCCTTATGCTAGTGTTGTTGGAAACTTAATGTACATCATGATATGTACAAAGCATGACATATGTTTTGCAGTTAGAATTATGAAAAGGTACCAATCTAATCCAAGTCAAGCATATTGGACAGCCATCAAAAGAATACTGAGGTGTCTGAAGGAAACCGCTGATTATTTGCTTAGTTATTAAGAAAATAATTTGCAACTTGAAAGCTCTTCAGATGCTGATTGGATATGAGATTTAGATGAAAGGAAATCTATTTCTAGATTTGTTTTCTTACTAAATAATGGCCCTATATCTTGGAATAGTAAGAAACAAACATGTATAGCTTTGGTCACAATGGAAGCTGAGTTCGTGACATTATTAGTAGTTACGCCAGAGGATGTTTGGCTTAAGGAATTTTTGGATCATTTAGGTATTACGAAGGATGCTGAAAACTTATTATTGATTAACTAGTATAGCCAAGCAACGATAGCATACACTAAAGATAAGAAATATTATGGCGAGACCAAACATATGAATACAAAGTATGACTTTGTTAAGGATATAGTTGCATAAAAAAATGTGAACTTGCAGTATATATCTACACATAGAATGATAACAGATCTTATGACGAAGCCAATACCTATAGATATCTTCTATGATCATGTAAAATCTCTAGGATTGCGTAGAGAATGATGTACTGAATATTATTATTTCCCTAAGTATTCATATTTAATAGAGTTGTCTTTTATCATTAATGTTATGAGTTTTTTGTTTAACATTCATGCATCTTAATACTTAGTGCATTATATGTTGAAAAAGCATATTGGACATATAAAAGATTAGCTCATTCACACGAGTAATTGTCCTTATTTATTATGTGATAAATAGAGATAAGACAATTATTATCTAGATGATAATCGAGAGCTCAAGTTTAAAATAAAAATGTCGTATTGACTTAGTGTTAAGATGAGATTATAATATTTACTATATTCGAAAGTAAAATAACCAATATTTTTACTTTATCTGTTTTTGATGCCAATGTGAGTTCTAATGGATTTATTAAAAGAGTATATACGTGAACTCAACTTAGACATTAGGTATGTCTGAACTATTATCTATATGGTATTGAAATTGAAAACATACATTCCCTGGGAAATGAGTTTATACCGTAATACGTATTTCATACTACATATGCATAACGTGATTAATAAGAATGGTAAAAGTTTTGATCTTAACTTTTATGTCATGTGAGACTCTTGAAAAAAAAAAGTTCCTTAATTTAGTGTCCTCATGGCTCTTACTTGTTCTCAAGATTTATATTTAATGTTTGCTATATTAGAATGTTGCCAATGATAATGAATTGATTCGATCTAATGGGATATTTCTAAAAAAGTTAGTTGAATTGAAATTGAGAGTTTCAATGAAAGAGGAGATCGAGTTTGAGAAATTACATTCTAGTCTTATATTCACTGGTCGACTAATTATGATAATTTTAGGATAATTATAATTGTGAATATAATATATTATAATTAAAAAGAGATTAAGAGAGATATAAACGTGATCGATCGATTTAAGACATTGCATACTATATCTACTCGAAAATGTAATGTCAATTCTGAGTTGTTATATATTCCTAACAGATGTGTGATAATGAACTTTCAAAGTAAGTTAGTTGCATGTATTATTTATTGGTATGAACGTCGCAACGAGGAGAAGAAAAAGTTCTGTTTAGCTCACCATGTGCGAGTAGGAGATGATTGATCTTCTATTTATTGGGCCAAGTCAAGCCTGTTCGCCCATATTGGGCCAAACTAGGCCCATAAAAGAAGGGCTCATAAAAGGAAGAGGACAATTATTTTTTTAGTAAAAATAACTGTTGTACGAATATGAAAAAGGATGAACATTGGATAATGGAACAGAACAGTATGCTCTTTTTCTCCTTCAACAACTGTATATTCCCTCATGAAGAATGAACTCCAAGACTTCGATTGATTCCTTTGAGACTGCAATAAGTACTTAATTTGTGACAAATAAGGTACGTCCGTCTTCGTGATGTCACTTTCGATTGGTGTTACATGTTTCCTCGAGCCCGTTTCCTTGTTTGTTTTTGGTATTCAATTATTTGAGTATCGATTCGTTTTTAGGAATCCATTTCCTTCACACGAGTTCATCAAGTCTCAGCTTTACATCTTCCTGCTTGCTTGCTCTCACCATCAACTCGACTTCCTTTCGCTGATTCAGAAGGAATGATCCAGTAAGGTCCCTTGTTGAACTGAGACGAAGTAGAGAGACGGGCACATGGGAGTGATCCAGAAGAAGGAGACGGAAATGTGGGAAGAGGAATTGGAGGATGTAAAGTTCAGATTGTTCGGTCGATCGGACATGGGTCCCTTCCAGTACTCATTGGTATCCACCATCAATATGTTGAAGCAGAGAGTTCTCTCCGATTGGCCCAAAGGTTTCCTCCATCTCTCCTTCCTATGTTTGTTTCTGTATGTAATTTGTGCTGAATAACCTTATAATCCGATATATTCATCTTGTTCAGATATGGTCTATAAGATTGGTGATATAGTATAAAACAGCCTAGCAGGGTCATACGCGCATCCTAAACTATATGAACTTTTTCTTGTTTTAAGCCGACTTCAAGAGTTGCTTTCTTGTGGAATGTAGAAACTGTCTAGGAACTGAGATCATGTCTAATGCTGTGCCTTTTCTTAAGTTAGTGATGACCATACTTTACACTTATCTAAAATCGCATTATTGCAACTACCGATGACTACAAGTATATGACTCATGGCGCTATCATGAAGAGTTGTGATTGTCTGTTTGCGTACATAAGCAACTTCCAAGGCCCAAGTTCTTTCCCTTCTTCAAAATTTTTTCACCCCTATTTAAAAACCATTCATAAATCCGTATAATGAGTTTGCACTAAAAATACCTGTAAATTTTTCAATCACAAATATTCTTCACTATTCATTGCAATTGGAATACTTCATGAGAGCTCCTACACATATTCCCCCCAACTAAATGATGTTGAAAGAAAACATTGCCACCTCCTAGAAATCACTCGTTCCCTTAAATGTCAAGCTTTTATTCTAGAAATGTTCTGGGAAGACTGTGTGGTCATGACAGCGTACTTAATCAACTGGATCCGTCTCAAGTCCTCAATGGAAGAACCGGCTTTTAATTGCTTTTTGGGAAAAGTCTGTAGATCCGCCATCTTCATGTCTTTGGTTGTTTATGTTATGTGTCTACCATAAGCCCTCAAAACAAATTGTATCCTCGTGTTGGTAAATGCATATTCATGGGATATCTGACTCTTCAAAAGTGATATTTGGTTTATGACCCATCCACCGAGCGTTTTTTGTTTTTTGTTTTTAGTTGAGATATTATCTTCCATGAAGATGTTTTCCCTTTCTAGACCATTTATCTTTTCATCAACAGATTAATACGGCTTATGATCATTGCCCATGTTTTCCTAAAGAAGTTTTGTTTTTACCCCCTCAACCGATGATGATTTTTTTTATGTCATCTCCCATGGCATCCTTGGCTCCGAAATATGATGCAGCCTTACCATCAAGTACATACAATACAGCTCCTAGTATTCTAAAGGAATTCACATAAGAGTTCCCTACAACTTCTCAATCACCTAATTCTCTAGGTGAAATCTCTCCTGAATCACATGAGATTATTCCATGTGCCGCACTAGCTCCTGCTTGACGTTCCGATCGTACTACGTGACCGCCCACATGGATAATAGATTGTATTTGTCCTACCTTGGAGTCATCTAGTACATAATATCTTGTCTCATCATACGTTAGCTTTGCTTGTCTTTCACCTGACACATTCGTTGCATTAATAGAATATCTAAAGGACAAGAACCATCTTCATATGATGAAGCTCCAAAGACCCTCGTTGGCAAGAAGCACTACGTGACCGCCCACATGGATAATAGATTGTATTTGTCCTACCTTGGAGTCATCTAGTACATAATATCTTGTCTCATCATACGTTAGCTTTGCTTGTCTTTCACCTGACACATTCGTTGCATTAATAGAATATCTAAAGGACAAGAACCATCTTCATATGATGAAGCTCCAAAGACCCTCGTTGGCAAGAAGCAATGGTGGATAAATACAAGCCCTAATAGAAAATTAAACTTGGGATATCATTCCTATACCCCCATATCAGAAAATCTATTGGTTGCAAGTGAGTATACAAAATCAAATACAATTCGGATGGTTCCATTGAACCCTATAAGGCAAGACTAGTTGCCAAAGGCTTCACCCAACAAGAAGGTTTTGATTATACATAAAAGTTCTCTCCAGTAGCAAAGGAAGTCATCATCCGTTCCTTCTTTTCCATTACTACTTTGTGATTGGCCCATTCATCAAATGGATGTTCGTAATACATTTCTTCATGGGGATCTTAAAGATGAAATCTACATGGACCTTCACAGGATTTATGCAGATAGGGAAAGAATAGAGTATCTCATCTTTGTAAATTCTTATGTGGACTTAAACAAATTTCTCATTAATGGTATGTCAAAGTCGCCGCTGCACTTATAAATACAAAATTCCGACAATCTAGACACGATTATGCCTTATTCACATTGAGCCAATGTGACATTCCAGATTTTCAGTCCTATTTTCTACTGAATAAATCGGACATTTCATTGACACGCTTATAGGGCTGCTCTCAAAGCTGCTCACTCTCGAGATAACTAGACTATCTGGGAAAACCATTAAGGAATTTTAATGCAATAGACTTGAAAATTCGACCAGGAATCGACTACTCAATCGTGTCTATCTTTAGAGGCTATTACGGCACAATTAAAAATCGATTCGAAATCAGAGATAGGTTGATTCGACTGAGATGTGTGGCTAATCATGGGTGACACCACTAAATTGAAAAATTCTCGTCGACCGACACTAGACTGATTTTCTTATTGTTTTGGTACCCTGTGTCCGTATTTGAATCCTCGAGATTTTCACGACAACCGAGAGTCACCAATGAGTCGAGTGGGTTCATTGTGGCTCGAAGAAAATCGACCACGGGATATTTGCACTAAAAATTTCTGAAAGTTCCCCGATAGTCTAGGTCACGCTAAAAATGCGCCGAATGGAAATTAACTGCGAATTCGAATCCGATTTCAGAAATTGAAGATTTTTTCATGTCACAATAAATTCTAGGAGTGTTGACTTAGTCTAAGAAGATTTTTCTGCAACTCGAGACTTTTTGGGAAAAAGTCGTCCTAGGGCCGATTTTGTTCAGAAAAAGGCCGGAGATCGTTTAATCACAAATTTTGGGAAGCATAATGGATATATGGGTGAGGAAAAATGCCGAGAGGGTTGATGGTGGGTTGATTGATTTTATTGAAGCCAATTGAGGTTGATTTGAGCAACAAACTAAGTCCAATTGAAGCCAATTGCTTGGAAATTCGTAGCTCCCCCTCCTCCTAGCCAAAATGGACCATTTCAAGTGTCCATGGATGAGCATTGGCGTCCCATTGAGAGATGAGGAAGTATACTTGGCTAGGAATAGTCAAGGGAGACAATGGTGTGGAAAATAAGGCTCGGTGGAGCCCTTGGTCCCCTCATCTCTATCTTCTCTCCCTCCTTCCTCAATTGGCCAGCCACTCTCTCTCCATCCTCTCCATTTTTGCACTACCAAACCAAGAAACCGCTAGGGATAGCCACTAGCAGCCACCGGAGCAGCACGCCTCGCCAGACCGTAGTTGCCGTCCACGCGCACGCGCCGCTGCCCGCGCACGTCTGTCCCCATAGTCGCGCCAGCTCGCGCGTGTCTCCGCCTCCAATCACACTGTCCAGTCGCCTTGCTGTCCAGTAGGCTCAATCGGAGCTCGTGCTCCACCGTTTCACCACCGGTAAGCCCCCGCCAAGGCCCGGTTAGGCCCTTGCACTCTTCCACAATCAATCCCTATCCATAACCAAGCTTGTGGCTCTCTTTTCTAGCCAAGCATAGGTCAGAACAAAGAGGGTTTCCAGCTGTGTTCGTGGCCCGTTTTGAGGTGGTTTCGAGCCTCGAAACCTAGGCTCACTTTGGAGGAAATTGGTCCTCGTCGCGTTCCCGACGTTTTGAACCGAACGATCACTAATTAAGTGAATTTAACTCACTAATCCTCGCTTAGTAGACTAATGATGCTTAGGTGTTGATTAGATTTAATTAAGTGCAATTAGTGGATATATTAGTTTAGAATAATTAAATTAGGGATTTACCCATGCATGTTAAACAAACGGTTAGTGTAATTAGCAAGTACACATGCTCGAGTATTTATTGAACAAGTCTCAGAATTTTTCTGGGTCCGTTTCGACTTCCCATTAGGTGTTACGGGCATAAGTTGGATTTATTGCATTTGTTTAATAATTTCCATAATTATTTAATTAATTATCTATTTTCCGAATATTAGGTTGGGATAGTCAACAACCAAAATTTTATGCTGATTATCGTAGTGTAGTCAGTTCATTTATTTGAGTGCTAATTTTTGCTGAATCAAATTATTGGTGATTTTAGGATTTGTTTCCTAAATTAAATAATTTTGGTAATTAATTGGAAAATTACCATGTTTCGGTCTACAGTGCCAAAAAAATCTATTTTGGGACTGCTGAAAATAGTGGAAGGTTTAAAAGAGAAAATCTTGTATTTTGGCTAAGGCCAGCCGTGTACCCACACACGTGTATTTTTATTGAAAATGATAGAAAGGACAAATTTATTGTACAATCGGAATATCATATGATATACCAGCTCGGTGACTCTACATGTCATTTTAGAGAAAGGACGGTATGCAATGTCGGCTCGGTGACTCTATAGGTCATTTTGAAGAAAGAACGACATGCCATAACGGCTCGATGACTCTATAGGTCATTTTGAAGAAAGAACGACATGCCATAACGGCTCGGTGACTCAACATGTCATTTTGGAGAATGGATGTTATGATGAATATACTTGGTGACTTAGTATGTCATTTTGGAGAATGAATCGTATAATATACTGGCTCGGTAACACGATAGGTTATCTTGGAGAATGGACAGTATTGATTGAAATGATCAAGAAGTGGTCTGTTTGACATGTAATTGACTAGGTCGATTGATCGATGTTTCGATCTGTAATGGTTGATTGGGTGCCTACAGAACTGTGCTAATTTGCAGGTGGAATCTGAGGCCAAGGTAAGTCCTCTGACCCGTGTGTGCTTAGGCAGCCCATAGTGTATTGGTTTCCTAATCGGGTCTTAGGAGGGTAGAACTCACTGAGACGTAGTCTCAACCTGTTGTCGGATAACATTTTAGGCCCCTAGATGGCAGCACCTCCCCCTCCTCGTCCTCCCATGCATTTTGGCTCCCTGAAGAAGTTACTGAAATAGGATATAACTTCCATATACACAACCACCTCGAGGGACTAGAGTACGTGCTGATCAAGTCCACTGTTTGGGTTGACGTGGGTAAGGACGCCTTGAGGCCCTATGAGTATCGGTCGTGGTACCGTCACTACCACGATGGGCGAAGATAGGGTCCTATACCAAAAGGTAATGTACCTTTGTACATACTGGAGGATGCGTTCGGAGAAGGGACGGCCGATCCTAAGGGTGGGTCAGTAGTGGATGCTAAGGATCCAAAGTTCAACGACTCTGAATCTCCTGTGTACTCTAACGTGGACTCCAGCTGGGGTGTCAGAGAAGGAGTGGACGTCGAAGATGAGGAACCTGATGACGAGCCTGAGGATGAACCTGACGAGGAGGAGCTCGAAGAGGAGGAGTCGGAAGAGGACCCTGAGGGAGACCCTGGAGAAGGAGAAGAGGAGGATGACCTCGAGGAGGATCAAGAGAACGACCCGGATGAGGACTAAGACCCCAACTTGTTTTGCAAACTCTGAGTCGTGATCTGATGTGTGATAGATCTGATTTGTAAATAGTATTGAAATATATACTATGAAGTTTGGTTATATAAAAGTGTGGTTGTGGTTTTTCAGTTGTGAAAAATATAGCCCTACTTTTCTATCCCATTGTTTTATTGTCTGGGGATTTTATTATATGCTTTCGCTTGCATATTAAAATATAAGGTCGGCGATGCGTCCTGAGACGTCGCTATTAATCGACCAGGTGAGGGATGGGTACGCGTTCGAGAATCGGGGCGTGACAGCCAAGGTACATCATCAATTTACTTGCTTATATACATTGATGATATACTCATTATAGGAAATAATGAAAATGCCATGAAGAAATTTAAGGAGTATCCACACTCTACATTTCATATTAAGGATTTCGGACCTCCCAAATACTTTTTTGGAATAGAGATAACATATCGTATAAGAAAATTTGCCTTAATCAACACAAATTTATCCTAGAAATCATATTAGAAGCAGGACTATCAAGATCCAAATCAAACTTTGTTCCAATTGAACATAATGTCAAGTTAATAACTGTTGAGTATGACAAAAAACTATCACACCTGATTGACGACCCTTTGCTCACTTCTTATCAAAGACTTGTTAGGAAACTCATATATCTAACCATGACTAGACCTGACATATGCTATGCCATATAGATTCTTAGCTAGTCCATGCATAATTCAAAGCAGTCCCACATGAATAATGCACTAAATGTTGTGATATCCCGAAATTTGGCTCTTATTTCGAAATATATGAAATGGTTATTTCGTCAAGACACTTATAGTTATTTTACTCTGAACTGATCACTCACGAGTTAACTAATCTATTGGGTGATTATGCAAGATTATGATATTCGCGTCGAACTACGATAAATCGATTTTCTATTAATCTTATATTCATGGTAAGTAATTGAACCCTCGCGATTACATGACAATCAAGGGTCGTCTGCAATTCAAAGAGGAACAACGTGGATAGAAAATTATCGACCACGGGTCAACCGCGAGAGAATCCCTAAAAGCCACTCGATAGATTAGGTTGTACTAAAGTCACGTTCAATTGATTCTTAATCACGAAATTTAATTCGATTTCGGATATCGAACTTTTGAGGATGTCAAGATTAAATTATTGGACGTTACCTCATCATCTGTCGAATTATTGACAAGTCCGAAATTTTCTAAAAAAGGAATTATCGGACAAAAAATTGGAGACCGGAAAAAAACAAAAAAGAAATTCGGATTAGGAGACAAAATTGAAATTTTTGGACCAAAAAGTCTTTTTTTTTTAATGAAATTAGAAACAACAAGAAAATAAAAGGGGACAAGAGGCTCGGGGAGGAGGAAATTGAGGAAGAGTTGGTGTGAAGAATTATTAATTTTTGGATTAAATCCTAAACTACCTAATATCCTCTCTCTTTCCCTCTATTTTCTCTCTTTCTCCCTCTCTCACGTCCATCCCCCTGTCTGCCAAAACTCACCCACTCCCCTCTCCCTTCCCCCCCCCCCCCTCTCTTTCCCCCTTCCTTCACGCCACCTCTTTATAGAACAGCCCCTCCTCCCCCTGGCCCCCCCCTTTTTATTTCTTTCTCTTCTCTCTCCCTTCTCTCTTTTTCTTCTTCCCTCACGATTTCCCCTCCCCACTTCTGCGGCACCACTTTCCTCCATTTCCTCTTCCTCTTCTTGTCTTTCATCCTCCCCCTCATCTCCATCACTTCATCACCACCCCCACACCATCTCATCCGCCACATCCACCCCCATCTTCTCTTCATCTTCTTCTTGTTTTTCTTATATCTTGCTCCCTCATTTTGCTGCCCACACCTCCATTGTCACCATCATCATTCCACCACCACCATCATCATCTCCACCACCGCCGTTCACCACCATACACCACTACCATCTCCACCACCGCTCATCGCTGCTATCCCAAAACTGTTGTCGTCTGCCTGAGCCACCACCGCGGCCACCACCAAGCCGAACCACCTTCGGAGACTGTGAGCTTGAGGAGTCGCCGCCACCTTCGTCGTGTTGTTTGTGCCGCCATCGATGCCGTGACACTCGAGTTCTCGATGCCGTCGCCGGAATTCGCGAGTTAACTTCCTAATCGTAGAGTAGGATGTTAATTACGTTTAGGGGGTGATTAGTTTAATATTAATAACGGTTAGTTTTGGTTAATTTTAGTTTAGCCTTAATTGCGATTAAGGATTATTTGAATTAAATTTAAGTATGATTGTTTAAGTAATTACGATTAAATTAATTAATCGTCGTTAGATTAATTAAATAAGTCTAATTAAGCGTTATTTATTTAATTAATCATAATTTATTTATTTAATCGTTATGTAATTATTTAATCGTGATCATTTTAGTTAATGATGATTAATTTTAACTAAGTATAGTTAGGTTAATTAATTGATTTTAGGTTAATTAATTGTAATTAGCATACTTAATTACAATTAGCTTAATTAATCGTTATTAGTGTAATTAATGACAAATTAGCCGTTAATTAGAATTTTATGCTCTTTTTTCTGGATGAGATTGTGCGTAATTCCAGTTATTTGCACGTGTTATGCTATGCTATTGATTGTTCAATTATAGATTTTTATTTACTATTTTCAAAGGAGGTTTTATGGGCAAGAAAATAGAAAAATATGAGATGTTAGGTTTGGATGCCGAATTTTACGTGCTAAATAAAACAATGAGATTTTAAAATGAAAATATGTAAAGTTTGAGCGATTGATTTCAAATACGTGACCATGTATGAATATTTTACTGGAATTTTTAGTTGTGAAAAATTGCAAAAGTTGATTATTTGAAAGCGAACTATTTTGTTTTTGGCTAATTAATGACAATAAGAATCGGCTTGAATATTGATGTGCTTGAGTAGTCATTTAATCGACCCTATCACCTAACAAGAGTTTGCAGGTGATGCCTAATTTTTATCACGTGCCCGGATGCCGAGTCGTGGTGAGGTCGGACCGATACTCCTTTATGAAATGTCGTCTAGGTGAGGGTTCTAGATGATGCCATGCCCAATGGGGCGAGACGATGCCTGGTCATATCAGAAGACCGCCGACTCTTGTGTTGGCCATGGCCCGGTGGGTCGTAATAATTGGAGCACGTGTGATGGCAATGCGCTTGAAATATTTTGAATGTGTTCTGATTATTATTTATGCATGTTGCACTATTATTACCATGTGACATGTGCTAATATGCAGGGGTGTGTCAAGGTGAGGCAAGATTGTATGCTGTTGCATGTTTAGGCTCTCTCCGAGGCGAATTAGTTTCCTAAACGAGGTTTAAGAAGTTGACTTACTGAGATTTTTTCTTACCCCATTGTTGTTAATTATTTTCAGGGCCATAGTGCAGAGAACTGCTAAGTGCGATTGTGGTGGGCGCGAGATGCGATACTTTTTGGCTAGCATTGCCGTTAGTGAAGTTTAAGTTAACTCTGACCTTTCTGACCCTTTTTGCTCATAGGTTGTGTATGAGTTACCTTTTGGTGGAGGCATGTACATGTTAAACTCCTAGGGTTAACAATTTGATAAATAAATGTGTTGCTTTTGGAAATATTTGCTGTGTTGTACTATCCCTATTTTGTTGGTTGACTGGGTGTTTATTTAAGTTGCTTCTGCATGCATTTAATCGAAAGATAAAATGAATGAGTCAGCAACGCGTTTTAGGACATTGCAATTTAATTGACCGTGGAGGGATATTCGCGCGATCAGGGTTTGGGGCGTGACAAAGGTTGTGAAGTACTTAAAGGGATTTCAAGGTTTGGGAATACTACTCTCAAGCAACATGGAGATGATAGTGTATAGTGATACAGATTATGCTACTCGCCCTATAAGTAGAAAATCTGTCACCAGAGTCTGCATCAAATTGGACCACTCATTACTCTCTTGGAAAATAAAGAAACAATCAACTGTTTCTTTATCGTCCGTTGAAGCGGAATATTGGGGAATGGACAAGACTAGCTTTGAGATAGTTTGGATTAGAGGATTACTTCAAGATCTTGGCATATGGGTAAAAGACCCAACCTTCCTATTCTACTCTATGATAATGATGTTGCACTTAATCCGGTTTTTCATGAAAAGACAAAACATATGGAAGTTAATTGTCATTTCATCAAAGACAAAATTCAAGACGGAGTACTCAACAAGAGAGATAAGAAAGATGAAACAGCCCACAAACATCTTCAGTAAACCCCTATGTCAGAGGCAACATGCATATCTATTAAGTAAGCTAGGCATCCTTGATGTGTATAGATTGCTAGCTTGAGGGGGATTGTTGAAGATACTATTGCCTAGACTAATTGATCTCGATCCTGATTCTAATTGATGCTGACTAGTTCATTGATGGTAAACTAGAATATTGTGTATTAGGAAATTGATTTTGTCCTTTGTTTTGCATGTCTCTTTTTCCTTAATTAGATTGATCCTATGTACTATAAATAGGACTGTAATAGTATAATATTGATATGAGAAAGCAATATGCATTTTTCTAATTCTTGATCGCTTTCTATCACCCAATTCTCTGACAATTTCATTGAATGAATTAATTAAGCATCATTGTTAATTATCTATCTTGTACTTTTAAGTCCATCAATACATCCAGAGATGATAAATGATGTTATCTTAAAAAAAAAATTGTTGTAAGGTCATAAGTTAAATGGCCGCGGAACTATCAATTATAGTTCCTATGCCATTGGATGTCAATTTGACATGTCTTTCATATAGGAAATGACTTAGTAAGGTTATCTTTTTTCATCCAGGTAGATAGATAGTTTGACAATACAAATATAAGGTTGACCGAGAAATTTTCTATACTTAAAAATGGTCCTATCTAAGACCATATGCATCCATATCATCATCTCATGACATTTTGGTATGTCTAAAAAATTAGAGTTAGCAAGACCCACTATTTTCTAACATGGTATATATAAAAAGAGCGAGTTAGCTACGGCTGGTCTACGTTATAAATGAAAAATTGGTAGGTGTGCTCGTATTATCTATTAAAATCAATGTGGACTGTCACATTGGTGAGATCCATATGGTCATAAGAAACCAACTATTTGAAAATTTTCATTATCCTTCTAGTTTCGCATGTTACTATTTCAAAAATCAAGTGTCTGAACAAGAGACACCTTAGAAAGTTTTCTTGACGTGTATATATGTGATAGAAATACTTAAACGATTCAAAGCATGCTCTAGATGATTGAAAATTCAAAGACGATCACATGATGCGCAACATCATTTTCAAACTCATAAACTCAAAATGTCAAAAAAATGACATTTGTCCAAAATTGTTAGAATAAGAATCATGATTAAGACAGGGCATAAATCTAACTTAACCATGACGCAAAATTTTGCCATAATCTAATCCACGAGAGGTGAAATATAAATGTCTTATTACAAATATCATAAACATCGGAATAATATATAATAACGAACGCACACTGCGAGGTTTATTAGTGTATTGAAAATTGCAAAACCTCCTTATGATGTCCTTGGAGCACTTTTCAACAAAATACCGCATTCAAAGTAGCATCACAATAAGTCATATATTGGATAATTTACCAAACTTGAGAGACATTTATCCCCGCACTTTATAGGATACAACATATTCACTACGAGAAATGAAATCTTATGTATTAGAGAAACTAACCTGAAGTAGCACAAGAATTATGATATACATTCGGAATTTATCAAATCGACTGGAATTGGCCAACCTCAAATTTCAAAAGCAAGCACCATATTTACCAGAGAAAATTGATAATTACTAATCCATTGAAAAATTACTAAGATAGAGTAGTGTGTTAATTGCAAATATATTTGCGTACTAAATGTACTAGACATTTATATCTACATATGCAAAAAAAAAAAAAATCAATTGAAAAGGTTACTAGCTCAAAGTAGTATGATGGAGGGAAAGAGAGTGGTACACATCAAATAGTCCAACAAGTGGATTCATAAGAAATGGGAAAACTAGTCTAAAAAATCATAAACTTTTTAAATTTGTCAATTAAATCATAACCTTTTCACGATTTACTAACTGAATCCATCTAGTTAATTTTGGCAGGAAATCACTAACGTTGATAATTTTGAATCATATTCTCATGAATTTTTTGAATTTTCCTTTTTTTACCTTTTCTTCTATTTTCCTTTTTTATTTTATTTTTCCTTTTCTCTTCTTTTCCTCTCCGCCAACCATCGCCAAACCTCGGCAATGGTTGGCGGAGGTTGTTGGCCTCAGGCAAGGGTCGCAAGGCTTGTGATCTCCACCTTCGTCAAGCCGTTGCCTGCCTGGGCGAGGGCAAGGGCTCGCTAGCCCAGGCCCAAGCTTCCCTTAACCGAGGCCAACAAGGGCTGGACTTACCATTGATGAGACCTGATGAAGGGAAAAAGGGAAAAAATGAATAGAGGGATAAATACTAAGATATTACTAAAAATATCTATGTTAGTATCCGTCGTGTCATGTAAGACGGCTGATATCCACGTCAGCAGTTTTTAGCCAAAATTAATCGAATGAACTCAATTGGCAAAACATAAAAAGGTTTAAGGTTCAATTGGCAAAATTGAAAGAATTATGGCTAAATTGGCAAAACTATAATAGATTTAAAAAAAAAATTGAACAACTTTTCCATAAGAAATGTGTATAGGACATGGTAACGAAAATATTTTTTTCTTGCTTAAGGTGAACAAATAACGGTTTGGGATCAAATCTATCACACCTTGATAACTACAACTTCTTTTTTTTTTTGGTTAAACGCTTGTTTGTTTTTCAACTTAATGTAAGTGTTATCTGACAAATGTATAAATAATGCACATATTCAATGGGTTAGGACGTGGTTTGATGCAACTAACACGTAACAATTTTAGCTGTGAAAAAGAGGCTGCAACTTTTAAAGATGTTCGACAAGCACCTCAAGTGCAACGCCTCTCAAACTATAGTAGCTTGAAGCAGATTTCAGAAAGCTGCCTCATCCAACTTTTAGGTGCTACAATTTTAAGATGTAAATTTCCAAATATATGAATCACGGCACTTTACGGTACAACTATATAGGACCATAGAGCTACCATTCAGTCATAACCATAGCAAATGGGATCTAAATAGTGCCCACCATGCTGAACCAGTGCATAAGATAACCGGATTTTGATCGAATTGGTCAATTTGGTTAGGCAACAGACCACCATGAAGAACGACAGTTTTAACGGATTATCCTCACTAATTTACCATACAATCTATTTCAAACCTAAAAACTGAAAATTTTGACGGGAAAGATTAAAGTGTGACAGAAGTTTACTGGTAAACGACATGAAAGTTTTTGGTCGGAAAAGTCAGTAGGTTCAATCGCTCCACTTCCTTCCCTCGGTTGGTTCAAAAGATCGAAACCTTTTCCCAAATGCTGAGTCCTCGGGACAATAGCACATCCTAGGATTGCACACGTATGCATTATAGAAATCACCTGAACCGCAGCAAATATCTAGCCAAAGAGAAGTATTGCGTGCTAATGTTAATGAGATCTTAAGTACACAAAATATCTTAAGAGATCTGCTGAGCTAATCATAGCATTGGCGTCACTAGAGCTCAGAGCACTTAGAAAAAGCAAATCTTATCGCTTCAGGTGGTCATATGTATTCCAAGATCCACTACCACTTTAAGATCTCCAGGGCTTTTAATAACCTACGGAATTAAGAGGGGTGAATTATGGAGAGCTAGCGCAGTTTTTCTATTCAGTTTTATAACGAGGCGAACTCCAAACACAAAACCTTAAAAGTGACATGATATCTAGTGATGGATCCGGGGCAAACACTTTTAATATATGTTCTTCCACGAGAGTTAGATACATATAATTGTCACGAGATCACACGTTGCCACTTGTCCCAGTACAGGAAAATAGATGTTACATTCATCCTATGCACGCGAGACAGTCAAAGAAAGCTGTTGCAGATGGAGCGCAATACCATCGAGTTCTTTTAACTTTGGATTTATTAAGCCGAAAAGTTTGCCATTCATATTTCAATGGACGTGCTTGATCGGGAGCCACCTGTCGTCCATTAATGTGGGAGGCACAGAACATTTGTGCCGTGATAGGTCGCTAAGCGGATGGATTCACATCACCCTCTCGACGTCTGATAAAGAAAGGGAGTCTTAAACGATAAACGTCTAAAAACCTACAGAAAAGATATGAAAACCTTATTTATTTAAGAAGCTCGAAAGTATGGTGAGATGTTCAGGTGGAAGGGGAAGAGAAAGTCTAATGCGTAAGTCTGGCAGAAAATATTGATAAATGTAAAAATCATCTGACTAGGTGTTGATCTTTCGGGTGCACAGTCTGTCTGTGCTACACCACCCAACCAATTACTTTGGGTGATTATAATACTCTACATCAAGGCCCAAGACTGTGTGATCTTTCTCCCCTCTCTATATATATTGCATGGCCTGCGTGACAAGAGTTCACACAGCACAGCTCATCCCTGAGGGCTAGAGACATAACTAGGGGATCTCGTGTTGAGCTGCGAAATCTTTCATTCTCAAATATTTCCTTCAGTTGAGCTGCCACCCTTGATTTCCTGAGAAGTAGAGAGAGGGGTAATGGCTATTTTCTCGACCGATAATCCCTGGGCTTTTGCTTTTGGCCTCCTAGGTATACAGTTTTAGCTTGATATGATCAAACTTGTAATCTCACAGAGTATCTTCATTAAACTAGGGTTAACATGCATATTATACTTGTGCCATCACTAACCCCTATCTCATCAAGATATTGATTCCCTCGTAAGGCCATGGACTGATTTATTTGTCATCTTTTTTAATAATTCTTTGTCCCAGGTAATCTCATATCTTTCGCGGTCTTTTTGGCCCCAGTGTAAGTTCATCCTCTTGACCAACTTTTTGTTTAGCTTAACAGAAGCGTCTGGAAGTATGAACATGAACGAGTGGCTAATAGGATTCTTGCAATCCTTTTCTTGCTTATGTTGGCAGCCCAACATTTTGTAGGGTATGCAAGAGGAAGTCGACCGAAGGGTTTCAATCAGTTCCGTACGTGGTTTCTTTACTCAGCGCCATGCTCTGGCTATACTACGCGTTTATCAACTCCAATGATTTCCTTCTCATCACTGTCAACTCAGTGGGATGTGTCATAGAGACCATCTACGTTGCTCTCTACCTTGCTTATGCTCCTAAAAAAGCCAAGGTACGAACTTACCTATCCAATCACATATAAATGATATCGTCACAATTCATACCTGGTTGATATGTAACAACATAAGTTGTTAAAGAAGGTATTTTAATGATAAATGCTTGCATGCACGCATTCATGCAGATATTTACAGTGAAGCTGATGGTGACGGGCTTTGGAGGGTTTTGTTCCTTTCTACTCTTGTCCCGCTTCTTAACAAAGGGATCAACCAGGGTCCAACTTCTTGGGTGGCTTTGTGTTGGATTCTCCATCATCGTTTTCGCAGCTCCTTTGAGTGTTACGGTGAATCATTGGAGTAATTCTTAATTTCTTATTTTTTAATTTTCCCTATTTATACTTTTCTTCATGCACAATGCTACTAAGTTATGTGAGACAAGTTTTGCATGACATTTATTTTTGACAAATGTTGTGCAGAGAATGGTGATCCGAGCCAAAAGCGTAGAGTTCATGCCCTTCTCTCTCTCATTTTTCCTCACTCTCAGCGCTGTAACTTGGCTCCTCTACGGTATATTCCTCAAGGATATCCACGTTGTGGTATGCATCGACTTTCAGCAAAAACTAATGCTAGAGAGTTTTCTATTACCCAAAGAAAAAAATTTGTCGCGGAGACTACAGTTTAGATATTGCTTTATTTTCTGATATACATTCATTAACACAAGTATGATCATTTATATAGGTTCCAAACGTACTAGGTTTTATCCTTGGAGTGCTTCAGATGGGACTGTATCTGGTATATAGGAAGAGGAATGTGATGGTCTTGGGGGAGCCCCATTATTTAGGTGGTGCAAAGCCAATTATCGATACTCAAAGTTGCAATGTTGCCTCTGATGATGGCACCATCAATGTTGATGAGGTCAAGGAGAGGAAAGATGATGTATACGAGGGTGAGAAAAGCTTTGAAGCTTCCGATAATGGACCAGTGGTGAATATTTCATGTGAAGTTTAACATGGGATAAGTAGCTGCATATGTCTCTGCTGTTGTCTTTACAGTAGCTAGTTAAGCTAATTTACTTCTTTCTTCTTTGTTGTTAATGTACGCATCGTTGCTTGTATATGCAAGTGGTGATTAAGAGCGCATGCATAAGTGCTCTGGAATTGAAATGTTTCATCTAGCATTTAAAATCATTCTGGTCTCGTTCCTCTTGTTAATGAACTCATTCTACTGTCTTTTTAATCCGTTTTGAAAAAAAAAAAAATTATCTAGGTTGCTTTGTCTCGAATTAGAAATGGTAACTTTGCCTCGATTCACCTATGAAGATCATGATTCGTGACTAGAATCGAAATTGGCCGTCAAAGATGCCTGTCATGATCTTCCTCCTTTAAAAGCAGAGAGGCCCACTCTCAAGAAGACTAATAATCAAACATATCATCGTAAAGTCATTTAGTGAGCAACGTTTCAACAAAAGCGATTTAACGACTTAATTGATAGCATTAATAACTGCCTATATGGCAATAAATAACATAACTAGCACCATTTAGTGCACATAAACCACCAAAAGTATTTCCGACACCACTTTTGACAATATTTAAGTGAAATGGGCGGCATTTCTTAATGTTGGGAAAAGATCTTGGAAATGTGTAACTTACTGAAGGGCAGGTAAGTCGGTGCTCGAAACATGACTTGAGCTCGATCGGATATTTGAGTTTTACCAAGCTCGACTTGAGCTCAAAGAAACTCGATTTTTCAGAGCTTCGCAAAGCTCGAATATCTTGGATTTTCATATATGTTTGAATATTGTATAACCGTAAAGGATCTTTATGTTTGATTTTATCACAATTACAATTGCAAGCTTGAGCATGACTCAATATAAGATTCGAGTAGCTGGAGCTCGAATCTAGATCAAACAAGTTGATTTGATCGAGTAATATATCCTCGAACCGAGGACAAGCTACATACTCATGAGTAACTTGACTCGGTTTACAGTGACGAACACGAGGCTTGGGGATGATTACTATCGTGCCCAGGCAATATTTTCTTCCACCCTCGGCGGAGAAAACTTTCTTTAATCAAACTTCTTATCGTTTGTTTACAAAGATGGACATTTTGACGAAGTTCGTAAGTAGGAAAACCCAGTTTGTAATGAAGTCTTTTCTCATAGGACTAACTCGGAGATTTGCTTCGGAAATGATGCATTTAGCGCGCAACAAGAAAGCAACGCATTATCGGCAACTAAAAGGAAAAGGAAAACACCCAAAACTAAGCACATTGGTGGGCCGCTCGTTGTCTTGATCTTCGTTATACATTAAGGTTGGACACGAGGATTCACGTACGGAGACGGCCGTTCGGTACAAAGGTAGGCACGAATTAAAAATTGACATGAATTTTAGTAAACCGGCTAATTAGACGCAAATATAATCGACAAAGACGTGGCCTTAGTCCGATTAAGATCCACTGCCTAACTACATCCTCTTTTGGAGGTCTCTATCATCTACTTAGAAATTTTCTTCTGCCTTGGGACCTTATCGTGAATCATTGAATTATCTCCTTGCTCTTGAAACTCAGTTTGATTAAGACACTTAAGGAAAAACGTGTGTGTATGTTAGCGATATTATGAGATCTACTTGAGTATGAATATCTCTCAGGATCATGTATATATCTCATTTAATAATGCATATTCTTAATTGATATGTTATCTTCAATAGTTATCTCATAAGACCAACAAATATGCTGATATAATTCTCATTATGAATATATTGAAATATACTAAAATTTCTCAATTCTCTTTTGTTGGGAATGCGAATATATGAAGAGAAAAATAGAGAAGAAAACAAATGAGAATTTTATATGGAAAACCCTTCCTAAAAAATTAGGAAAAAGGGAAAAATCACGGTGCCACACTAAACAATCTTCCACTACCGCTATCAGAATTACAAGCTCTAAGGTTAGAAGCTTCAATGTTACAACTATAAAAGATATTGCCCCATAGCAGGAGTTTAGGGCATACATAATTAATATGAAAAATTACATGTATGCGATTAGCAGCAATAAAAGCCTTATTGACTACTTTAACATTATAGAATTAGTAATTGCCTAAAATAAATTGCTTCTACGCTTGAATATTATTTTCCTATACCAGACTTCATAACTTCTTCATTTTCTGCATTCTTATTTCTAATTGTGTAGTTATTAAAGTCCTTTGTCAGAGTTGGACAAAAGCTTATATTTGAATTTTCTAATTCCCCCTCGTGTAGAGTGGAAATATGCAATTGGGGAAGTAAATGTTGGAGATACTATTGCTCCTATTGATATGATGAAGATATCTTTGGCATTGATTGATATCATATATTCAGTATGATTCCCTTGATTGATACTGTATATTGTGGAATCATTTTTTTTTTTTAATTTCTGTATATTCATAGCTAGATTATCCAGGCTCTATGGGCCATAAATAGAGGTTGTACACATACATCTTTGATATGAGAATGCAATACACCTTTCTACCTTTTTCCTTTGCCATCTAGCTTTCCATCAGTTTTATTTTGTGACACGGTATCAAAGCCTCTCACTCTAAACTAGCTTCCGCATGTCATTCTTTACCTTGCAAGAAAAATGCCTAAAAATCATAATATCATTTCCGGTGCATCACATAACCCAAATGACCCACCTTTGGATCCACGCATCGATATACTAGCATGACTGAAGAGAACAAGACAAAGGAATGGCAATATAGGCAGCTGCATTAGGTTCAACAAGTAGGGGTGAGCATGGTTCGGGTTGGCCTGATATCCACCCCCTAACTCTAGGACCAACCTGCACAGTGTTGGTTCTCAATTTTTGGGACCAAGGACCGACCCTATTAAGCTTGGAACCGAGGACCGGACCGACTTAATGGGTTCAGTTTGGTTCCAGGTTCAACCCAAGACCAACCGAGAATTTTTTTGTTTCATTTTATGTACTCCTTGAAAAGGAAAACCTATCATTTTAAATTATATATCCATCGGCAATACGGCATTATGCAATCAAACTATAAATAGCAATACATATTTAACAAATTTAAAATAAGGCAACGATAGAAATTTCGCACCTGCTAAAAGCAATAAATCATAAAAACAATTAAGATCGCTTATAGAGTTATGGGATAAGATGGGAAGTTTCTATAATCATCTATTAATAATACTCGCAACACCATATGTAAAAGCATTACAAATAATATATTAGATATATAATAAATATCTAATAGATTTTAGATATATTATATATAATATATACACTTAAGGTTGGTCCGGGTTGAATCGACCTTAAATTCTTAGGACCGAGGACCAACCCGCATAATACTGGTCCAGGGATCTTCGGACTAAAGACTGACCCAATCCCCTTAAAAATTGAATTAGGACTGGTAAGGTTGGGCCAATCTAGGGTCGGTCCAGTGTTGACCCTAAACTGATGATCACCCCTATCAACAAGGACAACCTTTCCCAAGGACAGTTCTTGTTCAGGCTTATTCAAAAGTTGTTTTTCTCATGCCCATTCATCTAGTGGTTCCCATCCAAGTTTAGCCCATACAAGGCCGGGCAAATCAATCAAGCCCAGCCCAAGCAGAATCTGTGGAGAATATGGGCCAGGAGGAGGTCCACATCTAACTACTAAGCCCAATCCAGTTCTTGGACTGGGTTGACATTTTTCGAACCAAACCAGTTCGAGTCCGCGGGGTTTTAAGGGAAACACGGCTCTACTTTTCAGCCCTAGTTTTTTTCCTTTTGCAGGGATTGCCGGCGGTCAGTCGGAATCCAGAAACCCTCTTTATACCTATGCTGTCAATAGCTTAGAACCCCGTCTAATCTCCTTATAACTCTCGAGATTAGAGAACCATTCTATTTGGTCTCGAGAGCTCCAATGAGCATGTCATGAAGGAAAAGGATGGGTTTATTGATGGCACCATATCAATGCCATCCAATGAGTAGCTTGCACGACATTAAAGGAAGTGCAACCAACTCGTTCGGACGTGATCGATAACTGCATTAGTCCCAGGGTGGCTGTCGGTTTTTCTTAGATCGAAGATACAATACAGATATGGGAGAACATTCAAGAGATGTACGATAAACTCAATAAAGCCAAATTTTTTTACCTAACTCTGGCCCTATTAGAGCTAAAACAGGGCAACCTTTCGATAGTCTTTGTTTTCAACCGGTTGTCAGTGATTTGAAATTAACTAGAGATGACCAAAGAAAAGCTTAAAGGCCCCAAAGTAACCCTAGCACAATTTCGACAAATCAAAGAACGGGAGTATGCAGCGAGGTTTTTGCTCATATTAAATGAAACGTGCTCACCTTTCGAAGCTAGATTCTCACCATGGATCCAATTTCCCCGCTCAGGAGAATTTATCAGCTCACTATGCAAGAGGAATCCGAGCGATCGCTTCGGCAGAGTATTTGAAGGCCAATAACTGTGTTGTTCTTGCAGCAAAGGTGACGCTGGAGCAGCGTAGCGCTGTGGCCAAGTCTGGCCATGGAGGCTCCACTCGCTTTGGCACGAAGCAAGGGTTCCCAAGTGAGGAAGACGATAGCTCCTTTTTTAGAATGGATGGCCACGATTTAATCGTGCAGTTTCAATGTGATGGTCCAGGACGCACAAGATCTTTAGTTCAGATGAGTGGCCATGATACAAACATGGGATTAGATGCTCCAGGATATGCAGCGTGATCTGATGGCTCCTCTTTCATCCTAGCCGCACCTAAATCGGACGGCGCATCTCACACGATGTTAGCCCTTGCATGGAAAACATCCAACGACTGAGATTCCACCACGTCGTCCAAATTAAATGGCCAAAATTCCAACAAAAGCAAAGGTAAATTTTGTGATTATAATAAATGTCCTTATCATATCAAGGAAAATTGTTGGAAATTACATTGAAAGCCAACATACAAGGAAAGGAGGGAACAAAATATTTCACTTGCAACAACTGCTAGGATAATTAGCCTATCAATAAGAATCAATTCAAACAAATTATGAGAGCTCTGAATCAACTGGGAATCCAAGACAAGTTAGCTAGCTATGTGGGTGTATCCTATTGCCTAATGAACTCCATTTCAACTAAGGCATGAATTATTGATTCAAATGCTAATGATCACATAGTTTATGATGTATGTTTTCTCTTCCATGTTTGTATACTCACTCATAATTAGAGGTGTTAGAATCGAACTGAAACCGAAATCGAAACCGAATTGAAATTTCGTGTAATTTCAATTCAATTCAGATAACCAAAATGTAAGCCTTCTTTTCTTCAATTCGGTTTTGTTTGATAAACCAAATCAAATAGAAATTCTCAACAAAATTTAAACCCCAACTTAAAATCTCTCTTCTTTCTCACCATTTATTTAGTTCGGTTTCAATAAGCAAGGAAAAAATAGGAAAATTAAAAAACCGAACCGATAACTTGGTTCAGTTCATATTCGGTTCAAGTCAAATTTGGTTCGGTTCGGATTTTCAAGAAAACCAAACCATTGACACCCCTACTCATAAATACTTCGATTTGCCTTCCAAATGGAAGTGACACAGTCGTTACTAAGATTGGAAATATCCAACTCAATCCTTTCATAATTTAAAAAATGTCCTCCACATCCTTGATTTTCAAATTCAATGAGGACAATTCCTATCAAATCATTTTCGATTTTGATCTATGTTTCTTTCGGGCCCTTTTGATTAGGAAGTTGATGGGTTTCGGTAAAAATCATGATGGGCTTTATTTCTGGGCCACAAATATTGGTTCTTTTTGTTTTCCTTTGAATAAGGCCACCTCATGTAATGCGAATATCAAAAATAATATTCATCAACAATTTGGACATAGTGCTTGTTTTCCTCACCCCAAGTGCTTTATATGTCCATTGACAAATAATCATGACTACGTTTCCCTCAAAGCACATTACGTACACATGATGCATTTCTCTCTTGCATATAGATATTTGGGAACCATATCACACACCACATCATGATGGGTCTTTTTTTTTTTTTTTTTTTTTCACAATTGTAGATGATTATACACATGTAACTCGGGTGTTTCTCATGCAATCTAAGGCCCAAATCCTTTCCCATCTTAAGAATTTTCTTATATTGATGAAAAATCAATTTCATAAATCCGTTCGATGTGTTCACATAGATAATGCTAGTGAATTTTTTAACCATGTATGTTTCTCACCACTTTCAATGGCATCCTTCATGAAAGTTCATGTGTATACACTCCTTAACAAAATGGCATCATCGAAAAGAAACGTCATCACCTCTTAGATGTTGCTCGTGCTCTCAAACACTAAGCTTCCATTCCTAATATATTCTGGGGTGTGTGTGATCACAACAGCCTACCTAATCAATTGAATACCTCCTCAGATCCTGGATGGATGAACTTCTTTTGAGCTACTCTTTGGCCTAAAAAAAAAAAAACTAATACCTAACACCTTCGTGTTTTTTTTTCATCTTTATGTTATGTGTCTACTGTGGGCTCTTGGGAAAAATTGGGTACCCGTGCCTCAAATGCATATTTATGGGATGCCCTACTCTTTAGAAAGGATATTTGGTTTTGGATCCATCGATTGGGCAATTTTTTGTTAATAAAGATGTTATTTTTCATGAAGATGTTTTCCCTTTTCAAGATGAAAAATCTTGAAAGAAACCGTGGGAGAAATTACCCATCGTCAACCATTCTTGAGTGAGGAAGACTATCACCTTCGTAGCTGTTCATTGTTCCTCAAGTCACACCTCCTGCAGCTAACATTCATCTCAGTTCACCACTGAAGATAAATAGAGAGATGCGGACATTATTCTTTGAGGACTCTATGGTTTCTTCTACAAATTCATCGGGCTGTACCTCTCATGAGCCCATTAACAATAATCAGTCTAATCTGGCTCCTCCCTGAAGTCTAAGATGTGCAACACGACCACCCACATGGATGAAGGACTATATTTGCTTTGCTTTAAACTCATCTAGTACACATTATCCCATCTCCTCTTATGTTTGCTATGCTCGTCTGTCACCAAAACAGATGTGTTGCTTTAGTAAAATATCTGAAAAACATGAGCCGTCCTTGTACAATGATGCTGTCAAGGAGTCTCCCTGGAAACAAGCCATTGTGGATGAATTGCAAGCACTAATGGAGAATAAAACCTAGGATTTCATTTTTTTACCACCACATCAGCAACCTATTAGGTGTTAATGGGCATATAAAATTAAATATAAGGCAGATGGTTCCATTGAACATTATAAGGCAAGACTCGTAGCTAAGGGATTTACATAGCGGGAAGGTTTTGATTGTGAGACTTTTTCTCTAGTAGCAAAGGAAGTTATTGTTCGTTATTTTCTCTCTGTTGATGCTCTCTGTAATTAGCCTTTGCATCAAATGGATGTTCACAATGTTTTTCTCCATGGAGATTTAGAAGAGAAAATTTATATGGATCTTCCTCTAGATTTATGCAGTTAGAGAGAGAATTGAGTATGTCGTTTGTGAAAATCCCTATATAAACTCAAACAAGCTTCCCATCAATGGTATCCCAAATTTACCGCTGCATTCACAACGACATAATTCAAAGAGTCGAACACACAACTATGGCCTATTCACTTGGAATCGAGGGACATCATCCATTTATTTATTAATATGATATACTTATCATGGAGAATGATGACTCTATCATCACAAAGTTCAAGAAATACCTGCATTCCACTTTTCACATTAAAGATTTGGGATCTCCCAAATATTTTCTCGAGATGGAAATCACACAATCAGATAAAGGAATTAGCCTTAGTCAGCATGAATTTGTCATAGAGATTATCTTGGAGGTAGGACTATCAGGTTCAAAATCAGCAATCATCCCAATTGAGCAGACTGCCAAGTTGACAATGTTTGAATATGACAATGGATTGTCACCAATGAATGAGGATCCTTTACTCAAGGACCCCTCTGTATATTAGAGACTTGTTGGGAAACTCAATTATCTCATCATGACTAGACCCAGCACATGCTACTCGATAGAAATTCTCAATAAATTCATGCATGGCCCAAAATAGTCTCCCATGAGTGTAGCATTGAAAGTGGTAAAGCACTTAAAAGGATATCCAAGATTGGGAATATTATTGTCTCAAGATAACAACATGGACATGACGGCATATTGTGACACGGATTATACCATTTGTCCTATAAGTAGAAAATCTATTATAGAATTTTGTGTCAAATTGGAAAACTCATTACTCTCATGGAAAACAAAGAAAAAATCAATTGTTTCATTACCGTCCGCTAAAGCAGAATATTGAGCAATGGTGAAAACTAGTTGTGAAATTGTCTAGATAAGAGAATTGCTTCAAGTCTCGGTATATGACAATGACGTGCTTAAACTCACAATAAATCCATTTTTTTATGAAACAACGAAGCATATAGAAATCGATTGTCATTTCATCAGAGACAAAATCCAGGATAGAGTGATTAAGACAAAGGGAATAAGAACAACAGAGCGGCATGCAAAAATCTTCACCAAACCTTTGTGTCAAAGGCAACATGTGTATCCACTAGCAAGCTAGGCATCCTCAATGTGTATAGACCACCAGCTTGAACGGGAGTGTTGAAGATACTAGTACTCCTAATTGATATGATGAAGATATCTTTGGCACTAATTATGTTCAATATGGTTGTACACATACATATTTGATATGAGAAAGCAATACACCTTTCTACCCTTTTCTTTTTCCATCTAGCTTTCCATCAGTTTTATTTTATGGCAACAAATAAGGGCGTGGAAAAATTTGAACTTAAGACCTTCACTCTAATACTATATGAGACTTTATGAGTCAACTACTAACTATTCTAAAAACCCAAACTATTAGATGAAAACATGATTTAATATTATATTTTAACACATGAAACTTGATATTAGGTTACTTGATTACACATGCATGTTATGTTGCAACACAGCCTTACCACCAAGACCAATGACCCACGAATTAACCACATTTGATCGTACAAATTCAAGATTGATCGGGGCACCCATTCATCATTGATCACCTAACAATAAATTATCAATTCTCCAAACAGTTAGAACGCAATTGCAAAGGTCAGACGATAATGGTGGCTTATTTACACACTCCATGTCACGATGTCCGAGCACTAATTTCGGGACCGCACATCTCTTTTGGTTAAGGAGATGCTTGATATCAGATGGAACTTATACTTTCTACTCTCATGCCATTTCTGTGTCACAATGGAATATGAATTTCGAGACTCGTTAGTTTCTCTCTCTTATCATTTTCCCTTCATTTCAAAGACGTGCTTTGTTAAAGGCCTATTGTTTCGACTCGGGAGAGTACACGATTCCAAAGTTCAAATGGATGGTGCTAATCCGAACTTCATTCGAAGTCGAATTGTAATGTTTGACCAGCGTTGGCTGATAGATAACATCAAGGTGTTGCTGTTCTGAAAAAGATATCCTCGTAATGGATTTGTGACAAGTGGATTACTTCAATCATCGATGTTCCTCGCACCCACGGTTGCTTCAAAAGTTAAAACCCTTTTCCGCAATCGAAGACTCCTCCATTAATTTGGACAATGATACTACTCCCAACCAGAACATTCACGCAAGCACATGTTACAGGGGAAAAATTGTTTAAAAAGATCTAAACCTATCATACTTTGACCAATCCCGTCTTAAATTTTTCAATTTTGCCAATATTTTTGGGGTTTAGATAGTTTTGCTAATTGAATCATAAACAAACTGACAATTTGTCAATTAAGTCTATTTGGTCAATTTTGATAATAAATTATTGATGTGGATACCAATCATCTTACATGGCACCTCCAATGCTAACGTGAACAATTTTTGTAATTTAAATTTTTTTTCTTTGCCTTTTTTCCAATGCTAGCAAGAGTCAGCAGCAACCATCACCCACCATGATGGCTTCACTCAACGCCATACCTCGTCGACTTTGGGTGAGGGCGCCAAGGTCCTCGCCAAATTTGGGTGAGGGCTACCCCCAACCGATGAGGCACGATGCCGGAACGGACTTAATTGGCAAATTATCAAAAAGTTAAAAAAAGTTGTCCACTTTAAAAAATAACAAATGAAAAAAAAAAGAGAGAAAAGAAACATAAAAAATTCAAAAAAGTAAAGAAAATACAAAGCTTGTCTATTTTAGTACCAGCACACATAGAAAATTGGCTAAATAGACTAAATTAGCAAATCGTCAGAAAGTTTGAGACTCAATATGCTAAATTAAAAAGTTTAGAATTAGATTGGTTAAATTATAATAGGTTTATGACTTTTTGAATAATTTTATTTTTGAATAATTTTCTCCACCATGGAGAGGTCACATAAATATCTAAAGCCAAAAACGAAGCATGTGCCAATTGCTACTTATATATATAGCAGCACCAATGATTACACAATTGTCGGATTATTGTTCGAGACTCTTATCAGCTCTTATCCCATCAAGTGGCCATCTCATATTATAATTCCACACTGAACCTCGAGCCGAGCCTACCCACGTTGAGATCTCTCCAGCTTTTTGGCGCACGAAACTTCAAATGCAAAATCCATCAAACGAATCCGGGAGAGGAGTTCATATGTCAAGGGTACACTACTACATGTTCTCGTATAATATGCATATTACAAACGCAAGCAATCCGCGATAAGATTAATGCTGATATCACGGTCAAAGAGGGCTACTCCTTTTCGGTGATAGAGCGCAATAATACCATTAAATAATGCTTTTGATAGCCATACGAAACGATATAAAGACCCGGAATCATCCGCCACTCAGAGCGAAAAAGGAAGGCGCAAATCGATCCAAAACCACCTGTCTTCCATTTTTGATGGGAGGGGTGCGTGGAAGATGGGTGGGGATGACAAGACGTCACTCCCGGGACGGAGGCATCAAAGGTTATCCTCTTGACGTCTGTACGATTGTTAAAACTGCGCAAATGGAGATCTAGCTGTGATCCTGACTCATCCCAATCCTTCGACAATAAGAGTATACGTCGATCCACCTGAGATCTTGATAGATTGTACCAGGCTCTCTTTAATTTAACATAAGCTAATGCACGAGACATAACCCAATAACCAATATACAATTATGTAAAATTGCTACTAGAATATAGCCTCTTGGTGTGAATAAGTATTAGAAGAAATTTTCTCCGCTATTATCTAATGTGTATAGTTAAACTTTCTTTGGAGCGAATTTAGCATTATTTACTTAAGATAAATTATATAATATTTAATTAGCCTTTTCAATATATACTAAGTTCAGTATGCTAATATCACAAATTCTGTTTTTTTTTTTTTCACTTCATCTTGATCAATTATTGAGATAAGTGCACTGGAAATCCTAAAATTTGTTACAAAAATACTATTAAGTTTTAAAACTTTAAAAAAGTCTAATTAATGGAATGACTTAATTGGATCAATGTGACAAGTTGTAAGACTTTCAAAGCACTTATCTCTTTATTATTTTCACTAGATAAATCATCCTTTTCTTGATGGCTAGATGATTGTATAAAATGTTGTAAATTAACTTTTTTTCTATTACTTTTCACTCAAGTAGGAACGTAGGCTACACCCTATTTAGTTTAACTTTTTCTAAGTATCTAAGATTTCTATGTCATTGAAGACATATCTATATATAACATCAATATACAATTAATGTGGATGAAGACATGTGTATAATAAAATCAATGTATAATCTATAATAACCCAGACTTGGGTAGTATGAAGGGTTACTTAGATTGCCTCGGCAATACGTGAGCGAGGCTAAGCGCATGTCTCCCATCCCATATCGCTTAGAGGGGAGTTCTAAGCTAGTTGATAAGACTCGTGTTCCTCTAATTGCACATACGCGTTTTCTTGGAGTAGTATAGGCTACCCCGAGAAGAACAAAATAATGAGAACTTAGTATCTAAAGCGGACAATATGTGTACAATAACGGGCTCAAGGTCTTTACAAGTGGTATCAGAGCTGACTCCCATAGCGTATGGGGCCACAACAAGGGCGTTGTGCCATAAGAGGTGGAGACTGTGATGATCCAGACAATACGCAAGTGACAATATGTGTATAGTAACGGGCTCAAGGTTCTTACAAATGGTATCAGAGCTGACTACCGTAGCGTATGGGGCCACAACAAGGGCGTTGTGCCATGAGGGGTGGAGAATGTGATGATCCAGACAATACGCAGGTGAAGTTAAGCACATATCTCAAATCCCACATCGCTTAGGAGGGAGTTCTGAACTAGTTGATAAGGCTTGGGTCTCTCTAACTGTACACGTGTGTTTTCTTTGGGTAGTATAGGCTATTCCGAAAAGAACAAAACCCTAAGAATTTAGTGTCCAAAACAGACTATATGTGTATAATGACGCGCCCCTCGTCCTTACATAATCAATCTCATGCAATAAAACAACGATAGTAAAAAGGAAAATACAATTTCACACATGTCAGATGAGAGTACCAAAACATGCAATGCTAAATGTTACGTTACTAAGCCACAACAGCAGTAATTTGAACTCATTATTTGGCTATTTGCAGCTTTCACTTTACTATAATTTTTAGGGAAAAAGCCACCAAAAACCCCCAACTTTGCCTCGAGTGACAGATTTACCCCAAACTTTGTTTTGTGACGTGAAAAACCCCGAAATTTGCTAACTATGACACATTTATCCCAAAATTTTATTTGTGACACAAGAAACCCTGAACTTTCATTTGTGTGACACATTTACCCTAAATCATAGGGGCATTTTGGTCTTTTTACTTTTAAAAACTTTTTTTTTTTTTTTTTTTTTTTTCTTCTTCTTCTTCTTTCTTCCCTCCGCCGGCTTCGCCATAGCCGGCGGAGGGAAGCCTCGCCGGCGTCGGGCGAGGGCCCCTCGCTAGATCGGGCGAGGGGCTAGATCCGGCGAGGCTACCCTCGCCCGACGCCGGCGAGGGCACCCTCGCCCGACGCCGACGAGGGCCGCCCTCGCCCGACGCGGGCGGGGGGTGCCCTCATCGGCGTCGAGGAGGGCCTCCCTCGCCAAATCCGGCGAGGGCACCCTCGCTCGACGCCGGCGAGGGCACCCTTGCCGTGCCCTTGCCCGATGCGAGACGAGGGCAGCCCTCGTCGGCGTCGGACGAGGGCCTCCCTCGCTAGATCCGGCGAGGGCACCCTCGCCGACGTCGGCGAGGGCACCTCGCCAGCCCTCGCTAGCGTCAGGCACCCCTCGCTGGCGTCGAGTTAGGGAGGCCCTTGCCCGACCCAGCCGAGGGCTGCCCTTGCCCGACGCCGGTGAGGGCGGCCCTAGCCAGCTCAGGCGAGGGCGACCCTCGCCCGACGACGGCGAGGGCAACCCTCATCGGACACCAGCTTCCCTCCGCCGGCTCCGCCATGGCCGGCGGAGGGAAGAGAGAAGAAGAAAAAAATAAAAAAGAAAAAAGAAAAAGAAAAAAAGAAAGAATAAGACGAAAATACCCTTAATGGGGTAAATGTGTCACAGTTTGCAAAGTTTGGAATTTTTCGGGTCACAAAACAAAGTTTGGGGTAAATCTGTCACTTGAGGCAAAGTTGGGGGTTTTTGGTGACTTTTTCCCTAATTTTATTAAAATTAAGTTTGTGATAAATTTCATTGTTGTTATTGTTATTGTCCTAACCCCATTTATGGGAGAGATCTACTCGTAACTATATATATATTGCATATGCATATTTCATAGTATATGAACAATAATTTTGGCGAAGAGGTCGTGACCTCCTGTGGTTACCTTTCTACGAATAGTTATTGTATGGTCGACAAAACCATAGAGATATATCGTTCCACATGATCTATATAGAGCATGCAATAACTTTCCCTTCCTAGAGTTTCCACCAAACAAGCGAAAAAAGAGACGAAAGATGAATTAAAGGCATGGATAACACTCAAATATTAAATTACAAAAGTCACTTACTTTACAACAAGATTGTGTATGATTAGGCTACCCTTAATAGAGTGTTTTACACGCACTTTGCCAAGTTGTATGCCCTCTTAGACGGAAACATATGTTGATTAGTGACTTCTGTTGTCCCCTCATTTCTTCCCTTCACATTAACCAAATACATCGCCATAGATGTATCAAATTAATATATATATATATATATATATATATATATATATATATTTTTTTTTTTTTTTGATGACTCAGGAACCCCGAACAGCCGACAGCTGGCCGAGCAAATTTGGGGTGACGCTAGCGGAGGACCCACCACCCCAGCACCGCACTTAAGATCCCTAATGACCATGCTGGGATTCGAACTTGTCTCCGTTGTGAGGAAGGGCAAGTCCGAGCTAACGCGGCCACCACAGGCGGTGGTTGTATCAAATTAATATTTGTAACAGTAAGCTATCTAAAAATGTGATATATGGAAATGATATACTAGATAACATAACAGATTGTAAGTATGTTTTTAATTAAGTGGGTCATGATCGATAAATATAATATCAGATCACTTTATATATCAATTATGTGAATCGATTTTAGTACACTTAGCACCTAAAAATCCTTTTATCCAAATTCCATTGAGGCAATGTGACTTAAGCTCAACGGGAGAGGCCACGTGATCAAGCCGGGGTGGAAATATTTGGCAGTGAAGTACACGTGACCTCGAGTCCTATAAAGTGTCGAATATAGAATTGGTCCACGATATGGTGCTGGCGTTACGTACGGGCGCACAATCACCCACTGCGCCATGCCACCTGCAATTATTAGATGATCATTATCTTCCTTTACATTATTAAAAGATATTATGTCCATCAAGGTAAACGACACTTTAAATGACGTGATAAGTTCATATCTATTACCTGACTTCATCAATATGAAAATTATCCAATTTTTTTAAATTTATTTAATAGCAATGAATTCATTCCTAAACTTCTCAATTTTGATTAATATAGTCACGAATCTTTTAACAATTTTTAATTAATCAATCTGGTCAATTTAAGCTTGAAATCGCTGATAAAATGGTCCACTTAATGCCAAGCCGATAGCTGATGCGGACGATCTTATGTGAAACAATGTGGCTTTGAATCAAGAATTTCTAAATTTTCTTTTCTTTCTTTTTTTGCTTTTTTTTTTTTTCTATGCTATTGTTCATCTTTTTCCTCTGCCGGTCACAAGTGAGCATCATAGCTCTTGCCAAATCTAGGTGAAGTTGCTAGCCACAAGTTAAGGTAATCCTCGCCAAATTTCGCGAGGCCGTGATGCCCTTGCAAGGGGTAGCTAACGCAAGGGTTGCCCTCGCCTATGACCAACAACCTTCGTAAACCATTGCCAAGGCTCCTATAATTGGCAAACAAAAAGATGAACAGTACAATAAGGGAAAAAAAAGGCAATTAGAGAACTCATAAAAAGAAAAATTGCAAAATGATATCATGTCATTTAAAATCGCCCACGTCAATCGCTAGCTATACAACGTAGGACATTTGGCGCTGACTAGACTACCACATCAACAATATCCACGTTAAATTGACCTAGTGAATTACATTTGAAAATCATCAAAAGGTTTAGGACTACATTTGGCAAATTGAAAAAGTTTAGGACTTGATTGGCGGCCATACAATAGGTTTTATGATATTTTGGACAACTATCTCTTTAATCAACCACCATCACAAATCATTACATATTCTAGCATAACTTTTGCCTTCCATCTCATCTATAAATTGCAAGGCCAACGGGAGCACAATTCCACAACATAGCCTCATTTATTCATTTGTTTTCAGCTTCGAAATCTTCCATTTCGATATTTTCAGTTTCTGGGAGGAAGAGAGTGGGACAATGGCCATCTTCACGACTGACAATCCATGGGTGCTCACTTTTGGAGTCCTAGGTACTTTACACACTTTATCCAACTGTTTTCTAGTTACTATGGAACGATAACCAATGACTTTGTTTTGATGCGTTTGTCCACATTTGGATGATTCTTGTGTAGGTAATATCATATCCATCGTGGTCTTTTTGGCCCCAGTGTAAGTTTTAACTCTCTCACTCCGTGCATACTGACAAATATAAGGTTGAGGACTTATTTTATCTCCTTGGGCAGGCCAACCTTTTGGAGGATATGCAGGAGGAAGTCGACTGAAGGGTTTGAATCGGTTCCGTACGTGGTTTCTCTGTTCAGCGCCATGCTTTGGCTGTACTACGCATCCCTCAAATCCGAGTCCAACGCTTTCCTGCTCACCACGGTCAACTCGGTTGGATGCGTCATAGAGACCATCTACGTTGCTCTCTACATTGCTTATGCTCCTAAAAAGGCCAGGGTAAGTAGCTACAGCGTTTGTTCGAAAGGAACACGCCTGATGTATTCTAATTGTTGGAGACTGGATGCAGATGCTGACGCTGAGGCTGCTTTTGCTGAATTTCGGAGGGTATTGTTCCATTCTTCTTCTGTCCCACTTCTTAGCAAAGGGATCGGCGAGGGTCCAACTTGTTGGGTGGATTTGCGTTGCGCTCTCCGTTGCAGTCTTTGCTGCTCCTCTAAGCGTCATTGTAATTTACTTCTATGTGACTCCTTTCCTTTTTTCTGCATGAGAACGCTTGGCTTGCATATTAATGTGCGACACAAGTTGATCACAACATGCATTTAGGTTTCGACATACATGTGAGTTTATATATGTGTGTGCAGAGAATGGTGATACGCACCAAGAGCGTGGAGTTCATGCCCTTCTCTTTATCATTGTTCCTCATGCTCAGCGCTGTGACATGGCTCTTATATGGCCTATTCCTCAAGGACTTGTATGTCGCGGTATGCATTGTTCATCCACTTGTTAAAATCAAGATGGCGAGGTGTGGCAATATTATCTTCGTTCCCCTGAATGAACGATATTAACATGTGTACGTGTTTGTATAGGGTCCAAACGTGTTAGGAGTCACCTTTGGAGTGCTTCAGATGGCACTGCATGCCATATACAGGAAGGGGAATACTATTGTGATGGAGGAGGAGAATAATGATACCAGTGTTGGGAAGCAGAGCTCTGATATACAAAGTTGCAATGGGCATGCCATTGCCTCCCACATCGATACCAACGTCTTTGACGAGGACAAAGAGAAGTGCGAGAGAAGCTTCATCATCTTTATTGAAGCTCCTGATAAAGGACCAGTGGCCACCCCATCTGAAGTTTGACAGGAGTCTTGAGTTACTCATATGCCTGATCAGGCTCCTTTTTTTTTTTTTTTCCCCAGCAGCTAGCCAGCAGCTCCTAGCTAGCTTGCTCGTTGCTTCTGCTATGTAATATGTAAATGGAAGAGTCCGTGGGCGTGTGGGTGCTTGTGGGGGTGGAGTCTTGTTTGTGAATGTTTAACTTATTTTTTCCTGATGATACAGTTATCAGACGCATTACTCTTTGCGAAGCAGATTCAGATACGCACCGTTCTTTGCTGATTGATTGATATCATCTACTTACCAGGTCAGGTGGTCTGTCCACTCATGAAACATTTATGTTCCCTTCAAATCCAGCTATTTAGGATCACAAGTTATGATCCGAGACACTTTGGGAGACCTTTTTACGTTCATTTAGTAAATTTGCCTCTTTATCGGAATATAACTGGGTCACGTAATGCATGCCCTGAGATGACTTTTTAAGTTCTTACTCTGTCATCCCAATTTATGAGAAGTTTGCTCAGGTGGGTAATACCATTAGGCCCAGATTCAACCGGACCGTCAACCCGGCTACTACACAAACACACCATACATAGATACCTGATACCCACGTGAGAGATCAGAGGAACTTCCCCCTAAAGGAAAGTAAACAGAAAGTAGTTCCTCAATCAGACTGCCAATAAAAGAATTGAGCCACAGCAAAATGTTTCTCCTGTAAAGCGGGACCAACAGTTGATTCTCATCCTCCAAACATGAAGGACTTTAACGAGAGCAATTTCACCGATGAGGAAGCTCTTTTCTCTACAACCTATGAGCATACACTCGGCATTGGAATACACTATTTGAAACAATTTTTGCAGGCTTGCAATTGTCTCTCACAGTATCAGATTCTTCCAAGGCTCTTTGGAAAAGTAAACAGCTGCATAACTGTAAACTTGCTATATTTTTCAAGCAAATTTAGAGAACAGCCTCGAGATGAAAAATCGGACTGTTCTTAGGCTAGCTAAGGGATGCCCAATCTGGATATGGGCACTCAAAGATCCATTCGGGTCCAGAATATTGTATGCAGTGTAGCCACAGTCCCTCCTCATTCCCATCATATCTGCATTTTGCAGAAACTCAGAAATTAAATCTTAGGTTTTCTATTGTCCAGCATGCAGGCAAGGGTGTGCAGGCAAGAATATGTGCAAAGACAAGTGCCCAAGATGGGAAAGAGGAGGGGAACACTCACCCTTTTGGAGCTAAATTTGGACAATTCGTGCACATAGGGTCAGTACTAAATTCAATGCAAGGCTCCTCTTCCTTTTCGTTCTGCCCAATATCAGAAACACTGGATTCTGATGACAAACCAGCAGCTTTATCAGCAACCATTCCTTCAGCTGAACGACTGGTCCTTTGTTCAGAAAGGTAAATCATGTCATTGGCAATTGGATGGCCACTAAACTGCAAATGGATGCGTATCTGCATATAAAGAGCAGGGTTGAAAGAAGAAAGTACTGCAAGTACTAGCATATATCAAATAAACCTCACAAATTAAAAGGTATAAAAAACAGGCTGACCTAGCCAAATGCAGAGAGGTATATAATAAGCAGGATCCGAAAGTATCTTACAAAATGAGCAAGACAGGGTTTATGGAGGGACAAGAGTGCAGAAAAGAAACCTCACCTAACTCACAAAGTCAACAGTAAATACAATGTGCTTCATGTATTGTGGGTACATCTATGCATGCAATGGATCTTGGCTACGCTAAGCCAAAACAACCGAGGAAGGTTCACTGCTTATGGAATAGATTAAAGAACCATCAGACTCTCAACATTATGTTTGCATCCTTTAGCATAATATTGCCTTACCTGATGAAGTTCTTCCAGTGACTGGTTCACAGAGAACAAAGCTATGAATTCCATTGGTGCTGATCCTTGTGAACTTTGTACAAGCGGCCCTTCCTTTCGAGAGGGCAGTATCACAAGTAGGGTCACCTGCCTGTATAAAGAGGTAACATTGATCAGATCAATGGCATTAAGCACATTCTTACATTCACTGCCAATGCTCTAATGTACTGGTTGAAATTAAGATAAGACCATGAAACAGTCAGGACAGATGTATTTTATACGTAGAAGAAAAAGAAAGCTTTAATAGTGGTCACACATCGTGACACACCATGCCAACTGGACCAGGAGAAGGGTGGCAGATGACAACCTACCACCAATTTTAATTTCCTTAGAGATTAAGAGCCTTTAGATGATGACTCATCCGTATAAAATCCACTTCACTTACTATTACATCGGAATGAGCTCGTAACGTGAGGCAACATATCTGCTAATAAATAAGGGAACTGTGCCTTCTTGCTTTTGGCTGGCAGTACTTAGATTTTCCAATTCACATACCAAGGTTCACAGATTTTGCATCAGCCAGCACTATGTCATCGCCTCAGAGTTCTAACTTCTGACAAATTTAGTTCGGCTTACCGTCACACATTACTTCTCAATTCCATTTTAAACAGTATGTTGTGCATCACCTAGATAATGGTCCACAGTGGCTCATAAGTATATGCATGTTCCTAAAAATTATTGACAGGCCATCATAAATGGAAATCTACAAAAAATATATAATTATTTTTATATGCCTCCCTAAGAATGTTAAGAAAGGGCATTAGCTTCCATTTATAGCACTCTGATAACATTTAAAATTGCATCCCATAATGAATTCATATCGATTAGTCACAAAAACCTTACTCAATGAAGGAAAGAGAGCAAAAAGAAAGAAAGAAGAAGAAATCAACACACAAGGGAGGCATGACATAATTTTCATTGAAAAGCATTATCACAAAGCCATCATTTCAAGACCCTTCTCCAACACCCCGATGCTCAGTTTCATTTCCATGGCCTCATGTAAAATGGCATTGATATCAATGTAAACTCAGATAAAGGTTGAATTAACAAGGCTTTGAGTGGATACTCACCTCTGCTGTGCTCCTTCCTTCTCGAGCATTGTAATTGATGTTGACATTGACCTCCAGCTAACAAGAAACCCCAGAACACATGATCAGATGATAATTAATAAGAATGCATTTCTGACACCACATCCTTAGAACTTTTTCACACTATCTAACCAGCCTCCAGGGTCTTCTGAAGAGAGGACCTAGAAGAACTAATTGATTATGTTCATAAATAAGTGGATCTTCCTTGGGTATGATAAAATGATACAAGAAAGCACAGCTGGATCTTGCAGCAATAATAACTGAAGATGTCACACAAGATGTGCAGTTTATTTTTAACAGCTAACCCTCTCCCACTAAAATGGAGTTTTGAAATTACTAAAATCTATCTTGAGAGGACAGACTTGTCCTTTCAGTGTTACCTCTTCTCAAGACAACTCAACAAACAAACAGAAAATAGTCAAATTGGAAAAAAGAAATCACATTGCTATATTGAGTACATCTACTTCAACGTCTCATAATTCCAATTCTTTAGGGTTAAACCCCCTGATGTAGCACCGCTGCAGGATTTTTCAGCTCGTAAATTATCCACTTTTAGTGCATATTCCAAAATCACTAGAGTGAAGCAAGATATACCTAATTCTCAGGAAATTCACCCACCACCTTTGCAATGTACTGTTTCTGCATCAAACCACCTTCAATCTGAAAATATTAAATGTCAGTTGAAACTTAAATTTTAGGCCAAGCATCATGTGTACCTTGCCATATCACAAATATGCCTTATTAATAGAATATAATAGGATATTTTAGATAAGTTTTACTCAAGGGAACAAAGTCAGCAGCAGAAATAGTACGTGATGGCTCTATTGGTATTAGGAGAAATAGTCACCAGACATGGATTAGAACACTGCAGACTTAAGATATATACAAAGGAAATGCACATCACAGAAAGAAACTGTGAGACCTCTTTAAGTCACTCCATAAAGTAGATGTGCATGGCATGGTGCGACAATATTACAAATGTTGAACAAGACGCCGCAACACAGCAGCATGCTCAGAGAACTACCACTACCCTTGCTGTTAATGTAAGAGAGCCCCACTTCCATTTAGGCAAAAAATTATTAACCAATATGAACTTACATTAGTAAAGATTCCGAAAGCACACTTTTCAATACGACACTCACCTGTTGCCTCAAAAGATCTGCTTTTGACGCGTTTCTGGCAAATATAAGGAGTCCAGAGACAAGGTGATCTAGTTGGTGAACAGCTTGCGTTATAATATCAAGGAGGAAGTATGAAATCCATAATTTGGATGCGACACCAGATATAAGTCAGAGGAGGGGAAAAAGAGTTAATGATAGACATCAAGAATCAAAGGGAAACAGAATATGCCCAAACTGATTTTGATAGAGCCAAGATTGCATATACATGTGAAAGAGTTACTTAGGATACGAAATACGGGTGCCAGTCCATGCTCTGCCTGAAGGATGCTGACCACAGTGTTTTTACGATACTGACCACACGGATGCACCAATAAACAAGTCAGAGTTCCTACAAACATAGATCCTGTAAGGCCAACAGAGCTAGCTAGGCCAAGCAAGGCTGCTGTAATTGCTTTAGTGTCTGAATCTCATCAGTGATTTTACAGCACTCATGCAAAATCCGCATGAAATCATTCTTTTGTTGTACACTTGAAATGAGGAAAAACATAATTGTGTTGTTCAATCAAATTGAACCCTATTAATTGGTGTAGACTTACTGGAATAGATGCCGGCTTATAAACAGTCACAACATTCAGTTCTTTCTGTAGGATGGAGACACCATGGCTTATCACAGGAGGCTCATGCCTGCAACCTTATCAAGATTAATGCAAATTCAGAGAATACCCTGAAACTTCTAGAAAAATCTGTAAATTAAGATAAGAATTCTCAACTCGTGGACGAAAAAAGAATAAAGAAGCCTTAAGAAACAAAGAAAGGTATAGAAAGGAAATCTAAGGAAAAGAAGCTGATGCAGCCAAAGGGATATATCATAGCTAGATTAGACTCTTGAAAAGCAACGTTTCATAAGGAGATCATAGCAAGTGCAAAGCTCAAACCAACCTGTGTACAAAGTGGCTTCTTTTTTCAGACGGTTTTACAATGTAAGAGACAGGAACTACCCTCCCCTCGACTTGTATCCGTCCACTTTCAACGGCACTGACCTATAGGTTATGACTAGACATGGTTAAAGGTCATGGTCTCACGCAGAACTAAACATTCGCTATGCAATGAAGAAAATGCTTCCTTAATACTCATAAGGTCTGCCTTTGAACTCGTGGGCAAACAAACCCACAATGGTTTTGCCAGCCCAGCGAAAAAGGGCTTAACGAGGGTCTTGATCGAGTAAAAGTTTGATCACAAGCAAAGCACGCAAACCACTCCACTCCAGAAGAAGAAAGACGAGATAACGGTCGACTCACATGAGAGATAACTCGAAATGGTAGGGTGCGACGTAGCGCCTCACTGCGTTCTCTTAATAGATTAATCATCTTCTCGCCCTCCCTGCTGGCAATAATCTATACAACCATGTCCCATTAAAGAAAAATACTCCGGGAGTGAGGTTATGAGATAAGTAGATCACCTTCGCGAAAGATGTAATCTTGGCGCTCCGGAGGATTCAACAGAGTTTGCCACACAATCTCCCCCTCCTCCTCCTCCTCCCTTTCAATTCCTCTTCATTCTCCTGCGACCATCGAACAGGTAGAAACGACGTCGTTGGGGAGGAAAAATGACACGTCAAAGCAAAAGGCGCTTAATTGAGTAGGAGGAAAAATGCGACGTCGTTTCCCGCGCTCTGTCCCAGTCTGTCCGTCCAACAATATTCTATTCTGTATTTGGTCTTCATTTCCTGTCGTTTGCTGGCTCGCCAACGAACCAACACCAATCTTCCGAACCAAAAGCAGTCGCGTTTCGGTCAGTAGCTTCACCGACTTGCCAAGGTATGACATGTTTCTTTGAGCTACTCCTGCCCTTCAATACGTTTAAACTCAACACTATCTTCGTTCTCTGTCCCATGCCATATCTTTGATTTCCGTTTCCACGAGTTCATCAAGTCGTGGCTTTACATCTTCCTGCTTGCTTGCTCTCACCATTGACTCGACTTTCTTTCGCTGATTCAGATGGAATGATCCAACAAGGCCCCTTGTTGAACTGAGACGAAGCAGAGAGACAGGCACACAGCAGTGATCGAGAAGAAGAAGAAGACGAAAATGCGGGAAGAGGAATTGGTGGATGTAAAGTTCAGACTGTTCGATGGATCGGACAAGGGTCCCTTCCAGTACTCATCGGTGTCCACCATCGATATGTTGAAGTAGAGGGTCGTCTCCGATTGGCCCAAAGGTTCTCTCCACCTCTCCTTCCTATGTTCGTTTCAGTATTTGATTTGTGCTGAATAACCTCATAATCCGATATCTTCATCTTGTTCACGTATGGTCTGTGAGATTGGTGACATAATTAAAAACAGCTCAGCAGGGTCATACGCGCATCCTAGACTATATGAACTTTTTCTTGTTCTAAGCCGACTTCAAAAGCTGCTTTCTTCTGGAATGTAGGAACTGTCTAGGAGCTGAGATCATGTCTAATACTGGGCCCTTTCTCAAGTTAGTGACGACCCTGCATTAAACTTATCTGAAATTGCATCATTGCGACTGTCGGTGAAATCAGGCATATGACTCATGCACTATCATGAAGAGTTGTGATCATCTGTTTGCGTACACGAGCAACCTCCAAGGCCCAAGATCTTTCCCATCTTCAAATTTTTCTCACTCTTATTAAAAAATCCTTCATAAATCCGTACAACGAGTTTGCACTGATAATACCTGTGAATTTTTCAATCACAAATATTCTTCACTGTTCATTACAAATGGCATCCTTCATGAGTGCTCCTACACATATTCCACCCAACCAAATTTTGTCGAAAGAAAACATCGTTACCTCATAGAAGTTGCTCGTTCTCTTAAATGTCCAACTTTTATTCCAAAATGGTTCCGGGAAGACTCTATGGTCATGGCAACATACTTAATCAATCGGATACGTCTTGAGTCATCAATGGAAGAGCCCCCTTTGAATTGCTTTTTGGGAAAAGTCCAAACATTTGCTGCCTTTGTGTCTTTGGCTGTTTACATTATGTGCCTACCATGGCCCCTCAGAACAAACTGTATCTTCATGCTGTTAGATGCATATTCATGGGACATCCTACTCTTCAAATGGGATATTTGGTTTGAGACCCATCCACTGAGTGTTTATCAGTCAGTAGAGATATTATATTTCATGAAGATGTTTTCCCTTTCCAGCACTAGTTATCTTTTCATCACCAAATTAAAATGGCTACTGATCACCACCCATTTTTCACTGAAGAAGTTTTTATCACCCTTTCAACCAATGATGATTCCTTATATGTCATTTACCATGGCATCCTCAACTCCTAAATATGATGCAGGCTTATTATCAGGTACATATAATACAATTCCCAGTATTCCACAAGAAGTCACATCAAAGTTCCCTACAACTTCTCAATCACCTACTTCTCTAGGTGATATCCCTCTTGAATCACATGGGATTTTTCCATCAACTGCACTAGTTCCTCCTCGACATTCCGATCGTACTACGTGACCGGTCACATGGATGATAGATTATATTTGTCCTACCTTGGAGTCATCCAATACACAATATCCCATCTCATCATATGTCAGCTTTGCTTGTCTTTCACCTAACACATGTGCTGCATTAGTAGATTATTTTATTATATTGAAACGTTCTCTCCAGTAGCAAAGGAAATCACCGTCCATTCCTTCTTTTTCATTGCTGCTTTTCGTGATTGGCCCATTCATCAAATGGATGTTTGTAATGCATTTCTTCATCAGGATCTTAAAGGTAAAAATTACACGGACCTTTCGTTGAGTTTACGCAAACAAGAAGAGAATAGAATATGTCGTTTCTGTAAATTCCTATACATACTTAAACAAGTTTCCCATCAATGGTATGCTGAATTTGCCATTGCACTTACGGCTACAAAATTACGATAGTCTAGACACAATTATGCCTTATTCACATTGAGTCAAGGTACATCTTAATTTATTTACTTATATACATTGATGATATACTAATTATAGGAAATAATGAAAATGCCCTGAAGAAATTTAAGGAGTATCCACACTCTACGTTTCATATTAAGGATTTAGAACCTCCCAAATACTTTCTTGGGATAGAGATTACACAATCAGTTAAGGGGAATTTGCCTCAATTAACGCGAATTTGTCCTAAAAATCATATTAGAAGAAGGACTATCGAGATCCAAGTCAATTGTTTTTCCAATTGAACAGAATGTTAAGGGCCATCACACCTGAATGACAACCCTTTGCTTAGAGACCCTTCTTCTTATCTAACCATGACTAAACCCAACATATGCTATGTTGTTCAGATTCTCAACTAGTTCATGCATAATTCCAAGCAATCCCACATGAATGATTCACTAAAGGTTGTAAAGTACTTAAATGGATTTCTAGGTTTGGGAATACTACTCTCTCGAGAAAGCAAAATGGAGATGACAGCGTACAGTGATACATATTATGCTACTTGCGCTATGAATAAAAAATCTTTCACTAGATTCTACTTCAAATTGGGCAACCCATTACTCTCTTGGAAAACAAAAAAAATAGTCGATACTTTCTTATCATTCGTCAAACCAAAATATCAGGCAATGGGCAAGACTAGCTTTGAGATAGTTTGGATTAGAGGATTACTTCAAGATCTTGGTGTATGGGTAAAAGAACCAACCATCCTAATCTATGATAATGGTGTTGCACTTAGACTTGAAGTAAATCTAATTTTCCATGAAAGACACAACATATAGAAGCTAATTGTCATTTCATCATAGACAAAATTCAAGATGGAATAGTGAAAATAAGAGAGATAAGAATGACGGAACAGCCCACAGACATTTTCAGTAAAGCCCTATGTGAGAGGCAACATGCGTATCTATTAAGCACGCTTGGCGTCCTTGATGTGTAAACCACCAGCTTAAGGGGGAATGTTAAAAATGCTATTGCTTAGATTGATTGATCTTGATCCAAATACTAATTCTAATTGATGATGGTTAGTTCAGTGATGGGAACTAGAATATTGTGTATCAGGAAATTGATTTTTTCCTTTGTTCTGCATATCTCTTTTTCCTTAATTAGTTTGACCCTATGTGCTATAAATTGTCACGCCTCGAGACCCCGAGCACGCGAACAACCCGTCATGGTCATGCAAATACGACATTCCCAGGTAGTGTCGCCGACCCCATTCATTTTATTATTGCGCATGCGGAACGTATTATAAAACCCCTGACAAAAACTCACGGGATAGGAAAGCAGGAAACAAACTCATTCATAAAAAAATATGCTTTCGTGGATATTCACTCCAGAGTTTACATATATACCAAAAAGGCTTAGTCTACAAAAAGATCGGTCCACCAAAAAGAAGGAACAGTCCTATGACCACTAGTCGGACTTATTCGCCGATCCCACTTCTGACTGAACAACCTCTAGAGACGATGGGTCCTCCACCCTATGATCGAGAGGGTTAGCTACACCCTCACCTAGAATGGCTTCCATCACAGCAGGTGGAATATCAAAACCTTCAAGAGGACCAACCCTGAAACCATTGGCTCCAAAGCGGAACCACGCCCTATATCTATGGGGCACCCTAACAAACAAGGCCTCCTGGACCCAGACCGTGGTCCTAACAAGCTCATAGATCCAATCACTATCAAGATCGGGAAAACTATGCTTCTGCTCCATAATCTGCACGGGAATACCATAATGCTCCGGGGGTTCCGCCATTTAATTTTGGCCCACAATGGCGTGAGACATTGTCTCAGCAAGTTCACCCCCCTAAACCCCTATTAGAAAGAAAATACACCCAAGAGTGGCCTAGCCACACTACACAGAAGACTCACCCCACCTTACTTCCTTCCTGTAGGTTAATACAGTACAAATCACTCAATCACAGGTAGTAATAAGAACTTAAACAATTGGAACACAATCACTTTCATATAATCAATAACCACACTCAGCACACGTTCCAGTTTTCATTTATTATCACACATGAACATAGCCTACTTGGAGTTCGGCTATCTACTGGCACATAGCCAGGCATCGTCTCCCCACCTTGGAGCACGGCTTCGTCATTACGTTGGCGGCGTTCCCAAAGGAGCATGGGCCCAGAATCTACTGCGACCCGCATCCGTTGTAAAGGGCATCCCATATAGGGGCAAGTCCGGCTCAACAGCCCAGGACAACTTTCTCTTAATTATCACACAACAATTTCATATTCGGCCCGGGACACTTTGCGTTTCACCCAATGCTTCCACTTAAAATAGTTATCCCGGCCTCTTTTCTTCATATTAAAAATATTCTAGAAATTATTCACGCGTGTGGGGGCACGTTAATTTCGAACCGGAAAACTAATATCTCACTTTTTGAAACCCCACTATTTAATATAATACTTAAAATCCAATTTTGGTATCAAAACCCGACACTTGGGATTTTCTGAATAAAATCCATATTTTTCACAATCAACACTCAATTTGCAATTTCCATTCATCAAATTCAAAATCTGAATACATAGCAGCGATCAGCACGAATTTCTGAGAAATTAAGGTCCCGAAATAATTTTCAAAATTTAATAAATAATTAATTTTATGCCGAAATTAATTAAATAATAATATTTTAATAATTTGAACTAATAAATTTATTATTAAATAACTAAATAATTTCGAAATACATATTTAATTCAAAATTATTAATTAAAGTCCAATCATCATTTTAATAACATAAATATCCATTTAACTTTAATTAAACATACACTAAACTAATCACACCCCTTAATCTATTCAACACTTAACTAAACTAATCTAACCACATAATCTCACTTAACTTAAACTAAACCTCCCTAAGTATCATTAACCCTCTAATCAAGGTTTAGGAGGTTAAACTCACTGGAATCACTTTTCGATGAGTCTCCGGTGAAGACAACGGTGAGGCGGTCGGAAAACCTCCTCGGGCGGCACCAAAAGAAGACCGGAAGGCACCCAAAACGGGTCTTGAAGATCCGAATCTAGCTGGAACTCCGGTGGCTAACCTTGGCCGAATGGAGGTGCGCCGGCGGTCGGTTGGACGGAGGAATGGCAGAGATGGGGAGCAGCAGCTCGGGCGGTGCAGACGACAGCTCCGATGAGTCTTCCAGTGACCCAGGGCGACAACGAGCTGCTGGAAGACGGACGACGACTGTTGGCGTGCGGACGAAGGAAAGCGGAGCGGCAAGCTGGCCGGCGAGCGGGCGTGCGGGCTGCGTGCGCAGATGGGCGGCGACGGCGACGGCTCCGACGACGTGCGGCGGCGACGAGCGAGCGGCAAAGGGGGCATCGGGCTTGCTAGTCGCATGCTTCTCTCTCTCTCTCCTCAAGTCCAAGAAGCAAAACCAAGGAAGAAGATAGAGTTGATGTTTGACGTGAAATCCCCACTTTTGGTGAGCCAATGGGCTTCTTCCACTTGTCCAAACCCCCTTCACTTTGGCCCCACCATGACCTCAGGTGATGTCACATTCCACTAATTCAAATCTTCCACAACAATCCTCCAATGGGTCCAATTGCTTCATTCGCCGTTGCATACAATTTCAAAATCTTGTACATCAATTTCATTCAATTCTCTTCTAATTGAACCAAATTGAAGTCCACAAATTAATCCAATGTCACCACACTTTAATTCACATATTCACTTGACCATAGAACCATCTTGAATCCCAAAAGTACTACCAAAAGCGGGCCTATCAATTTTCCCGAACCAAATTAACCATACTTTGATTATTTTGCCAAAAAACTCGGTTTGCAAGAAAAATCTTCTGAAGATGAGTCAATGTTCCTAAAATGATTTGTGACACACCAAGACTTCCAATTTCTGAATTCGCTTTCAAATTCACGATTAATTTCACTATGGCACGATACTAGCGCGTCCTAATCTACAGGGTAGCTTTTAGAAATTTTCGTTCATTTGACCTGTGGTTGATCATTTTCAAGCCACAATGTACATCTTTGACACATTGGCGACTCTCGGTTGTCGTGGTAATCTCAAGGTTTCAAATAGGGACACAAGGTATCCAAACGACTGAAAAGCCGGTCGAGTGCCGATCGACAAGAATTGTGTGATCTGGTGAAATCACCCACACTTGATCACATGCCTCTATCAATTCGACCTATCTCCAGTCTCTAATCGATTTTTAAATGTGCCGTAATGACCCTTGCAAATTAGCACGGTCGAAAGGTCGCTTCCTGGTCAAATTCTTGAGTCTGATGCATTAGAATCTCTTACCGGCTTCACTTGATAGACTAGTTTTCACATAAGTGGCCAACTCAAGGAAAAGAACTATATGCGCGAAGATGAAATGTTCGTCTCATTTTATTAAAAACAGAAATGGAAAAATCAGGATGTCACAACTCTTCCCCTCTTATAAAAATTTCGTCCTCGAAATTTAAACCATTACAAAACTTAAGCAAAAGAATGGGGGTACAGTCTCATCGGTTCTTCAGTTTCCCAGTTTCTCCTTCAGGGCCGTGGTGTTGCTAGACCACTTTGACCAATGGGATGGTCTTGGTACGCAGAACCTGCTCCTTGCGATCCACGATCTGAACCGGGCTTTCAACATATGACATCTTGTCGTCCACGTCTAATTATTCAAAATTTAGAATGTGTGTCGGATCAGGTTCATATTTCCTTAACATTGACACGTGAAAGACGTCATGTACCTGTGCCAACTTCAGTGGTAGTGCTTTCTGCCAAAGCGTGAAATACCCCTCATCGGTGACACTTTCAGAAGGACGTGCTCACCAACTTGGAATTCCAATGGCCTTCGATGCTTATCGGCATAACTCTTCTGGCGGCTCTAAGCGGTCTTCAATCTGCCTCTAAAAACTGCAATTGCCTCCACTAACTACCTAACCAACTCTGGGCCTGTGATTTTTCTTTCCCCGACTTCATCCCAACACACTGGCGTTCTGCACGCTTTGCCATACAACGCTTCAAAAGGAGCCATCTGAATACTCTGCTGGTAGCTATTGTTGTAGGCAAACTCGACCAGATGATGTTGTTTCTCCCAACTTCCCTTGAAATCCGAAACGCAAGCTCGCAGCATGTCTTCGAGGGTCTGATCGTCCTCTCAGACTGGCCATCCGTCTAAGGATGATGTACCGTACTGTACTGTAGCTTGGTACCTAAGGCACTCTGCAAGCTCTTCCAAAAGGCGGTGGTGAACCTCGGGTTCCTGTCTGAAGTAAGCGTAACCGGCACTCCATGCATACGAACTATCTAGCGCACATACAGATCTGCATGTCCATCCAAACTCAGGTCCTTTCGCACTGCAATGAAGTGAGCCGACTTTGTCAGTTTGTCGACCACTACCCAAATCGAATCATTTCCTCTCTGACTCCTCTATAAACCCGTCACAAAATCCATCGTGATGTGCTCCCATTTCCACTCAGGAATCGTGAGAGGTTGTAGAAGTCCTCCCGGCTTACAATGCTAAGCCTTGACCTATTGACACGTCAAACACCTGGCGACATGCTTGGCGATGTCCGCCTTCATACCTGACCACCAATAGTGTTGACGCAAATTCTGATACATCTTGGTACTACCAGGATAAATGCTATAATTGATACGATGCGCTTCTGATAAGATCTCCTCTCTAAGCTCCACATCGTCAGGTATAACCAATCTTCCTCGGAAACTCAATGTTCCATCTTCAGAAATCTGAAAGTCAACTTTCCTTTTCTCTATATCCTCTTGTAGGATTTTCTGAACATCTGGATCTGTTGGCTGAAGTGTTCTGATTCTGACCTGCACATCCGGCTCAATTCTAAGGGTGGTCATAAGATTCGAAAGGTGGCTTACCTCAAATTTGAAACCCAAATCTCGTGCTCTCTCAAGTAGACTCCATTCTTTGAGTACCAACTGAGCAACTGAAGGCTTCCTACTTAGCGCATCGGCGACCTTGTTTGCCTTTCTAAGGTGATACAAAATCTCACAGTCATAGTCTTTCAGGAGTTCCATCCATCGGCGCTGTCTCATATTCAACTCTTTCTAAGAGAACAGGTACTTGAGACTCTGATGGTCGGTGAAGATCTGGAATCTTTCTCCGCACAGATAATGCCTCCAAATCTTCAGGGCAAAAATGATCGCTGCAAGTTCTAAGTCATGCGTCGAATAATTCAATTCGTGAGTTCTCAACTAACGGGACGCATATGCAACAACCCCACCATGCTGCATTAATAAGCAACCTAGTCCTCTGAACGACTCATCACTATAGATATCATATCCTCCTGGACTAGCTAGAATAGTAAGCACAGGTGCAGTAGTTAGCTTTTGCTTAAGCTCTTGGAAACTACTCTCGCACTTATCTGACCACACAAACTTTTCTTCCTTCTTCAGAAGTCTTCTCAACGGCGATGCTAACACTGAAAACCCTTCGACAAACCGTCTGTAATACCCTGCCAAATCCAGAAAATTTATGATCTCTATCACTGTAGTCGGTCTCGACCAGTTAGTTACTGCTTCAATCTTGGCTAGGTCCATTGAGATTCCTTGTCCGGAGATGACGTGACCTAAGAAAGCCACACGAGTTAGCCAAAACTCGCACTCACTGAACTTGGCGTACAACTCGTGATTCCTCAAAGTCTGAAGCACTATCCTTAGGTGCCTCTCATGATCCTTAGTACTCCTCGAGCATACTAGGATGTCGTCGATGACAACAATTACAAACTGATCCAAGTACTCCTTGAACACACGGTTCATCATATCCATGAAAGCAGCTGGGGCGTTCGTCAACCCAAAAGGCATTACAGTAAACTCATAGTGACCGTATCGAGTGCGAAACGCCGACTTCGGTATATCTTCCTTCCTGATTCTTAACTGATGATACCCTATCCTCAAGTCGATCTTAGAAAATATCTATGCTCCTTGAAGCTGGTCAAACAATTCATCGATCCTCGACAATGGATACTTGTTCTTGATCGTCACCTGATTGAGTTGTCGATAATCGATGCACAAGCGCAATGAACCATCCTTCTTCTTCACGAACAGAACTGGTGCTCCTCACGGTGATGCGCTAGGACGGATGAATCCTTTATCCAACAACTCCTGCATCTGCACCTTCAATTCCTTATGCTCTGACAAGGCCATTCGGTAAGGAGCCTTAGAGATTGGCTCGGTCCCGGGGGCTAACTCAATCATGAACTCTATCTCTCTTTCTGGTGGCAAACCTGGTAATTCTTTCGAGAACACATCTGGGAACTCTTGCACCACTACGATGTCTTCTATCTTCAATTCCTCACGACAGTCGCTAGGTAACCTTGGCAACCCTCATCTAGCAAACGAGTTATCTCGAGCGACGAGATTAAGGAAATCGAGGGTCCTCCTCGACTCCCAATAAATTCGAAGCTCTCACCTTCTAACGGGTTAAACTGAATCGCCTTACGATAACAGTCCATCTTAGCTCGTTGCTTGGTGAGCTAGTCCATGCCAATTATCACATCAAAATCATACATGGCTAGGACTATCAAGTCTATCCTCCCCTCTCGCTCACCAATCACTAACTTGCAACCAAGACAACCCACTGAAGCTAACACTTTATCTTTCAACGGTGTAGATATACTAATCACTAACTCCAACAACTCAGGAATTAATTCTATCAACTTAACATATCTCTCAGCTATAATTGAATGTGTAGCTCCAGGATTAAATAAAGCATAAGCAATGTGATCACATTAAGCGCATCCTCTGCCTATCCTCTGGTGATAGCATACGTCCTTCCCTAAGCTGGAAGTCGGATAAATCCACCCTGCGGCATGTTCGGCTGCGCGATTCCTCTGTTCTGACCCAACGGTGGTGGCGACGGCAACCAATGATGTCCCATCGGTCTCCTGGGACAATTCCTAGCTATGTGACCCTACTGGCCACACTCACAACAGGCACCCGTCCTAGAGGGACACGGGGCTGAACCATGTTGTCTTCCATATAAACGACACACTCCATTAAAGCTCGACGACGACTTTCCTATCCCACCCTTCCTATTGGGTGGAACAGGATATCTTCCTCCAGACATCGACCTCTTCCCAAAACGATTACCTTCCCTGTTCGAACTAAACCACGACCCAGATGCAGCGGCTCTCTCATTCTGGTCTTTCTCGATCAACTGGGCCCGTTTATAAAGGTCTTTGTACTCCTTCAGATCTAATGGCACCAACAAACTCTTCACATCCGGTCAGAGCCCGTCTCTAAACCTTCGAGCTCGGTTTGACGGTCTCTGGACTAGATTAGAGGCATACTGCGACAGTTCAGCAAACTTCGCTTTGTACTAATCAACCGACATCGTACCTTGGCGAGGGCGCTGAAACTCCGCCATCTTCATCTCTCTAGCGCAATCAGAAAAGTACTTCTCGTTGAAGACCTCGAGAAAGTCATTCCACTCTGGAACTACGCCTTCAGGGAACGCTATCCCTTTAGTAGTCTTCCACCAAGTACCTGCGATCCCTTTCAACTAATAAGCTAGCAGGACAACCTTCTCTACCTTGATGCACATCAGCAAATCAAATGCGTTCTCTAGCTCCTGAATCCACAGTGCTGCATCTTCGAGATCTCTTGCTCCCGTGAACTTCGGCGGATTCAACCTCAAGAATTGCTCTACCAACTTATGCATGGGCCTCCCAGCGGCCACGTTCCCAGGTGGAACTTCAGCATGTGCTACCTCAGGTTCGACGACTGGTGCGGCTGCAGAAGCTGCGGCAACTGTAGCAGCAGCAACATTGGCGACGTTAGGGACATTGGTGGCGGCAGCTGTAGCGATGGCTGAAGTGGTGGCCTGTTGATCCATTCTGTCACCCATCAGCTCAAGCATCCTCATGATCCTAGCAAACCTTGGATCCTCAGGGGCTACTACCCCAACATCAACTGGAGGTGATACTGCACCACTCGCGCTGGCCTCAGCCTGCGCTCTCCCCAGGGTACCTCGAGCACCTACTCTCGCCGGCGGCCCACCCCGAAACACAGGACCTCCTACCCTCTTCCTAGCAGCCCTCGGCTCTCAGTCACTCATGTTACAGGCTCAATGTAGATACCTGTTTTCAAATTCCAATACCATATTAGAATTTGAGTGACCATACCAACAAGTTAACAAACAGCTATTAACCACATGCATCATCATATTAAAAGCCTTTCCTACCAACTATCCCATGACTCCCTCGCTCCTTATCACTCCATATATAGACCATGCTCTGATACCACTTATACGGGGTTGTCACGCCCTGAGACCCCGAGCACGCAAACAACCCGCCATGGTCATGCAAATGCGACATTCCCAGGTAGTGCCGCCGACCCCATTCATTTTATTATTGCGCATGCGGAACGTATTATAAAACCCCTGACAAAAACTCACGGGATAGGAAAGCAGGAAACCAACTCATTCATAAACAAATATGCTTTCGTAGATATTCACTCAAGAGTTTACATATATATCAAAAAGGGTAAGTCTATAAAAAGATCGGTCCACCAAAAAGAAGAAACAGTCCTATGACCACTAGTCGGACTTGTTTGTCGATCCCACTTCTGACTGAACAGCCTCCGGAGACGATGGGTCCTCCACCCTACCATCGGGAGGGTCAGCTACTCCCTCACCTAGAATGGCTTCCATCACAGCAGGTGGAACATCAAAACCTTCAAGAGGACCAACCTTGAAACCATTGGCTCCAAAGCGGAACCACACCCTATATCTATGAGGCACTCTGACAAACAAGGCCCCCCTGGACCCAAACTATGGTCCTGACAAGCTCATAGATCCAATGACTATCAGGATCGGGAAAACTATGCTTCTGCTCCATAATCTGCATGGGAATACCATAACATTCCAGGGGTTCCACCATCTACGGTCCTGTAATTTTATCCCACAACGAGGTGAGACATTGTCTCAGCAAGTTCACCCCCCCAAACCCCTATTAGAAAGAAAATACACCCAAGGGTGGCCTAGCAACACTACATATAATATTTACCTCGCCTTACTTCCTTCCTGCAAGTTAGTACAATTCAAATCACTCAATCACAGATAGTAATAATAACTTAAACAATTGGAACGCAAACACTTTCATATGATCAATAACCACACTCAACACACGTTCCAATTTTAATTTATTATCACACATGAACATAACCTACTCGCAGTTCGGCTATCTACTAGCACATAGCCAGGCATCGTCTCCCCACCTTGAGGCACGGCTTTGTCATTACGTCGATGGCATTCCCGAAGGAGCATGGGCCCAGAATCTACTACGACCCGCATCCATTATAAGGGGCATCCCATATAGGGGCAAGTCCGACTCAACAACCCAGGACAACTTTCTCTTAATTATCACACAACAATTTCATATTTGGCCCGGGACACTTTGCATTGCACTCAATGCTTCCACTTAAAATAGTGATCCTGACCTCTTTTCTTCATATTAAAAATATTCCAGAAATTATTCACGCGTGTGGGGGCACGTTAATTTCAAACCGGAAAACTAATATCTCACTTTTTCAAACCCCACTATTTAATATAATCCTTAAAATCCAATTTTGGTATTAAAACCCGACACTTGGGATTTTCTGAATAAAATCCATATTTTTCACAATCAACACTCAATTTGCAATATCCATTCATCAAATTCAAAATCTGAATACATAGCAGCGATCAGCGCGAAATTCTGAGAAATTGAGGTCCCGAAATAATTTTTGAAATTTAATAAATGATTAATTTTATTCCGAAATTAATTAAATAATTATTTATTAATAATTTTAAATAATAAATGTATTATTAAATAACTAAATAATTTCGAAATACATATTTAATTCAAAATTATTAATTAAAGTCCAATCATCATTATAATAACATAAACATCCATTTAACTTTAATTAAACATACACTAAACTAATCACACCCCTTAATCTAATCAACACTTAACTAAACTAATCTAACCACATAATCTCACTTAAATTAAACTAAACCTCTCTAAGCATCATTAACCCTCTAATCAAGGTTTAGGAGGCTAAACTCATCGGAATCGCTTTCAGATGGGTCTTCGGCAAAGACAACGGCGAGGCGGTCGGAGAACCTCCTCGAGGCGACACCAAAAGAAGATCGGAAGGCACCCAAAACGGGCCTTGAAGATCGGGATCTAGCGGAACTCGGATGGCTGACCTTGGCCAAACGGAGGTGCGCCGGCGGTCGGTTGGACGGAGGAACGGCAGAGATGGGCGGTGGCAGCTCGGGCGGTAAAGACGGCAGCTCCGGCGGGTCTCCCGGCGACCCAGGGCGACGGCGAGCTGTTGGACGACGGACGACGACTGCTGGCGTGCAGACGAAGGCGGACCGAAGCGGCGAGCTGGTCGGCGAGCGGGCGCGCGGGCTGCGCACTCGGACGGCGTCGACAGCAATGGCTCTGGCGACGTGCGGCGGCGACGAGCGAGAGGCGAAGGGGGCGTCGGGCTTGTTGGTCGCACGCCTCTCTCTCTCTCTCCTCAAGTCCAAGAAGCAAAACCAAGGAAGAAGATGGAGTTGATGTTTGAAGTGAAATCCCCACTTTTGGTGAGCCAATGGGCTTCTTCCACTTGTCCAAACCCCCTTCACTTTGGCCCCATCATGACCTCAGGTGACGTCACATTCCACTAACTCAAATCTTCCACAACAATCCTCCAATGGGTCCAATTGCTTCATTCACCGTTGCATACAATTTCAAAATCTTGTACATCAATTTCATTCAATTCTCTTCTAATTGAACCAAATTGAAGTCCATAAATTAAACCAACGTCACCACACTTTAATTCACATCTTCACTTGACCATAGAACCATCTTGAATCCCAAAAGTACTACCAAAAGCAGGCCTACCAATTTTCTCGAACCAAATTAACCATACTTTGATTATTTTGCCAAAAAACTCGGTTTGCAAGAAAAATCTCCTGAAGATGAGTCAATGTTCCTAAAATGATTTGTGACACACCAGGACTTCCAATTTCTGAATTCGCTTTCAAATTCACGGTTAATTTCACTCTGGCACGATACTAGCGCGTCCTAATCTATAGGGTAGCTTTTAGAAATTTTCGTGCATGTGACCTGTGGTTGATCATTTTCAAGCCACAATGTACATCTTTGACACATTGGCGACTCTCGGTTGTCGTGGTAATCTCAAGGTTTCAAATACGGACACAGGGTACCCAAACGACAGAAAAGCCGGTCCAATGCCGATCGACAAGAATTGTGCGATCTGGTGACACTTGATCATATGCCTATGTCGAGTCGACCTATCTCTGGTCTCTAATCATTTTTATATATGCCATAATGACCCTTGCAAATTAACTTGGTCGAAAGGTCGTTTCCTGGTCAAACTCTCGAGTCTGATGCATTAGAATCTCTTACCAGCTTCACTTGATAGACTAGTTTTCACATGAGTGGCCAACTCAAGGAAAAGAACTATATGCGTAAAGATGAAATACCCATCTCATTTTATCAAAAATCAGGATGTCACATAAATAGTGCTATAATTGTACAATATAAATATGAAAAAGCAATAGAATTTTTTCCAATTCTCTAACAATTTCGTTGAACGAAATAATTAGGCATCATTGTTAATTATCTATCTTGTACTTATAAGTCCATCAATACATCTAGAGATTATAAAAGATGTTATTAAAATTTGGTGTTGTAAGGTCATAAGTTAAATGGCTATGGAACTATCAATTTTAGTTCCTACGCCATTGGATCTCAATTTGACATGTCTTTCATATAGGAAAGGACTTACAGGGGTTATTTTTTTTCTTATATTTAGATAGATAGTTTGACAATACAAATATAAGTTTGACCGAGAAATTTTCTATAATTGAAAAGGGTCCTATCTAAGAGCATATGCATCCATGCTCATCATCTCATGACATGTGGTATGTCTAAAAAAATAGAATTAGCAATACCCATTGTTTCCCAGCACGATATATATAAAAAGAGAGACTTAGCTACCGCTGGTCTATGTTATTCATGAAGAATTGTTAGGTGTGCCCGTATCATCTATTAAAATGAACGTGGACTGTCACCTTGGTGAAATCGATATGGTCATAAGAAACCAACTTTTTTAAAATGTCTAAAATCCTTTTAGTAAATATAGGGCACTCACCTAATAATTTCTCCTATGTGAAGAAAATAAAATTGTCCAAAAAATCCTAAACTTATTACACTTTTGCCAATTGAGTCATAAACCTTTCAACTTTACCAATTGAGTCATAAACCTTTCAACATTTTGCCAATTGAGTCCATCCTGCCAAGTTTAGCCAGAATTTGTTGATGTGAACGCCGACCATCCTACGTGGCACTGTCGGCGCTGACATGAACAAAATTTATTATTTTTTTGATTTTTTGATTATTTTATTATTTTAGATTTTTTTCTTTTTTTTTCCCTTTTCTTCCTCCGACTGGTCGCCCAATCTCCGGCAACAAGCCAGAGGCCATGACCGACAAGGGTTGGCCTCCCCAGTGTCACGCCCTGATCCTCGAGCGCGTGCCCATCTCTTAGTGGTCGATAAAATTTTGCGACTTCCTAGGACAAGTCGCCAACCCTTTCATTTCATTGCACATGCGGAAGCGGATAAAAAATCTCCTGACAGTAACCATCTCGGGATAGAAAAATAGGACATCATATTCAAAAACAAAACATGTTGATATAAACCAATTGAGTCATATACAAAAGTCTACCAACATAAGACTTCAAAAGTTCGACTCTCAAAAGGAACTATTCTATCTGACCTACACTTTAGATCACCTTAGCTTGGCTTCAGGTCTTCCACCTTACGGTCCTGAAAATGAAGCTCACGACGGGGTGAGATATAAATCTCAGCGAGTCCACTCGTTAAACCCCGATTAGGAGGGTAGTACGCCTAAGACGTCTTAATCACATAATCATACTATCACAGAGGCTTACCTTGGCCTCAGTTCCTTCCTGCAAGTTAGCACAATTTATATATTCACTAGATCATTTTATTCAATCAAATCATCAAGCCGATCAAAAACGGTTAATCGAACTAGTCGATTTCATGTCATCCAGACTACTTATAAGTCAAGCCAATTAGTAATGGCTACCAACTCCAATCACATCAAATACTCGTCTCAATTATAACCGTGGCCACTCATGGGCACAGCCTAGCTAAGGTGGTAAATCACAGCCCCAATGGGCGCTACCTCCATTAGGTGGCTTTCTCAACTTAACCCACATGTTCACATGATTATTTATCTACGGCCGAAGACATTGTGTTTCACACTCAATTTGGAATTTCTCAAATCACATCTCCACCAATCACCCTTCCTCAGTCGATCATGCATTTCAAGTAATTACGGTCACACAAGCACGACCTAACCGTTACACAACGGATCCAACTGACATACGGCAGAATTATCCGTCACGTAACGGATCTATCCGTCACATAGTGGATCTATCCATCACATAGCGGGTCTATCCGTCACATAGCGGATCAATCTGACATACATCGGATCTATTCGTCACATAGCGGATTTATTTATCACATAGCTAAGTGTCATCTCGCCCCATTAAGCACAACAACATCTACCTCAAGACGGCTTTCCATCTGAAAGCATTGTTCACCCGACACATAGCGGATGACGAATTCTCTTAACCAGCACACGATTATCAAGCCTAAGCTCTAGGCATGTCACAAACCAACCATACATTAATTATGCACAAAACGGCAAATATTGCACCAATAACACCACAATCATGGCATAACCATTCACGCCTCATCACGCATAATCCTCCAGGCATAACACAGAGTAACCACATCACCAAATGTACAATTTCCAGCAATCAAAGCCTCAAGAACCATCACAAACTCAAAACCGGCCCTAACCGGCAAAATAGGCCCACTCGCACATCTACAAGTTTAAATCCAGAAACCAAATCAAACGAGTTCAGAAAATTCCCAAATTTTAATATGTTGTAAAAGACACATAAAATAACATTTTTAAAGAATACACCTTAACACATATCCTTCTAGATTCGGCCCAGAAATCGTTCAATCTGGCACCAAAACTGGGTCTGTTTCTAGAAAGTCTGTTTTCCGAAATCAGTTTGGTTTGAGATCCAAAACATGTCCATTTGATCTGAAATTTGACTATGTTAAAATAAACTATATGAAAAACAACTTTTGTGAAGAAACCATTTTGAAATTCGAAACCTAAGAGTTGATAAAAATCCATAGAATCCTAAAAGGTCACCAATTCCAGCGAAAACTGAGGTTCTGTTTGAAAATGACGGAGCTGATATCTCATTCTTTTAGATCCATAAAAATCTTAATAAAAATATATGTTATAGCTGAGGATGTCTCAAACATTTCTCAAGAAGACATAAACTTCAAATTCGCAACCCATTTCGATCCACAAAAATGGCAAACGGCGAGGGTCCAGAACTCCGAACTGCAGAAATTTCACCAGATTCGTCTAATCCATCATCAATTGTACAAATCTCACTAATTAAGTTACACTAATCCATTTTAAGGCTAATATAACTATCCTATATTATCACTAATCCATACTTAAGCTAATCTAGAAAAACTCTTAAGCATAATTAACCTACTAAGTAAAGTTTAGTGAGCAAACTCACCGGTTTTGCGTTTCGGTGAGTCCACAGCGACGGCGACGGCGAGGTGGGCAATAATCAAGCTTGTGACGACACCAAGCGAGGCCGGGAAGGGCTTGAAAATGGGCCACAAAAACCTCATGGCTTGCTGGAACTTCAGCTTCTGATCTTGGACTGCAGAGGTCGAATCGGTGGCTAAAACGGCAAAGGAAGGGGCTAAACAGAGCTCCGGCGAGCGGGTGGTTAGCAACCGGTGGCTCCTGAAAGTCAAAGGGGACTTGCTGGTGATTGGTATGGGTGGAAGTATGGTTGAAATGGGGAGAAAACGGCTGAAAGTCGCGAAACAGATGAAACAGTGCAGGTAGGTTGCTTCCAGACGGTCCGGCGACCGGTTTCTTCTCGCCTGCGTACAGGACAGCCGGCGGCTCCGTTCAGCGCGAGGTCTAGCTCCTTTAAACGGTTTGGATGTGCTGAGCACAATGGTGGGTTGTACGAAGGCTAATTCGTCCCGGAAGACCACTTTAAACTCAGATCTTTGGCGAAAGGTCAGCTGGAGCAGAAACTGGAACAAGGAGAAAACAGAGGAGGAAAGAGGTCCAGTGGCTTGGGCGAGTGTGCGACCGGTAAGGGGGGCTGTTGCTCTGTGTTCTCTGGTTTCTCCTGCTTTCTCAAAGCCTCTACAATGGGGAAATCAAGTTTGAGGGAGGAAGATAGGAGACAAGGGGGACCACTTGGCTTCTATCCTCATCTTTTTGTTCCCTTGACCATTGCCCACCACTAGCTGGCTTCCTTAGCCAACAATCAGCCACCAATGCCCTTCTAGAAGTCTTAGAAATGGCCCATAAGTCATAGGCAAGGGGGGCATACGAATTTGTACAAGTTTTCCTCCAATTGGACTTTGATTCCTCTTTGAATCCACCCAATTTGGCTCTTAAAAATTCCAATGTCGGGTCAATAATCAAATTGGTATTTTTCCTCGCCAATTGAACTCACTTGCCTCTCAATTGCGCAATCCAAAACGGTTCCTGATATTTTCTGGACAAAAACGGCCCTACCTCGACTTTTTCCCAAAAAGTCTCGGTTTGCAGAAAAATCTTCGAAGACTGAGTCAACGTTCCTAAAATGACTTGTGACATGACAGAACTTTAAATTTCTAAAATCGGATTCAAATTCGCGGTTAATTTCAATCTGGCATGATTTTAGCGTGACCTGGGCTATCGGGTAGCTTTTAGAAATTTTTAGTGCAAATGACCTATGGTCGATTTTCTTTGAACCACAATGAATCCCTTCGACACACTGGCGACTCTCGGTTGTCGTGAAAATCTCGAGGATTTAAATACGGACACAGGGTACCAAAACAATAGAAAAATCAATCTAGTGTCGGTAGACGAGAATTTTGCAATTTAGTGGGATAACCCACATTTAACCACATATCTCAGTCAAACCAATCTATCTCTGATTCCTAATCGACTTATATCTATGCCGTAATGATCTCTGTAGATGAGCACGGTCAAGCAGCCGATTCCTGGTCGAATCCTCAAGTATATTGCATTAAAATCTCTTAATGACTTCCCCAAATAGTCTAATTATCTCACAAGTGGTCATCTCAGAGAAAAGCACAATAAGAGCGTCGATGAAAGGCCCAAATTATCTAATCGACATTAGAACCTGAAAAATCTGGATGTCACACCTGGCCTTGGGTGAGGTCGCCCTCGCCGAGATCTGGCGAAAGGTGACCACGCTGTCCTTGGGTGAGGCTCGCCCTCACACGAGGCCTGCAAGGTCGGCCTCACGAGCCTCTGGTGAGGGCAAGGCTCGAATGAGGCCGCCAAGGTTGCGCCTTGCCGGATCCCGGCGAGGGCGACCTTACCCAAGGCCGGGAGGCCGACCCTCGCCGATCGTGGCCTCTGGCCGGTCACCCAGCCTCTAGGGACCGGCCGAGAGGAAAAAAAAAAAAAAAAGAAGGAAAGAAATTAAAAAAAAAGAGAAAAAAGAAATTAAAAACATAAAAAATAATTTTAAAATTAAAAAAAATTAAGAAATTTTATCTACGTCAGCACCGACATCCACTTTAGCAAATTCCGGCCAAAATTGGCCAAAATTGGCAAAAAGTGCAAAAGTTTAAGATTCAATTGACAAAGTGGAAAAGTTTATGACTGAATTTGCAAAAGTGCAAAAGTTTAAGATTCAATTGACAAAGTGGAAAAGTTTATGACTGAATTTGCAAAAGTGCAATAGATTTAAGACTTTTTGAACAATTTTTCCATGCGAAGAATTAGTTTCGCATGTTACTATTTCAAAAATATTTTTTATGTTACTATTTCAAAAAATGAAGCATCTCAACAAGAGAGACCTTAAGAAGTTTTCTTGACGTATATATATGTTGTAGAAATTCTTAAACGATTCAAAGAATGCTCTAGATGATTGAAAATTAAAACATGATCATATGATGCGCAACATCATTTTCAAATTCATGAGCTCGTAATGTCGAAAAACATGGCATGTGTCGAAAATTGTTGAAATAAGAATGATGATTAAGACAGGGCATAAATCTAACTTAACCACAAGGCAAAATTTTTCCATAATGTAATCCAGGAGAGGTGAGACATAAATGTTTTATTGCAAATATCATAAACATTGGAATAATATATAATAATGAACACATACTGCGAGGTTAAGGAGCGCTTTTCAACAATACCTCCTTATGATCACTTAGCAAGTGTCCTTGGAGCACTTTTCAACAAAAAACAAAATTCCGCTTCCAAAGTAGCATCACAATAATTCATATATTGAGTAATTTACCAAACTTGAGAGACAATTTCCCCGCATTTTATATAGGCAAACAACATATTCACTACTAGAAATGAAATATTATGTATTGGAAAAACTAACCTGAAGTAGCACAAGAATTATTAAATACATTTGGCAATTTATCAAATCGACTGGAATTGGGCAACCTCAAATTTCAAAAGCAAGCACCATATTTACCAGAGAAAGTTGATAGCTACTAATCCATTGAGAAATTACTAAGATAGAGTAGTGCGTTAATTGCAAATATATTTGCTTACTAAATGTACTAGACAGCTATATGTACCTCATATGCAACGAAGCAATCAATTGAAAAGGTTACTAGCTTAAAGTAGTATGATGGAGGTAGAGAGAGTGGTGCATATCAAATAGTTCAATGGGCAAATCCATAAGAAATGGAAAAACTTGTCTTAAAAATCATAAATCTTTCGATGTTATCAATTGAATCATAAACCTTTCTTCACAATTTATTAATTGAATATATTTGTTTAGTTTTGGTAGGAAATCGCTAAAGTGGAAATTTTTAATTATATTTTTTCATATTTTTTGAATTTTCCTTTTTTCTTTTCTTCTCACATTTTTTTTTTCCTTTGTTCTTCTTTTCTTTCTCTTCTTTATTTTTCTTCGCCAACCATTGCCAAGCCTCGTCAATGATCAGCGAAGGTTGCCAACCTCAAGCGAGGGCCGCAAGGCTGACGACCTCCGCCTTTGCTAGGCTATTGCCTACCAAGGCGAGGGCGAGGGTGAGGGCTCCCCGGCCTAGGCTCCAACTTCCTTTGCCCAAGATTAGGCTGACCCTCACTTAAGGCTAGCGACCTCTGCTGACCATCAACGAGGCCCCGTGGAGGGGAAAAGGGAAACAAAAAGAAAAAATGATAGAAGGAAAAATATTAAAATATTATTAAAAATTATTCATGTCAATGTCAGTCATGTCATGTTGGAAAGCCGATGTCTGCATTAGCATTTTCTGACCAAAATTGATCAAATGAACTCAATTGATAAAACGTAAGAAGATTTAGGACTCAATTCGTAAAATTAAAATGTTTATGACTAAATTGGCAAAACTATAATATGTTTAAGAATTTTTGGACAGTCTTTCCATAAGAATTGTGTATAGGATATGGTAACAAAATAATTTTTTTCCCCGCTTAAGGTGAACAGAATAACTGTTTCGTGTTAAATCTATCACACCATGACAACTACAATACATTTTTTTTTTTTAAATAAACGCTTGTCTGTTTTTCAAACGACGTGGCTTGATGCAACTTTCACGTAACAATTTTAGCTGTGAAAAAGAGGCTGCAACTTTTAAAGATGTTCGACAAGCACCTCAAATGCACCGTCTTCCAAACTATAGTAAATTGTAGCAGATTTCAGAAAGCTGCTTCACCCAACTTTTAGGTACTACAATTCCAAGATGTAAATTTCCAAATATATGAATCACTAACACTTCACAGTACAACTATATAGAACAATAGAGATATAATTCAGTCATAACTATAGCAAATGGGATCTAAATAGTACCCACCATGCTGAACCATTACATAAGATAGCCGGATTTTGATAATATTGGTCCGTTTGGTCAGGCAACAGACCACCATGAAGAACGACAGTTTTAATGGATTATCCTTACTAATTTACCATACAATCTATTTCAAACCTAAAAACTGAAATTTTGACGGGGAAGATTAAAGTGTGACCAAAGTTTACAGGTAAACGACATAAAAGTTTTTATTGGAAAAGTGAGCAGGTTCAATTGCGCTGCTTCCTTTCCTCGGTTGGTTCAAAAGTTCGAAACCTTTTCCTAAATGCTAAGTCGGGACAAAAACACGTCCTAGGATTGCACACGCATGCATTATAGAAATCACCTGAGCTACAGCAAATATCTAGTAGCCAAAGAGAAGTACTGCGCGCTCATGTTAAAGGGATCTTTAGTACACAATATATCATAAGAGATCTGCTGAGCTAATCATAGCATTCGCGTCATTAGAGTTCAGAGCATTTAGAAAAAGCAAATCTTATCACTTCAGTTTGTCATATATATTCCAAGATCCACTACCACTTTAAAAAAATTTGGGGCTTTTAATAACCGACGGTATAAAGAATGAAGGAGAGCTAGCGCAGTTTTTCTATTCAATTTTTTAACGAGGCGAATTCCAAGCACAAACCTTAAAGTGAGATGATATCAAATGATGGATCCGGGGCAAGCCCTTTTAATATCTGCTCTTCCACCAGAGTTAGATCCGTATAATTGTCACGAGATCAAATGTCGCCACCTGTCCCAATACGGGAAAAAAGATGTTACACTCATCCTACGCACGCGTGACGGTCAAAAAGGCTGTTGCAGATGGAGCGCAATACCATCGAGTTCTCTAACTTTATATTCATTAAGCCGAAAAGATTTGCCATTCATAGCTCAAGGGACGCGCTAATGTGGATCAGGAGCCACCTGTCGTCCATTCATGTGGGAGGCACAGAACGTTTGTGCCGTGATAGGTCGCTAAGCGGATGGATTCGCATTACCCTCTCGACGTCTGCGCATGCCAAAACTGATAAAGAGAGTCTTAAACGACAAACGTCTAAAAACCTACGGAAAAGATATGAAAACCTTAGTTATTTAAGAAGCCCGAACGAATGGTAGGATGTTCAGGTGAAATGGGAAGAGAAAGTCTGTAATACGTAAGTCTGGCAGAAAATATTGATAAACAGAGAAAATGTTAAAAGTCTGGTAGAAAATATTGATAAACATAGAATTTGTTAAAATATGTCTTGAGTTTGAGCCGTTGAATGAACTCGATCTGGATTGAATTGCGGATAAAATTCAATAACAAAATTAGTGTTGAAATCGGCCAAGCAAAACAGAGATGAAAATACATTGTCAGAGTTAAAATCGGATTTTCTTTGGACGATTATTGGAAAGTCCAACGTGAATTCGAATTGGACAGTAATTCGGTCAACTTGGGCTTATTTTGCTGACCGATTTGGACTTCTATGGCGGTGGCTCTATATACAGAATTAGGGGTTTGTCCGCTAGTGTGTCTTGCCTTGGATTGATGTTGCAAATCACGCCGTGAGTGCTCCAAAAGGATAGCGCTGCTACTACGCAGATGTGACTTCACCGTGGGCTTTGCGGTGGCCACGAGAAGAGTCCTCGAAGTGCCGTGGAGTGGTTGATAGTGGATATTTCTTCGTGCATGGGTCTTTCTTCATCAATTACATCTAAAAAAGATTAGTATTTGTAGCCATGAAATCTTGTGTTAAGATTTTGTTGACACCTAAAAATACCCCTGCAAACACGTGTTGTTCACGAGGGACAGAAAACTCTAAAATCATCCTTGCCACATGTAGGCTATAATTTACATCAGCCCGGAACAGAAGATAGTGACAATCCTTAGGCTAGGTTTCAATCGACTTACAAGCAAAGATACATAATTCTATGATGAAGCAATTGGTTGCCATGTGTTGAAACCAGGAGACACTATTAAAGACATAACATTGACGGTGAATTTAAGCAAGAACGGTTAAAAGGGTGCCAAACTCAAGAATAACAATTAATTCTTGCTGGACAAGCCATAAGAACGTCGTCGAATAAGTTAGAAACCAAATGTGGATAAGGCAGTTTAATATAGAACGAGTGGAGCAACTCTTGAGGAGGAAGCAACCGACTACCAATGATTACCTAATTGTCCTATAAATACCGTAGACAATCCTACAGAGAGCCTCCCGAACAACACAAAATCATTTTCCCGAACAACACACAAAATCATTTTATCTTACTTTTATCCTTGTTTAGTCTAGTTTAGTAGTAGCTTAAGATTCTCATCATAGATTCAATTCTGACGAGTGTCTATATCCCAGGAGGTACTGTTGATTAGATTCCAGTGCTAACCCACTATCTAATGTCATCAATTATATTCCGACATTGTGTCCTTATACTCATCTAAGAGTAGTGTTTGCTAGGTGTTATCACTATTGTCAAACGTCATCAATTAGATTTCAATGTTGTGTCCCCATACTCATCTAGGAGCAATGTTTACTATGTATTGTTATCATTGTTCAGCGTCGTCAATTAGATTCTGACATTATGTCCTTATATCCATCTAGGAGCAGCATCTACTAGGTGTTATCCTTATTATCCGGCGTCATTGATTTGATTTTGACATCGTGTCCTCAAATTTATTAAAAAGTAATACTTTCTAGGCGCTTTTATTAATATCCAGCGTTGTCAAATCGTCCTCAATATTGTATAAACCACTTTAATTTTAACAAGTTTCCAATATTATGTTGAAGTGAGTTTAGATGGATTTCGACATTGATTATCATTGGTGAGCGTATTAAGCAACTTCTTTAGATTTGGCATTATATAATAGATATAATCTCGTTCGCATTTGACCCTCTCTGTTCAAAGCTAACATAGAACCTAAGTCTCCTTTAATAAAAATCAAAATATAACACTTTGTGAAAGATATTTCGTTACGAGATTCAAAACCAAATAAACAAATTTGTTTAATTCGCAAGATTGAAAGATTATTTCACGAGAAATAATGGGGCTAAACATTGCGTGAGCTATTAGGCATGATTGAGACTTAAGAAACCTAAGCATGTTTGAGCGACTCGAGTGTGGTTGTAATTTCCGTACATCACTTGATCTATAGTAAAATTCATCACTACTCTCCTCATGGATGTAGATCACTACGACCAAATCATGTAAATTCAATGTGCAATTTATTTTCTCGCTCTGTTTATTTAATGTTCAATCACCCATTTCCGCAACAAAAATCATCTGACAAGGTGTTGATCTTTCGGGTGCACAGTCTGTCTGTGCTACACCACCCAACCAATTATTTTGGGCGATTATAATACTCTACATCATGGCCCAAGACGGTGTGGTCTTTCTCCTCTCTCCCTATATATATTGCATGGCCTGCGTGACAAGAGTTCACACAGCACAGCTCATCACTGAGGGCTAGAGACATAACTAGGGCGTCTCGTGTTGAGCTCTGAAACCTTTCATTCTCAAATATTTCCTTCGGTTGAGCTGCCACCCTTTATTTCCTGAGAAGTAGAGAGAGGGGCAATGGCCATTTTCTCGACCGATAATCCCTGGGCTTTTGCTTTTGGCCTTCTAGGTATATAGTTTTAGCTTGACATGATCTAACTTGTAATGTCACTTAGTATCTTCCTCAAACTGGGGTTAACATGCATATTATACTTGTGCCATCACTAACCCCTATCTCATCAAGATATTGATTCCCTCGTAAGGCCATGGACTGACTCATTTGTCATCTTTTTTTATAATTCTTTGTCCCAGGTAATCTTATATCTTTCGTGGTCTTTTTGGCCCCAGTGTAAGTTCATCCTCTTGATCAAGTTTTTGTTTAGCTTAACAGGAGGGTCTGGAAGTATGAACATGAACGAGTGGTTAATAGGGTTCTTGCAATCCTTTTTTCGCTTATGTTGGCAGACCAACATTTTATAGGGTATGCAAGAGGAACTCGACCGAAGGGTTTCAATCAGTTCCGTACGTGGTTTCTTTGCTCAGCGCCATGCTCTGGCTATACTACGCATCCAGCAACTCTGAGTCCAATGATTTCCTTCTCATCACTGTCAACTCAGTGGGATGTGTCATAGAGACCATCTACGTTGCTCTCTACCTTGCTTATGCTCCTAAGAAAGCCAAGGTACGAACTTACCTATTCAATCTCATATACATGATATCGTCACAATTCTTACCTGGTCGATATGTAACAGCATACGTTATTAAAGAAGGTTTTTAATGATAAATGCTTGCATGGATGCATTTTTGCAGATATTTACAGTGAAGCTGATGGTGACGGGCTTTGGAGCATTTTGTTCCTTTCTTCTCTTGTCCCGCTTGTTAACAAAGGCATCGACCAGGGTCCAACTTCTTGGGTGGCTTTGTGTTGGATTCTCCGTCAGTGTTTTCGCGGCTCCTTTAAGTGTTATGGTGAATAATTGAAGAAACTCTTGATTTTATTTTTTATTTTATTTTTTACTTTTCCCTATTTATACTTTTCTTCATGCACATTGCTACCGAGTGATGTGAGACAAGTATCGCATGACGTTTATTTTCGACGAATATTGTGCAGAGAATGGTGATACGAACCAAAAGCGTAGAGTTCATGCCCTGCTCTCTCTCATTTTTCCTCACTCTCAGCGCTGCAACTTGGCTCCTTTACGGTTTTTTCCTCAAGGACATCCACGTTGCGGTATGCATCGACTGTCGGCAAATACTAAAAATTATGCTAAAAAGTGTTTTCTATTACCCATAGAAAAAAGTTTGTCGCAGAGACTACGGTTTAGATATCGCTTTATTTTCTGATATACATTCATTAACGCAAGTATGATAATTTATATAGGTTCCAAACATACTGGGTTTTATCCTTGGAGTGTTTCAGATGGGACTGTATCTGAGATATAGGAAGACGAATGTGATGGTTTTGGAGGAACCCGATAATTTCGGTGGTGCAAAGCCGACTGCCCATACTCAAAGTCACAATATCGCCTCTAACGACAGCATCATCGACGTTGATGAGGTCAAGGAGCGGAAAGACGATGTATACGAGGGTGAGATAAGCTTGGAAGCTTCCGATAATGGACCCGTGGCGAATAGTTCATGTGAAGTTTGACACGGGTTAAGTCGCTGCATATGCCTCTGTTGTTGTCTTTCAGTAGCTAGTTAAGCTAAGTTAGTTCTTTCTTCTATGTAGTTAATGCACGCGTCGTAACTTGTATATGCAAGTGGTGATTAACACCGCGTGCATAGGTGCTCTGGAATTGCAATGTCTTGTCTGGCAATTAATTTCTGACCTCGTTCCTATCGTAAATGAACTCATTCTACTCTCTTTGATCCGTATTTTGAAAAAGAAAAAATTATCTAGGTCGCTATGTCTCAAATTAGAAATGGCAAGTTTGCCTCGACTCACCTATAAAGATCATGATTCGTGACCTGAATTGAAATCCGTCGTCAAAGATGCTTGTCATGATCTACCTCCTTTAAAAGCGGAGAAGCCCACTCTTCGGAAAACAAATAATCAAGCCTATCATCGTCGGCGTCGTTTAGTGAGCAACGTTTCGATAAAAGTCAAATGGATACTCGTTCTCTGTGTGTTAGTAAGGGAGACATATCATCTGGCATGAGATTGCCGGATACAAAAGATTGGCACAACTTCCATACGGGCCTCTCGTTCTAGCCCGTTACACTTTTTTAAGAATGGCATAGCTTCATAACATTAAGGCAATATCTTTTGTCTATTGAGTACTCACCAGTCTGTGAAACTTCAATAGTTTGGTGTCGGGCACTTGGGTGCCGATCGAGTTGAGTTGAGCTAAGCTTGGGTCGAGTCGTCACTACAATTTACAGCAGAGTTCTTATGCCCCCAGTATTTTATTTCCAGTCTTTCCCTTATTGCTGGTCACAGCGATTTAATGACTTAATTGATGACATTAATAAGTGCCTAGATGGCCTTAAATAACATATCTAGCACCATTTAGTGCACATAAGCCGCCAAAAGTCTTTCCGACACCACTCTTGACAGTATTTGAGTCAAAATGGGCGGCATTTCTAAATGTTGGGAAAAAAGATCTTGGAAATGTGTAATTTATTGAAGGGCACGTAAGCCGGTGCTCCAAACTTGACTTGAGCTTGATCGGGTAATAGAGTTTTACCAAGCTTGGCTTGAGCTTAACGAAACTCGATCTTCTAGAGCTTCATAGAGCCCGAATATCCTCCTTGGATTTTCGTGTATGTGTGGATGCACTGTGTAACTTAAGGATCCCTTTGTTTGATTTTATCACAATTATAATTGCAAGCTTGAGCTTGACTCATATGAGATTTGAGTAGCATGAGCTCAACTCAAGATCAAAAAAGTTGATTTGATCGAGTAATATATCATCGAACTGAGGCTGAGCTACGTGCTCACGAGTAACTTGACTTAGTTTATGGTGACTAAAACAAGAAGCTTGGGGAAGATTATCATCTTGCTTAGGCAATATTTTCTTCCACCCTCAGCGGAGAGAACTTTCTTCTATCAAGCTTCGTATTGGCGGTTTACAAATATGGACGTTTTGAGGAAGTTCGCTCGTAGGAAAGCCCAGTTTGTAGTGAAGTCTTTTCTCATAGAACTAATTCGAAGATTTGCTTCAGATATGATCCAATTAGCGCAACAAGAAAGCAACGCATTATCGGCAACTAAAAGGAAAAGGAAAAGACCCAAACCTAAGCACATTGGTGGGCTGGTCGTTGTCTTTCCCCATAAATCTTCGTGTATGATAAGGTTGGAAACGACAATTCACGTACGGAGACGGCCGTTCGGTACGAAGGTAGGCACTAATCATGAAATGACATGAATTCTGGTAAATATTATTGAGCAGGATGTGGAGAGTCCCAGTCCGATTGGGATCCCCCGCCTAACTACATCCTCGTTTGGAGGCCTCTATCCCCTACTTAGTTATTCTCGCGTGCCCTTGGGCCCTTCATCGTGACTCATTGATTATATATTTGCTTTTGAAACTCGCATGATTAGGACAATTTAGGAAAAATGTATTTGTAACGCCGCGTCAGAGTTGCACAAAAGCTTTTAGCTTTTATTTGAATTTTCTAATGGTGAAAATAAGCAAGGAAAGACAAATAGAGGCCCAGAAAGATTTGAAGTTAAGACCACTTAGTCTGATATGATATGAGATTTAAAAGGACTTTTGTCAACTGTTTTAAAAACTTGAACCGTTAGATAAAAATATGGTTTAACATCTAACTATTCTAAAACATAGAATTTGATGTTAGGCTACATGATTCATCAATTGAATACACGTACATGGGATGTTGCAACTCAGCCTTACCACCAAGACCAATGATCCACTAATTAACCACATGTGATCTTACTAATTAAGAAGACGGTATTGTTACTTATAATTAATGATGGTGCAATTCTGTCCATGTATTTGTTGCACAAGTTCATGGCAACCGGTTAATCTTGTGGAAGAATTTAAATATAAACTTTATAAGATACACACCTTTAATTACTTCTATAGTGGAAGCTAAAGAAGAAAATGACCACGACACCATAATTTTTTTTTTTCAAATTAGTTATTACATTAAAATAGTAAATGAAAATACTAATGTGGCTGACTAGTCAATGTTAAATAGTGATGTGGTGTTAGCGTGAAGTCTTACGTTGCTTTTCCAACAAATATAAAATAGAACAAATGTAGGGGAAAAAACCTGAGGTTCACCTACTATTGGATAGCATACCTGAGGCAACTGACCTAATTTGAGTATTTCCCCAAGGTGGAGGATTTTTTTTTTTCTTCAACATTAGTTGCAATGGAATCAACAGTTTTGCAATATTTGGAACAAAATCTCTATGGTTATCCCAAAAAATTGCTGAACTTGCTTTGTTGTGAAATCCTCTTCAAGAAATTTCAATAATTCCTTAGCAATGTGCAGCACTGGATGGTATGTAACTTAATTAAGGTGCATAGCTAGAAATTTAATTTCCATCTGGGCAATATTCATCTTTCTTTAGAAAAGCATAATTCCATATTTCTTTACAATTTCTACAAACTATTTGAAGAGTCGACAGTGAGATTCTTCATCAAGATTGTAAAGTAATATATCATCAATCTAAATTGCTGCATTAAACATGATTGGCTCAAAGATGCAGCACATAGTCTTTTGAAACAATGAAATGACTACTTTGAAACCAAAAGGAAGAACCTTCCATTGAAAATGCTAATTTAAAATACAAAACCCTGTCTTTGGTCTATTTTCAGGATGAATGCCCAATTGCCAAAATCCGATTTTGAGGTCAAATTTAGAATAAATGTGAGCTTTGATTAATCCAGCAAAAGGAGAATTTCGAAAAGGCAAAGAAAGTGTATCATCTTGGAGAAAAAGGTTAAGGGTAGTTTATGACCAATCGCATCTTTCCGCTATTCTGCTCTACTCTTTTATTGACATAAAAAGTTTCACAAGCCCGAAAGTTTGAGATTTCAATAAGACTTTGCTAGAGTTGTTCCGACCATTCCCTTCTAAACAGAAATAAGATGTTCTGGATTCATTCCAGTGTGACTCGCCTTGATAGAATTTATATCTTCATTTTTTTAACGGGAGATGAACAAAAAACTCTAGATTTTTCCACAAAAGATGGGGCATTTTTTAGATAAGTCAGAGTGAGATTCTAGACAGGATTCTAATAATTTTTGCATGATTGGATCTAATAAACTCATTTGAATGAAGAAAAACCTTTGGATATTGACAAATTCAGAGAATTAATCTTTATACTTAAGCCCTTATCCAGGAATAATTCGAAGTTGAGAGATTTGAGTCATGATGTCCCACCCAATGATAAAATCTTTGTTGGGAATGTTAGATCCAAAGGTTTTAGTAGTTATAGAGCACTAGGGAAAAAACTAAATGGTTATTAGTGTAGTATGCACATTTGTAGAAAAAGTATCTTCTTGAAGTACCGGACACAAGAAGTCTAGTATTCTTCAAGAAGAATGTTGGTATCCAAAATTGAAGAACTAGCATCAGTATCTATAGGGGTAGTGACTGAGATTAGTTTGTAGTGACTGAGATTAGTTTAACAAACTTTGAAGTGAAAATTTTTGTAGGAAAATGAGGGTAATGAACTTGGCTGGAATATATAATGGGGTCTAGATCCATAGATGTTAAGGATAGATGAAAAAGATTTTCAGAATCTAAATTAGAATTAGTTTTATTGGAAGTTTGATAACAATGCATGATGCAAAGAATTTGTTTAGATAAATCTTCATAAATGGAAAACAATGATTCAATATCATCATTCTCAAGGGAGACACCAGTTTTGAATTCAATATGGTGTATCAAATCATTATGACCTTTTTTGCCTAGGAGCAGTTTTTGGTGAAGTGACCTTTCTTGTTGAAAATGAAGCATCAAGTTGATTTCTTGTTATCTGAACAATTCTTTCGTCTTCGTAAAAATTGACATTTTTTCTTTCTTCGAAAGTGCTTAGATGCATGCTTGGATCTTCCTACTTTGTATTTTTTGAAATGCTTCTTTTTTTCATAAGTATTTTCCACAAGAACCATCATAATCTTTTTTTGGAGCACATGATCTTAAGAGCTAGCGAGAATAGGCACTATCGAGTTCTCAAGCGTCTCTGATACAGTTTTTCATCATTTGGCGTCTGAGACATAAATCATCATGACAAAGATGAATTTCTTGTTGGATTTCTCTAAAGAGAATATCCACAATTCTCCTTTATTTGTTGAGAAATGATCTCCCAACTTGCTATGAGAGTTCTTCTCGAATAGAGGCCAAGAAAACTTGTTTCAAGTTTGCATCAGCTCCAATGCCATAGAAAAGTTTAAGCATTTCTTGATAATGTCGATTAAGATGTCTTCTTTGGAGTGAACAATATTTTCTTTCAAAATATTCCCTTCTTTTAAGCTCAAGTAAGTCAACGAGTTTACCAATGAAAAAGTGGTAGACAAATCCAATAGCTTGGGCAAAATCTGCCAAAAGCAGAAATTGCACTTGGTTTGCCTATGAAATTGATTACCACCAATGTTTGAGACTATTAGTAAACCTTGTGATGAATTCAAAAAGGATCTCATATTTCCTTTCAACAGTAAAAGTTCGAATATTTAGCTAGGAGTGGAATTCTTCAAATCTCTCTATCCATTTGGAATATAGAATGTCATCAATGGTGAAGAACTGTTTAGAAGAAGAAATAGGAATCTGAGATGGGTTATTTGGTTGAATAACCTCTTGTTCGGAAGGATTTGATTCAATTTCCTATTTTGGTGGATCAACCATAAAAATTGAAGATGTGGCTAGTACAATGGGGAATGACTTGACTGCAGGGATTGAAAAAGAGGAAGAAGATGAAAGGGATACTGAGTCTGGTTCCGAGTCCGAGTTTGAATTCATTGGAAGGATTGGTTCTAGGGGAGGTTAAGTGCAATCTAACAAGTTATCAGAATTAGGCTATTTATCCTCTTGATTGCTCAGATCCCTTAGGAATGATTCTAACAGCTAAATTAACATCATCCGGTCTAAATCCTTCTTGGCAAATTTGGAGGATTCCTCAAGAATCTTCTATTTTCCCTTTTCCTTCCTTAGCCTGTCTATTTCTTGGAGGCGATTTCTCATTTCTATCACATTAATTCTATCTGATCTGATAGAAGTTTCTTCAAGGGCAGCAAAAACTGAGGTGTTTTATGGTAATGGAAAAGAATATTGAGTTATGAACAAAGTAGGAAATGGATCAAAAGGCTTGAATTTTCCTTTCTCAATGAGTTGGATCTATCTTTTGAGCTTCTTGATCTCAACCTTTGGGCTTTCAAGATGATAATATTCCAATTGTTGTCATGATTCCAAGGCATGAAGCATTTTCTGGAAATTTGAAAGCATTTTTTTGGTGGATTCATCATATCTTTTGGGATCTTGATGTACATCAACAATCCTGAAATCAATTGTTTTAAAAGCATTGTTATGTACCAAAAGAATCTCTAATTGCCAATTTAAAATAACTTTAGCAATAGGAATTTTTTTTTGCCTTCCATGTTTGTCCACATCGGTTGGAGTAGGAATCTTTGGAACATGATGATATCTCCATTATGGATCAATAAATTCTTCAGTGGCAGGAAAAGAAAGCCTAGAGTCTTCTCGAGCAAGAGGGGGAAAATCTGTATCTTGGAACATGGAAATAGAAGGATTAACCTTCTTCCATCGTTCTTGGCTAGATGGTGTTCCATCTGAAAGTTCAAGTGGGTATGAATTCTTTTTTACTCACTTAAGAATGGGCTTGTATAATGAAGAAACGGCTGGATTTTTATAAGGGGTTGAGGGAGAATCCTTTTGTTAACACCTTTGGTGAGAATGATAAGTTTCAGGTTATGGTTTCTTATGCCCCATCTCCACCACCCTCATATCAATCATCACCACCATCGCTTTCAACTCTACTAAGGCGCTGAAGAGAATTTAAATGATTTTCACTCACTTGAAAATTGGATTAGATGAGTTGCCAGAGGTATTCTTAAAATATAATATGTAATTAAAGAAGAAATAATCACTTTACTTATTATTGTTTTGTTTTGAAGAAAATCACTTTTCTACAAAATTAACTTCTAATTCATAAGAATTGACATAGGGTTTGACGTCACATGGTCATGTGTTATTGAATATTCCTTTTGAACTTTATTCTTGACTCATGAAATCCTAAGATTGTTCTTGTAATTTCTTAAGTCCTTGCGCATCTTCAACTATGAGACTCAAATGAACAGATTTTTTGTTTACTAATTCATTATACATATTTAGGTCTTTTCTTGTTTTTCTTCATTTATTATAATATATTACTGATATCACCAATCGTAATTCTAGCAACTAGAGAGTCCTTTTAGAGTAATTTGATTTGAGCAAATATATATATATATATATATATATATATATATATATATATATATGAGAAGCCATTTGCAAGCACACTGATTTTGTTATAAATCTCAAAACCATTATTTCTTGTGTTTTCTCCATGTTTGACAAAAAACTTAAATTGATCTTTCTAATGACATTAACTATTTATTTTTTTGCATATATTATTCCACTTGCAAGTATCTCTATTTTGATATTCAATTACTTCAAAAATTATGTGTTTTCTTATGTTAATTTTTCTTTTCTCATATGAAGGAATCTCATGGGATTTTGAAGTGAGTTTTTCCAATTTTAATTTTTTGAAGGAAACCAATTAAACAAGTTAACACGTTTCCGTGCAAAAAAAAAAAAAATTGTGGTGGAGAACCCGCCATTTGGATTTGGAATCTAACTGTACGGTTACGTAATCTTTTCCCCATTATCACTTATCCTAACAGTTAGCAAACAGTAATGATGGCCCATTTACGCACTCCACGTCCCGACGTCCAAGCACTTATTTCCAGACTGCAAATCTCTTTTGCTAAAGGAGATGTTTCATGTCGGACGGAACTTAAACTTTCGACTTTCCCTATTACAATCAAATATGAATGTCAAGAGGCAGTTAGTTTCCCTTTCTTATCATTTTCCCTTCATTTCGAAGAAGTGCTTTGTTAGGGGCTATAGTTTTCAATGTCAGGCAGAGTACATGATTCCAAATTTCAAGTGGATGGTCCTAACCCGAACTTCATTCGATGTCGAATTGTAATGTTTGACCAGCGTTGACTGGTGGATAACATCAGGGTGGTGTTGTTCTGGAAAAGATGTCCTTGTAATGGATTTGTGGCAAAGTGTGTTACTTCAATAATCGATGTACCTCGCCCCCAATGTTGCTTCAAAATTTAAAACCTTTTTTCCGCAATGACGACACCTCCATTAATTTGGACAATGATACTCTTCCCTATTAGAACATTTACACAAGCACGTGCAGAATCATTATAGAAGGGAAAATTCTTTAAAAAAAACCTACACCTATTACACAATATTTTTCAGGCCTTGACAATTTTGCTAATTGAATTATAAATCTCTTGACAATTTGTCAATTGAGTTCATTCGACCAATTTTAATTAGATTATCGATGACATAGATATCAGTCATCTTACATGATGGCAAGGTAAACAATTTTGTAATTTTTAATCAAATACTTATTTTTTATTTTTTATTTTTCTTGGTTTTTTTTTCTTGTGCCGGTGAGGGTCACCAACAATCCTCACCCACCACGAAGGCTTCACTCAAGGCCATTACCTTGTCGACAACGGGCGAGAGTGCAAAGGCCCTCGCTAGATCTAGGTGAGGGTTACCCCCAACCAACAAGACCACGAAGCCAAAATAGATTCAACTGGCAAATTGTCAATTTATAAAAGTTGTCTACTTTAAAAATAGCAAATGAAAAAAATGAAAAGACAAAAAAAATTACAAAAGTTGTCCATTTCCATGCTAGCGATGCCATGTAAGAAAATTGACCAAATGAACTCAACCGACAAATTCTCAAAAAATTATAGAACTCAATTGATAACATTAAAATGTTTATAATTAAATTGACCAAAGTGTAATAGATTTAAGACTTTATAAACAATTTTCTCCCACTATAAAAAGAGATCACATAAATAACTAAAGGCAAAAGCAAAGCATATACCAATTGATAATAAAATATATAACAACACCAATGATTCCACAATTGTCGGATCATTGTTACTCTTATCAGCTCTTATCCCATCAAGTGGCCATCTCATATTGTAATTCCACACTCAACTCTCGGACCGAGCCCACTCGCATCGAGAGCTCCCAGCAATTTAGCGCACGAAACTTCAATCGCAAATACCATCAAACGAATCTGGGAGGAGAGTTTATATGTCAAGAGCATACTACTCCATGTTCTCGTATAAGACGCATGTTACGAACGGATGCAATCCGCGACAAGATTAATGCTGATGTCGCGGTCAAAAAAGTGCTACCCGATAAGGCGCAACGATACCATTGAATTAAAGCCTTGATTAGCTAAAAGATACGATATAAAGACCCGAAATGATTTGGCATTTATAGCGAAAAAGGGAGACGCGGATCGATCCGAAACGACCTGTCTCCCATTTTTGGTGGAGGGGTGTGTGAAAAGCTGGGGTGGGGATGGCAAGACGTCACTCCATGAATGGATGGATCGAAGGTTATCCCCTTGACGTCTGCACGATTGCCCAAATTGGCCAAGTGGAGGCCTAGCTGGGAACCCCGACTCATCCCAATCCTTCGACATTTAGAATACGCATCGATCCACCTGAGATCTTCATAGAATGTACCAGGCTCTTTAATTTAACACAAGCTAATACATTCGACATATCCTAATGACCAACATACAGTCATGTATAATTGCTCCTAGAACATAACTTCTTGGTATAGGTAAGGGTCAGAAGAAATTTTCTCTGCTATTTGTCTATGCTTTTATCTAATGTCCAGAGTCAAATTTTCTTTGCAGCGAATTTAGCGTTACTTACTTAAATACTAAGTTCAATATGCTAGTATCGCAAATTTTGTTTGTTTGTTTTTTTTTCACTTCATCTTGATTACTAATCGGGATAAGTATACCGGAAGTCCTAAAACTTATTGAAAAAGTATAATCAAGTTCAACAACTTTTAAAAAGTGCAATTAACGGAAGGATTTAATGGGACAAATTTGACAAATTTTATGACTCAATTATACTTCTTGAAAGTTTTAGAACTTTATCATACTTTTGTGACAAGTTTTGGTGCTTTCAATAAACTTACCCCTCGATTATTTTGACTAAATCATTCTTTTCTAAATGGCCAGATGATTGTATTTCTTTAACTTTTCACTCAAGTAGAAATGTAGGCTACACCCTATTTCGTTTAACCCTTTCTAAGTATCTAAGATTGCTACGTCAATGAAGACATATTTATATATAACATCAATATATAATTAATGTGGATTAAGACATGTCTACATAGAAAATCAATATAATCAATCTCTTGCAATAAGAAACGATTATAAGAAGGAAAATCAATATTATGCCTAGGCAAGGGTCAACCTCCCCGACCGAGACTGACCTCGCCATGGCCAAGGCAAGGCTTGTCGAGCTCACCGGACCTTGCCCTCGCCCTCACCCTCACCCAAGCGAGGCCTAGCGAGGCACGGCAAGCTCTCGCCTGGGCAAGGATCAACCTCGCCAGATCTGGCAAGAGGGGCCTTGCCTGGCCATGCCTGGACGGTCAATGCTCTACCTCGACTTGGAGGCCGACCCTCGCCCATGGCTAGCAAATGCAACCTCGCCAGCCATGGCTATGGGCGGTGGCTAGTGATGGTCACTGGAAAAAGAAAAGGAAGAGAAAGGGGGAAGGGAAAAGAAATTCAATAAATTATTTTAAAATTTCAATAAATTCAATAAATTATTAAAATATTATTTAAAATATTCATGTCAATGTTGATCGCACCACATTAGTTGGCCGACATGCACATCAATAATTTTCAGCCTAAATTATCATATGAATTGAATTTGTATTAATGTGAAAAAGTGTAAGACTAAATTAGTCCAATTAAAAAGTTTGAAACCGAATTAGTACCAATATGTAATAGGATTAAAACTTTTTTAGTACTTTTCCATTAAAGGCATGGACAACAAGGTACGTTATCGTACTCAGTAATTGAAAATACAAACGTCACTTACTTTACGACATGGTTGTGTGTGATTAAATTACCCTTAGGAGAGTGTTTGACATGCACTTTGCCAAGTTGTGGCCCTCATATAACAGAACGTATGTTGGTTAGTGACTTATGTTGTCCTCTAATTACTTCCTTTCACAACCATTGGGGTAAACCCTAGTGGCCACCCTTCCAACATGGAAAGAAAAGGTGAGGGGTTCGAATTTCCACCTTCTTGGGAGTTGGGGAGGGAAAATTTAGTTTCAAGTGTGAGTTTCGGCATAAGTCTGAGAGTGAGAGTTAGAGTAAAACCGACAAAAAAAAATAATTACTTCCTTTCACATTGATTAAATATATCATCATATGTGTATCTAATTGATAATTGTACATCTAAGCTACATGAGCATGTGATTTGCATAATATATACCAAATGACATAGCAAATTATAAGCATGCATTTAAATAAGTGAAACACGGTGGATAAATATAATCTTACATCATTTGATATATCAATTACGTCAATCAATTTTAGTATAATTAGCACATAAAAATCCTTTTATCTAAATTCCATTTAGGCAATGTTAACTAAAGTTCAACGGGAGTGATTACGTGATCAAAAGTGACTTTTGAGTCCTAGAAAGTGTCGAATCTTTATACCATGATAAGGTGCTGGCGTCACGCACGGGCGCGCATTCACCTACTCCATCAAGCCACTGGCAATTATTAGGCCAGATCATCATCTCCATTTGCAATATTAAAAGATATTATGGCCATCAATGTAATCAATTCTTTAAATGATGTGATAAGTTCATATCTCTTGCACCACATAATTAACATGAAAATTATCTAAAGAGTTATAAATTTATCTTGTGGCAATGAATTTATTCCTAAACTTGCCAATTTTAACTAATGTAGTCCTAAATCTTTTGATATTTTTATCAGCTTATGTTAAAATTGCTGACATAACGGTTCTATTAATGCCCGGTTGATTGCTAAGATGGACAATCTTATATGAAATGACGTCGTTTTGCATTGAACCAAAAATATTTTAAATTTTTTTTTCTTTACAATATTTTTTGCTTTTCATTTTTTCTTTTATATTGTTTATCTTCATCTACTACCAATCACGAGTGAGGGTCATAGCCCTTGCTAGATCTAGGCAAAAGCCGCCAACCACAAGCTAAGGTAAACCTCGCCAAATTTGGTGAGGCCGTAATACCCTTGCAAGGGGTGGCCAATGCCAGGGTTGCCCTCGCCTGTGGCCGACGATCTTCACAAACCATTGCCCAGAATCTAATGATCGACGAACAAAAAAGATGAATAGTGCATTAAAAAAAGAATAAAAGAATTCATAAAAAGAAAAATTGTAAAATGACATGTCATTTAAGATCGTCTACGTCAATCGCTAGCTATTCTATATAGGACATTTAGTGTTGACTAGACTGTCACGTTAACAATTTCCGATTTAAATTGACCTGATAAATTATATTTAAAAATTATTAAAAGGTTTAAGATTACATTTGGTAAATTGAAAAGTTTAGAACTTAATTGGCCGCCATACAATAGGTTTAAATTTTTTTGGACAACTCTCTCTTCAATCAACCACCATCATAAACCATTATGTATTGTAGCATAACTTTTGCCTTCCATCTCCTCTATAAATTGCAAGGCCAACGTGACCACGATTTCCACAACATAGCCTTATTTGTTTTCAGCTTCGAAATCTTCCTTTTGAATATCTTCTGAGAGGAAGAGAGTGGGAAAATGGCCATCTTCACGACTGAAAATCCCTGGGTGCTTGTTTTTGGAGTTCTAGGTACTTTACACACGGTATCTAACTGTTTTCTAGTTACTATCGAACAACAACCGATGACTTTGTTTTAACGCGTTTGTCAACCTTTGGATGATCCTTGCTGTAGGTAATATCATATCCATCGTGGTCTTTTTGGCCCCAGTGTAAGTTTTTAACTCTTTCTCACTCCATGCACACTGACAAATATAAGGTTTAGGACTTATTTAACCTTGTTTGGCAGGCCAACTTTCTGTAGGATATGCAGGAAGAAGTCAACTGAAGGGTTTGAATCAGTTCCATACGTGGTTTCTCTGTTCAGCGCTATGCTTTGGCTGTACTATGCATCCCTCAAGTCTGAGTCCAGCGCCTTCCTGCTTATCACAGTCAACTCGGTCGGATGTGCCGTAGAGACGATCTACATCGCTCTCTACCTCACGTATGCTCCTAAACAAGCCAGGGTACGTAGCTACAGCGTTGTTCGCGAAGAACACATCTAATGTATTCTAATTGTTGGAGAGTGGATGCGCAGATGATGACACTGAGGCTGCTGTTGCTGAATTTCGGAGGGTATTGTTCCGTTCTTCTTCTGTCCCACTTCTTGACGAAGGGATCGGCGAGGGTCCAACTTGTTGGGTGGATTTGCGTTGCGCTCTCCGTTGCAGTCTTTGCTGCTCCTCTAAGCGTCATTGTAATTTACTTCTATGTGACTCCTTTCTTTTTTCTGCATGAGAACGCAAGCTTTGCATATTAATGTGTGACACAAATTGTACCTACGTGAGTTTACATATGTGTGTGCAGAGAATGGTGATATGCACCAAGAGCGTGGAGTTCATGCCCTTCTCTTTATCGTTGTTCCTCATGCTCAGTGCTGTGACATGGCTCCTATATGGCCTATTCCTCAAGGACTTGTATGTCGCGGTATGCATTGTTCATCTACTTGTTAAAATCAAGATGGCAAGCTGTGGCAATATTATCTTCGTTCCCCTGAATGAACAATATTAACATGTGTACACAATATTAACATGTGTACGTGCATACATAGGGTCCAAACGTGCTAGGAGTCATCTTTGGAGTGCTTCAGATGGCGCTGCATGCCATATACAGGAAGGGAAACATAGTTGCGATGGAGGAGAAGAATGGTACAAGTGTTGGAAAGCTGAGCTCTGATATACAAAGTTGCAATGGGCATGCCTTCGTCATCTTTCTTGAAGCTTCTGATAACGGACCAGTGGCCACTCCATCTCAAGTTTGACAGGCGTCTAAGTTACTCATATGCCCGATGAGACTTTTTGTTTTCCAGCAGCTCCTAGATGACATACTCGTTGCTTCTGCTATGTAAAATGCAAATGCAAGAGAGTGTTTCCATGCGCGTGTGGGAGCTTGGGGGGTAGTGTCGTTTGTGAATGTTCAACTTGTTTCTCCTGATGGCACACTTATCAAACGCATTACTCTTTCTGAACACATTCAGTTACTCTCCGTTCTTTGCTGATTGATTGATATCATCTATAGGGTGCGTTTGACAACTTGCCAAATAGTAACAATTTCTGTTCTTTTGTTCTCAAGAGTAGATTTGGAACAGAAATTCGCTTGGTAAAACTTTTATTCCTGAGAACAAATTTCTATTTTTTTGTTCTCGAAGTAGATTTGGAACAGAATCGAAAAAAAAAAAAAAAAAAAAAAAATCCATTCTTTGTTCCTAAGAACAATTTCAAAATCAAACCAACTCATTTTTTCTATTTTCTCTTCTTTCTTCTTGTTCTTCTTCCCTCTCTTCTCTTCTTTGACCGCCACTATCCACCACCACCGGTCACCGATGATCAGTCCAGCGAGGTCCAGCGATCTCGCCGGAGGCTCGCTAGGCCAAGGCGAGGTCCGGCAAGCTCTCCGATGAGCAGGCGAGCCTTGCGCAGGCCTCCCCCGCCCACCGACAAGCCTGACGGGGCAAGGCTCAGCCGAGCGATGGCTAGGCGAGGCTTCTCGCCCAGTTGCCGGCAAGGCTCGGTCGACGAGGCGCGACCTCAGCGAGGGCCGGCAATGCTCAGGCAAGGTTGCCGGCCCTCATCTGGCCAATCGCCAGTCATCCCAAGACCGGCAACCGGCAACCCTTGAAGAAGAAGAGGAGAAAGGAAAGAAAAAATAATAATAAAATTATCTAAAAATTAAAAGAAAATGATTTGAAGTAGAAATTTTGAAGACGATGCCAAACGCGATTCTATTTCGAAAATTGAAATTTTGGACAGTTATCAAACGACTTAAAATGCTTAAAAATTATTCCCGAGAACAGAATAAAATTGTTCCTAGGACAGAAGCGTTACCAAACGCACCCTTACCAAGCCACGAGCTCTGTCCGCTCATTAAACATTCTTTCCCTTTGAAATCCAGCTAATTAGGACCATGAGCTAAGACCCGAGACACTTAGGGAGACCTCTTGACATTCATTGAGTAAATCCGCCTCTACATCGGAATATCACTGTGGTCACGTAATGCGTGCCCCGAGATGACATTCTAAGTTCCTACTCTCTTCCAATTTGGGAGAAGTTTGCTTAAGAGGGTAATAAACTCACCATGGATTAGCACGTACCATTAGCCCAGATTTAACCAGACCGTCAACCCAGTTAACTACACAAAATCTTAATTAAAATGTACTCCCAACACACCATAGATATCCCAGATACTCAACTGAGAGATTAGAGGAGCGTCCCCCTAAAGGGAAGTGAACAGTAAGTAGTTCCTCAATCAGACTGACAATAAAAGAATTGAGTCACAGCAAAATGTTTCTTCTGTCAAGCGGGATCAACAGTTGATTCTCATCCTACAAACATGAAGGACTTCAACGCTAGCAATTTCACCTATGAGGAAGCTCTCTTCTCTACAACCAATGAGCATGCACTCGGCATTGGAATACACTATTGCAGTAGTTGAAACAATTTTTACAGGCTTGCAATTGCCTCTCATTGTATCAGATTCTTTCAAGGCTCTTTGGAAAAGTAAATAGCTGCATTGTGTGAATTTGCTACATTTTTCAAGCAAATTTAGAGAACAGCCTCGAGATAAAATTTTGGAATGTTCTCAGGCTAGCTAAGTGATGCCCATTCTGGAAATGGGCACTCATAGACCCATCCAGGTCCACAGTATAGCATGCAGTGCAGCCAGAATCCCTCCTCACTCGCATCATATCTGCATTTTGCAGAACTCAGAAATCAAATCTTCGGTTCTCTATCGTACACATGCAAGCAAGGGCGTACAAGCAGAATATGAGTAAAGACAAGTGCCCAAGATGGGACAAAGGAGGAACACTCACCCTTGGAGCTAAATTCGGACAATTGGTGCACACAGTGTCAGTACTAACTTCAATGCAAGGCTCTTCTTCCTTATCATTCTGCCCAATATCAGAAACACTGGATTCTGATGACAACCCGGCAGCTTTATCAGCAACCATTCCTTCAGCTGAATGATTGGTCCTTTGTTTAGAAAGGTAAAGCACGCCATTGGCAATTGGATGGCCTTTAAACTGCAAATGGACTCATATCTGCACATAAAGAACACGGTTGAGAGAAGAAAGTACTGCAAGTACTAGCACATATCAAATAAACCTCACAAATAAAAAGGTTCAAAAAACAGGCTGACTTAACCAAATGCAGAGAGGTATATAATAAGCAGGACCTGAAAGTGTCTTACAAAATGAGCAGGACAGGGTTTATGGAGAGACAAAAGTGCAGAAAAGAAACTGCACATGACTCAAAAAGTTAACAGTAAATGCAAAGTCCTTCCTGTATGAGTGAGTACATCTATGCATGCAATTGACCTGGGCTACATTAAGGAAAAACAATTAAGGAAGGTTCACTGCTTATGAATAGAAAATAGGAGGTATCAGACTCTCAGCATGGTATTTGCATCCCTTAGCATCATATTGCCTTACCTGATGAGTTCTTCCAAGGACTGGTTCACAAAGAACAACGTTATGAGTTCCACTGGTGCTGATCCTTGTGAACTTTGTACAAGCGGCATTTCCTTTCAAAAGGGCAGTATCACAAGTCACCTGTCTATACAAAGCGATGTTTTTGACCAGACTAATGGCATTAAGCACATTATTACATTCACTGCCAGTGCTATAATGTACTGGTTGAAATTAAGACACAACTATGAAACAGTCAGGGCAGATGTATTTTAAATTTAGAAGGAAAAGAAAGCTCTAAGAGCAGTCATACATTGCGACACACCATGCCACGTGTTCCTTAGAGATCAAAAAGCCTTTATATGACGACTCAATCCATATAAAATCCAAATCACGTGCTATTGCGTCAAAAGGAGCTCGTAAAGTGAGACAGCATATGTGCTATTGAATAGGGAAATTGTGGCTTCTTGCTTTTGGCTGGCAGTATTTAGATTTGCTGATTCATATACCAAGGCTCACAGATTTTGCATCAGCCAGCACTATGTCACAAGCTCGGAGCTCTTGACTTCTGACGAATTTAGTTCGGATTACCATTACACATTACTTTTCAATTCCATTTTAAACAGTATCTCGTGCATCACCAAGATAAACAGTCCACAGTGGCTCATAAGTATATGAATGTTCCTCAAAAGTATTGAGAGGCCATCATAAATGGAAATCTACAGAAACTATATAGTTATTTTTACATGCCTCTGTAAGAATGTTAAGAAAGGGCATTAGCTTCAATTATAGCACTCCGATAACATTCAAAATTGCATCCCATAATGAATTTACATTGGTCAGCCACAAAGACCATCCTCTATGAAGGAAAGAGAGCAACAGGAAAGAAAGGAGAAGAAATCAATACACGAGGAAGGCGTGACATAATTTTCATTGAACCGCATCATCAGAAAGCCATCATTTCAAGACCCTTCTTCAACACGCAGATGCTCAGTTTCATTTCCGTGACCTCACGTAATACAGTGATTGATATAAATTTAAACACAAAAAAGTTGAAATAACAAGGTTTGGAGCAGATACTCACCTCCGCTGTGCTCCTGCCTTCTCGAACATTGTAAATGAGGTCGACATTGACCTCCAGCTAACAAGAAACCCTAGAAAACATAAATCAGATGAGAACTAACAAGAAGCATTTTTGATACCACATTCTCTAGAACTTTTTCACACAATCTAACTAGCCTCCAGGATCTTCTGAAGAGAGGACCAAAATGAAAAAGGACTAGTTGATTGTGTTCATTGTGTTCATGAATAAGTGGATCTTCCTTTTGATAAAATGATACGGGAAACCACAGCTGGAACTTTCATCAATAATTAACTGAAGATGTCACACAAGATGTGCAGTTGATTTTTAACAACTAACCCTCTCCCACTCAAAAGGAGTTTTATAATTATTAAAATCTATGTGGAGAAAAAGAATACAGGCAGACTTGTCCTTTCAGCATTGCCTCTTCTCAAGACAACTCAACAAACAAACAGAAAATAGTCAGAATTGGAAAAAAGAAATCACAATGCTAGATTGAGTACATCTACTTCAACATCTCATAATTCCAATTCTTAAGGGTTAAACTCCCTGATGTAGCACTGTATTGCAGGATTTTTTAGCTCGTGAATTATCCACTTTTAGTGCATATTCCAAAATCAACAGATTGAAGCAAGAGATACCTCATTCATCCACCACCTTTGCAATGTACTGTTTCTGCACCAAACCACCTTCAATCTGGAGATATTAAATGTCTGTTGAAACTTAAATTTTAGGCCAAGTATCACGTGTATCTTACCACATCACAAATATGATGTATAAACACTTAAATGTATATAATAGGGTATTCTGAAAAAATTTTACTCAAGGGAATGAAGTCAGCAGCAGAAATAGAACACGATAGCACTACTGGTATTAGGAGAAACAGTAACCAGACATGGATTAGAACTCTAGAGACTGAAGAAACTATATGACCTCTTTTAGTCACTCCATGATGCAGATGTACATGACATGGTGTGATGATTTTACAAATGATGAACAAGATGTCACAACACAGCAGCATGCTCAGAGAACAGTCACCACCCTTGTAAATGTAAGAGAGCCCCACTTCCATTGAGGCAATTGACCACCCACATAGTATTGCAGCTAATAGGAATTTACATTAGTAAAGGTTCCAAAAGCACACTTTTCAATACAATACTCACCTGTTGCCTGAAAAGGATTGCTTTTGATGCGTTTCTGGCAAATATAAGGAATCTGGAGACCAGGCGATCTAGTCGGTGAACAGTTTGCGTTATAATATCAGGGAGGATGTACGAAATCCATAATGTGGATTGTGACACCAGATATAGGTCAGAGGAGGGAAAAAGAGTTAATGATAGACATCAAGAATCACAAGGAAACAGAATATGCCCAATCTGATTTCAATAGAACCAAGAATGCATACACATGTGAAAGAGCTACTTAGGATATGAAATAGGGGTGCCAGCCCATGCTCTGCCTGAAGGATGCCGACCAGAGTGTTTTTACAATACTGACCACACTGATGCACCTATAAACAAGTTAAAACTTCTGTAGACATAGATCCTATAAGGCCAAAAGAGCTAGCTAGGCCAAGCAAGGCTGCTGTAACGATATTGGTCTGAATCTCAGCAGTGATTTTACAGCACTCATGCAAAATCCACACAAAATCACTCTATTGTTGTACATTTGAAATGAGGGAAGACATAATTGTGTTGTTCCTTACTGGAATAGATGCCGGCTTACAAACAGTCACCACATCCGGTACTTTCCATAGGATGGAGAAACCATGGCTCATCACAGGAGGCTCATGCCTACAACCTTATCAAGATTAATGCATATTCAAACAATACCCTAAAACTTCTAGAAAAAACTGTAATTTAAGATTAGTATTCTTAAATCGTAGGTGAACAAAGAATAAAGAAGCCTGAAGAAACAAAAAAGGTAAAGAAAGGGAGTCTAAGCAAAAGAAACTGATGCAACCAAAGGGGTATTTCTTTGCTAGAGTAGACTCTTCAAAAGAAACATTTCATAAGGAGATCATGGCAAGAGTAAAGCTCAAACCAACCTGTGTACAAAGAGGCTTATTTTTTCAGACGATTTTACAATGTCAGAGACAGGAACTACCCTCCCCTCGACTTGTATCCGTATCCGTCCACGTTCAACAGCACTGACCTACAGGTTATAAATAGGCATGGTTAAAAGTCATGGTCACATGCAGAACTAAACATTCGTTATGCAATGAAGAAAATGCTTACAAAATACTGTCTGCCGTTGAACTCTTGGGCAAACAAATCCACAATGGTTTTGCCAGCCCAGCGGCGCTTGACCTATATACATCATAATTCACAACAAGGTGAACTAGCCAGATTGAGAGACAAGGTGGAAGCGAAAAAGGGCTTAACGAGGGTCTTGACCAAATAGAAGTTCGATCAAAAGTAAAGCATGCAAACCACTCCATTCCAGAAGAAGAAAGAGAAGATAGGGACGACTCATATGAGAGATGATCTCGAAGTGGTAGGTGCGACGTAGCGCCTCCCTGCATTCTCTTAATAGATCAGTCATCTTTTCGCTCTCTCTACTGGCATGAATCTATAAAACAATGATGACCCATGAAAGAAAAATACTCTGTCGAGAATGAGGTTACGAGATAAATGAAATACCTTCGCGAAAGATGTAAACTTGGCTCTCCGGAGGATTCGACGGAGACTGCCACACAACCTTCTCCCCCTCCTCGCTCGCTCCCCCTCTTCCTCCGCCTCCTTTTCTCTTCCTCTTCATTCTCCTGCGACCATCGACCGGCTCGAAACGACGGCGCTGGGGAGGAATATGATGCTTCAAAGCAAAAGGCGCTTCCTTTATGCCACCTGAGGGAAGCGGGAGCTGCAGTGGCAGGGACAAGGCGACGTCGTTTCCAGCGTTCCGTCCCGTCCGTCCGACCGACACTATTCTAGTCTGTATTTTGATCTTCGTTTCCTGTCTCGTTTGGTGACTCGCCAACAAAACGACACCAATATTCCAAACCAAAAGCAGTCGCATTTCGGTCGTTAGCTTCACCAACTTGCCAAGGTATGACATGTTTCTTTGAGCTACTCATTGCCCATCAATACGTTTAGACTCAAACACCATCTTCGCTTTCTTTCCCACGCCGTATCTTTGAGTTCCGCTTGCCGCGAGTTCATCAAGTCTCGGCTTTTCATCTTCCTGCTTGCCTGCTCAATCCATCGACTCGACTTCCTTTCGCTGGTTCAGAGAGACGGGCACGCGGGGGTGATCGAGAAGGAGGAGGAGGAAATGCGGGAAGAGGAATTGGTGGATGTGAAGTTCAGATTGTTCGATGGATCGGACACGGGTCCCTTCCAGTACTCATCGGCGTCCACTATCGATATGTTGAAGCAGAGAGTTGTCTCCGATTGACCCAAAGGTTTCCTCCACCTCTCCTTCCTATGCTCGTTTCAGTATGTGATCTGTGCTGAATAACCTTGTAATCCGTATCTTCATCTTCTTCAAATATGGTCTATCAGATTGGTGATATAGTTTGTAACAGCTTAGCCGGGTCATACGCGCATCCTAGACTATATGATCTTTCTCTTGTTTTAAGCCGACTTCAAGAGCTGCTTTCTTGTGCAATGTAGGACCTGCCTAGGGGCTGAGATCATGTCTAATACTGGGCCTTTTCTTAAGTTAGTGATGATCTCACTTTAAACTTACTTGAAATTGCATCAATGCGATCCCCGGTGACCACAAGTATATGACTCATGGCACTATCATGAAGAGTTATGATCGTTTGTTTGCGTACACAAGCAATTTCCTAGGCCCAAATTCTTCCCCATCTTCCAAAAAATTTTCATCCTTATTAAAAAATCATTTATGAATTCTTACAACAAGTTCAAGCTGATAATATCTGTGATTTTTTCAATCACAAATATTCTTCACTATTCATTGCAAATGGCATCCTTCATGAGAGCTCCTACACATATTCCCTCCAACCAAACAGTGTTGTCGAAAGAAAACATCATTACCTCCTAGAAGTTGCTCCTCCCTTAAATGTCAAGCTTTTATTCCAGAAATGTTCCAGGAAGACTGTTGTCATGACAGCATACTTAATCAATTGGATCCGTCTCGAGTCCTCAATGGAAGAACCCCCTTCGAATTGCTTTTTGGGAAAAGTCCAGACATTCGCCAACTTTGTCTCTTTGGTTGTTTATGTTAGGTGTCTACCATGGGCCCTCAGAACAAACTGTATCTTCATGCTTTTAAATGCATATTCATGGGATATCCTACTTTTTAGAAGGGATATTTGGTTTATGACCCATCCACCAAGCATTTATTTGTCAATAGAGATATTATCTTCCGTGAAGATGTTTTCCCTTTCCAGGACCAATTATCTTTCCATCAATAAATTAATACGGCTATTGATCACCTCCAAGTTTTTATTGAAGAACCCTTTCAACCGATGATGATTCCTTATATGTCATCTCCCATGGCATCCTCGGCTCCTAAATATGATGTAGCCTTATTATCAAGCATAATATGACTCCCAATATTCCACAGGAAGTCACGTTAGAGTTCCCTACAACTTCTCAATCACCTACTTCTCTAGGCGATATCTCTCTTAAATCACATGGGATTATTCCGTCCGCTGCACTAGTTCCTCCTCGACATTCTAGTTGTACTACGTGATTGCCCACATGGACAACAAATTATATTTATCCTACGTTGGAGTCATTTGGTACACAATATCCCATCTCATCATATGTCAGCTTTGCTCCTCTTTCACTTGACACATGTGCTACATTAGTAGGATATTTGAAGCACAAGAACCATCTTTATTTGATGAAGCTGCAAAAGACCCTCATTGGCAACAAGCAATGGTGGATGAATTACAAGCCCTGATAGAAAATAAAACTTGGGATATTGTTCTTATACCCCTCATCAGAAAATGTATTGGTTGCAAGTGGGTATAAAAAATCAAATACAATGCGGATGGTTCCATTGAACCCTATGAAACAAGACTAGTAGTCAAAGGGTTCACTCGACGAGAAGGTTTTGATTATATTAAAATGTTCTCTTCAATAGCAAAGGAAGTCATTGTCCATGCCTTCTTTTCCATTGCTGCTTTTCGTGATAGGCCCATTCATCAAATGGATGTTCATAATGCATTTCTTCATGGGGATCTTAAAGATGAAATCTACATGGACCTTTTGTCGGGTTTACGTAGATAGGAAAAGAATAGAGAATGTCATTTCTATGAATTCTTATACAAAATTAAAACAAGTTTCTCATCAATGGTATGTCACGCTCCAACCCTCGAGCGCGTGCCCATCCCTCAGTGGTCGATAAATAAGCGACGTCCTAGGACACGTCGCCGACCCATTCTTATTTTAATGCGCATGCGGAAGCGAAACAAATCCCCTGACAACCAAAAGCTTGAGATAGGAAAGCAAGAAACCATTCACATCAAAAACAAGCCTTTTATAAACATAGAAGGTTTATATACAATACTGGGCTGTCTACAAAAGACCGGCTCAATAAAAAGGGAATTGTCCTAGGACCAACTAGTCAGACATGTCCGTCGATCCTTCAATCACTACCTTCCCAGACTCCCAGGCTTCAGGTCCTCCACGATCGCCATCTAAGGACCTGAAAATGTTGAGCCCACGACTGGGTGAGACAATGTTTCAGCAAGTTCACCCCCTAAACTCCGACTAGGAAGGAAGTATGCCCCAATGGCTACCTAAGCACAAGCACAAGTCAGAGGACTTACCTTTGCCTCAGATCCTTCCTGCAAGTCAGTATAATTCAGATATTCAACCAAACAATTCAATTCAATTCAATTCAACCATTAATTAGTCGACTCATTCGACTCCATACCATCGATGCCATCTATAAATTTCTATCGATTCGAACACTGCTCACCTAAGCTGAATTAGATGGTCTAGCTCACCGAAGCTGATAGATATATCCATATATCATTGCTCACCAAAGCTAATGTCTATATTGCTCACCGAAGCTGCTATATCAATTATTGCTCATCAAAGCTGCTAGATAACTATAATGCTCGCCGAAGCTGTTATCTATAATGCTCACCGAAGCTGCTATAATCTTGCTCACCGAAGCTAAACTACAATAAATTACTCCTGGCCAAGGGTCTTGTGCTTTGCACATCAATTCCTCAACTAAATACCCAACTTGGCCTAATTCCATCGTGTTAAAATGTACCCGATAAAAATAATCGTGTGTGAGTACACGGTTGGCTTGAGCAAAAAATATAATATCTTTATTTTCAAAAATCCCACTATTTAAACAAAGTATCCGAAAACATTTTTGGCGCTGTAAACCGACGCCTCGGTAATTTCTAATTAATTACTAAAATTATTAAATTTTGGGATAATTTCCTAAAATTACAAACAACACTCAATTTGCACAATCTAGCATTCAATTAAATAAACCGAGCATACCATTGCAATCAACATTAAATTCCGGTCACCGGCTATCCCGGTCTAATTTCTGAAAAATAATAATTAATTAAATAATCACGAAAATTAATTAAATAAATACCAATAAATGCCAAAAATACATACCTAGGCCGGAAATGCTAAATTAAATACCGAAACAGGCCCAAAAAATTTTCGAACGAATTTAGATAATTAACACAACCTGTCTAATCTCTAATTGATCTAAGCTAACAACCTAACATGCAAAATTTGATAATTAAATTACTAATCTAATCTAACTAACCACCTAAATCTTAATTAACTACTAATCACCCCCTAAGCGTAATTAACTCCCTAAGCAGATTTTAGTCGATAAACTCACCGGATTTGCGGGTCGGTGAGTCCACGGTGACGGCGGCGCAACGGTGAGCAATAAACTCCGAAACAGCGACGCCAAATGGAGACCGAACCGGGCCAAAAACGGCCACAAAGCTGGTTGTTGGGCTCGGCTTCAAGCTTCGGTGGGGTGCCGCTCGCGGATGAAGGGGCAGCTACTGCGGTCCTTGATGCTAGAGGGTCAACTTCGTGGCTTCTGCTGGTTGACTGGAGGGCGTGAGCTACGGACGGTTGGCAACATGGATGAAGACAGTGGAGCATGCAGCATGAAAGTGGAGCAACAACCGAGGGAGACAGACGTGGCAGCAAGGGGGTCTTCAGTGGAGTTTTGGGCTGATTCAGTCAACTAAGGCTTCAATGGTTGACTTGATGAGACAAAAAATGGCTGGGAGCAAGCGTCGCGGACGTTGGGGCGAGAGAGAACGTGGAGGACATGTGGCGAAGCTGGGGAAATTCGGTGGAGCGGCGAAGGAAAAATGGAAGAGAAGCAAAGGCCGTGAAGGAGGGGTCAGCTTTGAGAGAGATGAAGTGAAGACAGCTAAGACGGGGGCAACGTGCTCATGAAGCCAAAGGAGGGGCTACCAAAAGTCAAAATTAAAATCTAATTTCATCATTTCAAGGTCCCACCAGCCCTCAAGATTATCTTCATGGTCCCTTAATTCTTTCTTGCACATAATAACCCACAAATAACAAATTTTGATGCTCAAAAGTTGCACCCCCCCATCAAGCTTTGAATTTCATATATTTTAGGCTTCAATTTCTTTATCAAATTCCTCAATTTGATGTCCAATTTTGAAGAAGAAAAAGCCCATACTATTTTTGCAAGTGCCCATCACCAAATAGCTCGGCTTGGAAGTCAAAACTCCCCTCAATTCGGCCAATCCGAATTCCATTCATTTTCCGAATCGTCCGTATCGATTTTCCGTAAAAATCCCAAACTCGCCGAAAATTCTTCGAAGGATGAGTCGACGTTCCTAAAATGAATCGTGACATGACAGAACTTTCAATTTCTGAAATCGGGTTTAAATTGGCGGTTAATTTCAATCTGACGCGATTTTAGCGTTGACCTAACCTAGCGGGTAGCTTTCAGGAATTTTTAGTGCAATTGACTCATGGTCGATTTTCTTCGAGCCACAATGTACCTCTTCGATACATTGGCGACTCTCGGTGGTCATGAAAATCTCGAGGTTTCGATTACGGACACAAGGTACCAAAACGATAGAAAAATCAGTCTAGTGCTGATCCACGAGAATTTTGCAATATGGTGGAATCACCCACACTCTGATCACTTATCTCAGTCGAATCGACCTATCTCCGGTCTCTGATAGATTTTCGACTGTGCTATAATGACCCTTATAGATTTGCACGGTCGAGCAGTCGATTCTTGGTCGAACTCTCAAGTCTATTACGTTAAAATCCCTTGATGGCTTCCCCAGATAGTCTAGTTATCTCAGGAGTGATCAGAACAGAGAATAGCATTATAGACACGTCGATGAAAGGCCCAATTCATTTAATTGAAAACAGAACTGATTTTTCAGAATGTCACATTGTACTCCGAATTTGACACTGCACTTCCAACTGCAAAATTTTGACAATCTAGACACGATTATGCCTTATTCACACTGAGTCAATGTACATCATTAATTTATTTGCTTATATACATTGATGATATAGTCATTATAAGAAATAATGAAAATGCCACGAAGAAATTTAAGGAGTATCCACACTCTACGTTTCATATTAAGGATTTGAGACCTCCCAAATACTGTTTTAGGATAGAGATTACACGATTGGATAAGGGAATTTGTCTCAATTAATGCAACTTTATCCTAGAAATTATATCAGAAGCAAAACTATCAAGATCCAAACCAACTGTCATTCCAATTGAATAGAATGGTAAGTTAACAATTGTTGAGTATGATAAAGAACTATCACACCTGAATGACAACCCTTTGCTCAAAGAGCCTTCTTCTTATCAGAGACTTGTTGGGAAACTCATATATCTAACCATGACTAAACCCAACATATGCTATGCCATGTAGATTCTCAACTAGTTCATGCATAATCCGAAACAGTCCCACATGAATGATTCACAAAAGCTTGTAATGTACTTAAAGGGATTTCCAGGTTTGGGAATACGACTCTCTCAGGAAAGCAACATGGAGAAGACAACGTACAATGATACATATTATGGAGAAGACAACATACAGTGATACATATTATGCTACTTGCCCTATGAGTAAAAAATCTTTCATTAGATTCTGCTTCAAATTGGGCAACTCATACTCTCTTGGAAAACAAAGATACAGTCGGCTACTTTTTTATCATCCGTCAAAGCAAAATATCAAGCAATGGGCAAACTAGCTTTGAGATTGTTTGGATTAGAGGATTACTTCAAGATCTCGGCATATGGGTAAAAGAACCAATCATCCTATTATATGATAATGATGTTGCACTTCAACTTGTAGTAAATCTAGTTTTCCATGAAAGACACAACATATTAAAGCTAATTGTAATTTCATTAGAGACAAAATTCCAGATAGGGTAGTCAAAGCAAAAGAGATAAGAACGATGGAACAGCCCGCAAACATCTTCAATTAACCCCCATATGAGAGGTAACATGCGTATATATTGAACAAGCTAGGCGCCCTTGCTGAATTTAAACTGTCAGCTTGAGGGGAAGTGTTAAAGATACTGTTGGCTAAACTAATTGATCCTGATCCGGATACCAATTCTAATTGATGATGATTAGTTCATTGATGGGAACTTGAACATTCTGTATTAGGAAATTGATTTTTTTCCCTTGTTCTGCATATCTTTGTTTCCTTAATTAGTTTGATCCTATGTGTTATAAATAGGACTATAATTGTACAAAATTGATATGAGAAAGCAATATACATTTTTCCAATTCTTTGACAATTTCACTGAACGAAATAACTAGGATTCATTGTTAATAATCTATCTTGCACTTATAAGTCCATCAATACATCTAGAGATGATAAAAGATGTTACCTTTAAAATTTGAAGTTGTAAGGTCATAAGTTAAATGGCTGCGGAACTATCAATTTTAGTTCCTACGCCATTGGATCTCAATTTGACATGTCTTTCATAAGGAAAGGACTTACTAAGTTTTTTTTTTTTTTCATCTAGTTAGATAGATAGTTTGACAATACAAATATAACCTTGAACAAGATATTTTCTATCACGCCCCGATCCTTGAGTACGCGCCCATCCCTCACCTGGTCGATTAATAGCGATGTCCTAGGACGCATCGTCGACCCATTCATTTAAATACGCAAGCAGAAGCATATAATTAACTCCTAGACAATAAAACAATGGGATACGAAAGTAGGATAAATTTTTCACAAAATACCTTTTTATAAACACACATGGCTATACACAATTTTTCACAAAATACCTTTTTATAAACACGCATGTCTATATACAAGGTTTACAAAAGGAATCGGCTCCCTACAAAAGAGAATTGTCTTACGACTAGCTAGTCCGACATGATCACCGATTCTTCAGGCTTCATCTCATGAACTCTGCTCCTGGCCCTTCACCAACACCATCTACGGACCTGAAAATGGTTATACAATAACCAGTGAGACAATATCTCAGCGAGTTCTACCCCCTAAGATTAGATTATGAAGCCAATATGCCATAAGGGCTACCTATGCACAACACGAGTCAGAGGACTTACCTTGGCCTCAGTTCCACCCTGCAAGTCAATAATCAATTACATATGCCTTATAACACACCAACCAATCAATTCAATCAATCGGATCGAACTATCGATCAATCGGCTCGGTCAATTACATGGCATCACGACCATTTCTTAGTCGGCTCATCTCATACTATCTATAAAGTCCGTTCATAGTAGGACTGCTCGCTGCTAAGTTGATAAATAGATAGTATAGCTCGCTTCTGAAATGCTCGGGTATACTGCTCTCTGCTAAGCTACCATATAAGAGCCCGTAGGTTGATATTGTATACCATTCTAACATACAACAAATTCCGATAAAAATAGCCGTGTGTGAGAACATGGTCGGCCTTAGCCAAAATATAATCCACCTAATTGCACTTAATTAAATATAATCCACCCCTAAGCATCATTAACCTACTAAGCAAGGTTTAGTGAGTTAAACTCAATTGTTTAGCGATCCGTCTGGTTCAAAATGTCGGGAACACAACGAGGCTCGACTTTCCTAAAGGCAGGCCTAGGTTTCAAGATTTGAAACCACCTCTAAACGGACCTAAGGCTTGTTGGAAAACCCACTATTTTCCCTTCTGTTTTGAGCTGCAAAAACAGAGAAACAAAGTTGAAATGGCAAAGCAAGACCGGCAACAGCTCGGCGGAACTCTAGCGGGGTAAACGACAGGGAAACAAGCTGATCGGAGCTCCGGCAAGCGGGTGGTCGGCAATTGGCGGCACCCGGGGGACAAGGGGGACTTGCTAGTGGTTAGTATGGGTGGAGGAAGGGTCGGAATGGGAGAAAACACAAAGAAAACGCGAAACAGGCGAAACCGTGCAAGCTGTCAGGCGGACCGACGGACCGGCGACCGGCAGCTTGCGACGGCCGTACGGGACGGCCGACGGCTCCGTTCGAAGCGAGGTTGGGCTCATTGGGATGAGCTGTCTCTCCTGGTCATAGTGATAGGTGGATCGTTGGCCAATTCGCACGGGAAGTCGACTTTTCACTCAGATCTTTGGCAAAGAGTCGGCTGGAGCAAAAACTGGCAGAAGTGAAAATAGGGAGGAAAACGGTTCGACGGTGGTGTGGCTGCTCTGGCTGGTCTTCCTTGGCTTGCTGGTGGTCGAACAGGTTGGGAGGAGAGGAGAGGATGGCTTGGACGGCAGCTTGTGGAGGAAGAAAGGAAAGAGGAAAAGATCTAAGGGACAAGGGCTCCACCAAGCCAATTTCTTCCACAAGCTTGTCCCCTTGAACTTGCCCACCAAGCTAGGATCCCATGGCTGCCATTCAGCCACCAAGCCACCCTCACTTTACAACCTTGAAGTGGTCCAAAATGGTGGTGAATGGGGGGCATACGAATTTGGAAGATGATGGCTTCAATTGGACTTGATTTCCTCTTCAATTCAATCTTATATGACCTCAATAAATTCAATTGGCACCTCAATGCTTCCATTGATATTTTTCCTCATCCATGTATCCATCATGCTTCCCAAATTTGCGATCAAAACGATCCCCGGCCTTTTTTGAACAAAAAGGCCCTACGACGACTTTTTCCCAAAAAGTCTCGGGTCGCAAAAAAATCTTCTAAGACTGAGTCGACACTCCTAAAATTTATTGTGACATGACAGAATTTTAATTTCTGAAATCGGACTCAAATTCATCGTTAATTTCAACTTGGCGCGATTTTAGCGTGACCTAAACTACCGGCTAACTTTTAGAAATTTTTAGTGCAAATGACTCGTGGTCGATTTTCTTCAAGCCACAATGAACCTACTCGAGTCATTGGAGACTCTCGGTTGTCGTGAAAATCTCGAGGATCCAAAACCGAACATAGGGTACCAAAATAATAAGAAAATCAGTCTAGTGCCGACTGACGAGAATTTTCTAATTTAGTGGTATCGCCCACGATTAGCCACACATCTTGGTCGAACCAACCTATTGCTGATTTCAAATCGATTTTATATTGTGCCGTAATGGCCTCTAAAGATGGACATGGTCGAGTAGTCGATTTCTAGTCGAATTCTCAAGTTTATTGCATTAAAATTCCTTAATGGTTTCCCCAGATAGTCTAGTTATCTCGAGAGTGATTAGTTCTGAGAATAGCCATATAGGCGCGTCAATAAAATACTCGATTTATTCAGTAAAAATAGGACTGAAAATCTGGGATGTCATAACTCTTCCCCTCTTATAAAAATTTCGTCCTTGAAATTTAAACCTTTACAAAACTTAAGCAAAACGGTGGGGGTAAAACTGTCTCATCGACTCTTCAGTCTCCCATGTCGCTCCTTCAGTACCGTGGTGTTGCCAGACCACTTTGACGAACGGAATGGTCTTTATACGCAGTACTTGCTCTTTTCTATCCACGATCTGAACCGGGCTTTCAACATATGACACACGGTCATCCACGTCCAATTCTTCAAAATTGAGTACGTGGGTCGAGTCAGGCTCGTACTTCCTTAACATCGACATGTGAAAGACGTCGTGCACTTGCGCCAATCTCGGCGGCAACTCAAGACGATACGCTAAGGTCTCAATTCTCTCAAGAATCTCAAATGGACCTACGTACCTCCAACTCAGTTTTTCTTTCTTTCCAAAGCTCGAAGTTCCCCTCATTGGTGACACCTTAAAAAAAAACGTGATCACCAACTTGGAATTCCAACAATCTCACGCGCTTATCTGCATAACTTTTCTGTCTGCTCTGTGTGGTCTTTAATTTGCCTCTGATTACTGCCACGGCATCCACTGATTGCTTCACCAACTCTGGGCCTGTAATCTTCCTTTCCCCAACTTCGTCCCAACACACCGGTATTCTGCACCCTCTGCCATACAATGCTTCAAAAGGAGCCATCCTAATGCTCTGCTGATAATTGTTGTTGTAGGCAAATTCCATCATATGAAGCTGATCTTCCCAACTTCCCTTAAAGTCTAGTAACAAGCTCTCACATTGTCTTCGAGGGTCTGAATCGTCTTCTCAGACTGGCCATCCGTCTGAGGATGATATGCCGTACTGTACTGAAGCTTTGTACCTAGAGCACTTTACAAGCTCTTCCAAAAGACGGTAGTAAACCTCGGGCCTCGATCTGAGGTTATCATAACCGGCACTCCATGCATTCGAACTACCTGACGCACGTACAGGTCTGCGTGTCTATCCAAACTCAGGTCTTTTCGAACTGCAATAAAGTGAGCCGACTTTGTCAATCTGTTGACTACTACCCAAATTAAATCATTTCCTCTCTGACTCCTTGGTAATCTGGTCACGAAATCCATCGTGATATGCTCTCATTTTCATTCTGGGATCGCAAGAGGTTACAGAAGTCCTCCCGGCTTGCAATGCTGAGCTTTAACCTACTGACACGTCAAACACTTGGCAACATGTTTGGCGATGTCCGCCTTCATACTTGACCACCAATAGTGTTGACGCAGATTCTGATACATCTTGGTGCTTCCAGGATGAATGCTGTAACTGTTACGATGTGCTTCAGATAAAATATCTTCTCTAAGCTCCACATCGTCGGGTACAACCAAACGCCCTCGGAACCTTAGTGTTCCTTCATTATAAATTTGAAAGTCAGCCTTTCTTTTCTCAATGTCCTCCTGAAGAATCTTCTATACATCTAGATCTGTCGGTTGGAGTAGCTTGATTCTAATCTAGACATCCGATTCAATTCTAAGGTGGCCATAAGACTTGAAAGGTAGCCAACCTCAAACTTGAAGACCGAATCTTGAGCTCTCTCGATTAAGTTCCACTCCTTAATCAATATGTGAGCAAGTGAAGACTTTCGACTTAAAGCATCGGCGACCTTATTCGCCTTTCCTGGGTGATATAGAATATCACAGTCGTAGTCTTTCACTAATTCCATCCATATGCGTTGTCTCCTGTTCAACTCCTTCTAAGAGAACAGGTACTTGAGGCTTTAATGGTTCGTGAAGATTTGGAATCTTTCCCCGCACAAATAGTGTCTCCAAATCTTCAAGGCAAAGATAATTGCCCCGAGCTCTAAGTCATGTGTCGAATAATTCTGCTCATAAGGTCTGAACATACGGGATGTGTATGCAACAACCCTACCATGTTGCATCAGCACGCAACCCAACCCACTGAATGACGCATCACTGTAGATCTCGAATCCTCTAGGACCAGTTGGAATAGTCAGTACAAGTGCAGTAGTCAGCTTTTCCATCAGCTCTTGGAAACTACACTCGCACTTGTCTGTCGACACGAATTTTTCTTCCTTCTTTAGGAGTTTTGTCAGAGGCGATGCCAAAGATGAGAACCCTTCCACAAACCGTCTGTAATACCCTGTCAAACCCAGAAAACTTCTTATTTCTGTCACTGCAGTCGGTCTTGGCCAATTGATTACGGCTTTTATCTTGCTCAGGTCTACGGAGATTCCTTCTCTTGAGATCACATGACCTAAGAAAGCAACACGAGTCAACCAAAACTCGCACTTGCTAAACTTAGCATATAACTGATGAACTCTTAGCTTCTACAGTACTAATCTCAAGTGATTCTCATGCTCTACATCACTTCTTGAATACACTAGGATATCATCAATGAACACAATCACAAACTGATCCAGATGTTCCTTGAATACTCTGTTCATCAAATCCATGAAAGTGGCTGAAGCATTCGTCAACCCGAATGGCATCACTGTGAACTCATGGTGACCATACCGAGTACGAAATGCTGACTTAGGAATGTCCTCCTTCCTAATTCTTAGCTGATGATATCCTGTCCTCAAGTCAATTTTTGAAATATCAACGCTCCTTGTAACTGATCGAACAAGTCATCGATCCTCGAGAGTGAATACTTATTCTTGATCGTTACCTGATTGATTTGTCGATAGTCGATGCATAGGCGTAACGAACCATCTTTCTTCTTTACAAACAGAACTGGTGCTCCCCAAAGTGATGCACTAGGATGAATAAATCATTTATCCAATACTTCATGCATATGCACCTTCAGTTCTTTCAATCTATCTAATCTATGAGAACCATCCGGTAACCTAGGCAACCTTTGTCTCGCAAACGAGTTGCCTTCGAACGGAGATTAATCAAATTAAGGGTCCTTCTTGACTCCCAATAAACCGACACTTTCCCATGCTAACGGATTAGACTGGATTATTTCACGTCAACAATCCACCACTACGAGAGGCTCCTCGAGTCAACTCTATTCATCTGTGACGTCAAAGTTATATCTCAGCAACTAGTCGAGTATAACTATAGTTAAAGATTCCCCTTTCTTCAGCTTTATTTCAACAAATTGAAATTCTACAAACTTAGTCCAAAGCTTTGCTGTGCTACTCTGACAAAATCTCTCTAAGAATATTCTTCTTCAGATTGGTGTAGGGTCGGTTCTATTCATGTCCCTTTCGCTAACCTAGTGGCGTCCTACCCGTAGTAGCGGCATCTAGGCTCCCTTGGACTTTCACTGACAGTCCCTCACCTGATGGCCATGCTGGTCATAACCAAAGCACGTTCTAGTCATACCCGGACATTGGATTGATCCATGCTTCCTTCCACAACTTTGGCACTCATCTAGTGAGTCCTCTATTTCTAGTCGGTCGACAACATGCACCCCTACTTGCACCCGGGGCCTGTTCCAAATGCCCCACTGAATATCTTGCAATGCATTCCCTCTATTCTGTCCCATTAGCCTTTTGGTACAATTTCTGACTAAGTGACCCTGTTGGCCACGCTTAAAACAAGCACCCATCGTAAAATGGCACGGGGCGTAACCATGTCATCTCCTACAGGTACAACATAGTCTATTCTGATTCAATGCTGATTTATCTATCCCCACCCTTTCTGTTGGGCAGAATAAAATACTTTTATCTCGACGTCGATCTTTTCCCTGACCGATTTCCATTTCTACCTGAACTGAATCTTGACTCAAACGCAACGGTTCGTTCCCAGATCACATCTCCATGCTGGATCTCAGCAGATACAGCAATTACAGCGATTACGGCACTAGCGATGATAGTAATAAAGGCAACAGCGGCGGCTCGGTCCTAAGCTTGCTTGCTCAACCAATTTCCAAGGACACTAGTGCCTGAACGATCCCGTCGAACCTAGGATCGCTCGATGCTGCTACACTAGTACCGACCTACGGTGGTACTCTTACACTAGCGTGGGTCTAAACCTGCGCTTGCCAAGACTACCTCGGGCACCGATCCTTGTCGGCTTTCTACCACGAGTCACAGAGGCTACTACCCTCTTACTAGGAGTCCTTAGCTCCTGATCACTTATACTACAGGCTCCTATAGACACATGTTCTCTAATTCTAATACCATATTAGAATTTGAGTGACCCACACAAACAAGCTATCAATCAGCTATCAATCGCATGCACCAGCATGAATTTAAAGGCCATCCTACTACCATCCCATAGGTCATCATACCTTATCACTCCAATTCCTAACTTCACTCTGATACCACTTAAGCGGGATGTCACGCCCCGATTCTCGAGTACACGCCCATCCCTCACCTGGTCAATTAATAGCGACGTTCTAGGATGCATCGCCGACCCATTCATTTAAATACGCAAACGAAGCATATAATTAAATCCCCAAATAATAAAATAATGGGATAGAAAAGTAGGACAAATTTTTCACAAAATACCTTTTTATAAACACACAGGTCTATACATAAGGTTTACAAAAGGAATCGGCTCTCTACAAAAGAGAATTGTCCTACAACTAGCTAGTCCGACATGGTCACCGATTCTTCATGCTTCATCTCATGAACTCTAGCTCCTGGTCCTTCACCAACACCATCTACGGACCTGAGAATGGTTATACACTAACCAGTGAGACAATGTCTCAGCGTGTTCTACCCCCAATACTCGATTAGGAAATCAATATGCCATAAGGGCTGCCTATGCACAACACGAATCAGAGGACTTACCTTGATCTCAGTTCCACCCTGCAAGTCAATAATCAATTACAGATGCCTTATAACACACCAAACAATCAATTCAATCAATCGGATCAAACTATCGATCAATCGACTCGTTCGATTACATGTCATCACGACCCTTTCTTGGTCGGCTCATCTCATACTATCTATAAAGTCCATTCATATTAGGACTGCTCACTATTAAGCTGATAAATAGATAGTATAGGTCGCTTCTGAGATGCTCGGGTATACTGCTCTCTGCTAAGCTGACATATCAGAGCCCGCATGTTGATATAGTATTCCGACATTGCTCAATCTAAGCTGATAAGGTATATTGCTCTCTGCTAAGCTGCCATATCAGAGCCTGTAGGTTGATATTGTATATCATTCTAACATACAACAAATTCCGATAAAAATAGCCATGTGTGGGTACACGGTCGGCCTTAGCCAAAATATAATAATTTCTTTTCCAAAAATCCCACTATTTTCTGTAGTCCACCAAAACGTTTTTGACGTTGTCAACCGACGCCCGGTTATTATCAAAATTAATTAATTTAGGAAAATAGTCCTAAAATCACCAATAAATCAATTCATCACAAATTAATGCTCAAATAAATAAACGGACTGCACAACAATAACCAACATAAAATTTCGGTCGTCGACTATCCAAGCCTAATTTTCGGAAAATAAATAATTAATTAAATAATTACGGAAATTATTAAATAAATGCAATAAATCCAACTTAGGTCCGTAATGCCTAATTGGACGCCGAAACGGACCCGAAAAAATTCCAAAGTTCGTTAAATAAATAGTAGCACTTGTCTACTTGCTAATTACACTAACCATTTGCCTAACATGCATAGGTAAATCCCTAATTTAATCATTCTAATCTAATCTATCCACCTAATTACACTTAATTAAATATAATCAACCCCTAAGCATCATTAACCTACTAAGCAAGGTTTAGTGAGTTAAACTCACTTGTTTAGCGATCCGTCCGGTTCAAAATGTCGGGAATGCAATGGGGCTCAACTTTTCCAAAGGCGGGCCTAGGTTTCGAGGGTCGAAACACCCTCAAAACGGACCTAAGGCTTGCTGGAAAACCCACTGTCTTCCCCTCTGTTTAGAGCTGCAAAAACAGAGAAACAAAGTTGAAATGGCAAAGCAAGACCAGCAAAAGTTAGGCGGAACTCCGGCGAGCTGATCGGAGCTCCGGCGAGCAGGTGGTCAGCAACCGGCAGCACGCGAGGGTCAAGCGGGACTTGCTGGTGGTTGGTATGGGTGGAGGAAGGGTCGGAATGGGAGAAAACATGAAGAAAACACGAAACAAGCGTAACCATGCAGGCTGCTAGGCGGACCGGCGGACCGGCGACCAGCGGCTTGCTACAGCCGTACGGGAAGGCCGGCGGCTCCGATGGGGCGAGGTTGGGCTCGTTGGGACAAGCTGTCTCTCCTGGTCACGGTGATGGGTGGATCGTTGGTTGATCCACACGGGAAGTCGACTTTTCACTCGGATCTTTGGCGAAGGGTCGGCTGGAGCAGAAACTAGCAAAAGTGAAAACAGGGGAGGGAAAACGATTCGGCGGTGGTGTTGCTACTCCGGTTGGTTTTCCTTGGCTTGCTGGTGGTCGAACAAGTTGGGAGGAGAGGAGAGGATGGCTTGGACGGCAGCTTGTGGAGGAAGAAAGGGAGAGAGGAAAAGATCTAAGGGACAAGGGCTCCACCAAGCCAACTTCTTCCACAAGCTTATCCCCTTGAACTTGCCCACCAAGCTGGGATCCCTTGGCTGCCATTCAGCCACCAAGCCACCTCACTTTACAACCTTGAAGTGATCCAAAATGGTGGTGAATGCGGGGCATACGAATTTAGAAGAGGATGGCTTCAATTGGACTTGATTTCCTCTTCAATTCTATCTCATTGGCCTCAATAAATTCAATTGGCATCTCAATACTTCCATTGATATTTTTCCTCATCCATATATCCATCATGCTTCCCAAATTTGCGATCAAAACGATCCTCGGCCTTTTTCTGAACAAAAACGGCCCTACAACGATTTTTTCCCAAAAAGTCTTGGGTTGCAGAAAAATCTTCTGAGACTGAGTTAACATTCCTAGAATTTAATATGACATGACAGAATCTTCAATTTCTGAAATTAGACTCGAATTCACCATTAATTTCAACTTGGCGCGATTTTAGCGTAACCTAGGCTACCGGGTAACTTTCAGAAATTTTTAGTGCAAATGACCCGTGGTAGATTTTTTTTTCGAGCCATAATGGACCCGCTTGACTCATTAGCGACTCTCGGTTGTCGTGACAATCTCAATGATCTAAATATGGACACAGGGTACCAAAACAATAAGAAAATCAGTCTAGTACCGGCTGACGAGAATTTTCTAATTTAGTAGTATCACCCAAGATTAGCCACACATCTCAGTCAAACCAGCCTATCTTTGATTTCAAATTGATTTTATACTGTGCTGTAATGGCCTCTAAAGATGGACACGGTCGAGTAGTCGATTCCTGATCGAATTCTCAAGTCTATTGCATTAAAATTCCTTAATGGTTTCCCCAGATAGTCTAGTTATCTCGAAAGTGATCAGCTCTGAAAATAGCTTTATAGGCGCGTCATTGAAATGTCTGATTTATTTAGTAGAAAACATGACTCAAAATCTAGGATGTCACATTTTCTATACTTAATGGTCCTATCTAAGACCATATGCATCCATGCTCATCATCTCATAACATGTGGTATGTCTAAATAAATAGAATAAGCAATACCTATTGTTTCCTAACATGGTATATATAAAAAGAGAAACTTAGCTATAGCTGGCCTATGTTATACATGAAGAATTGTTAGGTGTGATCGTATTATCCACTAGAATCAATGTGGACCATCACATTGGTGAAATTCAAGCGGTCATAAGAAACCAACATTCTGAAAATGTCCAAAATCCTTTAGTATATATAAAACATTCACCTAATAATTTTTACTATGTGAAAAATTGGTTTCGCATGTTACTATTTCAAAAATGAAGCATCTTAACAAGAGAGACCTTAAAAGGTTTTCTTGACATCTATATATGTTGTAGAAATACTTACACAATTCAAAGAAGGCTCTGGATGATTGAAAATTCAGACGATCAGACAATGCGCAACATCATTTTCAAATTCATAAACTCGTAATGTCAAAAAACGTGACGTGTCGAAAATTGTTAGAATAAGAGTGATGATTAAGACAGGGCATAAATCTAACTTAACCACAAGGCAAAATTTTGCCATTATCTAATCCAGGAGAGGTGAGATATAAATGCTTTATTGGAAATGTCATAAACATTGGAATAATATATAATAATGAACGCATACTGCAAGGTTAATTAGTGTATTGAAATTTGCAGTACCTCGCTATGATAACTTAGCAAGTGTCCTTGGGGCACTCTTCTAACAAAATAAAAAGTGCCGCTTTCAAAGTAACATCACAATAATTCATATAGTGGATAATTTACCAAACTTGAGAGACATTACCCCTCGCACTTTATGGGCAAACAACATATTCACTACTAGAAATGAAATATTATGTGACATCCTGGATTTTTACTTCTGCTTTCAATTAAATTAATCGGGCCTTTCATCGACGTGCCTATAGTGTTATTCTTAGAGCTGATCACTCTTGAGATAACTAGACTATCTGGGGAAGTCACTAAGGGATTTTAATCCAATAGACTAGAGAATTCGACCGGGAATCGATTACTCGACCGTGCTCATCTGTAGAGATCATTACGGCATAGTCAAAAGTCGATTAGAGATCAGAGATAGGTCGGTTCGACAGAGATGTATGGCTAAATGTGGGTGATTCCACTAAATTACAAAATTCTCATCGATCAGCACTAGACTGATTTTTCTATCGTTTTGGTACCCTATGTCCGTATTTGAATTCTCGAGATTTTCACGAGAGCCGAGAGTCACCAATGTGTCGAATGGGTTCATTGTGTCTCGAAGAAAATAGACCATGGGTCATTTGCACTAAAAAAATTCTAAAAGCTATCTGGTAGCCTAGGTCACGCTAAAATCGCGCCGAATTGAAATTAACCACGAAATTGAATCCGATTTCAGAAACTGAAAGTTTTATCATGTCACAAGTCATTTTAGGAATGTTGACTCAGTCTCCAAAGATTTTTTTGCAAACCAAGACTTTTTGGAAAAAAGTCGAGGTAGGGTCATTTTTGTCCAGAAAATTCAGAGGACCGTTTTTCATCGTGAAATTGGGATGCAAGTGGGATTAATTGGCGAGGAAAAATACCAATTTGATCGAGGACTTTATATTGGAATTTATAGAGGCCAAATTGAGTTGATTCAAGAGCCATTTGAGTCCAATTGGAGGGAAAATCAATCAAAATTCGTAGCACCCCCATGGACCCAACTTGTGGACCAACTCAAGCTTCTAGAAGAGGGCTTTTTGGTCTAGAAATCAGCTAAGGAAGACAACTGGGTTGGTGGGCCAAGCTAGGGGACAAAGGAATAAGAGAGAAGGCCAAGGTGGTCCCCCTCCAGCCCATTTGGTCCCCCTTCTTCCCTTCTACTACCGTCGACCTCCTCCTCTCTCTCCCTGCGTGCGACGCTGCAAAGCAACCCAAAAGACCGAGCTCGGTCTTCGCACACCATCGAGCCAATCGCCGAAGCCGGAGCCGCCGCTTGCATCGCCCGAGCCGCACATCCACCAGCCGCTACTCGCTCGTGCCCGCGCCCAGCTTGCTGCCATCCCGCGTCGTCGAAGCCTCGTGGAGTTTCCTGGCCACCGTTCAGCCGCTATCCAGCCCCGCCTGGATCCGGTTCAGTCCTCTCCACCCCATTTCAGACCATTCCCGCCTCAACTGGCCCAAGCCAGCACTTCTCTCGGCCTCGATCAGCACCGACCAGAAGCCGGGCCGTGTGGGTCTCCGGCGGGCGATTTGGCTTTGCTTTGGACCATTTCCGGACCCCATTTGCCTGGCCCGCTTTGGAGTCTATCTCCACCTCGCCGTTGATTTGATCCAAGCGGGTCATTAAACAAGTGAGTTTAACTCACTAATCCTCGCTCAGTAAGTTAATGACGTTTAAGGGTTATTTAGTTTAGACTAAGTATGGATTAGGTGGTTAGTTAGAATGGATTAGTGAATTAGTTAATTATCAATGCATGTTAGGTGGATAGTTTAGTGTAGTTAGGGCCTAGACAAGCTCTACTATTTATCTAGAGTAGTTCAAAAATTTTCCAGGCTCGTCTTTATTTTAATTAGGCTTTACGGGCCTAAGTTCTATTTGTTTACATTTATTAATTAATTTTCGTAATTATTTATTTATTTATTTATTTTTCGAAAATTAGACCGAGATAGTCGGTGACCGGAATTTTATGCTAATTGCAGTGGTGTGATATGTTTATTTAATTAACTGTTATTTTGTGCAAATTGATCGTGATTTGTGATTGTGGGTAATTATCCCAAAATTAATTAATTTCAATAATTAATTAGAAAATTATCGGGCGTCGGTTTACAGCGCTAAAAATGGATTTGTGGACTATTGAAATTAGTGGGATTTTCAAAAGTGGAAATATTGTATTTTTGGCTAAAACCGACCGTGTACTCACACACGATTATTCTTATCGAGAATGATAAAAATGGTGATTTGATTTGATGATCAATCTCAGTAATGAGGCAACTTCTGGTGAGCATATTTAATATATCATAGCAGTGGATCTTGCAACTTTTGGTGAGAATATTTAGTATATCAGATCAGTGGATCTGGCAGCTTTTGGTGAGCATATATAGTATATCAAATCAGTGGATCCGGCAGCTTCTGGTGAGCATAAGTAGTATATTATATCAGTATATCTTGCCGCTTCTAATGAGTTATACTATATATTATCAGCTTAGAGCGAGTAGTCCTAGATAGGGTCGGGCTTTATAGATAGTATTGATTGAGATGACCGGAGAATGGTCTTGATGACATGAAATCGAATGAGTCGATTGATCGGTGGTTCAATCTGAGTGGATGAATTGGTTGGTTGATGTGATTCCATGAATTCGTGAATTGTGCTGACTTGCAAGAAGGAACTGAGGCAAAGGTAAGTCCTCCGACTCCTAATTGTGCTTAGGCAGCCCTCATGGCGTATTTATTCCTAGTCGAGTCTTAGGGGGTTGAACCTGCAGAGACGTCGTCTCACCCCATTTTGGGATAACCTTTTAGGTCCATAGATGGCAGCTCCTCCCGAGCATTTTGGTCAACCGAAAAAGATCACAGAACAGAAGTATTATATTCCGATTCATGGGCACCCTAATGGGTTGCTAGTGAAGTCTATAATCTGGGTTGATGCGGGCCTGCCTAAGAAGGTGCCCCATCAATACAGATCATGGTACCACTAGGATTGTAATGGACTAAGAGAGAGCCACATACCGGAACCTGAGATACCTCTGTATGTGATGGAGGTTGCTTTTGGAAAGGGCACTACAGACCCTCTAGGTGGCTCGGTGATAGACCCGATGGACCTTGAGCTTAAAGATCCAGGATCTCCTGTATATTCTACTGTAAGCTCCAGCTGGAGTATGGAAGGAGATGACGAGGAGGATGAGGACCCGTAGTTGATTGGAAACCCCACCCCTGTTTGCAGACCCTATTTTATGAACTGGTTTTGTGTAGGACCTAACTTTTATAGTTTAGATTGTAATATATATAATATGATTTGCTTTGTATATATAAGTGCGGTTTGGTTTTTAATTCAAAAATTTATGACCCTACTTTTCTATCCCATTGTATTATTGTTTGGGGATCATATATCTGCTTCCGCATGTGTATTAAAATGAATGCATCGGCGATGTGTCTTGGGACATCGCTATTTAATCGACCAAGCCGGGATGGGCACACGCTTGGAGGATCGAGGTGTGACATGTTATGTATTGGAAAAACTAACCTGAAGTAGCACAAGAATTATTAAATACATCTGGCAATTTATCAAATCGACTGGAATTGGCCAACCTCAAATTTCAAAAGCAAGCACCATATTTACTTGAGAATATTGAAATTTACTAATCCATTGAAAAATTACTAAGATAGAGCAGTGCATTAATTGCAAATATATTTGCTTATTGAATGTACTAGACAGTTATATCTACCTCATATGCAAAGAAACAATCAATTGAAAAGGTTACTACCTTAAAGTAGTATGATGGAGGAAGAGAGAGTGTTACACATCAAATAGTTCAATATGCGGATTCATAAGAAATAGGAAAACTTGTCTTAAAAATCATAAACATTTCACTTTTACCAATTAAATCATAAACCTTTTCATAATTTACTAATTGAATCCATCGATTAGTTTTGGTAGAAAATGGCATAATTTTTAATTATATTTTCACATATTTTTTTATTTTCTTCACGTTGTATATTAAAATATATATTTTATATATGCATAATAAATTATCATTTTTATGATTATTTCAATCAAATTAATTTGAATCAAATTCATAAATAAATGAATAAGCCTAGAATGAATATATACTAAAAACATTAATCGGCCATTTATTAATATTGTTCATTATTTCAATTTGACAAATTCAACCCTATTTCAATAATTCATAAAATTTGGAGAAAAAACCAACGATCCATATTCTGGACTCGCATGTTAGATATGTTGGAAGAGAAGAAAAAAAAACTTAAGAGGTGAATTATGTATCACAGGAAGTGGGTGTCGAAGAGAAGAGAATATTAAGTTTTTCTTCTTTCTCCATCTATTATTTTTATTATTGTGTTTTATTTTTTCACATATATATATATATTGACCTCTCATTTATTAAATTTTTAAAATTGACCTTGATATTAGAATCACGCGGCGGAAACTCATATGTTAGAATTCCAACTCGAGTGTCGAAGAATGTCGAAAAAGCTAACCATGTGTCGGATTTTCCGACACGTGTTGACCGAGTGTTGGAGAGTGTCCAAGAGTATCGGAGAGTATCGGACACATGTCGAAGTGTCCAACACAACACAAAGGCTCTTGGAGAGTGTCGGTACTTCATAAACTAACACACCCAAGTCAAGGGAGTTCAAGGGCTAGCGGGTGGCCAAGGACGTGGATAATTTCTTGTTGTACATAAAACAATACTTCTAGGCCATGTAAATCAACGACGATGCATCTCGGGTAAACATCGCATCCATGTATTAGTTGATAATGCATTGTTGTTGTGGCGTTGTTGGTCAGATGATAAGTGTGGCGACCTTATAACGACATGGGCTTGACCGGTTGAGGAATTTCGACGGAACTACTATCCCACATATGTGAAGGATAAAGCTCACGATGAACTCAAACATCTTGAACAAAATGGCGCAGTTCGCTACTATGTGATAGAGGTGTGCAACTAGACTGGGTATACCCAGATACCAAATCTGCCCATTTGAAAAATAGGGTCGAGAACTAGTTCCTGTTGAAACCGGTCTAAGAATTGGTTCCCAAAATTCAGAACTAATTTGAACCGATTCGAAGTGAATACCCACCTGAGAACCGGATCAATTGGACTAGTTTAGGAACTGATTTTGTAAGCCCAACCCCAAAAGTCCAAAACCCTATTTTCTTCCCTTGATTTTCTATCTCTCGCAAACTTGCACGGCATTTTTCCCTTCATCATTCTTGAGTTTCTCTTCCTCGCTCACTTTCATCCATCTCCTCGCTCCATCCATCGTCGGCTCCCTCTGGCTTTGTTTCGTCTATCACCTGCTCTCTCATCTGTAAGCTCGCAAATTTCCTTAGTTTTTCTGGACTTTTCTTTCAAATTGAAGCTCGGTTCCTCTCTTTTTCTTTTGGGGTGATTTCCCGAGTTGGATTTCTTGTCAGATTGGTGGGAAAATTTACATTTTTTTGTTCATATGGGAACTCACTATGAGTGGGTTGGGTAAGGTGGGAGAGAGAGAAGAAGTCGTAGAACTCGAAGAGCTTCAGCGTCGGGTGAATCGCTGCCATGTCGAGGCTCTACAAGATCGTGGAGATGGGTGGATCCACTAGGCTCTTGCCCCCTCTGGCCTTCCCATCAAATGGCGGCGAGGGCAACGGCAGTTCACGTGGTTGATAGGCCCAGGCTTTCTTGGAACACGCGTCAGGGAAAACGGAGGCAGCTATTTGCTACACATGCGAGACGGGCCTAGGCTTCTTCCATGTAATCCTCTATGCGAGCTTTCACCTCGGCTTAGTGAAAAGTTTGCATTTTTTTTGTTCATATGCTGTTGATGTTACTACTTTTGTTGTTGATGGTGCTGGATTTGGAATTAACTGTTTGGGGTTAATTGTTCCTTCAACTGGCAAAACACACAAATCCACATCTTTACTCTCGAAATCAAAGCTAGCAGAAGAAAAGGAGGAAGACCCACTAGAGCACTTCTCAATACTCATTGTAGGAATGAGACTAATATTAGACCCATGGTTATTGCTAATGTTTATGCAATGTTAAGATTTTTGCTTTGCCTTATGATTTTGTTTATGATAATTAGCCTTGTGGATCCTTAGTTTGTTCTTTAGTCAAAAAGTTCATGTACTTAATGATTACAAGTGCTTAATGTTTCAATACAAATTAGGAGGATTACATCGTTTTCTCACATATTAATATAAAATTCAAAACCGTAGAGGATATCGAGCGGTTGCAAAACAGTTCAAGCGGAAACAAGATTAAACCCTGGAACCAGATTTAAAAAAAAAAAAAAAACATGGTGGTTCAGGTACAGGATCCAATGGAAACAGGGTCAAGTACAGGGTCCATAAAAGAGGAACTGGTTATAACAAGGTCGAGTACAAGATCTAGATCTATAACCTACCTATCTTGGACCTGATCACCCTACCATGTGAAGCAATTCTCAAAGATTCTGCTCCAAATCCTGTCCATGACCGAGACGGAGGCATATCACCAATTCATAAGTGGATGCAAGCCATAGGTCAAGCAAGAGCTCAAGTAGTGCCACGCGACGGATCTTGCAAGGGCTATGTCCGTGGTCAAGTTCCTTGTGGAGTATAAATCACCTTCCATGAAAAGTCCAATTCTCGTCCAAAGGACAAGGCCAATGGTGGGGCAGATCAAGAAAGATTCAATTGCCCAAATGAAGCCAAACCACTAACAGCAACACCTAACACACAACTGGAGTTGAGTGGATGGGGACAAAAGAAGGTGCGCACACACAAGTGTTTCTTTTGCGATTATCCTCACATGGCTCAAGATTGTCCCAAGAGACGCAAACTAGTAGCCCTATTCAAGGAGGACAAGCCATGAGAGGAGGCACAGTTGGGTTCACTACGCATCCCTTGTTAGATCAAAACAAGAAGGAGAAGGAACCCAAAGACATGATGTTCATGGATGTAAAGATCGAAGATACCACGATGAGAGCGCTTATGGATATCGAGGACTTCTTCATATCCCAAAAGGCCGCTAAGAAACTGAATATTCTAGCTGAAAAGGGAGGAGTCGATTGGTTCAAAACCGTAAAATCCAAGGAAGTCTCGACTAGTGTCATGGCTAGGGACATAAAGCTCCATCTTAGTCCATGGACCAGCAAAGAAAATATCGAGATAATCCCCCTTAACATCTATGACTTTGTGTTAAGTTTTGGATTTCTCGAAAGGATCAATGTGGGCATTATACCATTCGTGGATTACATATACATCCTTTATAATCACCGCCAATGCATGGTTAGATCCATCATGAGTTGGAATGCGATAGAAAGATGCTATCGGCCATGCAGCTATCGAAGGGAGCAAGGAAGGGCGAGGTGACCTTCTTGGCAATGCTGAAGATTGAGGACGTGAAGGGAGGTGACACATCGAAGGAGGTGACCTAAGTCCTCGATTCGTTTTAAGATGTGATGCCGCTTGAGCTGCCCAAGAAGCTTTCACCTCAAATAGAGGTGGACCATTGGATCAAGCTCGCGCTCGATGCTCAATCACTGGCCATGGCACCCCACTGCATGGCGCCCAAGTTGGAAAAATTGCATAAACAGCTCAAGGAGTTGCTCAATGTGGGATACCTTTGACCATCCAAGGCTCCGTTCAGTGCCCTAGTCCTGTTCCAAGAGAAGCACAACAGATCTCTTCGGATGTGCAGCTATTAAACAAGCTCACCATCAAAAAACAAGTATTCGATCCCTCTCTGTGCAAACTTGTTCGATTAGCTTGGGGAAGCTCGGTGGTTTACCAAGCTTGATATTCGATTGAGCTACTACAAGTTCAAATCATCAAGGGAGACAAGCCGAAGAACATATGCGTGACACGTTATGGCTCGTAGGATTTCCTTGTCATGCCATTTGTCTTGACTAATATGTAGGCCACGTTCTGCACTCTAATGAATAAGGTACTCCACCCATTCCTTGATATGTTCGTTGTGGTGTACTCAATGATATTGTAGTGCATAGCTGGACTCTCGAAGAACACGTCGAGTACTTAAAGCAAGTCTTCCAAATCTTGTGGGAGAATGACCTGTACATGAAGCGTGGGAGTGCGCCTTCGCGCAAGAGGAAGTTCCTTTCGTCGGTCACATCATCAGGGGGGGACAAGTGTGAATGGATGCAGCTAAAATCCGTGCCATCGTTGAATGGGAACCACCGACCAAGGTGGCAGAGCTAAGATCATTCCTTGGTCTCACGAACAACTAAGGACACTTCATTTAACGCTATTCAAGCCTCATTGCGCCAGTCATGGACATGTTGGAAAAGGAAAGGCTATGGGAGTGGAGGGATCGGTGTCAAGAGGCATTCGATCAATTGAAGTGGGCCATGACCGAAGACCTAGTGCTCGTGCTGCCTGACCATGCCAAGTCATATGAGGTAGAAACCGATGCCTTTGATTTTGCTATCGGTAGTGTCCTTATATAGGATGGGCACCCGGTTGCCTTCAAATCTCAAAAGTTGAATGATACCAAGCGGCGATACGCGGTCCAAGAGAAAGAGATGATCACGGTGGTGCATTGCCTTCATACATGGAGGCATTATTTCTTGAGATCTCAATTCATCATGAGGATGGACAACGTGGCGACAAGCTACTTCCAAATTCAAAAGAAGCTCGGTTCAAAGCAAGCTCGGTGGCAAAACTTCTTAGTCCAGTTCGATTATGTGCTGGAGGATAAGCCGAGGAAGGCTAATTCCATGGCAGACGCCTTGATTGGAAGTTGGAACTGGCAAATATACTGAGTCGACCAAACTATCCATGGATCAACCATATCAAGAAAGGGCTCGAGCATAACCCTACAGCCCAAGTGCTCCTTAAGTACGTGTGGAAGGGCAAGACAAGGCATTTATGGCATGAGGACGGCCTCTTTTACACCAAGGGACAACAACTTCATGTGTCGCTCCACGGGAAGCTGAGAAAAGAAGTGCTACACGAGTGCCATGACTCCAAATCGGCAGGTCATCCGGGAATTCACCACACCATGACACTCGTTAAGGATCAATATTATTGGTCTCACATGCGGGATAATGTTGAAACTTATGTGTGGACATGTCATGTATGTCAATAAGACAAGATCAAACAATAGTCGTCCTTAGGGCTCCTTGAGCCATTGCTTATCTCGGAGTGTCCATTTGAGAGTGTCTCCCTCGACTTCATTATTAATCTACCCAAGTTCGAAGGATGCCGGACCCTCATAGCCGTTATAAATTGGTTCTCCAAATACACAAAGTTCGTGCCCGTGACTAAAGATTGACCAACCCAGAAGGCGACTAAGCTATTCATCAAGCATGTCGTCAAGTATTGAGGGATACCACGCACGATCGTGTGCGATCACAATCCTCGATTCACCGAGCAGTTTTGGACTGAACTCTTAAAGTTGCTAAGGTCGAACCTCAACTTCTCCACAAGTTTGCATCCCCCCAACTGACGGTCAGACGGAGAGGGTGAATGCACTTATCGAAATATACCTCCAGCATTATGTGAGCACCACGCAAGTAAACTGGGCAAAGCTAATTGACGTGGCCCAATTCTTCTACAACATACAGTGGAGTGAGTCCACGAACCAGAGCCTGTTTAAGATCGTAATGGGGCAACAACCACTCTCACCAAGCATGGTTGCCTCAGGCTATCAAGGGAGTGGTCCATCGGCGTACAAGTTCACAAAGGAATGGCACAAACAAGCGAACTTGGTGCGAGCGTGTCTACACAAGGCCGCAAAACTTATGAAGAAGTGAGCCGACAAGAAGCGACGGCACATGGAATTCCAAGTCAGTAACCTAGTGCTAGCCAAGTTACATTTGGTCTGCTGTTATCGAGACGTGCATAAGGGACTAATCCATTACTATGAAGGCCCCTTACGAGTGTTGCGACGGATAGGAAAAGTTGCATACAAGCTGGACTTGCCATCCAAACTCAAGGTACATCCAATGTTCCATGTGAATATGCTCAAACCTTTCTATGTAGATAAGGAAGATCTGGACCGAGGGGAATCACAACGGGCACCCCTTGGAGCAAAAACCTCGAACAATTGGAACGTCGAGTACATCATGACGGACCGAGTCATACGGAAGAGGTATTGCACGCCTAAGAAGGAATACCTAGTCCAATGGAAGGGCGTTCCGGAGAGTGAAGTGAGTTGGGAACCGTTCGAGACTCTTTACGGGTTCAAGAAACACATCGACACATTCCATGCCAAAAAGCGACAAGGGCGTCATCCGAATAGATGGGGGAGATCTACACGGCCCAAGGACGAGCATGATCCAAGACGTCCAAATGAAGGGTCATGTCCCACACAAGGACTAGCCCATGAGCGCACACGAGGGCCCACAAACGACCCATGAGCAATAGAGCCGGCTTATGAGCAATGCAAGAAGAAGCGAGCGACCGTTCGGCTTCCTTATGTCAGGCGACCCTTCAATTCCCACAGACTGACCTTGTAGACCCATGGTAGACATCCCTTGAGTTCGCCCATGGCCTAGGGCCTCTTGAGCTTCTGGTGCAACCTTATAATGATTGTATATATTTAAATACGACCATTGGATCGAAGTGAAATCAACAGCTAGAATCAACCCATACTTGTATAAACAGGGGACCCTTTCCCCTCACTTGTACACTCTTGTTCACAAGCTAATACGATTTGAGCTTCACTCTCATACTTTGTTCTTGTGAGCTGCGTACATGTGTAAGGCTAACTTGGAATCAAATCCTAAGGCCGCACAAGTAAGAATCATCGGAATCAATAGACCTGTGACACATGCATGCAGGTTTTTACAATGAAGTAGATAGTGATGGGCTTTGGAGGGTTTTGTTCCTTTCTTCTCATCCTGTTTCTTAACAAAAGGATCAACCAGGGTCCAACTTCTTGGGTGGCTTTGTGTTGGATTCTCCATCATCGTTTTCGCAGAGTGTGGTGAATAATTGGAATAACTCTTGATTTCTTACCTTTTACTTTTCCCTAGTTATACTTTCCTTCATGCACTACTGAGTTATGTGAAACAAGTTTTGCATGACATTTATTTTCGACGAATATTGCACAGAGAACAGTGATACGCACCAAAAGCGTAGAGTTCATGTCCTTCTCTCTCTCATTTTTCCTCACGCTCAGCGCTGTAACTTGGCTCCTATATGGTATATTTCTCAAGGATATCCACGTCACCGTACGCATCGACTTTCAACAAATACTAGAAATTATGCTAAAAAGAGTTTTCTATTACCCAAAGAAAAAAGTGTGTCGTGGAGACTACGGTTTAGATATCGCTTTATTTCTCATATACAATCATTAACGTATGTATGATCATTTACATAGGTTCCAAACGTATTGGGGTTTATCCTTGAAGTGCTTCAGATGGGACTCTATCTGATAAACAGGAAGAGGAATGTGATGGTTTTGGAGGAACCCGATGATTTCGGTGGTGCAAGGTCGATTGCCGATACTTAAAGTCGCAATATCGCCTCTAACGATAGCATCATCGACGTTGATGAGGTCAAGGAGAGGAAAGACGATGTATACGAGGGTGAGATAAGCTTGGAAGCTTCCAATAATGGACCAGTTGCAAATAGTTCATGTGAAGTTTGACCCGGGTTAAGTCGCAGCATATGTCTCTGCTGTTGTCTTTCGAGTAGCTAGTAAGCTAATTTAGTTCTTTCTTCTATGTTGTTGTTATAATATGTCTCGAGTTTGAGTCTGTGAACGAAATCGAAGCCAAGATAAATTAAAGGAAAGTGGATATTTGGACTTCAAGTTGCTGATTTGTAGAGATCGAGCCATGAATTTATAGATTACGGAAATCAAGCTTCGTCTATATACTGCTCGTTCAAGGTAACAGAAAAAAAAGGAAAGTCCAAGTTGGACTTGTTGACCGAAGTGCCCAACTTTCCTATTCCGATTTGGCTGCCATGCATATTATATCATATATATTTTTCTCTTATTTTTTTGCTGTTAGTGCGTGTGGTTGCCAGAGGATTGTTGATGCGAGCAGAGCAACGTGTTTTTTCACGCCGTGGCAAATGTGAAGATCTCTTGAAGCACCGTTTTCTAAGCGAGTGCTTGACGTGGGTTTTCGTCATTGATTTTCGTTCGTGCAATTACATCCGAGAAGAATTAGTGTTTGTAGCCGATTAAATCTTGAGGTAAGATTTGCGTGTAATTCCTCCGTGAGATTGAGAGATTATTTCTTGAGAAATTTTGGGGTTAAACACTGGGTGCGTTATTGGGTGTAATTGGGTTTGGGAAACACCGAGAGAGTGCTTGAATGACTTGAGTGTGTAATCTCCATGTATCGCTTAATCTATAGTGAAATTCACTGTTGCTCTCCCCGTGGATGTAAGTCTTTACGACTGAACCACGTAAATCCAATGTTCGATATATTTTCTTCTTCTGTCTATATTATTGTTCGATCGCTCGCCTTATCGCAATAGTTAATGCACGCGTCATAACTTATATATGCAAGGGGAGATTAACACCACGTGCATAAGTGCTCCAGAATTGCAATGTCTTTTCTAGTAATTAAAATCTTCCTTGTCTCGTTCCTGTCGTAAATGAACTCATTCTACTATCTCTTTGATCCATATTTCGAAAAGAAATGGCAAGTTTGCCGTGATTCACATATGAAGATCATGATTCGTGACCTACATCGAAATTGGCCGTGAAAGATGCCTGTTTAAAAGCAGAGAAGCCCACCGTTCGGAAAGCTAATAATTAACCATATCATCGTCGGCGTCGTTCAATGAGCGACGTTTCAATAAAAGTCAAATGGATACAGGTTCTGTGTTAGTGGAGGAGTCATATCATCTGGCATGAGATTACCAGATACAAAAGCTTGGGACAACTTCCATCCTAGCCTCTCGTTCTAGCCCGTTGCACTTCTTTAAGGATGACATAGCTTCGTAACATTGAGGCAATATCTATTATCTACTCATCAGTCCGTGAAACTTCAATAGTTTGGTCAGGCACTCGGGTGCCGATCGAGTCGAGCCACGTTTTTGGGTCGAGTCACCACTGCAGTCTACAGCAGAGTTCTTATGCCCCCCAGCATTTTATTTCCAGCCTTTCCCTTATTGGTGGTCATAGCGATTTAATGACTTAATTGATGGCATTCATAACTGGCTAGATGGCCTTAAATAACATATCTTGCACTATTTAGTGCATATAAGCCGCCAAAAGTCTCTCCAACACCACTTTTGACAATATTTGAGTGAAAATGGGCGGCATTTTTTAATGTTGGGAAAAAGATCTTGGAAATGTGTAATTTATTGAAGGGCACGTTGGTCAGGTGCTCGAAACTTGACTTGAGCTCGATCACGTAATAGAGTTTTACCAAGCTCGGCTTGAGCTTAAAGAAATTCGATCTTATAGAAAGCCCAAATATCTTCCTTGGATTTTCGTATATGTGTGGATACACTGTGTAACTTCAAGGAACTCTATGTTTGATTTTATCACAATTATAATTGCAAGCTTGAGCTTGACTCGATATGAAATTCAAGCAGCTTGAGCTCGACTCTAGATCAAACAAGTTGATTTGATCGAGTAATATATCATCGAACCAAGGCGAGCTACGTACTCACGGGTAACTTTGACTCAGTTTACAATGATGAACACAAGGGGCTTGGAACGATTACTATCTTGCTTGGGCGACATTTTCTTCCACCCTCGGCGGAGAAAATTTTCTTCAATCAAGTTTCGTATTGATGGTTTACAAAGATGGACATTTTGACGAAGTTCGTACATAGGAAAGCCCAGTTTGTACTGAACTCTTTTCTCATAGAACCAATTCGGAGAGTTGCTTCGGATATGATCCAATGAGCGCGCAACCAGAAAGCAACGCATTATCGGCAACTAAAAAGAAAAGGAAAAGACCCAAACCTAAGCACATTGGTGTGCTGCTCGTTGTCCTGCCGCATAGATCTTCGTATACAACAAGGTTGGACACGACAATGCACGTACGGAGACGGCCGTTCGGTACAAAGGTAGGCACGAATCATGAAGATGTGGAGAGTCCCAGTCCGATTGAGATCCTGCCTAACTACATCCTCGTTTGGAGGTCTCTTTCCTCTACTTGGTTATTCTCGCGTGCCCTTGGGCCCTTCGTCGTGACTCATTGAATTGTATCTTTACGTTTGAAACCCGCATGATTAGGACACTTTGGGAAAAACGTATTTGTAAAGCCCCGTTAAAGTTGCACGCAAGCTTTTAGCTTTTATTTGAATATTCTATTACCCCTCATGTGTAGGGTGGAAATAAGCAATTGGGAAGACAAATAGAGGTCTAGAAAAATTTGAAGTCAAGACCTCCTAATCCGATACAATATGAGATTTTATGAGACTTTTGTTAACTATTTTAAAAACTTAAACTGTTAGATGAAAATGTGGTTTAACATCTAAATATTTTGAAACATAGAACTTGATGTTAAGCTACGTGATTCATCAAATAAAACCATGTGCATGGTATGTTGCAACTAAGCCTTACCATCAAGACCAAAGACCCACTAATTAACCACATGTGATCGTACAAATTTTAAGATTAGTAGGGACACCCATTCAACGTCAATCACCTAACAATATATTACTAATTATCAAAACATTTAGCAGACGATAATGGTGGCCCATTTACGCACTCCATGTCCCGACGTCCAAGCACTTATTTCCAGACCGCAAATCTCTTTTGCTAAAGGAGATGTTTCATGTTGGATGGAACCTTCGACTCTCATACCGTATCCCTATCACAATTGAATATGAATGTCGAGATTCCGTTAGTTTCCCTCTCTTATCAGTTTCCCTTCATTTCGAGGAAGTGCTTTGTTAGGGTCTTATTGCTTTCGACTCAGGCTGAGTTCATGATTCCGAATTACAAATGGATGGTCCTAACTCAAACTTCATTCAATGTCGAATTGCAATGTTTGACCAGCGTTGACTGATAGATAACATCAGGGTGGTGTTGTTCTGGAAAAGATGTCCTCGTAATGGATTTGCGGCAAAGTGTGTTACTTCAATAATCGATGTACCTCGCCCTCATTGTTGCTTCAAAAGTTAAAACTTTTTTTCGCAATCGACGACACCTTCATTAATTTGGACAATGATACTCCTCCCAATCAGAACATTCACACAGGCACGTGCGAAACCGTTATAGAGGGGAAATTTCTTTAAAAAGACCTAAATCTATTACACTTGGACTAATTCAATATTAAACATTTCAATTTTGCTAATATTATTTGGTTTAGACAATTTTACTAATTGAATTATAAACCTTTTTATTAACAATTAAGTCCATTCAACCAACTAGGTTATCACTTACATAGATACCAATCATCCAACATGATGCCAACGTAAACAATTTTTGTAATTTAAAAAAAAATTATTCTTTATTTTTTATTTTTCTTTGCTTTTTTTTTCCTGTGCCATCGAGGGTCACCAGCAACCCTCGCCCACTACGAAGGCTTCACTCAAGGCCATCGCCTTGTCGACTGCGGGTGAGGGCGCGAAGGCCCTCTCCGAATCTAGGTAGGCGACCACAATGCCAAAATAGACTCAACTAGCAAATTGTCAAAAAGTTACAAAAGTTGTCTACTTTAAAAAATAGCAAATGAAAAAATGAAAAGAAAAATAATAAAAAAATTACAAAAGTTGTCCACTTTCATGCTAGCGGTGCCACATGCAAAAATTGGCCAAATTGACTCAACAAGCAAATTGTCAAAAAAATTATACAACTCAATTGGCAAAATTAAAAAAATTAAAATTGAATTAGGTAAAGTGTAATAGATTTAAGATTTCATGAACAATTTTCTCCCACTATAGAAAGAGATCACATAAATAACAAAAGCCAAACGCAAAGCATATACCAATTGCTAATAAAATATATGACAACACCAATGATTACACAATTGTCGGATTATTGTTCGAGACTCTTATCAGCTCTTATGCCATCAAGTGGCCATCTCATATTATAATTCAACACTCAACCTCGAACCGAGCCTGCCCACATCGAGAGCTCTCCAGCAATTTGGCGCACGAAATTTCAATCGCAAATACCATCGAACGAATATGGGAGGAGAGTCTATATGTCGAGGGTACACTACTCGCATGTTCTCGTATAAGACGCATGTTACGAACGCATGCAATCTGCGATAAGGTTAATGCTGATATCACGGTCAAAAAAGGGCTACTCGATAAAGCGCAAACCATATCATTAAATTAAAGCCTTGATTAGCCATAGGAAACGATATAAAGACCCGAAACGATTCGGCATTTATAGCGAAAAAGGGGTACGCGGATCGATCTGAAACCACCTGTCTCCCATTTTTGGCGGAGGGGTGTGTGAAAAAGATGGGGTGGGGATGGCAAGACGTCACTCGATGAATGGATGGATCGATGGTTATCCCCTTGACATCTGTAGGATTGCCTAAATTGGCCAAGTGGAGATCTAGCTGTGAACCGACTCATCCCAATCCTTCGACATTAAAGAGTATGCATCGCTCCACCTGAGATCTTCATAGAATGTACCAGGCTCTTTAATTTTACATAAGCTAATATATTCGACATATCCTGATGACCAACAGAGAGTCGTGTAATTGCTCCTAGAACATAGCTTCTTGGTATAGGTAAGAGTCAGAAGAAATTTTCTCTGTTATATGTCTTCGCTTTTGTCTAATGTCTAGAGTCAAATTTTCTTCGCAGCAAATTTAGCTTTACTTACTTAAATACTGAGTTCAATATGCTACTATCGTAAATTCTGTTTTTATACTCACTTCATATTGATTAATAATCACGATCAATACACTGAAAGTTCTAAAATTGATTATAAAAGTATAATCAAGTTCTAAAATTTTTAAAAAGTGCAATTAGCGAAATGATTTAATTAGACCAATTTGATGAATTTTAAGACTCGATTGTATTTTTTGAAATTTTTTAAACTCTATTACACTTTCGTGACAAGTTTTGGTGCTTTCAATACACTTACCCCTCTATTATTTTGACTAAATCATTCTTTTCTAGATGGCCAGATGATTGTATAAAGTGTTGTAAATTAATTTTTTCCTTTTAACATATCACTCAAGTAGAAACTTAAGCTACTCCCTGTTTAGTTTAGCTTTTTCTAAGTATCTAAGATTTCCATGTCAATGAAGACATATTAATATATAACATCAATATATAATTAATATGGATGAAGACATGTCTATATAGAAAATCAATATATAATCAATATCTTGCAATAAAACAACGATAATAGGAAGGAAAATCAATATTATGCCTGGGCAAGGGTCAACCTTCTCGACACGAGACCGACCTCGCCATGGCCAACGCAAGGCTTGTTAAGGCTCGTCAGACCTCGCCCTCACCTAGGCGAGGCCTGGCAAGGCACGACAAGGTAGCTCTGACCTAGGCGAGGGTCAACCTTGCTAGATCTGGCAAGTGGGGCCTTACCTAACCATGCCTAGATAGCCAACGCTCGGCCTCGACTTGGTGAGGCCAATCCTTGCCTGTGGCCAACAAGAGTGACCTTGCCAGCCATGGCCGATGGCTGTGATGGCCACTAGAAAAAGAAAAGAAAGGAAAAGGGGGAAGGAAAAAAAAAAGAAACAAAATTCAATAAACTAGTTTAAAATTTCAATAAATGCAAAAAAATTATTAAAATATTATTAAAAATGTCCATGTCAGCACTGGTCATACCATGTTTGCCAGCTGCCATCCACATCAGTAATTTTTTGCCTAAATTGACCAAATGGATTGAATTTGTACCAATGTGAATAGGTTTATGATTAAATTAATCCAACTAAAAGATTTACAACTGAATTAGTACTAGTACAACAGATTTAGAACTTTTTTAGTACTTTTCCATCAAAGGCATGGACAACAAGGTACGCTATCATACTCAATAATTGAAATTACAAAAGCCACTTACTTTAGGATGAGGTTGTGTGTGATTGAATTACCCTTAGGAGTGTTTGACACGCACTTTGCCAACTTGTGGCCCTCATATACCGAAACATATGTTGATTAGTGACGTATGTTGTCCCCTAATTACTTCCTTTCACATTGATTAAATATATCATCATAGGTGTATCAAATTGATATTTGTTCGACTAAGCTATATGAAAATGTAATATGCAAAATTGATATACCAAATGACATAGCAAATTGTAATTATGCATTTAAATAAGTGGGACACGGTGGATGAATATAATATTACATCACTTAATATATCAATTACTTCAATCAATTTTAGTAAAATTAGCACATGAAAATCTTTTTATCCCAATTCCATTTAGGCGATATGAACTTTAGTTCAACGAATGTGGTCACGTGATCAAAAGTGACTTTGGGTCCTAGAAAGCGTTGAATCTTTATGGTATGATAAGGTGCTGCCGTCGCGTACAATCACCTACAACGTCATGCCACCTGCAATCCTTAGGCGAGATCATTATCTCCATTTGCAATATTAAAAGATATTATCGCCATCAACGTAATCGATACTTTTATTGACATGATAAGTTCATGTCTAGTACACCAATTAATCAACACCAAAATTATCTAAAAAGTCATAAGTTCATTATATGACAATAAATCCATTCCTAAACTTGCTAATTTTAACTAATGTAGTCCTAAACCTTAGGTTAGAAATCGCTGACATAATGGTTCTATTAAAACCCGGCTGAGAGTTGACATGGATAACTTTATATGAAACGACATTACTTTGCATTGAACCAAGAACATCTGAATTTTCTTTCTTTCTTTTCCTCTCTTTTCAGTATTTTTAGCTTTTTATTTTTCCTATTCTATTGTTCATCTTCATCCTCTACCGATCAGAAGTGAGGGTCATAGCCCTGGCCAGATGTGGGCAAAGCCGCCAACCACAAGCTAAGGTAATCCTTGCTAGATTTGGCAAGGTCGTGATGCCCTTGCCAGGGGTGGCCAATGCCAAGGTTGCCCTCGCCTATGCTTGACGACCTTTGCAAATCATCACCAAGGCTTTGATGACCAACGAACAAAAAAGATGAATAGTGCATTAAAACAAAAAGAATCAAAGAATTCATAAAAAGAAAAATTGCAAAATAATATTGTGTCATTTAAGATCATCCACATCAACCGCCAGTTGTTCTACATAGGATATTTGGTACTGACTAGACTGCCATGTCAACAATTTTCGATTTAAATTGACCTGATAAATTACATTTAAAAATTATCAAAAGGTTAAAGACTACATTCAGCAAATTGAAAAGTTTAGGACTTAATTGACTATCATGCAATAGGTTTAAATTTTTTTGGACAGCTCTCTCTTCAATCAACCACCATCATAAATCATTCTATCTTCTAGCATAACTTTTGCCTTCCATCCCCTCTATAAATTGTAAGGCCTACGTGAGCACAATTTCCACAACATAGCCTTATTTGTTTTCAGCTTTGAAATCTTCCATTTGAATATCTTCACTTTCCGAGAGGAAGAGAGTGCGAAAATGGCCATCTTCACGACTGACAATCCCTGGGTGCTCATTTTTGGAGTTCTAGGTACTTTACACACGGTATCCAACTGTTTTCTAGTTACTATCGAACAACAACCAATGACTTTTTTTTGACGCCTTTGGATCATTGTTGTCGTAGGTAATATCATATCCATCGTGGTCTTTTTGGCCCCAGTGTAAGTTTTTAACTCTTTCTCACTCCATTCACACTGACACCGTAAGGTTTAGGACTTATTTAATCTTCTTTGGCAGACCAACATTTTGGAGGATATGCAAGAGGAAGTCGACCGAAGGGTTTGAATCAGTTCCGTACGTGGTTTCTCTGTTCAGCGCCATGCTTTGGCTGTACTATGCATCCCTCAAGTCCGAGTCCAGCGCTTTCCTGCTCCTCACGGTCAACTCGGTCGGATGCGCCATAGAGACGATCTACATCGCTCTCTACCTTGCTTATGCTCCTAAACAAGCCAGGGTACGTAGCTACAGCGTTGTTCGCAAAGAACAAACCTAATGTATTCTAATTGTTGGAGAGTGGATGAGCAGATGATGACGCTGACGCTGCTGTTGCTGAATTTCGGAGGGTATTGTTCCATTCTTCTTCTGTCCCACTTCTTGGCAAAGGGATCGGCGAGGGTCCAACTTGTTGGGTGGGTTTGCGTTGCGCTCTCTGTTGCAGTCTTTGCTGCTCCTCTAAGCGTCATTGTAATTTACTTCTGACTCCTTTCTTTTTTCTGCACGAGAACGCCTGTCTTGCATGTCAATGTAGGACACAAGTTGTGCATGACATGTATTTTGGTTTCGACGTACATGTGAGTTTACAAATGTGTGTGCAGAGAATGGTGATACGCACCAAGAGCGTGGAGTTCTTGCCCTTTTCTTTATCGTTCTTCCTCATGCTCAGTGCTGTGACATGGCTCCTATACGGCCTATTCCTCAAAGACTTTTATGTCGCGGTATGCATGGTTCATCTACGTGTTAAAATCAAGATGGCGAGGTGTGGCAATATTATCTTTGTTCCCCTTAATGAACAGTATTAACATTTGTACGTGCATATATAGGGTCCAAACGTGTTAGGAGTCATCTTTGGAGTGCTCCAGATGGCGCTGCATGCCATATACAGGAAGGGAAATACAGTTGTGACGGAGGAGGAGAAGAATGATACCAGTGTTGGAAAGCTGAGCTCTGATATACAAAGTTGCAATGGGCATGCCATCATCATCTTTATTGAAGCTTCTGATAAAGGACCAGTGGCCACTCCACCTGAAGTTTGACCGGCGTCTAAGTTACTCATATGCCCAATCAGAATTTCTGTTTTCCAGCAGCTCCTAGCTGGCTTACTCGTTGCTTCTGCTATGTAAAATGTAGATGCATGCGCGCATGTGGGTGCTTGTGGGGGTAGAGTGTTGTTTGTCAATGTTCAACTTGTTTTTCCTAATAATGCAGTTATCAGACGCATTAATCTTTCAGAAACAGATTCAGCTACTCTCCGTTCTTTGCTGATTGATTGATATCATCTACTTACCAGGCCACGAGGTCTGTCCGCTCACTAAACATTTTTTTTCCTTTGAAATCCACCTAGTTAGGATCATGAGCTAAGATCCGAGACACTTTGGGAGACCTGAATCTGCCTCTTCATCAGAATATAACTGGGGTCACGTAATGCGTGCCCTGAGATGACATTCTTACTCTGATTCCAATTTGGGAGTAAGTTTGCTCACATGGGTAATAAACTCACTAAGGATAGCACGTACCATTAGGCCCAGATTCAACCGGGCCGTCAACCCAGTTACTACACAAAATGATAGTTAAAAAGTACTCCCAACACACCATAGATATCCCTGATACTCAACTGAGAGATCAGAGGAACTTCCCCCTAAAGGAAAGTAAACAGTAAGTACTTCCTCAATCAGACTAACGATAAAAGAACTGAGTCCCAGCAAAATGTTTCTTTTGTCAAGCGGGATCAACAGTTGATTCTCATGCTACAAACATGAAGGACTTCAACGCTAGCAATTTCACCGATAAGGAAGCTCTTTTATCTACAACCATTGAGCATGCACTCAGCATTGGAATACAATATTGCAGTAGTTGAAACAATTTTTACAGGCTTGCAATTGCCTCTCACTGTATCAGATTCTTCCTAGGCATTTTGGAAAAGTAAATAGCTGCATTATGTGAATTTGCTACACTTTTCAAGCAAATTTAGAGAACAGCCTTGAGATGAAAATTTGGAATGTTTACAGGCTAGCTAAGTGATGCCCAATCTGGATATGGGCACTCATAGACCCAACTGGGTCCAGAATATTGTATGCAGTGCAGCCATAATCCCTCCTCACTCCCGTCGTATCTGCATTTTGCAGAAACTCAGAAATCATATCTTAGGTTCTCCATCGTACACACGCAGGCAAGGGTGTGCAAGCAGAATATGAGTAAAGACAAGTGCCCAGGATGGGAAAAAGGAGGAACACAACCTTTTGGAGCTAAATTCGGACAATTCGTGCACACAAGGTCAGTACTAAATTCAATGCAAGGCTCTTCTTCCTTATCATTCTGCCCAATATCAGAAACACCGGATTCCGATGACAAACCAGCAGCTTTAATCGGCAACCATTCCTTCATCTGAACGATTGGCCCTCTGTTCAAGAAGGTAAAGCATGTCATTGGCAATTGGATGGCCACTAAACTGCAAATGTACTCGTGTCTGCACTTAAAGAGCAGGGTTGAGAGAAGAAAGTACTGCAAGTACAAGCATATATCGAATAAACCTCACAAATTAAAAGGTATAAAAAAACAGGCTGACTTAACCAAATGCAGAGAGGTATATAATAAGCAGGACCCGAAAGTATCTTCCAAAACAGGGTTTATGGAGAGACAAAAGTGCAGAAAAGAAAGCACACATGACTCAAAAAGTTAACAGTAAATGTAATGTCCTTCCTGTATGTGTGGGTACATCTGTGCATGCAATTGACCTTGGCTACATTAAGGAAAAACAACCAAGGAAGGTTCGCTGCTTATGGAATAGAAAATAGGAGGTATCAGACTCTCAACATGGTATTTGCATCCTTTAGCATCGTATTGCCTTATCTGATGAGTTCTTCCAGTGACTGGTTCACAGAGAACAATGCTATGAGTTCCATTGGTGCCAATCCTTGTGAACTTTGTACAAGCGGCCTTTCCTTTCAAGAGGGCAGTATCACAAGTAGGGTCACCCATGTGTACAAAGAGATGATATTGACCAGACTGATGGTATTAAGCATGCTCTTACATTCACTGCCAATGCTCTAATGTACTGGTTGAAATTAAGACACGACCATGAAACAGACAGGGTAGATGTATTCTAAATGTAGAATGAAAAGAAAGCTCTAAGAGCGGTCATACATTCCGATACACCATGCCACGTGGACCAGGAGAAGGGTGGCAGATGACATCCTACCACCATTTTCAATTTTCTTAGTTATTAAAAAGCCTTTATATGACGACTCATCTGTATAAAATCCAAATCACTATTGCTCGAAAGGAGCTCGTAAAGTGAGACAGCATATGTGCTAATGAATAGGAAAATTGTGGCATGTGCTAATGAATAGGGAAACTGTGGCATGTGCTAATGAATGGGGAAACTGTGGCTTCTTGTTTTTGGCTGACAGTATTTAGATTTGCTGTTTCATGTACCAAGGCTCACAGATTTTGCATAAGCCAGCACTATGTCGTGAGCTTGGAGCTCTTAACTTCTGTCAAATATAGTTCGGATTACCATCACACATTACTTTTCAATTCCATTTCCAACAGTGTGTTGTGCATCACCAAGATAACAGTCTACAGTGGCTCATAAGTATATGAATGTTCCTAAAAAGCATTGAGAGGCCATCATAAATGGATATCTACAAAAACTATATAGTTATTTTTACATGCCTCTGTAAGAATGTTAAGAAAGGTCATTAGCTTCCATTTATAGCACTCTGATAACATTCAAAATTGCATCCCATAATGAATTCATATTGGTTAGTCACAAAAACCTCCCTTTTCGAAGGAGAGAGAGAAAAAAGAAAAAAAGGAGAAGAAATCAATACAAAAGGAAGGCATGACATAATTTTCATTCAAAAGCATTATCAAAAAGCCATCATTTCAAGACCCTTCTCCAACACCCAGATGCTCAGTTTCATTTCCGTAACCTCACGTAATACAGTGATTGATATAAATTTAAACTCAGAAAAAGGTCGAAATAACAAGCTTTTGAGCAAATACTCACTCCGCTGTGCTCCTGCCTTCTCGAGCACTGTAATTGATGTTGACATTGACCTCCAGCTAACAAGAAACCCCAGAACACATAAATCAGATGAGAACTAATAAGAATGCATTTCTGACACCACATTCTCTAGAAATTTTTCACACGATTTAACTAGCCTCCAGGATCTTCTGAAGGGAGGACCTAAACGAAAAGGACTAGTTGATTGTGTTCATAAATAACTAGATCTTCCTTGGGTTTGATAAAATGATATGGGAAACCACAGCTGGATCTTTCATCAATAATAACTGAAGATGTCACACAAGATGTGCAGTTGATTTTTAACAACTAACCCTCTCCCACTCAAAAGGAGTTTTATAATTATTAAAATCTATGTGGAGAAAAAGAATACGTGCAGACTTGTCCTTTCAGTGTTACCTCTTCTCAAGACAACTCAACAAACAAACAGAAAATAGTCGAATTGGAATAAAGAAATCACATTGCTAGATTGAGTACATCTACTTCAACATCTCATAATTCCAATTCTTAAGGGTTAAACTCCCTCATGTAGCACTGTACCGCAGGATTTTTCAGTTCGTAAATTATCCGCTTTTAGTGCATATTCCCAAATCAACAGATTGAAGCAAAAGATACCTCATTCTCAGGAAATTCACCCACCACCTTTGCAATGTACCGTTTCTGCACCAAACCACCTTCAATCTGAAGATATTAAATGTCAGTTGAAACTTAAATTTTAGGCTGAATATCATGTGTACCTTGCCACATCACAAATATGATGTATAAACACTTAAAAGTATATAAGAGGATATTCTAGATAATTTTTACTCAAGGGAATGAGGTCAGCAGCAGAAATAGTACGCGATAGCACTACTGCTATTAGAAGAAACAGCCACCAGACACGGATTAGAACTCCAGAGACTGAAGATATATACAAAGGAAATGCACGCCACAGAAAGAAACTATATGACCTCTTTAAGTCAGTCCATAAAGTAGATGTACACGACACGGTGTGATGATATTACAAACGATGAACAAGATGTCACAACACAGCAGCATGCTCAGAGAACTACCACTACCCTTGTTGTAAATGTAAGAGAGCCCCACTTCCATTTAGGCAATTCACCACCCACATAGTATGCAGCTAATAGGAATTTACATTAGTAAAGGGTCCAAAAGCACGCCTTTCAACACAACACTCACCTGTTGCCTGAAAAGATCTGCTTTTGACACGTTTCTGGTAAATATAAGGAGTCCGGAGACAAGGCGATCTAGTCAGTGAACGGCTTGTATTATAACATCAAGGAGGACATACGAAATCCATAATGTGGATGTGACGCCAGATATAGGTCAGAGGATGGGAAAAGAGTTAATGATAGACATCAAGAATCACAAGGAAACAGAATATGCCCAATCTGATTTCGATAGAGCCAATAATGCATATGCATGTGAAAGAGCTACTTAGGATACGAAATAGGGGTGCCAGCCCATGCTCTGCCTGAAGGATGCCAACCACAGTGTTTTTACAATACTGACCACACGGATACACCTATAAACAAGTTGAAATTTCTATAAACATAGATCCTAGCCAAAAGAGCTAGCTAGACCAAGCAAGGCTGTCGTAACCATATTACTGTCTGAATCTCATCATTGATTTTACAGCACTCATGCAAAATCCACATGAAATCACTCTTTTGTTGTACATTTGAAATGAGGGAAAGACCCTTGAAAAGCAACATTTCATAAGGAGATCATAGCAAGTGTAAAGCTCAAACCAACCTGTGTACAAAGCAAGTGTAAAGCTCAAACCACATCGCTAGATTAGACTCTTGAAAAGCAACATTTCATAAGGAGATCATAGCAAGTGTAAAGCTCAAACCAACCTGTGTACAAAGTGGCTTATTTTTTCAGACGATTTTACAATGTAAGATATAGGAAAGACCCTCCCCTCGACTTGTATCCATCCACATTCAACAGCACTGACCTACGGATTATGACTAGGCATGGTTAAAAGTCATGGTCACATGCAGAACTAAACATTCGTTATGCAATGAAGAAAATGCTTACATAATACTCATAAGGTCTGCCTTTGAACTCCTGGGCATACAAATCCACAATGGTTTTGCCAGCCCAGCGGCTCTTGACCTATAATACATCATAATTCATAACAAGAAACCAGCCAAATTGAGAGCTCCAGGTTGAAGCGAAAAAGGGCTTAACGAGGGTCTTGACCAAATAAAAGTTCGATCACAAGTAAAGCATGCAAACCACTCCACTCCAGAAGAAGAAACACGAGATAGCGACGACTCACATGAGAGATGAACTCGCAGTGGTAGGGTGCGACGTAGTGCCTCCCTGCATTCTCTTCACAGGTCAGTCATCTTTTCGCTCTCTCCACTGGCAAGAATCTATAAACAAGGATGACCCATGAAAGAAAAATACTCTGTCGAGAGTAAGGTCACGAGATAAATGAATTACCTTCGCGAAAGATGAAATCTTGACGCTCCGGCGGATTCAACGGAGTCTGCCACACGACCTCCCCCTCCTCCCCCTCCTCCTTCCTTTCTCTTCCTCTTCATTTTCCTGCGACCATCGACCGCTAGAAACGACGGCGCTGGGGAGGAATATGATGCGTCAGAGCAAAAGGTGCTGCCTTTATCCCACCTGAGGAAAGCGGGAGCCGCAGTGACAGAGACAAGGCAACGTCGTTTCCAGCATTCCGTCCCGTCTGTACGTCCGACACTATTCTAGTCTGTATTTTGGTCTTCGTTTCCTGTCTCGTTTGGTGACTCGCCAACAAACCGACACCAATCTTCCGAACCAAAAGCACTCGCGTTTCGGTCGTTAGCTTCACCACCTTGCCAAGGTATGACACGTTTCTCTGAGCTACTCCCTGCCCATCAATACCTTTAAACTCGACAACATCTTCGCTTTCTTTCCCACGCCGTATCTTTGATTTCCTTTTGCCGAGAGTTCATCAAGTCCCGGCTTTTCATCTTCCTGCTTGCCTGCTTAATCCATCGACTCGACTTCCTTTCGCTGATTCAGATGGAATGATCCAATAAGGTCCCTTGTTGAACTGAGACGAGGCAGAGAGACGGGCACGCGGGAGTGATCGACAAGAAGGAGGCGGAAATGCGGGAAGAGGATTTGGTGGATGTAAAGTTCAGATTGTTCGATGGATCGGACATGGGTCCCTTCCAGCACTCATCGGCTTCCACCATCGATATGTTGAAGCAGAGAGTTGTCTCCGATTGGCCCAAAGGTAATCCTCACCTCTCCTTCCCATGTTCGTTTATGTGATTTGTGCTGAATAACCATATAATCCGGTATCTTCATCTTGTTCAGATATGGTTTATAAGATTGGTGAGATAGTTTAATACAGCTTAGCAGGGTCATACGCGCAGACTATATGAACTTTTTCTTGTTTTAAGCCGACTTCAGGAGCTGCTTTCTCGTGGAATGTAGGAACTGTCTAGGAACTGAGATCATGTCTACTACTGGGCCTTTTCTTAAGTTAGTGATGACCCTGCTTTAAATTTATCTGAAATTGCATCATTGCGAGTGCCAGTGACCACAAGTTTATGACTCATGGTGCTATCATGAAGAGCTGTGATCGTCTGTTTGCGTACACGCTTTTAAGGCCAAGTTCTTTCCCATCTTCAAAAAAATTTCACCCTTATTAAAAGATCGTTTTCATAAATCCGTACAGTGAGTTCGCATTAATAATGCCTATGAATTTTTCAATCACAAATATTCTTCACTGTTTATTGCAACTGGTATCCTTCATGAGAGCTCCTGCACATATTCCCTCCAACCAAATAGTGTTGTCGGAAGAAAACATTGTTATCTCTAGAAGTTGCTCGCTCCATTAAATGTCAAGCTTTTATACCAAAAATGTTCCAAGAAGAATGTGTGGTCATGGCAACATACTTAATCAACTGGATTATCTTGAGTCCTTAATGGACGAACCCCTTCGAATTGCCTTTTGGAAAAGTCTGGATATTCGCCATTTGTGTATTTGGCTGTTTACATTATGTGTCTATCATGGGCCCTCAGAACAAATTGTATCTTCATGCTGTTAAATGTATATTCATGGGATATCATACTCTTCAAAAGGGATATTTAATTTATGACCCATCCATTGAGCGTTTATTTATCTGTAGAGATATTATCTTCCATAAATATGTTTTCCTGTTCCAAGACTAAGTTATCTTTTCATAAACAAATTAATATGGCTACTAATCACTGCCCATTTTTTTACTGAAGAAGTTTTTGTTGCCCTTTCAACCAATGATGATTCCCTATATGTCCTCTCCCATGGCATCCTCGGCTCTTCAATATGATGCAGCCTCATTATCAGGTACATATAATACAGCTCTCAGTTTTCCACAGGAAGTCACATCAGAGTTCCCTACAACTTCTCAATCACATACTTCTTTGGGTGATATCTCTCTTGAATCACATGGGATTATTCCATCCACTGCACTAATTCTTCCTCAACGTTCCGATCATACTACATGACCACCCACATGGACAACAGATTATATTTGTCCTACCTTTGAGTCATCTAGTACACAATATCCCATCTCATCACATGTTAACTCTACTCACCTTTCACCTGACATATGTGCTGTCTTAGTAGAATATTTGAAGGACAAGAACCATCTTCATATGATGAAGCTACAAAAGATCCTTGTTGGCAGCAAGCAATGGTGGATGAATTACAAGCCCTAATAGAAAATAAAACTTGGGATATCATTCCTATACCCCTCATTGGAAAATCTGTGAGTGGGTATACAAAATCAAATACAAGATAGATGGTTCCATTGAACCTTATGAGACAGGATTAGTAGCCAAAAGGTTCACTCGGCAAGAAGGTTTTGATTATATGGAAATGCCCTCTCCAGTAGCAAAGAAAGTCACCATCCATTCCTTCTTTTCCGCTTTTCGTGATTGGCCCATTCGTCAAACGGATATTCGTAATGCATTTTTCATGGGGATCTTAAAGATGAAATCCACATGGACCTTCCGCTAGATTTACGCAGACAATGGGAGAATAACGTATGTTATTTCTGTAAATTCCTATACGGACTTAAACAAGTTTCTCGTCAATAGTATGCCGACATGATTATTATGCTTTATTCACATTGAGTCAAGGCACATCATCAATTTACTTGCCTATATACATTGATGATATACTTATTATAGGAAATAATGAAAATACCCAACATATGTGTCTCATATTAAAGATTTAGGACATTCCAAATACTTTCTTGGGATAGGGATTGCATGATCGGATAAGAAAATTTGCCTCAATTAACAAAAATTTGTCCTAGAAATCATAGTAGAAGAAAAACTATTGGGATCCAAACCAATTGTTATTCCAATTAAACAAAATGTTAAGTTAACAATTGCTGAGTATTATAAAAGACTATCACACCCAAATGACAACCTTTTGCTCAAATACCCTTCTTCTTATCAGAGACTTGTCGAGAAACTCACGTATCTAACCATGACTAAACCCAACATATGCTATTCCGTGCAAATTCTCAACTAGTTCATGCATAACCTAAAGCAATCCCACATGAATGATTCACTAAAGGTTGTAAAGTACTTAAAGGAATTTCCAAGTTTGGGAATACTACCCTCTCGAGAAAGCAACATGGAGATGACAACGTATAGTGACACATATTATGCTACTTGCCCTATGAGTAAAAAATCTTTCACTAAATTCTGCTTCAAATTAGGCAACTCATTAGCCTCTTAGAAAACAAAGAAATAGTCGACTACTTTTTCATCATCCATCGAAGCAAAATATCAAGCAATGGGCAAGACTAGCTTTGAGATAGTTTGGATTAGAGGATTACTTCAAGATATTATCTTATCAATAAAAGAATCAACCATCCTATTCTATGATAATGATGTTACACTTAAACTTGTAGTAAATCTAGTTTTCCATGAAAGACACAACATATAGAAATTGATTGTCATTTGATTAGAGACAAAAAAGATGGAGTAGTCAAAACAAGAGAAATGAGAATGTTGGAACAGCCCGTAGACATCTTCAGTAAACCCCTATGTGAGAGGCAACATGTGTATATATTAAGTAAGGTGGCATCTTTGATGTGTATAAACCGTCAACTTGAGGGGGAGTGTTGAAGATATTGTTGCCTAGACTTATTGATCTTGATCTAGATACTGATTGTAATTGTTGCCTAATTATTTCCTTTACTTTGCATGTCTCTTTTTCCTTAATTAGTTTGATCCTATGTGCTATAAAAAGGACTATAATTGTACAATATTGATATGAGAAAGCAATATACATTTTTCTAATTCTCTGACAATTTCATGAAATGAAATAATTAGACATCATTGTTAATTATCTATCTTGTACTTAAAAGTCCATCAATACATCTAAAGATGATAAAAGATGTTATCTTCAAAATTTGGTGTTGTAAGGTCATAAGTTAAATGGCTACTGAGCTATCAATTTTAGTTCCTACGCCATTGGATCTCAATTTGACATGTCTTTCATATGGGAAAGGACTTACTAAGGTCTTTTTCTTTTTCTTTTTTCATCTAGTTAGATAGATATTTTGACAATTCAAATATAAGTTTGAACGGGAAATTTTCTATACTTAAAAATGATCCTATCTAAGACCACATGCATCCATGCTCATTATCTCATGACATGTGGTACATCTAAAAAATAGATTTAGCAATACCCATTATTTCCTAACATGGTATATATAAAACAGAGAGTTAGCCACAGCTGGTCTATTCTATACATGAAGAATTGCTAGGTGTGCTCGTATTATCTATTAAAATCAATGTGGACTGTCACATTGGTGAAATCCATATGGTCATAAGAAACCAACTTTCTGAAAATGTCCAAAATTCTTTAGTATGGGAAGAACTGGTTTCGAATGTTACTATTTCAAAAATGAAGTATCTTTTAAAAAGTTTTCTTGACGTGTATATATATGTAGTAGAAATACTTAAATGATTCAAAGAATGCTCTAGATGATTGAAAATTCAGAGACGATCACATGATGCGCAACATCAGTTTCAAATCCATAAACTTGTAATGTCAAAAAACATGACATGCGTCCGAAATTGTTAGAATAAGAATGATAATTAAGACAGGGCATAAATCTAACTTAACACGAGGCAAAATTTTTCCATAATCTAAATCTAAAGCGATTATTTAAGCAGTCCACAACACGGAACATGAGCGCGAAACTTGGGCACGCCATTACTTTCTCCACTGAATCCCGTTTCAAGCGTACTTATAATCAATAAAAAGCCCTTCCAACATATTACAAGAACCCCAATTAAGCCAACAAAATCAAGTCGAAAACCAACAAAATATGGCCCCAAAATACTGGTCGTGCAGTGTTCATCACAGGCGAGAAATTTCAAAATTTTGTTTTGGGCAAACCGTAAACTCAAATCGAGATCCGTAAAATCCTATAACTCCACAACACCCTAAATTATCATTTCTATATATACAGCTCAATGACTCAAAAATCGGATTTCGCTGCACGAATTTCACATATTCCCAAATTTAAACCCTAACTTTGAAAACCAATCCGATTAGAAAAACGAAGGGCGTGAGCATTTACCGAGCATTGTAAATCAAAATTGAATCAGCTTGGCGAGGCGTCCGCAGCAAGAGTCCCCTCTCTTTCCTTCTCCTCTTTCTTCTTTTCCTTCTGCCCGAACGTGCCTCCTCCTTTTCCTTTTATCTCATCTTCTTTTTTTTTTTTTTTTTTCCTTTCCTTTCCTCTCTTTTTTTCTCCCTCTCTCCCGAAGACTCTCGGTCTCTCTCCTTCTTCTTTCTCTTTTTATTTTTTTGACTGGATCAAAACCCATATTTTACCGTTAGAGACTCTTATCAGCTCTTATCCCATCAAGGCCATCTCATATTATAATTCCACAGCTCAACCTCGAACCGAGCCTACCCACATCGAGAGCTCTCCAGCAATTTGGCGCACGAAACTTCAATCGCAAATACCATCGAACGAATCTGGGAGGAGAGTTTATATGTCAAGGGTATACTACTCCATGTTCTCGCATAAGACGCATGATACGAACGGATGCAATTCGCGAAAAGATTAATGCTGATGTGGCGGTCAAAAAAGGGCTCCTCGATAAAGCGCAACCATATCATTAAATTAAAGCCTTGATTAGCCAAAAGAAACGATATAAAGACCCGAAATGATTCGGCATTCATAGCGAAAAAGGGAGACGCGGATCGATCCGAAACGACCTGTCTCCCATTTTTGGTGGAGGGGTGTGTGAAAAGATGGGATGGGGATGGCAAGTCGTCACTCGATGAATGGATGGATCGAAGGTTACCCCCTCGACGTCTGTGTGATTGCCCAGATTGGCCAAGTGGAGGCCTAGCTGTGAACCCTGACTCATCCCAATCCTTTGACATTTAGCGTATGCACAGATCCACCTGAGATCTTCATAGAATGTACCGGGCTCTTTAATTTAACATAAGCTAATACATTCGACATATCCTGATGACCAACAGACAGTCATGTAATTGCTCCTGAAACAAAGCTTCTTGGTATAGGTAAGGGTCAGAAGAAATTTTCTGTGCTATATGTCTATGCTTTTATCTAATGTCTAGAGTCAAATTTTCTTTGCAGCGAATTTGGCGTTACTAAGTTCAATACGCTAGTATCACAAATTTTGTTTTTTTTTTTCTCACTTCATCTTGATTAATAATCGGGATAAGTGCACTGGAAGTTCTAAAACTTACTATAAAAGTATAATCAAATTCTAAAATTTTTATAAAGTGCAATTAACGAAAAGAATTAATTGGATCAATTTAACAAATTTTATGACTCAATTGTATTTTTTGAAAGTTTTAAAACTCTATTATACTTTCGTGACAAATTTTGGTGCTCTCAATACACTTACCCCGCAATTATTTTGACTAAATCATTCTTTTCTAAATGGCCAGATGATTGTATAAGGTGTTGTAAATATATTATTTTCTTTAACTTTTCGCTCAAGTAGAAACGTAGGCTACGCCCTACTTAGTTTAACTTTTTCTAAGTATCTAAGATTGCTATGTCAATGAAGACATATTTATATATAACATCAATATAAAATTAATGTGGATTAAGACATGTCTACATAGAAAATCAATATATAATCAATCTCTGGCACAACGATAATAAGAAGGAAAATCAATATTATGCTTGGGTGAGGGTCAACCTCCCCAACACGAGAACCTTGCCATGGCCAAGGAGAGGCTAGTCGAGGCTCACCGAACCTCACCATCGCCCTCACCCAAGCGAGGCCTAGTGAAGCACGGCAAGGCCTCTTTGGCCTAGGCGACGGTCAACCTCGCCAGATCTAGCAAGAGGGGCCTTGCTTGGCCATGCCTAGACGGCTAACGCTCAGCCTCATCTTGGCGAGGCCAACCCTTGGCCGTGGCCCACGATTGCAACCTTGCTAGCCATGGTTGTGGTTGATGGCTAGTGATGGCCACCGGAAAAAGAAAAGGGAGAAAAAGGGGGAAGGGAAAAAAAATTCAATAATTATTTTAAATTTTAAAAAAATTCAAAAATATTATTAAAATATTATTTAAAATGTCCATGTCAATGTTGATTGCACCATGTCGATAGGCCGACGTGCGCATCAATAATTTTCTGTCTAAATTGGCTAGATGAATTGAATTGATACCAATATATAAAGATTTAAAACTAAATTGATCCAATTAAAAGGTTTATGACTAAATTGATACCAATACAATAAGTTTAAAACTTTTTCAGTGCTTTTCCATTAAAGGCATGGAAGTTTAGCTATTTTACTCAATAATTGAAAATACAAATGTCACTTACTTTACAACAAGGTTGTGTGTGATTAAATTACTCTTAGGAGAGTGTTTGACATGCACTTTGCCATTTTTGTGGCCCTCATGTACCAAAACATATGTTGATTAGTGACTTATGTTTTCCCCCAATTACTTCCTTTCACGTTGATTAAATATATCGCCATAGGTTTATCGAATTGATATTTGTACAGCTAAGCTATATGAGAATGTGATGTGCGGAATTGATATACCAAATGACATAGTGAATTGTAAGTATGCATTTAAATAAGTGAGACAAGGTGGGTAAATATAGTATTACATCACTAGATGTATCAATTACGTCAATCAATTTTAGTATAATTAGCACATAAAAATTATTTTGTCTAAATTCCATTTAGGCAATGTTAACTTTAAGTTCAACGGGAGTGTTTACGTGATCAAAAGTGACTTTGAGTCCCAGAAAGGGTCAAATCTTTATACCATGATAAGGTGCTGGCATCACGTACGGGCGCACATTCACCTACGGCAAGCCACCTGCAATTATTAGGGGAGTTCATCATCTCCATTTGCAATATTAAAAGATAATATGGAGATAATCGATACTTTAAATGATGTGATAAGTTCATATCTATTGACCCACTTAATCAACGTGAAAATTATCTAAAGAGTCATAAGTTTATCGTGTGGCAATGAATTCATTTCTAAACTTGCCAATTTTAACTAATGTAGTCCTAAACCTTTTGACATTTTTACTAGTTTTGGTTAGAAATTGTTGACATAACGGTTCCATTAATGCACAGCCGATTGCTGAGATGGACAATCTTATATGAAACGATGTCATTTTGCATTGAACCAAGAATATTTGAAATTTTTTCTCTCTTTTCTTTTCTTTTCAATATTTTTTTGCTTTTTATTTTTCCTATTATATTGTTCATCTTTATTACCTACCAGTCACAAGTGAGGGTCATAACCCTTGCTAGATTTGGGCAAAGCGGCCAACCACGGGCTAAGGTAATCCTTGCCAGATTTTGCGAGGCCATAATGCCCTTGCAAGGGGTGGCCAACATTAGGGTTGCCCTCACCTTTGGCCGATGATCTTCCCAAACCATCGCCCAGGCTTTGATGACCGACTAACAAAATAGATGAATAGTACATTAAAAAAAGAAAAGAATCAAAGAATTCATAAAAAGAAAATTTCCAAAATAGCAATGTGTCATTTAAGATCTTCCACATCAATCGCCGACTGTTCTAAATAGGACATTTGGTGCTAACTAAACTGTCACGTCAACAATTTCCTATTTAAATTGACGTGATGAATTACATTTAAAAATCATCAAAATATTTTAGGACTTCATTCGGTAAATTGAAAAGTTTAGGACTTAATTAACCGTCATACAATAGATTTAAAATTTTTGGGACAACTCTCTCTTCAATCAACCACCATCATAAAACATTCTCTATTCCAGCATAACTTTTGCCTTCCATCTCCTCTATAAATTGCAAGGCCAACGTGAGCACGATTTCCACTACATAGCCTTATTTGTTTTCAGCTTCGAAATCTTCCATTTGAATATCTTCAGTTTCTGAGAGGAAGAGAGTGGGAAAATGGCCATCTTCACGACTGACAAGCCCTGGGTGCTTATTTTTGGAGTTCTAGGTACTTTACACACGGTATCCAACTGTTTTATAGTTACTATCGAACAACAACCGATGACTTTGTTTTGACGCGTTTGTCAACCTTTGGATGATTTTTGTCGTAGGTAATATCATATCAATCGTGGTCTTTCTGGTCCCAGTGTAAGTTTTTAACTCTTTCTCACTCCATGCACACTGACAAATATAAGGTTTAGGACTTATTTGATCTTCTTTGGTAGGCCAACGTTCTGTAGGACATGCAGGAGGAAGTCAACTGAAGGGTTAGAATCGGTTCCATAGGTGGTTTCTCTGTTCAGGGCCATGCTTTGGCTGCACCATCAGCGCTGTGATATGGCCCCTATATGGCCTATTCCTCAAGGACTTTTATGTCGAGGTATGCATTGTTCATCCACTTGTTAAAAATCAAGATGGCAAGGTGCGGCAATATTATCTTCGTTCCCCTGAATGGACGATATTAACATGTGTACGTGTTTGTACAGGGTCCAAATGTATTAGGAGTCACCTTTGGAGTGCTTCAGACGGCACTGCATGCCATATACAGGAAGGGGAATACTATGTGATGGAGGAGGAGAAGAATGATACAAGTGTTGGGAAGCTGAGCTCTGATATACAAAGTTGCAATGGGCATGACATTGCCTCCCACATCGATACCAACATCTTTGACGAGGAAAGAGAAGTGCGAGAGAAGCTTCATCATCTTCATTGAAACTCCTAATAAAGGACCAGTGGCCACTCCATCTGAAGTTTGACAGGCGTCTGAGTTACTCATATGCCTGATCAGACTTTTTTTTTCAGCAGCCCCTAGCGAGCTTGCTCGTTGCTTCTGCTATGTAATATGTAAATGGAAGAGTCCGTGGGTGCTTTTGTGTGTGTGTGTTGGGGGAGATGGCCATTTTCCCACTCTCTTCCTCTCAGAAACTGAAGAAATTCAAATGGAAGATTTCGAAGCTGAAAACAAATAAGGCTATGTTGTGGAAATTGTGCTCACGTTGGCCTTGCAATTTATAGAGGAGATGGAAGGTAAAAGTTATGCTAGAATATAGAATGATTTATGATGGCGGCTGATTGAAGAGAGAGTAGTCTTAAATATCTTAAACATATTGTATGGCGGCCAATCAAGTTCTAATTTTTTCAATTTGCCAATACAGTCCTAAACCTTGACAATTTTTAAATATAATTTATTAGGTTAATTTAAAATGGAAATTGTTGATGTGATAGTTTAGTCAGCACCAAATGTCCTATGCAAAACAGCTGGCTATTGACATGAACAATCTTAAATGACACAATGTCATTTTGCAATTTTTCTTTTTATGAATTCTTTGATTCTTTTTTTTTTTTAATGCACTATTCATATTTTTTGCTTGTCGGCCATCAGAGCCTTAGCGATGCGATGGTTTGCGAAATTCGTCAGCCATAGGCGAGGGCAACCTTGGCATTGCCTACCCCTTGCAAAGGCATCACGGCCTCGCCAAATCTAGCGAGGATTACCTTAGCTTGTGGTCGGCAGCTTTGCCCAAATTTGGCAAAGGCTATGACCCTCACTTGTGACCGGTAGAGGATAAAGATGAACAATAGAATGGAAAAATATAAAGAAAAAAATATTGAAAAAAAAAGAAAGAAAGAAAATTCAAATATTCTTGGTTCAATGCAATATGATATCATTTTATATAAGATCATCCACGTGGCCAGGCATTAATAGAATTGTTATGTCAGCGATGTCTAGTCTAAACTAGCAAAAATGTCAAAAGGTTTAGGACTACATTAGTTAAAATTGACAAGTCTAGGAATGAATTTATTACCGGACAATAAATTTATGACTATTTAGATAATTTTTAGGCTGATTAAGTGGTGTCATAGGTATGAATCTATCACATCATTTAAAGTATCGACTAAGTGGATGGCCATAATATCTTTTAATGTTGCAAATGGAGATAATGATCTCGCCTAACAATTGGACGTGGAAGTTAAGTTTACGTAACACATAAGGAAGCATAATGCTATGATCGAAAATTAACGCCTAAGGTAGCATAATTCTTTGACCAAAAAAAAAAAAAAAGGTAGCATAATTCTATGTTCGACACTTTCGAGGACTCAAAAGTCACTTTTGATCACGTGACCACTGCCGTTGAACTTAACATTACCTAAATGGAATTTGGATAAAAGGATTTTTATGTGTCAAGTATACTAATGGGCATGCACTTGGCATTGGAATACACACTATTGCGGTAGTTGAAACAATTTTCAGAGGCTTGCAATTCCCTCGCACTGTATCAGATTCTTTCAAGGCTCTTTGGACATTATGTGAAGTTGCTACATTTTTCAAGCAAATTTAGAAAACAGCCTCGAGATGAAAATTTGGAATGTTCTCAGGCTAGCCAAGTGATGCCCAATCTGGATATGGGCACTCATAGACCCATCCAGGTCCAGAATATCGTATGCAGTGAAGCCACAATCCCTCCTCACTCCCATCATATCTGCATTTTGCAAAAGCTCAAATCAAATCTTAGGTCCTCGATCGTACACACGCGGGCAAGGGTGTGCAACAGATTATGAGTAAAGACAAGTACCCAAGATGGGAAAAAGGAGGAACACTCACCCTTTTGGAGCTAAATTCGGACAATTCGTGCACATAGGGTCAGTACTAAATTCAATGCAAGGCTCTTCTTCCTCATCATTCTGCCTAATATCAGAAACACTGGATTCTGATGACAAACCAGCAGCTTTATCAGCAACCATTCCTTCAGCTGAACGATTGGTCCTTTGTTCAGAAAGGTAAAGCATGTCATTGGCAATTGGATGGCCACTAAACTGCAAATGGACTCGTATCTGCACATAAAGAGCAGGGTTGAGAGAAGAAAGTGCTGCAAATACTAGCATATATCAAATAAACCTTACAAATTAGATGTTATAAAAAACAGGCTGACTTAACCAAATGCAGAGAGGTATATAATAAGCAGGAACTGAAAGTATCTTACAAAATGAGCACGACAGGGTTTATGGAGAGACAAAGTGCAGAAAAGAAAGCGCACAACTCAAGAAGTTAACAGTAAATGCAATGTCCTTCCTGTATGTGTGGGTACATCTATGCATGCAATGGACTTGGCTACATTAAGGAAAAACAACCGAGGAAGGTTCACTGCTTATGGAATAGAAAATAGGAGGCATCAGACTCTCAACATGGTACTTGCATCCTTTAGCATCATATTGCCTTACCTGATGAGTTCTTCCAGTGACCGGTTCACAGAGAACAATGCTATGAGTTCCATTGGTGCTGATCCTTGTGAACTTTGTACAAGCAGCCTTTCCTTTCAAGAGCGCAGTATCACAAGTAGGGTCACCTGCCTGTAAAAAGAGATGATATTGACCAGACTAATGGCATAAAGTACATTATTACATTCACTGCCAATGCTCTAATTTACTGGTCGAAATGAAGACGTGACTATGAAACAGTCAGGGCAGATGTATTTTAAATGTAGAAGGAAAAGAAAGCTCTAAGAGCGGTCATACATTGCCACACACCATGCCACGTAGACCAGGAGAAGGGTGGCAGATGACATCCTACCACCATTTTCAATTTCCTTAGAGATTAAAAAGCCTTTATAGGATGACTCATCCATATAAAATCCAAATCACATACTATTGCTCGAAAGGATCTGGTAAAGTGAGAGCATATATGCTAATGAATAGGGAAACTGTGGCTTCCTGCTTTTGGCTGGCAGTATTTAGATCTGCTGATTCATATACCAAGGCTCACAGATTTTGCATCAGCCAGCACTATGTCACGAGCTCAGAGCTCTTATCTTCTGATGAATTTAGTTCGGATTACCATCATACATTACTTTTCAATTCCATTTCAAACAGTGTGCTGTGCATCACCAAGAAAACAGTCCACAGTGACTCATAAGTATATGAATGCCCTAAAAAGTATTGATAGGCCATCATAAATGGATATCTACAAAAACTATATAGTTATTTTTACATGCCTCTGTAAGAATGTTAAGAAAGGGCATTAGCTTCCATTTGTAGCACTCTGATAACATTCAAAATTGCACCCTATAATGAATTCATATTAGTAAGCCACAAAAACCTTCCTTTACAAAGGAAAGAGAGCAAAAAGAAAGAAATGAGAAGAAATCAGTACACAAGGAAGGCATGACATAATTTTCATTCAAAAGCAAAGGAAGGAGAAGAAATCAGTACACAAGGAAGGCATGACATAATTTTCATTCAAAAGCATTATCAGAAAGCCATAATTTCAAGACCCTTCTCCAACACGCAGATGCTCAGTTTCATTTCCTTGACGTCACGTAATAAAGTGATTGACATAAATTTAAACTCAGAAAAAGTTTGAAATAACAAGCTTTTGAGCAGACACTCACCTCCGCTGTGCTCCTGCCTTCTCGAGCATCATAATTGATGTTGACATTGACCTCCAGCTAACAAGAAACCCCAGAACACATAAATCAGATGAGAACTAATAAGAACGCATTTCTGACACCATATTCTCTAGAACTTTCTCACACGATCTAACTAGCCTCCAGGATCTTCTGAAGAGAGGACCTAAATGAAAAAGCACTAGTTGATTGTGTTCATAAATTAGTGGATCTTCCTTGGGTTTGATAAAATGATACGGGAAGCCACGGCTGGATCTTTCATCAATAATAACTGAAGATGTCACACAAGATGTGCAGTTGATTTTTAACAACTAACCCTCTCCCACTCAAAAGGAGTTTTATAATTACTAAAATCTACGTGGAGAAAAAAATATGGGCAGACTTGTCCTTTCAGCATTACCTCTTCTCAAGACAACTCAACAAACAAAAGAAAATAGTCGAATTGGAAAAAAGAAATCACATTGCTAGATTGAGTACATCTACTTCAACATCTCATAATTCCAATTCTTCAGGGTTAAACTCCCTCATGTAGCACCGTACTGCAGGATTTTTCAGTTCGTAAATTATCCACTTTTAGTGCATATTCCAAAATCAACAGATTGAAGCAAGAGATACCTCGTTCTCAGGAAATTCACCCACCACCATTGCAATATACCGTTTCTGCACCAAACCACCTTCAATCTGAAGATGTCAAATGTCAGTTGAAACTTAAATTTTAGGCCAAGTATCATATGTACCTTGCCACATCACGAATATGATGTATAAACACTTAAAAGTATATAATAGGATTTTCTAGATAATTTTTACTCAAGGGAATGAAGTCAGCAGCAGAAATAGTACATGATAGCACTACTGGTATTAGGAAAAACAGTCACCACACACGGATTAGAACTCTACAGGCTTAAGATATATACAAAGGAAATGCACATCACAGAAAGAAAATATATGACCTCTTTAAGTCACTCCATAAAGTAGATGTACAAGACACAGTGTGATGATATTACAAATGATGAACAAGATGTCGCAAAACAACAGCATGCTCAGAGAACTACCACTACCCTTGTCGTAAATGTAAGAGAGCCCCACTTCCATTTAGGCAATTGACCACCCACATAGTATTGAAGCTAATAGGAATTTACATTAGTAAAGGTTCCAAAAGCACGCTTTTCAATACAACACTCACCTGTTGCCTGAAAAGATCTTGACGCATTTCTGGCAAATATAAGGAGTCCAGAGACAAGGCGATCTAGTCGGTGAACAGCTTGTATTATAACATCAAGGAGGACGTATGACACCAGATATAGGTCAGAGGATGGAAAAAGAGTTAATTATAGACATCAAGAATCACAAGGAAACACCTTACCAAAAAAAAAAAAAGAATCACAAGGAAACAGAATATGCCCAATCTGATTTCGATAGAGCCAAGAATGCATATGCATGTGAAAGAGCTACTTAGGATACGAAATAGGGGTGCCAGCCCATGCTCTGCCTGAAGGATGCCAACCACAGTGTTTTTACGATACTGACCACATGGATGCACCTATAAACAAGTTGAAATTTCCATAAACATAGATCCTATAAGGCCAAAAGAGCTAGCTAGGCCAAGCAAGGCTGCTGTAACTATATAACTCTCTGAATCTCATCAGTGATTTTACAGCACTCATGCAAAATCCAAAAGAAATCACTCTTTTGTTGTACATTTGAAATGAGGGAAAACATAATTGTGTTGTTCCTTACTGGAATAGATGCCGGCTTAAAAACAGTCACCACATCTGGTTCTTTCTGTAGGATGGAGACACCATGGCTGGTCACAGGAGGCTCATGCCTACAGCCTTATCAAGATCAATGCATATTCAAAGAATACCCTAAAACTTCTAGAAAAAACTGTAAATTAAGATTAGAATTCTCAACTCGTGGGTGAAGAAAGAATAAAGAAGCCTGAAGAAAAAAAAAGGTAAAGAAAGGGAACCTAAGCAAAAGAAACTGATGCAGCCAAAGGTATATATCATCGCTAGATCAGACTCTTGAAAAGCAACATTTGATAAGAAGAGAAAGCAAGTGTAAAGCTCAAACCAACCTGTGTACAAAGTGGCTTATTTTTTCAGACGATTTAAGAATGTAAGAGACAGGAACTACCCTCCCCTCTACTTGTATCCGTCCACATTCAACAGCACTGACCTACAGGTTATATCGAGGCATGGTTAGAAGTCATGGTCACATGCAGAACTAAACATCCGTTATGCAATGAAGAAAATGCTTACATAATACTCATAAGGTCTGCCTTTGAACTCCTGGGCAAACAAATCCACAATGGTTTTGCCAGCCCAGCGGCTCTTGACCTATGATACATCATAATTCATAACAAGAAAACCAGCCAAATTGAGAGCTCAAGGTTGACGCGAAAAAGGGCTTAACGAGGGTCTTGACCACATAAAAATTAGATCACAAGCAAAGCATGCGAACGACACCACTGCAGAAGAAGAAAGAGGAGATAGCGACGACTCACATGAGAGATGAACTCGAAGTGGTAGGGTGCGACGTAGCGCCTCCCTGCATTCTCTTAATAGATCAGTCTTCTTTTCGCTCCCTCTACTAGCAAGAATCCCCACAACAATGTCCCATGAAAGAAAAATACTCTCTTGAGAATTACCTTCGCGAAAGATGTAATCTTGGCGCTCCGGAGGATTCAACGGAGTCTGCCACACGACCTCCCCCTCCTCGCTCGCTCCTCCCCCTCCTTCCTTTCTCTTCCTCTTCATTTTCCTGCGACCATCCACCGGCTAGAAACGACGGCGTTGTGGGAGGAATATGATGCGTCAAAGCAAAAGGCACTTCCTTTATCCCACCTGAGGTAAGCGGGAGCTGCAGTAGCAGGGCCGAGGCGACGTCGTTTCCAGCGTCCCGTCCCGTCCCTCCGTCCGACACTATTCTAATCCGTATTTTGGTCTTCGTTTCCTGTCTCGTTTGGTGACTCGCCAACAAACCGACACCAATCTTCCGAACCAAAGGCAGTCGCATTTCGGTCGTTAGCTTCACCAACTTGCCAAGGTATGACATGTTTCTTTGAGCTACTCCTTGCCCATCAATACCTTTTAAACTCAAACACCATCTTCGCTTCCTTTCCCACGCCGTATCCTTCGATTTCCGCTTGCCGCGAGTTCATCAAGTCCCGGCTTTTCATCTTCCTGCTTGCCTGCCCAATCCATCGACTCCCCTTCCTTTCGCTGATTCAGATGGAGTGATCCGACAAGGTCCCTTGTTGAACTGAGACGAAGCAGAGAGACGGGCACGCGGGGGTGATCGAGAAGGAGGAGGCGGAAATGCGGGAAGAGGAATTGGTGGATGTAAAGTTCAGATTGTTCGATGGATCGGACATGGGTCCCTTCCAGTTCTCATCGGCGTCCACCATCGATATGTTGAAGCAGAGAGTTGTCTCCGATTGGCCCAAAGGTTTCCTCCACCTCTCCTTGCTGTGTTCGTTTCAGTATGTGGTTTGTGCTGAATGACCTTATTATTCGGTATCTTCATCTTCTTCAGATATGATCTGTAAGATTGGTGATATAGTTTAAAACAGCTTAGCAAGGTCATGCACGCATCCTAGACTATTTGGACTTTTTCTTGTTTTAAGCCGACTTCAAGAGCTGCTTTCTTATGGAATATAGGAACTGCGTAGGAGCTGAGATCATGTCTAATACTGGGCCTTTTCTTAAGTTAGTGATGACCCTGCTTTAAACATACATGAAATTTCATCATTGTGACTGCCGGTGACCACAAGGTTTATGACTCGTGTTGCTATCATGAAGAGTTGTAATCGTCTCTTTGTGTGATCGTTTTTGTCTCCGTCGTTGCTGTTTGCATGATAAATGTGAGATGATGAAACAAGTCCACCTTTGGCACGAGAAAAAGGTAGAATCACAAGCAAGCCCATGTGCCAAAACACACGGACACACGTGCTCGGACTTGTCCATCATTTTGATCTCTGTTATGGATTCCAAACTTTTTGTTTCCTGATGGTTTGATTGTGGATGTTCTTGTGCAAGGAAAAAAACGGATCCACTTGCAATCGCATTTGTTAAACGCCTGCCATTGGGAAGTTGGGGCAAGAAGTGGCTCTATAACATTAGTGGCTAAGCCTGTGATGATATGCAGTCGCATGGATGTAAGAAAGGGGAAAGATGTTTACATACGGATAACGAGTAATGTACTGAACATATTTTTCCGAAAGCAATTGTAAGGCAGATATTTTTCTAAGGAAGGTGTCCCCCGGCAAGGACAGGCAGAATTTGGATTAATTTAAGGGCAATGAGAGTGACGTAATATAATCTTGATCTTTCTTTGTTTCTTGTTCTGTTATAAAACAATATCTGAGGGGGGCATTTGCAGCCCTAGAGAAGAGATAGCCTGGCCTTGGCTGTATTGATGAATGTATCTGCATCATTCCACTTAATGTGGAAAACCCTCAAACCTTGTCTGCTCGCAATACAATGTAGGAGAATCATGTTAGCAAGTCTATTCTTGATCGGGCATTTTTCTGTAAGCTGTAGCTGCATTTTGAATTTCATCTGTGTACGTGAACAACTATTCAGTGGATAACATGAACCCTAGCTAAGGATTTGATCTCCAGTGAATGTTTTCTGTGTTGCTAATTTGCTGTAGATTAAGAACTGTTTTTTATCCACTGAGGTTGTACTGTTCATTGTTCCTCAGGCAAGACGGTCATACCAAAGGCAGCAAGTGAAATAAAACTGATAAGTGCCGGTAAAGTTTTGGAGAACACCAAGACAATTGGTCAGTGCAAAATGCCTTTCGGTGATGTTGGCGGCGGAGGAATTATAATGCATGTTGTTGTACAGTCATCCTTAGGGAAAAAAAGAGCAGGTATTTTTTACTATTTTGTTACATCTAATAGCTTCGAAGGTTTGATTGGCAATATTCTTATATCAGCATGCTTTACATAGTTAGAAAGGACCTTTGTTAACTAAGTTACTTCAGATAAATTTTATCCGCTTGCTGTATTTGGTTCATATGCGGATTAGAAGCTCCTTCATTGACCAAGTTCGCCTGTCTAGAGATGAACTGAGAAGAAACTTATTACGTAATGTCTAGTAATTCTGGTCAGACTTCATCATTTGCTTTGTCATTGTGAGATAAGAACTAGATCTTTCTTACAGTGAACAAGCATATATCTTTTATTCATAGACTATGACTCAGTTATTAATCTGGAATCCGTAGACTTGTTCTCTTGGAGAATTCAGGCCTTTTTGAGAGATTCGTAGTGGTAGTGAAAACTCCTTTATCCGCCTATTGATGAATCTTCATCTCGATTTACACGTGAACTTGTTTTGAAACAGAGAAGAAACTGGATGATTCCCCGAGGAAAGTTGTCTGCGCTTGCTCCGTATTGTGAGAACATATATGTGTAGCCTCTCAAAATAGTTTATATTCACATCACTGCTTTGCTGCTGGGAATATCCACCATTCAATTGTTTTCGGAAGTGTATAAGTGTATAGGGCAAATCATGTGTTAATGTACTCTAAATGTTGCTGTATCATTCATCTCTTCTGCAAGTTTTGGATGGTAAGCGCATCTGATGGCCGTCAATGAGTAGTGCTAGCATAAGTTCATCTGTCTACCGTCGGTTGACAGTTCTTCAGTGTTTTTTTTATGAGATAGTTGAGATGTCGGATGTATGGAGCCCTGGATGAAGATGAATGCTATCACATTTTAAAGAGAGACAGTCTTTCGTGCTGTGATGAATGTCATGTGGTTGTTATCCGTGGGTAAATCATTACTAACTAGTTTGGAAAACAAAGAAAGTTGTGCTTCTTACCGACTCCCCACTAGTTCCATTGGTTTCCCAATCATGGACTTTGACATGAAGATTAGGGAGGAATCTGGAATCTGGTTATCTAATGAAGGTACTCACCAGATCGTCCGGCGAACTAGTTGTTACGTGATGGTTTGTAGTAATATACGTCTTTTATTTAGGTGAATTACAGAGCTGACTTCGAGCACAATTCAAAACTGTGCTTGCCTGTAATACTGCGTTTCAAGTTTTCAGCCTTATTTCCAGTCGGTATGTTTCATGCCCAACTGGTGAAACAAACGAACCCGGTAGGCCTATGCCCAAACGCAAGGCCAATGGTCGATGAGCCCAAAGACAACCTTGGGTCAAATTTTCTGATGCAGACAATTTAGAATTTAGCTTCTCATGGGCTGGGTTTGCGATCCACGCTTGCGGTCATTCTCATTGCACCCTAGTGCTATGGAGAAAGGTCCAGTTCCCTCCCTTAGACCGTAGACCGAACAAGACATTGACCAGTTCATGCCATTCATGGCGAGGGATTATATAAAATTCGACCCCTCAGGGATTGAACTTGGAACGTTGTCATATACCGTCGCCCACTGTTTGGTGTTTCATGGCGAGGCCGAAACACGAAACAGAAGGCATATTACGCCACCATCACACCAGATTAATGCTACATTTCAAATGAAACTATATGATTCGAAATGAATCTAAATAACATACTGGTCATAGAACCCTTTTTCCTGGCCAGTTTATCGTGAATTACCATCATCTTGTGTTATAACCATTGCAATTAATCAACTACGATAAAGCTAATATGCATGGCCCAACTTTTTTCCACCAATGAGCAACAAGCAATGGAAGATTTCATACAGGCGGCCCACACAGAACAAGAACACGTGGTAAAGTTAGAAGAACGCTCATCAAAACTATCATCATTTTTCTCCCTCATCAGCAAACCAGACAGCATTCTGTAATCACGTGTTCTTGTTTCAAGCTATTTACACTCTGCGCCCCCCACAAAATGGTATCGTCGCGAAACAGAAAAGACCATCGTGAGCTCCGGCAGCATGTTCTGCCGTGTCCTAGAGCCTACTCCACGCCCGGACCAAAATACAAGGTGAATCCTATTCAGTATTTACCGCTCAACCACCATCCAAGCAAAGCAACAAGCTCCACAAAGTCAGTGGCACCAACAAACGTTACAAAACCAAAAGCAAGTAAACTAAAAGGCCGTATCCTATGAACACCGAAACTGTCGTCGACGCGGGGCATCGTTCCCTTCCCTTCAAGAGCACGAGACGGAAGAGACAGAGAGGGGGTAAGAGTAGGTGTTGGCGTATTGGAAGGAGAGGGTGTCGCCGTTGGCCAGGGGCTCGCCGCCGTTGACGAGGCAGTCGTTGAAGCGGAGGCGCTTGAAGACCCGCGGGTTGATGAGGCGGGCGGAGCTGAACCAGCCGCAGCTGAGGTGGATGCGGGAGATGTCGCACCCGGTCACGCACGCGTTCATGATCTCCACGGTGTAGGTGGGGATGCCGCTGGGGAGCGGGGACGTCGGCCCTTGGCTGATCACTATGTCCGCCTTGCTACATCTCTCCCCCCACATCCGGTTCGGTTCCTCCATGGCCGATGCTGCGCAAGGCGAAAAGGGCACAAATCAGGACAAAGTTATTACGGCGAGAACGGACGAAGCGGGACCGCGTCGAACAGACAAGAATGGCCTTTTTTAGAGACGAAACGCAGGGAAATTATTATAATGTAGCAAAAGCCAAAGGGTTGTGGGGATATTTATCACTGCTTTGTCGACTTTTTCGCCGAGGGCGTACTGTTGTCGGACCTTTTCCGCTCCTTTTCTGGCGCGTTTCGCTTTAAGGAAAACGACCCTTCAAAGCTGAAGCCCCCTTTCCATTGCCTTGGAAATTCAAAATGGCCTTTATCCCTAGGCGAGGCCGAGAGACAGCTAGAGCACGAATCATTATATGCTAGGATGCGCGGGCATTATTAAGTAATGCGCACGGCGGGGTCTCTAGAGAGTCGAGCAATTAATGATGGAACATCGAAGCGACATTGATCGAAACAAGAAAAGAAGGAAAAGGATAAAAAAATGAATTTTTTGAGTACGAAGCGGCGCACGTTAGAACGGGGCGGAGAGGAATTCCCCAGACGTGCACCTCCTCTGACAGGCGAGCCGTATTCACCGAGCCAATCTGAGCCCTGAGCGAACAGCGTTTCCAGCGATTGTGTTTGGAGGGAGGTGCCATTCATCGTTCGCATCGCGAGCACATTATGCCAGAAGGACTGATCATTCTCAGAAAACCCCAGGAAAGGCTACAGACAAACTACCGTGGAAACCCAGAATTTGCAGATGCCGGAAAGGACTCGGGTCTCCTCCACTCCTATCCATCCCCCCAGAATTTATGACCCACAAAGGAGGACGAAGAAGAAGAAATACCCACGACCCAGAAAAGCTTGAATGGAGGATCATTCGGAGGGTGTGGAGCTTACCGAGACGAAGCAGCTTCCGGTGCAGTGCAGATTTCCTCAGCCTGTCTCCCTTAGAAGCCATTAGACTCGACTGAAATGGCCAGTGCCCGTCGATCACACCTCCTGCAATATATGGAGAAATCGTTGTATCTTTAACAGAACGAGGAGAATATTCCTCAAAAAGGGGACACATGTAAGACGAAAAGTTCGCCACACCGGCTCGCTGCTGCAAAAGGAAAAACGACAAGGAGAGAGAGAGAGAGAGAAAGGGACCTCCATGTCCCACAGAGACGCCATTGACACACACAAAAAAACAAAGAAAAAGGGAAAAAGAGAGAAAACCGAACCCACTTTCGGGATCGTCGAATTCTTTATTGAGAAAACGTACGCGCAGTAAAAACCCCATGCCCATGCATATGCAGACATGCATCGTATCCACAGAAAAGAATGTGCCCAGAAAAGAAAAGTGTAGGGGGAAGAATCTGAGAAAAGGTGAGGACCGAAAACGCAATCATGCGCACCTCCAATAACCGCAACCGCGAGCAGTACCATCGTCGCCAGCAACACGGCGAAAGCGATGGCGACGGGACGCCGCCTCCAGAAACTCTCCATTGTCCAGCAAGAATCAAGGTCAAGAAACGAATATCGCAGCCACATCCAAGTTCACAGCGCTTCCCTTCACTGCTGGGATAAGGAAAAAGACCCACCCAAAACCGTCCGCGCAGCTCCGTCGCAACAGTGAGTCCGGCTCGGAACCCTAAACCACCATCAACAGCCAGCCACAGGTAGAGTAGTGAGAGAGAGAGGGAGAGGGAGAGAGAGAGAGAGAGAGAGAGCGTGGCGTGATGAGAGGACCCTTCGGCTACAGGAACCTGCATAGAAGAAAGAGCTAGGAATGAGAGGGCGGGGGGATGAGGGGAATATGTACGAATCAGATATCAAATCAGTCAAAGCAACAACCGTCAATGAGAGAGGGAGAGGGAGAGGGAGAGATGGGAGGGAGCATTAATGCAGACACGGCATTACAGATCGAGCAGCGTCGATCCACGAGCCGAAAAAGCTAAAGCAGGGAGGGAGGGCGAGCGTTTGACCTCAAAACGGGGAAAGCGACGGCGACATGCGACACGCCCGCGCAGCTCGTGGAAATATACATGGAAATGGAAACCACGGACAGAGGCTCTCGAGTTCGACTCAGCAGAACCGAATCGAATATAGGCGACACACACACACACACCCGCATATGTAACATATATGACAGAGCCGAGGAAGCGAAGAATGTGGATTCCATGCACAAATCCAGGCGCGAAGGCGGACATTTCCGGGAAAATTGAATGCGGAGGTACAAAAGAGAGGAAAAAAAAACCAAAAAGCAGGCGGAGAAAAAGGGTCGGGAGGGGCAGCCACAATTTACTGCGCGACAACGCAGCAGTCGACAAAGCAGCGCCTCCTCCTCAGTACACAACTGCGACTCCTTTCTCCACACAAAGCCACGAGCAAGCGCACACCCGCGGACAGACAGGCGCGCAGACAAAGGCACAGAGACAGACAGCAGTAGAGAGAGAGGGGGAAGGAGGGTTGTTGGAACAGACGAACGGAAGCGGCAGGAGAGGAGGATGATGCTCGTGACAGCAGGCATTAATGAGAGGGGGAAGAGGAGGAGAATCGCTGCAAACATGGGGTGGAGCGCAGAGAGAGGAAGGAGCATGTACGTACTCTCGTTGTGCTGCAAAGGTGGAAAGGACGAGGGCGGCAGCAATGGCTTCCATGGGAGGGAAGGAGGAGGAGGAGGAGGAGGAGACTGGCGGAAGAAGCCTTTCTAGGGTTTATGGAATTCAGTTATAAGGGGGAGTGAGAATGGGAAGGGAGGGCTTGGCTTGCTTTGCTTTGTGTAGTAATCAATCATTAAATTAGATTATGGCGCACGTGGCATTCGTTAGTTAACAACACACTTGAGGAGGGCGTGCGCTTTTATAAATCGGATGTGGAACGACAGCCAACTAATTCATTTAATGATTTATGCTTCGGTTGTCTCGGGTTAGACAGCTACAGGGGAATATATTATCATTCATCTTTAGTTTGGATAACAAAAAATAAAAGTTTCAACGCAGGTGTGAAGGTGTGAAATAAGGAAAGATTCCTTTATTTCACGAAAAGTTGAATGGTAATTTAAACAATTTCATGGATAATAAATATATTTTTCGTTCCTTCCTTCATTCCTTCATTATTGTAATCGATACAAATCATCATTTTTAGAAAATTATTTTCAAATTATTCATATTTTTCACAAAACACAAAAATAAAGCCTTCAAATTTCATGTTTTATCTAATTCGTTCATTCATTTTTGTATTTGGCTTTTGTTTGTTTTCATTTCAGATCTACTAAATGGTCCCAAACTCTTGACATCAATCTGCGGGGTAATAAAGGGGAAAAAGATAATGGATTCCCTTGCTAAATCTTAGCGACATGCTTTTCTTTCTTTTTGTTTTTAAGCCAAGACGGTTGGAGTTTCGTGTTCTTTTAAACCCAACCAATCGCGACCCAAAAATAAAAATTATTTTTTAAAAAGAAAGGAAATATTCACGTAATTTCTACTTTATTATCGATTTTACTCCGCCATCAATGCTGAAGTAAATTGGGCCGTTACCGTTCGACGGATACACAAGGCTTGGCTCCTATGCGCTCGCTCGATTTAATGATTTGGCCTTAAAACGATATAACTCAGACCCATCAAACGAGGATTGATTTCTCTCTCGAGTCAATTTAGCCTGCATCGACTATATATGGAAAAACAAGTCCTCCCTCACAATCTTAAAGGTTCAATAAGCTCGCAATCCCATATCACAGTGGCCAGAGGCTGGAACGGAAGGTCTTACCACTGTACAACAACGCCGCCGTTCTAATACCGATCGAAAGACCACAGATTTTTCGAGTATCATAGCTCTTCTTCATTTCCTGAGACTTCTAAAGCCAGATGCCGTTCGTCGCTTGGTGCCGACTGAAAAACAAACAAAAGACCCTCAAGGAGCCTTTCAAGACTGACCAAGGGAAATTCGCCTATCCTACACATGTCAATCAACAGAGTTGTTCCCAGGCGCACATAACAAGCGCAGCCGCTGTTACAGCACTCCACCCCATCATCTCACACTACACCCACCGCCAGTAACAGAACACTAGAGACCGACATTCCCGTCTCTCGCTCCATTCAACCACGATGCAAGCCAAACAGTCAAGCCATTCGATAGTTGCGCTAAATGTGTGCTCCACAGTCTCCTTTTAAGTGAAGACAAGGCACCATTACCTTAGAAGAAAAAGTTGGGTGTGACAAAAAAAATGGGGGCCCAACTCTGAGCATAAGCAGAATCGCGTCAGCACATCGTGGCTTGAGCACATCATGAGACCATAGATTCGTGACACCACCCACCTAAATGGACAACTTCTTCCTACACTAAATGGCTCTAGAATCAGAGGGTTAGCAGAATTACAAAAGAGTAGATCAGAGTTTATAAACAAGAAGCAGTTAGCCACCCACGTCCGATGCCTAAGATTGTGATTTTCCATTGGGAGATTTCATCTTTTCCAGTAGTTTCACCTTGTCCAGCAAATCTTGGATGGTAGCAGAAGCCTCCTACAGAAATGTAGATGAACAGGGAAAAAAAAAGTCAGGAGACCATCCAATTCCAACAGCAACAAGAACAAGAAAATATTATAGCGCAGTGCTATTTTAACAAAGCTAGGGTCGACCTGCTTCTTCTTCCTCAGGTTCTGCTCAACAGCTTCTCTTCGTTCCCTTTCCTCTTGAAAAATATCAATTAAAGTTTCTTGCTCCCTGTTCAATTGTTCTATTTTTCTTTGGGCTTCTTGGAGCTGATATAGTAGTACAGAGACGGAAGTGGTCAGGACACACTTCACTGAGAATTAAAAGGAAGACTTGAGGAACACATTAATTTGGATAACTTTGAGACCTAGACTCTAAAGACTATTTCAGAGTAATAGTCCATATTGAAGGAATGTCACAAGTTATAACATCTTGGCATTAAAATGGCAAAGCACTCACCTGACTTTCGAGAGTTCTGCACCTCTCTCTCTCAGTCTGCAAATCATGCTGCAACTTACTCAAAATTTTTCCATCCTGCTGTGCTAATCTGTAAACAACAGCAGGAAGGAAATCAATTAGATGAAGAGAATTAATCAAAAAAGGAAAAAACCAAGCACAATGCATGATGGTAAAGCACATCACATTCACCTTTCCCTTAACTGACGATTCTCTTCTCTCAACTGTTCTATATCTACTACCTGCCAAAAAAAAAAAAAAAAAAAAAACCGATTAAATAAGCAAGCATCAAAAGAAACTTTAAAACTGGAAGAAGCAATATAAATATATTTATTAGGAAAACTTTTAATTGGCAATGTTAGAGTTCCACACAATTTTAAACCCGCCGGTTGTCGCACAGGCTGGACTGCAGTTCAAAGACTCAAGTAGGCACTAATCTATTTACATTTACATAAATATGCATGTCAAAAATTTTCCTTACCAAAAAAAAAAACTATGACGAATAGGTATGTAAGCTGGGATGGATAGTCATCTTGACCTCCATCCCCCCCCCAAACCAGGTCTTTGGTTCAACTCAAAAAGAAGACATATTTGGCATGTAAATAAGCATTGTCCGTGAACTGTGACAAGAACAATATTTACAAGAATTCACACAGCATTGACAGCCAAAGGCAGATACCATCTTCATGAAGTTTAGATGTAAAAACTCGACTCCTTATAATTTTCAGACAGTATGGTTCTCAGAGAAATAGTTTCCAAAATCACAAGTTCTTGAACAACCTTTCATACTTTTTAATCAATACTCCTAAGTTTCCTCATGTCCATTGAACTTCAGTCCTGCCCTCCCAATCCATTCACCCGGGGCAACTCTTTGCTAGGACAACATGCCTACTTTTGACATGCTTTTACATCTTGTCATGTCAAAAGTGCACAAACCATGTCAAACTTGACTGTTCATATATAACTCTCCTCTGCTATCATCATAAATGGAAGATGAGTAATATCTTATCTTCATCGAGCTATCTCCCAAAGAATCATTATACATTAATTGTCAGTCGCCTTCCACTCCTATTTCTAGAAGGGGAAAAATATGGGCATTGACTAATGACCAAAAAGCTTCTATAAGGGGCTCAAAGCGAAATTAATGACTTGAGCACAAATAAGTTACCAAAGAAGCTACGAAATCCTCCCTGCATTAATAATCATAGATGACACCTCACAGCATCCAGAATGACATGCATAGAACTATCCAAGCGAAGAACTGTAAATTGCTAAATTACCTGCATAGGGGCTGCCGTGCTCAACCCGTTGGTTTTTCCACCTGAATCATAATTACGGTCGGAGTCCTCACCCAAGCATGCAAGCGTTGAAGAAATCCGGAGGCCCATTACAGAAGATTTGTCGTTACCACCATTTGAATCAGGTTGGTGAAGTGACACATCATCCCCATTGACAGCCTCTGTAGAAGGGGATGAAGACAATTCTTGTAAATTCAAAGTCCTTCTTGATTCAAAACGGGGGCTCATCCTTGTTTGGCCTCCAGAAGAGGTATGCCTCCCATCTTTAGAGAGTGAAGAGAATTTGTCAGGACTTCGTACAGTCGGCTTACTGGTTGACGCAGTATGCCTTCCTGATTTTGAAGATGCTTGTGTCTCATAATCAGGAGAATCATCTACCAGGATAAACATTTGTGTCAAGAGGCTAATTACAATTTTTTGAATCATTAATATGATCTAGCGAAATTCATTTTAAATGAATCCTGTAGCTGAAAGGGAGACAATGAAAGGAAAATGACATAAATGCGATGTCTACCTCCTCCTGCAGATTCACTAGGGACTTTAATATTGCCTAATGCATAGCCAATTCGAGGAGAGTTCGTCCTCCTAGAAAATCAGCAAAGGGAATTAGTAACAAGTAACTCTAATGAGGAGAAGACGATAGGAATGGAGAAATGTATACCAATAGGTCTTCTGCATTTGAATCAGCCGTATCTCAAGTCTTGCAAGCACTGTTGTTCGCTCAAATCCTTGCTTATCATGAGCTGGTTCCACAAAATTAGCTTCCAGAACACCTGGCCCAATGTGGAAACATATTAAAAATACATATTTCACATAGTAAAAAGTTGGATATCAAAGCCAAAGAAAAACCTATGACTCCACGACCACAACTTCCAGCAGGATTCCAAAGCCTCCAAAATGGCTGCAAAAAGAATGGATGAGGTCATTTTACAATTCCATCTATATAAAGGAAGAAATCAGAGCACTCGAGAATCCTCATAAATTTCAAAAAGGAATTAACAAGAAACCATGATTCACTGCCAAACTAACCCAAAAGAGAACATAAATAGAACAGAGGGATTGCTACAACACAAAGAGTAAAGAAGCCAACATACAAGAGGAGGAAGATCACAGTCTGAAATGATCCAAGCAACTAGATTCAATGTTGCTATTTGGAATCTTGGACATCACAATTTTATAATAATAACTGAGATTCTGACAATGATGCATACGGAGGCCTTCATCAGGCAAGTAACACGAGAACCTTAAACCTAGAAAGAGGTTCAAACGTCCAAACAAACATACACAAAGTAAAAGAACCACTGAAAGAAATGATCGACCACTTATAAGACAAGAACACCATGAACAAAGGCGTCAAGGTGTCATTTAGTCCAACCTTCTGTGACTGCCATTTAGATAGTAAAGTGGTAACGAAATTCTAATTACCATCATCAACAAAAAGAAGTTCAACCAGTGCCATAATCATTTCTACCAGAAGAATACGAACCTTAATCAGACGATTCTTGTGATATACATTGAATCCTTGGACATCGATATGATGCTTTGCATCCTTCACAAACCCAATTGTAACAACAGCAGCCATCTGACAACAATATTTGCACATAAGTAGGTGTACTAAGAATATCAGCAAAAGCCAAAAGAAAATTGTTCTGAAGCATTACAGTGTCTTTACAAACTCCATCCACACCAGGTTGTGGTCGATAAGTAACTTCTTGAGATAACATCATATCATTTACAATATTATGATGCTCAATATCCTTCCCTCGAATAATCATCCGGAACCTGGGGGGAATCCTCAGATAGAGAATAGAAGCATAACTCTTCAAATAAAAATAAAACAAGTAAAAATGTCAGTCGAGAGAGAGAGAGATAATGAAGCTAGTTACAACACAGGGATCATTGTAATCATGACTTCTTACCAAACAAATTAAGTTTATAGACTTTGAGAGGAAAAGTGCTAAAGGCATACACTCTTCGCGAAAGAAAATAGTATATTCATTGATTAGTGGACATCTATGCACAGCTGCTAATGTTATAAATTTGCTCTGGTTATTGCCGCCTTGTGGAAATCGAGTGGCTCATAAATTCAGGATGCAGGGGACATAATTACAATAGAATCAAACTGAATCCCCCAAACATCTGACAAAGGGCTGGCATCAATGAGCAAATTTGGCATTTTCTAGTCATGCCTTCACATCTTCATATAGCCTGCAACTCACTAGTGACTAGATGTTTCGCTTAGAAAGTTGACGTTCCATCAATAAAGGAATTCTTCGAAGCTAAAATAATGAATTGCAATGAAAAATCATCAAAACCCAAAAAAAAAGTCAAAAATGAAAATAAAAGGCTCTAATGATCCTCACTGGCAAAGTTCCAGAGGTTGGCATACAAATTTAAAGACAACAACTGCATGCATGTGGACCGAGAGCAGCCCACAAGCTGCCAAATCCACTTGATAAAGTTTTACAAGTAAACAAGAGGAAGGAATAACCTTTAGAGCCTTATTAAGCTCCACAGAGCGGTACTAGTATGGTAAGCACTCCTGACATAACTTCACCAATGAGTGTCTTACCAATTTATCGATTAAAACATGTACAATATGGACATAAAACAGATCCATGCATTTTTTAGTGTGTACCATGCAGGAGATAAAAACTAAGATGTTGAAGTAATTTTTGGAATTCCTGCTATACAGAAAATCAGATCTATCATTCGCATTTTCCATCATGACTTGACATGGATACCACACTCTCGTCAATGCTGAATGGCAGAACTTGGATGTCCCAAATAATTCAAAAATATAACCCTACAATTAAAGATGGTAGAAAATGTTGGCCTAGTGGGAACAGGCATTAGGTCTTTTGAGCTCCTTGCTTGTTTGATTAATTTATTGTAAAATGCCCGTAAACACTAAGAAAATCTTCTTCACATTTGCAATTTATCTATGTAATTTTAAATAGTAGCAAGAATGTCAAAAGATCAGGTTATCCATGCTGCTTGAAGTGCAAATGCAATGAAGACACAACATCAATTCACTAATTACATATCTAGTTGAAGCCAAGCACGCATTCAACTGAACTAAAGTAAGACTAATGAAATGACTAATTTCAGTCACATGACATAGCATAGCATCAACCACCACTTACCCTCAAGGAGTGCCTATAAGTCAGGAAATGCCTAGAATTGGGAAACTTTTTTGCCATTTGTATGTTCTTCTCATCTCTGTTGACCCCTCTAAGTTGAATATCCTGAGACTCGTAAAAAAAATGCACATCAGGCACAGAGTGGTAAGACCTAGTAGTCTATAAAACATCAAAGAAAGATACTCACGTATGGATCTGCATCGAAGTCGAGCTCTAGAAATCCTTGATCATCTTCCCAAAGATTGTAGATAATTATACGTGTACCATTATCTCCCATCAGACTAAACTGTAGTAAAGTAATAAAACAAAAGGTAAAAGACGTGATTAACCTGCCAACAGTGATTGGTAGATATCGAGACAATACACCCAAACAGAGAAGCAAAATAGCTTGTATACCACCCGATATGCACAACTAAAACATTCGTGAGAGACGCAGCTAAAACTTTCAAGAAAGACTCCCTCATTGACTAGCCAAAACTAAGAGAAACACATTACATCAAATAACAACACCCTTATTTTAGGTCAGTGTCAGCCAGGATTCAGCAAAGAATGTGCCAAAGTTACATAATTTAAAATATATTAAGAATCGTTGTAGCTCACAATATTTGATCTTGTGATGAAGAAAGCTTTAAGTTACCAACAATAAGTAAAATAAAATAAAAATCGCAGCCAGAGAGACATATTGTATCAAAGCATAATTCACAGGAAGGGGAAGGGGAAGGGAAATACCTGCTGAAACAGATCCTCCTCAGCGGAAAAGGGAGACCACTGTATTATTGTTTCGAGATTTCTCTTCCAATCGCCAAATGAAGACCGTATCAGCTGGTTCCAACTGCCTTCGCGTCTTTCATAATCAAGCTGTTCCATACGTAGATTAATAATAAATATGTTTTAGGTATTTTATCCAAAGAGTTATTATTTGGTATCATCTTTCCAAATGTATACCATTAGTCAAAATACTACAGAAAAAATAAATCAGACCCATAGAAAAAAATGCACTGCTCTTCATTGAAATAGTGTTGAGCCTAGTACACTAGCCCAAAGACCAGTATGAAGAAAATTACCAAAAAGGGAAAGGTTGATGTACATCGTCGACCCAAAAAAAAACAAAGAAGAAGAAGAAGAAACAGTAGATTGAGATGTCATTACCATGGGTACTACAATATCTTCCTTCCCCGTGCTCCTCAAAAATGTATAAGAAAGCATCCCAATGCTCTGTGTAACACTGAGAGAAAAGCAAATTTTACTTAAAAAAAGATCTATATTTTCTCAAGAATAAAATGCACATCAAAGGTAACAAGGCAATCAAGTTCAGAAAGGAGAACAGACCAGAGAAAAAGTAGGTCAGTAGAATGTAAACAAGACATATCAAGCCATATGCATCCTAAAAAATAGCACTAACAAGAGCATTAACAACATGATGTATTGGGAAGGCGTGCTTTTACATCAAGAGAACCATATATCAGGTGAGTAACAAGGAAAGCTGTGGGCTTGTAGCAGTACCTAAATTCTCGAAAAAGTTCATATCTGAAAACACTAGGGAAAAGAATAAAGGTAGTTGACGATTCAAAACCATTACAGGAGAAACAAAGTTGCAGATAATTGAGTGAACATCCCGGAAAAACTGAGGACGGAGGAAACTAGATAATTTGGCAATGGCTCAAAACTGTTAAAAGGTAGTTTTGAGGACCATTTGACAATAACGGCACTCTTGGAAATATCTGAAATTTTGTGCAATGACTACTTAACAGAACTACCAGAAGTGTGGGGAGTATATATGTGTTAAGCAGATTAAATGATGCAAAGAATTATTTTTGGAAATATTGAATATATCGAATACAAACCTCTTCCCATCTTTTCCACGACATCTTGAGAACACTATCACATCTGCCCCAAGCCTCATAGTGCTTGTTTTAAATCCATTGCCATCTGCAGTTGGAAAAGAAATAACACCATGCTATCAAGCATATAACTTGAAAGAATCATAAAAATGTTCTTCCTAAAGATTTTTACATTGTCCAATTGTATTTGCCATTTTGCTTTTAGCAGAATACCCCAGAGACATGCACTGCCGCAATCTATCTGGATCCATGCCGCCACCATTATCTGCAATTAAAGGACAATGAAAGGTCATCATTTGAGTAAGGGTCACAACCTACTCTTAGACAAATAATAGAAAAGGTTCCCACCAAATAAACTAAACAGATATACTGTGCATGAATCATATTAGAAGTAAATATGCCCCAGAAACAAAATCACGTCACTTATGATAATAAACTGAAGAAAAAGACAAAAAAACTCAAAAGACCGCACAGCTCTTCCAACAGCTGTCTAATAAGCAATTCCCAATGCTACCAAATGAACAGTTTGAGATCTATGATATAGATTATACAGTAGTTATCTATATTATTCACTATGCTCCAGGGATAGTGAAGACCTCGTCCAGTTTGAAAATAGCAGAAAAGGAAGGAAAAGAATGTGCAAACAGACACCAGTCACTTCCAACAGCATCTGTGTTAAACTGACTAGATCCATGATGTCTCTGTCATCTTCATGGTCATTCCTGATGTTTCCACAATAGCAAAAACATTCTTGTCCAGCTCATCACTTCCCCAGCATCCTATGACCATAGATGGTTGCTTAGTTTACTGCATGTATACTGTTATAACCTCCCCATGTCCATGGACATAAAAGTTTCTCTATATCATCAATGCACAGAGATGTCCTAATTGCTCCTCATTCAATATATACCAACAGTCCAGGCTCTACTCCACTTGTAGATACCACACGGTACAAGATTAGCAATCTAATAAAATTGAGTACACATCAATTATTTCCGATGCCCACTTTTCTTGAAGGTCTTGACACTACAGAAGTTGGTACACAATTGCATTTGTTACCATTGATTGCCAACATGCTTCCCAAATACCATCAACAATGGATACAACTCTCCAAAAGGTGCATGGCGTGAGCTTAAAATATGATCCCGAGCAAAACCATATATTTCAGAAGGGAAAACTAAGGATGCAAAAAAACAGAGAGAAACAAGCAAAGCAAAATACCTTCAATCAGCAACATTCTACTCCCATCTTTCTTATTTTTTAGCATGTCTACCTTAACATATGTTGCCCCGTTAGAAACCTGAATCAAGACAGAGGAAGTAAAGGCAATAAAGATATAGCAAGTCCGAAAATAACCACAACATAATTGGAAATAAATACAGGAACTACGCACACCTCATCCATCACGTTATCCAAAAGTTCTGCGAAAGCTACAAAGGATGCACAGGTAGCCTGTATAAGCTTAAAGACATCTTAACTTCAAGAGACAGAGATGATCAATGTTTGAAAGATGGACAAGTTTACCTCCAAGAGCCCACTTGTGACTGGTTGCATTAGAATGTAGAAACTTGGGATGAACCCTGACATGATCAATGCCCCCTGAATCATCAAATAGACATATGAATATGCACCGGTGACACAAACAAACGGAACCCGAAGAAACGTGTGGCCTTTCTAACCAGAAACCACAAAAAAACAAGACACCGATGCTCCAACCTAGAACTGACAACGACATGCATTCCAAGACTGAATAATTCCTCAAAATATTTCCAAGCACGCATTTCAATTAAATCAAAACGACAACGAAAAGGAGCAACGATGCAATGTACCCTCTCCCCACCGCGAGCTTAGCATCAAAACCGAAAAACAAGACGAACAAACTGCGGCAAGTACACGAAACGAAACGTCACCTGAGTAGGAATCCCAACCGCCACCGGGACAGCCCCTCGTAATCCCCAGCCTTCCAGAACTGCTTAGTAGCCGCCCCGGCCAGCGGGAGCTGCCGCAACGCCCTCGGCGACGCCGGCCCGGGCGCCGGCGCCTCCGGCGTCGGCAACGGCGGGAGGGGCTGGAGGAAGCCCTCGGGGAGGACGACGCCGCCCAGCTTCCTCTTCTTGGAGGGGCCTGCGTCGTCGTCGGACTCGCCGCTGCTGCTGCCGCTGTCGAGGTCGATGAACGGCTGGTCGGCCGGCGCCGGAGCCGGCTTCTTGTCCAAGACAATGCCTCTCCGCGAGGACGACGACGACGCCGCCTCTTGCTTCACGCGAGCGTCCATAACTTTCCGAGACCCAAAAAAAAAAAAAGAAATCAAGGAAACGACCGCTGCAGCCTGGCGGCGAAACCCACGGCGGAGAACACGGGGGAGAAGAAGAAGAAGAAGAAGGGCGACGAATCCGGCGGCGACCGGCGACCGGGATCGATCGCGACGGCGCGTGGGACTCTTGCGGAGGGGAAGGAAAGGACGATCGAGAATCTCTGCGAAAATCTTTCTCCAAAGGATCGAATCGGAATTGGAATTGGGAATTTTCCAGAGCGCGTCCAGTCCTGCGAGAGTGTTTACGATCAAACCCAAAAAAAAAATAATAATAATAATAATAATAATAATAAGAATAAGTTCGGGGAGCGACCGTGCATACAACCGCCAATCGCTGACGCGAGGAGGATCCGAAGAGGCGCGTGCGCCGAGCCGACGACTAGAAGACGGAAATGGCGCCTCCTCCGTCAGCGTTGACGGTGAGTCTTAGGCGGTGCGTACCATCTCTTTTTCTTTTCTTTCTTTCTTTTTTTTTTTTTTTTTTACCTGGTTCCTTGCCGAGCAAGCACCCCCGTACTTAAAATAACTTGTAAAAAGTACACTCGCATCCCTAGACCACTGTTGTTCTTTTAAATATATTATTACTGCACTGAGTTATTTTGGGGGTGACCGTAATTTTTTATGGATTAATATCATAAAACATTTTAAATTGATATATTTATAAAAAAAATATTTTAAATTATTTTTTTATTTGAAAAACCCCAAACCGATATATCTCGTGATAAATTTATCCCAACTAACTATAAAAAAATCATAAACTGGTACATTTATGACAAATTTACCCCAAACTAATTTATTCGATCGCAAAAAACCCCAAACTAATAAATTTGTAACAAATATATCCTCCGTTAAATTGGATTAATATTACAAAAAAATTACAAAAATTGTAAACTGGGATAAACGGAACGTAAAATCACAAATCGGTACTATCATGTGTCATTTAACTTAATAATTTGACAATAAAATTTAAAGAAAACTAATAGAGGGTAAATTTATCACAAATATACCAGTTTGGGATAAATTTGTCAAATGTAAGGTTTATAGTCACAAATGTATCAGTTTGGGATTTTTCAGAGTATTAACCCATTTTTTATTTCGGATTTTTGAATTTTACATTTGTGCAGTTGTGAAAACAAGAGGAATTTTGTTTCCCCAAATAAAAAATTCGAGTTTCCAAATAAAATTTGGGGGAAAAAGATCTCTGGATGATAAGTAGTACCATTGACTTTATGAACAGGAGAAGGTTACTTTCGGAAAAATATTAAAAATGATTTTTTTTTGACGAATTTTTTTTTATGAACAAAATTTGACGAATTAAATGTCCACCATAAATACATGAAATGTCATGACTCATGAGTCTACGTTTCTCCGTGTGGACTATAGCTATGCGGATAAACACGACAGACTGTTGTGGCAATCATGCAGGAACTGATGTATTTTGCAACTTATGTCTAACGCGAGAAAAATAAATTACCAGAAAAATCGATGATGAACGATAAACACTCTCGGTTGAGTGTCAGTATCTTCCCCGCCGGAAAAAACCAGCAGCAATAATTTCACTATGAATCCAAAAGAGTGCAAAACTCACTGTTTGCCAATCATAGGTTATACCTGAAGCAAAAACCTATAAGGCGTCATTATACAGTATACCATAGAAAACTCAATTAAAAAACTCACAATAAATAAGTATGTCATAATTCATCGCAAAAACTCACTTGGAAAACTCGCAAAGAGAAAACCTACCGCTCTTTTTGTTTGTTCCAGTCTAATAACCGAGTAGAATTTCATCTTACATATGATATTTATATTCAAAATACAAAACCCTTTTAGAAAACATATTTGAATTAGGAAACTATTCATTCAAATTAGGTAACCTACTCAAATTAGGAAATATCTTATTATATGGACGGTATCAATCTTGCGAGATATATATATGTAAGACAGGTCTGTTAATTCTACTCAAAATCCACTAACTTGAAATTGAATTTCATTTCATTTCATTCGGGATTCACAAACTTCTTTAAGTGGTGTGTCGAATATATTCTAATCATATATATGGAAACTAATATAGTGATCTAGTACCCTTGCCTATGCCTTGCTTTGGTTTGACAGGGCAAGTCATGGTCTATGCAAAACACAATGACCTGTAAATTTTTCATCGTTAGATATATATAACAGATCTCAACCGTTTAACAAGCTAGCCTAAACGGATGTGATTTTCATCTTTTTAGATGCCCACGAGGGACGCAGAAATTCACTGCCTGTCAAGTGAAAAGGGTGAAAGAGGAAGAGCAAAGATACAGGAGAGAGGCGATGGATGGCGGAACTTTCACGCAGCACACCTGTAGCTTCTTTATGTACCCCGAACACGAGGTTCGTGAAAACATTGGACTGTTTTTTTTGGCCAAATAATGTACCCTGAACTCGTAGTTTGTGAAATATTATACTTCAAAATTGGCTCATTTAATCAATTTTATTTAAGATCATTGAAAGATATCGTAAAATATTTCATATCTTCATTGATTCTCCATATCTCTCAAGATTGTGCATATCTTTGATTGATTATAATTGATATTGTAATATCTTGTGAGTCCATCCTATGATTCATCAAAACACAGAGAAATATACAAAACTTATGGAAAAATTATCAAAAAACTATTGTAATTATGTCATTTTGGTCCTAATTTTTTTTTTCACTCAATTGAGTCATAAACCTATTTTATTTGTGCTAATCCAATTCATTTGGCCAATTTTCGCCAACCGGTCAATGCTGACATAGATGTTAGTTGCCCTATGTGGCGCCAATGATGCCGACCTAAATAATTTTAATAATATTTTAATATTTTTTCTTTCTTTTTTTATCACTTCCTTCTTCCTTCGGTCGAATGCCGCCAACGACAGGCCAAAGGCAGGGTTGATCAGGCACCCGCCAGCCTCGAGGAAGCCTAGCAATGGCTGGGCAAGGCTCAACCTTGCTAGTGGAGCCTTGACTAGAGGCCCCTCGCCCAAGTTACTGGCTGGGCTTGCAAGGTTCACCCTTGCTGGATCTAGCGAGGGTTGAGCCTCGCTGGACGTGGGCAAGGCTTGATGTGACGCCCCAGGTACATCACACGCTACATGTGTCATTTCCGTTTATACTCATAATCATAATTAAGCATACAGAAGCACTACAAAATACATCACCAAACATCACACAAGAAAATCGCACAAGTTTAGTTATATGTATGTCTTCAACTTCATACAAACACTGATTATTATCATAACAATATATAGAGTCACCTAACACCACTAAATCATACTAACCAAATCACTATCCAACTCAAGGATTAATGATCTCCAATATCAACTTGTCCCCTCCATCACTATGTCCAGAGGAATAATCCTACGAATCTGAAAAATAAGGGATGAGCTAAAACCCGGTAAATAAAATCCCTAGATGTAGGGTGAGAGATTGTCTTAATACTCAACTTGGTGCAAACAACATGAATTCAAAGACATGCAAGATCAAAAGCCCTTTCCTTACTACCTCGCATGCCAATCAAAACGTTAACCTCAGTACAGTAGTTCATTCACTTAAGAATCAAAAGAATGGCATATTAATTCATGATGCACTACTATCACCTAGTATCTCACCCTTATCCACATGGAGATGTAAAGAGATAACGTGATATTTCGTGATGCATGGTTACTGAGCATTAACAACTTATAAGTATATGCACATGAATGAATATGCATCATGTTCATCATTAATTTCCATTATGAACATCCCGGGGCATCCCGACTCATGCGATCACATAGTAGGGCATCTCAAGTCTAAGGCAAACATCTGCCCACGAGGCATCTAGCTCCGTGACAGTCCTCAAGGCATCTCGATTACACAGCAAGGCATCCCAACTCCGGGACATTGTCACACACCACTAAATAGGTGATAAGTCACAATTTACATTACATGTCATGTCTAGTCATATGAAGTCATGCACACATCATTAATACAGCATGATTTTTGTGCATCAAGAATGAAACCCAACACTTATTTCAACAATCGGCATCCATTTCACAACACGTTTTTATGCGTATCATTCTCTAGTAATCACATACCGCATCTCACCGCACTTAAATGAAACAATCAAACATGTTCTAGCCATGTACGAAATCAACAAAATAAATCAAACTATTACAACGAATTCACATCCCTATCTCACAAACTTACACTAAGTTCACACATATCAATCGATCAAGTCAAAAACACTAAGTGGATCAACACAGCATGGCGCCTAAAGTTTTTACTTACCTTGAAAATGACTTGAGCAAATCAAAGCTTCAAGCACCTTGAAAGCAATATGATCAAGAATATCAATCAATAACCCCTAATCTGTGTAAGCAACAAAACTACTTTATTAAGATGAAGAGGAAATACAATAATTCACCTTGTGATCACTTGAAAACATAAAACTAGAAGTTTCAACAACACAAAAGCAGGGCCTTTGCTTTTACTCGCGGGAATTGAAAATGGAAGTTGAAGAAATGAGTTGATGAGCGCAGTAGGGTCTTAAGGTCTTTTTAAAAGCCCTCTATCGATCAAGGTAAGGAAGAAAGGGATGAGATGAATCTAACTATAATTTGGGTGTTAATTGCCTTAATAAATGAAGGGATAAGTGTTCCAATGGAATGGTTTCATGTGGCCCCTATAATCATTGCTAGGGCACATGTGGCTTGTTGTCATAAGCCAAAGAAGGAGATATTTATGAAAGTGAGAGATGACTTCATTTTATTTGGCCAAGTATACGCTATAATCATTCCAAGCATTATTGAACTAAGGCCAAAATTCTTGAGGCACTCCATGACCTCATCACAACTGAGCTCTATATCTTTAAGAGAAAAACGTGTGAGGGGTTAAATACTTGGAAAGAAACACAAACGTCGGACATTCACATTTGCTTGAATAGGTTGGGAAAATGAAGGGAAGGAAAGTGGCATGGAATTTTCTCTTTCTTTGAATGAGCTAAAGCTCTCTAATTAAAACTTGGATTCTTGAAATGGCTTCACACTATCAAGAGCAGATATTCTCGAAAGACTTTCAGGAAGTAAAAAAGGATAAGAATAAGTAACTAAGATTAAAAGTAATCACAAGCGTGAGTTGAAAGCACTAGGTGTAAAAGAGATGGATAGATGTTCCAATCCAGAAGCTACAAGTGGCTTGATAAGAGTGGCTAAAAAGAGATATTTTGATTGGAGAAAGAGAGACGGAGCTTCTTTGGTAAGTACATACATGATTGAGTCATCAAGAGCATTATGAGCTAAAGAGATGTTCAAGTAAAATTTACAAGTGTCATGATCATATGACTCCTTTCAATAATATGGGCAAGGGGGATGAATTTAGAAAATCAAACGTGAGTTAAAAGACACATGGGATGAATCGGAGATGTGATTAAAATGTCATGCATGGCCACTTTTGGTTAGCTCGATCAAATAACCAAGGTTGAAATGATATTAACTTTGGGTTAAAAGCCTCAAGTGCACTGATGGGAATGGTGCTTCAATCCAAAGAGTACAAGTGGCCTAATATGAGTAGCCAAATGAGAGATATTTTGAGAGAAGGCTTCTTGACCAAGTAAAATGAGTGAATCATTGAGACATTAATTGGCTAAGGTTGAAATAGATGACGTAATGCATGAAGTCATCACTAAGCTAAGTTCAATGTCATGAACCAAGGACATGTGACTTAAAATATTTGGTGGGAAATGAAGAAAGATGGTATAAATTAAAAAGAGACAAATGGCTCACTTGCATGGCTTCTAGAGTAAATATTTTGTTAGGTTATCAAATATTAGTAAATCAATACATAAACAAGGAAATCAATGTTCATTTCAAGTATTGATAAATCATAAAAATATTTTGAACTCACTAATATTGACGAAAATAACGGATGCTAAAAAAATCTCAATTTAGCAAATTCAAAAGTTGAATTGTCAAATATGTGATTTAAGGACTAAAACTAATATGATGATAAATTAATGACCATTACTTAACACCACCAATATACATGTCAATATGTATCGCTAAGCTTAATGCATCGAATTCCGATGACTAGGGTAACGAAAAATTATCTTTCACACCTTCGCCCCTCGCAAAATTAACAACTCTTATGACTTCAAACTAAATAACACTTATCTTTATATTTTAAATATTATTACTGAACATAGAAAATTCCGGATGTAACACCTAACCTAGCCAAATCTAGTGAGGGCAAGCCTTGCCTAGCCACTAGCGACGAGCCCTTGATAGAGGCCACTCGAGGTCTCGACCTTCGACCTCGCAGATCTAGCGAAGGCTCGAGCCTCGCCAATGGCTGGGCGAGGCTCCACCCTCACCAGATCCGTCGAGGCTAGAGGTTGGCCAAGGCTTGACTGGTGAGGTCAAGCCTCGCACAACCATGGCCAGGCTTCCCCAAGACCGGCGAGCTCCCTCGCTAGCCCTACCTTTGGCCGGTCACTGCCATTAACTTACTAGAGGAAGGAGGTGATTTGAGAGAGAGAGAGAGAGAGAATAAAAATCAAAATCAAAATCAAATCAAAAATATATATTGTTAAAAATTGTCTACGTTAGCATCGGTGACACCGCGTAAGATGGCTAGCGTCCGCTTTAGTGCCAGCTAACCAATTTTGGTCAAATAGACTAAATTAGCACAAATACAAAAGATTCAGGTTTCAATTGGCCCAAAAAAAATTAAAAAAAAAAAACGTTTATGACTTTTTTGATAATTTCCCCCTTACATAATTATCCTCATTATTGTTATATTGGTATTAAAGCTCTTACTGTTTGAGGAAGCGCCTGTAAAGCTATACTGATTGTGGTTAGAGGTGAGCATGGTTCCTAGGTAGAATCAGGAACTAAGAAATTGATCAAATTCTAGATTCCAAGGTATGTAAGGTAACTTATAGGTTCAAAAAATTGGGAAAAATTTGGGAAGGTTATTCCAATGAATAGATTCCATGTCGATAGAACCTGGAATCTAAACCTATAGCAAGTATTTGTATTTTTATTATTCCATTTCTTCGTGCAATTTTGCAATATTCCACAACGTCCAATGATGAGTGCATAATATGAAACAACTAGTTTGATTTTTCATTTTTGGTATATTCATAACTGAGGCATTTACTTTGTCAATATTTCATATGAGTTATGGTCGATGAATTTTGATTGCAATAAATGTTCATTAAAATTGATAATGCATTGCAATCGTTTAATTGAGGATACAGATAGAACCTAAATAGACTCTGGAACTAATTTTGAAATCCGTGATGAGATAAGTCCTAAATTCTAAGGTTTGCAGGGTAGATTCTTAAGATCCAATTTTGACAGGTGAGTTCTAAGTGGAACCTGAATCAATCTTATAATCGCTTACCTCTAGCTGTAGCAACCTTATGTCATCCGTGGCAGTGTGCGTTTTACACTGAAGCCATATACTGGAATTTCATCATAATCCGTCACATATTCTAAGATATTTCAACATGTGGAGTATGTTCTTGGCCTTATTTTCACCATATTTGTCCTCCAAGGTGCTAGTGTCACGGTCCATGATTCACCCGTATCCGTGAACCCTTGGGAGTAAAGCTTGGGGTTATCGAGTGAAGAGTGAGGACGCAGAGAAGATGAACACAACTGGTCCGTGAGAGTGGCGTCAAGACGGTTGGTGTTGAGAGTTCTAGGATAGAATTAGTATATTACTTAGGAGCTCTGAAGGCAAGGTTGGCCTCCCTTGCACAAATTAGTCGGGAGCTGATGCCGCTCTCCTAATGAGGCCATGGCAGGCCGAAACTAGTTGTTGAGCCTAAAGAGGGCTGTTGTCTTGCTTGATAGACTAGACGGTCGAACAAAGCTGGGCATGGTACGATCTCGTATAAAAGAGCTAGTCACCGTATTGTTCACTGGAACAACTATAAAAGAAAGGTTGGCCTAGCAAGTTTTGCTTGTCAAATGACGCACGGGTTGATCTGCAGCCAAGGGAACTACCAACCCGTGACAAATGGTATCAGAGCGGGAATCCCTCCAATAAATGGGTGATTCAGGGAAAATCCTGTGGTCTTCCCGGTCCTATGAGGGCGGAGAGTGATCGTCAGGGCCAAAGGGGTTCAGACAAAATGCGGCTATCGTCTAGCTTCTAGGATGGCAATGGGGGCATAAGAAGGAACCGAATTGCTCACTGAATGGGGATAACGTTCCTGGATCAATGGACGAATCTTAAGAGGAGGTCTGTGATCACGTTTCCACCAAGGGGACCCTCTATTGGCTTGCTAAGATCAGGAAGAGCTAAGTAGGCGAAAGAATGTGCTACCATAGGGGTGCCACACTTGTCGGGAAACACAAGTGACTGAAGATTTGCGAACGGCTTTAATCGAGGGAAGCAAGCAATAGAATGGAGTGACCTATTCTGTTGGGCGAGCGTTGTCATCTATGCAAGTCCCAGGGAGTGGCATTGATGGTTAGGGAAACGTAGGGAAGCAACAGAACAGCCCGCAACCAAGGCGTTGCGAAATTGAGTAGGGGAGTTTGTCACAGTCTGTGATTCTCCTATACCCGTGAACCCTTGGGAATGAAGCTTGAGGTTATCGAGTGAAAAGTGAGGACACAAAGAGGATGAACACAATTGGTCCGTAAGAGTGACGTCAGGACAGTTGGTGCTAGGAGTTCTAGGATAAAAGAAGTATATTACTTAGAAGCTCTAAAGATGGGGTTGGCCTCCCGTGCACAAACTGGTCGAGAGCTGATATCGCTCTCCTGATGAGGTCATGGCAAGCTGAAACCAGTTATTGAGCCTAAAGAAAGCTATTGTCTCGCTTGATGGACTAGACGTCCGAGCAAAGTTAGGCGTGGTACAATCTCGTATAAAATAGCTATTTGCCATATTGTTTATTAAAACAACTATAAAAGGAAGGCTGGCCTAGCGAGTTTCGCTCGTCAGGCGCTGCACGGGTTGATCCGCGACCAAGGAATCTACCGACCTGTGACAAATGGTATCAGAGCAAGGATCCCTCCAGTAGGTGGGTGATTCGGGGAAAAGCCTATGGTCTTCTCGGTCCTATGAAGGCAGAGAATGATCGTCGGTTCGGACAACGTGCGGCTCTCGTCTAGCTTCTAGGATAGCAATAGGGGCATAGGAAGGAACCGAATTGCTCGCTGAATGGGGATAATATTCCTAAATCAATGGGTTAATCTTAAGAGGAGATCTACGATCACGTTTCCACCAAGAGGACCCTCTATTGTCTTGCTGGGATCAAGAGGAGCTTAGTAGGCGAAAAAAGGTGCTGTCATAGCAATGCAGTTGGCTAGGGGTGCCACACTTGTCGGGAAGCACAAGTGACGGGAGATTCACAAACAGCTTTGATTGGGGGAAGCAAGCAATGGAGTGGAGTGACATGTTTTGTTGAGCGAGCATTGTCATCTATGTAAGTCTCAAGGAGTGGCATTGATAGTTAGGGAAACGCAGGGAAGCAACAGAACAACCCGCAACGAAGGTGTTGCGGAATTGAGTGGGGGAGTTTGTCACAGTTCGTGATTCTCCCGTACCCGTAAACCCTTGGGAGTGAAGTTTAGGGTTATCAAGTGAAGAGTAATGAGGTAAAAATGATGAACACAATTGGTCCGTGAGAGTGGCGTTTGGACGATTGGTGCTAGGAATTCTAGGATATAAGGAATATATTACTTAAGAGCTTTGAAAACAGGTTTGATCTCCCGTGCACAAACTGGTCAGGAGCCGATGCCACTCTCCTGATGAGGCCATGGTAGGCCGAAACCAGTTATTGAACCTAAAAATGACTATTGTCTCGCTTGATAGACTAGATGTCCAAGCAAAATTGGACGTGGTACAATTTCATATAAAAGAGCTATTCGCCGTATTGTTCACTAGAACAACTATAGAATAATGGAACAACTATAGAAGGAATACCGATCTAATGAGTTTCGCTCACCAGGGCACTCCACAGGTTGATCCACGGCCAAGGAAACTACCAACCCATGACACTAATTTCATCGCATTCTTTATCCATTCTATTATTTCCATCGGTAAAAAGCACATATCATGAATAAAATTGAAAAGTTCATTATAATCGAAATCTTTTAGAATGGCTCAAATTATATTTTATAGACTCAAAAATATTAAGATTTTACGGAGGAGGCGGACTTTAGCACCGTCATTGGTGACATTCATGCCCCTGTTAAGACTACAAATGAAATTGCGCATAAATTTATTGAATAATTGGAGTAAGACGTGATGAGACAAGCTGATCAATATTTGGTCAGAACCTGTGACTTAACAATGGGTGTGCGCCAATTGAAGGTGTGTAGAGAGAGAAAGAACCCAACTCCAAAAAGTAAACCGTCAAGACTGGTTCGGGCCCCACGGGATATAAAAGACAAGTAGGCACCGAAAAGATAACTTGATGGTTAGTCCAGTCTACAAGATGCTGTCTCATTATTGATGTCTAAAATTCATTCACAATGTTAACCAATCTCGACAGGCAGTCCCCGTCCGCTAATTCATTTTACACCTTTGAGGAGGAAAATCTTGGAAGGGGAAGGGAGGAGGGATTAAGCTAACAAAAACCATATCAGCAGCAAGGTCAACTCTACCTGTGAAAAGCCAGTCTGGAGCTATATGGTACAAACTGATCTCTTCCAACTAATTCACAATATCTAACTGGCCAATCTGGTTTGCTCACAGAAACTACAATCTACCTAGAAATTACCATGCCTGTTGTAATTCTGATGAACTAAATCAAACTCGAGAATCGGATCCTATTCACTTCTCATTCATTGTCATCGGCATCGGCCTTATCCTCCGCTTCCTCATCATCGCCTTCATCCTCGTCATCGGTCATATTATTTATGACCTCAGTAATGATATCCTTAATTTCTGCCTTTCTGTGCATCAGATCCACACCAAAATGGGTACCTGAAGTTTGCACGCACTGTTAGTCAAGATCGTAACAGAAGATAATATAGCCTTCTCTGCATAAAAGAAACATACCAAGTTGCCGGAGAATGTCGGATAAGGTTGCCTGCATCATACAATGTATGAATGAGGTTTAGGAAAGCATAAAAAAGAGAAACATTTCAACAATGGACTTACAGATTTAGAAACTAAACGTACAGTATTGAAGTCAACTTTCTTGAGAATATCCACGACAACAGCATGCATCTCTTCTCTGCTGGGTTCAGCTTTCGCCTTTTTGCTACTTTTGCCTTTCCCTACTATATGAACAAAGACACCATTAACTCCAATTTGTTAATTCAGTTCTCAGCTGATTAAAAAGGGTGCAAAATGAAGAAAAAGATAAAACACGTAGTAAAGAACTAGTAAACAATGGACCACAAATATTTAGTTCTGTTACAAAACATAAGAATCCCAACAAAAATGTCTTAGCAGCCCATTACGATGCACACATGTAGACAATTTAACAAATTTTAATAACAATATACACTTACGCAGAAAATCAAGATACAATCTTACAAAGAACATTCAACCAAAAGAAGAAATGACTGTGACAAGACAGTGACAAGCATTGCCAAAAAAGATGTAGAACTTTGTACGACCACATGAGAAAGAACATCCAGCTAACTTTGCATATTCTTCTCCAGTAGCAGTTGTGTAAAAAAATTTAAAAAAATAAAATAAAATTGCAAGCATCGCTTTACTTAAGATCCAAAATATAAAAAATCTTTAATTATCAACACATAGTCTAGGTAACAAATTTATAGTTCCATCAATCATACGACCAGCAAAATCATCTTCACATTTTTTCTCTACATATAAAACTAGCAAAAGTCCTTAAGGATCGATACTCATAACTGTGATAAGGATTGTATTATTCACGTATATCAGACATTTCTATCATCTATCTTACATGACTTGAACCAGGATACAAAAGGCAAGCACACTTACGTCGATCCTTGACTGAAGCCTCTGTTGAGGGTTTGGCGGACTGTTTCTTGCTCGAGGTTTTCGCCTTTGAGGAAACACTTTGGTCATTTTGATTGCTCTTTTCAACCTTTTGTTTCTTCGACTTGGATCCTTCTGACTTAGAAAGTGGTTTTTTACCACCAACCCCATCTACGGAACTCTTCTTTGAGGCTGAGGTGGATGATTTCTTGGCAGATTTTGCAGGAGTGACCTTTTTGGCAGAGACTGAGGTATCTTTGGTTTTGGACACTGAGCTCTCCTTTGTTTTTTTCCTGGAAGAACTTTTCAACGCCGGCTCCTCCTGCATATCCTCTTCCTCTGACTTGCTCTTCTCATCACCGCTCTCCTCTTTTGACACCATATCATCATCACTATTTGCATCAGAGTTGTCCTTGACTTCCTTACTGTCACCTTTATCATCATCATCATCATCCTCTTCTGAAGCAATCTCAGATGACTTCTTCACAGAGTCAGGTGCTTGTTTTTGTCTCTACAGCAAATGATACACAGAAACTAAAATTACAAGTGCTTTCCAAGTATCAAAGGAGACAAATGGTAAGATGGCAGTGCTAGAATGCTTAAAACACCAACAACAATGAAATCAATCCCAAATGGAGATGACCTTTATATGTTTAATGCTCTGTGATAGGAAAACATCCTGCTGGCACATTATTTTTCTCTGGCCACTGTTGTAGTTACATCACCAGTGTTTTCTAGGTCTCTTTTTGAGAGGACGAGACCAGACAAATAGGCAATACTAAACATAGCAACACATAAAGTGGAATTACTGAGAACTAGAATAGAACCAAATGCTCTTTAACTCTGATATATTTTTTCTCTCCCTAAACCAAGAGATTTATGTCGATGTCCCTACCAGTTCTTATATGGACATAATAACACTGCTGAAAGATGAAAATTAGGTCAGGAATCATAGGTGTTAGGTGAAATGAATAGACAAAATCCGGCCAAATCAGTCCTTCCTTAAACTGAGGATGGCTAAACAGATAAACAACATCAGTAACATCACTAAGCTGAGTATCATTTCAAGCAATCACATGCTGACTTGGAAACAAAAGGAACAAAAAATAGTGACATAAAAATAATAAAAAATACTGGTACTTGGTAAAGAAGGCAGATCGAGAATGGTCTTCATATTGAATACCAGCAAAAGAGAGAAAAAGAAACCTTTTCTGTCATCGTACTAGATGCTTCTCCAGGGACTAAAGGTTTGCTTGGTGTGATCTTCCTCTTACGCTTTTGGCCCTTTTCAATTAACATTAGCCCGATATAAATCCTCATCAAGAAAAATTAAATACAAAAGATAGACACAAAATCAACACTGCATAATACTAGTACCTGTTCCTTATCAGCAAGCAAAACATCAGTAGTAGAATGCGGTGATTCCAGAAATTCCAACAACTTTGCAGAAAGCTCCTCCTGGAAAATGCCCAACCCAATATAGAAGGACAAATGCATTTCAAACAGGAAGCTGGAAACAAAAATCATTTGTATCATCACATACCTTCTTCACAGCAGCCTTATTTATTGGAATGTTGAGCACATCACAGAAGTCAATCAACTTATCTTTGACACATTTGTCGAGTTTTTCCTTCACTTTACTTTTCTGTTTTTCCTGCTACAGAAAAGATGAAGAATTGGAAGGGAGCATCCACACTCCTTCAAATATAAATTCATAACATCTTCCCAAATATTAAAATGCATACACAGAGAAAATCTCCAAAATAAGCCTATCTCCTGGGATCACTAAACAAGCCAAGACAATTCGATATATGTAGATGCAAAAGACTACAAACCAGAAGGCTCTGAAAAGGGATATACCTGATTCTCAGTCCACACATAGCCAGAAAACTGGCCTATGTTTCTCTTCAAGCTGTGTACCTGCATATAATACAACATGTATGATGTCGAGTGACAGACAGAGACATCATTTGAAGGCGCTGTCAAATTTCATCAAAATACAATAATTATGATAAGAATGTAACCAAATACCAGTACACTCAACAAAGAAAAATTGTCCAGAACTCGATCAAGATGAAAAAAAACATTGGTCTCACAAACCATTCGGAAATACACTTGTGACCAACATATGCGCCCCTTCTACCATCTAGTCTGGTACCTACAGCAAATACACTACAGCAACCACTAAAACAAGTATCATAATTTCCATATAAGTATATGTTCTTTCACAGCTATTTTAATCAGCTCCTCCTCCCAAAACCTCAACTGTTTGAAATACAACAAAGCACAACTAACACGAAATGTTCAATTCATCTAGTTCTCCTCAAGAGAACCTGATTGATGGCATGTAAGGGAAAACTAAGAGCCCTTTTAGTTTGTGAAAATGCTTTTGTTTTTTCGAAGCCAAGATTTCACCAACTTGAGAGAGCAGTTGGAAGTCATCACATCATCCCTTTCACTATGTAAAAGCTCAAGTTAATCCCCTCAAGCAGACATCGCCCCTTCCACTTCATGAAACTGAGATTGTCTTCCCTCTTTCCCTCTCATGGGTGCTGATTTTTTTATTTCAAGAAATGGACCATTTTCTCTACCTTTTCTTTCTGACTTGGCTCAAGAAATCCGAGATCGACTTGAAGCAAAAGTATCAAGTGAAAAACTTGATATGTTGGCGACACAAATAGAAGTAGAAGGCTTAAGTCAAAAATAAAAACCGTATTTTGATTTTAGATTGAAAAGGTGTAGAAACGCCAAAAAGGTGCGTTCACATTTTCACTTAAAAATTGAAAAAAGGAGTGCTGCATTGGCATGTTTTCATTCCCAATTTAAAATGAAAAGACAAATTTGGAGAACTCAAACCAAGTAGGCCCTAAGATACCCTAGAGAGATGTCAGTTATCTGATTGCCTTAGAAGAATGACTTCAAGAACTGGTTGGACAATTTTAATTGCTGAATGCATGAGAAATAACAGCAGAATAGAAGTGCAGTCCAAATCTGGAGCTAAAGGATAGTGCCGTACACGGTTCAACGTTTCTAACTCAACAATGCAGCTTTCTGGCAAAGGTGCTGAAACAAAATTAATCTCAGATACCCCAATCATACAACAGCCTTCTCAAACTTGTCATAGCTTTCTCTATAGTTGCTAAAACCAAAGTCATCTCAGACACCCCCGATCATACAAAAGCTACATTGCAATTTGATAAATCCAAGGTTTATGAGGGAATAAGAACTAAGAAACGATGGATACTCTTTATTTGGCTTTTAAATCTTCACAAAGTATGTAATTCACTAATTTGGACTGCAAGCTGATGAAGCAAGATATGAACCCACAGGGAGCAAAAGTTTGCCAGCAATATCCTCAAGCGGTACATAATTCAATCGTAGTGAAACAGCCAATAATATGATTTGGCTATTTAATAATGATTCTCAAACATAAGTGTGTTAACTTTTTGAGATATGAATAAAAAACAAAATAGAATAAACCCATTTGCGGACTGATCTAAGCAGCTGCTTTGTCAATCAATTGAAAAAGCAAAACTATTTGCGCAAACCGGTAACTTCATGATTTATGTGATTCTAGTAAACAGCCACTAGACTAGACTAGGGCAAGTCTCTAAGCCTCTCCGTATAAATACATATCCCAAAAAAATGGCATGAAAGAAATCTAGCCAATATAATTAAATTGGAAGGTCACCTTAGCTTTTTTTCCGAAAAGTATTGCGTGAAGTATTTGCAGGTTGTCATCAGGTTTTCTCTTCGATAACTTGAATGCCACTGAAATGTTAAAAAAATAACACAAAAAAGGGTGAGGCTGCTGTAAACAGAAAGAAATAAAATTTAAACAGTGTTGTCTACGAGGTTGAAGAGCAGTCACAACAAGATAACAAAAACAAATGGAAGCAAGGAAAATTCAAGAATCCCACAAGCAAAAAGAAGGAAGTAAAATACCTACATTAACAAAATTTTGCATCCAAAATTAATAAGGATTGCATTTACATCTATATATCTTCAGATCAAGAAAGCAATTGCTAGAAATTTTGGCAAAACATTTTCAATCTAATCAATCATCGGAGAGAGCAAATTAAGAAGGCTAAGATTAACAGACCCACCAACCAATATGCACATTTCTTTATTAAGCCAACTTAACTTGATCTGCATTTCTAAAATGCTGGTTTGAATAATAACTTCATCAGTCATGTGATATTACAAAGCAGCATTCTCCTCCAAACAAATCAAACTACAATACGAATGAAAAACCGATTCAAATTTAAGCAAGCCGTTAAGTTTGATACAAACAACTTAACAATTCGACATGGACAATGTTATTTACTTGCTCAGTCAACAAAGATATTAGTGCAGAACCATCCTTGCCAAACATGCAAGTATGAGGACTACGTCATCACCATTTGCCCTAAACTTTCAAAGTGCAGTCACTATATATCACTACTATTTGACTTCATTTAGAATATGAATCACGGCCCATGTTAAAAGCACAATAAGCTTGCCCTAACAGTAAATAGTCCCTATATATCACATCATTAGACTTCTTTCAGAATGATAATCATAGTCAATGTTAGACCTATGTAATGATGAAACATTAAACCCTAAACAATAGGTTCATTTGAACAATCCTTCTCCAGAAACAAGCAAGCCACGCTAAGATTTTTCTCTATATTACAAGTGGCATCTTAAAATTTAGAAAGCCAAATGAGTACTGAAATGGTGACCTGTCGGGCATGTTTTGTAAGTCTAGTAAAAAAACTCTCTGTTGTAGAAGCACCTATTTATGCTAGTTCAAGTTCAGAAATGACAAATGTGCCGGCAAGCAGTAGCAACATCTAGGAGATCACTCTCAGCAGCAACAAATGCTGACTAATTTTTGTTTCTCCAATGATGGTAGTTTCTATTTCTATTTTGCTACTTCAAATCATAGAAATCCTGAAATGGATAGTTCATGTTCATGAAGATATAAATCCCCTGATTACTCATATTGATGGACGATTAGTTGCACACTTTCAACAAAAAACAAATACACATAAGTTCATAAACAGAAGCTCAGGCGAGGCACTAGATGATTATCGTCATTACAACCCACGAGATGGTTGGATTTCAAGCAAAGCGACCGTATATATGACGATAAGCGAATATTCAAACGCAAATATTCAGCAACTAGTGACCAGAAAAGGAAACATAGAAACATGACTACAAAGCTTGATAACACCTAGGATGCAGATTCTCCAGGCATGAAGACTACATCTAGCATGCAGATTCCTAAGGCACAGACAACACGCAAAATGCAACAAACATGCCAAGACCATCCTTGCAGGAACATCAGCCCTCACACAGGTCAAGACATCGAAGCCGCATATCAAGAAAACAAATAACTCTCCACGAGAGTATACTAGGCCAAGAGCCAGCAAACGCACTGTAAAACTCGGGCAAACAATTAAAGCTGCAAACGTACCATTCGGAATGTCCTTGAGCTGAGTTCCGCGACCCTGAAACACCAACAGGCCTTTAATAAAATGAATCCTCTCTAGAAAAAATGAGAAAAAGAAGACTGAAAAATCCAAGGCAGAGGACGAAGCTGCTCCGCCGCTACCTTCTCGATGGAGAACCCCTTGCTGGAGGGCGTCCTGGCGAGGGCGGGAGCGGAGTACCGCTCCACCGATCTCCTCTCCCTCGTGGGCCGCTCGACCCCGGGCGTCGCCGGATTCCTCTTCCCCGCCAGCCCGCCGCGCGATCTCCTCGATCTCTTACGCCCGCTCGTCTCTTCCTCCGCGGAGCTCCCCTTGGCATTCTCCTCGCTCCCTTTCTCCTCCGGGCCGTCGCCGTCGCCGTCGCCGTCGTCGTCTTCTTCGTCGTCCGCTTTCTCGTCGGAAGCCTCAGCCTCCGGAGCGATCTCCGGCTCCTTCTCCCGCTCCGCCTCCTCCGGCTCGTCCTCCGGCTTCTCGGCTGGCTCCTCCTTGCCCGCGGCGGGGGCGGCCCCGCCGGGCTCCGCGGTCTCCGCTAGGGCTCCGGAGGCCATGGGCGAGAGGCGTGGGACGAAATGAAGGGAGGGCGCAAAAACCCTAGCGAGGGGTTTAGGCGCGGGGCGTGGAGGACGAGGACGAGAACGAGAACGAGAACGCGAACGAGGAGGAGGTCGGATCCGATCCGATCTGACGGGCGGGAGAACGGAAGGAGCGATCGGCGGAGGGACGACCTGCTCTGATTCGCGCGCGCGAGGTTTATCGAGAAGCGGAAGAAGGGAGGGAAGGAGGTGGAGGGATCTGAGGAATCGGCAAAAGAGAGAGAGAGAGAGAGAGAGAGAGAAGGAGAGGGAGGGAGTGAAACTTTGGGCGAGGGCGGGCGCGGTTCAAAATGAAAAAAGCGAGCTGGAATTCGTGCTTCTGTTTATCGCGCGTCGATGTCTAATAATGTCCGCCTCTCTCTTTTGCACCTCCACTCTTCCCAAATTTTCAAAATCCTCCTCTTCCTCCTCTTCCTTTTCTCTATTTTCCTTTCTTCGTAAGTTACTTTTCGGACGAATCCGGCCGCAAATCCTTCGATAAAACTCGACCGTCGAAGGAGTGGGTCGATTGAGAAAGGGTTGAGCTAGGCCGGTCCCAGAGAATGCCAACCACGTTTTCATTCATGCGCATTTACCATAATTGATTGGAAATGGGAACATCGGTAGACATGGATCGAGCATAAAGAAAAGAATAGGTGCACGGACGTACTAGACTTTGACATGAATAAGGACATGATCTATGTCGTGATGTGTATGAAACTCGTTTATTTACTTAAAGAATTTGTCGTGTACACGTAGTGTGGGACGATGCCTAGCAAGCACCAAGTCAACGGAGGAAAAACAAGTAAACAAATTTAAAAAAAATAGTCTCTTCAAGCCGCGATGACCATTGCACATCACGCGTACTATTCTGTGGGTCTAAGACCCCCTAGGTCCTAGGATGATTGACTAAGTAGGTGAACCGCCCCCCAGTAGTGAGCACGCCATTGTCGGATGTCAAACATGAGAGTCGCCACCATTTGAGTTGTAACTGCGCACGCGTGCATGAGAGAGAGATTAGCAGCAATTGTAATTATAACACGATAAAACCATAACACGATACCTGTCGTCCTTCCTAACCACCTCACAATGGCCATCGCGCACTCTTAGATCTTGTGCATGATGGGGAGAAGAGAAAATTTGGTAATGGAAGACAACTACCACGAGATGATAGTCCATTTTAGATAATTTCCGTAAAGTTAATTTAAATATTCTATGAATGTATTTTTTTTTTGTGTTGACCGAGAAATCGTCGGGCCTCATCACAAGCCGCTATTTAGAAGTAAACTTTTGGAGAGACTAACCCAAGACCCCCCACTTCACACTTTAGCAACGAGAGGGTTTGAACCCTCGACCTCTGCGATGAGGAAGAAAACTCACACCAACTGTGCTGTCTGTGGTTGGGTAATATTCTATGAATGTATTTAAGAGTGAAAAAGTTCATATTTTAAATATAAGCTACAACCGAAAAAAAAAAAAAAAAAAAAGCATAAGCTAAGTTATGATTGTACGAGCATGTGAGTCGTATGTCACTAAGTCTATTGCAGAATTAGGGGTGTAAAACAGGTAGACCTCTCAATTGGCACTTTTTACATATAGATTTGGCGCGACTATTGAAGTTTCTAACATTTGATAATTTGCATATAAATAGTGCCGCACTATATATCGATTGGCACCTTCTACATACGTATGATGTGCAAAGCTTGCATAAAGATCACTCCAGACAGTTAGACAATACATTTATCACGGTCCAAATGCAATATGTGATTTTGCAGCTATATAAATTTGAGATAACTCAGCCATAAGTGATATAGTTGACTAGAGCAATAACAAGAGAATTTGATATCGCATTTGGTCGTCTAGATTTTTCATCATGATAAGATTTGATAAGATAATATATGAAATTCATGAATTTTGCCATATCTTATTCACTGTTTAGTGATTGAAGCAATAGAATCGAATATATTCATATCATATCATATGTATTACTTGATATAAATGGCATATTAATATAAATGAATAGAAAATTTTACAAACAGAGAATGTAAAAATCTCTTGCTACAATCTTGCTGACTTTATTTTTATTTTATTATTTTATTTTATTTTCCTCTCTTGTTAAATTAATTTTTATTTATTTATTTCTTCCCCTTCCATTATTCTCTAACAAAATTTTATTAAAAAGTAAACTATACTAATATGCCAAAAATCCTAAAATACCTAAAATATGTAGTAAATATAAATATATATTGAATTTATATATAAAATATAATTAAATTCGAATATATAAATAAGAATAATATAAAATTTAAATAATTAAAATGTTATTTTTTGTTATTTTGATATTTTATATTAGAATTTAAATATTATTTATATTGAAATATAATTTTAATTTTGCAAGATCATCATTCGAATAAAATAATTTTTCTATTATAGATGTTAGAAACCCTATTCATCTTTATCTCACTTCTCCTATGAGATAATTTTATTTTGTCCTTATCCTTCTTATATCAAACTTTTATCTTGTCTTGAGCAGACACTAAATGTAATATATAATAAATTTTATCATATTTTGAATTTTATTTTAATTGCCAAACACAATCCGAGTGTTGTTAAGAAGATGTTAAGTTGGTCTATTTTGTAAACTCGTGATTCCTCCTCTGGACAATATTCTTGAGAGTGAAAAACGCATTTGTCAAGACACGGGAGAAGCGATTCTGTATAGTTGGCGCGCATCAAATATGGCGTGTCAATTATTGTCCTTTTTACAAATTCAAAAGGATCGTTAGCCACGAATTTTTAGTTCGACCGAGCCAATTGAATGACGGCTTTTTCTATGCATTGCCCTTTTTTCAATTTTCTTTTCGCTGATGTGATGGTTGATGATGCAATTATTGCTCAATATATTAAGATCAACAAGTATGTTGTTGTCTAACAAATTCATAGCCCGCTCGTCCACTGAAGTGTGTAATGTTGGAAGGTGATTAAAAGAAGATAAATTAGTATGGATTTATCTTTGTCACGAGAGAAACATAAATTGGGCTTTAATCAAGCCCAATACATTAAGATCCCTCATCTATGTATAGCGAAAAAAAAAAAAAAAAAAACAAAGCTCAAACCCATTTAATGATCTGTAGATGGTTCGAGCCTAATTTTCAATGCCACCTTCACTCCTTGATCCATAAACATATTATAATTGTATCGATTCAGTCTTAAACTTCTTCTTTCAGCCAATTGAGTCATAAACCTTTTGCAATTATGTAATTTCAATCCATTTAACTTGATTTGCTTGATTGGCGTTGACGTGGAGGTGGGTCAATGCTAACGTGGATAATTTTCTAATAACATTTTATTTTTTTCTATTATTTTATTTTATTTTCCTCCTTCCTCCTTCTTCCTCTAGCCGGCTGGTCGAGCTCACCCTTGCCCAACTCGCCACTAGCTAGTTGCCTCAGTCCGACGACCAAAAGAAGGAGGAAGGAGGAAAAAGAAAAGAAAAGCAAAAATATAAAAATTCAAAATAAAATATATATATTATTAAAAATTTATTCAAATCGGCGTTGGTGGCCAGCATCCACATTAGTGTCGCTCACTCAAATTTGGACGAATGAACTGAATCAGTACAATTACAAAAGGTTTATGATTCAATTAATCAAAAAAATAAGTTTATGACTAAATTAACATAATTGTAATATGTTTATGATTTTTTTTTTTTTGTAATTTTCCCACATTTCATATACAAAAATGGACTCGTGATATCTAGAACCCTTTCTAAGTGAGGGGCAAACTTTAATAATTAGTGATATATTCTTGTAAATCTCATCAATCGAAGTAAACCTTTTTAGACGTTTTGTATATCAAATAATGGGCCACGTGTTCGATAACACGTGAAATTTGTTTGTGAACTAATCATTTCTTAATAACTACGCCACTGTCTATTAGGATTCTTAATCATGGGGGCAAAAAGTAAGGAAATGCGGAATAACTGCTTCTCTTGTAGTATGCGTGGGATTCTTGTCGGGGGCCAAATTGAATATATACAAAAAGAAACTTAAGATTTATTCGTTGGTCATCAAAGAGTAAATGGGGCAATTGCTATTTGTCCACCACATCGCCAATCCTTTTTTAGGCGCGAGGCGGCGCCGCTTTAGATACCGTTGATCCTACGTGTAACTAAGGGCATACATGCACAAGCATCATCTAAGAATTTCGTTCCACGATTAGTCCCTGTCGTGGATGCAATGGCATAAAGAGTGAGGGGGGCTGGCTGGTGTTGTTCCATTGGCCGTTTGGTGCAATATTTAATAGTTGTGTACTTTGATAAGTTCAGTTTTGTATAAAAAATTTATTGATAAAATTATCTTAGAAGTCCTAAATAAATTACATTTTTTTCAATTTAATTATAAATATTTTGATTGTACCAATTGAGTGTTAAATATTTATACATTTTGCTAAATGAGTTCATCCAACTAATTTTAGCCAGAAATCACAGATGCAAGCGTCAGTTAACCTATGTGGCATGGTCGACACTAACGGGGACATTTTTAATAATGTTTGAATAATTTTTTTTTCCTTTTTTTTCTTGATGTCTCTCTTTTTTTCTTCCCTTCTTCCTTCTCTAGCTGATGCCAGACCTTGACAACTGGCTAGAGGTCGGCAAGGGTAACATGGCCAGCCCTTGCCTTTGTGTGATCGTTAGCCATTGCCGAGGCATGTGATTGGCTAGAGGAGGAATAAGGGAAGGGGAAAAAAGGAAAAAAAATATATATTGAAATATTATTAAAATGTCAGTTAACACCAGTCATCCTACATAGGATGGTTGATATTTATGTCGGTGATTTTTGTCCAAAATTAGCTATGGACAGCAAAATGCAAAAAGGTTTATAATTTAACTAACATAATTAAAAATTTTAGGACTAAATTGGGAAAGTACAATAAAATTAAAATTTTGCGGATAATTTTCTCGATTTATATATATTGCAGCCTGCGCAAAACTTGTGTATCTTGTCCCATCAATTCAAGAGAGATGCTATGCGTCTTACGTTATCTTTATTTGTCAAAATATTATGATTACCTTAGTTATTGCGTACTGAGTATGGGCTGCTTGGTTAAATGTCCATGTATGGAAATACCACGTCACACGACTTAGCATATCAAGTTGAAGACTAGTTTCAGCATACTCTAAAATAAACTCTTGCATCCACAACGAATGCTTTTGTTAGAGTCCAAAAAATCCCCGTACTTGCGTAACCTTGTGAGTGGAGCTCGGAGTTATCGAGTGAGGAGTGAGTGATGCAAATGAGATAAACATAACTGGTTCGTGGAAGTGGCATTGGAATGATTGGTGATAGGAGTCTTAGGATAGAAAGATTATATATCTCTTAGATCTCTAAAGGCGGGTTGGCCTCCTATACATAAACTAATCGAGAGTTGATGCAATTCTCCAAATAAGGTCATGACAAGTCGGAATCGGTTGTTATGCCTAAAGTGATTGATTGTTTCGCTTGATGGATTAGACACTCAAGCTAAGTTGCGCATGGTATGATCCAATATGAGAATACTATTTGTTGTATTGTTATCTGAAATAATTATAGAAGGGAGGTTGGCCTGGTGTTATCTACTCACGAGGTGCCGCACGGCCTATTCTACAACCAAAGGAAGAAACTGCCGACCAGCGACACTTTCATACTTCAGTCATCGCCATTGCCTGTTTGTTGATTTAGCTTTGGAATTTATTTACAATGACAACGGAAAAGGTAATGTCTCATTTATAGGCTGCTAAACCCCTCACACCGAACTGAAATAGCTCCGTCAAATTTGGCGATTCATTAAGAAAGTTGTGATTTTCATGGTTCTAGCATTGTGGATTTCCTTAGGCAAGGGAGGCAGCCGTAATAAAGCTTCTACGAGACATTGAGGACAGAATTGGGATCGGAGATAGCCATAACCACTGTGACTCCAGGCTTGATTGAACTGGAGATGACTAAAGGAAAGTTCATTTCAAAATAAGGTTGCACGGTTTTGAATCCTCAACTGAGACATGTAAGGTTTTCTCGTGTACTATCGAAGCGTATTATATCATATAACATATTCGTGCGGTTTCCATCTTATGACGAGGCTTGTTATATACCATCCAGTAAAAACAAAAATACACGAGGTCAAGCTTGTCAAGCAATTCCTATAATCCTCCATCAGTTCAATTCCCAGACCTCACCGAAACATGTTCAATTCCCAGACCTCGTCGAAACACATTGCTAGATCAGGTCATTTCCTATGCCGTCCAACGCGTAGACAAGAGTAAGCGTTCAAGAAGTATACAAAGCCAACTCGTCTTTGAGTTCAGTGTTCATGTCATGCACACAAAAACCCTTCAGAAAAATGACAGTCGACAGGTTTATGTTTGAATGGAAGGCAATGTGACCCTTCAAGATCAAGCTCTTGCGCTTCTTGAAGCCCTTGACATGGTAATGCAAACCCAGCGATTGCACCACTCCGTGACCTGAGGAAACAGGACCTTCCATGGATACAAGACGCTCATCCAAAATGGCTCCGTCAAGCACATGTCCCCACGGCACGTGCTCCTCACTATCGCTCTCGCGGCTCTCTCCGCGGACTCCAGCAGGACAGATCTTGATTTACTCTGTCATTCATTCAAAGGAGTTGAATTTGTCGTGAGCTCATTATCACACTCGCTAAATTATTGATACAAACGATCTCAGATCAAAGGACGCAGCACAGATATTTACCTTTGGAATATGCCGAGGCATTGTCATTTCTGACTCGATGGCTCCAGGTGTTACTATCGTTATGCCCACAGAATCACCAATTTCAGTTCTCAACGTCTCGTAGAAACTAATAACAGCAGCCTTGCTAGCCTGGACCACCCCCCAAAAGCACGATTTCAACCAGTAATTTCTCCCGTAATAGCTGAAGGGATGATTATTCAGAATGTTCAACTCAAAGGGAAATAAAGGGTGAATTTTACATTGTAGAAGCACAATCTTGGAACGGGGTACCATCCGGCACAGGAAGCAATGACCGCAATCTTCCCTTTGCTCTTTTTAAGATGAGGAATCGCGTAACTTGTCCCATAGACCGTTCCCCAGAAATTCACGTCCTAACAAAAAGAGAAGCAAAGGGATAAACCGCCTTCGATAAGAAAAAAAAGCTACAAAGGAGTCGGATTTGGCACAGCTTGTGCAAGCATCCTTGCATATCCTATACAATAGAAGAAGGATATCATGAAATACCATGATGCGAGTATAGTCTGATATGTGGCTGAGATCCTCAAAGAGGCCAAGTTTTGCGATCCCAGCGTTGTTTACCAAATGGTCCACTGCAATAAACACTATCGTTTACAACAGAAGGATACTCGACCCCACCAAAAGAAGCAAGAATACAATCGACCTATGATTTCTTCTTTATTATGGTGTCATTCTCAGTTGTCAAAAAAAAGTCCTATGCCGGATCCCCTATATCTAAATTGAATTTCAAATCCACGATGAAACATCATAAGAATTTGAATCTCGTATCTCAATGTGATTGGGACATTTTTCTACACGCTTTTGAAGACATTACTTCGAATGCACCCCCACACTGGTCCGCTTCTGATCCGACGGCTCGGAAATTTCACTTGCGGGAATTAACTAGCTGATGTTTTCTCGTCTATTCTGTGGGCGACCCAGCACATTGGATAAGACTCACCAAACTTGACTAACTGATGGGGATTGTCCTAATGGTTGCCTGTGACGTATGGTCTATTCATAAGGTCAAACGAAAAGAAAAATACCAAAGCAGAGACAACTTACACCGGCCAAAGTGGTTCACCGTCTGGTGAACGAAACGTTGGGAGTGGTGGTCGTCGGAAACATCCGCTCCGATGGTGATCGCGTCTGGAGACCCGAGCAGCCTCGCTTTCTCAGCCACCACCCCGAGGCCTTCCTCCCTTATGTCCACCAGAGCCAAGCACGCCCCTCTCCTCGCATATTCATATGCAATTTGCTGTGAACACCATTCATGTACAGTTCAAAATCAAATCAAATGGGGACGGTTAATAGCCAAGTCTCTATGCATATAAGAGCACGGACTGTATAACCTCGCCAATCCCTGAGGCTGCTCCGGTGATGAGCACGACTTTTCCGGCGAGGTCATCCTCGGTACGCATGAAACATCTCTTGATCAGCCTGAGGAATACGAAGACGACGTGTAGGGGCAACCATGAGAGAAGTGCGAGGATCGCGAGCGGAGGGAGCAAAAGGTTGAAGATCTTGTGGATCAGATCCATTTGGGTTGTGGTGCATTACAAGAGGGTTGAGACCAGTCTGTTGAACTTTGAAGGCTTTGAGTTTTGGTTGACCAAGTTTGCGTGCCTATTTCAAGCAAGTTTAAGGAGCCGAGGGTAAGTTAACGTCTACGTCGCAATCCACTTTCTTTTTTCATATTCAATAGCATAGCCGCCCCCTTTCTTTTTCCATATTCAATAGGAAAGACTGTAGCGATAGCTTTGGATTATAATTGTTAAAGAAAGAAAAAATGATTGCGTGACAATTTTTAATATACTAAGAGAATAAAAGTCTATTTTTTATAACAAAAAATCAAATCATAAATAATTATAAATTGTTGTGGACCTACTTCTTCAAGAATGTGTGGCTTACAATAGATTATTATTCTCACGGTACTTTAAAAATTGTTATGTTAGCAAAGTCCGTTAAGAAATAACCATCTCCTATAACTTATCACTCAGTTTGCTTAAATGCTTCAATCATCGCCACCAACTCTTTGTTGATTTAGCTTTGGGACTTATTTACCATGACAATGAGAAAGGTAATGTCTCATTTAGGGGTTGCTAAACTCCTCACACTGAACTCAAATAGCTATACCAAATTTGGTGATTCATAAGGAAGATTGTGATTTTCGTGGTTCTAATATAGTGGATCACCTCAGGCAAGCGAGGGAGCCGAAATAAAGCTTCTACGTGACATTGAGGAAAGATTGGGATCGGAGATGGCCATAACCATTGCAACTCTAGGCTTGATTGAATCGGAGACGGCTCGAGGAAAGTTCCTTTAAAAAGAAGGTCGCATGGTTCTGGATCTTCAACTGCGAGAGATGTAAGGTTTTCTCGTGTATACATTGTATAAGATATTCGTGCGGTTTCCATTTTCTGACGAGGCTTGCTAGATACCATCCAGCAAAACAACAATACGCAAGAGGTCAGCCTTGTCAGGCAATTCCTATCATCCTTCGTCTGTTCAATTCCGAGACATCGCCGAAACACGTCGATAGACCAGGTCATTTCGTATGCCGTCCAACACGTCGACGAGAGTAAGCATTCGAAAGTATACAAACCCAACTCGTCTCTAAGTTCAGTGTTCATGTCATGTACACGAAAACAGCCTTCAGGAAAATGACAGTCTTCGAGATCGAGCCCTCGTGCTTCTTGAAGCCCTTGGCATGGTGATGTAACTCCAGCAATTGCACCGCTCCGTGACCTCAGGAAATAGGACCTTCCACAGATAAAAGACGCTCGTCCAAAATGGCACCGTCAAGTACGTCCCCGTGGCACGTGCTCCTCACTATCGCTTTCACAGCTCTCTCCGTGGACTACGACAAAATGTATCCCGATTTAACCTGTCGTTCATTCAAAAGGAATTGAATCTGTCATGAGCTCACCATCACACTCGCTAAATTCTCGACACCAACGATCTCAGATCCAAGGATGCGACACCGATATTTACCTTTGGGGAATGCCGAGGCATTGTCATTTTTCACTTGATGAATCCGGATGTGACTATCGTCACGCCCATAGAATCCCCTATTTCAGTTCTCAACGTCTCGTAGAAATTAATAACAGCAGCCTTGCTAGCCTAGACCACCACCCACAAATCTCATGTAATTTATCATACAAGCCATACCTGAAGGAATGATGATTTGGAATGTTGAACTCAGAGGGAAAGAGAGGGTGAACTTTACACTATAGAAGCAGATTCTGTTGGGAAAATATGGCTTCGAATAGGGTAGAACAATGAAAACGGATCTTTAGAGTACTCGAGTCGGACTTTGAGGCATGATATCACTTTCTTTAAGGATTTATTTGCCCCACAAAGTTACTAATGGTCATCGGCAAATATCCTCCAGGATACAACAAAGTCTCAAAATGAAAATACTAGATAACAAGTCTAATATTTCTTCAGGGTCTCTCTAGGAAACAATTGAAAGGAATGCTGTATTTTTTTCCAGAAAGAAGACTCGTAAAGATGAAGACACGCCATTCTTCCTTAATCTAACAAGTATATATAAAACAGTCTTAAAACCGTAGACAACTCTTCGTGAAAAGTTGCGAAAATGAACAAACACATTCTTTCGAAAATTGCTCAATTGAACAAAGGCATCCATTCGTAAGAAGTTAAAAAACAGAACAAATTCAACCCTTCGGGAAAGGTTGCAAACTGAACGGGTATCTTTTTCAAAGGTTGTCTTGAAAAGACACAAACAAAATTTGGAATAAAAATTAATAATAATTATTTAATAAATAAAATTTCGAAATTATTATTTATTAATTAATTAATTTCCGAAAAGTCTTAATAAACAAAAACAACCTTTGAATTGATTTAAGTTAATAAGACAACCGTACGAAATAAAAAAATAAAAAAAACAAAGGGATTAGTGCTAATTAAATCGCAGGCCCGCAAAGTGCTAAGTGTGCAAAATAATCACGCAATTATTCGCACACCCGCACGCGGGTACAGTGAGATCTAGCCCACACCCAATAATTCCTTTAATTACACAAAGGAAACTTCACGCTTATAAATTAGCCCATTTTCTCCCATCATTTCTATGTGGGACAAATAGAAATGCATTCAGTTTGTTTTACAAACAAACTTCCAACAGATTCCTGGAGTGGGGTAACATCCTCCAAAGGAAGCAATGACCGCAATCTTCCCTTTGCTCTTTTTAAGGTGAGGAATCGTGTAATGGGTCCCGTAGACCGTTCCCCACAAATTCACATCCTAACGAAATGAAAGAAGCAAAAGGATGAAACACAGCTCGTGCAAGCACGCTTGTATATCCTATACATTAGAAGAAGGATATAATGAAATACCATAAGGCGAGTGTAATCCGGTATGTGGCTAAGATCCTCGAAGAGGCCTTGTTTCAGGATCCTGGCGTTGTTTATCAAATGGTCCACTACAAATCAACACTGTCGTTTACAACAGAAGGATAGGAAATGAAAATAGTAAAGAAGCAATGATACAATTAGCTAATGATGCCTTCCCTGTTTGATCCTCATTTCATCACCGGGCCACATGTTTGGTTAAGTAATAGTCTGATGCCGGACAACGCGTTTCTAGATTGAATTTCAAATCCATGATGGATGGTACATCACAAGAATTTGAATCTCGTACTCCGACGTGATTCAGATATTTTCCTATGTGCTTTAAGCACGTGACCGAGAATGCATCCTGTGGTTGGTCTGCTTTGTGATCCGGTGGCTCAAAATTTTTTCTGAACACTAACAGTTTTATGTAGCACTATTAGTATTGACATGAACAATTTTTAATAATATTTTAATTTTTCTTTTCTTTTCTTTCTCTCTCTTTTTTCTTTTTTCATTCCCTCTTCCTCTAGCCGGTCATCCGCCAAAGGTAGGGTCGGCGAGGCTCAACCCTCGCCAATATAGTGGGTGGCTTAGGTGATGCCACCCTTGCGGCTTCTAGCAAAGTCAGGCCTTGTCCATTGCCAATGAGGCTTGACCCTCGCCAATCCAGCGGACGGCCTAGGCTTCTTGATCTTTGGATCTTTTATAATGACGATGGTGATGAAGATTGGCCTGCTTCAACTCCGGCGTCTCAATTATTGTCCATTTCACACAATCATAATGGTCGTCTGCCACAAATTTTTGGTTCGACCAACTCGATCGAATGACAACTCCTTCAACGTGTTACCTTTTTTCAATTTTATATTCGTGGATGCACTAATTGATGGTGCAATAATTGCTCAATGCGTTAAGAGCGGCAAAGTCAACTGAGTATGTAAATTTGGAAGATAACTAATAATAAAAAATGAATTAGTATGGGTTTTCATCGAGCCCAATATATCGAGATCTAGAGCGCGAGAAAGATTTTGTTCCTCTTGCTTTGATGGAGGATTTGCTCGATTATGGTGCTCCCTCGTCTGAGCAAAAACTCAAAGCCCAATCCGTTTCATGATTTATGGATGAGGCCGGACTTTCACCTCATATTCATACTCTCGTCCATAATCTAACTCCTAAGCTTTCTAACTAGCTCGATGAGCCATTCATTTTTCAATGACAAGAGCATAACAAGAAAATTTGCTAAAAAAGGATTGATCAAATATAGATCATTAAATTTGTATTGTTTGTATATATGTCGCTTTCAGTCAGATCATTATTGACTAGATCCAAATTCAGCCAAACTCACTCATTTGATGAGTTAGGGACGAAGAAATTAGGAGTGTGCAAAACGGACTACCAAAATTGAGAATCACCCAAATCAAACTAAACCAATCAGTTGAGTCCAATTCCCAATTCCTAAAAATGGAATCGGTGTTCGATAGTTCGGTTTTCAGTTCCAAAGGGGAATAGATCAGACCGATTGTGTATATTTTCATTTCTTCAAAAAAAATAAGTAACATTTTTTTTTTAAATTTCTTAATAACGTATAGCATCAAGAAATAAGAAAAAGATGACCGGTTCCATTAGACTAAACCAAAATCGGATCAAATCACCGGTTCTAGGACCGATTGGTCCGGTTCCCGATTTCGTTTCAAGATGGAATCGTACTGGACCGCATCGGAATCGATTAGCCCTAGAAGAAACCACGCATGTGCTAAATTTGAGAAGCAACGACAATCTGAAAATTACGACGTCATCGTCCCTGTACTAACCCAAGTCAGCTCCGTGTCCCGTTCTCCTGCCGTGACAGAGGACCGGGGGACGACCAAAGCCCACGTGTCGAATCCAGTCCATGCAAAATCGCTGCGTTTCCAGAACTTCGCTCGCTCATTTTTTAGGAACCGCAGAGGCACTCCCGCTTCCGAAATCAAGACGAAGGATGGACATCATCTCCGCGGCCACCTTCCTATACCTCTTCTTCACGGGACGAGCCGCGGATGCGATCCACGCGTGCTTGAACCGCAGCCTCCCTCCCCTCGCCGTCGCCGCCCTCCTCTTCGTCCTCCCGCCCTACCTCTGCCTCAAGCTCCTCCTCTTCGCCTTCCGCTCCGCCTTCAGCGAGGACGTCGCCGGCAAAGTCGTCCTCATCACCGGAGCTTCCTCCGGCATCGGCGAGGTTCGTCTCTTCTCTAGGACCCTTTCTATGTGGGGGTACACTTAATAATTAATTGTGTGTTTTTTGTAAATCTTATTAATCTGAGTAATTACTTTTAGGCCTTTTGTATTCTAAATATGTATGTGAACTGATCATTTATTGATAACCGCACGACTATCTATTATATTTCTTAATTATGGACAAAAATTAAGGAAATGTGGATGATAGCTTCTCTTGTATTTTTTCCTTAATTCTTCTTGGGCAAAATTGAAAATATTAAAAAGCTTAAGATATATTAGTAGGTCATCGAAAAATGAGTAGGTAATTGTTCCAACATCTAGTGTGAGGCATCCCAACCCTTAGATCGTGTGGATCTTGGCCCTTTGAAAAATTGGTGCATCTCGGCCCATTAATACAAGAGAGATACAATGCATATTACGATCAGCTTCTGTATTGGTATAAGTGACGTGACTAAGTGATGTGATGGATTGTTATTGTCATTTCGAGTATGCGGTATTTGGTTAAATGTCCATTTGTAGAATTATTGCATCCACTAGCATAGCAATTTTAAGAGTAACATTGAGCATATTTTGAGTCTTGCATCTGCTACTAATGCTCCGTGACTTAATCCCGTGGATTAAGCATCTCGCATACTCGTATGCAAAGAGAGGGGCATGCTTGGCGCTGGTTGCGAGAAGGGAGAACCGCTTGATTGATGTGGCCAACATAGCTTATCAACTGGGCTCTCCTGACGTGGTCGTCATCCAGGGAGATGTGACTAGGGCCGAAGATTGTGAGAGGTTTGTCCATCGAGCAATTGACCATTTTGGCCGCTGTAAGCACGTCACTTTTTTATAGAATCTTTTCATTGATAATAATATGTTGATCATTGAGTTGATACTAGTGAATGATTTGATGTCATTTGGTTCATGTTGAGACAGTGGATCACCTGGTGACTAATGCTGGGGTATCTCCCATGTGCATGTTTGAAGACTGCCCCGACATCACTAAGCTCGCCCCTGCGATGGTATAAGTTATATCTGATATAAGTCCCTGATTGAATTACACTAAAGCGAAGTCGTTTTCAACCATTGATCCTGCAGTACATAGCTCAAGTTTTTCTTCAGACAAAAAGAAGATTGGGAATTGGGAACTTAAATCTGATAAGCTTGCCTTTGATGCGTGACTTGCGAAGGATATAAATTTCTGGGGTTCGGTCTATAGCAGTTACTTTGCTCTTCCCTATCTGAAGAGAAGCAGAGGAAAGATTGTAGTGATAGCTTCGGCTGCGGGGTGGCTTCCGGCCCCAAGAATGTCTGTCTACAATGTAAGTCACTGACTATTTAGGATGGCAAGATCACTTCATGTGCATTCCTTAGTCAGTCAAATTATAATTGTTATGATATAGCCTTTTCTTATTACTTATAACTTGTTCGCTTTAAAAGCCACTTTGGTTTTGGAATTTTTTGCATTGACAGCAAGAAAGGTACTGTCTCCTTATCGGTTGCTTAACTCTTTAACACTGAACTCAAGCAGTTCTGTGAAATTTGGGAATTCATTAGGAAGGTTGTGATTTTCATTGTTCTAATCTAGTGGATCTCCTCAGGCAAGCAAGGCTGCGCTAATAAGCTTCTATGAGACATTGCGGACTGAATTGGGATCGGAGATTACCATAACCATTGTGACTCCAGGCTTGATTGAATCGGAAATGACTCAAGGAAAGTTCCTTTCCAAAGAAGGTCGCATGGTTTTGGATTCTCAACTGAGAGATGTAAGGTTTTCTCGCTTACGATCATAGAGTTTATATCATCTAAGATATTTGTGCAGTTTCTATCATAACCTTGCCTAAACGGAACCAGCATGGGATGAGATTTTTCCGTCTCATGAAATCGATTTGATTTGATTAATCCAAGTTCAATCACTCCATCATTATAATGTGCGCTGACCACTCAAAACGGTTAGTGTAAGTGGGTATTCATGTTGTTATTTAGGTGCAAGTCGGGGCGATGCCAATAAGGTCAGTGGGAGCAGCGGCAGAGGAAATGGTGAAAGGGGCATGCCGTGGGGACAACTACCTGACGGAACCGGCATGGGTGAGGTCGACCTTCTACTGGAAGGTGTTTTGCCCCGAGGTACTTGAATGGTGCAATCGGTTGCTGTTGGTGGCTGGAACCGAGATCTCGGAGAGGAATGCACTTAGCCTCAAAATATTGGAACTAACTGGGTTAAAGCCATTCCTTTATCCTCCATCTGTCCAATTCCCGGACCACATCGAAACAAGTCGCTAGACCAGGTCATTGCCTATGTCATCCAACATGTGGACAAGACTTTAAGTGTTTAAAGGCATATAAAGTCAACTCATGCCTGTTCTGTACATATGAAATCACAATCTTATGATAGCTTGTGTTTCGTGAAGTTTGTGGTTTTGGCTCACTGTGTCTGCTCTGCGGTCTCTGCTCTGCATGGAATTCAGAGAACTTTCATAGTCCTTCAAATTACATGTGGAGTAACCACAGGATGAGGTTGCGCAACATTTCATTGTTGATCTGAAAGTGGACTTTGTTGTGCGTTTTAGTCCTTCCATAATCTAGTAATCTACTTTTCCCAAAAGACTGATACAGTTTACTCGGTTAAATGATTGAATTGACGGGGATGTAAACCTTCGAGGTCGCTTATCGTTTGAGGAGAGATCTATTGCGTTGTGTGTACAAGGTGTGATGTGAAATGACTATGGAGAGTCCGATAGTTAAGTCTATAGAAGGGTTGTCGTAGGAGGAAGTCAGCTCTATGCCACAGCTAGCTCTACAGTTTTAACAATGCGGCACTTGTATTATTGGGACAATTAGTGGAGGAGATGGTCACTCCCTTTCACAGATAACATTATTAAAAGGATTGCAATACGTGAAGGACGTGGTCTCACTACCTTGACCTTGGAACAAGTTATTGGCTCTTTATATTCTTCTGAGGTGGAAAGAGAAAACGAGGCTGGTCAGAAAAATGAACAAGTCAATCGTCTTAAAGGTCGATAATGGCATCGAGGAAGATTTTTCAAGCAACGGATGAGGAGGACAAAGAACATGTAGCCATGCTTACTGACAAATTCAAGGAATTCCTTCAAAGGAAAGGTTAGAGAAGAAGGAATTACAACTCGTATGACCGCTCAAGTGGAAATAGACAAACATGCAAAGGTGAAAAGAGAGGAAACCTTACACGCTTCGAGGATAATCAAACCGGCCACGTGAAGTCCAAATGCCCTTTGCGCAAGACGGAATTCGGCAAATCAATGAAAGGCAAAAAGGCCCTAGTGTCCACGTACAGTGACATTGAAAGTTGATGAAGTGAGAATGAAGCCCAAGTTGCAAATGCATGTTTGATGGTCCACGGTACGGAAGCTAAGGGGAGCAATTTACATTTACTAATTCTACACCTACCAGTGAGAATTTCCAAGATGCATTTGACGAGACAATTCATGAACTGAAAAGAGCTTACAAAGTCAATTCTGAGTTGAAAAGAGGAAATCATAATTTGAAGGAAGATAGTAGGGTCTTGAGGAAGATAATCATCATTGTAGAAGGAACAAGGCTTGACATTGGTTCTGCTTCCCCCTGTTCCACGGCATGAGCTTGTGTTTTCTTGAAAAACCAATTTACTCTCTCTTAATTACTTATGCGCGTCTAAACAACCGGGTAATGGGGGCGACACCACCAGGTGGTGGCAACACACTATTGGATCTAGGTCTAAGAGGGTGGCCATCTTGAGTTTGAGATGGAGACAATCTCAACCATCTTGTGGCATCCATGAAGTCGTGAAAATAGCAACTAAACGCGTTGAGGCATTTTGGGCATTGGTGATTGATCTCCAACATAAAGGGGTAGTTTCTATATATACGAAGTTTGAGTGATGATAAAGATATCATCTAGTGAGTAGAATGTGTTATAAGGACGTATTGAATTTTCACAATTTCAAGTAAATATGCATGAGATATAATTAACTCCTTGGCCAACAAACAATGAAGGAGTTCAAATATGCCTTTCTCTTTGAGCTCCTATCAGGTTGTAGTTTCTCCAATCAGGTACATGATTGGTGGGTTACGTCATGAATATTGTTCGCGTGCAAACTTAACTAATATAACAAGTCATTATGTATTTTCAACCAATTAGAGACATGATTGGAGAACCCCAACTATGGATGGACGTGACCCTCTTCAAAAAAATGATATTCATCCTGCTTCAATGATTGGACTTATTACTTCGGTCGACTAGCAGTCATATTATGTTTGTAATTGATAATTCTATAATTGTTGATGGTGGATTTCGACCAATTTTTTCCCTCATTTTTGGGGATATGCATGGATTAACTGATTTCTTATTTGAAAAGTGAGAATTTTACATAGTTGATTACTCAGCAAATGTTGAGAGAACACCCTTAACAAAAATTTCTATTCTATGACCATGCTTTGTGCTAAGATAATCAAATAGCATACGAATATGTAAGGAGATGGACCGGATCGCATGATGTGAGTTAGAGGAAGAAGTCGCAATGACTGATGTACATAGTAATGCTTATTTGGTCCATGTTCGGCCTCAACACCTTATTTGATTTGGTTGAATTCTCGTTCCAATTAAAAACGAGCAAATCCCCAAGAATACAGTCAAGGATGAAGTAAAAAGGAAAAATGTACCGGAGGAGTTCTGCAAATGTCTACGTCATTTGATAATCGACATTGGTCTTCAGTATATTAAAGCCAAACCCTTTTTATTTGATAAGTTTCTTGCCAAATCATGAGGAAGTACACCATTGATAACTTCGGAGCAAAGAGGGAGAGAAATGTGTCAGTAGAAGAAACAGCATCAGTGCGACTTGTAACGGTCTGTGTAATGTCCGAGTTTCTTCAGGAGATGCCCTCTCACGATCTTGTCGTAAAGAAAAGCCGCCCCTTTACAATTGGGAGCGACCAGCCACAGCACGAACAGTAACTTCGCGTCGTACCATATCGGTATCCTAAACAGTTAGGTGAGCATGCAAATACCAGACACAGGCATCATCAATTAGCCCTTACAACATCAGTGATCGCAGCACCAGAAAATAATAAATCCAATGATGCAGAAAGAGAATGAAGAGGTACCACTGCAAGAGGGATTGGAGTAGCATCTCCACGAGGGTGAGGAACGAGTACAGGATCCAGTAAGCGAGCCACTGCTCATTTTCTGCCACGTTCATCGGTCTGCTCTCTATGGCCATTACCGATGCTTGTCTGAAAAGGCGTTTTCCACACCCACGTACGTTTGTAAGTAGTCATTAGTTTCATGCTTTGTCTATCAAAATAGATCGTTTACAACTTTGATTCGTAGAGGACGTGGCAAAATCTGTTCATTAGACGTGTGCCGAAGAAGCCTCTAAGCACAAAATATTAGAGTTGAAGAACATGATAATTCACTAGGCACTCTAGAAAGTCATAAAAAAGTTGAAGAATCTAATTAAACATTAAATTAGGAAGAAACATGGTGATTTCAAGACTCAAAATGCACTCAAGCGCTAGGCATTGAGCTATCTTGAAATTTGGGGATTTCTAAGTAATCCTCCTTCATGTTGACCGCGATTTAGTTCGATATAAATCAATTCTCTAAACATTGATCCTAGAAATTCTAGAGCCTAGTCGGGCCAAAAAAATGTCTACACAACTGAACATGACGTTATTTTCATAACTGTCTATTTGATAATCTGTCTTACTACTTCATTAATCAATTTTTGAATCCATAATAACATACTTAGTATTAATTATCTATTGTTTTCTTTATATGAAAGAATCGTGAAATAATTGAATAGTATAGAGAGGGACTTGCTTACAAAGGATACAACAGCATGAGTACTGGTCTGAATGAATTTTTCCCAACGATGCCAAGAAAAAACACAAGGAAGAAAATATGTGTCAGAGACAGTTACTTAAGAAAACAAGAAAAAAATCTGTAAATAATCAATGTGGATCAACTCAAATGAGGCGCGAGATTACCCCGCAAGTGCACGGAAGCTTTTGTACGATGTCCACAACTGACCCATTGTTCACTCTCAATCTCTCTCTCTCTCTCTCTCTCTCTCTCTCTCTCTCTCTCTGCTTTCGTTTCTCTGTTTTGATGAACCTGAACAGGCCGATTTCGTGGTCAAGAAAGTCAGGACTGGAGGACAAAAGATGGGGTGCTATGGTGATGCATATAAGGAGAGAGATTGGTATCGGATTCTGCCTTGATCGCGCGAACGAAAGTAGCCCACGAAAGTGAATTAGCGCATGCACGATGCATCACCATCTTCTCGGGCAGGCAACAGTTATGCCTTTGTTCCTTCCTCAGGTCTCAAGCCTCCCCCTGTCTTTCTCTCTGCCTTTGCTCTTTCCTCAAGTCTCCAACCTCAGGCAACACTTATTTGGCTTCTACCCTCTACAGGTTCACCGCCACTCTTGGGTAATTCAATCTTTGGGCTATCAACTTATTTCTACAAAATTGTAGTACAAGAGACATGAGCTGTGGGCTGTAGGTTCTAATCTTGATCATGGTCAGCGCCAAATATTCTTCAAAGAAAAGGTAAGAAGTCGATAGGCTTTTGGTTAAGCCCTTTGGTCGTAGATGCCGAAGGACGGAGCCCATCGCGGACTAGCCCAGAAGGGTCATTTTAAGACAAATCAAACATAGAAATCGGCCCAGTACAAGATGACAAAAGTACCGGCCCGATTCCACGTCATCAAGTCAACTTTGTAGATCTTTTAGATACATAGGAGCTATCGAGTGCCGACCCATTTCGGATGGTCCACGTTAATTCCGTGGGCCACCTGCCCCTAGGGCCCGACCAGAGAACGAGGAGAGCCACAAATGTCCGCCACACGAAGAGGCTGTCAAAAGAAAAAGAATCAAAGACCTTAAAAAGATCTACACAGGAGTACTTTTGTCTTGCGTACTACATCTTTTCGGTCGTACTGTTTCGCGAGGGCCTAGGCATGGAACCAACCACGTGATGCCTCCAATCTCATGCATTCTCGGTCGGCAAACACGCCATGTGGGCGTCTCCTTCCCGTCCTACGATCCATCCGCTAACATGCATTGATAATAATTGTCAACAATAGTTTGGAGGGCACTTTGACCACAAAATCCCGTCAAAGACCGGCGTCGATGTAACGGCAGGGAAAAAAGGGAATTCCCCCTTTTGTCGTCATGAGAGAAAGCCAGCGATTTGGTGCCTATAAAAAAAACGGGAGGGATGAAAAGAAGGGAACAAGGGAAGGTAGAGTATGAGGGGATGATCATTGGCATACGGAATCGATCAAAACCCCGCCCACCTAAATCTCAATCCGTCACTCTCATTCTCATTCTCGACCGTAGCTTGAGATCCCATGTGAGTCGAAATGATTTGAGAGAGAATGTATATAACTCTTCTCTCTTTCACACAGTAGCAGTTGTCGACAAGAAAAAATAATTGAAAAGGGGAGCGAAAAGAAATGTGTATTAAGCCTCGTGCGCAGTCTTTTCACCTTTTTTATCTTCTGTGTAATGATGTAGCATCATACTTCTCATATTCTACTCAAGTGGTTCTTATAAAGACTCGTCGATAACAATTACCTAGATATGCAAAATACCTTTTCATTTCTTCGCCATCTGAATTATAATTAATACCAGAAAAAAGATAAACTATACCCAACATTAAATATCTCAAGCATTTTCCTTTTGTTTACTAAAAATCATGAATTTACTCATTGTGACACAAATAAATACTTTTTTATGAAACTCAAAACTTATATTAGTATCACGCATTATACCTAGGATAGAACTATAATAGATGGTATACATATATAGGTTTTGGTTTTAAAAAAGTTTGGACCATTTGTGTTACGGTAGACAAATTTAGAGTTTTTTGTGATATTCGCCTTAAAATAAATCATTTCCAATATCAATAGATATGGTTGGTATCACCATTCCTCTCATTTTTAATAATACATTAAATTATCATTTAGATGCTGTTTACATATATGTGATTTCTTTGCACCTATTACTTCCATTGTGCTGTACTGAGCATACACACATCGGTCATTGATCATCCCTTGATTAGCTTGCCTAACTCCCTACATATATATAATTTATCTGCACCTATTAGTTTCATTGCGCCGTACTAGGTAGAACGCACACATCGATTATTGATCAACCCCTGATCGGCTTGCCTAATGCATCAGTTGTGCCCACTCGCTCATTTGTCTCCCTCAGTCATTGGTTCGTACGCGGCGATTCATCAGCTCTATCCCATCGTCAGCTCAGCCCGCGTGAACTTGGACAAGGACTCGACTTCGCGGTGCCAGGGGTCGATTCCTCTGCGCATGTCCCCACAGTCGAGAACCCTCGTCGCGACTCGCAAGAGAGGACCGTCTCCACGGCAGCCCAGTCGAGGGTTCTAAGTTCCCGGGGACAACTGGTGAGTAACTAAAAGCCAAATCCAAGTCCTCCATTCTCCATTCATTCTTATCACGACTTGCATCACGCAATCGAGACAGCGACGGCGCAATGCGTACAGAACATATAATTTAATGCGCAGTAAGGCGGGCGGGTTCGAAGATGCTGAAATTAGGATGGCGGGCTCGGTAGGCCTGACAAAATTCGTAATCAGTGTCACCACGTGACGCCCCACCAGCAGCAACCCCCGCCCAAACTCCCCGCAAGAATCCACTCGGCATTGACTCAGCACCACCATTTTTTTATCCTTCGCCTCACGTTAAAAGTCCGAGAACATGCCCCCCTCCCCCCTGCTGCTGCTGCCGCCTCAAAACCATTCCGACATCGATAAGAGCTCCGTCCTCGGAGAGAGCGGCGCAGCTCCGAGGCGAACGTTCAACGAGTCGTACGTTGCCAGGTCTGTATCTCTAGGCAACGCGTCGCGCTCGCAGTGTCTTTCGGGTCGAAAAATGCGAAGGAGTAATAAAAGAGCAAGTACTAGTTGGTAGATCCTCATAATCTCCCTTCCTCTTACCTCCTGGACCGTTCACCATCTTCATTTGCCCTTTGTCGCGATTCGTGCGCGAAGAGTACGACGTCGGAAATGGGGATTGTACGTAAACGAAATATGATAAATACGATGGAGGCCAACCACGTGGGCTCGACCCCTCAAGCAAAATATCGGGGGCGGGGACCGTTTCGCCCACCTATCATTTCACAATCAAGGTAGAAGCGCATAATGGGCCATTCATAAAATTCACCTAACTCTCTGGACACATTAAAGATACAGTTTTTAACGTACGTGTAATATGTAGACCTATCGAAATGAATTGGCTCATCGACCCATTATTAACTCATATTCGACAAATTATGTTCAATGAATGAATTTAATGTGGATATTAAATAAGTTCTCAACATATTTTGATCTACCTCTTGACTCACTTTCGACCATCCTCACTCGATATCGCGCTCACTCACTTTCTATTTCATCTTAGCTTGAATATGGTTTTTCCATGGATTAGGTTGGTTAAGTTATATATATTTGAATTGATCCTGAATCATTACATTTATATTGCATCAAAATAAATTAATTGAGTTAACTTGAGTCCAACTTTTTTGATTTTGACCCAACACGTCCTTTTGACTAGTCTAATAATATGTTACTCGAGGTTAGTCCTCACCACTTAACGATATTCCTAAACACTTCCGCTTGCACTACTCCCCATTCTCATGACTTTTTACCCCCCATAAAGAAAAGTGCATTGAGGCACGTTAAAATGGGCTGCAGTACCTGTTTTCGTATTCCGCTACTTCCCCACATGCATTCTTCAGAATCCGGTACAATTATTGTGTCGATTAAGTTATAAGTAAATCAAAAGGTTAATCAGTAAATCGAGAGAATCTCGAGGAATCAAACTCGTCCAAGTGCGTCGAGAGACGTCGAACATCAAACGGCGCAAGCTGACCTGACACAAAAGACTCAAGCCCATTCTACCTACATTAAATTCACGAATTCTAAAAAGCATATTTGAGAAGACGGGTTATGCATCTCATCTCGAGAACGAGGGATGCTATTTTTCTTTGAATTCATATCACGAAAAAATTCAAACTTATATACTTATGACAAATTTATTATAAATTAATTTTTTAACTATTAAAAATCTCAAACCTAAGACATCTACGATAAATTTATCTCAAATAATCATAAAAATCTCTAAACTGGATATACTTGTGATAATTTTTTTTTTTAAAATTAATTTTTTTGACTTTCAAAAACTCTAAATTGGACACCATCCATTAAATTTGATTAATACCAAAAGAATGATATAATTGGGATAAACAAAAGGTCAAATCTTAAACTAGTATATTAGTTAACCGTCACATGTAATTTAACTCGGCAATTTAATAGTAAAAATTTGTATTAGAGAGTAAATTTGTATAAATATATTAGTTTTGAATAAATCTATTAAAAGAGTATCAATTTGGAGTGTTTTGTGAAAAAAATAATTTTGACTAAATATATTATAAATATATAAATTTGATATTTTTTTATGATATTAATTAGTTTCCTTTTTCTCCTAGAAACGAGAAGACAAAAATTAAAACAAAGGAGGGGAGACAACATGAAAAAACGAGCTAGAGCTAAGCTGGGCTATTCCCTGAAAGCGTTCACAGCCATCGACCGCCTCATCATCACCGTCGTTAAGTGGGCGAGCAAAAAGAAGAGCGAGCGAGGGGAGATCAGCCTTTCTTTCCATTGTCGGGTTCTCGCCATCATCCCCGAGGTGAATCCAAAGTGGAGCTGTGAAGCCTTGTCAGTCGAATTTAGTGGGTGGCGGCCCCACTCTCCCTCCTCTGCTCAGGTGAAATTGAATAATTCGTACTTTACAATTCGTGTCGCAGCGGAGCAAGGTGGGTCACGGCGCGGCTTTTCTCCCGCTCGAGGGGCCACGGCCGCAGTGCCGGAACTGCAGGTCCTGAGTGCCCAGCGGTTTGAAATTTCATACAAATATTATTTAAAACTTGACACCTATTTATTTAAATAAATTTCTCATCCTTTAGAAGCCAAAACTTGTCATGAATATAAAACTTATCTTATCATAGACTTCATGATATATTATTAATTAAATAATTAAGGTGAATTACTACATTTAATGACCATTACTAGTTGTTATAATTCACTCATCATAATTTATATTTAAACACATACAAAATACAAAATATTAATAAAGTAAAAGTTTTAGCCTAAAATGGAAATTAATACTACTGATCTAGATTATATATAGTCATGATCGAACATCATAGAATACTTCATGATATTGCGAAAACATAAAACAAGAAAATTACAAAAAATTATTCCATGTACTAAGTCACAAGTCCCAACGATCTAGAATTTAGAACTTATCTATTGAAATAGGTTTGCAACCTCAAATCTATCATGCAAACCTCAGAAGATGGAATTGGACAAATTCCCACCTGTCCGATTCTTATGTTTTAGATTCTACTAAAAAAAATCATGCTCACTCCTAAATTCCTCTTCGACATATATTCGCCCAAGGCTTATTTGTTCTAATTTCAAAACCTCACCCTAATCACACTATCCTTCCACAGAGTCGCGCATCGGCACGTGCCGTAAATGCGAACATTTTTTCGTTTCATTAGTGATAGATCGCGCCTTAAGAGTTTTAGGGAGAAGGGCCCCGGAATTTGAAGTGGTCCAATTCAGCGAATATTTGCTATTCTGAGATAATGATAATTAAAAAAATTGAAGGAGAAGAGGGAGAAGAAAAGAGGTGGATGGTTTGGATTGGCAAATCTAAAGGCTTTAAAAAGGGGGTTGGAGTTTTGCTTTGGAGTTCGGTCTCAACGTTTCCGAGACTCCTCGTTTTGCGTGATTACGATAACTTTGGCCACCCCTTTTTGGGATTTGCCCCTTTTCCCAATTCTTTTAATCTTCTTCCCTTACATTCATTAAACGCCAATAAAATCTTTAGGGCAAACACCAAAAAAAAAAAAAAAACTTTTCCTACCGTAATATAGATATTTAAACTTTTCTCTGTATCACGAAAAAAAAACTAATATATATACCCTCTATTTCAATATCATAAATGATATATTTTATCATGTTGTTATAAATTCGAAATTTTTTTAGGACACATTTTAATGATAAAAAAATTCATGATATTTGTACACAGTGGGTAAAATTTAAATTTTTTTCGTTAATATTAACCATATTCATTAATGAATCAAATCAAGAAAATACATATTGTCCAACCCATGCTTCATTTTCTTGTATATTGAGCATTCAATAGTTAGAAACCAAATCTTTTATTATATTATCGAGCATATCCACCAGCTATTTAGTTACTCCTTTTGGTAAAAAAGAAACCTTTGTTCTTTCGCCACGATGAATATGGGGGAGGACCTAAGATTCGAGAATGGATTGGCATTATTTTTGGCAAAAAGAGAGTAGGTGGTCCAGGGGCGAGGAGGCGAAACCTGCCAATGGGTCCCCTCCTCCGTTTGGTCTTATAATCGATCGTGGCGTTGGGTAGGATGAGAATTAGGAGCAGAATGCGACCCCTCTCTGCTTTCTTGGTTGGAACGACAACGCCACCCTTCACTTGTCTCTTTGCATTCGCCACTGCAAGATGATATCATCCTCATTCTCCAGTTCTCATGGTTAAACTTGTACAGGACGATGATGATGGTGACGATGATGGTGGTATGGAAGTTTTAAAACTCTTTTTCAGAGAGAGGACAAAAGCGAGAAAAGATGTGGAGAAAGCAAAACGAGGGTGGGAGGTGACGCAAGGCTTTGATGAAAACGAGAGAAAGGCCTGGCCTTGCTTTATCTTTCCACAAAATGGCCAGTACCAGGATTGAACATGATTTTATCATAGAATAGGGAATCGGAAAATTGGATTGATGGCAATGGGTCCTGTTTGAGATTTCAAGACATGCAAGCGAGGTTTTAGGTTCAAAAAATTAGACAACTTATTCGAATAGACAAGTTTTAGGCTCGTTTCAAAATTAAGGGAAATTGTTTCGACGGGCTAGAATTAAGAACAAGTCATCTTGCAATTTCACGGTATTTTATGGCATCAAATAATATGCATGTAATTCGGAATCGATAATTTGAACTTCAATTTTTAATATATCCATGAATAAGACTTTTACTTTGTTAAAATTTTACATTCTTCGTGTATATCTAAACATGAGTTGTGATTAGTAGATTATAACTTCAAATAATGATCATAATAAATAATTATTCATTGTAATTTTTCAATTAAAAGTATAGGTAAAACTTTGGTAGACTCTTAAATTAATCTTAAAACTTGTGACAAAATAGATTCCATACTTCAAATATGCAGAGTCAATTTTAGGTTTTAAAAAGTTGGGAATTGATTTCATAGGATAAATTCTAAATTCCAAGTCATAGCTGAATTGACATTGGTACCTCTCACCCCTAGCCAATGCTCTACATCATCTTCCATTTCATTTTCATTTGACTTATCGAATCAGCAGTTTCGTCGCCCATTATATTTTTGTGTGTATTTTCGCTCCATCTTGGGATATGGATAACCATGAAGTATGGTTTTCGTCCACCTTTTCATCCTAAATGGCCCCTAGCATGTCATTCTTTATTGAAGCTGTCCTGGACACTCATCTTCCTACGTTCATCGAATCCGAAAGGTCAACAAAGTAGCTTGGACATAACCCAAAACCTAAACATGTACAGTACGAGCATACCGTCATGATTAGGACTTGTAATATGTCGTGTCATATGATGCTGGCAACTATGTTCCGTAACGTGTATGCCAATCACCCCTTCTTAACAACGTCTCTGAGCATGGTCATTTGGTAGAGTCAGGAGGATGATCTTATGTCGGGTGTCGAGACCATCACAGCTTCACTTATGGAGGGGACAAAACATTCACAAATACATACATGCAAACAGTCAAATATCGATCTTAAGCTTACTGATGGATTTCGACGGAAAAGTTAAACACGGCCGAAGCTGAAACGAGGGGAAGGGAAGAAAATGAAAACAGACGGGGCGAATCTCTCAGGAAATGGCCGAGCGATCCACGATGGACCCCTCGATCTTTCATCAAATACACGAATTGGGTAAACGAGGCATGAGGGGGGGCGTACGAGGACTGTTGCGACAGGCACTCGACAAAGCCGCAATCAGCCTATAAATACTTCGAGGAAAGGGCGAGTTGCATGTGCAACCGGAGCTTTTATCTCATTTATGGCATCCGAGAATCTCTCCCCACCCCAGCTCGATGAGGACCTAATTGGACTTTTGGACACAAAAAGCGCACGAGCTTTCACTCACCACCCTCTAATAGCTACTGCAAAAGACCGAGAAGTTACTGCCTTCACCTAAACCATGGTGGCCATGTCTTTCACCAGCACCGACCCCCGGAAAAAAATCTTTGGCATTCGATCCTGAAACGAGCCAGTACACAGTCATCACGACGTCACCCTTGCCTGCCCCCAAACCGTATAAGATGACCAGTGCAGGCCTTCTGAGCATTCGCAGTTGTAATTAGCACTCCTCCATTATTGCTCTGTAGAAAGAAAAAGGCCTCCCTCACTCCTCTTTTCTATTGCATTACCCCCCTCCATATCTTTATCGCATGTATCCTGATATGATGCATTTGGCAGACGCGTTTATATGTCTTTTGTGCTTTCAGGATCTCTCGAGACAGCACCCTGTTTAATGAACAGTAGGCCGGGCATAAAGTGGAATTTAGGTCACGGGCATGAAAGACCGAGGCAAAGAGGAATAGCTCCGTTGTTATAAGATGACCCCAGCGAAATCGGATTATCTTTACCAATATGGGTGCTTAAAGATGGTGAATTTCACGACGTGGAGACCAATGAAGAAAATCTCCTTGGAAACATCTCTTCGCGGTTTATAAGTGTTTCGACACAAAGCGGAGAGCATCGCCAGAAAGTACGACAATTCATTTGATATTTGTTGTGTCTGAAGCTATGGTTACAGATATAAGTGTGTGGCGAAATGATGTCAACTCATATATGTAGTAACGCACTGACTTAGAAACTACATTGCATTTAGAATTTAGAGGAGACGGCTTCTCAAAAGGTGTTGTAAGCTATTGCAAGTTTGTACGCCGCGTCTGTACCAAATAGTTTCTAAATGCGAAAAAGTTCACGAGGACCCGATTACATTTCACCCGTCGCTTAAAGATCTCAATCCTCCAACAGTTTCCCCACCAATAATTTTTGACCTCTCATCTCCCATCCCTAAAACAGGCCGAGCATATCTCAACGTGCGATAAAGTGGCCGACATCTTTTTACCTTCTAAGTTTCATCTCAACCGAACGATTGACGAACGACTATCGAAATGACTTTTTTTTAAAAAAAAAATAAATTCTGCCAACGTGATCTCGGTGGGCACATGTACTGTGCATCTATCCACCACTCGCCACACGCACACCAAACCAGTGCTGGTGAGTGGCGAAACATGTGTTGCGTTTCGGACCTTGAGGTCCATGTTTCACTCATTTCCCTCGCTCAAGCAAACCACCCAAAACCCACTTGCCCCGATCCAAACAGAGTGCATGACGAGTGAAGACCCGCCTAGGAATCCCAACACTTAAACAATACATCAACCATCCCAAAACAGAAGCGCGGAATGCATTAAGGATTAACCGAGTCCCAAAAAGGTGCAGAATTTTTGTATTTCATGTCATGGTGCTATTATTTTTCTATGTTAACATGACATTTAACTTCTCTTTTTATAATATAGAGAGAGAGGGGAGGGGGGCAGAAAGGGAAAAGGGTAGTACAAAAAGAAGAGAGTACAACAAAACTCTACGGCTTAATCTGTAGATTTTATGCCTTTAAACACAGGACAGGGGACAGGGCACATGCAGAGCATGGACCAGGACAAGGCTGGGGGGAAGGTTCATTTCCCATTTCTACCCTCGGGGTGTCCCAGTTTTTACATGACAGAACAGGCATTAGGGTTCTCATCGCTGAAGAACTGAGGAGGGTAGTTCTGAGGAGGGTAGGTCTGAGGAAAGTAGGGATTGTACGGTGCACCCATTAGAGGTTGATTGTAATGGTATGGTGGCGGAGGCGGGTGCAGAAGCTGAGGCGGAGGTGCGTAGAAATCCATGGACAATGGGGGATAGTACTGTTGATACTGATGGTACTCGTTCTTCTTCATCTCCACCACCTTGCCCTCTTCGACGGCCTCCGCCTTGGGCTCGGCGGCGGCGTCGCCTTCCTTCTTCTCTTTGCTCTCTCCCTCGCTCTTCTTGTCCCCTCCTCCTTCCTCCGCCTTCTTCTCTTCCTTGGCGTCTTTGGGCTTATCTTCCTCTTTCTTCTCTGGCTCTTGCTTCACTATCACCGCGTGCTTTCCCGTCCTCCTGTGCACGTACTCCACCAGCTTCGGTGGCTCGAAAACCCCCTTCACCGTCACCTGCGAGCTCTTCAGATCTGGCTCAGCAGATTCCACCCCTGAAACGACCAGGACCCGTTTTGTTATGGTCAGGATCGGGCTTTTGGATTGACGAGTGCAGAGAAGGGTCGATACAGAGTTGACTGGAGGAATTTCTTGTCGAGATATTTAATTACATGGATTCGGTCATAAGGGGAAGCTAATTTTGAATAAGAGACGCATTATTCAATCCAATCAAACGGGTATACCCCTGAATCTGAAAATATAATAGGATTCTGATCGATCTTCGAAATAGATAAAAAAGAAGAAGAGCGAACTCCTTTTCTACAGAGATTCAAAGTAAAGCGTAGAACTTTTGTTTAGAAAAGAAAGGAGCGTTTTTTTTCTTTTTCAACGATCAAATTATGAAATCGTCAAATACGCAGACGACAGCATGACAAAAAATGACGTCGGAGGTGGAAAAGTTCACACCTTTCATCCTGAGGATGCGTTTCTTGATTGCCTGAGAACAGGCCTCGCAATGCATGTGAACGCTGAGCACCACCGTGATCACCTGCGGCGGCTGAGCAACATTTTGTGCCCAGAAAAATAGAATCAGGAAAAGAACAATGGCAAGAATAGGGAACAAGAAAGAAAGAAATCAAATGAAAAGCGAAGACACCCCAAAGTCGCAGAAATCTGAATCCTTTGACGCAAGAGAAAGAGACGGACCTCTTCTTTCTTCTCTTCGGGCTTGGGGGCTTCTTTCTCCTCAGGCTTCTTCTCTTCTGGAGCAGGTGGCTTCGGAATAGGGGAGAGAAGCTCCACTTGTCGGTGGCTCTTCTTCTGCACTCTCTCCAACACTTTGAGCGGATCTGCTTTCTCCCCCTTCACCACCACCTTGTGCGTCCTGCAGTCCGTCGTCACCTCTTCCACTCCTACAGAAAGATCAATCAAAACCAAAAAGATCACCCCCTCAAAGTAGTCGAACGGAAAGAAGGAAACATTCGAATCTCAGAAGCAGAGCACTGGTCGAAATCACAGATTCGGCAGCTCTAGAGGACTGACCATCGAAGCCGTTGAGGCTCCGGCGGACCTTGCGAGCACAGCCCTCGCAATGCATGTAGACTTTGAGCACTATCTCAGGCGGAGGAGGAGGCGGGTCCTTGGATTCCTCCCCTTCTTCTCTCCCTTCTTCTCTTCATCGGCCGCTTTCTCGGGCTTCTTCTCCGGTTTCGCTTCCTCCGCCTTCTTGGCCTCCTCCTGAGCCTTTGGCTTCTTCTCCTCCTGCACAAATCCACGCAGACCAAGAAGGAATCAGCGCACTAAACCCACAAACAGCAAAGCGAAGGCAGAGCTTTGAAAGCGAAGAAGAAGACCTCTCCCATTGGGGCTGTTCTGTTTAACTCTGGTTCAGAAGAAAAGACTTGAAGAAGAAGAAGGGTAAGGAGACACTTGGGGTTAGGGTGGAGATAAGATTTGAGTCTCTCTCTCTCTCTCTCTTCTGGGTGTTGCTGCAGTGGCTACCAGAAACTGCTCAGGACCATCAGATCTCGCTCGCAACTCCCACCACCATCACCACCAGCACCACGAACACCACCAACATCAGCATCCGGCTCGCCATACCGCCCGATTACGTGGCTTTATATAAGGGGGCACGTGCACTGCAGGGTGAATGTGCTTGAGACACATGGTGCCCGGAGGTTACACTTACATCCCCCCCGGGTCGTCATCTCCCCGAGATTCAAAGCAGCTTCGGAAGTAAAATTCGTGCCTATTAACACAACTTCTAGAAATTAGTGGGATCCGTTGGATGGAAAAATTGCCTTCGCATTTCAAACTAATAATTACACACGTTCAAAAGGTCTACCTTAGGAATTATAATGTACCCATTTCTAAGCTTCGTAATAAATCACCCGTCAGCTGGCTAGAAATTCATAAAAAACAAACTCCACCGTCACTGCATCTCCCGGTTACTCGCCTTCTCAATCAACGGCCGAGATTTCACGCTCGATTCATCTTGACCTTTGAGGACTCCACGGTCAACCCCAGTAGTGAATTGTGGACCTGGGGTTAAATTAAGCGGCTGGTTTCATGGGATTCGGGATTTGGAGAATCTAAGTTCCGAAGGGTATAATCTAATTATCGTTTTTTAAGCGGCAATTGCAGAGAGACTTCGAGTTGTTTCGACTTCATGCTCATGGCAAATGAAAATCCACAGATTTGACCGGGTCAAAGACAAAACGGACATTCAAAACGGGGGGGAGTACGAAACCGCTTCCTTGGGGTTTTTGCTGCGTTAGGATATCGGTAATTTTCTTCGGGGCAATCAAGATTGCTTGGCATCATTCATTCCCCCCAAAAAAGTTAGATATTGGTCCGACCATTATTTCGCATTAATTGTTTTCCCAATGGGCGACAATGAAACTGCGTACAAAGTTGAAATTGAAAAGTGCAGATGAATTTGCTTTGTATATGGGATGGATGCGACCTCAATTCCAGAAGTGTAACATTCATAATTCGTGGAAGGGCGAGAAGAGCATTTCGGCAATAACACATCCATCTGTTCCCGAAAAGAACGACATATAATAGTTGTATGGCCCATTTATAATTTTCCTTGCTTTATCATATTCTAGCGACAATCGCGGAAATGGGTCTCATCTACACTACTCATAATGCATGTTATAAGTTTCTAGCACATGAAGAGTAACCAATTCGCATTATCTGTAGGGTTTCCCTATTTACGAAAATTCAGTGCAAAATGCAATTGTTATTTATTTTCGGTGCATGAGTGATAATTAATTGCCCTAGCTCTGCAATATAGCAATAGCAATTATTGCTTCAAATTTCCTTAAGTACGATGCAATCAAAATAATATCATTCTGGTTTTCAATAAGTGAATTGTAATTAAACTGCCTACTGTTGTAAAATATTGCGTTGCGAATATATAATAGAGAAGAGATTGAGAAGAGAAAGCAAGTGAACACCAAAAATAGTAGAGAAAGCAAGAGGAGAGAGTTTTATTTCTAGTATCTCACTGTTATGTTTCAATTGTAATCCTTGTACATCAAAACTAAACTTCTATTTATAGGAGAACAAGAATGTACTGGATAGGAGAGATGAACATTCATTGTATAGGGAGATGTACTTAGAGTGTATGATACAAATGTACCATAATAAGTACATTAGATAAGAGGAATATAATGAATATTCATTCATGTATCTCATTCATTCATGTATTTCATAACACTCCCCCTTGAATATTCATTGTATTCATTACAAATTGTGCATCGAATGATACTGCCTCATTAAAAACCTTAAGCCGGAAAAACCCAGTGGGACAAAAATCGGACAAAAGGGAAAAAGAGTGCAGAGCACAAATGTTATGATCTCTCCCTTTTATGGATGCATTAATTGTCTCGTTAAAAACTTTAAGCAGAAAAAACCTTGTGGGAAAAAAACCGGACAAAAAGAAAAAAGAGCGCAATACATATATAGCCACTGCTGGGGCTAATCATTCTTGCATCTTGTGAACTCGCCGCATATCAATGCTGCAATGCATAGTTCATAATATCTCCCCCTCAATTGAGCCATGTAGCCACTGCTGGGGCTAATCAATCTTGCATCTTGTGAACTCGCCGCATACCAATGCCATATACTAATTTTTTTATGTTGGCAATGATTTGGTAAAAAGATCTGCAAGATTATAGATGGATCAAATCTGTTTAACATCAATTTGTCGACTTTCTTGGAGTTCATGAGTATAGAAAAATTTCGGCGAGATATGCTTGGTCTTATCACCATTGATATATCCTCCCCTAACTTGTGCAACACAAGTAGCATTATCTTCATAAATTATAGTGGGAGAATTTGTAACCGGTATTAAACAACAAGAATTATGAATATGCGTTATAATGGATCTTAACCAAGCACACTCTCTTCTAGCTTCATATAAAGCAATAATCTCAGAGTGGTTAGAAGATGTAGCTACTAGCAATTACTTCGTAGAACGCCAAGAAATATCGGTGCCGTTATAACAAAATAAATACCCCGTTTGAGAGCGAGCCTTATGTGGATCAGATCTATATCCAGCATTAGCATATCCAACTAAACCAGAGTTAGTGGAATCTTTGGAATAATATAATCCCAAATCTATGGTTTCTCGGAGATAACGGAAAATATGTTTAACTCCATTCCAATGTCTCTGAGTTGGCTCAGAACTAAAACGTGCCAACAAATTTACCGCAAAAGCGATATCTGGTCTCGTACATTGTGCAAAGTACATCAAAGCCCCAATTGCATTGAGATATGGTACTTCAGGACCAAGTATCTCTTCATCAGATTCTCTAGGACGAAATGGGTCATTTTTGGGATCTGGAGACCTTACAATCATAGGGGTGCTCAATGGGTGAGCTTTGTCCATGTTGAAACGTTTAAGCAATCTTTCAACGTATGCTGATTGATGAACGATTATTTCATTTGCTTTATGCTCAAGCTCTAGACCAAGACAAAGTTTGGTTTTACCCAAATCTTTAACTTCAAACTAAAGTTTGGTTTTACCCAAATCTTTAACTTCAAACTCCATTTTCAAATATTCAGCAGTTTTAGCTAACTCTTTTGGAGTTTCAATTAAATTTATATCGTCGACATAAACTGCTATAATAGCAAAACCGGTTTCTGATTTCTTAATAAACACGCATGGGAAGATAGGATCATTCTTGTACATTTCCTTAATTAGGTACTCGCTTAGGCGTTGATACCACATGGGACCGGATTGCTTTAACCTGTACAAGGATCTTTGCAATTTTATTGAGAATAAATTGCGGGAAGTGCATGCTTCAGGCATTTTGAATCCCTTGGGAATTTTCATATAAATATTAGAGTCTAATGAGCCATATAAATATGTCGTCACAACGTCCATAAGACGCACTTCCAATCTTTCAAAGATTGCTAGGCTAATGAGAAAACGAAATGTAATCATATCTATCACAGGTGAATATGTCTCATTATAATCAATCCCAGGTCTCTAGGAGAATCCTTAGGCAACGAGTCCGGTTTTATATCTGACAATCTCGTTTTTCTCATTTCGCTTTCGGATAAATACCCATTTATATCCAACGGGCTTTACATTATCGGGGATACGAGTTACAGGTCCAAAAACCTCTCGTTTAGTTAGGGAAGCTAATTCAGCTTTAATTGCTTCCTTCCACTTAGGCCAGTCTTGCCTTTGACGATATTCAATAATAGATTGCGGCTCACAATCATCATCCATAATTTTATGAGCAACTGAGAATGCAAAAGCATCATCAATGATGATTTCATTTCAATCCCAAATTTCATTACAATATGTAATGGAATTTTCGGTATTCCCGGGGCTAGTGTTCCTTTCATGGGTTTGTGCCTCTTCAGGGGCAATAAGCTCTTTGGAAGCAAGCACAACGCCAGGCTCTTCTGGAGCGGATTCCTGATTCTTTCCCCTTCGTTTTCGAGGAGCAGTATCTTTTGATCCTATCGGTCTACCACGCTTCAAGTGCGGGGGATTTTGATCCATTTTAGCCTGTCCTTCGGGAACAGCTATCCTAGCTGGAGCATTTGTAGTTGGAATATGAGACTTCGTTACCTTAGTAGCATCATTAAATGCGTCAGGAAGTCTATTGGCCATAGCCTGTAAATGAATTATGCGTTGCACCTCGTTTTCACATTCAGGAGTCCTTGGGTCTAGTTGAGATAAATTTTTCTCATTCTAGTAGAAAACCTTAATTGGATTTTGTTTTGCAGTCATGGAAGTTGTAGGTATCCCAATTGATGGAAACCTAGTCTCATCGAAATGACAATCTGCAAATCTGGCAGTAAAAAGATTACTAGTAGTTGGTTCCAAGAACCTAATGATAGATGGTGAATTAAACCCAACATAAATGCCCAAACGGCATTGGGGACCCATTTTCATCCTTTTTTGCGGTGTTACAGGCACCTGTACTGCACAACCAAATGTGCGTAGATGTGAAATATCTGGTTCATAACCAAGAACCATTTGAATGGGAGATTGTAAAAGATTAGCAGTGGGGCGTAATCTTATTAGAGCTGCCGCATGCAAAACTGCATGACCCCATGCTGTATCGTTGAGATTCGTTCTCAATAATAGAGTGCGGGCAATGATTTGGATACGTTTAATCAAGGATTCTGCCAATCCATTTTGAGTATGAACATATGCAACCGGGTGCTCAACCTCGATTCCGAGTGAAGCACAATATGTATCAAAACTCTTTGATGTAAATTCACCAGCATTATCCATCTTTATGCTTTTAATTGGATAATCAGGGAATTGTGCTCGGAGCTTTATAAGCTGCGCAAGTAAACGTGCAAATGCGACATTGCGCGTAGATAATAGGCAAACATGGGACCATCTACAGGATGCGTCCACTAGTACCATAAAATATCAAAATGGTCTACTTGGTGATTGTATTGGTCCACAAATATCACCCTGAATTCTTTGCAAGAATAAAGGAGATTCAAGATTAACCTTTGTTATAGAAGGTTTGATAATGAGCTTTCCTTGTGAGCAAGCCTCACAATTATAATCTTTAGACAACAATACCTTTATATCTTTTAAAGGGTGCCCTTTTGTATTTTGAATTATCCTACGCATCATTGAAGCGCCAGGATGACCAAGGCGATCATGCCACAGTCCAAACTGATCGGGGCTTACCAATCTCCAGGACGTGGTGGCGTAGGTTTCAACAGCCTTAATCATGACACAATACAAACCCATAAAAGAAGCTTCTAGCTTCTCATGGATGGTCTTTAGACCCATCTTATAAGAGGAAATGCCAATATATTATTTATCTTGCTCATAAATAGTCTCGATATGGTACCCATTACAACGTACATCTTTGAAACTGAGCAGATTCCTTTTGGATCTAATGCTTAGAAACGCATTTTCAATATGTAGGATGGTGCCATTTGGCAAAATAATTGTGGCATTTCCAAAACTATCAATAATCGGAACAAGACCTGATATTGTATGGATTTGTGCCTTCTGCAATGTCATACTCGAGAAAAAAGTGTCTATTACGAAATATAGTATGTGTTGTTGCACTATCAAGCAAACAAACATCTTCCTTTTTCTCGATATTTTCCATTTGCATTTATATTGACAACTTCAGGTGTCAAGTATCATAAAAGTTGCATATTAGTCATATAGTCGAATAAAATTTCAAAAATAAATATTATATAAGGTTCATAAGCATTTCATAACCATATTAAAGAACAATAAAAAGTAATATATTTAAAGCGAAACAACATAAAATTCGAAGCTCAAATTATCATCCACCACTCTGATGCCTCATCAAAGTAATCAGAGGTCCTCAAAGAAATCAGAGACATCCAAGGATGCATTTGCTACTTCAAGAGCAAGAGGAGTCCCATCAATGGAAATATTGTTGGCCTCAACAGTGGTTATGGCAGTAAGATTGATTTCAATGGCATGAGATTCACCACGTTTGCCCGTATTCTTTAAAGATGCCTGGTATAGATCAACAAAATGGTTTAGCGTACGACAGGTACATGACCAGTGCCCAGTCATGCCACAACGATGACAAATACTTTCATTAATCACCTTCTTTGGCTTCTTTTCTTTGCCATGATTCAGGCCATAGTTTGATTTTCTAGGGCGGTTAAATTTCTTGCCATCCCTTCTAGGATTATGTTCCTGCCTGCGCTTATAGCCCTTAAAATGGCTAGTATTTTTCTCAAAGTTAGCATGTGCTTCAGGCAATGCTTTTGAGCCAGCAGGTCTAAGATCATGATTTTTGAGCAGCAATTCATTAGTTTGCTCGGCAGTAAGAAGCACAGAAATTAATTCAAAGTATGTGGCAAACTGACGCTGCCGGTATTGCTGTTGCGATACAATATTTGAAGCATGAAAGGTGAAGAAAGTTTTCTCTAACAATTCCGCATCAGCGAGTTTGATACCATATAACTCAAGCTGAGAAACGATATCAAATAAAGCGGAATTATAGTCAGACACTGATTTAAAATCTTGCAGTCTGATATTTTGCCAGTCATATTGTGCTTGAGGGAGGATAACAGTCTTAGTATGATCATATCTATCCTTCAACCTCCTCCACAAGATATGAGGGTCTCGAACGGATAAATATTGAGTCTGCAGGCTCTCATGCAAATGACGGCGAATAAAGATCAACGCATTTGCTTTATCCTTTTCATTTGAGGTTCCATCCTCCGTGATTGTATTAGCGAGACCTTGCCCTTGGAGATGCATTTCCATGTCAAGGCACTAGGATAGATAATTCTTTCCACTCACTTCCAGGATGTGGAATTTTGGCTTTTCAATATTTGCCGTAATCCTTGCAAAATGAATCCTTAAATTAATTAGAAGGATTTCTAAATATCCACCGCTACTTCAGGAGCAGAAGGATACTTTTAGATTTGAAATTTGGCTTTAGGCCAAGAAAAATAAAAATGAAGAATTGATAGAAGAAGATGAAATATAAGTTGATTAATAAAAAGAATACCCACCTTGCAAAAATTTACTTACTCAGTCGATAAATCTTCGTGCTGATAACGTGTTGTAAAATATTGCGTTGCGAATATATAATAGAGAAGAGATTGAGAAGAGAAAGCAAGTGAACACCAGAAATAGTAGAGAAAGCAAGAGGAGAGAGTTTTATTTCTAGTATCTCACTGTTATGTTTCAATTGTAATCCCTATACATCAAAACTAAACTCCTATTTATAGGAGAAAAAAATGTACTTATCATTAATATCAATGTATCGAATTATACATGTACTGGATAGGGGAGATGAACATTCATTGTATAGGGAGATGTACTTAAAGTGTATGATACAAATGTACCATAATAAGTACATTAGATAAAATGAATATAATGAATATTCATTCATGTATTTCATAACACCTACTGCAATTGTATAAGTTAAATTCCATCAAAACTTTCAAACTGCCATTGTTAGTTTGTTGGAAGTGTTCAATAACTCGACCCACCGCGTTGCAAATGCTAAAAAATTGTAATCACTTGTCAATTTCGACCATGTTCTCTACGTATCTCCCATGATGATCTTCACTTGCCTTCTTTTCCCTTTCCAGAGAAGGTATGTCGTCTACTTTTAAATGCGATCCCATCTTTTTTTCACACAAAAAGATAAATGTTACCTACTTTTGTCTGGTTATCAAGAGAAATACACTTGAATCAAAACTTGAAATCAAAGGAATGGACGTCAATATCTAAAGAGGGCATGTGTTGGTGAAAATGAATGAGCAAAACTCATCAAGAAAAAAGTTCACATACTCTTGCAAGTCGATCGTAGAGTAGTGCATGTACATCTGGCAATCTTCTATGAGGCGAAAACACATCGATATATGAAGGATATTTTCTTAACAAATTATTTGCTTATCCTTTTATTTGCTGGGAACAATGAATTTTAGTTATGATAGATTTGGTTCCAATGCGCCTTCAGACGTGTTTGATTCTTAGATGAACTATAATTCCTATCATTCGAGCTACGTAGACACCACAGACCATAGGATATTCATTATTCAGCTAGTTTTGCAATTCAAGCTTTGAGCCAACTGGACCTCAGCTTAGGAGCTAGAAAACGTGCGCAGCTTTCAATCTATCATCCTAGTCACACATCGAAAATAGCCACATAAGTCATCATCAAACAATTCCTATCACGATGTGAAACAAATCGTCTAGACTCGGCCACGGCATAGGCAACTGGGGCATCCCTAAGCTCGATATTTTCATGATCTCTCCAGAATGAAAGTGTTAGAGAGATCGAGAGGAAGATCAATCATTTTCATTTCCACCCCGTATTCCATCCCAATGAAAAGGGAAGAGGATCGAACTTCAAGTGCATTTACCAACATTTCGAAATACAATAACAGACTAGGCAAGTGGCGTCCTAGGAGAAGAAAATACTCTCTTAGTGTTTTATATCTAAGGGATCTCAAAGTCCTAACGAGAGTTGATATAAAGCCTTTTAAGAACTTCTTTAAATTCGAGAAAGCTAGGAAATTATTCGTGCCATTTTCACTCCATATTCATCCCAGCGAAACTCGAAGAGGATTAAACTTCAAAGTGTACTTTATCAATATTCCTAGATACAATGATAGAAAGGGCGAGTTGCCGAGGTCTCAATTCGCATCGGGCAATAATTGTAGATGTGATATGTCACGAAAATGGTGCAAAGTGGGATCATACGGAAGAGGACGTCGTTGGGTCTGATTCACGTATAAGGATATGGTTTTGTGAGGGGGTGGGGTGACGTTGGTGATATGACCTGATTTGATTTTGGGTTGAATAATTTTCTTAATTATCGGGAGGATTGAGGATGAGATATACGATTGCAACGATCTCTGAGATTGTTCGAAAGGGTTATATAATTTAGAGCCCTTCACGCAGCTACAGTGGAACATTAGGAACTTGGATAAGACCAACCCTTCTTTTTCTTTAGTTATTCATCACTGATCTGATCATTAAGAATAATATATGATTGCTAATCCTTGCCTTTTCTTTTCTGGATCATGACACCGATCGGCACCATACGTGTAGAAAGAAAGATTATCTGCTTATGCTCCTTTATGTATAATGAATAATTTTTAGTAAGACGTAATCGCGATGTGATCATATCGGCTAAAATACAAATTTAGAGAAAATTTGTTCAAAAAGTTCTAAACCCATTCTTGTCAGTTCAGTCCTAAACTTTTTGGCTTTTTGTCAATTGAGTCCATTTAGTTTAAGGTAAAAAAAAAAAAAAAAATTCAATGCCAGCGTTAGCGCCAACCGTGCTATGCAATTTCAAGCCAAAATTGATTGGACTGATTCAATTGAAAAAACGTGAAAATATTTAAAATTCAATTGACAAAATTGAAAGTTTTAAAGTCGAATTGGCAAGAGTGCAGTAGATTATGACTTTTTGGACAATTTCTGCCGAAGTTAGCTGGCAAAAAGTTTATGGTAGCATGAGTTTGTTTATGCGTAGAGGTGTTAAATGGGTTGTGCAACCCATTTATTAACCCATTTATGGTTAAATGAGTCGTTAATGGGTCAAGCTTTATTCCTAAAGCACCCATAATGAGTTTTAATGGGTCAAGATTAAAATATATAGGTCTTAAATGGGTCAGTTCTATGACCCATTTAAGACCCATTTATCAACCCATTAAAAATGAACCCACTTATTTTAACTCAAAACCTCACCATCTCTCTCTTCTCTCTTTAAATTTACAATTTTTTTTTATAAAAACCGAAAATATAATAATTTTTTTTTTTCCTTTTTCCTTTTTCTTTCCTTTTTTTTTCTTTCTTCTTCCTCTGATCGCCGGCATGGCGATGGCCGGCGACCGGCCAGGCGAGCCTCGAGCTCGCCGGTCGGGTGAGCTCGAATTTGGCGAGGCCCGCCTTGCCGATCTGGCGGACTCGAGCTCGCCCGTCGGCGAACTTGCGGCTTGCCGGATCCGCGAGCTCGAGCTCGCTTGACGCCGGCGAGCCGTGATCTCGCCGGCGTCGGCGAGCCGGCGAGCTCGAGGCTCGCCTATGGCCGGCGGCAAGCCAAAGAAGAAGAAGAACAACAAAAAATTAAAAATTAAAAATTAAAAATTAAAAATTAAAAATTAAAAATTATATTTAAAAATAAAAATAATAAAAATAATAAAAAATTTTAATTTTAAAAAATAAAAATAAAAAATTTAATTTTTAAAAAATAAAGATAATTAAAATTTTAATTTTTTAAATAAAAATAATTAAAATTCAATTTTTTAAAAAATAAAAATAATTAAAATTCGATTTTTAAAATAATTATTTTAAAAATTATAAAAATTTTCCATTAAATTTGTGTTGTATAAAACTATTTTAGTTTTTAAAATATATATATAATTTTTTTGAAAAATTATAAAAAATTGAAAAATTATTGATTGGATTTGTATTGTTTGGAAATTTTTTAGTAATATAATCTTTAAAAAAAAACATAAGAATAAGTTTTCTTAAATTTGGTTAAATATGAAATTTTTTTATTAATATGGGTTGGGTATGGGTTGGGTCGGGTATGGGTCAAAAAATTTACATTAGACATAAATGGGTCATAAATGGGTTAATGGGTCGACCCACGTCGGCCGACCCAAACCCGACCCGACCCGATCCGACCCACCCGTTTAACAGCTCTATTTATGTGTTATGAATCATCTTGAACCTTCAGGAACGACCCATAAGTATTTTCTTTTGGTTCTATCCAGCAGCAGAAGTGTGGTCCAAAAATGGGGACAAAGATTAGGGAACGAAGATGACATTTTTAGTGATGGAAGGTGGTGCATGGAACCGAAGGAGCATTTTCAACAGAATCGTCAAATCACGGCCCTGTTTTGATTGGAGGTAAACCCTAACGCCAACGGAGAGCCACATAAAAGCCTGCTGCATGGCCGACCGACTCGAGACGGCCTTCTCCCTACTTTGGAATGCATGGAGCCTGCAAGCTCCGTCTCTGCATCTTTTTCTCATGGTCCAAAACCCTACTCGAATCATTGGGTCCTGTCCATAAGATCACCATGTCCATGTTTATCGAGACATGCGAGGGCAGCAAGGAACTGGGTGGGCGTCTCTGATCCAAGAGCGTTTCTCCACCTTATCCGAATTTCTCTTTTGTCTTGCTGATCGGGCTCATCGACCCTGATAATTTGGTCTTTGTTCCCCTCTGATCTGGCTTGGCATGTGAAGTGGGTTTTCCCCAGACGCGTTCCGCCTGGCGATGAGGAGTCTCAGTCATGCAATCATATCGTATGCCACTGATACATGAATGCGCCGGTTTACATTATAACCGGGTCGTGTAATCAATGCATTTCTCACGGGCCAGCAATTCCTTAGCCAAGGAATAGCCCATGTAGCACCTCGTGAATCGAAAAACTAGGTCAGCCTTCATTTTATAGTTGTTCCAGAGAACAATATAGTGAACAGTATCATCGTATCGAATCATATCACACCCAACTTAACTCGAGCATCCAGTCCCTCAAGCAAGACACGTAGAATATTCTAAGCACGGGAAAATTGTCCAAAAAGTCCTAAATCTATTGCACTTTTGTTAATTCAGCCATAAACCTTTGAATTTTGCCAATTTAGTCTTAAACATTTTTACTTCTTGCCAATTGAGTCTATCCGGCCAATTTTGGCCGGAAAATGCCGACGTGGGCCGGCAATGCCACGTAGGACTGTCGGCGCTAATGTTGACAATTTTTAATGATATTTTAATATTTTTTTGAAGTTTTATTATTTTTTTGTTTTTGTTTCCTTTTTTGTTTCCTTTTCTTTTTGGCTTTCTTATTTGTCTTTTCCAATGGCTAGCCTCGCCCGCCACAAGCGAGGCCCAGCCGGGTGAGGGTTAGCCTCAGCCAAGTGTGGCCAGGCAAGGGTTGCCTGGGTGAGGTTGACCTATGCCTAGGCCTCGGCGAGGCCGCCTTGACTGGGCAAGGGTCACCCTCACCAGATTTGGCGAGGAGAGCCTGTGTCGAGGCTCGGCCTCGCCCATAAATCTGGTGAGGTCGACCCTCGCCCAAGCTAGGGAGGCCTTGTCGAGTGTTGGTCGGGCGACAATGACGCTAGGCGAGGTCGCCCTAGCTTGGGCGAGGGCAGCCTCGGCGGGCGCCAGTCGATCGATGGCAACGTCGGGCGAGGCCACTCTGGCGTGGGTGCAGGTCGGCCTCGCCTAGGCGACCCTTGCCCAGTCGGGACTCGCCTGTGGTGGGTGAGGCCAATCGGCTGGCTATGGCCGGTGACCGGCCGTCGCCTGTGCCGACCGGCCACTAAAAAAGGAAAAGAAGAAAGCCAAAAAGAAAAGAAAAGAAAAAAGGGTAAAAAAAGAAAAAAATATTAAAATATTATTAAAAGTTGTCACGTCGGCGTCGACGGTCCTACGTGGTACCGCCAGCTTCCAAGTCAACATTTTCCGGCCAAAATTGGCCGGATGGACTCAATTGGCAAGAAATGAAAATGTTTAAGACTAAATTGGCAAAATTAAAAGGTTTAGGACTGAATTGGCAAAAGTGAAATATATTTAAGATTTTTTGGACAATTTTCCCTTCTAAGCACAACAATTAGTTTTGGCCTATTATGGTTTCATTAGAAGAGTGGTATCAGCTCCCAACTAGTTTGTGTAGGGAAGACCAACCTTGCTTTTATAGGTTCGTAGAGATAAAATATTTTTATTCTAAAATTCCTGGCACAAACGCCCTAACATTACTTCCATGAACGAATTATATTATCCCAGCTACATTACTCATTGTTCTCTTTGATAACACCAAGCTCCACTCACAAGGGTACGAGAGTATGGGAGAATCACAGTTCGTGATTCTCCTCCATTCATTTCCACAACGCCCTCATTGCAAGTTGTTCTATTGCTTTATTGTGTTTCTCAACCATCAACATCCACTCCCATTGCAAGTTGTTCTATTGCTTCCTTGTGTTTCTCAACCATCAACATCCACTCCCTAGGAGTTACATGAATGGCAACGCTTGGTCAATAGAAAAAGCCACTCCACTCCATTGATAGCTCTCCTCATCAAAGTTGTTCGTGGATCTCCTAGTCACTTATACTTCCTGACAAGTGTGGCATAAATAGCCTACTACACTTCCTTTAACAACATTTCCTTGTGCCTACTAAGCTTATCCTAAACTCAACAGACTAAGTAGGGGTTCTCCTCTCATTGTAAATGGAATAACAAACCGCTTCTTGAGTTCACCAATTGATCTACGAACGTCATCCCTATTCAGTGAGCACTTCGATTCCTTCCTATGAAACCATTGCCATCCTAAAAGTTAATCGAGAGCCCCACGTTGTTCGAGCCCTCTTGGCCCCAATGATCACTCTCTCACTCTCACAAAACTAGGTAGATCACAAGTTTTCCTCAAATTACCCACCAACTGAAGGGATCCTGCTCTAATACCATCTTTCGCCGTCCAGCAGTTCTTTGGCTACAAAATAACTCATGCGGCACTTGATGAGTCGAGAACACCAAGCCAAGCTTCATTCTATAGTTGTTCCAAAGAACAATATAGCGAATAACATTCTCGTATCGAATCGTACTACACCCAGCTTATCTCAAATATCTAGTCCCTTGAATAGGACACGCAGAACATTTTGGGCACAACAATTGATTTCAACATGCTGTGACCTTATCAAGAGAGTGATATTAGCTCCCAATTAGTTTGTGCATGAGAGACCAATCATGCCTTCAAAACTTCGTAAAGATATAATCATTCTATCTTAAAACTTTCAACACAAACGTCATGATGTCACTCCCATGAACTAGCTATATCATCCCTTTGCATCACTCACACTTGTCCTCAGTGACACCAAACTCCATTCACAAAGGTACAAGAGCATGGAAGAATCATGGTTCATGACACATCCGTAACTTTCTCCTAGAATAGGACTTACACTACATGTTATCCCAACGGAGTAAGGTGAACGAGACATTGTTAGCTACATTACGTATGCAATTGTGTATTTCATGTTAGAATAATTTGATAATTGAACCACACTGTTATCAAATGGCATACACTTTTGGAATAGTCGACGGTGATTTCATAGAACCTTTCATTTCAAAGGTCGAAACCACTGAAGGAGGACCTATTCTACCTTTCACTTTGTTATTTTTAATACTTCTCCCCATGTAAATACGGGCAAGACAGATAACGCGAGTCTGAAATATACAAACACGACATTTATAAACTAAAGAATGATTCCCACCACATAAGAAAGGAAGAGTGAGAAATGGGAAATTTCGGGATCAAAGATTCAAACACAAGACAGTTAGTTACGAATATGATATTACCGTCGTATCTTTCATTTCTTGTCATTTTTCTCTCCGTCAATATCATCCTATGAGGACAGTCACCAAACATATCACGAGGAAGCAAAAGCTCCACTCTTCAGAAGAAATGAGAAGGAGGCACTTTTGAGGAATGAAAGCTCCCGCAAATCTCAGGATCACAAATTTAGACCCCACGCGTGGCTCGACGGAAACATGCAATGGTCCAGGTGGGGGGTTGATGAAATTAGGGTTTGCACAAGAAGACAAACGTAATTCCTACCATTATGTCCTTTCCTTCTTTTTATTTGCAGAAGCCAGTGCAGAAAGATTATGTTCCTCATCAAAGATGGCCACGACATAATGGTAAAAACGTTTTTCTCCTTTTTTCTTGATCTTCTACAGAAGACAGTGCAGAAATATCAGGTTCTCATCAAAGATGTCCTCGACATGATGGTAAAAAAGTTTAATCCATGTTGTAATGATGACAAATATTCGCTCATGAACGACCCATCCTCTGTTCAAAAAAAAAAAAACGACCCATCCGCAAGTCCATGTGGACCGACATATATTCCAGAGCAAGATACACGCACCAACGTGTCGATGCCTTCTCTTATCATACCCGTGATTAAAAAGAATCCTAGACCCATAAGACGAACTTTCTCATGCTTTGCAACGCCAGATTAGGGCAACAAGCCCCATCGGACCGTACTAATAATGGAACCTTAAAGCAGGTCAAACGTCACGCTATGCATCAGTAAAGCACAACACACGACGGTAAACGTCGGTTTGATTGATTGGCCATGCACGCCATGATTTCCTCCGTTCAGAGCCTGGCCCCCACCCTCCCAGTCACGATGACACATCGCGGTACCCCACGAGAAGACCCTAAAAACACGGGGTGCGAGATTGATGCAGAAAGAAAGAACCCCGTTCGCAGCTGATACGATACAATGCGATCCAAAGCATGCACGCACCATCAAAGTCGCAAAATGAAGAGAGAGGCCCGGACGGGACACTTAGGGACTGTTTAATAACGTGCCAAACAGTACCTAATTTATTTTCGGGAACAGATTTGGAGTGGAATCAAAAAACAAAAAAAAAAGTTGATTCTCATTCCGAGAACAAATTTGAGAATCAAAACCAACTTTTCTTCTTTTTCCCTTCCGTCATCCCGCGACCGCCGTCCACCACTGCCCGTCGTCGTCCGCCGCTGCCCGCCGGTCCAGCGAGCTCGCCACAGGCTCGCTAGACTAGGGCGAGGTCCGGCGAGCTCGCCGGAGGCAAGCCCAGCCATCGGCGAGGCTCGGCCTCGCCAGATCTTGCAACACGCAGCCCCGCCAATGGCCAAGCAGGCCTCGCCCAGTCGACTGGCGAGCTCGGCCGGCGACGCTCCGATGAGGTCGCCGGCCACAAGAAGAAGAGGAAGAAGAATAGGAGAAAAGGGAAAAAAAAAAAAAAAAAAAAAAAAAAAAGGAAAAAAAGTAAAAAAGTAAAAAAATTATTTAAAAATTAAAAAAAATTGATTTGGAACATGATCAATGAGCACGGTACCAAACGCAATTCTATTCCAAAATCAGAAATTTTGGACAGTTACCAAACGACTTAAAATGCTTAGAATCTGTTATCGGGAATAAAATAAAAAAAAATCATTTTTTATCATAATCTATTCCTGGGAACGGAATCGTTACCAAACGCTCCCTTAGTCCTCGCTCGCCTATCAGTGAAAAGCTACTCACAAGATAAACGAAGATGGAGAATACTACGAGGAACAGGGGAAGATTTCTTTTTGAATAAAATTCCCGGACAACATTTTACCGATATTTCTGCCTATACTGATTAGCAGCTCCTTGCCGCCCCCTACGAGTGGAGCATCAAGCAACGCAACCCGGTTCTACTTGACTAAGCCCCGTGCTCGTCCAAGGAGGGAGGTTGCTTTACCCAACTCCTTTTTTGATAACGGGGCGAGACGGCCCCAGGCCCGACCCATGCAAAGACCTGTATGAAAGTCAGTACCATCCCGTTAAGGACAGGTTTTGTTGTTCATATGTCAAGGGCTGGTAAGGTTTTGCGCGTTGACTTGAAGAATTTGGAAGTAGGCCTCGCTTTTCGGAGCTGCTCCCAGCTCAAACTGTGGTGGGCTTTGCACTCACCGAAGCAATTGCATTGTTTGCTAGCGAACCACACCAATTCCATTCCATTTCTCTCAGACAGAGCAGGATAGCTGCCATCAAGCTGCCCCTTTAGAGCGAGGGCGAGACCACCAGCGTCGGTAGGGACCTAGAGAGCTACCTTCGCTTTTGGCCTTCCTTCGTAGATCTCCGGATTTCACCCCCTAGAGGAGAAATATTCTTATTTTCTTTATCTTTCTTGGCATCAACAACCTTAAGAACCATAGGTGCACCAACCGAGGCAGAGATTGGGGTGCAGTGACCGTACCCGAGATAGATCTGTTTTGCAAAGTCCAACAGGCATTACTAGCATGCCCGTGGTACCTGTGGAATCAACTGTATGCGTTTCGGTGAAAGTTCGTGGGTTTGGTGTAGTGAAAGAGAACAAGTAGCTTCAGGAGAGTTCAAGACCATAACGTAATTCATTTTGAGAATGCCGATGAGAAAGTAGATTTGGTTCCGAGATTTGGAAAGCCACGTGAATCATAATAGGCTGCTGTTAGCATGTTAGTTGCCTCCTACCGGACCCTTCTTATCTTACTGGATTTCCGGTTACATTGCAACAAATCTTCTTTTTCTGCAGCATTGCTTCTATGATCTTAGGAGCACTGGCCGCCATGGCCCAAACGAAAGTCAAAAGACCTCTAGCTCATAGTTCAATTGGACATGTAGGTTATATTCGTACTGGTTTCTCATGTGGAACCATAGAAGGAATTCAAGCACTACTAATTGGTCTCTTTAAATAATATAATAAAAGTAAAAGGGACTCTATCATGATCTTACGAATACGAATCTAAAGATCTCCAAATTGAAGAGCGAGCTCTTTTGCTCGCCCCTATCTCTAAAGGGGCGTAAGCACTTCACTCGCTAGGGGATGGGATTCATTCACTTGCATTCCTGCTAGCACTACAAAAAGCTCCGGGCTAGGCCGAATCGGGCCACCACTTGGGATGGGAATGGCTCAGCCGGTCGCCAAACTACGACGAGAGTTTCGCCTTTTGAAGCGCCAGTCGCGTAGGGCGACCGGGCCAGGCCGAGTTTACCGTACCTCCGGACCAACTCTTACGCGACCGTAATATTTTGTTACGTTCCACCGCTCTTACGCCAAAAAGAAAAGGTTTCACACAAGCTCCCGTTCTGCGGCGTGGTGGCTGGACTGAAAAGAAAAAAGTAAGCAAAATGAATTTCAATCAAGAAACAAGCAAAAAAGGTTATCGTATCATCCATGGCGAAGTGCTATCGTATATAATAGAACGGTTGCATTTAGGAGTGATCTTTCACTCCTTCTTCAAGCCAGTGGTGATCTCACTTTCGAAAGAAAGTTTCGATGCGTCAATGTACATGTAGTCGATAAGGAAAAAAGATATAGAAAGTGTGCCGTGCAGGTGGTTTAAGATGATGTTACGCTAGTCTTTGCCTTCCCTTCCCCCTACTTCCCTATCCTCTGCCTCGCTGCGCCCCTTCTCTCTTCTACCTACCTATCAGTCGCCCTTATTAAGGCCCGTTATTTTAACAGTTTTTAAGTGCGTGATCAGGGAATATAAACAGAAGCAGAGCAGATGCGGCTGATTATATGCGTTTACGTACGTTTTATGTTTTGGAATGAACCTTAATCTCCGCGAAGTTTAATCCAAATCCGAGGATGCTGTCGGGTCATGTGTAGCTGGGGACTACGTTCCCCATCGTCCTTTCTCGTGATCCTTTTCGAAGGCCGCCGAGTTGAATATGGGTCTTGCTTACCCTAGCACTATACGGGCTGGGCTTCTTGATGGGCTTTTTGTAGCAGCTTTCCAGATGCAGATGGCCCCAATTCCAATTGGGTGCTTGAAGTCGAAGTTGAAGATGGTCCATTCCATTCCATCTAGGGTTCGGATTAAAGACTTTGCCGAATTGGGCCGTCAATTGAGCAGCGTACGGCCGTTTTCATGAACTTCCCTCCTCGTCTGGAATTGAAGATGGAATGTGCTTCCATTGTGAGTCGAATTGACTCCATCATATAGTACCACATGCGCATCTAACATTATTTTTGTAAATCTGATCTACCAAGTGATCTGATGAACTGTGATTGGATAGTTAAATAAGCGGGAGCAAACGAGAAAAATGAAAAGCGAATCAAGGGTGACCACAAACCCAGAATAGAAGCAACCCAGCAACTATGGCAGTGACTATGATTTCATCAGCATGCAATGCACAAAACGAACTATAGCATAAACAGCAAAAGCTGGAGACTTATGGAAAGGAGATGCTAACTGTCAAGTAGGGACGAGATTCATATAGCCGTCGCCTCCATGGCCAGTTGCACAGCTTCTCATGGCGACCACGGCAACCACGAGCAGTACCGAAACCATCCCGATCCATCTTCCGCCCGCCATCAACCCCCTTACCATATTTCTCTTCTTCTCTATTTCCCTTGTGCCTAGAGAAGAAGACGATGATGATGACGACAAGTAGCGACCGCCATCCTCCGCTGCCACCACTTCCTCACTCATCTTGATCTGATCACAGCAGTTATCTTCGTCGTCGTCGTCGTCGTCGTCGTCACCATCAGTTACACCACTCCACCCACTGCATGTCTCCGCTTCTCCATCTCCTGAGTCCGGCATGTCGAACAATCTCCTTCCCTTCAACCTACCGCTCTCGATGGCGGCTCGTCTCTCTCTCACCGTCTCTTCCGCAGCTGAGTCGTAGCGCCTTGCCATCCACGGCGGTGGTAACCTACGAAATCCGTGCTGAAGTGAGGCCATGAGGACTCGTGGAGAGTTGCTCCTCAAGAGCCGAATGACTTGGACCGGGGTTTTATTAGCATTGCGAAGGTTGTATGGTTTATAGGATTCCGCTCTTGATTCAAACTTCTGGAACTTGAGGTACAGTTGGGTGTCGGCACTTTCCTTTTGGTTCTGCACTCGAAGCATGCATGGTTTTGTGGGGTCTCTGTCTCTCTGCTTTATTAGTTGTTCTGGATGATGATGAGTTGTGACTGTGAAGAAAGGGGATCTTTTTTCGAACGTGGGACGTGGAGGAACGGGGTTATAGGAGCGGCATAAAACTAACAGATCCATGCTCGGCTTTTGAAAATCCTCATGCTACAATCTGAAGGACTAGTCGACTGCATAACTGACTTCAGTTTATCTTCTGAATCATCCATGCTGAGATCGCCCCTTGACATTTGAGACGATAAATTACGATCTTGTAAATCTAAACTAAAACCGAATGCTTGAGAATCTCAATCTGCGCGCAAGCGATTATTCTAGGCGACGGCCAGCTCGATCGAGCTATTATCTGGCCAACTCAAGTCTTTGAACGTTTCAACTCTTCCATATTTTCTTGAGACAACATGTTTTCCCTTACTCTTAAACTATAGCGAACAAAAAACAAAAAAAAAAAAAAAAAAAAAACTATAGCGAACACGAGGCATTGGACGTTTAAACTTACCGACAGCATAAAGTCAAAAGGAAACTTTCACGATTATTCTTCTCCCCTAAAATTCCATTTTTTTCCCTTTTCAATTGTCCTGCTAAGGATGTTAAAGTGACTGCCCCCGTTTTGCTTTATTAAAGTTTCAATCTTTGGTGGAAAAATTGGTTGCTGGCCCGGCATCCCCCACCAACAAATTTCCAGAATCATGATCTAGACCCACAGCGCGGGTAACACAGTCATCGTCATTCAGCTCCACCCGCACGATAAGGCTTTAGGCAACCCTACCGACAGACTTCTTCAAATGATGTCCATCCTTTTGAGGATTCACCCACTGCCTTAAGTTCCAAATAACTGCTTTTGCCTTCGTCTACGGCAATTCCAGCACGGCCCTCCACAGTCACATTGATGCATCAATAACGATTGCCACATTCCGCACTGCTTCTCAAGTTTCCGGTTATCTCGAATGGTAAAAGACCAAGACAACGCCCTGGGTTTACTAATCGAATTCAAACATATGGCAGGTTCCTTACATCAGAGATGAAGGTGATGCTTTGTCACTACCTTCATCAGCAATCCAAGGTTAGTTGACCAAAAATAGGCTAACAACATTGTCAAATAGCCCTCACAGCAGTCATTGCAGTTCCAAATTCCCTAGGTGGAATGGCAGATACAGTTGATAATAGCCCTCAGATTCCAACTCTACTCCTAGCACTAATAAAGAAAGGAGAAAAAAGTAACCAGAGAGCCTTTCATGTAGGCTGGGTCAGCTTGCAGCATCTGGATTTGATATGTCTTCTATTATCCCTTTGCCGTCAAAAGCATCAAAGAAGAAAAAGTTCTTAAGAGGATCTCCCTTCCCAGATATCGCTTTTATCACCTCCTAAAATGGTTGCATTGGCAGAATATGTTGAAAGGGCATAAGGAAATCACTCACACATTAAGATAGCAACAGAATGCAATAAATTTAACAGGAATAGCACCTGTCCAAGAATCCCCCCAATGACTGCACAAACTGGTGGAAATTCTCTCGTACCAACCACCAATCTTTCCAGTAGATAATCCGGAATTTGAGATTCATTTACTGACTGCATGGTCACAAAGTAATGAGGGAGAGCCACACAAAATTATCATATCAAACTTATGAGAGAGAACCTTGCGAAAAAATCATATGGCACATGCAGCTTCCGTATAACACACCTCTTCCTCGCAAAGTTCCTGTCTCTTCTTCATAACACCAAGAAGATCAAGAATCGAAGTTTCGCCAGGCTTACGCCCTTCTGCCTCTTCAAACTTTTCGATGACTGCAAAAGTAGGGAAAGAAGACAGAGTTGGCAGTATTAAATAACAATTGACTTACAGTATTCATTCTTCATTTAAATGATAAAAGGAAATATAAGGTAACCAGCACAGAGAGGTAGCACATTAGTTAATTTCTAAACTGAATAAATGCACAGGAATCGCTGACTACAGGAGCTTTTATGACAACGCACACAAGGGTATTAGTACTCAACGAAAGAGGAATGTAAAAACATCTGCCAATTGATAAGAACGACAACTAGGCTCAGTAAACAAAAGAAACCATTTTACACATCTGGCCAATAACAAAATACATTAGTTCCCAAGGAAAAATCAGATTAAATGCAATTTGGATAACCTCGCTGTACCTCTCATGGCAAAATAGAGCCTCGCCATTTTCCTGGGTAGCCTTTTCCAAGGTGTTGTAATTGCTTCCTGTGTGATAAAGGGGGAAAAAACAGCTCAACGTTTGCATACATTTCTCAAAGCTTGTTTATAACTTCAAAATCACACCCAGTGATAGCACAGTTCAATATGTAACAGATCATCCACGATTAGTAGTCTGAAAAGGCTTTCACAGGCATTTCTTGTTCAATCATTGTTTATTTCTTTTCCTTTTAACTACTATAGGTATCATTACCATAACATTTTCTAAATAAATAGAGAGAGACAAGCATCAATTCATCTGATTAGGATGATTCAGTCATACCTCAAAACTAGGATACTTTAGTTCGAATTCAACAGCTTCATCGCCTTTTTTCTGCCATCCAGGAGAAGAAAACAAAGTGACGATATCAATATTTCTGATGATCAATAATATTGAATATAGCAAAGCAACTAATATCTGTAAAGTTTAGTGCAAAAATCTCATTGTCTGATAAGTGTGTCTCAGGCATGCCACTGAAGCAATTCACGTACAAGGCTAGCAATAACAAGAAGAGGATTAACACAGGCAATACTTCATGCTGCTAAGACCAAATTCCGCAAAGATACAAGGTCATAAGTGCACCTGTTCCACCCTATCATGCATAATAACCAACCCTGTATAATCTCCAAACAAATTAGAAAATGTACTGCTTGACATCTTACCAAACAAATATCGATGTTCACTGCCTACCCTGCCACTAGCTGATATTGCAAATTCATTAAATAAGGCCAACCACATTTAACCATTTAAAACTGTACCATGTGGACTCAAGTGAAAATTTGTAAGGCTTTTGGTGAATTGCACAGCCATTCCATATACTTTGCTAATGTATAGCAGGATCAATATAGGGGTGAGTAGCAACCTTTGTGTACTTGTAATTTTGGAGATCGACAAAAATTTCTCCGCATGAGTCTCTGCAATCTACAGTGTAAAATGCCACGCGCCTCAACAATCTCCGACATTTCTCATTAACCAGTTTCTGCAATATACAAAATACAAGAGGCTTTTAAACAAGAACAACAATTGCCTATTGATACTTGATGAACCAAGCTTTCAAATTCTTTCAAGAGGATTCGAGTTTGAATGGGCAGAGCTTCTTACCTTAGTAGCCAGTGAGCATGAACTAATGACAACCACATCAAACTTAGAGAAGAAATCTTCACCAAAGCTCGATATATCACCTAATGATGTATCCAAATAGAGAAACCATAGAGCACCATTCAGCTATTCAGAACTCAGCACAGCGTGAATACAGGAAAAAGAGGCCTACAAGCAACTGTCTAGTAAGAGTCAACCTTTTTCAACCGATACACGGACCATAGAATTAAACTCTATGAGAGAATCACAACAGAGCTCGGCAAGAGTCCTGCCCTTATACACGCTCTCGTCAGGAGGAATCAGAAAATTGGCAGACAATGCCGCTTCAGTGACTACCCCATCATCCACCAGGGTCACACTCCCGACTCCTGCTAGCACAATGTTCTTGCAAAACTGTCCCCCAAAAAACCATAGACAATTAACACAGAGCAACACACCTGGAAAAAGATCGTCTTGACAAAGATACGAGTTTCGACAAGACATGGCGAATAACAAACGACAGCTGCTTAATTGAATAGAAAATGCAAGGATTTTACCTCGGCGACAGTTCCCGTCATTCCACAGACAAGAACATTGGCTTTGCTCAACCTGAAAATAGGAGAACAACCTCGATCACCTCTAATATTACACATCTTAACAGAGATATCAACAACGAACCAAAAAAGACAGCAACTTTCTTCACCGCAAGAAGAACCATAGAAACCGCAACGGAAATTAAACAATTCGAGATCTCAAGAGCAGTAAAAAGGGGGGGTGGGGCAAAAAGAGGAGAGAACCTCCTCTGGGCATCAACGCCCCAAACCCTAATTTGACGATCGTAGAGTTCGGTTTCCTGCTGCGTCAACTCCTCCCCGTCCATCTCCCGGCCGTAACCTAGAAAAAAATGCGGCAAAACGCCATTTCTAAGTTCGAAGTTCGAACGTGCGCAAACAACAACCTCAGCATTTCACGCAACCAGAAAAGAAGAAGAAGAGGAACAGCAGCGTTTCCGCCGGAAATGAAACCCTAAGAACCTCACACTGATGCTGCACGGAATCCCAATTTCCAAACGCGAAGCGAATCGAAGGATCTTCGAGTCTCGACTTAAGCTTCGAGTTCACAGTTTTGCAGTCCGCACCAGCGTACTCTCTCTCCTTCCTTTTGAAGATTCTCCTTCTCTCCTGCTCAGAGCGAATACCGGAACCCGCCATTGTCATTGACCAGAGAAAGTTCGGTTTTTGGGCCTGGTCCTGGGCCTGGGCCAGTTGGGCTTTCGAGTAACGACGGCCCAAATTGTCCCGAAAGAAGGCGAGCTTTGCGTATATTTTACCACGGAAAAAGGGGGATCGATCTTGAATTTGCACCACGAACCGTCCACCAGAGAAGGACTGTGTTTCAAACAGTGGAGTTGAATTGAAGGGCATCCTATCTGACCAGTGGCCGCGGCGGCGCTTTGATCCCGGGTTTCTTCCCGCGGCGGCCGCGGTTTGGCATCGTCCGAAAAAATGTTCCGTTTTTCCCCTAGAAATGAAGGTGTTATTGTGTATTAAGACAGGAATCACGTCCGGTTGGGGAAGGAGGAGAATCGGTTCTGAGGAAAGCTTCCAGAGGAAAGAATAAATCCTGCTTCCTCCGTGCGATGGGATGAGAGTGAGACCTCTCGTTTTTTGCTTTCCTTTTCCGATCATTGGAGGGCCGCGCTCGATTGGTTTTTCTTGGGAGTGCGCCCGAGAGTCATTCCGCACGTGGTGGAAAAGAAAGAAGAGTGGGAAAGGAGAGATGCCGTGTTGCCTTGCCCGCCATCCTTTTGGAGTTTGGACTGTGGCACGAGCTCCCGTGACGTGGAAAATTCACGGCCTTTACTAGCTCCCTCCATAACTTTGTTCGATTTCCCCTCTCTCTTTTGTTGATTTCGCTAGAAAAATAAATTGTTATCAATAACAATTTATGTTTGTACAATGAAAAGAATTTCACTGAGAAAAATATTTTTGAAATTATTTATTTTTCATGAAACAAACGAAATCTAACTGGATAGAGGGATTCATGTGCATAGTTCGGATGCTGGATTTCTTATCTTTTCATGTGCAAACCAGTTCCTTATTTAGGCCCACGACTCTAGCTCCAACCCACTGAGATTGGCGTAACTTTTCCACAGAAAAGCAAGCACGAAAAAGGGAAGGAGATTCTCCTAATCAAGTCCTAATTTTCCGCAACCCAAAACCCACGTCGGTTTTCCGAGAAATAAAAATTAACGTTTGGAGGCAAGAAATTCCGAATGATTGGTCTGATTTTGGGAAAAAAGGAATCGCTCGAGCTTAAAAAGGCAGAAATTTTGGAGGAGTGGGGGGGAAAAGGACCGAGAGACAGGAAACCGGGTGTTGAATAGTTTGCCGACAGCTTCATATGTGGGAATTTCCTTAGAAGTCTACGAGGGGGACACGTGGCGTCGAACAAGAGCAATCAAAGTCAGGGAAAGAGAGCATCGGAGTCATATAATGCTGGGGACCTACTGACAGGCTCAACGACAATCTTCATTGCCCACCACGCCCCCCTTTCCCCCAGTTTTGGTGGTTGGGCTTGCATTAACTTTGTCTCTATCATCAACCCTCCACAAATCCTCAGTTCTCTCACAAAATAATCCCTAATCACAACTACTTAATGTAACGTGAATTCCACTTATGCGAGACCTAAATGTATGCAGTGCTGCCACACCGCATCATAGTCCCGAAGATCGCGCCAGATTTCTAAATGCTCGACTTGATCAAGTTGGACCGAGCTAAAAAATCGATTTGTAGAGATATGCAGTGGAATCGGTTGATTTGATTTTTCCAACGGTGCAATTACGTAAGAGGAGGGTTTGTGTTCTTAATTATTTAGTAATTTCTTTAGCTCTCGCACGGCAATAAGCAACAATTGTTGTAATACGTTCACCCCACTTATAAAATTATGACGAGCTCCTCTTTTCCCTAAGATTTTAATTATTTTTCCAAACACATTGCAAGCGAAGTTATAAAAAATGGTATCTTGCTCACTCCCCATATGCTATTATCGTATTATACAAATTAATCGTACCTCGTGAATTGCATAGAGGAGAACACGTAGCGAATGTGATAAGAAATCGATTAGAGCAACATAATCTTTACATCCTTTTAATTGACTCTATCGGTTACATTAGTAAGAACATCCCGTTTATATGAATCACTCCTCTAAAGATCCAGGCTAAGTAGTCACCAAACGTGGGTTACTGATTAGTTATAATTTATGTTGATTAATTTAACTACCGTGCTTTGATGAACAGAGAAGACTGTGGCATGGTAGGATGGGCCTGGGGTCTCTTGTCTTCATTAAAAATGCAAGCGTGCTTAAACTCAGAAACGCACTTTTTGATGATCCGGTTTGATGACTTTGGAAGCATACTTATAATAGAAAGAGAAAAAATTAATAGATTAAAGTGATATTTGCCAGGAAAATGAGAATGTCTGGTTTTGCATTAAGCAACCGTAGGCCTTGGGGGACCACTAACCAACCAGCCTACTCACCCCTTAGGTTAACGGGTGAAAAGGTTAAGCAAGAGCAAAGACATTCTTTCCTTTGGCCAACCATGGAACTAACTCCAAAGCGACTGATGTTTATATAAACTGTGGTGAATTATTTCGCTCAGGGCACAACTTGATATAGAGTGGACCAAATTACCAACATTCTATTGTCAAGATTGATTGCACCGTACATCTACTTTCCCGATGGCATATGCTTAATTTGTGAAAATAGTAGAAAAAATGAAGGGAACGAAACTGAAATAGGAAAGAGGAAGGCCCTAAACACGATGAAGCAACAAAAACAATCATTCTATGTTAGCTAAATCGGGAAGGAATTGGTGATTCTCTTGATAAAATAGATTGTTTGGGAATGAATCTGAAATTAAGGCACTCATGGCAATCCCAACACATAAAAGTGCTTCTTTTTTATGTCACGGTATGGACGGTATGGTTCAAGCATCTTTACCTTAGGACCAAACTAGCGAGGAAAAAGTAAAGAAATGGACAGTCACATAAAGGGTTGCAAGGAAGGTTAAAACCAAAATTAGAGTGCCCGACACGATGTTCAGTGGATCCTTGCATTTAGATTTTGCCGGTCCTATTATGGATCTCATCAAAATCCAAACTTGTGATGCATCGGACTGACACGCATGAGTAGGGAGCGGATGAAAGGGATTGAAGCGAAGGAACACCGAAAGGAAGACATGCCATAAAATGTGAAACACAACGCCCCAGCCACATGCTGTCCCAACCCATGGTCCATCATCCTCTGCACACCTTTTGTTTCCCTCTTTCTCTTTCTCTTTCCCCCCTTTTCTCTTTTGGCTCCTTGCCATCTCTTTCCTCCCTGTTGGCCCTCTCTTTAAGAGGAGAGCGTTGGGAGAGGGTACAAAACAGTGGGGTTTTGTCCCCTTCCTCTCCGCTTTCATTAGCCCACAAGGCAAAAGAGCCACATTTCCAAGCACCAAAAAACCCTACATATGGAATGCAAGATAATAATATAATAACAACTGAAGTGGACTAGGGAGAGCCAAATCAAGCCCCCTGCCCCCCCCTTCCTTTTTGGCTCCTCCAACTTCTCCTTCAATGATTTCTCTCCACATCACTCAAGACAACTCACTCCCATCATCCCCCCTTTCTCTTTCTGCGCAACCAAGAGCAACCCTTCAAGTGGAGGGCTGGGATGGCTTTCTGTTAGCAGCAAACAGGTGGGTGGGTGTGACTCTTCCTTAAAAAGCTCCTGTTTTTTCCCCCGTTTTCTTTTTTTCACCTTTTTCCACGCTTGGGTTTTCTTGGGTTGGGTTTTTACTTTCTTTTCCGGGTTGATTCTTTATTGTGCTGGTCTTTGTGGAATCTATGCCGGGAATGGATGGTTAGTGAGAAGGGCTCCGTCTCTTTCTTTTCTAATCCTGGACTGGACTTCCTGTGCGCAACTACTCTTAACTCTTTTGCACTCCTCGCTCTTGTAGTTCATGGACTTTTTAGTCAAGGTTGTTTTGTTTAATTTACTTGCTTTGTTCTTCCTGGAAAGTCTTTTTCTTTTTCTTTTTTAACTGTGTTCGTTGATCTCTTCCTAGTACCTTCTCCTCTGATCTTCCGACTGTCCCGGGAAACGTTTCTGCAGCATTACTGTACTGTACTTGTAGACCTGTAGTTATTGCCAACGGTTCTTGTGATGTCCTTTTTTCTTTTACGCTTTCCATGAACTTAGACATCACAAAGAGCTACTGGAGGTAATGATTACTCCTTCTTGAGCTGCCCATTGTGCAACTCTTTCTTTAATGTCTCCTTTCTAGCTCACGAAAGATTTTTCCTTGCCCCAGCAGCCGACTGGAATTTTTTTTGCTTTTATGTTCGTCGGCAATTTAGAAAGAAGAAAATCTCGAGTGCTTGATTTGGCTAGATGATACTGTTTTGTTTAGTTTTTTGCTCCCTGTTTGATGCAGTTGAGGAAAAAAAAAAAAATCAATCTTGCAAAAGGAGAAAAGCTCGGTCGTCCTGGGTGAGGAAAGGTCTCTGAGTCGCTTTGCCTACAATCTCATTTAATTGAAGTGGTGGAAGGCTTAATGGATTGGAATCTGAAAGCTCCTTGGGATTTGACTGAATATGGCCAAGAAACCCTGCCAGGCAGCCATGGAGCTGATGGGCCGAATAGCTATGGGATTCCTAGTGCAAAAGGAGAATTTTCGGTTGATTTGAAGCTGGGTCAAATGAGTAACACAGTGAATGAACCGGTAAATATGTGGAAGGACTCTGGTGTCTCAAAGATGGCGTCGTCTCCATCAGGGTCGTCAAAGAGGGCTCGATCGGCGAGCAATGGGGGTCAGGCGGTACATTGCCTTGTTGACGGTTGCAATGCGGACCTTAGTAACTGTAGAGAGTACCATAGGCGCCACAAGGTCTGCGAAGTTCACTCCAAGACTTCTGAGGTGACGATTAATGGTAGAAAGCAAAGGTTTTGTCAGCAATGCAGCAGGTACTGACCATGCTTTTTGATTGTCTCAAATCGTTACAAATGCTTCAACGTATTCTTCAAACCCATTGTTCTGCTACGTCATTGTTAATGATACTCACGGTCTGAAGTGGATTGTTTAAATGGAAACTGCTCCTAACAACAGGAACTGCCGAGTCGACAATGGCTAATATTATGTTTTAAACATTATCTGGTCTTTTAGGTTCCATTCACTGGAGGAATTTGATGAGGGCAAAAGGAGTTGCAGGAAGCGCCTTGATGGACATAACAGAAGGCGAAGAAAACCTCAGCCGGATCCACTAAGTCGGTCAGCAGACATCTTATCCAGTTTTCGAGGTGAGGATCCACTTGTAGTAATTTTTCTTAGCTCCAATGTACCATGTGTAATACCAGCAGGTGGCAGGCTCTAGGGCAATTTCATAAATACTCAGTTCTGATTAGAGCTGGCATAAGATTTATTCATGCAGAAATTGCATCTGCAAGGGGATTTATTTTCTGGAGTGGAATGACCATCTCTTTCTACTTTATTGTTTACCTGTATGTTTCCCCCTATTAGTCCTGCCCAAAGGAGATATCCCGTCAGAAGAACTTGGGAATGCTCTGTGTTCGATCATGTTAAGAATAGTGGTTCTGAGGGAGCTCAATTTGCGTAGGAATGAGCTTGCGTGAGAATGAGCTTAGTTATTAGAACCAGTGACTAATTGAGTATTCCTGATGTCTCCTTCCGTCTGTTATATGATGGCTGGTTGAATACTCATACATTCCAACAGAAGTAACTTAATTCTAGATCTTCAATTCTTGGCAATTTTAGCCTCTTGCTTAGATGGTCTGGCTTCTCTATTACAAATTTCCATGTGCCAATGATACCTTACCATGAGCAGACAGATTGGTCCTATTGATCACTTTATAAGTGCAGGAGAAGTCTGTAAATGACTCCTCATGCTAGCATGACTATTTGTGTCGGTTATTATGCTTCTTTGACTCTTCATTCAATCTTTTTCAGGTCCCCAATTAGGACCGCTATCTAACTCACAGGTATATCCCACTACTGCTGTTGGCAACCCAACATGGGCCGGAGTTGTCAATCCTGAAACGGAAGCTGCTCTATATGCCCGCCACCAACACCTATATGGGTCATCCTCTAGCATATATGGGGGAGGCAAACAAATTAAATTCTTGCAAGGGAATAATCCCATGTTGAGCAGCCAAATGTCTGCCGAATCTTCTGTATGTCAGCCGCTCCCTAGGACAATTGTTTCGTCTGATAGTGGTGGGCTTGGCCGCAATATGTTCTATGACCGGCTAGTCAGCGAATCGGACTGTGCTCTCTCTCTTCTGTCATCACCACAGATGCAGACTTCAGGAACTAATTTCAGCCATCTGGCGCACCAAAACTCCCACCGCGGTAATCACAGCTTAGAGCCCCTGGACTCTGTTTGCATTTCCAGTGGCAGCAGAAGGAATACCAATTCCCAGGGATTGTTCCACTTAGGATCTGAAGGACGGCAAAGGAATGAAGCCTCTCAAGTAATTCCCTTTCACTGGGACTAGTAAGCTATAAGCTCACTCCCGAATTTCCTGATGCATAATTACTGCATATTCATTCTCATGTAGAGATTATCGTGGTATTCTTTCTCGCATGTAAACTGTGTTTTGGTGAACTCTTCTAATTCAGAGTATTAACTACATCGCCCTCCCGTTTTGATTTGGTGATTGCGTTCTTTCTCCATCAAGGACGATACGTGTTATACTTGGGCAAAGTCAAAAGGACTCCCATTTGGAGTCTTGTTTGTTTACCCAGTTAACTCCATATCTCAAATGCTTTATCACTTGGATATGATTTAACTGATACTAAAGAAAGATAAGTACGGCATTATGGGCTTTTCATCCTAAGCAGCGACTCATTAGTTTAAGATGAGAGGAAACAACAAAGTCTAAATGTTTTTGTACCTCTATATTGCAATAACACAATGATTCCTCCTACATTTAGTCGGTCTGGTGCATTCAGGTTAGCCCTTTGACCTTCAATCCATATGTGTTCGTTATACTCGTTTTCCTGTAGAATCTTCTAAGCATTCAATCTTCATGATGACACGATTTCCGTCTTCATAATTGACCTCTCATCGTTACTTGTAGTTTTGGCTTGTCTGGGAAGAGAGTTGAGATGGGTTGCCACTGCTAACTTTTATAATATCAGAATCTGCTATGTAAAGGAAAAGATAGAAAGAATCACTCATCTAGTTGCTTCCCCGAATCTATTTGTATCATTATCTCGTAGCTCTGTGAGCTGAAATCTGCCTTCCTCCGATAATGTTTTTAGCTATGCACGACTTACAGATGCTGTACTTAGATTAAGCATGGTACTAGGGGATTTAGCATTCACCCTCTACAAGCGATCACTGATTGTCGAACCACCTAAAGTCAATGTTGCCAATCTCACAACCGGCGATATCTAAAACTACATGGCTACGGTTTCATAAGACCAGATAGCTTCATGACTGAGCAAATTGTTCTACTGTAATTTACACGAGCGGTTCCGCATTATGAACACTGCAGTAGAAACAAACTCAATAACGGGAACCAGAGAAATCACTAGGAATCATCCTCAGCCTTAACAAAATGAAAGACGAAAAGAAAAACAAGCATGCTCGACCAAGGTACGCATGACAAGCGAGACGGCGGATGATTTCAGAAAAAGAAGGAAAATAAGTGAAGATATTGGCACGGCTCAATCAGATTAAAGGACCCATTTCGACACTTGGGAGATTTGATATGATTGAGCCATTCCAACATCATCACGAACCTCAACTTACCTGCACCGCCAGGATCAGATTGATGCACCAAACACGGGGCTCGCCGCGAGCCTCTTCGACAATCTCCGATGGCCGCAGTTTTATCGATAAAGTTGAGGTGTATAGATATAATACATATTTCTACAACAGAAAGCGAGGACGGTTTATATAAGAGAGGAGGCCCCCCCATCCCTTCCTCCTCCGGCCTGCACGAACCGTGAATGGTTGGGACGTCAAAATCGTTGCTTGATTCATTGGGAAGACCTCAGCAAAGAAAAGGAGGATTAAAATAATTTCCATAATTAGCTCCTGGGGAACTCCTCTCAGTGGTCGATAAGGTGGGGGCAACAAGCTCGCACAAAAAAAAAGGTTCATTCACCAAATCTTCACTATCATTCTCGCGCCCACAAAATTATTTTGTCGAATTAATCCCTCCCCGGCCACTCAAGGTCCGATCTTTTCCCCCAACGCATTTCACGTGGTGGGAGGAGAACCATCAGCTCATCATAGATGTAACCGGTTATTGAATCACAATAACCGCGCCGACCGACCAGTTCGATTTGTCTCACGTAATAAATCACGCGGCACGGCCTGCCTCCTTGGACATTCTCTTTTACATTGTCGACCGAACGATCACTTTGGGAGCTCAAGTATATATTTGGAGCCTACTTAAATCAAATTACTAAATCCACTCGTAAGCTTGAGATGATGGTTATGATCTAGCTTTCAGGCCTTTTTTTTTTTTTTTTTTTTTTTTTTTTTTTTTTTTTTTTTTTCTGACGAGGACCGGCTATTATTAAGTTCGCAATGTCCCCCGCCGATAATCACTAAAGGTTGGATCGCATTTCAGGAGCGTGCCAAGGAGAGTTGTTGGAAAGTGAAGGAGATCGATCACGTCAAGAAAAAGAAATCGAAAGTTTGCAAGTAACCCCATAAAACAAAATTCTGCCGGTACCGAAATTTCGATTCGCAAATTTTAGATGCCCGAAGACTTTCCACAAGAAGACGGGACTTAATTATTTATTTCCACCCTGGCTGTCGCTTTCGCCCACCTTGGCAGGAAAAGGGAGTCAGCTCATAGGACTCTGTCCAACCAAAAGGAAATAGGACGATGGAGATTTGCTCCCAAATTGGCGTGAGAAAAAGATGCAGCTCGGGTCTTGCCAATTTGCCCCCAAAAGATCTGCAAAAACTCCTGTTATCTTTCCATCATTGTATCTTCTCATTCAGCTTCCTTCCTCTCTCTCTGCCGGAGCCACTCACAAGTCGAGACTCGAATCACGACGAGTTCAGGGGAGAAGTAGGAGACAGCATACGTCCGTAGTGGAATCCGAATGGCTCTCGCTTACGGAAAAGGCGGTTCCGATTGGGTACAACCACTGGGGAGCACGTACCGACCAGGTAATTGTGGAAGGCCCTCGACGAAACACCAATACATCTAATCTAATCTAATCTTAATCTAATCTAATCTAATCTAATGGGTTAGCTGAAACTTGATTGGCCGCCACAATCCAATGCAATAATAGAGTTAGCTTTAGCATCAGGAATCTTCACCAACCAACCTTCCATAGTCCGAACAAGTATGCTCTGAGCTGTGACCTTTCAGGAGCAGTCGCGGATGATAATTTATAACAGAGAGATTCGTGAGGTCGAAGTCTGCTTTGTAAGGTGCAGAAGAACCATTCAATACTAGATTTCAACTGAGAAATGCAAAAATTCTTGGTCTACATACCAGGAAGAAAATGGTGAACCCATACAAACTTGAAGTCCCGAAAAACACATGCAGTCTCTCATCAAGTGACCGAGTTTGCAAACAATCTTGTGAAGCAGTGACAAGCCAATAAAAATTTGCATGGAGCTCGAAAGGCAAGCTTTACATGTCTTAGAGCAGCTTATTTCCTTGTATGGGATGGCCCAACATAAAACTCGAGTCAAAGTTAACGGTGGCTATTATATGGAAATCCCCAAGGATTTCTTGAACTTCTCAACCTCCAAATACACAGTTGAATAAGGGAGAAACTCTGAGGAGTGGCTGTTACTCAGATCGTTTATTGCAACGGCAAGTTTAGGGATTTCTAACGTCTCTTCATGAGTGAGTGTCCGGACAAACCTTGCAGGATTTCCAGCCCAAAGTTCACCAGTTGGAATTCTCCTTCCTGGGGGGACCACCGACCCAGCTTCAAGAATTGAGTGGGTCTCCACCAAGGAACCTTCCATAAGAATGGAGTGCTGACCAATAATGCACTCAGGCTCAATCGTGCATGACCGCAAGAGGCTGTATGCACCAATGGTCACGAACCTCTCAATAGTTGTTTCTGCTGGCAAACCTGGCAAAAACGAGAGAAGTTGCTGGTTACATAAATTGATAGCACAAAACACAAACAAGGAGGAGAACTCTGCAGTCCTTCAGAATTGTTACTAAGTCTTAACATAGTAGACAACTGCTGGTAGGTGCATAGTAGAGCCAAAACTACATTTTGTTGGCATACATTGACAACAATCTTTTCTACAAGATTCTTATCCTTCACCGAAACATCATATCTTAATTACCTTTCATCTCTTATTCGTTCTTTGAACAGAAACATTAAAAACTGAGCTCATCTCAGCAACAAGCTCTAACTTTTTTATCTAATTGAAACAGGCTCTAACCTAAAAGCTTGACTAATAAGAAAGTCTAAAGCATGCACACAAAGAATAAGAATGGAAACAGAAAAAGGATGGTGTGTCAATCAAGAATCAAGACTCATAAAAATACTGCTCAGTATAAATATGTTCGGAACTTATCAGTCCACATACCTTAGAGTCTACTGCAAGGCAAACAAGAAAATTGATTAGATTAACAACTCGAACAAATACAAAACATAACTCTCCACTATGGAGACTTTTCCATTGGGGAAGAAATGAAACTGAAGCGTTTGAAACCGCAAGCCTACTAAATTTATTCGCAAGAATTTTGACCTTAAAATATATCTTTTAAAAAGATATATGAACTAACAGTGAATGGAACGACCCACAGACAGATAGGCAGGAATTTTTTTTTTAAACAGGAATCAGAAATGTAATGGCATTTGGAGGCGGGTTTGTGAAGAGAAGAACAATGAGAGGAGAGGAAAGTGAAGCTTTCAGAGGATCCTGAAAAGGCTCCAATTTCCAGCAACATCATTGATTAAGCACAAAACCCGTACTATGATGCCATCAATTATTTATGTGTAGGGCTTGGAGTTGCGGGCACCCTGTAGAAAACCCACAGGTGTTTCAGAGCCACTGATTTCACTCTGCTCTGCCCCGATTAACTTACACCAAACCCTCAGCTTCCATTTCTTTTAGCTTCTTTTTTCTTTTCCCAGAAAAAGAAAAATCAATTGGAATGCAAGAACGTGATGCACCTCATCTCTCTCCCTCTTCAAAATATCCACCACATAATATATCAAATGCAATGAACAATTTTCCGTGGGGAAATAATCCCAATGATCACCAAATTGTTATATTAATACCCAGTTCATTGTTTGAACCTCAAAGTTCACACTACACAATAGTTGTCTCAGTATAGTTACGATCTGTTAAAGAACAATTCAGCAAAAATAAAAATCAAAGGGATAAATAGAAGAAAGAAGAAACAATGACATGGTTTCATGCAGCATTTCCTTTCAGCATCTAAACAACGCAATTAATGACACTGCACAGTCCTGCTATGATAAACCAAAAAGATCATTGAAGGCCAACAAATTCAGACAGTGCAGAAATTAACAAATTAAGATTAATAACCCATTGACCCCCAAATTCGAGCACATCAATTACAATTCCCTACAGGATCAACTGGCAAATTAGCCTGACATTAATATGAGCTTTTGCTATCGATCAACCTAACTTCAGCATAATCTAAGAAGTTACATGCCCACCTTATCAAAGAAACAGACATTCACACCTCGTGAGCTCTAAATCACAAGTTAATCAACTTGCGACAGTTGCCTCCCCAGTAATATCATAATCCTCCATAAGTAGAAAAAATTCAGCTGCGGATACTAACAAACTCCACGGCCCCTTAGCATCCTCGACAAGCAATCTCCCTCTTCAATAGCTAATGACTTCCTATAGCACTTCTTAAAGAACATTTCTACGCACACATTCTTCCAGGCGAAATCAAGCAAGTGGAGCAATAAAGAAAATAACTTGCTGGAAAACTACGGAGAGATAACACCGATTCCAGAACCCTAACGCCCAAAAATCACAATCAACGCTCTTCGCAAGTCCTCAAAAGAGCAATACCCTAACCTGTTGGAGAAGACCAGGCGGCGTGAACGACGCATCTCTCCTGGACATTGGAGCAGAACCCAACGGTGATCTTGTTGAGGTCGCCCCGGAGGACCGACCCGCTCCAGACGGACGCCCCGTCGCCGACCGTGACCTGACCGGCGAGGACGACGTTCGGGGCCACGTAGGCGTCGACGGCGACCTTGGGGAGCCACTGCCCCAGCGGGATGATCTTCCTCTGGCCTCGGTAGTCCCATTTCACCCGATCCGGCGACGGCGCGATCGTCTTCGCCGCCGCCGCCGCCTCGGCGGAGAAGGCGCGGCGGCGGAGGGCGCGGTGGCCGTGGTTGGAGACCGCGGTGGCTAGGGCTCGTCTCGAAATGCGAGCTAAGGTGGCCATTCCGATCGGAGGAGAGAGAGAGAGAGGAGGGCGTTGGACTGTGCTCTGTAGAGAGAGAAGCAAGGCTCGGCTGCGGATGCAGAGCGACAGCCGGAGAGCGAGAGAGAGAGAGAGAGAGAGAAGGAAATGGATTTGGGCTTTTAGATATATTGGGCTTAGTGCTGTTGTTGTGGGCTCTTGTTGGGCCCACGATGGTGGATCCAAAGAAAACGGACTATCGTCGTGTGGTCCACAATGGTAGATCCTCCCGCCAGTGGCCGCCGCCCCCATCGCCGGTGAGGCGTCGGCCATGGCCGGCGGGATCGCTGGCGAGCTGGGTGAGGGTGACCCTCGCCTAGATCTAGGAAACTAGCAATGGGACAGCGTCAGCAATGGCCAATGGTCACAGGCAACGGGTTTGGATTTCACTTAACTATCTATAGCTCCATTACATGTGCCGAAAATAGAAGTTTTGTATAAATGCATCGCCATGCTATTAATGTAAGTATTTTGATTTAATTTCTTTTCATTCTAAGAGGTAAAATAGAATAATATAATTGAAGCGTAATGATCATAAGTCTGTAATACATCGTATGTCCTATAATAGGTCCCATTATTCTACCTAACCATTTCATTTTACCAAGTTTAAAGTTAGCTAAATTAGTCAACATTTATATGTTTCGATTCAACAAGAAGTTGTTATTTGTAACTAGTTTTGATGATTTATTGTTAGTCACAGTTTTTTTTTTTTTTTTTTTTGTGAAATGTGTTGAATTGGTATTAGTTTGGATACGGCAAAATAATTCTATTCGATCGAATGTATTAATATTGTGTGTAAAAATTAGGATTTGTATCAAAACGATCTCATTTTAGTGTTTTAATTAACCTTAACACCACTTGGGAAAGATAAAATATCAAAAAACTGCATTAGCATTTTTCGTCGATGAAGTTAACAAAAAGTCCTCACCAACCATTGGCAAGGGTTGCCTCGCCCAAGTCCTCGTTGGCTCAAGGCGATGTGACCGTTGCCCAGATTTGGCAAGGGTCGGCCTTACCTGTGGTCAAAGAGGGTCGCCTAGGCAAGGCTGCCATTGCTCCTAGCTTTCTAAGGTGGCCTCGGCCCGCCCTCTTCGAGTACTGCCGATGGCTAGCCATCGCTTGAGATCGGCCATTAGGGAAAAGGATAAAAAAACAGAAAAATGAAAAGAAAAAATCAAATAACAGTAAAGGGTGAATATGTCATTGACCAGCTGATGAGATTGAACCATTCTTTAATATTGATATAGCAATTTCATGCTCTTATTTAAAACAACTTCCACTTCAGACATTTGTTTGAAAAATTTTCTTGTTTATATTTTAAATTTATTCCCTTTTTTTTCTCTTCACCTGTAGACCAAGTGCATTAATGTTTTTTTTTTCTCATTACGCATTACAATACCCAACCTCCATCAACGATCAATTCTTCAAGTGTTAAGCCATGAACAACCTATGCTCCACAGTCACCACCATCCATCACCGGAACACCACAGTCGGCTACCACATTCGTCCGCCACCGTCAATCACTAGCAGCTCAACATTCACTTCCATCGAGTTATAGAAATGCACAGATATTGCGTAGAAGAACATACCATTTCAAACGCTACTATAGATCAACATTCAGGCCAACGACTTCAAGCCGTTTCCTCGCCGATGATCACCATCCGCGATCAGTGGAAAGCACAAAAAACACAGCACGAAGGAAACATCGATTCAGAAATATGCTCAGCAACTATGAAAAACGTCAAAGATAATTTCACCTAATAGGTAACGCAACGACTTCTAACACACAGCACATGAATACATAATTAGATTGAACAATGACAGGAACTAATCTATAACTAGGTCTTAGGGGAATATTCACAAACATATATACATGTGTTTGGTATAGGAGTGTATCACGATCTTATAAGAGGTGAACAACCCATGAAAAGTTAATAGATTACTAAGCATACATTTAGCGCGAACTCTCTCGAATCTTGCAACTTTAGGGTTTTAATTTAATTAATTAAACATGCAATTTAATTCATTCAGGAGTTGTCACTAATTTATTATGGGTTGATTAGAAACCTTGATAAAATGTGGGAGAACATTTTATTTTTGCGAGCACAAGACATCATAGATACGAGGACTTGGTTACTTTAATGCCCTTTTGATACATTTTCGCTTCATTCCAAAAAACATTTTGCAAGCAAGCTTGACCGATATTAATCCAAAACCACTAACATATGAAAGATCATCATGCAGGTGTGCAAACAAGAATTTAACACTCAATAATTAAAGCTTATAAATATATCGCTAGAAAGGTAAGCAAATTAAAAGCTCTATTATGCCCGATACATCAAGTATTCTGCAAAATGCTCTTTTTTGAAAAGGGTAAGAAAAGTGGACAGATTAGAAAATAATAATAATAATAATAATATAAAACAAAGTTGGTAACCCCATAGCAGATGGTATTTAATGGAGAGAAGATTGGTAAGACACAAATTTAGGTTGATAATCTCTAAAAAGAGCTAGTAAAATGTAAGAAGTTGCTGATCTAGGTAAGTAAAAATTAATACTCAATTGGAACAATTGGAAATTAAAAGAATAAATAATGTTGAAAGCAACTATGTGAGTTGATAACCTAAAATCAGTTGATAATTTAATCTAACAAGAATTGGTCAATTACTCTAATTTAGGCAGGTGATGACATTGTAAGTTGTACAAATAAAAGTAGGTAGGTTGGCATAAAAATAGTCAAGAAGCAAATCATGAAAAAACAAATTGGTATCTCAGAAAAGTGTTATTGTTGGCTTGAAAATAGTCAAGATGCAAATCATGAAAAAACAAATTGGTATCTCAGAAAAGTGTTATTGTTGGCTTGAAAATAGTCAAGATGCAAATCATGAAAAAACAAATTGGTATCTCAGAAAAGTGTTATTAAGTATGAACAAGTTACTTCCCAGTAATTATGGGTCATTTTCTTTATCAACAATTGTTTGACACTTATCAAATGCTTATTGAACCGGCATGGGGGAATTGTTTTCGGTACGAAACAATAGAATGAATTCATTTCCCTCTGCAAAATCACAGAGAGAGAGTTCAAACATTGCGATCATCCATTACCCAGGGGACGAAGTCCATAACTCACAATCCATCCACAAGCTATTCACGATACACATGTATTGCTTCTACTTCTGGACTTCTGTCGAGTCCATATCACATCTCTCACGCACGTTCACAACATACCAACAAAAAGCAGTCCTAGCTTTGATACACCTTGCCAACCCATGCAATCAGGAAAAATCACCGCCTGTTTTAGCGCCTGCCCACCTCGCCATTGCTTCAGTGTCGGCCATCTACCATGGAGGAAGACCCATCCTCAGGAACCCTGCAATTTGACAGATGTTCAATGGATTACTCTTTCATGGTTTAAAAGCATGCATAGGCATAGACAACTATTACTTAGTTTTAGATGTAAATTTGTGCAGAATCACTCGAGAACTGTCTATACGAACCATTTTGTGAGCAGTCGAGGGATGTTGGATGATCAAAATACTCACGTTTGGGAAAACCAATCTTCGTGATGTATGAGGATGACGTACCTTTGGTGGGGATTAAAGGAACGGTCTACAAAAGCTCCGGGCCTAATATTGACGCTGTGCATCTCTTGGAACTTGACCTTGGAATGATGGAAAATATATGTCGATCATGATCAGTGCAGTGTTGTGAATTGCTAAGCTACGCATCATCAAAAGTATGTATGTACGAGTACAATTACGGAAAGACCTTACTGTTTTCAGGAGACGAGCATTTTCCTCTTGCAGGACTCTGAGCTGAAGAAATTAAGCGACCGTTATGTTGTGGATACACAAAGTCCTTATTGAATGTCCTTGACATTTAATGATATGATAGGCCCTGATACGTAAGTCCTATTTCATAATTTATTCATCTTAAATCCTTTTTTAAGACCAATAGGTCGAGCATCAATGCGCTGTAATATGCAGATTCTTCTCAATATGTATGTTCTTGAATCGATAATAATTAGTAGATGTTTGCATTTTGGAGTAAAAGGTTTTCTGTTTGTAATAATCATAGAACAAAATCATAAAGCGCGATGTAAGATACCGGCTTTGGATAATGTTTCAGGAGGTGGTTTCATGTGCATTTGGATCCAGACAAGCTAGGAGGCCTAGAATACGCGAGACATCTACCATCTTTTGGGATGCAAGATGTTACATCAACCCTCAAAGCACAATCTTACTAATATGGAGTCTGGATAATTAAGCAAAAAACACCACGAGAGTTTGGTTTAATAGAGGAAACTTACGTTCCTTTTCAGCAGGTTTACACCCTCCGAAATGATGCGACTCTGTCCATTGCAACCGTTTGCTCAGTCAGAATAGGACAGTAATGAAGTTGTTGAACATATACTATGTTTGTACATGTCTAAGTCATCTGTTCCAGAGTCTTAGAAAGATCCATGTTTATAAGACTAACTTATACTTGCACAGGGATGGTCTTTTCAACTAAACCTTAAGAAGGAAAGAAAAATAAGACCTCCAGATATTATTTGTACAGTTGAGGAGTTTGCGCTCACTTCATCACAGAGCTAATATATGCATTCTTGAGATATTTTTTTCTTGGGAAGGTGCATTCTTGAGATATTAGTCCACACCAAATTCAAGAATTACTTAATGAGTAACATCCACCTTCTTGGAACGGACACGTTCGACACCGGTCTTCAGCTGTCGCTCTAGTTGTCTCAGCTCTTTCATGCCCAACATTGAAAGATCTTCTCCAGACAAGTGCCTGCATAAATATGCAGTACGGGTCTTATTTGGTCAATCACAATCCTGTAGAAACTTTTAAGTTTTTTCATTTTCACCAAAAAAAGAACTCGCTTCCACCTACTTGAGTTGTGCTTCCATAGTTTCAATCCCTCTCGTCAACTCGTGAATTTCAGCCCTCCAGAACTGTAGAGATTGCATCAACAGACTAACAAGTATGTCCCCAGAGTACCAAAACAAAGCATTGCTACATAGGATTTTTAGGGTTCATCATGCTGTACCTAGGGAATTAATCTCCTTTGGCTGAATATCAAGTGATAGTTAATCTCAACTAACTCGATTTATTAAGAAATGTAGGCCAAGATGTATTTTTCATCGCTTATAATAAGATAATAATGAAAAATTTAATTCATCTCTTTTTCTTTGAGAGATCATCATAGTTTAATAGGGTGAAGTAGGACAAATTACAAGATTTCTACTTTCCTGAATTTGATTATAGAGAGTCTAAAGGAGAGAGAGTAGATATTTAGATTACATGGCAACAAATTGAGTTACATATTCAGACAGATTAAAGGATAGATCTCAATCACCTCCGTGCTTCGGCACCCCTGGTTCTGAGATGATTGCGGAAGTCCTAATTCGTCTCGGTACTTGACAATAGTCCTATCCATGCTGTGAGAATGCCCCAGTAAAATAGCAAAATGATTCTCATATAAATCAGTACATGCGCATATGGAAGGAACAAAAGCACGTGCGAATGGAAAATAAAAAAGGTAGTTGATAACTAAATGGATCGATTATATCAGTGTGATTACTCATGGCTGGCGTATTGGTAACATTTTCCAGAAGAAGAGAAGACGAGAAGGGCTATTTCGGCATCGCAGAGGACGGAGAGCTCGAAAGCCTTCTTGAGAAGCCCGTTTCGCCGCTTGGAGAATGTCACTTGCCTGCTCGATGCCTTCTCTATTCTCTTCAGTTCTACTTTCCCTCTCCCCATTCTTTTGGACTCGATCGGATCTTGGAACCCAAAAACCAAACCAACAACAAAAAAAGACAGTTCTAAATCGATGTTGGTTTTCTTTCTTTGGATAGGTATTGCGGGATGGAATCTTATTGGGAGAAAAAAAAAGAGTGTGCCGATGTAAGCTGGGGAATATGGTAGGAATGAGCTGCCATTTCTAATGCACATATAAATAAAGTCGGGACGGTCCCAAGCAAGACCTTAAACTGCTTCGTTTATCAAAGTCAACCCCAAACAAAAATGGGGTAAGAATAACCAGCCGGGGGAAATTTACCTAAATGGCAAAAAACCCCCGGGCCTGATCTCCGCGATGCCTTCCCCAGGGTCTACCTGGGCATGGTACAGAGAAATAAAGCAGCTCCTGATCTCCGCAATGCCTTCCCCAGGGTCTACCTGGGCGTGGTACAGAGAAATGAAGCAACTTATCCCAAACGTAAAATGGGATAATGATAACCAGCTGGGGGAAATTTACCTAAATGGCAAAAATCCCCAGGCCTGATCTCCGTGATGCCTTCCCCAGAGTCTACTTGGGCGTGGTACAAAGAAATGAAGCAGCTCCCACGCCTCGAAAAATATAGTGGCTGGGTTAAACACCCGTAAGACCGGTCCCAAGCAAGACCTTAAACTACTTCGTTTATCGGAGTCAACCCCAAACGTAAAATGGGGTAATGATAACTTGGTCCTCGGCATGACCTTAAACTGCAACGCTCCGAGGGGGAAAACCCCAATAACAAGGCCCCTGGGCACGGGTTGGTGCCTCACCCCCCACCTCTTTGGGGGAACCGCGGTGCACAAGCGGGTAGTGGCTGCAATATGCATGAAAGCATAGGAGGTCGGTGCATTTGATGGCATAGATGACGCAGGTGACAAGATGCCAACAATATCTCTCCTTCGTCATTTTGGTCAAGGTGCGCAAAAATGTTACTTTATCAAAAAATTAAATATTTCCAGTCAAATGTCGTATTAACTACTATATGGAGACTTCTTATCTCTATCCTTTGGAATTATTAGCTCTATTTGAAATGCCATAAATGCCCCAAAGCTGTTGTACTTCATATACTTTATAATACTTATATTTTAAAAAAAAAAAAAAAAATCTCTCCTTCGTCTCTTTTTCCACTAGGTTTGATATACAAATTTCGCACAACACCGTCCTTTCCTCCCACTTCTGTTGTATGAAGAAAGTAACCAATAATATTCTCTTCGGCTTTTTGGTTCACATACCAATTTTATCTTCCCTACCCTTAAAACCTCCGAGCTTCCTGCTGTTATTCTGCTCTTTGAACGTTATTATTAGACTTCGAGGGAAGGCTGGCCGAGTGTTCTCGTGACATACTTTCATAACGCAACGGCATCATCTTTCAAGATGGCGATATAAAAAGGAAGACGAGTTTCTTAGGTAATGGTGACCATATAATTATCGAGACATGACAAACAAATTACTCTTCAAGTAATAGCCGAAAGATTTTATACTGCCGTGAGGAGAAATTGCTGAGTTAAACATGTTCGATGGGACGGTTTCAATTTCTGAAACGTTGCATCTTCTCTCAAGTCGACACGTCAAGCTGAGCTCCACGAGGAGATTCTAGCAAAACCCATGAAAGGTCGACGCGTGCGCGTTGAGGTGACCTTCCTCAGGGAGCAAAAATCAAAATGTTCCCGAAGTCCATCATTTTCGAGTTGAATAAAAAGGTGCAACGAATCTCCCCACTAAGTTTCATTCTGCTTTTTGGAAGGCGAGAAGATCGAGTTTCACATGGTGGCCCACGACTTCGTGCACTGGGGGCTCTATCCTCCGACATGAGCTCCCTTCTCCATGACATGACATGACTGTGATGCAAGCCACTCTTCTGCGAGAGGTCTGAAAGAGCCCTTGTTATTTGCCTGAGGATTGACAAGTATGCCAAAGATGAAGAAGGATCAGTATGCCCTGGATGTGATCGGGACATGTAACAGATCCTTAAGTATCCTGAATGTTTTTTTTGGTAACGAAGTATCCTGAATGTTTATACCACTGCGCACTGAAACTTGCGGAGAAAGAGGTTACAAACCAGCATTCTAGGGCAAAATCTTCGCATCTTATCTGGAATGCTAAGATACAATTTTCAAAAACCATCTTTTGATCCCACAGCTAAGTTGAAAACAGATTATATGCTTTTTATAGATTGTCAACACGATAACAAATCATCAATAAACATGTTACGATATTGTCGATAGGTCCACACTTGATCACGTATCGGACACTTATAGCCACTCAAGCATGTACAATCTTTTCTAGACAATGGTGAGTAAGCTCATATTTCTAATCCGAACATGATCAATTCCTTGTCGGGGCGTCACTTGCCTAGATCGATTAACCAATCTCTTTTGTCCGTTATGTTATTCGAGTCGACATCATCAAACGATGCTTTCTATGCCCAGTCTCCTCTACTGACTTTTCCTCTCTTTGTGGAGTTGATGCGCAGGCAAGGAGCAATCGACACGTTCGACCTCTTTGCCGAGGAAAGTTCAGGTGGGTCGTGGAAAAAGTGGCGCCACTTTCAGTGGGATCAAAGCATGGGTATCGACAAGTCGTCCTTGTGGGGCAAAGCTCCTTTCATGAAGTTCCATCCGTACTTTCATCTTTTCTTTAATTGGCCGACCCCTGTGATGTGATAAAGAAGGACATTGCCTTTATTAATATCTTCTCACTTTCGTTTCCCACGATTTCGGCCTGGAGGACACGGAAGCAACGGTATAATTGAGGCATGAAGACTAGGGAGAATGCGACTCCGGTCCTGTCAGGCCGCTCCACTTCTTCGTCACGTCGGTCAATCCAATCGACATCAACGTACTCCTGCATCGTCAGCCCCGACCTCTTGCACGGCAATATTGGGAGGGGTGTAATGGGACCCGAAGCAAACCCTAGATGATTTCATGTTATTCGTCAATACTCACATGCCAAATTAATTTCTAGCAGGACAAGTGACATCGTTCCCTTCTGAAAAATAAAGTCCTCGTTTCGTTTGTAGACCAAGTGGCAACGTGTGGCTTATGTTTAGCACGATGAACATCAACTTGCTTTGCCTTGAACTGAAATGAAGGAAATAGACTGAAGAAATGAGAGAGAAAAATGGGCTAATAACATCAACCGGGTCTACAACAGTTATGAAATCAACGCGACATGCGTGTACGCTTTCTCGACTCCTTCAGAGCCGTGTATCGTCGCACTAACAAAGTAGATCATGTATCTAAACCTAGTCTTCTTCGGAGCCTGCTTACGATCCGCAGACACCGACAGCACTAACCATGACAAAACGAAACCGCAAGTACTAATGTTAACAGACACTGACGGAAGAGATTGAGACAGGGAAACGTCGGCTGCAGACCAAAAACCGGGTACCCGCCTGTCCATCGAAAAGGGCAACGCGCCTATCGCTGCAGCTATCCGATCAGCCGGTGTAGATGTGGACGCCGATGACGACGAGGAAGATGGTGACGAGGCCGAAGAAGATGACGGCGTGGACGATGACGGAGGCGCCGCTGGTCTGCATGTTGCCGAACTCGACCACCCGGTGGCGGCCCGGGATCTGGAACAGCAGCCCCGGGCTGAGCAGCACGAACAGCACCACCGCTATGATCACCGGTCCCCAATCCCCCATCGCTGGAAAAGACTCCAGAAAATGCTTATGTCCCTGCGCATAGATTTCTTCTGCGGCCTTTGGAGAGCGAACGAGGAGAGACGAGGAGGAGCGGACGGGTGACTGGTTTGGAATTTTCGAAAGCGTGCGTGGAGGGAAGTGGAGTCGGGCGGGACAACTGCCGGTACCGGAGCGGACGTGTCGCTCTCGCATCGACGACGGTCCCGATTTCCTAGGTTCGCTCCCGCCGCGATGTGGGGGGACTAGTTGGCGGCCCAGCCTGGCTTGGTAATGGCCCATGGCCATTGTGAAACTACTGTTTTGGGCTCTGAGACTATCGGGCCCAATGGACATGGAGGTCGGAGAATTACCAAGTTTTACGATTATCTGAAACCATTTTTAAAAAAAAATAAAAAAAAAAAAAAAAGATCGGCTCAATCACTTGTAAAAATTAATAAACGAAAAATATTTTTATCGTTCATAAAATATTTAAATGTAAAATGTTATTGATGAGGAACTTATTTTTCATTGGCTAATTATCTTAAGTAATATGAGCGATATTTTTTTGAATTATTCATTATTTGCAAAACAAATGGAATCTTAGGGCGCGTTTAGTAACGATTCTCGTTCCCCTAAAAAACGATTCGACCATAAATGATTATTTTTTATTTTGTTCCCGTGAACCGATTCCCGAGTAAAAAAAACGCGGTTAGTAATTGTCCAAAATTTTTGATTTTATAATGTAATGCGTTTGATATCGTGCTTATTGATTATGTTCCAAATCAATTTATTTTAATTTTTTTTAAAAATTACTTTTTACTTCTTTTCTTTTCTTTTTTCCTTTTCTCCTATTCTTCTTCTTCTTCATGTGGCCTGGCCGCCTGACCGGCGACCGACTGCACGAGGCCTCGGCGAGGCCGGGCGAGGCTCGCCCGCCACCGACGAGGCTCGCCCGCCCCGGCGAGGCCGGCCGGCCACTGCGAGGCTTGCCTCCGCAAGCTCGCCGGGACCGCACGGACGGCGATCGGCGGTGGACGGCGGCGACCAAGGGCGGACGACAACGATGGCGGCGGGCGGCGAGCGGCAATGGAAGGGAAGAAGGAGACTTTCACTGTTTTTGATTCTCGACGGAGAATCACATTTTTTTTTTTTTCTCAATTCTTGTCCAAATCATTCCCAGAACAAAAACAAACAAAAATTTTACCAAACGCGATTCTCGTCCTGGCGATTATGGGAACAAAAATTGTGCCTTATTGGCCGCTTCTCTCCGAACTTTGGAGCTCATCAATGCAAAACACATGCAGCGTATATATTCAATCTTCTAGAAACTCGAGTGTATAAATTTCTCCACTTCTAAGTTTTAAATTACTATTTTCACTGTATGTAAGCATGCTATAAGATTTGCGACACGTGATGCCGCACTATGACTTTTCGAATTCACGTGTATCTCTCCCCTCTTTTTTTATTTTTTTGTAAAGAATGCAAGTATGTACTATGTTCACCTAAATAGTTCAAATAAAACAAGAAAACACATCAAATAAAAAAGGATAGTTTATTGAAGATTCAAATTCCTATATGAAAGGGTAATGCTTTTTTTTATTCATTGCATTTATGCCTTGTAATTATAGGGAAATTTATCTTGGTGTATATAGATATTTTTGCAAGTTTTCTATATGGATATATTTTATCGTTGACTCTTTCATAAAATTCTATAATAGTTATTGTCATGCGTTCTCATGAGACTTGAGCACAGCATTTATTTTGCATCGGATACTAACAATCCTTCCTTTTGAGGGAATTTTAGGGAAATGTTGACCATTTACAGAAATGTGTTTATATCAAGAAAAGTACGAAAAAAAATCTTAACCCTATTATATTGAACCAATTCAGTTATACAATATTTAATGGAGTCAATTTAATTATAATTTTTCACATTAATACTAATTTAGTCTCTTTAGGTTGTAAATCACTAACGTGAATGTCATCCGTTTTATATGACATAACTGACACTAATGGTGACTTTTTTTATTAATATTTTAATAATTTTTTTCTTTTGTTTTCCTTTTCTTTTTATTATTGGCTAGCCAGGGTGGCCTCACCTAAGCAAAGGCAAGGTCAACATCAAAAAGCACAAGAGTCAAGAAAATTCACACCATGGCGACTCAAAGTCGAAGAGAAGGGAGAAGAACCGTGCTCTCACCATTTGTGGGTGCTCAGCTTGCACCAACCGGTGGAGGAGCTTCCTTCATAGAAGTCTTGCAGTAGGGAGACGAGACGATGAACACATACGGATGTCAAGACCCTATCTTTTGCCAGATCTGGTGAGGGGCCCTTGAACCTAGACATAGCCTAGGGAGCGGCGATTGGCAAAAAGAAAAAGGAAGCAAAAAAGAAAGGGAAAAAAGAAAAAAATCAAAAAATGATTAGAGTATCAAATGTCAACGTCACCAAATGAACTGAATCAACACTACTATAAAAATATTCGTGACTAAATTAACCCAATTGAAATGTTTAAGACTAAATAAGTATCAATACAATACGTTTGTGACTTTTTCAGTACTTTTCCTTATTTATGTTCATCGATTCTTTTTAATGCAAAAAAGGATTTTTTTCTTCACTATTATTATGTATTTTCTTATAATTTGGAAATCTAATACTATTATTGCGTAATTTCAGTTATAAATATTTCAGTATCTCTCCCTCCCTACTGTTACAATCGTTTTTACTAGATCATCTCGTTGCAGGGGGTAAGGCATCCAGTGAAAATGGTAGTGGGCTGGTCTCGTTGCCAAAGGAAAGAATCGTTGGCCCTGGGATTGACCATCATCAGGTCACTTAATTGGCAAATGCAGCTCGAAGAAAATGCATTCCGTATTCCTACGCCCCCAAGGCATGCGCATTGGTAATTGAATTAAAGCGAGGGATTGGACCGTATTGGACTGAAGACCTCGTAATTATATTATGCAATGATTGATTGTCGCAACCATAAACAATCATTAAACCAACTTATAGTCTCTCTGTTGTGAAGATTATTCTAGATTAAAATATTTTAGTTGTCTAGAGACGTGGAGAATTTCAACTCCACCCCTTGAATAAGCACGGAATTTGTTCCTTTTTCTTTATTCTAATCTTTATTTATCATAACTATTCATCGACATTAAAAAAAATCACTAATTATATTTTTTAGCGTTGCCGTGCTTTACATGAGGTCACCCTATTAAGATAGGTCCCCAATTTTTTCGAAGATAATATATAGCTTATACTCTCGAAACTGCTCTAACATGATGCAAGTTTTGAATTATATAAATCAAATCCCCAAAAAAAAAAAAAAAAATAGAGAAAAAGAAAGCTATGCAAAGCTATGCAACAATCCTCTGTACAATTTTCTTTGACAATTAAACAAATAAAAAATTTACATATCAAATGTCAGGAAAACAACTTTTTCTAAAAATAAAATTCATAAATCGTTAAAAAATAACAATTTTATTTTTTCCATCCGTTTCCTTCTACGTGAGACAAAGACATTGTCGAAAAATGATGGACCTTTTACACGCTTAAATAAAATTTCCTCTTTTTTTTTGGTCTATAATTTATTTGCTTTACCATAAGGCGCGTCAAATGTGGGCATTTAACCCAGGATCGCGATTTTTATTTTAGGTAGAATTGGACCGGATCAATAGCCAATCATCTCTAATCCTTTGTACACTTTTCTTTGACAATTAAACAAATAAAAAATTTACGTATGACCGTGTCATCTGAAAACAACCTGTTTATTTTCAAATTCATACAGAGAAGAAAAAAGAGAACAGGGGGGATCTTTCACCTTAGAAGGACCTGCTCAGTCTAATCCGTTTCCTCCTATATGTAAGACAAAAGACATCGTCAAAAAATGCTGGACCTTTTCGACCAAAAAGCAAATAAATCGTGGGCCCAAAAAAAAGGGAGGAATTTTATTTAAGCGCGTAAAAGAAACTCAACCTGGTTCGATCGAAATTCGAAGCGCGTCTCAGGACCTCAGGATCCTCGGAGCTCGGAATTTCCCCCCGCGTCGCTTTTCGCGTGTCTTTTTTTTTTTTTTTAACTTTTATTCCTTTGGCCAGCGAAATTCCCCCATTTTTGTTGGAGGAGCTTCGTCTCGTGATAAAAATCGGCGACGACGTGTCGGCTTCCCATTGGCCCACTTCCAATAGAATCGAAAATTTCATTGTCCCCCGCACGCATCCCCCTCTTTCGGGTCCGGTCCTCCTCCGCCCGTCTTCCTCCGGTCGCTCCATTTTCCCGGGAAACCAGGAAAAGTTTCGATCGGAATCGCCGGGCCGGACTTTATTTTCCGGGAAAAATCCATCCTCGTTCCTCCCCAATTCCGGTCTCCTCCGGGAAACCGAGCTCCCTCTTCCCTCGTTCTCGCGAGCAGGAGAGGGGCAATATTATCGCCTTTTTCCCACCCCCTTTCTGGGCGATCGAGCTTCATGCCTCGCTCTTATTCATAGTCGATTGGGTTCGTTTGCTTCGCCAAAAGCTCTCAGTTCTTATGATTCTGTCGTTTTTTTTTTTTTTTATGTTTTATTTAATGGAGATTGACCGTGCTTTTTGTTGCAGGAATTTTCTGGAGGAGGAAGAGGAGGAGGATTGGTGGGGATAATTTGCGAAGATGGCTAGCCAGGGCGGGTCGTCGCGGAGGAGCGTGACGCTGTCGAGCTTGTCGCAGGGGAAGAAGAAAGCTTCCGAAAATGGAGGACGAGGATTCGACGGCCCCCGGAAATCTCTTTCGTCTTCTCGTTCCATGTACTTCCGATCATCCTTCCTGCGATTCTTCTTTTTCCGTTCGGTTTTTCTCGCGTTATATATACGGTTTACCTTATGGAGCAGTTGAGATTCGGTTCTTGTGTGCACCATCATTCGGATTGGTTATACCATTTGAATTCGCATTGAAAAAAATCATTGGTCTGAAAATCGGGACTATAGACGTTTCGTCCCCACGGTTCTGTTGCTGTGTCATTCCCTCGAGACCGACGGTTGAGAGAGCGAAATTCGTGATTGTTTCTGTTTCGGTCCATGTCTTATAAGTTGGGGATACAAATCCTCCTGGTCGGAAACTTCTGTGCGAGTTTGTTCGGAAGTTTCTATTTTGTATAAGAAAAAAGAAAGTGTAGCGCCACCTTCTCCCGGAAATTTGGACGAGCCTATAAACAGGATCACTTTTTTCTGTTTCACATAAAACATGAAAGAGCCGATGATGTATCTCTGCAGCCGAACTGAAAAGACAAGGGGAAGGCTTTCCAGGTGTGGGGGTCTTTTGGCATTGAAGTTTGCTCCAAAATGATGCATCTTTTTGGTAACCTAAGTTGTGGTCTTTGCATAATCGATTCATGTGGAAGGTCCTTTGACTGAAGGGGCGTTATTGTTACTATTACTTTTTCTTTTGCCTATTTTCTCCGAATCATTAGATAAATGTCTTTCCTGGCCTTTCTTTTTTACACGTTAACATATGCGTGTGAAAATAACAAATGTTGATAAGGGCAGTTTTGTTTGTTCAGAGGATGCATAATATGTTTTTCTTGTATGAATATAAGAGCAATGGTTTTTTTTTTTTTTTTTTTTTTTTGGGGGGGATAGGATCAGGCGTATGGGAGGACTCTCTTGGTCTCTGCTCGTGAATGTTCACAAGTGCCATATCTGCAGATTTTGAGGCTAAAACTAAATTTTAATTTCCTAGTACTCTATTTAAGCTTGTTTGGTTCCAGGGGATTGACTGGAGAGCGCACTGTGAAGAGACTGAGGTTGTCAAAGGCCCTAACAGTACCTGAAAGTACAAGCCTTTATGAGGCTTGCCACAGGATGGCAGCTCGCAGAGTTGATGCTTTGCTGCTAACTGATTCCAATGCACTACTCTGTGGTATTCTTACAGACAAGGTTTGATGTTTGTAACTAGTAACTTCATTCTTGTGCTTAGCACCATTCCTGATTTAAGACCAATTTTGCTTTTATTTGCCTTTGTTTGCTGAAGGATATAACAACAAGAGTTGTAGCGCGGGAGTTGAATCTTGAGGAAACACCTGTTTCTAAAGTAATGACTCGGAACCCGACATTTGTTCTCTCCGACACCCTAGCTGTTGAGGCACTTCAGAAGATGGTGCAAGGTTAACAACAATCATAGGAACAAATGCTGTCTACTTTAGTTTTATTATTGCTTTATATGTTGAAATCAGGATATGGTCCTGATGCTTCTGGCTGCAGGAAAGTTTAGACATTTACCTGTTGTGGAGAACGGGGAGGTCATTGCTTTGCTTGATATAGCCAAATGCTTATACGATGCTATTGCTCGTATGGAAAGAGCTGCTGAAAAGGGAAAAGCAATTGCTGCTGCTGTAGAAGGGGTTGAAAAAAATTGGGGGACATCTGTCTCTGGTTAGTGCTGAATATTATTTCTGATGTCTTTGTTTTTTTCCTACGTGCTTTATCTGAATATATTGTGTACAACACAGGCCCCAACACATTCATTGAGACGCTCAAAGAGCGAATGTTTAAGCCCTCTCTGTCCACAGTCATTCCTGAGAATTCAAAGTAGGTAATATCTCCTTTTGCTTTTTCGATTGAATACCATCTTCATTTATTGGACTGTGATGTATTGAAAGCTTAAGCTTCTTCTAATAGATGTTGGCATTTTTCAGATTGGTAACAGTTTCACCAACAGAGACGGTCTTAGAAGCAGCCAAAAAGATGCTTGAATCCCGATTAAACTCAGCGGTCGTGACTGTAGAAAATAAACCAAGGGGAATTCTAACGTGAGTTGGTTTTGTTTTAAACTTTTTCTTTTCCAAGAAATAGAAAGAAGTGACTTTTACGAACTTGTGTTTCAGTTCGAATGAAGAGTTATCTCGTAACATATCCAATGCAGTGATGATTCTTGTGGGAATAACTTTTGTGTTTGTTTCAGTTCGAAAGATATATTGATGCGAGTAATAGCTCAAAGTCTTCCTCCAGATTCCACTCCTGTGGAGAAGGTACTTGTTTTGTTGAGATGGGAGAGTGCATTCTCAAATGATCTGACTAATTAAGTTCATTATCTATTTTAGACCAGTTCTTTACTATGTAGCTCAGAAAAATGTAAAAATTTAATCATGTATAGAGAAGAGCTCAAATTGATATGCATTGGGACTCGTGTGTGCTTAATTGCGGTTATTAAGATTTCCTTTATGATTGCAGGTCATGACTCCAAATCCAGAATGTGCAACGGTTGACACTCCTATTGTTGATGCCTTACACACCATGCACGATGGAAAATTTTTACACCTTCCAGTGGTAGATAGAGGTGATTGACATTGAATTAGGAGTCAGCAGATGCTTGTTGGTTTAGGTGGATAATTCATATTTTTTAATGAAATGATTGATTGGAACAGATGGAAATATTGTCGCCGTGGTGGATGTCATTCACATAACTCATGCTGCTGTTGCCACTGTGAGTTGAATTTCTAGCTGGTGTGGTCACTTCTTCTTTTGCATCAAGCCTTGTGTGGGTTAGCCGCATAATAACTTTTTCTTCCCCTATGATTTTCAAAAAGCAAATACCTTTTCATAGGTTGTCAAGTTTATTTGTATTACTTTTAACTTTCATTAAGAAGTAGAACAGATTGAGATTTGATGTTTTTGTGGCTTTAATATACCTCTTGATATTGCATGGGCCTGCAATGCACCATGTAATCTGATTGCACTATGCCATATTATTTTTATCTGCTGCAGCTTCTTGGCTTTAGGATTCTCTTTCCGTGGGTTGCTATTTTATAGAACTTCATGGAGTAGAATTTGTACTCCCTGATTCTAACTAAGCATCATGTACAAGCTTTTCATTGGTCATTTGTTTTGTGTTGAAACCGGACTGAAGAATCCTGAGAAAATGGCCCCTTCTCTTTGATGTGTCCTTTTTCTCTTATTAAGATTTTTCATGAGGCTTATTCCATGTTCTGTTTGCTACTTACTAGTCTTTCAAGTTTAAAGCTTGTCTTTTTGACTAGGTTGGAAGTTCTGCTGGAATCAATAATGAGGCTGCAAGCACAATGATGCAGAAGTTTTGGGATACTGCTATGGCTTCTAGTCCAACAGATGATGAAGAAGAAACTAGAAGGTAATATGATATGCCCATTTTTATGATGAGATTCTTTTTCACGGGGATGCTTCTATGGCCCGCTTTTGCAACTGTTGTTTACTTACCCCACCAAGTGACATCTCAGTGAAGGTTCCATGAAGTTAACTTCTGATGGAGGAGATGTTGGGAGATCATTGTCCTATTCATCAACCCAACCAAATTCATTTACCTTTAAGATTGAAGATAAGAAGGGGCGGATGCATAGATTTTCTTGTGGTAAATACTTCCATCTTGCTTATGAACTTAGGTTTCATGGGAAATTGCTGTCATTTTTCCCTTCTTTTTCCTTAATGTGGTGCATTTGCCATTAATCCTTATAATGGCGCGTCCTGGTGGTTTAGATGTAGTACTCACCCTGAAATTTTAACCATTATAAATTATTTTGAAGTGATAGTCTTGGTCTGCAATGGGAGAATCACTGTCTTCACTAAAAAATTTAATGCGGCATATTTATTTTGTTTTAGCAGAAATGCTTTTCATGGTTGTTTAAGTATCGGTCTTCAGGTCTGATACCTCTAGTTACTATTTCAGACTTGTATGAAATTGTGAGTACCAACTTTTGGGAGTCTTTATACATTTGAGACATTCGAGAGGATGTGTTCTTCCATCATTGGTGATGAACGTTCTAATGCAAAACTGTTCTCCCGACATTAAGATGTAGTGCTGCGTTCAATTGACTTTTCCCTTTGTTTCATGTTGTTGTTTGATATCAGATGCTCAAAGCATGACAGATATTATAACATCAATCGTCCAAAGAGTAGGTGATGACATCGACAGAAACAATCTACCTCAGATTCTGGTGAGTCCATTGTCACAATTTTTCGGATTTCCATGCCATCTCTACCTTTAATTTCTGTGTCATTTTTTGCTAATTCATGGTCCATTGGCAGTATGAAGATGAAGACCATGATAAGGTTGTCCTTGCATCAGACGGTGATCTCGCGGCTGCAGTTGAACATGCAAGGTCAGCTGGTTGGAAGGTCAGCTGCTTTGTATATCAGTTCCTTCTTTATACTTAAAAAAATTATAGATTGGCTATGTGTTCTGGAGCACAAGAACTCTCTGCAAACTGATTTCACTTATTAATGGCAATCTCTCTTTTGCTCTCTCTATCTCTCACAAAAATAGATTGACCATTTATTCCTGGCATCTTTTGGTGGAACACTATCGTAATTTGATCAGATGATTATGCAAATTGGGGCTGCATAAAGTTTGATTGTTTATTCTGACCTGTTGTAGGGTTTAAGATTGCATCTAGATTATTCTGGAACAGCCAAGCGAAGTAGAGGTGCGACTGGTGGTGACATGGCTTACGCCCAAGCAGATGCTTGGGCTTCTGCATACAGTGCTGTTGCAGCTGGGGCTGCTCTTGTTGCTGGGTTGGGAGTATTGGCGTACTTGAAAAGAGGTGGAAACTAAATTTCCATATCGATGCCCAATTCCAAGGAACCTGCCGAAGTGGCAAATGAAAGATGGAATCCTAACACTAATTCTTGGGCGGGTTTATTGCTCTTAATCATAGATACTCGGGGAACTGTACGCAGGAGAAGAAAAGTTCTTGGCACTCAGCTTCCTTTGTAAGGTTGTGCTATGACCCATTTGTTTCACCAGGTTTTGCTGTTCCTGATCTCCAGGAATATTTTGGCAGGTCGGTATTTGTGTCACTCAAAAAAAAAAAAAAAAAAATCGAGGCTTGTGGGTTCGAAAATGAATATTAATTTGATTTTTTATTTCTTGGGCAGTATTGTATGTGGTGTGGTGGGTAATTGCCACGGCACTGTATAAACGATCTTTGCATTGTTTGCAATCACTGTGACTATACCCTGCAAGAATCTTGGCAGCATTGGATATTAAACACTGCTTCACCTATCATCCATGTCTGGTCTTTCTTTTCCTATTTTTCCCCTTTGCTTATATCCACAGATCAAGACACATGATCATTATAAGATGGGTTTGTAGAGCCGGGCACGCCTTGCAGAGTCGTTAATTCTCGTGGTTCGTCTCGCACGACTGATGTAAATGGACAAGAAAAGCTATGAATTCGCCGGTATTCCATTTTCCCCCCCTTGTACGCAGGTTTGGACTAGCTAGTGACGTCTAAACATCCAACCTCAACTCCATCTCATCGTGCCCTCTCCTGCCCTGCGCCGCCGGTGGAATGACCGGGACAAATGAGGAATTGGCTCGTTCCGGCATCGCTGCGGGGAGTTTTTGTTTTCTGTCCTGGCGAGATTCAAGAGGCTTCTGCACATCGGAGCAGACACCAACCGAACACAGAGGCCCATGTGGGTCAAGTGCCGACCACAATTTCTGGGCCTCGAGGCCCGTATCAACACGTGGGTCGGTCCAACAACCAATCTCAATTCCTTTCCGGTTCCCCATTGTCGGTGCGTGGACCCCACTAATTACACCGGCCCGATTAAGCGCGTAAAACTTTGGCACCGTTAACCTTTTTTGGGTTTTCAGCTTCCCTTTCTCCCTTTCTTTTTCTCCTTTTCCCACTCTAGTGCAGGCGCTTTTTATGGGGCTTCCCATTCACCATTCCTCTGCAGGGGACAAGAGCAGAGAAGCTTGTCCACTACGACCTTCTTGCCTTAAATTAGGGTTCAGATACCGATACGAAATTCTTCCTTTCCCCCTCTAAAATGGAGTGTTTTCTCGTCATCAACATCATTTATCAGGTCCGCAAATTTGACAGATATGGAGTGCGTTTAAATGTGGGTTACATATAATTACAGGAGTTTTACTTAAAAAACTGGGCAGTAATGTCGAGATCCAGTCCGGCCACATGCGTTTCCATTTGGTCAACAAATAATAATGATGCCACGATGAGATGGCAGGTTGAATTCCATCACTGATGCTGCTGGTGCTGCTATGCCCATTTAATGCCGAAGAATCGACGTTCACGTTCAGAAGGAGCCCCCCGCACTTGGGTCTCCTATTATAATATTCTTATCTCTTTCTCTCTCTCTCTCTCTGCCCGTCAACCGATGGTGAATTTGATAACGCTGCTCCGGCGAGGATTCAGGAGGTACACCATGCAAGGTTTGGCCTTCGTCTGATGCTTTCGGTTTCCTAATCAAATCTTTGCATCTCCGTTTTCTTTAGACGGCTCTACATCTTGTAATAACTTTGGGATAGCCGAAAGCACCATTTTTCTTGGGAAATTGACCAGCGACCCTCTCCAGGAAAGAGCGATGGAGTACGATGTCTGTGCAGAACAGCATCGTCGTCCTCCTTGTTAGTTAAAAATAAAAAAAGTGGGTCAAGATTAGTGAAGAAAAACCCAAAAGAAAGCATACCAGACGCAGGCATGATTGGATTTGCGACATAAAGGGGATACAAAGCAGTCCGGATATGGTCCCTTCATTTAAGAAAACGGAAATGTCCTAAGTTAACCCGATTGTATCCAGCCTTAGCATCCGAAAACTTTAGACAGAGCACGATAAAAAATAAGCAAATAGATTGCGGCCGAAGGAAAGAACAGAGAATGTTGTACTATAAATTCGATCGCTCGGAATCTGACAATGACATCAAAACACACAAGGGAGGAAGAAGAAACAGCGAATCCAAAACGCTCGGACCCAAATCTTTCGAGAGCCAAAAGATGATACCCCATCTCCCGCGTGGAAACTGATTCGTCCGAGAAACACGCGAGTGTTGACCGCACCCACCACCACACGAAAGCGCTGTAGATCTTCCGGTCGTCCCACGAAAAAAAGAACCTTGTTATAAGCAGAAAAAAAGACCAGACGTTTCTCCTCTTCCCGCACTCTCTGCACCATAAACAAATACAGTTGCCGCCTCTTCTCTGTGAGTGAAACCAGAAACGAACGTGTCACATCACACCCCAAAGCCGGATGGAATGGAAACTGCTTTTTTATAAACCAAGATTCTTTGCCAACTTTATCACTCCCGCACTCAAAAATAAAGCTCCACTGTCAGTTCACCATTCCCCTGCAAGGTCCTTTGAAAAGCTAATTGGGAAAAAGGCCAATCTTGTGTAAATCTAGACGAACCCATCTGCCAGAATCGTCTTCTTTCGCATCATTTTTCACTCTGGTTGTGTCTTTCGCTTTTCCTAGCACAGCAGCTATGAGAAATCCTAAGAAGACGAGGCTGCTTCCTCTGTTTCCCTCGATCCTGCTCCTCTGTCTCGCTCTTTCACGTCTCTCCTTGGCCCAACGAGGACAACCCATCAAGACGGTCGTGGTGTTGGTGCTGGAGAACAGGTCCTTCGATCACATGCTCGGATGGATGAAAAGAAGCATCAATCCTAACATCAATGGCGTTACCGGGCGCGAGTGCAATCCGGTCTCGACCAATAAAACTGACCCGGGAATGGTCTGCTTTACGGACGACGCCGAGTTCGTTGATCCCGATCCGGGCCACTCGTTCGAAGCCGTGCAGCAACAGGTGTTTGGGTCCGGCACAGTTCCTACCATGACAGGCTTCGTGGAGCAAGCGCTGACCATGTCGCAGGAGCTCTCGGAAACTGTGATGAAGGGCTTCCGGCCTGAGTCTCTGCCTGTTTATGCCACTCTGGCGAGTGAATTCGCGGTGTTCGATCGGTGGTTCTCGTCGATTCCTGGCCCGACCCAACCCAACAGGCTATTTGTCTACTCCGCCACCTCTCATGGCTCCACCAGCCATGTCAAGAAACTGCTTGCTAAGGGGTTTCCTCAAAAGACCATCTTTGATTCTCTCCACGAGAATGGCATGAACTTTGGGATTTATTACCAAAACGTACCTAACACGCTGTTCTATAGGAACTTGAGGAAATTGAAGTATATCTTCAAGTTTCATCAGTATAATCTGAAGTTCAAGAAAGATGCTAGAGATGGGAAGTTGCCTAGCCTGACCGTCATCGAGCCTCGGTACTTTGATCTCAAGGGAATGCCGGGTAATGATGATCACCCTTCTCATGATGTGGCCAATGGGCAAAAGCTTGTTAAGGAAGTCTATGAGACACTAAGAGGAAGCCCTCAGTGGAATGAGACACTCTTGATCATCACGTATGATGAGCACGGTGGATTCTATGACCATGTCAAGACTCCATATGTCAATGTGCCTAATCCGGATGGGAACACCGGCCCTGCTCCATATTTCTTCAAGTTTGACCGCCTTGGGGTTCGGGTGCCCACGATCATGGTGTCTCCTTGGATCAAGAAAGGAACTGGTAAGCCCACTGCCTTAGCCTTTTTGTGGTGCTGCTGAAGCTCGAACTATTTGACAGAAGGAATGTTTCTTCAAACATAATCATTAATTGCCTGCTTATTAAATTAGTTAATGAGTTTTTAACTATTAGCCAAGACTGCAGGGATCACATATTCTTTGTTTTAGTGAAATATATTATGGCATTGTTGGATTAGTCATCCTTAGAATGGAGATCAATAAGAATTGTTTTGAGAAGGGTATTGCTGATTTGAGGCCATTTAAAATATGCTTTTGACAGTAAGAAAACTACTATAGTTGTCAGACCCCCCAAAAAAGAAGAAGAAAAACTACTATAGTTGGGCGGTGATGCTTGTGGTTTGGTTGCTATTGGTAACAAATGGCTCTGATTTATTGAGGAACTATATGTGCCTCAGGCATGTATTGATCTTTTCCTATTTGGATTGGTAATAATTGCAGTGATAAGTGGTCCGAAGGGACCAGCTCCAAATTCAGAGTTCGAGCATTCTTCAATTCCTGCAACGATAAAGAAAATTTTCAACCTCACCTCCAACTTCTTGACTCACAGAGATGCATGGGCTGGCACGTTTGAAGAGGTTGTAGGAGAATTGACCTCCCCCAGAACTGACTGCCCAGGTATGGAGAATTAAGTGATCACTGATTACAGTTGGCAAGTATTTAACATGCTGCTGAATTATTATATGTTGTGCAGAGACATTGCCTGATGCGACGCCTTTGAGGAGTACGGAAGCAAAGGAAGATGGCCCGCTATCTGAGTTTCAGAGTGAAGTTGTGCAGTTAGCGGCTGTTCTAAATGGGGACCACTTCTTGAGCAGCTTCCCGGATGAGATGGGCAAGAAGATGAACGTAAAGCAGGCCAGTGAGTACGTGAATGGCGCCATTTCTCGGTTTATCAGAGCAAGCAAAGAGGCCATCAAGCTGGGCGCGGATGAGTCTGCTATTGTTGATATGCGGTCATCACTCACTACAAGGTCCTCTATCCACAATTAGATAGAACTCCTGGGGATTTCACATGTTTGATAGAGTAGTCTATATAAGAAAATTAGGTATATCTCTCCTTGGGGAATTTGTGAATCAGAACAGTTGGGAAGGAAGATTGAGAAATCAAAGCTTGCTTTATAGGTTTAGTTTTTTAAATGTGGTTTTTCATGCTAGACAATTATCTGCTTTAACTTGCTAGGGAGCGGAGGGCAGGAAAAACTGCTTCTCTGTAAGTTGTTCTGTAAGTAAAACTTAGACTGATGTTCTATGCTTTCATATCCACCTTTGGAAGTTCATGCCGAATTGCAGTATCGGTTGAGCATTTGCGGGAGTTCATGAAAAATTGCAGAACCCTTTATCCAAACTTAGATTGCTCTATGATCTACTACCTGACCCTTAAATCAATTTCTGAGAGCACATTTTCAGAATTGTTACTCACCACCTTCTTAACAAGGGCAGGTGAACCCGGTTTACGTTGCAGCGTTGGCTGTGTGGCTTCACTTCACGCTGGCGAAGAAATGTCTAGCAGCTTGGTCGTAGCAACTGAGGCCACTCGGTGATAAGACAACGAGAACCAATGTAAATTTTGTTATCTGTTTAGACCTTGGATGGATTTTTCGACTAGCCAAAGAGGTTGGGCAACCATGTGAAAGAAGAAACAAAATTCCCTGAAACTTGCGCAGGCTTCAACTGAGTTGTTATGTTTGACTTCACCAAGCAAGGTCTCCATTTCCTGGTGTAAATTTACGTTGCCATTAAACTGCAACAATCATATACTGGAGAAAGGTTACCTTTCAAGACGACGACGAGTGCAATTGCACACTGGACTCTTTCTGAAACCTTGGTGAAATTCGCAGTATTGCCCTCTCTTACGAGATATAACAGTGATAAAAAGCCGAAACTTTGTAGCCTCATCGTCATAACTTGCCATTGGCTTTAAGTTTTGGTGTTTGAAGATGAACGATCGACCACACTTCTGGAATATTAGTCAGTGTTATTCACCAATGAAAGCCTCAAAAGCGGGATTCGAACTTTCGAAGCGGAGCCCAACAGATTGCAGAGTCTGAAAATCACTGATTTTTCGCTTAGGAGTGCATTTAGTAACCTTTATGTTCTTCGGAACAAGTTTTGTTCAAAAATAGTTTTTGCTATCTCTATTCCTAGGAACAAGAAAGTAGATTTTGTTTTTACTTCTTATTATTATTCAAAATCTATTCCCTAACCACTTTCTATTCTGGAGAATAAAAAAATTAATAATAAATTTTTGTTCTTTTTCTATTATGGGAAATAAAAGAAAATATATATATTAACAGGATGGTTATCAAATAGGCTAGTAGTATCAAAATTATCAATTTGCGCTTTGTGCATATGTGAAGGGAGAGATTGTCCTCTTGAAGTCATCTAATTTAATGGATAGATATAATATGGCATAGCCATTTTAATCAAGGTAAGGTTTTGTACCATCAATGCTCCATGAACAAGCAACGGAACAGAACCGTGACAATACAACTAGTAATTTGTATGTACTGTTGAATGGTAATGTTGGAACTTGGAACTAGTTGTATGAGATCTGTTTTGAAGTGTGGGTAAATAAATATTTTGGTTTTGCGTTGTAATAGGAAAAATAATGGAGAATCCATTGTATAACCCCAATTCGGCCTTATGCTAAAATGATCAAATTTGATAAAAAAAAATTGATCTATCAAAATAAATTTTTTTAATATTTTTATTTTTGGAAATAGATTTGGAACTAATTAAAAAAGTAAAAAAAATTGCTTCTTTATTTTTGGGAACAATTCTAGAATCAAGCATTTTGTTCTTTTCTTTTCTTCTTCTTCTTCCTCTAACTGGTTGTCGCCTTAGTTTTGCCATGGTTGGGTGAGGGTAACGCCGACCTCGTGATGGTTGGGTGAGGTTAAGCCTTGCTGGCGACTAGGCGAAGCTTAGCCTCATCTAGCCACAACAAGGCTCCCCAAGGTCAGCAAGGTCATTGGCCCTCGTCTAGTTGGTCATTTGCCATGGGCCGGCGACCAGGCTAGAGGAAGAGGAAGAAGAAAAGGAAAAAAAAAAAAGGAGAAAAATATACTAAAATTATTTAAAAATTAAAAGAAATGTTAAATCACAAAAAATTTTGAGGGTTCTATCAAATGCATTTCTATTATGGAAATATAAATATTTTAAAATTACCAAATGCATTCGAATGCTTAGAAAATCGTTTAGGAAATAGAATTAGAAAAAATCATTTCTAAGCGAAATTATTTTCGGGAACATAATGGTTACCAAACACACTCTTAATGGGCTTGCAAGATGAGCGACTTCACTTATTAAAAAAATCAAGACAGTTTGTTTTTCTCCCATTTTTTTTTTTTGTATTTTTAGTGTTAATACCATGAAAATCTCCAAATGGTATACTCGTGACTTATTTATCATAAATTAATTTTTTAAAGACCAAAAATCCAAACTAGTACACCCATGATAAAATCACTAAAAACTATATATATATATATATATATATATATATATATATATTTACCACCAAAAACCCCACCTCCGTTGTTTCAGATAAATTTGATTAATATTAAGAGAAATCATAAACTAATATATTTGTGAGAAACGAAGGCTAAAACCTCAAATTGATAGACTCAACTACCACACGTCATTTAATTCAACAATTTAACGGTCAAATTTTGCGAAAACTAACTAATTCGTTATAAGTGTATCGGTTTAGGGCCTTTCGTAATATTAACCTTTATTTTGTTAATCATGTAATTTTCCTTTGTTAGTTATTGAAATATATCTTTCCTTGGTTTCGTTTGGCATTGTTATTTTTATGAAATATTCTAATAACAAAAATGAATGAAATTGATCGCATATATTACTTACGAAAATGAATAAACCAAAAACATTTTCATTGTTTACAAAAATATTATGATTAGTAGCAAAAATAATTTTAATTAATTACTTATTTAAGTGATACAAGCGATCATCTTTTGGAAAAATGTTTTTCAAGTAATTTATTTTTCGTGAAACAAATGGAGTTTTAATTCTTGTTATTGCAATTCATGGTCGAGTAAATTAGCCTTTTCAATATCTTATATTTCATTTAATTAAACTTTCAATTCCTCTATGTTATATGTTACTACTAATTTTCTCTTATTCTTCATTGTGGATCAATACAAATATTGAAAACACTGCACAATGTTGAAAGCCAATTCTTTAGTATTTTATAGTTGAAATAGCAATTTTATCTAAATAACATATACACTTGAATGACTTAAAGTGGATTAACTAAGTGATATGGATTCTTATAGGTTGGATTTAATATAAAAGTATTTTAGTAAATGGGTCGAGTTTGATATGAGTTGGGTCAAATCAGTTATGAGTTACTGAATTTATATTGTATATAAATTTCAACTTGACTCAAACCACTCATTTGATTACCTACCAAAAAGCCAAATAGCTCCACAACGACGATTAAGAAAATCAAGTCTTCTCTTCGGAGCATTTTTATAACCCAATGATTCTGACTTTTGAGAAGAGCCACAGTACATTGCCTTATATAGGCATGAACTGCATCAACATCACAAGGCATCTAAAGGACAAGTCCCTCTAATGCTGCTATAGATAAGAGATAGGAAACCAATTCTTTTGTTTTGTTCATTTTCGTTCAAAGTACTTGTTAAAAGTAGGGGAAATATCACAAAAAAAAGGCCATATGCTATTTTTTTTTGTCATAAAAATCCTAAACTTGCTATATCCTTAGCTTTTTTGTGTAACAAAAAAACCCAAAACTTATATATACATGACATATATACCATTTATTTTAGTTATATCTAAGATATTCGGGTTTTTTTTTCTATAACAGTATTTGTGTTATAATGGACAAATTTAACACAAAAAAAACTCTAGATATTTATGTTTCAATAGGTATAGTGTGAGATTTTTTTGTGAAATATTCCTTAAAAATATTCAAAGGTGGAGGAGAGGGAAAACTAAACAAAATTTAAAAAAAAGAACGAAGTGGGCCCCAGGCCCAGTCGGAGAATCAGCCTCCACCGCTGATTCGTTCCTTATCCCCCATCTCTCCCCCTCCATCTTCACAATCAAATCAAACCCCTCAAAAAATTAAATTTTTTTTCCCAGAAAAATTCGAAAACCTCCATCACCAGCACCACCATCGATGGACAACGCCCAGCAGCAACCCCAGCCCAACTCCTACCCGGCCCCTCCTCCGCCGCAGGCGGCGGTGGCGGCCGCCGGAGCCCCGACGGCGGCGCCCTTCCACCACCTGCTGCAGCAGCAGCAGCAGCAGCTGCAGATGTTCTGGTCGTTCCAGCGGCAGGAGATCGAGCAGGCGAACGACTTCAAGAACCACCAGCTCCCCCTGGCCCGGATCAAGAAGATCATGAAGGCCGACGAGGACGTGCGCATGATCTCCGCCGAGGCCCCCGTCCTCTTCGCCAAGGCCTGCGAGCTCTTCATCCTCGAGCTCACCATCCGCTCCTGGCTCCACGCCGAGGAGAACAAGCGCCGCACCCTCCAGAAGAATGACATCGCCGCCGCCATCACCCGCACCGACATCTTCGACTTCCTCGTCGACATCGTCCCCCGCGACGAGCTCAAGGACGAGGCCGCCGGCCTCGGCGCCGCCGCCATGGTCGGGCCGCCGGCGAGCGGGGTCCCCTACTATTACCCCCGATGGGGCAGCCCGCCGCGCCGGGGATGATGATCGGGCGCCCCGCCCTCGACCCCGCCGGCGGAGTCTACGTGCAGCAGCCTCCTCCGCCGTCGCAGGCGTGGCAGAGCGTGTGGCAGACCGCCGCGCCCGACGACGGCGCGTACGGCAAGCAGGGGGATCTCGATGGCCCAGGGTATGTATCAAGCGATCGCTATCTTGTGGCTTCAATTCTCTTTTTGCATGACTTTTCGCTCTTTCTTTTCCGTCTCGTTCAGTTTTCATCTGCTGGGTGAATAGTTTTAGGTGCTTGTGAATTGCTTGTCGTGGTATGATGATCGTGGACTGGATCATAAGCTTCCCCAAGTTTGGATTTTGCGACCTAGGATTTTTTTTTATCCGTCGAATGCTACCTAGGATTTGATAGTGATGTTCTTGGTTGGGGAGAAAAAAAGTCTACCTTTTCAATCCAAGCAATAGCGTTTCGGTTTTATCCTGCAGAATTGCAGTCAACATTTGGACTAGTAGTTGTTTTTTTACCGAATAGTTTCTTTGGGGTGCTTGAATTGTTTCAGCTGAAAAGATGCTCAGCCATCCCTGAGATAGCGGCTTGAGCTCCTTCAAGCTCGACTATGCTGGAATTGAGCCTTTAGGAAAATCCATATCAATCTTCAGTATTAATCATCTATTAACCAGAAGATTTCGAACATACCCTAGCCAAAAAAGTGCATTTATTGCAAAGATTACGTTTCAAAAGGCAAGTGACACGAAATTCAAGAAGAAAAGCGACAATGCGAAGATTACATTTCAAAAGGCCAGTATGATTCTTGACTGGAAAAAAAAAAAGGCCTGTATGATGCAATCCAGAACGAACGAGGCCTATGTCTTGTTGAGTAGACACGGGACTTGTTGCCATAAGCCAGTGAGTAAAGAGTTACTTAGATATTTAGGCATTTGGCTCCGTGCATTAGCTGATACTAGATTCTGGCTGGTAGATGATCTGAATATTAGGAAATTGGAGGGACGCGGGAGAGTCACTGACGTCACCTTTTAATAGAATATGACAAATGGCATTGCTTGCTCCAACGCAAAGCACTTCTTCAAGAGAGGTACACAGCTTTCTACCAAACGATGTTGTACTGTGTTCTAAGATTTGGAAAATTATTAGTTGTTCTTCTCATCCTATAACAGTCTGTATTTCGTGAGGACCAAAGTGATAAAAATAGACATTTTGTCTGGCCATTTAACTGTAAACAGATTAATGTCAGAAATGATAAGAAAAGTGCTTCAATTTTTTTTTCCCCATTCTAGCGCTTCAACTTAGTTCATCAATAAAGGAGGGATGGTCATTATGTTGTCACTGCTTTGCTACTTTGGTAAATAGTGTCGGTCACTGGCAACAAAGATCAGTGGGCGAGTGTATCTGCATAATATGCCCAACTCTTGGTTGAATATTCTCCTTCATCTTCCACTGTTTTTTCTTCTCCTTGCCCATCTTTGATGCGGAAAATTATTCTCACACGAATATTTCTTCTTAGATATGTGTACCATTAGGGGAAAGCAAACCACCAAGTGATAGGGAAAATCAAAGGGGGAGGGAGAAAGAGGTCCGAGAGCTTTGATGCAGCTGAGAACCTAGGAATGAACCGTTTTAAATTAATTGACTGACATTATGGCAGACATCTATAACTCTTCATAGTTTAATATGATAAATGAATAGTCAAAACCATTGGACCGATGACGTTTACCTATGGTTCAAATGTTTTGAGAGAAATACAAAAAAGTCAGTACTTTGATGATTCTGTCAGCTGCTTGGGGCTGGGTGCTACTGGGTCTATCTGAACCTACAGGGAATCCAAGCTAACTCCAACTCCATAATCATCAATCCAATAGCTTAGAAGCTTGAAAGTCTATCCACTGACTTGCCTTCCCAGTCTTTCAACGTACATGTACAAGCTTTGCTTTCTGATGATAGTTTATAATCTTTGCCATGGTAGATCTTACCAATTATTAAAAGATATGACGATTGAAGTAGCTCACGTGTAACTTAATCCACTTGCTCTTAGCCTTCCTAGTTAACAGCACAGTAAAAGTAACTACTTTCTGTAAAGCTAACACAATCAATATAAGTGACTTTCTTGGCCGGAAAGTATAGGTGCTTAAAGAAAGCCCCTCTGGGAGAGATAGGATATATGGCAGACTGTCTACTACCAATGCACGACTATGGCTTTAATTGACTAAAATTCTGTTGAGAAGTGACTCTGCCATTATTTGATGCACAGTGTGAGAATATCAATCTTCTCGACACCTGTTAAGTGAGAGAGATCTTCCTTCTCCCTTTTCCAGGTCAGGTGATTGAAATGTATTGATATGCTCAAGGACAGATATCTTTGATAGTATACTTAGTTAGACTGACTGTTCACTTTTTTCTGTTTGCTGAATGAATTCGTCTAAGGCTTAAGAAACTCACAATGATAGAGAATGCCATTTTATTTTTACCCCAATATCCTTTATTCTCTTGAATTTAACTTCATGGTGAATCTTCTTTGTGAATGTAATTTGTTCATAATAGATGATCCTCCAATTTCAATGTTTGTCAGGGTAGTGAGAGTTTAATTGCCAGTTCAAACATTGCATTAGCCTTAAATGTTGAAAGGGAGATGAGTGCTCCTTTAAGTGGATTGTAAAGCCTCAGTATAAGCTTGACCATATGGCTGCTGACTTACTTTGCCCATTTACGGACTATGAAGTTATCTGTGGGACTTGGGTATCCTCTAGTGCCTTGTTGGTGTTAAGAATTTTTTCCTTTTGCAGTAAAAGGTGTTGGTAGTGGTACCAAATTATGAGTTATTTCTCAGAAGTCATGACTATGTGTTTTTTTTTTTTTTTTTTTTTTAATTGTGTGATTTAAGTTTTGGTTTGAAGTGTAGTGGGAGGTTGTTCATATGATATTTTGGCTTCACGTTGACTCTTGTGACTTGTACTGGCTCTAAGTTCCTCCTTATCTTTGTATGGATCTAAATAAATGTTTGCGGAGATAATGCTTGGAAAAGTAGTACCTTCATGAGTAGTCCTGTTGCATGTCATTGATAGGACCCTAGTCAAGTTTTTTAACAGCTTGGCCACATTGTTTTGGAGCTTTGGGGAATGCAGTCTAAGGATGCCTTACCATGGGTTTTCTTAATGTTTGCAGTTGTCTATTTTATAAATGTTTTTGTTATGCAATTGTTGATTGATCATTTTCATTGATTTTAAACTTGCAAGGTATTGACTCTGAATCTTCTCTGGTGACGCACAATTGAAGCAAGCAGACTGATATTAAGGACTTAACATTAGAATTTTATCTGATGTGGCGAAGGGTTAATGAGATTTGCTGATGTTAACTGAACTTTTTATCCGCCCATGCAACTGTTAATTCTATTATGTTTGGGCAGCGTTTGTTAGAAAATGTATTGACTTCCACCAAAAACTTGTGAGAACTCAGATAACTATATTGAGTGCAGCAACAAAATTGCTGCTATAACTCAGATAACCCTATGTGAAGTTGACCTATGATTATGAATGGAAGTGGAAGTTACATTTCTTTCTCCCTTCTAATCTTCAATATGGCTTCTTTTCTGGTTTTCTTCTTTCTGGTTAAAGCCATTTTGCTGCTTGTATTTTCAGTCCAACATTTGTCTGCTCGCAACGATGGATGTAGTCTCTTGTATGACTTTGCTCCTTGAAGCACTTGTTTTAGGGGGACAGCATATGCACTCACTAGTCACTACGAGTGATGCTTACAGTTCTTTTTTTATTTTTTTTTTGGAATGGGGGAATGGACGAATCGTGGATTAATTTCGCGAGTAATTATTATTTTTCTTTTACAGAAGCCGCGACGAAGTCTCTAAGGCGAGGATCAAATGGCATTGTGTTAAGTTTTGGCGTTGGAAGGGTGGTTGGGATAACTCTTCCCATTCCCACAATGGATAACCACATTAGATAAAGTGCAATTTAGAACCGACCATGCAAATATGAGAGAAGAAGAGAGAACTGCACTATTGTTTTATTCACAAAATGATAACAATAAGTCTCCGATGGGAGTTCCCGACCCATTACAAATTAGTAGATGGCTTATGGAATTACTCAAATTCCTTTGGGTGATTGGCATTGGGGAAGATAGTCGTATCACATGCGCTTAGGGTTTCATTTCCCCTTCACGATCGCCGTGCATTCCTGCGATTGTAGTAGCATCATTGAAAGCTTCATAGACCACGTTTAGAGAGTTTGATTTCCAAAAAGTCTTAAATCCATTGTATTGATGCTAATTTAGTTCTAAAATTTTTAATAATATCAATTTAATTTTAAATCTTTTGATTTAATATCAATTTAGTTTTAAAATTTTTAATTTGTTGTCAATTTAGTAATTTCGACTAATTTTGGTAGGATTTTGTTGACGTGGATACTAGCTAGCTTAGTGACACCATTGACACTCATGTGGACAATAATAATATTTTTATTTTTTTATCTTTTTCTGATTTTTTTATCTTTTTGTTTTTTCTCCCCTTCCTATTGAGTGGGTTGATTATGTTATGATTTATTTTTCAATTTGGCCAATTTAGTTTTAAATTTGTTTGACGGTTTGTCAATATAATCATTTTGGCCAGTTTTAGTTGAAATCACTAACGTAAATGGTTGTCTAACGTGATTTGGCTAGCGTTGATATAAAATATTTTTGCATTTTCTTTTGAATTTTCTGATTTTTCCTTTTTCCTTTTTTCTTTATTTCAATATTTGCTTCCACCGGTCATCAAATTCAGAAAATTTAAAGATAGTAGGTGTTGATTGGACTGTCGTGTTAGCGATTTCTACCTAAAATTAGTTGAAAAAGTTTAAGATGCCAAAAAGTTTATGACTTTTCGGACATTTCTCCCCTGAACTAGCAAATGGGTGAGAAATTCATTCAAGTTGCTATTGGCGTTGTCATTGGGGAGGTGGCTGAGGATACCGGGTCCGCTCACTACAATTGTCGTGAGCCTGTAGTACTGTTCGAAGCATAGCATTCTTGGATGGATGGGCTTGGGCCGGAGAGATCAATTGGACTCGAGGCCCCATTCACGGCCCAATTGGAGAAAAGAGATGTCAAAAAAGAAAAGAAAAGAAAAGAAAAAGATATGACTAAGATAGACAAGGGAAGAATTAGAGAAAAGAGATGTCAAAACTGAGTTATTGGAGAATTTTAACTTGAACTTCAAGAACATCCATGTACGTAGACATTCAAACGTCATGCATGGCAAGTTCTCTTCGAATCATTGAATGACCAAAGAGCAGTGCTTATGTGACGCAAGAACGAGCAACTCGAGGAAACATATAGCCGGTTCAAGTTTCCTTTTTCTCAATTAGGAACTGCGCTGTTATTAAAAAAGAAACTCACGAGAATAATAACACTAAATCTTGGGGAGTGTCCGAAACTTCCAAAATCTGCAATTGGGCTTATGAATTTACTCAAATTCATATCTGTACTAGGCATTCGGGAGGAGGCTGAGCATATCTAGTCGTATCCGTACAATAGTCGTAATCCAAGTAGTGTCTCCTGGCAATTTGGTATTGCGCTACTTGCTCTGCGTTTAGATTCTGAATTCGCGCCCAGGCAACGCCGCGAGTATAGTTGCATTTTCTTGGATTCGAAATGTTGGACACGATGCACCCGTCGAGGTCGAAGCCTTGGTATTGGGCTTTAAATGGGCCCTTGGACCAATCGACCTTCCCGGCCCACCCCTCGGCGGACCATATCGTCGCTTCCACTTTCATCCCTTGCGTTGGGTAGCTCGTCTTGTTCCCCAAGTTCTTGAACACTCTGATCGGTATGTCGTCCACGAAAAACCTACCATGACAACAAAAATCAATATGGATTTGCGACGCCGCGTAGGGATCATATGTCTTCATCTTCTTATGGTTAACCATTATCAAATAAACATGTAGAGAAAGAGAGAGACTTACACTACTTGATATTGATTCCAAAGAATCGTATAGGAATGGAAATCGGTAGACGGATCAAACCAGAGATGAAATTTTTGCTCCCGGCCTCCAACTCCTTTTGTGAATACGTTTGTACTCAAATCAAAAGGTGGTCCGTTGCTACCAATGAACTCAAAATCAATCTCATCGTGATGGGCTTCCTTTGAAATTAGCTACAAGCCGAATTTCGAAAGCGTCACTCATCGAAGTCCCCAGGAAAAATACAACTATGGTAATAATAAACATGGGTAGCTCGACTCTTATGGATATGTTACGGCTTAGATAATGCGCGTAGTAGATGTATTCAAGAAGCCCCCAATGAAAAGAAAAAAACTTCACTCACATAGAAGGTGGTAACAACTCCTTGTGATTTATTTTCTGGAATTTTCATCTTCATGTTAAATAATCCAGATAGAAGATGTGATTTAGATTCAAAGCCAGACCCTAAAAAAATCTGAGCTTGAATGAGAAATACAACTTAAAGACATTGCCAAAAAAAAAGAAGACAAGGAAATTAGATAAGTGAGATCTATCATAAAATGATGAGGCGTAACTAAAATGAAACAAATCACCGAGTATCATGATCACCTGAACTATTATCCAATTTAAGTTGGACTTTAGTGCCGCCGTCGAGGCTAGTAAAATGATTTTTTCCCCAAGTGATGTTGTAGTACCGAGAGAAGGGAACTTGTCTTCTTCCACTTGCAAATAACATATTCACCATCACAAAGCCAAGGAAGCCCGAAAGCAGATAAGATTCCATGGATCCTCTTTCAAACTTGAGTTTCACTAAGTCCCTGTGTTTATTTTCACCAACTCATAAATCGGATACTTTATACAGAAATATATTCAAAGCCTATATGTACTAATGCCACATACGAGAACATGGAATGCAATTTAAGAAGCATTACGAAGGCGATTACTACTCAACGTTGCTTGTAACAGATGCCTTGTGAATGGCGTTATTCTTCAGGGAATGTAGAAATCTTGCATTTGCGTTTACTCTCCTGTGGCATGTAAACCTACTTTGCATTCATTCGGTCAATTTTACATGCCATCAACTCAAAAAACAATCTGCGTGCATCAATCATAACCATGAAAGAGCAACGGGAAACTGCTTTTCAACGACATGCAATAGTCACGAGATCTAAGGAAACCATCGTGCAAATAGTCTTGCTAATCGAAATGATAAAAAGAAATATAGTTGGAAATAGAGCCAGTACAGATGAATAAGCTTACAGCGACAAAATAAACCCTCAAATGAAAGATATCGCAAGATTGGAGGTCGACATTTGTTTTTACACGTGATTACTCGTAATATATAGGCGACCGAAGATGAGTGATCGATTAAGTCCGTTCTCAATATTTCAAAACCAGATCAGACCTTTCCAAAAATACTTCGAAATCCACAATCACAGATTTCTCTGCTAAAAAATCTCATATAGTTATCGGACAACTTTTTTTTTCCCCAAGAAAAGGGGGGCAAAACCGTAACGTTACATTGTTAGTCTCCTAATGAAACTTGATCTGGTTTGATCTCCCATTGACAACAGAAGTAAATCTCTCTGTGCCCTACTTAATGCTAGAGTATCATTCACATTATAGGATATAAATGCCTAATTCACATGAGACTCCTTTTCAAAAATTATGTATGATTTTGACTTGTCGAAAATATTTTAATGGTTCCCCATTTTGCGAAAGTAGAATGTCAAGAGTGTCATTTACATCAAAAGACTGAGATATCCAATTTGCTAACCAATCTACACATTAATTTTCTCCTTAATAGTATGTATGATTTTAACATATCGGAAAAACTCCAAGAGTTTCTCAATCTTAGAAAGGAGTGTCCGATTTGTCAATAAATCTGCACATGAGTTTCCTTCCTTAAAAGTATTAAATATTTTGACTAATACTTTGATAGTTTCCAATTTGAGAAAAGAGAACACCAAAGGATTGACCAGCCCAATTTGCTATTCAATCTGTACATTTATTTTCCTTCCCAAAAGGTATGTGCAACTTCGATCTGTTGGAGATACTCTAACGCTTTCACAATTTGAAAAAGGAGAATGTTAGTAAAATTGAGAGAGAGAGAGAGAGAGTTAATTTCTGGAGAAGGAAAAGGGCTGCTTGCGAATACACCTTCACAGTAAGTTTGCGGATGCCCAACGAGATGGCCATTTTAAGACCCAAATAAATACTCTAAAGTTCTGCTTTGAGTGGAGAGCAACACTCCTATAGTTTGCGTAAACCCAGCAAACCAATTGCCTAATTCATTACGAAAAAGTTTACGTACTGAAGTTGAACCTGAATTGCCTTTAGAGGCCCTGTTGAAATTGAGTTTAACCCAACATCCAACTTATAAACTCATCTCGTTTCTCCCTTTGAGAAGACAATCTGTTTTCAGTCATACAAGCCAAAGGACATCTTTTAACTTATCCCAAAATCATACCCATAGGCAATGTCGGGACAAGAAAAGTCTGCATGGAGTATCTCTTGTTCGTCCAATTCCAAAAATGCCAACAAGTTCCATAAAAAACTAGTGGCTTGTCAGTTTCTCTTACGAAAGTTGCTGAAGGCCAACAACATGTGTAGATCACGGGTAGAGAATTCCCCTTTTAAGCTTGCTAGCGAAATCTTCTGTCAAATAGCCTTTACATACTCACAATCCCTAAGCACGTGTAAAATTGTTTCAGAGGATTGTGGACAAGAAGCTCAAGAGGGATCTGTAGTGATTTTACGTTGGAAGCTTTCATAATTAGTAAGTAGGGAACGATGAGAAACCGGCCATACAAAGCTTCTAATTCTTTGCGGCCCTTCCCATTTTCATATAAAACTACAGAGTTCATCAATGACAATTCATATCTCGGTAAAATCAATTCGTAAGCTTCTTTGACAGTGAAAGAATCACTACTGTTGCTGTCCCAAACTAATAAATCACCACCACGGTCTAAAGGTGGCAATATGGATTGAATTCGCATTAAAATTGATCGAGGTAAAACACCTGCTAGACTTGTGAGACTCCATTGATTTTTACAAAAAAAAAAAAAATCATGAATAAGGCAGTTGAGTCTAGAATTGTAGCAGATGGCAAAATCCGGTAACGACTTTTAAAATTGATTAATTTGAGCATGTAAGAATGGAGTGAGAGTGCGTTTGATCGGTTTCTGGGGAAAGCTTTTGAGAAAATACAAAGGCATGGAGTTTATGTTTGCTAAACAATAATTAAAAGTGCCTTAGGAAGTGACTTTGGAGATAATGCTGCTAGGTGAATAAATATTTGGAAAGTCTTCTGGTGTGACCAATTTAATTTTTTTTAAAGTTTAATTCTATTTGGTAAACATATATCTGCCTTTTGGAGTCTCTATAATCCTTACCTCATCTCCTATTTGATTCTGTTATTGTTACTTATTAAGGAAATTCATACAATATATTTATTCATTGGTTTGGTCAATTCTAAAGTTGTCATCGCTTTCTTAGAATTATTATTTTCATTTAATTTTTCCGATGACAACAAAGAGCATCGTCAATCACAATAATATAATCTTATTCATTTTTATTGCTGCATTTTTTTTGCCTAACTAAAAATGAAAAAAACAAAAAGGAACTTATTAGACCCGGAATCGACCCTAAAATCGTAACGGGGTAAGTTCTAGATTTCAGATTTTGATGAGTAAGTTTTAGGTTTTAGATTCTAGATGGAACCTATCAAGAACCTTAAACCGCTTACCTCTAATACATCTTGCTAATCGAAATGGTAAAATAGTTTTAGGTTCTAGATTTTAGATGGAACCTATAAAGAACCTAAAACCGCTTATCTCTAATACAGTCTTACTAATTGAAATGGTAAAACGAAAATTAGTTGGAAATGGAGCCTATCCGGATGAATTTACAGTGATAAAATTAATGAAGGATATCACAAGATTGGAAATAAGTACTACTATTTTTACACATGATTACACGCAATATATAGACGACCCAAGATGAGTAATTGATTAAGTCCATTGTCAGTCTTTGAAAACAAGATCAGATCTTTACCAAAATACTATGAAATCCCCAATAAAATATTTTTATGTTAATATAGCTCATCTAGTTATTGGACTACTTTTTTTGGCCTAGGACAAAACCCTAGTCTTATATCCTTTAATAAAACGTGATCCGATCTAATGTCCTATCAACAAAGAAAGTAAATCTCTCTGGGTAACCTATTTAATAATAGAATGTCATTTACATCATAGGATTCAAATGTCAAATTTGTTAACCAATCTGCACATGAATTTTTTTCTCTAATGGTATCTACAATTTTTGATCGATTGGAATTATTCAACACTTTCCCAATCTAAGTAATTGATTAAATCCATTCTCAATCATTAGAAACTAGATCAGATCAATCCCAAGGTACAATGAAATCCACAATAAAGAGTTCCATGTTAATCTTTCTCATCTTGTTATTGGAGGGAAAATAACGAAAAAAGTCATAAGCCTATTACATTTGTATCAATTGAGTACTAAACTTTTTAATTATGTTAATTGAGTGTTAAATCTTTTCACATTCTGCCAATTGATTCTATTCGATTGATCGTAGCTGAAAATTGCAAACGTGAATGTAGACATCTCATGTGACATGATTGGTGCTGACATAGAGATTTTTAAATAAATATTTTAATATTTTTTTGAATTTATTATTATAATTTTCTTCTTTTCCTATTTTTTGAGCTTAGGACTAGTGAGGATTGCTGGTTACAGGCGAGGGCCAAGACACCTTGCTTTGGTCGACGATGGATTGGGTGAGGGTCGTGATGCCCTCATTGACCAAAGCAAGGGCCCACGAGGCTTGCTTGGGGTCGACAAGGGCATAGTGATCCTAGTCAGAGTCGGTGAGGGTTGCAACACCCTTGCCAAGTGTTGGGAAGGGTTTTCCAATTCTCGCCTATGGTTAATAAGGATCACTGGACCTAAGTTAAAAGAAAAAATAAGTTAAGAAACAAATTAAAAAAAATTAAATTATTTAAGAAATTTGAAAAAAAAGGTTCGCTGGTCCTAAGTTCAGAAAAAAGTAAGGAAAAGAAAAAAAAAAAAAAATTCAAAAAAAGTATTAAAATTCGAAAAAAAGGGTCTCTGGCCTTAAGTTCCAAAAAAAGTAAAGAAAAGAAAAAATAAAAATAAAATAAAAAAGTTCTTAAAAATTCGAAAAAATAAAAATACTTTTTAAAAATATCAACATTAATGTCAGATGTGCCATGTTGGATGGTTAACGTCCATGTGAGCGATTACCCATAAACTCAATTAGCAAAATGTATAAAGGTTTAGGATTCAATTAAAATGTTAATGACCAATTGGTATAGATGCAATATGTTTGTGACTTTTTGGTTGTTCTCCCAGTTATTGGACTGCTTAATGCACCTCTTCATAGACTATGTCAAGGCCAACGAGTGATGTAACGATTGAAATTTAAAGAGTGGGCAAGAGAATCTCATTGGAGAATTTTTGCTTCAACTTCAAGGACATCCATGTACGTAGATATTGAAACGTCGACATGCAAGATCTTAGAATCATTGAACGTCCAAATTAAATGGAATCATATCTTACTAGGAAAAAAATGAATTCATATGTAAGATCAGATGCCCACATTATTATTCTTAGATCATATTCTTTCACATTAAAAGCAAAGAATTTTGAGCATATGGATTATCATCTTTCCACTCTTATAAAGCTTACTTGTTCTCATTACACAGAACCCTACCACCAAATCAAACAAAGACATAAATTCTTCGTATGCTTTATCAAAGGTATAATGTGGATCACTTAAATGTAGATGTCGGAAATTTTTTTTTTATCTGAATTAGTAACTACATAAAGATTAATCCAAATGTTCGTTGGCTATGTATATTTATTGGCCAAAAGGTGTTGACTTAAATCTAATGGGCTATACATCAAATAGAATAAAATTAAAATTTCATTGCTAGATTCAGGTTTAACGAATTTTAATTTGCTTGATGACCCGTTTTAAAGATTTTTAGCGGATAAATCGAAGACTTACGAATGTCTCGGAGATGTAATTGGTTAAGTTTTTTAATAAATTAGAAAAGAAGAAATCATTATCGACATAAAATTTCTTGGATATGCGTGCGTCGCATGAGGGGAAAGCAAACCACCAAGTGAGGTCTGAGAGCTTTGATGCAGCTGAGAACCAAGGAATAAGCCTATGTCTGAGAGCTCGACAGATGATGCTTACCGTACCCTCGAAATGTTTCGAGAGAAATACAAGAGAGTTAATAGGGAGGGGCCAATGACTTGAGCTTGATATCTTGTCGAGTCTCTCCGCTCGCTTGCTTTCCCTGTCTTTCAGCCTGCGTGTGCAAGATTTGCTTCCTGTATGGTAGTTTATGACCTTCGCCATGGTAGATCTAACCTATTAGTAGAAGACGCCATGAGCGGTGTAGCTTACCTGTGACTTGAACCACTCGTTCTTGCCGTACCTTATTGGCAACACAGTGGAAGTAACTACTACCAATGTTGCTAACATCATCCGTGTTGCTTGATCGGACAAGCTACGTGAATTTCTTGGCCGCAGTTGCTTATATAAAACCCCTTAGGAGATGACAAGATATGTGGCAGAACGTGTACTACCAGTGCATTATTATGAGAAGCCACTCTGCCATCGTTTGTTGCACGATGTGAGAATACCGATCACCTGTTGAGTGAGAGATCTTTCGGTGATTGAACTATATTGACATGCTCTAGGACGGATTCCTCTGATGTTATCAATGGGTAGCATGACTCTTACTTCACTTTTTTCTGTTTGTCGAGCGAGTTTATCCGCGGGGTAACGAATTCATTTGCTCATTAAAGCACTTGCTTGTTTGAAGAGACGGCAACCGGCATTTCGTACGGTCTCTTCTCGTTTTCTTTTTGGATGGGTGGGTGAATGGACTGGCCGAAAATTATTTCGCCAGCACTGTTACTTTTTCTTTTACAGAAGCCGTGACGAAGTCTCTAAGGGGAGGATCAAACGGCATTGTCATGTCAATAGCCACACCAGACTAAGTTCAATTTAGAACTGACCATGCGAGTAGGATAAAAAACAAAGATGACTGCATCATTTTTAATCTACAAACTCCTGAAAATGATAGCAATGAGTCTCTGGCGGGAGCTCCTGGAATACTATAGATCAGCAAATGGCTTATGGAATTACTTGAATTCCTATCGGTGATTGGCATTCAGGAAAAGGGCGAGGATATCTAGTCCTATCCTTACAATAGTCGTAAACCAAGTACTTGCGCCTCACATTTTGGTATTGCATCATTTGACGTGCGCTGAGGGTTCGATTTCTAGTCCACGGTGCATTGATGTTATTGTAGTGGCATCCTTGAAAGCCTATTGGATTCAGATTGTACGGCACGGCGCACCCATCAATGTCGAAGTCTTGAAAATGGGCTGTGAACGGGGCCTTGGACCAGTCGATCTTCCCGGCCCAGTCCTGGGCATTCCAGATGGTCGCTGTCACCTTCATTGCTTGACTTGGGTAGGTCCCTTTGGTCCCCAAGTTCTCGAACACTCTGATTGGTATTTTATCCACAAAAAACCTACCATAATCATGGTGGAATAGATTTGTGACAATGCGTTTCAACAAAAAAAATTATGTATCAAGAGCTTAAGATCTTTGGTTCCCACTCGGACGGCGTAATGACAATACATTCACAGCATTAACATCCATCTTCAGCTATGTCTGTATTCATTGACACATTCAAATAAAGATAGGATATATATCTTTAGCAACTTAAATTTAGCCGTTATCAAATAGATTTTTCTCATTTCAAACAGAGATGTAAAGAAAGAGAGAGAGACTTACACTACTTGATATAGGTTCCAGAGAAGCCTATAGGAATGGAAATCGGTAGTCGGATCAAACCAAAGATGAAAGGTTTGCTCCCGGCCTCCAACTCCATTTGTGTATACGTTTGTACTCAATGTGTAAGGTGGTCCGTTGCTACCAATGAACTCAAAGTCAAGTTCATCGTGTAGGCTTTCCTTTGAAGTTAGCTACAAGTGAAATTCAAAGTGTTACTCGTCAAAATCCAACAAAAGAAAAAAAAGAGAGATAATGATAATAGTAAGAAACAGGTGTGGCCCCCCAATGGGCATCTTATGGCTAGATAATGTGCATTGTTGATGTAGTCAAGAAGCATATTGATGAAAAGAAAAACCTCACTCACATGGAAGGAGGTAAGAACTCCTGGGGATTTCTGTTCTGGAATTTTGATCCTCATGTTAAATAATCCAGCTTGATAATATGATTTAGATTCAAATCCAGCTCCTGAAAAGAGTGAGCTTGAACAATAAATACAACTTAAAGACGTTTGGATAATCTCATATGGCTCCCCAAATCGGAAAAAGAAAAAAAGAAAGAAAATTAGATAAGTATGATCTACCATAAAATAATGAGACATAACTAAAATTAGACAAAGCAGTAAGCAGCATGATTACCTGAACTTTGATCCAACGTCAGTTGGACTTCAGTGTCATTGTAAAGACTGGAGAAATGAGAGTTTCCCCAAGTGACGTTGTAGTATTCATAGAAGCTAACTTGTTGTCTTCCACTTGCAAGTAACATATTCACCATCAGAAAACTGAGGAAGCCCGAAAGCAGAAAAGATTCCATGGAAACTCTTTTAAACTCGATTTCCACTAAGTCGTTTTATTTTCACTAACCAATCCCCCGGATACTTTATAGAGGAATACGTTCAAAGCCTGCGACATGCATGAAGTTAGCGCAGCTTGTAAATGTACTGATGTAACTGACGAGAACATGTAACGCGATTTAAGAAGCATTATCAAGGTCATGCCATGCAATTTAAGAAGCATTGTAAAGGTCATATACTAAATAATGCCTCTAACGAATGCCTTGTGAATGGCGTTATTCTTCAGGGGATTTTAATATCTTGCACTTCAGTTTACTCTCCAGGCGTTGCATGTAAACATACTTTGTATTCATTTGGTCATTATGGTTTGAGGACACCAAAATAAACGGATTCACCAAGTAAGTTTGTTTTAGTCCAATTATTGATTAATTTAAATTTTAATTTATAATCCACTTGTCTCTAAATCTTGACATTAAATAAAAAGTATCATATTTAGGGAATAATTTTGACTGTTTAATTTTGATCTATGGTATAATCAATTAAAGTTATTGATAATAAATATCACAAAAACAAATGTTGGTTCCAAATAGCACGGGAACAATGTTGAAATGACTAAGGTTAGCAATAGTCAACATAATCTTTTGGGAAAATTTTAAACAAGAGTCTGAAATGCTCTCATTTTCTCAAATAAGGGTTTAAAGTGAAAATTATTTCAAATAAAGGTCTAAAGTGACCATATTAATCTCACAGAAAGGACCTAAAGTGGTTATGGTTGTTTTGAACAAGAGTCTAGCCTTGCTGGCTGACAAAATATTCTGGCCGATTAGGCACATTTTTGTCCAAACACAAGTTAAATTTAAATTAAATTTGATTAAAAAAAACTTAAAAAAATGAAAACATCAACAGGAGGGAGCACCTTGCTGCCTACGGCAATGGTGAAGGTCGACACTTGGGTGAGGGCCGACAACCCTCGCCAAAAGTAGGAGAAGGCGTCGACCCTCTCCTAGATTTGGGTGAGGGTCTCTTGCCCTCGCCACGGCCTGGACGAGGGTCTCTAGCTCTCGCGTAAGCTTGACAGACCTTGCCCAATGCCTTCAAACCTTGCCCTAGGTCTAAGGCCACTAGGCGAGGGTCACTGGCCCAAGCCACGACAAGGGTAGGCAACCCTCGCCTAGATCTAGGAGAGGATCACTGCCTTCTCCCAATCTATTAGCTCTCACCTCTGATCAACAAGGGTCGCCAGTCGTTGTCTAAGTGTCGACAACCCCGTTGGTCTTTGCCATCGCCCCACCGGCGATGTAACAGCGACTACAAGTTGTGTTTTCCTTTTTTTTTTTTTATGAAAAGAAAAAACAAAAAAGAAAGAGAAGGAAAAAATAAAAAATTTAAAAGACAAAATTGTCCTTCATAGCCAATGAGTTCGAGCCTTTTTTTGAGATGAGGGTCTAGCCTCACCGGCTGACAAAATATTTTGGCCGATCAAGCATATTTTTGTCCAAACATAAGTTAAATTTAAATTAAATTTGATTAAAAAAAATCAAAACATCAACAGGAGGGAGCACCTTGCTGCCTAGGGCAATGGTGAAGGTCAACATTTGGGTGAGAGCCGACAACCCTCGCCAAAAGCGGGAGAGGATGGTGACCCTCTCCTAGATTTGGGTGAGGGTCTCTCGCCCTCACTGCAGCCTAGACAAGGGTCTCTGGCCCTTGCGTAAGCTCAACGTACCTTGCCCAGTGCCTTCAGACCTTGCCCCAGGTCTAGGGCCACTAAGCGAGGGTTGTTGGCCCAGGCCACGATAAGAGTAGGCAACCCTCGCCTAGATCTAGTAGAGGATTGCCGCCTTCTCCCAATCTATCAACTCTCACCTCTGATCAACAAGGGTCGCCTGTCCTTGTCTAAGCGTCGGCAATCCCGCTCGTCTTTGCTACCGCCTCACCGACGATGTAATAGCGACTACATGTTGTGTTTTCTTTTTAAAATTTTTTTTATGAAAAGAAAATACAAAAAAAGAAAGTAAAAAGGAAAAAATTTAAAATTTAAAAGACAACATTGCCCTTCACAGCCATAGAGTTGGAGCCCTTTTTTGAGACTGATATGAGCACTTTAGGCTCTTACTTAAAACAAGATACATTTCAGATCTTTATTTTAAAAAAATGAGAGCACTTCAAACTCTTATTTAGATATCCACTTCAGACTATAATTTGAGAAAATAAAAACACTTCAGGCTCTTATTCGAAATTTTCCCTAAAACAAATGATGAATGCAATTCGTGCTCATCATTTCTCCTCTTTTAATGTTATCCTTACCTTTCTAGGTTATTAGAATAAATCCCCACCTTTCAAATTTTTATCAAATCTATCCCAAAACTAGCCAAAAAAAAAAAATCAATTTAATTACCTTCGGCCCTTTTCACCCTAAAATATTTATAGCACTGCAATTTAGACTATCTTTGTAGAAAACCCAGATTTTCCAACTTTCCCTTTATAACAAAAATTTTCATTATATTTTGAAAATAGCCCGATAAATATTCTCCTTTCAATTAAAAATAACACTAGATAAGCTGTCTTTCTTTAAAGGTTAAATCAAAATTTGAGAAGGAATCTAACGGATATTCGAAATAAATTTAAAGGAAGGTTAAGAATAAAATTGAGAACTCATAGAACAATAAAATTCCAAGACTAGTTACAAGAAGATCGCACCTCTAATTTGGCAAATCTCAAAATTTTTAACTCTCCATAAAAGACAGATCACGGGCCAAGGACACCACTTCCAAGAGTTAGCACATCACACCCTGACCAAAATGAAAAATATTTGCCATCGGCACAACCATGCTTGATTTTTTGCCGACCACAACAGTCATACTTGTGCCAAGATACAAAGTAGCACAATTCGCTCAACAAAGTAAGCAAACTGACAATAGACAGAAATATGTTGAAGAGTCCAAAAATACATGTAGAATTATACAAGCTCCACACATCCTGCAGGAAGGCGCAATTTCTTTGCGAGGCCTTCAAAACAGTTGGTTTTTGTTCTGAAGTTCAACATCAGCGAACTTATGCATAGCTCAAAGAACACTTGAACCGTACCAAAAGCAACATGTCCACTACACCATCTCATTCAAAGAGCGAGCATGTAAAAGACGGCAAAAAAATCCAAACCATCCACTCCACTTGTCCCCACAAGCATATTTCCGAGCATCCTTGCAGATATAATTTTAAAGGTAGAAACTATAGCCAACTTCCTCAGCAAATGATGATACTAGAATACGAGTTTTGGAGAGAATGAGTTGCGAACTCATGGCCAAGTAACTCTCCATTTCAGTGCACAAGCAATATAAAACTAGTTTGTCAGGCAAATTTATATCAACCGGAGATTCGATATAAAGAGCATCCCGAAGAGAGAGCTTCTACAGACTTTACCAAGCCAATTGAACGTGGAAAGGAATAATCTGCCATGATGTTACAGAATATATACATTCAATTTCTCATCTCACAAGGTAAAAGCTAAGATAAAGAACAAACAGTCAGACTCGGTCTCTACTCAATAAGTCAAAACTGCCATCGATGTGTGCCTCCATATGACCAAGCGAAGCAACTAAACTTAAGTCTTAGAAACAGGACTCAATTGTAGTTATATACAGTGAAGTTCACAGAACAAGAAGAGTCCGACATCATCAAACTGGCACCCAATATCATTTATACCAAAAGTACCCCCAGAAGAAGCAAAAGTAAAAGCCCCAAATGATCAAGCAAAGCAACAACTAGACTTAGCCTTGGACACAATCTCCATTCTAGTAATTGTAGTTTCATCTAGTGAAGTTCACGAACGAGTGAGAGCATGAAATCATCAAAGATAGACTTGAACTGGCACCCGAAATGAACCATTTACAGTAAAAATACCCCCAGGAGAAGCAAAAAAGTAAAAGCATGCTAAGTTGAGTCATTCCCCTAAAAGTTAATAAAAATGGGCATACACTTCAAACACAAACCAGGTTGATTCTTCATTGACGGAGCATTGTGATTAAAATTAGAATGTGACACCTCAATTCAGTTCAGTGATTTTCAGCCGTTTTTGTTCACAAGAAGGAATCGGGGGTGGTCATTCTTGTGGTATATGTGCATGATATAATTGTTTCTAGTAGTGATATGACTAGCATTTCTGAGATTAAGTCCTTTCTTCAGCAGCAATTTCAGATTAAAGATTTAGGAACTTTTAGGTATTTTCTGGGTATTGAAGTTTTACGAAGTAAAAAATGTATTAACCTGTCTCACCGAAAGTATGTTCTTGATCTTTTGTCTGAGACAGGTACACTAGCTTCCAAGCCAGTTGATACTCCTATGGATCCAAATCAAAAGTTTGGAGTTGATGATGGAAATGAAATTGAAGACAAGCATCAATATCGACGTCTAGTTGGGAAACTAATTTATCTTACTGTTACACGTCCCAATATTTCTTTTGCTATTGGTGTGGTGAGTCAGTTTATGGAGTCACCTAAGAAGCTCATTGGGATGTTGTCTGTCGCATTCTTCGATATCTTAAAAGCTCTCCTGGTAAGGGACTAATTATAAATCTAATGGTTCTTCCACTCCGGTTGGCTATTCTGATGCTGATTGGGCTGGGTCAACATATGATTGATGGTCTACAACTAGGAATTGCACCTTTATTGGTGGTAATTTGGTTACTTGGAGAAGCAAAAAACAGACTACCATTGCCAGGTCTAGTGCGGAGGCTGAATATCGTGCTATGGCACATACTGTGGCAGAATTGTTGTGGTTGAAATCTCTTCTCCAAGAGCTTGGATTTTCTATTAATCAACCTATTGATATGATGTGTGATAATCAAGCAGCTATTTATATTGCTGGGAATCTTGTTTTTCAAGAGCGAACTAAGCATATAGAAGTTGACTGTCACTTTATTCGTGATGCTGTGAAGCAAAAGTTGGTTGCTACTCCTTACGTTGCCTCTAGAGATCAGTTTGCTAATATGTTTACCAAAGCATTATTTCGTCCTGCTTTTGTTGCTGGTTGTTCCAAGTTGGGCATGGGTGACCTATATGCTGTGAAGCAGAAGCTGGTTGCTACTCCTTACATTGTCTCTAGAGATTAGTTTATTCTTTTATTTTCAGGGTTTTATTTCTTTTTTATTTACATAAGGGTATTATGGTCATATACAATTTATATTTAATATAAACACAATGGGTGTATGGTTTCTGTTACTACACAGAAAACTACAGCCCTCTCTTTGTTTCTTTTACGTTCTCCTTCTCCTCCTCTCTATTCCTTCTCTCTTCTTTCTCTCTTTCTACTTGCTACGGGTTCTATGATCAGCTTTGTGACATCATACAACACATGAACCCTACCTAAAGCAACACATCCAGTGCACCATCTCATTCAAAGAGCGAGCTTATAAAAGTTGGCCAAAACATCCAATTCATCCACTCTACGCTTACCCACGACCATCCTTGCAGATATAGTTTTGAAGGCACAACCTAGAGCCAACTTCCTCAGAAAACGAAGATTACAGAATAAGAGTTTCAGAGAAAATCAGGGGTGAATCCATGTAGAGGGATCGTGCGAGCTCGTGACCCGGTAACTTTTCAACACACAAGCAATATAAAACTAATTTGTCAGGCAAATTTATATCAACTGGAACTTCAATATAAAGAGAATCCCAACAAGAGCACTTCTACGGACTGCACCAAGCAATTCAACGTAGAAACTAACAATGTGCCATGATGTTAAGTGAATATCTGCAATCAATTTCCATCTCACAAGGTAGAAGCATCCGATAAGTCAACCTGCCATCAATGTGTGCCACCAAGTCACCAAGGAAAGCAACAACTAGACTTAGCCTTGAAACAGGACACAATTGTAGTTTTATCTAGTGAAGTTCATAGAAAAAGATTAGAGGACGACATCATCGAAGAAAGAGACTTTGAACTGGCTCCCAAAATTAACCATTTACACCAAAACTACCCCAGAATAAGCAAAAAGTAAAAGTCCCAAATGACCAAGCTAAGCAACAACTAGACTTGGCCTTGGACACAAGACTTAATTGTAGTAATTGTAGTTTTATCCAGTAAAGTTCGCAGGCAAAGATAGAGAGCAAGACATCATCAAAGAAAGAGACTTGAATTGGCACCAGAAATAAACAATTTATACCAAAAACCCCAAGGAGAAACAAAAAGCAAAAGCTTGCTAAGTCAAATCATTCCCCTAAAAGTTAGTAAAATATATACTACAACACAAACCAGGTTGAATTCAGCATGATTTGCAACAAAAGGACTCCAACCTACAATAGGAAGAGAACTGGATGTTCATCGCATCTCCTCGAAAATAAAACTAAGATGATCCCTATGGAAAGATCCAGAAATAGCTCATCACTCCAATCCACAAAGAAAAACAACAATTCAGTATCTCAACTAAACATAATCGCATTAAATAAAAACCTCCTGCGGCAACTAAAGAACTAGGATTCTCTAACAGTTTCGATCAATTAGCATCCTCACACAGTCCTTAGTGGGATCGCTCTAAACTGGAAAAGCACCTGTCGATAACTGAATAAGTCCGTATAGAATGGAAGCCACAAACTTAGTAACTTTGATAAACTTTTCTGTATAAAATCAGAGCCATCGCCAACATTGTCCTGGAAATAGACCCAGCCAGATGCTTCAAAATTCATGCCTTCAAAGCAAATACCAAAGCAAATGAAACCAATCATAAGGCAACCATTTAGTATCTCCAATTACAAGGAAGATGACTTCGTAAGACCCTTGCAGAGCTGATGAGAAAGAGATACAGTAGAACCATGACCTAGAATATCAACAGCTATGCTTGATTAAATTAGATAATATATACAAAGTAGAGGTTCACCCATCGTACATTAGGGTATCATAAGAGAACACCTCATTTGTAAATGTCCCAACAATGAATGTTACTGTACCAGAAGAAAGTATTACATCAGTGGAATATGTAGGCCAAACAAACCCATATGCGACTTAGTACTCTCCTTTTTCGCAAGTATGTCTGACAGAGAGGCCATCTAATGTCAATCAGAGATCTTATGAAACCCTCAAAGCAAAGTCGAGCTAGTTCTCGCACGCCCTATCATAAAGACAGCCAAAATCGGAGATCACTCCGTGAGAAAAGAAGCAACTACCAATCCACTGGATTATAAATCCAGAAACAGCTCTAAAACAACAAAAGGATGGATCGATCCATCAGTAAATGATCAAAGTAGTAGCATAAACACTAAGGATGTCCACGACCACTCCTCAACAACCACCTAAAGCATAGAGAAATCATCTGGTAACTAAAAAAGTTCCACCAAAGGTTTTATACCAAAAAGAAACACATCGATACGTATAGAATGAAAGCCTAAGCTAACTAAATTGTGTGAAGCTAGTATTCGGAAAAAAAAAAAAGGCCAGACAAATGAATTGCACTTGTGATATCTCCATGATCTAGCCAAAATCGGAGATCGCTCCATGAGAAAAGAAGCAACTACCAATCCACTGGATTATAAATCCAGAAACAGCTCTAAAACAACAAAAGGATGGATCGATTCATCAATAAATGATCAAAGTAGTAGCATAAACACTAAGGATGTCCACAACCACTCCTCAACAACCACCTAAAGCATAGAGAAATCACCTGGTAACTAAAAAAGTTCCACCAAAGGTTTTATACCAAAAAGAAACACATCAATACGTATAGAATGAACGCCTAAGCTAACTAAATTGTGTGAAGCTAGTATTCATAAAAAAAAAAAAAAAAAGGTCAGACAAATGAAATGCACTTGCGATATCTCCATGATCTAACCAAAATCGGAGATCACTCCATGAGAAAAGAAGCAACTACCAATCCACTGGATTATAAATCCAGAAACAGCTCTACGAGAACAAAAGGACGGATCGATCCATCAATAAATGATCAAAGTAGTAACGTAAACACTAAGGATGTCCACAACCACCCCACAACAACCACCTAAAGCATAGAGAAATCACCTGGTAACTAAAAAAGTTCCATCAAAGGTTTTATACCAAATAGAAACACATCAATTCGTACAGAATGAAAGCCTAAGCTAACTAAATTGTGTGAAGCTAGTATTCGGAAAAAAAAAAGGCCAGACAAATGAATTGCACTTGTGATATCTCCATGATCTAGCAGCAATCAATTTAGTGATCCTGCAAGAACAAAGAGAAACAAGCCAGAACTTAGTGGATCTCAAGCTTTCCAGACTCATAAACAATCCCTACAATGGAAAATAGTCAATGATTATTCATCTTCTGAAAACAGCAAAAGCCAATAAAAGCTCAAAGAAAGAAGAGCTTATTAAATGAAATCTAGAATGAACCATCAGAGATTGAAGAAAGCCCACATCGAACCAGAAGAGGCTTGCATTGAAGGAAAAAGAACTAGGCCCTAATCATCTCACCATAAATGGAAAAAAGCAGAAGTGGAAAACAAACTTCATTCAAACCAATAACTGCCTAGAATCCACACAAAGCAGCTGTTTGCCCAATTTCAAATGATCATCAACTCAGCCCGACAGAACAATGCAATAGAACACCACTTCTCAAACCCAGCAAAACTTCAACCTGTAGATGAATTAGAACTTAATAATTATCTCACTGCTTCCCGAAGATAATCAACTGAAGACAAACTTAAATCAGAAGTAGAAAATGCCTAGAAATCTTCAAAATTTCAGTCCATCGCCCATCCTGAAGATGTGATCAGAGACTACTACCTTCAGAACTCAAGCAAACAAAGACTGCATACACTACCAGTATGCCCTGAAGTATAACTGATTCTGTCAGGAATAAGCCTTCAAAGTCCCAATAACCAAAGAAAACCTACAATTTAGACATTTATATGGCCATTGACAGAGCCCAACCAACTCAAATGACCTCACATGGAAAGAACACCAAATGACCTCTTGTTCTGGACCAAAAGAAAATACAGAAGAGGAAGGTGAACCAAGCTAGGTAATCCTGGTGCCAGTTCCAGGCCAGAAAAAAGAGCATGACGTACAACTCTAACATATGCCATCTCCATGATTTACCAAAGAGATCCAATTAGCGATCGTAGCGCACAAATAAGAGTGAAGAGAAACAAGATAGAACTTGTGTGGACCTTTCCAGACAAGAAAGAACTCTTAAAGAAGAGCTTGTCCTATTAATTGATGCTTATGCAGCAAGAAAGAACCATCACTGAGCATAGAAAGTCCATATCAAAATTGATGATATTGCCTCAACTCTGACCTGCCAAGGATAGAGAACACCACATCGCTCCCCATCTCAACTAGAAGATTACAGAAGTGGAAGAAAATTAGAAATTGATACATATGCAGCAAGAAAGAACATCATTAATCCCAGAAACTCCATATCGAACTTGGCCACATAAAATATTGCCTCAACCAAACTCTGATCTGCCAAGGGATGAGAACTAGATCTGATCTTTCGGATTAACTAGAAAAGAACAGAAGTAAAGGACATGTTTCATTCAAACCGATAACTGCCTCGTGAAACCAAAGAACTTATCCAATTTCAGACAATCATCAGCTCGCGGCAGATCACCACTTGTCAAGTCTGGCAAGACTCCAGCCTGTGAGAGAACTCCCAAAGATAAAAAAACTGAAGAACAAATTCCCATCGAAACCAGTAAATTCCAGTCTATTGCCCGGAGTTCGACATGATCAAAGACTACTAATTCATTGTCTCAACCCAAAAAAAGAAAGACAGCAAAAGGATCACCAGTCCTCCAAAAAGCCCAAACATCCAAGACATAATATTCATAGTATACATCATCCTTGACATCCTCAGACAAACAGTTCGCTCTGAAGGGAAAGAAACCACTGCGAATTCACCAGATAACAGAAAGATCGATCAGTCATTGTATCAATAAAAGGAGGAGCTAAATCAAACACTTCCCAAGGTAACTTTGTCAGGCAAATTTATATCAACTGGTTCTTCAATATAAAGAGAATCCTGAATAGAGAGCTTCTATGGACTGCACCAAACCAATTCAAAGTAGAAATGAATAATCTGCCATGATGTTAGTGAATATATGCCATCAATTTCCATCTCATGAGGTAGAAGCCTCCGATAAGTCAAACTGCCATCAATGTGTGCCACCAAGTCACCAAGGAAAGCAAAAACTAGACTTAGCCTTGAAACAGACCTCAATTGTAGTTTTATCCAGTGAAGTTCACACAAAAAGATGAGAGGACGACATCACCGAAGAGAGAGACTTTGAATTGGAGCCCGAAATTAACCATTTACACCAAAAGTACCTGCAGAAGAAGCCAAAAGTAAAAGCCCCAAATGACCAAGCTAAGCAACAACTATACTTAGCCTTGGACACTAGTCAATTTTAGTAATTGTAGTTGTATCCAGTAAAGTTTGCAGACGAAGATAGAGTGCGGGACATCATCAAAGAAAGAGACTTGAACAGGCACCCAAAATAAACTATTTATACCAAAAATCCCCCTGGAGAAGGAAAAAGCAAAAGCTTGCTAAGTCAAATCATTCCCCCAAAAGTTAGTAAAATGGGTCAATACACTACAACATAAACCAGGTCGAATTCAGCATGATTTGCAACAAAAGGACTCCAACCTACAACAGGAAGAGAACTAAATGTTCATTGCATCTCCTCGAAAATAAAAATAAGACAATCCCTATGGAAAGATCCAGACATCACTCATCACTCCAATCCATAAAGAAAAACAACAATCCAGTATCTCAACTAAACATAATTGCATTAAATAATAACCTTATGCCTTCCCCAACTCAAGAACTAAAATTCTCTAGTAGTTTTGATCAATTAGCATCCTCACACGATCTTGTGGGATCGCTCTAAATTAGAACAAGCACCCATCGACGACTGAATATCTGTATAGCATTAGAAGCCCCAAAATTAGTTGATATGATCAGATGGAGGCTTGAACCTTAATAACTTTGATAAACCTTTCTGTATAAAATCAGAGCCTTCACCAACATTGTTCTGGAAATAGACCCAGCCAGATACTTCAAAATTCATGCCTTCAAAGCAAATACCAAAGCAAATGAAACTGATCATAAGGCGACCTTTTAGTATCTCCAATTACAAGGAAGATGACTTCGATCAATCCTTGTAAAGCCAATGAGAAAGAGATACAGTAGAACCATGAATTAGAATACCTGGTCGACAGATCATCATTGGCAAAGGATCACGCTGCAATTGGACATCTATATATTCATAGCTCTAAAGAGGTTCAACAGCTATGCTTGATTAAATATAAGATCATATATACATAGTAGAAGCTCACCATTGTACATTAGGATATCATAAGAGATCAAAAGGGGTCCATGCTCACCAAATATGTTAAAACCTCAGACCAATGCTTATGCAGGATTGTCATCTGCCCCTTCAGTTTCAGCCATGTAAAAATAACTACAAAATTTGACAAACATGCCAACCAAGCACCAAGTGTCTACTCCTCCCAGCCAGACCAGCCATGTCTGCTGACAGCATACAAGTCACAACACAGCTTTGTGATGGATAAGAAACAAGAGAATCAGCAGAAAGGAGAGAACCGGTCAGAGTGCAAGCAATACCAAGGGAGTTATGTCTAGATGTCTGTCCTGTCAACATCGCCATGTGAGGCCTGATCACATATGCCAATCATGAAACACAAGACGAAAGAGACCTTCCAGTTATGAAAGGTACCTACGTGGTGTATGTTATTAAAAGCTAAAAAACAAAAGCACAGCACCAGTTCATCCTTTTAGAATGAGATGCTAACAGTTTGCAACGAAGTATAACTTAGGTCCTGGCAGAAAAGTCTTCATAGTCCCATGGATCAATGAGAACCTAAAATATTCAAAAAGTAGGCCCTCAAGGTGGCACTACGAACTAAAAACAACCCATATCTCCTACAAAACACCTCATTTGTAAAATGTCCCCGACAATCACTGTATCAGAAGAAAGCATTACAGCAGTGGAAGATGTTGGCTAAGCAAACCCTGGAAAATGTTGGCCAAGCAAACCCATACAGATATCTTATTGCAACTATGGAGACTTAGTACTCTCCTTTTGCAACTGTGTCCAACAGAGAGGCCATCCAATGACAATCAGAGATCTTATGTGGAACTTCAAACCCTCTAAGCACAAGTCAAGCTAGTTCTTGCACACCCTATCATAAAAGAATGACAAAATATCGATTGATTAGGGATTGATTCATATACACATATAGAGTGAGGACATCAAAAAAACCAAAATCCAAGAAGCGGGAGCTTATCCAATTTCAAACAAAGCTCGGACTCCACAATTAATCAACTCAGCTGCACTGAAAAGGCGAGTCTGGCAAAAATCCAACCTATAAAGGAATAGGAACAAAGACAATTATCATCTTTCCACTTCAAGGGAATCAACTCAGGAATGATATTCAACAAAAACCCAAGTGCCTATGCAGCAAGAGTTCATCGAAATTTCAGTTCTTCACCCAGTTATTCTAAGTAATAATTGACCAACCTCATCATATGTACCATTCCTTAGACAACATCCTCAATCAAAGAGATTGCTCCGCAAGAAAAGAAGCTAGAGCCAATGCACTGGATTATAAATCCAGTAACAACTCTAAAAGAACAAAAGGATCACGGGAGGAGCGTAAACACTAAGTCTGTCCATGACCACTCCTCAACAGCCACCCAAAGCATGGAAATCACCTGGTAAATGAAATAGTTCCACCAAAGGTTCTGTATCAAAAGAGAACACATCAATTGCATAGAAAGAAAGCCTAAGCTAACCAAATTGTGTGAAGCTAGTATTCAGAAAATAACAAAGGTGAGATGAATAAATTGCACTTGCAATATCTCCATGATTTACCAGCAATCAATTTAGTGATTGCAGCATGCACTGCAAGGACATATAGAAAAAAGCCAGAACTTTGTGGATCTCAAGCTTTCCAGACTCATAAACAATCCCTAGAATGGAAGATAGTCAATGATTATCCATTTTCCAAAAACAACAAAAGCCAATAAAATCTCAAAGAAAGAAGAGATTGTTAAATGAAATGTACAGAGAACCATTACAGATTGAAGACAGCCCACATCAAATCAGGAGAGGCTTGCATCAAAGGAAAGATAGCTAGGCCTTATCTCACCATAAATGGAAAAAAGCAAAAGCGGAAAACAAACTTCATTCAAACCAATAACTGCCTAGAATCCACGAAGCAGCTATTTGTCCAATTTCAAACAATCATCAACTCGGCCCTAAAGAAGAATGCAATAATAGATCACCACTTCTCAAACCAGGCAAAACTTCAACCAGAACTCCGTAAATTTTATCTCATTGCTCCCCGAAGATAATCAACTGAAGACAAACTTTTAAATCAAAACTACAAATGCCTAGAAATCTTCAAAATTTCAGTCCATCACCCATCCTGAAGATGTGATCAGAGACTACTTCAGAACTCAAGCAAACAAAAACTGCATAATAGATCACCACTCCTTTAAGAAGCCCAAGTACCTTATTTCTATGCAATGACCAGATTCTATGTATTTATCATCCTTAGACGACATGCGCTCCAGGAGGAAAGATGCGACTGCCAATCCACCGAAATCCATATTCATCTTGATAAACAAAAAAAGTGGAAAGATCAATCTATTGATGAACCATCCAACAACATCACTTTATAAGTGAAAACATTACATACTATACTTTTGGTAAAGTTTTGGCAAAAGGTAAATGTCACCGCAAAAAACATAGGGGAAAACAAAAAAAAAAATTGGGAAAAGAACCTATCCTGCAAGTTCCAAATAACATCGAGAAAAAAGGGGCAATAGGTCACACCAAAATAACATCTTAGCATAGGAAATTACCATCCAGACAACATCAATCTCATCAAATATAAACACAAAAGAAACCTGACAAAAAATTCTTCAAATAAACCAAATTTAACATCTATTGACACAAAAATCAAAGCAAAAACACACACCGAGTCAAAACAAATGCATACGAAAGAAACATATTCCAAATGAATGTGCGACAGAGTATGTTGAAAGGAAAAAGTCCGTGATAACATGCGGGATAGTTCCATCAAAGAAAAAGGTAAGACATACAAATCAAAAGTTTCCAATCCTATCCCGAAGAAAAAGTAGGCTCTCATCTGCCAAAAGAACGACTGGTATCAACTATCATCATCCATTAAGAAATAGAAACAAATTAAGCAAGATTAAGGATACAAATCATGATAGATATCTGAAGTATGCATTTCAAAATAAGATACTTCCAGTATGCCCCAAAGTAAAACCGATTCTGTCAGCAATAAGCCTTCAGTCCCAATAACCAAAGAAAACCTACAATATTTTAGACATTTGTATGGCCTTTGACTGAATCCAACCAACTCAAACAACCTCTCGCACATAAAGAACACGAAATGACCTGTTGTTCTGTACCAAAAGAAGACACAGAAGTAGTGTAAAAGGGAAGGCAAAGCGAACTAGGTAATACCAGGAGCCATTTCCACGATAGGGAAGAAGAACATGATGCATACATCTTACATATGATGTCTCCATGATTTACCAGAGATCCAATTAGTGATTGTAGCACACAGATAAGAATGAAGAGAAACGAGCTAGAACTTGTGTGGACCTTTCCAGACAAGAAAGAACTCTGACAGAAGAGCTTGTCCTATAAATTAATTCTTACACAACACGAAAGAGCCATCACTGATCACAGACACTCGATCTCGAAATTGACAGGGTAAAGAATTGCCTCAACCAAACTATGACCTGTGAAGGAAAGAGAACATCTGATCGTTCCACCTCAACTAGATAATAACCACCTTGACTAGAAGATAACAGACACAAATTAGAAATTAATGCTTATACAGCAAGAAAGAACATCACTGATCGTAGACACTCCATATCGAACTTGGCCACCTAAGATATTGCCTCGACCAAACTTTGATCTGCAAAGGGAAGAGAGCTAGATCTGATCTTATTAACTTAGAAATAACAGAAGTAAAGGACAAGTTTCATTAGAAGCAATAACTGCCCAAAATCTGAGAACCAGGAGCTCCTCCACTTTCAAACGATTATCAACTCAGCCCCACAGAAATGCAACAGATCACCAGCTGTCAAATCCAGTAAAACTTTCATACTGTGAAAGAAACCTAGAAGGTTGTCAAAATTTAAATCCATCGTTTGTCCTGAAGAAAAGGCTTCTATAGATCATCAGGTCAACCAAACAGTGCACGATAGATCATTAGTCCTCCAAAAAGCCCAAATGTCGTATTCTAGGTAACCAACTGACCAACATCCTTAGAAGGGATGATCGCTCCAAGAAGAAAGAAGCCACTGCCAATTCACGGAATAGTGAATACCAGAATCAGCTCATAATACAATTAAACTTGGAAAGATCAATGATGAATCAATCAACGATCAGAGGAACGCAAACCCTAATGATCCACAACATGGCAGAGTCCCAGAGAGGCCACGCGTAACCTTCGGAAAATAACATAGCATAAGCAGAATCAGACTGATTTAACAATCAATCAAGAAACAAAAAGAAGAGAAGAGTATCAAGAGTACATTTCAGGAAGGAGACTGAAGGATGAGGACACAAAGGAGGGACTATTACTAGGAAGGAGACACCAACCTTTTGGATCTGGATTGGATACTGGATAGTGATTTGTTGTGGGGCATAAAGATAGGTTTTATGAAAAATCTCCATCATGTGAAAATGTTACATACATTACAAGGGAATCAAGGTGATAACAACTAAATAACAGATGAAAAGAGATTAGACCAATCTCATATCCGACTGAAGCAATTTCCCAAGAAGGCAAGAACCTCATCCATCTGCAACCAGCCAGTCATTTCAAGTGAAATTACCAGCAAGGGAGCGCACCAAATGCTAAATATCCAGCCACAAAGCAAGTACTATCCTTACAATAACTATGAAATAATTGAAAGACTCCTGCAATTAGCACATCTTCCCCATCTCAATCAAATTCCTTAGCAATGAAAAACCAAAAAGATACCAAATATATAAAAAGCAATTTGTTTCCGCATTGTCCAACTTAATAATTGTGGATCATGATCAAAACCGGATAAAACCTCAGTCTCAACAACCATTTTCACCAAATTGAATTCACCATTATCTAAAGCCAGTGAAAGGTAGCAGGGATCTGTTGATCAATGCCAAGAGAACTTCAAAATTTCATTTTTATTCACCCACACTGAAATTTTTGTTCATAAAGGGAAAGAAACTTGGAAAATGAGAACAAGAAGCATCAAGTCGTACAATATGCAGCTGAAAGTCCACATCAGGAGTCTTACAGAAGAATGGAAAGAAAAACAAGCTTAAACTTGTGTGGACCTTTCCTGACAAGAAAGAACTCTGAAAGAAGAGCTTGCCCTATGAATTGATGCTTATGTAGCAAGAACAAACCAATACTGATCACAGACACTCCATATCGAAATAGACAAGGTAAAATATTGCCTTGATCAAACTCTGACCTACGAAAGGAGAGTGAACATATCTGATCGTTCCACCTAACTAGAAGACAACAGAAGTGGAAGACAAATTAGGAATTGATGCGTATATGGCAAGAAAGAACATCACTGGTCCCAGACCCTCCATATCGAACTTGGCCACATAAAGTATTGCCATGACCAAACTCTGATCTGCAAAGGGAAGACAACTAGATCTGATCTTCCATATTAACTAGAAAATAACAGAAGTAAAGGACATGTTTCATTTCAACCAAAGAACTTATCCAATTTCACACAATCATCAGATTGCGGCAGATCACCACTAGTCAAGTTTGGCAAGACTCCAACCTGTGAGAGGATCAGGACCAGACGATATAATCAACTCCCCAGGATCAAAATACTGAAGAACAAATTCCCATCAACCCAGTAAATTTCATTCTATCACTGGCTCTTAGACATGATCAAAGACTACAAATTCATTGTCCCAACCCAACAAAAAAAAAGACAGCAAAACGATCACCAGTTCTCCAAAAAGACCAAACGTCCAAGACATAGCCTTCATACAATTAATCATCCTTGACATCCTCAAACAAACAGTTTCGCTCTGAGGGGAAAGAAACCACTGCGAATTCACCAGATAACAGAAAGATCAACCAGTGATTGTATCAATAAAGGGTCAAAGGAGGAGCTAAATCAAACACCTCCCATAAAGTCATCCTCAGACATCAAGAGATTATGATCTAAGAGGAAAGAAGCCACACTGCCAATTCACCGAACAACAAGAATCCAGAACAGGCTGCTTAAACAACAAAGCAAAGTTCAATCGATCGGCCGATGAATCACTAAGCGATCAAAGGACGAGGCGTAAACCAAAGAATTCTGATAACCAATAGGCATCGTAGGCCAAGCGAAACCCTCAAGAATCTCTGTGCAACATGGAAGAAAATCACTGATCACAGACACTACAGATCGAACTTGGCCACGTGAAGTATTACCTCAACCAAACTCTGCTCTAGGAAAGCAAGAGAACTAGATCTGATCTTTAGGATTCAGTAGAAAATAACAGAAGTGAAGGACAAGTTCCATTGAAACCAATAACTGCCTAAAATCAAAGAAGTGAGAACTCGTCCAATTCCAAACAATTATCAACTCAGCCCCTCAGGGAACGCAACAGATTACCAGCTGTTAAATCCAGTAAAACTTTCAACATGTAAAAGCAAAAAGTTGTCAAAATTTCAGTCCATCGCTCGTCCTAAAGGCAAAACTTCTAGTCCTAAATACAAAGACTTCTATATCATCAGCTCAACCAAACAGTGGAAGGTTAGATAATTGGTCCTCCATAAAGCACAAAGGTCTTATTCTATATAACCAACTGACCAGTTGCATTGTGTTCATTGTCCTCAGACAAACATGATCGTTCAAAGAAGAAAGAAGCCACTGCCAATTCACAAAATAGTGAATACCAGAATCAGCTCATAATACAATTAAATAGAAAGATCAATCAATGATGAATACCAAAATCAGCTCATAATACAATTACACGGAAAGATCAATCAATAATGAATCAATCACCAATCAGAGGAGTGCAAACCCTAACAATACCCATAACAAGGCAGAGTCCCAGAGAGGCCACCTTCAGAAAATTAGCATACAGAGTCAGAACGATTTAACAATCAATCAAGAAACAAAAAGAAAAGAACAAGGATCAATAGTGCATTTTGGGAATGATCTCTCTGCTAGAGAGCACTTCGCTGAGGCTGTCAACTGAAAAAGGAATGCATGCACAACCATGGACACAGTATGAGACTGAGGGATGAGGACACGAGGGAGGCCTATTTCTAGGAAGGAGACACCGGCGAAGCAGATCTGGAATGGATACTGATCTGTTGTGGCACGTATACCTTGCAAAGAAAGAACCATCACAGGTCACACATCGGCCAAACTCTGAACTCCAAAGGAATAATAATCGGTTTTCGCATCAATCGGAAAATTATGGGACTGGTGAACAAATTCCGTTCAAACCAATAACTCCTCGAGAGACGATAAAGCTTATCCAATTTCAGACAATCATCAGCTTGCGGCAGAGCACCCCTTGTCAAGTCTGGCAAGACTCCAACTTGTGAGAGAACTCTCGAAGATTTAAAAAAAAAAAAAAAACTGAAGAACAAATTCCCATCAAACCCAGTAAATTTCATTCTATCGCCAGGTGTTAGACATGATCAAAGACTACCAATTCGTCGTCTCAATCGAGTAAGAAACCAAAAAAAAAAAAAAAAAAAAAAAGACAGCAAAAGGATCACCAGTCCTCCAAAAAGCCCAAGCATCCAAGACATAGTATTCATAGTACCCATCGTCCCTAACATCCTCAGACAAACAGTTTCGCTCCGAGGGGAAAGAAACCACTGCCAAATCACCAAATAACGGAAGATCAATGTATCAATAAAGGATCAGAGGAGGAGGAGTCAAACCAAAAACTTCCCATAACGACAGCCTCAAACGAAAGAGATCATGATCCAAGAGGAAAAAAAAGAAGCCACACTGCCAATTCACCGAACAACAACGAGAATCCAGAAAGAAGCTGGTCAAAACAACAACGGAAAAGTCCGATCGATCGGCTGATGAATCGCTAAGCGATCAAAGGACGAGGCGCTAAACAAAAGAATTCCGATAACCACAGGCATTGTAGGCCGAACGAAATCAATCAATCGAGAAAAGCAATCGAGAAAAGCAATCGGAACCATTGACAAAATCAATCAATCGAGAAACGGAAAACAAGAAGGAGAAGGAAGGATCGCTACTTCTCTCCGAAAACAATATCGCGGAAGCCATGTGGGGAGAGAGAGACGAACCAGAAACGCGTGACGACGAGAGCGAAGAGGGGGAAAAGGACTCTTAATTCATAGGGAAGATGAACACCGACTTCGGCTCGACCGTTGATGAAAAATGAATCCGAAGCGGGGGTCGCGATTGGACGGCTGTGATCTGCTGACGGTTTGATTTGGAAAAATTGTTGGGCTGGCCAAAATTTCGACCGTTGCTGGAGACGCTCGCCGTAAGAGAGAATTAGGAAAGACGCTCGTGAGGAGTCATCGTCGACCACGTATCCTGGGTTGCTACGGTGGCCGAACGGCTAGTTTTTGAAATTGGTGCTGGCTTAAAATAATTCTTTATTTGTGAATAAATCGCCAGTTAAAATATGACAAGACCGCCTAACTCCGGCTTGCCAATTTACACTTAGAAAAAAAAAATTAAAAACAACATCGTCGATAGTACATGTACTTTTATTCGAAAATCAAAACTGCCTTTCTTTTTTGGAAAATGCCACTAGTGATCGTGAGCCATTTCATTTTGTTATCGTTGAGTTAACAAGATTTATTGATGTGATCTTTTTTATTAATTAAAAAATGCGATCTATCGACATTTGTCTCTCCAACTCTCCTTTATTTGCTCAACTCTCGAGCAAACGACAAGCATGCTTCTTGCTATTCAAGCTTGTGGCGGCCATGGTTTGGTCGCCAAATCTGAGCACCGCAGCGGCAAGCAGTGTTGTCGACATTGATGGGGGAGGGCAGAGGCAACATTGGTGATGTCCAATAGTGGGGGAGGATGGTGAATGATGGGAGAATACGGATGCGCATGGTTTAAGATTATGATTTTATTTGTTTCTCATTCTCCTCGTGTTATTGATTTGGCACCTCTATGGCACCACATTTAATTATTAAGCAAATCATAAACAAGACACTTGTACTTTCACGTCCATGTTAGCAAGATCAAACGGTCCATATTAGCAAAAATAGACCAACAAGAGAAAAAAGTTTAGCGAGCAGCTTTACCAAAAAAAAAAAAAAAGTTTAGCGAGCACTAATACAGACAATAAAAAAAAAATTAGAGAAATGCTTTAGAAAAGAGAGCAACGGTACAGTTCATATTCTCGAGCAATTGTGCAAGGATCATTGCTTATGTTTATTCAAGAAATTACGAAAAGAATGTAAGATTCGTACTTTAGAGTTTCAAGTATTTTGAGTTAAACAAAAATTAAAGTTCAAAATATCATATGTTATAAGAATTTTGCATTAATTCAACGGTCATCTCAAACTTGAAGAGAAATTTTCGAGAGATCTTGTTATGTTTATTATGTCTATAGAAATTGGGTTACTTGTGTCATCATATTCTCTACTATGCTTGTAGAAATTGGGTTAATTGTGTCCCACGTATGTGCCCTTGTGTCATGCAATTAGTAGCACACTTGAGCAAAATTTTGTACTCACAATCGTCTTTCGATTATTTCAAGATTATTTAGCTACATTTGCTCATTCTTAGGCTCCCTTTGATTTGTGGAAAATGAATTATTTGGAAAAAAAATTCTTAAAATGACCACTTGCATCGTTTGAAATAATTAGTTAATGAAAAATATTTTCATTATCGATAACAATTCATATCTAAACATTTTAATAAATGATAAAAAATTTTTTTATTCATTTATTATTATAAACAATATAAGTAATTATTTTTAAAAATATTTATTAAAATCATTCATTTTTCGCAAGTCAAATCAAGAGTTAAAACTCTCGCCTTTCTTTGGGCAACATTAGTTGGTTTGAGTCTCTATTATGCTTGTCCTGCTCCACATGCCTCTTCCCTTATCCTCACAAAAAGATTAAGGAAAAATTTCAAATAATGGCTCAAAATATTCTCATTTACTTAAATAAGGACTTTTTTTTTTGTCGATACTTAAATAAGGACTTGAAATTGACATTATTTCAAATAAGTGCTTGAAGTGACTATATCATCCCAAAAAAGAGCTTGAAGTGTTTATAACTATTTTAAATAAGGGTTTAGCCTCACCAGCTGACAAAATATTATGGCCAATTAGAGATATTTTCGTCCAAATGCAAGTTAAATTTAAATTTAATTAGATTAAAAATAAAATAAAAATTAGAAAAAAAGGAAGACACCAACGGGAGGGAGCACCCTCATCGCCTATGGCCTCCAGCGCCTAGGTGAAGGCCGGCGACCCTTGCCTAGGCTGCGGTGAGGGCAAGCGATTCTCACCCAGATGTAGGAAAGGGTCACCGCTCTCTCTCGCTTCTATTGAAGGCCTACTGGCCCTCGTCTTTGGTCAGCGAGGGTCACTAGCCCTCACCCAGGTGCTAGTGACCTCGCCAACCTTTGCCACCACCCCACTAGTGATGAGGCAACGGCCATAAGAGGGCTATGTTTTCCTTTTTTTGTTTTTTTATGAAAAAAAAAAAAAAAAAAAAAGGAAAAAAAAAAAAAAATAAATAAAATTTTAAAAGATGAAATTGTTCTTCATAGCCGGTGAGTTCATATCTTTCTTTGAGATTGATATGGGCATTTTAAGTTTTTATTCAAAATAAGATATACTCCAGACCCTTATTTAAAAAAAAAAATAGCACTTCATACATTTTTTTAAAACGATATTCACTCCAAGTCTCTATTTGAAATTTTTCCTTATCTTTTTAGGCAATAACAATTAAGTGTGTTCATATCACAATTGCTGACTAATTTGAAAAGGATGAGTTGTCTCATTCCAAACTTGATGAAGATGACTTTAACCTAATTCAAATGTTCACTGGGGAAACTTGTGTCATTCCAAACTTGATGATATAGTTCAACTAGGTTGGACTATCCTTTTGGTTAAATGATCTCATTCCAAACTTGATGCTAGATTATCTGACTTTAAGAAATCAGTAACTATGACATTCCAAATTGAAACATAGAAACAGTTGTTTGCATAAGAAGCCTGCTGGTCTTGTTCTTAATTGAAACTTGATATTACATTACTAGCTTATTGTAAGTGACTTGACTATTGGTCATGTTCTTTAAAACTAGACAATAGTTATTCTCCTACAAATAAACTTAAGTTGATGGCTCTTTGTAAATCACATTGTTTAGGTCTTGTTCATAATTTATGAAACCGGCTTGATGCTTATGAACATGATATTATGATGCTTTATGACATCAATATATGTTCTTCTTCGCCTGATGAAATGGTACTAAGTTTTTATTCAAATGATTGAATTCATGATAATATGAAATTCATATTTGACATTCTACAGAGGATGGCAGAGATGGAGGAGAGCTTAATGAGTGGGATCCTAAACAGGATGACCTACTTGATGAATGAATATATATCATTTAGAGCGTGTGGGGACTTGACAGTTTACCTGTTATTGCCTATTTTGATGAAATTCATTTGCTTAAGACTTACATTTTGCTATTTCTATTTTGTGAACATTATTATGCTTATTTCTTATATTTGTAAGGCCTTGGACTATTTTGACTAGCTTACTTATACTTGACTAGTATGCATATGTTAGTTGTGAACTGAGTTTGGAGGTTTATTTTGAGTGTTGGGATTTGGATGAGTTTAGAATGAATCTAAAACTTATAATATTTATTTTGATTTGTTGATCTCAAAACAGATTCATGATAAGGATGATTGAGTTTAATACTTTACTGATGGAAAACTCTTTGACTGATCCGAGTTGATTGTCTTGGACTGAATGTGGATGATTCATTTTGTTTGAACATTATACTGACCACTTTATTAGATTATGCTGTATGGTGAACATACGAGAAGATTGTTGGATATATTGTTAATATAGTCCAAAATAATATGTTCACATATAAGCCCAAATAGGTAAAAGCACGGTTATTTGGGTCTATATGAGCCGGAACCCAATAACTTGCATATAAAAACTCTAGGGTTTCCCTACGCTGGAGGTAACACTATTGAGTGTTCCAAACTTGACGTCTCTTGGTGTAATACTTCAAGCAACTACTTCTTCTCTCTCAAACCCATAACCTCCAACAAAAACAAAGATGACTGCATCATTTTTAATCTACAAACTCCTGAAAATGATAGCAATGAGTCTCGGCGGGAGCTCTTGGAATACTATAGATCAGCAAATGGCTTATGGAATTACTTGAATTCCTATCGGTGATTGGCATTCGGGGAAAAGGCGAGGATATCTAGTCCTATCCTTACAATAGTCGTAAACCAAGTACTTGCGCCTCACATTTTGGTATTGCATCATTTCACGTGGGCGTTGAGGGTTCGATTTTCTGTCCACGGTGGATACAAGTGATTGCTATAGCATCCTAGTTGATAGCCTATTGGATTCAGATTGTACATCAAGGCGCACCCGTAGATGTCGAAGTCTTGAAAATGGGCTGTGAACGGGGCCTTGGACCAGTCGATCTTCCCGGCCTAGTCCTGGGCATTCCAGATGGTCGCTCCCACCTTCATTGCTTGTGTCGGGTAGGTCCCTTTGGTCCCGAAGTTCTTGAACACTCTTATTGGTATTTTATCCACAAAAAACCTACCATAATTATGGCGGAATAGATTTGTGACAATGCGTTTCAACAAAAAAATTATGTATCAAGAGCTTAAGATCTTCGGTTCCCACTCGGACCGCGTAATGACAATACATTCACAGCATTAACATCCATCTTCAGCTATGTTTGTATTCATTGACACATTCACATAGAGATAGGAATATATGTCTTTAGCAACTTAGATTTAGCCATTATCAAATAGATTTTTCTCATTTCAAACAGAGACGGAAAGAAAGAGAGAGACTTACACTGCTTGATATTGGTTCCAAAGAAGCCTATAGGAATGGAAATCAGTAGTCGGATCAAACCAAAGATGAAAGTTTTGTTCCCGGCCTCCAACTCCATTTGTGTATACGTTTGTACTCAATGTGTAAGGTGGTCCGTTGCTACCAATGAACTCAAAGTCAAGTTCATCGTGTAGGCTTTCCTTTGAAGTTAGCTACAGGTGAAATTCAAAAGTGTTACTCTGTCAAAATCCAACAAAAGAAAAAGAAAAAGAGAGATAATGATAATAGTAAGAAACAGGTGTGGCCCCCCAATGGGCATCTTATGGCTAGATAATGTGCATGATGAAAAGAAAAACCTCACTCACATGGAAGGAGGTAAGAACTCCTTGGGATTTCTGTTCTGGAATTTTGATCCTCATGTTAAATAATCCAGATTGATAATATGATCTAGATTCAAATCCAGCTCCTGAAAAGAGTGAGCTTGAACAATAAATACAACTTAAAGACGTTTGGATAATCTTTATGGCTCCCAAAATCGGAAAAAGAAAAAAAAGAAAGAAAATTAGATAAGTATGATCTACCATAAAATAATGAGACATGACTAAAATTAGACAAAGCAGTAAGCAGCATGATTACCTGAACTTTGATCCAACGTCAGTTGGACTTCATTGTAAAGACTGGAGAAATGAGAGTTTCCCCAAGTGACGTTGTAGGTCCGATAGAAGCCAATTTCTTGTCCTCCACTTGCAAGTAACATATTCACCATCAGAAAACCGAGGAGGCCCAAAAGCAGAAAAGATTCCATGGAAACTTTTTTAAACTTGATTTCCACTAAGTCCTATGTTTTATTTTCACTAACCAATCCCCCTGACACTTTATAGAGGAATATGTTCAAAGCCTGCGACATGCATGAAGTTAGCGCAGCTTGTAAATGTACTGATGTAACATACGAGAACATGTAATGCGATTTAAGAAGCATTGTAAAGGTTATATATTAAATAATGCCTCTAACGAATGCCTTGTGAATGGCGTTATTCTTCAGGGGATTTTAATATCTTGCACTTCAGTTTACTCTCCAGGCGTTGCATGTAAACATACTTTGTATTCATTTGGTCATTATGGTTTGAGGACACCAAAATAAACGGATTCACCAAGTAAGTTTGTTTTAGTCCAATTATTGAAAACTTTTATTTTAATCAACTTGTCTCTAAATCTTGACATTAAAGAAAAAGTATCATATTTAGGGAATAATTTTGGGCAAGGGCCGACAATCTTGGCCTAGGCCGACAATGAGGGCAAGCGATCCTTACTCAGATGTAGGAAAGGGTTGCCGCTCTTTCTCACTTCTAGCGAGGGCCTATTGGCCCTCATCTTTGGTCGGCGAAGGTCACTAGCCCTCGCCCAAGTGCCGACAACCCCACCAACCTTTGCCACTGCCCCGCCAGCAATGAGGCGGCGGTCACAGGCGGGCTATGTTTTCCTTTTTTTTATGAAAAGAAAAAACAAAAAAAAAAGGAAAAAAAAATTTAAAAATTTAAATTATGAAATTGTCCTTCACAACCAGCGAGTTCAAATCTTTCTTTGAGATTGATATGGGCACTTTAAGTTCTTATTCGAAATAAGATATACTCCAGACCCTTATTTAAGAAAATAATAGCACTTCATACATTTATTTAAAACGATGTTCACTCCAAGTCTCTATTTGGAATTTTTTCCTATCTTTTTACGCAATAACAATTAAGTGTGTTCATATCAAAGCCTAAACGGGGTCCTAAAATAAACCAGTCAACTTCTTCATCACCATGCTCAACCAAGAGCTGTGAGATCTAGGACTCAAATCTAGTATGAGCCTTAGATATTGGCTCTCATGCTCGATATAGGGCTCGGATTGACTTTTCTCTAATGATGATGGTGTTGGATTTGTTGTCAAAGGCAATGCGGATGAGGTTGGGGGCGTCCATGGCCGGCGGGGAAAGATAAAAGGGACTTTGGAGGAGGAAAAGATTTGCAAAAAAAATGAGATGGAAGCGTAAGAAAGACAATGAAAGAAAAAGGACGAAAAAGAAAAAATAGAGAAAAAAATAGTAAGAGTAACGAAAAAAAAAAGAAAAAAAAAGGAAAAATAGTAAAAGATAAGGAAAAAGAAATGAAAGAAAATTTTAAAAAATACCCTTGGAGAAAAATATTCCTAGCCATATATATGATCTTGTCAGCAAGTGAGCTTAAACTCTTATTTGAGAGTGGGTTGGTACTTTGAAGCTTTGTTTAAGACGAAGTTTATTATAGACTATCTTTTAAGAAAATAACCTCGTTTCAAATCATTATTTGAAATATCCTCTTGTATATCTTATTTTCATAAATAATTTTGATTGGGACCTCAATGTTGCATTATGGTCCATTTGTCTGAAAGACAACTATTTTTGGAAAATAATTTTCCGACTTTCCAATGTTTGGATGATGAAAAATTAATCGATTTGCGGAAAATAATTTCTATGACCCAAAAATGATAAGTTTAGATTGTGAGAAAACGACTTTCATTTCTAGTAAAAGAATTAAAAACTTTTCACATTTATTAATTTTTCTAAACCATGGAATTAATTAAACTTTTCATGAAACTTCTGCCCTATTTTTTTTCATTTATTAAGGGGCAAGTTTTCGAAGATGGGAGAAGAAGTGGAAGAAGAGGGTGAAACAAAGCACCGTTAAGGTTTATTAGCGTATCAAGCCGATTTTCATTCTCTTACGGTGAAATCTGTGGCTGCCATGTGATCGTCATGCGCAGCGCCCTTTCGTTGACCTTTCAAAGCCGGTTTTCCATTCTTCGGCTTTGTCGGCTCGGTTTCAGGCTTTGATACTGGTCTTTAATGGACCGACGCCCCATTCTCGGCCCAATATCTGACTCGTTAACTTCTTAAAGACTAAATACAAACGCTCTTTCATTTTCTTTTGACCAAAAATAGAACATTCCTCAGCTTAAATCTAATGGGCTATGCATGATATAGAATAAATTTGGTTGATGCCCCCGCTAATTATAAGATTTTAATAGGATGGATTGACAAATCATGAAATCTTAGATGATACATCGATTTTTTTTTTGAAGTATTTAGTTGACGAATGTATTTGACGATACAATTGAATTCATTCTTTCTCAATAAAGTGGAAAAGAAGTAGTCAAAATTTCACTTGCTAGAATTTTTTTTAAAATAATTTTTTTTCAAACTTTGTGATTATTGCATAGATTGGCAATTCTTGTTTGATATCCCACTAGTTCTAAGATATTAAGAGGATTAACTGACAAATCATGAAATATTAAATGATACATCAAAAAAATTAATTATTTAGTTGACGAATGTCTCGGTGATATAATTGAATTCATTCTTTTTCAATAAATGGAAAATAAGAAATCAAAATTTCACTAGTTATAATTTTTTTAAAAAACAGTTTTTCTTTTAAATTTGTGACTATTGCATGGATTAGCGATTCATCAAACAGAATAAAATTGTTTGATGCCTAGCTAGTTATAAGGTTTTAAGAAGATCAATTAACAAGATGAAATCTTCATGGTACATCTAAATTTTTTAAGTCTTTGGTTGACAAAGGTCTTGGCGAAATAATTGATTTCATTAATATTCGATAAAGTGGAAAAGAAGAAATCCAAATTTCACTCGTTGGAATTTTTAAAAAATAGCTTTTTTTATTTTTCAAAGTTCGTGACTATTGCAACATTTAATATGAGGCGTTCTTATGTTATGGGAACCTACTCCGGTTTATAATAATATAAGCATCAAAAAATCGCGTGGCGAAGGACAAGCTGAAAAGTAAGAGCCGCCGATATATAGACGGGGCCATCCCCTCAAACCCCATTCATCCGGATTTCCTCTGCGTCCGTCCCGTCGCGAAATCGTCTTCCTCGGTCGTTAGGGTTTTCGAGCGAGAGAGTTTTGGGGGCGATGGACGCCATCGATTCGGCCATCGATCCATTGAGGGAGTTCGCGAAGGACAGCGTCCGCCTCGTGAAGCGATGCCACAAGCCCGATCGCAAAGGTAAGGAATCTTCTGGGGTTCTGGCCGTCCGATCTTTGCAGATCTGGTGTGAACGCGGGATTCGCCGCTCGTGAATTTTTTTTTTTTTTTTTTTCGTGTGATGGCGATCTCGTCGGTGCAGAGTTCACGAAGGTCGCGTTCCGGACTGCGATCGGATTCGTGGTGATGGGATTCGTGGGGTTCTTCGTCAAGCTGATCTTCATTCCCATCAACAACATCATCGTCGGTTCTAGTTAGGTAGGTGTTTTTTTTTTTTTTTTTTTTTTGCCTGGATCTGTGGATTGGTTCTGGTGGTCGGTGGATTTTGCTTCCTGTGTTTCGATCTTGGATGGTTTCGTGTGCTAATTCTATAAAGACCTATAATTTGTTGATGGGGGATTTATTTAGAAGCTCTCTTGTAGTTGTAAATTGAATTTGGGCTTTGTCTGCTCTCTGGTAAATCTCCCGTAGCTTCACAATCTTGATTAGGTTCATGGGTGAGTTTATGATCCTCACTGGTATGACGCTGTTCTGAGGGTTGCATAGGCTGTGATAGGAGCTGTTGAGCTTTGTTTGTGTGTTGTTTTATTTACGCAAGCGGATTCTTAGCTGGACTACCATCCATGGATGAGATTTATGCATTTAGATTTGCTGACAACTACAGATTGCAAGGGAAATTGACAATTTAATCTTGATACTGCTGGTGGACTAATTTGAGGCGTGCTGCTGTCGGCCAATCGTTTTTTAATCTGAAAAATGATTACATCTCCATTGCTGCAGTCGTGTTTTAGGTTGTCATGTGATGGTTTTTTTTGCTTAATCAATGGGGTATGGCATTATCGCTTGCTGCTGTATAAGTTCTTCCTGTGCAATATGCATTTTTGTCGCTTTGTTTGCTTAGTAAGTTTTTTGTATGGGTATATTTTATATGTTCAGATAGGGGTCATAATCTTGTTGAGCATTTATAAGTGGATATTTATGTATTTAGTATAATTATGAATCACCTACTTACAAAGAGTTTTCATCAAATCACTGCTAAGTTTTAAATGTTGCAAATCATTAGCTCCACTCCACATCTAAATGAATTTTACATATGTAAGTGGAACTTGCGAAATATTCACAATTCTTTAGTCGGAGATGGAGAGTGCCATTTAGGTGCAATATGTTGTCAGATATCTTTGCAGTGAAATACGCATGGTATGTTTGCGAATGGGGCAAGTGAATGAAAAGACGAGATAGCTTGATTTGAATGTCTTTAAATTTTATAGGGAGCACAGTTTAGCTTCTGTTTACTTGAATCTAATTGATCTGCCTTCGCAATTCTTTTTTCTTGATTAAGATGTCTTTGCATTTAGTAATCGTTGGGTTTCTCTTATATTCTTGGTGTATGAGGTTCTACTGCAATGTATCATCCCCATTGGTGAACCTATGGAAGATGTCTATTATGATTCAAGGAAATCTGGCTGTTCCGTTTGGAATATATGAAATTGCTTATCAATTTTGTGGAGTGTCTTGTGATTCTTCTAGTTCTCTTCTCAAGTGAAAATCGGATGGTGTTCTTTTGCAGGCCATCAAGAAAGTGGATTCATGGGAATATAAGGCGATTTGCCCAGAGCATTATTAGTTCGATTGGACTGGACATCAGTGTTGTTCGACCTTAGGCCTTTTGTTTTTTCCCCCTATTATCTTTGTAGTTTATAATCAATACTGCACATTTTTGAGTGTTTTACCTTGGATTTTGTCATAATCAAGGAGTTTATGTAATTTTGACATTGCATCCTCAATTTCTCTATGGCACTAGTCGGCGGAAATTTAAGTTTGAAAGGGAGTACGCATCCTGCTTAGCCTACTTGAATTCGATTTGAAGTTCATAATTGGCGATGGGGACTATTGATTGCTTCCCATCCTCGTACATTCGTCATGTGGGTGTTTTAAGTGTTTGGCGGAAAGAAAGGTGTCTGAATTGTAAGGCACATGCTTATCAGAAAAAGAGTTTAATTTTAGGATATTGATTATTATATCACAAGGAAAATGTTAAAAAGTGATTCAAGGATTACTTTTTATCTAAGATCCGTATGCATATTTTGGAAACCCTTCTTGCTTTGAAGTTTGAACGTGTTTCGGTCACCGTGCACGAACGCTTAGTCCTTTCCGGCGACGGGTGTGTCCGTCTTTTTTGTCCCCCCTCACGGAACAACGGGAGGACGTGATTATATCCCTTCGAACAGATTTCCTCAAATACTGTTTAAATCGAATTTATAACTTTTGATATGTGAAATCGGATGAAGCAATTTGTTTTGGAGTATATTATGGCGATCCACATGTCTCCGTATAAATTTCTCCGCATGTTTTTAGGTTTTAATTTATTGTTATTTGGTCCTCCTTTTGCCCTGAAGTCACTAATTTGTTTCCAAGAACCAAAATAGAGGATTATTATATCATATTTCTTGATGTGTTTCTCTCAAGGGTCTATAGCGACCTTTAATTTTTAATTTTTTTTTTCCTTTTGACATTTGAGATTTGATTAAAATTGAATAGTTGGATTTCAAAAAGTCTACAAGAAAGTCACTGAAGTATTTTTCTTTTATAAGTTATGTCTTTTAACGTAGAATTTTTTTTTTTTTTTAAGTTTTAGTAGGAAGTCAATGTATAATTGTTTGATCAAAATGAGCGCAGACGATACAAAAAAAAAAAAGTTGACATATTATAATTTTCTTTCAATATCTTCTAGTCTAAGCCTGATTATAATGATTATGGAATCTTGAATATAATGAATTTCAGAAACTCACCATAAGAATAAAAAGAAGTAAAAATCATATTAGATATGTGGGGAATTTTTTCTTGAGGGCTGAAATTTTCCTCTTTTTCTCACCCTTGAAATTTTTCAGTTGCATAATATTTTATTGAATAGATGATTTCTTTTCTCGAACTGTTTCTTTAAAATACCATTGATTAGGCTACATTTAGTCATTTAGAATTCTAATCAACATAGGACTCGATATGATAAGATATGAAATCTAGAAATTTTGCTTTATCAATATATTGTTTGGTGACTATTAAGGATGTGCAAAATAATCGAGCACCGTTCGGATTGCCCGGAACCAATGGTTCCCATTAGGGCCGGTTTGATTCTCGGTTCCAATTTAGTAGAACTCACCGGTGAGTATCCGTGAAGTAGCACCGACATGCGACACGGCACGATATATCGATACGTCATTTCTCAAAAATAGAAAATTAGATACGTTATGACATGTTATATATTAAATGAATATTTTTATATTTAATTAATTTTATTCAAATTCACAAATAAATAAATAAATAAAACTTATAATGAATTTACACTAATGATATTAATAAATATATTCATAGGAAATTCGAAAGATATATTCATAGTTAAGATGTATTCATATTTAGGAACGTGTTTCTAATTTTAACAAAAATTATCGATAAAACTAATGACTAATAAAAGATTAGAATCAATTTATTTAAATAAATTTATGATCTTTTATAATAATCAAAATTTATCATTATTTAATATTAAATATTTTTATTTTTCGAAATAACTTTTTAGCTCATGTATTTATTTTTTGACAAAAAAGCCTTGCCACGCAAAAATTATTTCCCTCCCTCTCCCACCCCCCCCCCACCCCCACCCCCAAACAAAAAACAAAAACCCCCATCTCTCAAAAATTATTTCCCTCCCCCGCTTCTCTCTCCGCCATCAGACCCCAACCCCCTTTCTTTCCCTCATTTCTCCCCCATCACCTGTCATTTTCCTTGTTTCTTTCTCCCTCACCCCACGCCAAGTCGCCAAACCCCCTCGGTTTTTCCCTAATTTCCCCCATCACCTGTCATTTTCCCCGTTTCTGTCTCCCCACCCCACCACCTATGTAGCACCGGCATGGACACTCGACACGTGACACAACACGACACGACACGCCGACACGCCTATTTTTCAAAAATAGAGAATTCCAACACTTTAAACATATTATATATTAAATATATATTTTTATATATAAATACAAAAATAAATAAATAATAATAAAAAGAGGATATAATTAATTTATACTAAAAATATTAATCAAATATTTGTTAATATCATTCATTGTTTTAATTTGATAGAAATTGAACGAGAATTCAAAAATTGCAAACATAAAAGAGTAAACTTGAAGGAACATGTCCTGTTTTCTTATACTTGTCAGAGATTAGTGAGATTTCTTATAGTCTAGACGAGTTCAAAGTTCATGATATAGACTAGCTTTGAGCTCCTCTGCAAAACAAGATTCGAAAAAAATGAAAATTTAGGACAAGAACTCTCGAAATATGACCAAAAGAAAAAGAAATCACTAGATTCGCCATGGAAAATGTGAGAGATAACTCACAAGCCAATAACATAGACCAAAAAGATAACTCGCAAGCGATGCTTGCAAGAGGCGGAAAGAAGAAAAAAAAATTATAACTTTAAGTACGACGAGAAGAGGAGCGTTCCATCGTCACTCACGGGAAGATCGGGACTTTTAAGTGAAAAACTTGAGAGTAAGAATTTTCTTCATCCCCTTTATTTTTGTTATTTTCATTATTTTTTCATATATTTACATTCTGACCCCTCAAGTATTGAAAATTTTTAAAATTGACTCCGTGCGTGTCGGAATCGCGTGTCGGAATTTCAAACTCGCGTGTCGGAACATGTTAGAAAGAGTTGACCATATGTCGGATTTTCCGACACTCGTTGACCGCGTGTCAAAACGTGTCGGAGCATGTCGGAGCGTGTTGAACACGTGTCGGAGTGTCGGACACAACACGTAGGCTTCCGGAGAGTGTCGGTGGTTCTTAGCCCACCACACGCCACCCCAACCCTCCTCCGGCCCCCCTCTCGCCCCCGTTTCTTTCCCTCATTTCTTTCCTTCCATCACTTGTCATTTGCTTTCTAAAAAATCGAAGTCATCCCCACCCCCCTCATCCTCCTCGCACAATCCTTTTCTTCTTGATCTCTACTTTCTCTTGGTCACCCCATCGCAATCGCTCGCCGCCTTGCCTCCGGCCCTTCCTCCTTCACAGCCTTGCCTTGCCTTCGATCCTCCATCGCAGCATCGTAGTTGCGGCCCTTTGGGTCGCCTCGGTCTTTGCTCTTCCTCTAGCCCTCTTTGCAGTCGCAGCTTCGCCGTCATTTGCGGCCTTGCCTCCGCTCCTTCGCCCTTGCCTCCTCCCTCCGTCACCTTCTTCAACGATTCTCTCTTCTTTTGCATTTGCAAACCCGCCCGATAAATCACCATGCCTCTCCCAATTCTAGACACGCATGTTGGATCATGTCGAAAAGAGTTGACCACATGTCCGAGCATGTTCGAGCGTGTTGGACATGTGTCGAGGATATCCGACACGACATGAAAGCTTCTAAAACGTGTCCATGCTTCATAGCATACCGGTTCGGTTTTCCATTCTAGGTGTGGAACTATCCGCCCACCCACCCAAACCAAACCAGTATATATACATATTTAAAATAAATATATATATATCTCAATTAATCAATGGAATTACTGACTAATTTTGTCTATTGGGTAAGTAATAGGATTAACCCCTTACTTTTTTCTATCTAATAATCCATTTACTTGCTTTCTCAATCAAAACAAAATAAACAAACATAGAGAAATGAGAGAACTGATTGAAGATGTCTATAAGAGCTAAGGGCTAGTTTTAAGATTATAATTAGATCTCTCCTAAACCATTCCCAAAATTAAATTAGATTGATGTTGAAAAAAAGATGAATTACGCGATCGATGTTTTAACTTCTATAGAAGTTAAGACTTTTAACATGGAGTATAATTCTCCACATATTTCTGATGTCGGAAAACCTTATGAAGACCATTTCATGAATTTCGAAGAAATTAAGTTTTTAGCTAACAAATATTATCTATTCATTTTGTCTTTAGTTTTTAATCCCTAATCAAATTCAATAGCCTATAATTTAACTTAAATATAAAGCCGAATAAACTTTGTAGGGATAAAGTCGGATATATTCACATCATGCCATTTATATTATTTAGTATAAACAACATATAAGTGTAAATGATCTCAAAATTTTACAAATGGAGATGGTAAAAATTTGTTGCAACACTCTTGCCTACTTTATTTTTATTCGCTTATTTTATTTTATTTTCCTTTCTTTTTCAATTAATTTATTTCTTTATTTCTTTATTTCCCTTCCATCATTCTCTAATAAAGTTTCATTAACAGTTAATTAGTACCAATATACCTAAAATATATAACAATTTATAGATTGAATTTATATTATAAAATATAATTAAATTCAAATATATAAATGAAAACAAGATTAAATTAAAATAATTAATTTTTTATGTTTTTATTTTGAATTTCTTATATTAGAATTCAAATATTAATAATATTAAAATATATATTTTAATTTTATTAATTTAAGAAATTTATTATTTGAGAAAAACAATTTTTAATTATGAATATTAGAAATCATATTCACCTTTATCTTATCTTTTTGTGGGATAACTTTATCTAATTTATATCCCATTTATATCAAAATTTATCTTGTTTTAAGCATACACTAAATTCAGGATACCACATGCAATCTTGATTTTTTATATTTGCGAATCGCCTAAAAATTTATGTCTTCGACTCTTCTCGTATTCCAATTTTCTCCCGTACATCCCCATTTGTTAGGCGACAAAACATGAGGGGCATTCTGGTAAATTCGCCTCTCGGGCACCCCGCCAACACCCCACACACACCACATACACAAACGTAGGCGGGCCCTCCTCTCAGGCTCCCTTAAGTCAGCTCAGCTGCCCATTTCCGAACACCTGCACACACCCGTTACTCTCTCTCTCCCACCGGATCTCGAGACATGGCCGCCGCCGCCGCCGCCACCGCCGCTTCGACCACCTCCGCCGCCATCAAAACCACCGCCCTCTCATTTCCCTCCAAATCCCAAACTCCCGTCGACCGATTTACCCTCCGCGTCCCTCCCAGTCCCGCCAAGCCCCTCCTCCGTGTCTCCGCCGACTCTTCCCCCCTCGCATTCCCCGAGCCGCCGTCGCCAGAACCGTCCTCCGCACCACCGACCCCGACCCCGACCACCCCGACCCCGACCGTAGCCCCTCCCGAGACGTTCGTTCCCAGATACGCCCCCGACGAGCCTCGCAAGGGCGCCGATGTCCTCGTCGAGGCCCTCGAGCGCCAGGGCGTCTCCACCGTCTTCGCCTACCCGGGCGGCGCCTCCGTGGAGATCCACCAGGCCCTCACCCGGTCTGGCGTCATCAGGAACGTGCTCCCTCGCCACGAGCAGGGAGGCATCTTCGCCGCGGAGGGATACGCGCGCGCCTCCGGCCTCCCCGGGGTCTGCATCGCCACCTCCGGCCCCGGCGCCACCAATCTGGTCAGTGGACTCGCCGACGCCATGCTGGACAGCATCCCCCTCGTCGCCATCACTGGCCAGGTATCTTTAAGGAGTTTCTACTGCCCGATCGTCCGATTTTTTTCCTTTTTCTTTTCCTTTTCTTGTCTCTCCTTTTGATCCGGAGGAATGCTGGCGGAGCACAGGAGGTGTATCTATGGAGATATATGTAGCATTAGGATAATAGATTCTGTTAATTTTTTTTTTTCTGGCTTCATTTGTTGTGCATATGTATTAAATAATTCAGTGTTTTGAATACAGAACTATTTTCATTTCCGCTGGCGTTCTCTGATGCACCATTGCTTTGTGGATGATTGTGTGCGCGAATGTGTTTTGCAGGTGCCACGAAGAATGATTGGAACGGATGGATTTCAAGAGACTCCAATTGTTGAGGTGACGCGGTCTATTACGAAACATAATTACCTCGTCCTTGATGTGGAAGATATTCCTAGAGTTGTGAGTGAAGCTTTTTACCTGGCGACTTCGGGGAGACCTGGTCCTATCCTGATCGATGTGCCCAAAGATATACAGCAACAGCTCGTCGTTCCTAATTGGAATGTGCCCATTACGTTGCCCGGATACATGTCGAGATTGCCAAAGTTGCCTTCAGAGGCCCATTTGGAACAGATTGTGAGGTTGGTATCGGAGTCGAAGAAACCGGTTTTGTATGTGGGAGGTGGATGTTTGAATTCAAGCGAGGAGTTGAGAAAGTTTGTGGACCTCACGGGGATTCCTGTCGCTAGTACTTTGATGGGGCTAGGGGCATTCTCATGCTCACATGAACTGTCCCTTCAAATGCTGGGAATGCATGGAACTGTTTATGCTAACTATGCTATTGATAAATGTGATTTGCTGCTTGCGTTTGGAGTTAGGTTTGATGACCGTGTGACGGGGAAGCTGGAAACTTTTGCTAGCCGAGCTAAAATCATTCACATCGATATCGATTCGGCAGAGATTGGGAAAAATAAGCAGCCTCACGTGTCAATTTGTGCAGATTTGAAGTTGGCATTAGAAGGGATTAATAGCATTATGGAGACTATAAAATCGAAGCTCAAACTTGATTTTTCAGCTTGGAGAATGGAACTTGATGAGCAGAAAATGAATAATCCCTTAACTTATAAGACATTTGGGGAAGCTATCCCTCCTCAGTATGCGATTCAAGTTCTCGATGAGCTGACTGATGGAAATGCTATTATAAGCACTGGAGTTGGGCAACACCAAATGTGGGCTGCTCAATTTTACAAGTACAAGAGGCCCCGCCAATGGTTGACATCTGGTGGATTAGGGGCCATGGGCTTTGGATTGCCTGCTGCGGTTGGAGCTGCTGTTGCAAAACCTGATGCTGTTGTGGTAGACATTGATGGAGATGGAAGCTTCATAATGAACGTCCAGGAGTTGGCGACAGTCAGAGTGGAGAATCTTCCTGTCAAGATAATGCTGTTGAACAATCAACATCTGGGCATGGTTGTCCAATGGGAGGATCGCTTTTATAAAGCCAATAGGGCTCACACATATCTAGGGAATCCATCTAGAGAGTCTGATATATTTCCAAATATGTTGAAATTTGCTGAAGCCTGCGGAATACCTGCATCTCGTGTGACAAAAAAGGCAGATCTTAGAGCAGCTGTCCAAAAGATGTTAGACACTCCTGGGCCATACTTGTTGGATGTGATTGTCCCCCATCAAGAGCATGTTTTGCCCATGATCCCTAGCGGTGGCTCTTTCAAGGATGTGATTACCGAGGGAGATGGACGATCTGCGTATTAAGTCATCTGGGCTAAATATTTCGCCAAGTTATATGTATCCACATACCTTTTTTTTAGGTCAAGATATCTACATACTTAAGATGATAGGATTTATGTAAAAGTTGTGTCAGGTTTTGTTTTTCCAGTTATATGGGATGCTTCAGATTTTTGTTTGTTTGCCTAGGCCTTTTTTTTTTTGACTTCTTGTAAGACGTACTTGACTGTAGCCTTTCTGAGGAAACAATGTAATGCAGTCACTTTTCTCTTAAGCTGTGTCGTCCGTTTCCCTGTTGGTTTGGATAATTCGAACCTTTTAGAATGTGCCTGTCCAAGAAGCAAGAAATTTATGAGAGAGATGAACTAATCAAGTATGTGCTGCAGCTACATTACATTCGTTCATCCTGAACTTTTGTCAGGTTTGATCATTGCAGAAATACTTTTCATGCAGTCAGCGGAGGGTGGCCACAGTATTTTGTGCCATTAATGAATTATGGTTTAGCAAGTCATGAATTAGAGATTCTTTGCCTGCATTCTTCTGTTAATATATGCCATAAAAAGTTCCTAGTGGAGCATTATTTAGTTTTTAATGTTTATAGTTCATTTCCAGATATCGCCGCACCAGGTCCCTACAACCCTACCATCTCTTTCATCAATTTTCATTATGTATTCTCCTGTTTCGTGACTAATTCTGTAGATTGTGCATCAGTTTTTAATGTTCTTTGATCGACTTTGTGGGGTCAAGCAAGGATGTTTTTGGTTCTATAAGGTCAACATACAGACCCTAAAGGTTTTTGTGGAACTCATTAATTGCTGTCTGAATGATAGCTTATCAGGGTTGAGTTGGAATGTGAGATTCCAGATTCAGTTTTGAAGGCAGATGGTTTCATTTATTTCCACACTTTGAGATCAACTTAGCTAGTAATGCAACATGCTTGAGCAATGTAACAGCTCCTTAATGCTGTGGAGAAAGAGACAACACCCCATAAGCATGGAGTCTGGTTCATCCTGAATTCTTATGAGGTAAGAAAGTAAATTTGATGTGTTAGTGCTTGTCTGGGGTTTTGGGGGGATTTTAGCCCCCTACTTTTGCTTCTACTTTTGTTTTTTTCCTTCTAACTTGACTTGTGGATTGGCATCAAAAGCTAGTCAGACGTTGTTTGTCAAGTTTGGAGCAGAAATGACGAAGGTGTTCCTCTTAACTTTTGGCTTTTGGTGAAAATAATATTGAAAATTTTGAGATTTCCATTTGAAGTTCAAATATAGGATCATAGCATGTTCTTGTCTATTTAATATTTTGTTTAGTAAAAGCTTGAAAGTAATAAGACTTCACAACTTCAAAATTTAATTAAAGTCATAATAAAGCTAACATTACTAAAGCCAATGCCATATCCAAGAAACTATGTCTTCCAACAAATTGTCCTTTTCCTTTTGCATACTCTAGACCGTTCTCGTTATGTGACTGTAGGATCCACTATGGTTAATTACTGACAAACATGCTATCATCCTACTGTCAAACCGGGTTGCATTGTTAATTTTTATGTCTCTGGGATTTTGCATCATAAGTTTGTTGAGAAGAGAGGTCTCTCGAAGGATAGCATTCACTAGAACTCCAGGTGGGTGCTTCACAAACAGTAGCTGCCCTCGATGGAGAGAATTCTCAGCTTTTGACCCGCCCCACTGCAAACCATGCATGCACTATCTAGCTATCTTTTGAAATTCTCACCCACCCGGCAGTAGAGAATCATGGAAGATTCTTTACAAAAGATCCTCTTAACTACTATAGGCACCGTACACATAACTTACTTACTTTTTTCTATATGAAATATACATATCTTCTTTCTTAAATGCACCATCCAGTGTCTGTTTTGCAGGAAGAAGGTGAAGAAACTTTCCGGGTGATTCTATAGATTGGTTTAAAGTCACTCACCTAGGTGTCATCAAGTTTTCATTGATTGTAGATACGTTTTGTGATCCATTAAAGTATCATGTGTGTAAAAGGTCATATTTTTAGTTATCTTTAATCATGGAAAACTTTTCTCATGAGTTTTGACATGGACACTTATTTATAATCCAGAGCTTGTATGTGTAGCTCTTCTGATTAATTTGAAGACATCCACATGGAACTATCTTTCTCTTTCATTGGCTTGAGTAGGGGACCATTGCTGCCTCAAAAGAATTTTCCTCACCAAAAGGCAAGTAATTCTTAAAGAATAGGCGTGCCTGTTGTCTAGACTGCACAAAACAAAGTCTGACGGGTGAAGTGAGGGATTTAGGCAATCTTCTCCAACAATCAATGCGGTTGCAATCAAGAAGAACATGCCATGAATTTCGATGGGATTCTGTAATCTAGTGCATGGAATATTATGTCCTCTTGACATCTGCTGGGTGTGAAAATAGTGCCCTTAGGGCTGTGCTTACTTTTTTGGCAGGAATACTGGCTTAGCTGTGACCTTGATTCACAGATCCCACCAAGTCACAGGTACAGCGGTTACCTTTGATTCTTTGTAAGTAGCAAATTCGTTTATGTAATGCCCATCTTCTCAACGACAGTCTTAAGCAGTTTTCCCTGAGAAAGGGATAGCTCTCACCTACCAAAATGATAGCATCTTTGTAGCTTGGAGTAAAGATGAGAAGATACTAATTGCTATACAGTCCGTGGAATTTCAGAACTTTGTTTTGAGCTTGAACATCAGGGATGGAGATGAAACTCCCAGGGAAGGAGGACCTTGTGGCGATGATCTCAAGCAATCTTGATGGTTCTAGCTGGGTGACTGCCTCTGTAAGATGGCCGGGATGGTTCCCTGAAGTCTCTGAAACTTCCTCTTATCATCAAGAACGGGCTCAAATGGCTCCCCGTTAATGCAAAGGGCGGATAGATCTATTTGTTCTCCTTCACCTAGTCAATATTGTGCATACTTTGCCAGCAGGTACTGTTCAGCATATTTCATCTCTGTTAGGGTGATTGGTCCTGACCATCTAAGGCCTAGACCACAGAGGGTTGATACGGCTTCTGCTACTATGTGAGGGGGTACTGTAATTTTGTGCTTTCTGTTGAAGCACTGGCTGATCTAATAATACTATATCGTGGACACTTACCTTAGAAGAAAAAACGATTGCAAAACTTTATGACCAATACTTCTGAGTTTGCAATCATCTGTGAATGCATTATGTATAACTTGGGACGGGGACTTCTTCAGTCAATTTTCATTTTCATATTTGTCAATAAATATTATGGGCATCACTATTAGTGTAAGATCTGTATAGAGGAAAAAAAGAATCAAAGAGATTTTAAGTTTGAGTACTCACTTTCAATCCAGCATTTGAAATGATCTTTGCATTGCTGTCCCTATCCGTGGTCCCTTCTCTATTCAGAGCTTATAGAAGTTTAGTCTTTCTTTGCAATGGATGTACAAGATTCATGAGAATGAGAACCAAAAGGCTAGGAAATTAAAGTGAGTTATATTTAGGTAAGCCTTGCACAGTACACGGAGTTGGTTAGAGATGGGTATGGGGGAAATAAGAGCGTTCAGACAAGTCAATGGATGGAAATGTGTCCAAGATATAAGGAGATTTTTCTGCACTTGATTAGACAGAAACAGATATTGACTCTAATACAAGATAAACTTTGAGAAGTTGTTTAAGATGTAGCGAAAGGACTAACGATGTGAGGGAGGAAGGTGCGAAGAGAGGACCTGGCCAAACTTATTGTGGAATTTTTGGTTGCAGATGTGTATCTGAATTCAGGTACTGCTGATATGTAATCTTTAGTGTCCAAGTAATAGGATTTTACCGAAAATTTTTTGGATCACTTGAAATGTTGTGCTCTAGCTTTTGGAATCAGACAACCATATATCCTTCCTTATAATGCCTATATGGAAACACAAATGTCTTCCAGCTGGAAGTTGAGTGACATAATCCTGAAGTATAAGTGTTGATCTAGCTAGATTAGAGTATTTTCAATTGCAAGTGTAGGCAGTTCTCTGAATTTTAAATCTGAGCAGAAAGCGACATTAGAAGTTGCTGTGTAACAGGTGCAAATGGACCTGTTCATTACAGTTGATTCATGAGATATTGAGTGACATAATCCTGAAATATAAGTGTTGATCTAGCTAGATTAGAGTACTTTCAATTGCAAGTGGAGGCAGTTCTCTGAATTTTAAATCTGAGCAGAAAGTGACATTAGAAGTTGCTGGGTAGCAGGTGCAAATGAACCTGTTCATTACAGTTGATTCATGAGATATATTATTTTGTGCATTGATGTTATAAAGGATTGTGACCTGTCTGGAAGAAATCATTTTCAGAATCTTAGGTTAGGATAAGAATTAACAATAATAAAATTGGTGTATACTGGGATTGGTATAGAGTACAGATCTTGAAATAAGGTTATTGTTTGTTCTAGTCAAGAAATCTTTTTTATGTGAGAACTGGAATGTAACGAGCATATACTTGTTTGCATGACCAAAGACAAATTTAAATATTAGGATATCTCAAGGGGATTTTTGACCAATTCAGGGATCTTCCATGCTTACGCAAGAACTACCACCGTAAAGATATTAGTCCCTCTGTTTAAGCCACTCTCATTTGAGTATGTTGTTGTGGGAAAATTACCTTTTGGCCCCTATTTTTGAAGATGTCTCAGTCAGCTCCTTATAATTTGTCTGACTCTCAATCAACCGTGCACATCTTTATTCTTTGTTTCATTTGACCCAAAGATCTCAATTTCAATGTCTGACATGACGAAATCTAAAGCAGTGGGATTATGTAAGTAAATTTATATGATAGGTAAGGTTAAAAATGTTAGCATATGTATTTTCCCTAAGTGATGAAATGTAGAATGCGCCTGTTATTTTTAAGTAACTCCAAAATTAGATGAAGAGTAATCTAATTCAATTTGTAACTGTTTAAGTATCCTACATTGCTTGTCTATGGGGCTTCAATGTGCCTTATATTTATGAAATCTCCTCCGCCTATCATTTTAAGCTTTTGAATTGAACTTACTAACGGGGTCACGAATCAGCTTCCGCACAAAATTTATTTCACTTGTGAGGCTCCTCGATTGTCAATACCCATGTGTTATTGTTAGTTTGGTTTTCACGTAAAAAGGTTGTTAAAGTATCCTACATTACTTATATATAGGGTTTCAATGTGCCTTATATGCATGTAGTCTCCCTTCATTTATTAATTTAAATTTTTGAGTTGCACTTTCTTACAGAAACTTCTATAAGAGGGGAAATACATATCTTGCTAGTTTTACCATTAGTGAAGGTCATATAGATGTATGTGATGTTATGAGCTTTAAAATCTATCAAGTCAGAGTCCAAAAGTGGGATTTTGGGAGTTGAAACAAGAAATGCATCTATAGGGAGTTGATTGATATAAATTGAATACAGGGGGTGACTGAAACAACCCTGGAGTATAGGAGCAAGATGTACTCCCCTTATTGTTGCAGTAGGCATATTCTTGTACATATCGATGCCCATAAGTTTTTTAAAGGAGTTTAGATCTATTTGCTTGTGTCTTTTAAATCGCTATGATAAGTCATAACATGTTCCATTATGGTTTTTGGAGGTCTATCCATTGTCAAATTTAAAGATTTGGCATCCACTTTTAATGAGCTTTCGCCCATATAGTGAGGTTGAAGGAAAAATATGTTTTTGGTTTGGTAGGGCTAAGTTTGATTAGTATGTCTGGGAGGTATTACCATTTACCCGGAGGTTGAGAGTTTATACAGTCTGTAAGCTCTCCCATCGGTGATGTGTTCAGACCCTGAAGACTTTTTCTGGAACTCATTATTATGTGATCTTTTGGTATGAATAAAGTATTAGCCGGGTCGAATTGGAATATGGGATCTCAAATAAAATTCAGACAACCAGCAAGTTTCCTTATTTCTGTGCTCCGGAATCAACTTAGACACTAATGTAGCTTGGGCCAGATTTCCTGCTATTTATTGCAGCAGAGGAAGAGGCAACACTTGAGCACATAGAATTTCCATATTTAATGTCTTTGAGGAGTATTTTTCAGTTTCTCGTGAGGTTAGAAATCACCTTGTTTGTTGGAGCTTGTTTGTGCTTGGGGGATTTTAGCGCCAAATTTTGCCTAATTTCTTGATTTTCTTATTTATTGATTGTCATCAAATGCTAAAAGTTGCCCCTCTAACTATTGGCTTTTGGGTGAAAATTTATTGAAAGTGCTAAGATTTCCATTTAAAGTGCGAAGAATGTTATTTAGCATGTTTTTCTCCATAAATTTACTATTTTTTGAGTAGCAGCTAGTAATTAACTGAAACTTGCAAGTTCTAAATTTAATACAAGTCAAAGCTAAAATTCAGAGACCATGCCTAAAGCCTATGCCGTTGCCTGGAGCCTATGTCAACAAACTGTTAAATCCCTGTACATGCTCCAGACATTCCTCCTGAGACATGGATGTTAAGGTTCATTAAGGTCATTCTTATATGAAGATGCTCTAAGCCTTCCATGAAAAAAGATTTCATTGTGCTGATGGTGGAATGACATAGATATCAATAAATCCCCTCAGGCATCAATTGTTATAGGCCGTTTACCCTCAATTTCGAGTTAAGTTCCAGATAGTATATTTCTTCTTGCTTGCATGCATGCATTATGAACCGTTCCTCCTATGACATTGGCAAAAAAAATAAAAATAAATGTAGAGACTTGCCTTAGCAAGTTACTGGTGGCATGAGTTTCCATAGAGCACACGATTAGAATCTGATAACAACTTTGGCTACAAATCTGTCACCGTGGTCCTTTGTGCTCCATCTAAGATATGATCTGTGTAAAGTTAATTTCTTTGCTATTTTCAATCGTGTAAACTCTGAAAATTTTTCTGATGAGGTTATACATGAAAAATTATCTGAAAACCAGAGCTCACTTCTGTGGCTGTTGCTTAATTTAAAGGAAGACATTCTATATTTACATGGAACCATCCTTCTCATTCATTGGCAACTGTTGGTGCATCAAAAGATGTTTTCCTCACCAGAAGGCAAGTGATTTTTGAAGGATGGGCATGCCTGTTATCCAGACTGCACAGAATGAAGTCTGGTCGATGAAGTGACAGGTTTATGCAATCCTCTCCAACAACCAATGCAGTTGCATCAAGAAGAACGTGCCATGAATTCCGGTGGGCCTCTGAAACCCAGTGCATGGAATATTGAGTCCCATTCACATCTGCTGGGTAGGAAAATAGTCCCTTAGGACTGTGCTTACATTTTCTGCGGAAATACTGGCTTAGCTGTGATCCCTTAATCCGCAGATCCAACCAAGTCTCAGGTGCAGAGATTATCTTTGATTCTTTGTAGGTGGCGAACTCCTTTATGTAATCCCCATCTTCTCCAATGACGGTCATGTAGCAGTTTCCCTTGAAAAAGGGATAGCTCTCACCTACCAACATCATGGCATCTTTGTAGCTTGGAGTGAAAAGAACAAGATAATCCTCGTCAGGCAGTCCACAGAACTTCAGAACTTTATTTTGAGCTTGAATTTCGGGGATGGAGATGAAACTCCCAGGGAAGGAGGCCTTCTTGGTGAGGATGTCAAGTAATCTTGATGGCTCTAGCTGGGTTCTGTCTAGATCAGGGTGACTGCTTCCATAAGATGGTGCCAAGGGTTCTCTGAAGCCAGTCCGTGGTGATCTCCTTTTATCATCAAGTGTGGGTTCAACTGGCTCCTCATTAATGCAAAGCGTGGAGAGATCTATTTGTTCACCTCCAACAAGTCCAGCATATTGTGGATATTTTGCCAGCACGTATTGTTCAACATATTGCATCTCTGCTGGGGTGATTGGCCCGGACCATCTAAGGTCTAGACCACGGAGTGTCGATATGGCTTCTGCTACTATGTGAGCAGGAATCACACCACGTGCTTTCTGTTAATGCATCAATTGATTAAATCAACATACTATCGAATTGCTGGAACTCATTTTTCGGGGGAAAAAAAAAAAAAAAAACAGAGAGAGAGAGAGGGAGAGAGAGATTGATGAATATCCTACCTTAATGACCATGCTGCTTGGTCTACCATCATCTGTGGAGCCCTTAAGTATAGATTGGAACGGGGACTTCTTTGGTCGATCTTCTTTCATTACCTATATATTTTAGCTGAATTTTAGCAATAGCCGCAGCTAGTTTAAGGTTCGTAGAAAGCAAGAAATACAGAATCAAAGAATGTTTGAATTGCAGAACTCACCTTCAGACCAGCCGTTGAAATTATCTTTGAATTGGTGTCTCTACCCATTGTTGCTTCTTTGTACGCCACTGTTTAAAGTTTAGATGCTTCCTTTGCAACAGACAAGATTCAGGAGGGAAGGGAGGATGAAAAGGCTAAGAAATTAAAGATAGGATGCTTTGTAGAGATGCCTTGCAAAATGCACAGAAGATGTCGCTAGAGAGTTGGTCTGATATGGGAATTTTGGGACATAGGAGAGTCCTCAGAGATGTCAATGGAAGGGAAGTAAGAAAAAGCGCAAACCAATCTGCACTTTATTTGGAGGAAATTAAGATATGGACTGTCGTGCTAGATAAAATTCAAGAAGTTGCTGAGGTTGTGATGAATTGGAGGAAGTGAGGGAGGAAGGTGCATAGAGAAGACTTGGCCAAAGTTCTGACACCAATTTTGACCAAAGGATTACTGAGTCACCTGAAACGATCTGCTTTAGCTTTGGAAACAAACAAGCATTGATACGTTGGTTAAATCACCCATACTGCCTCTACAGAACCTTCCAGCTGGAGAATAAGGTAAGGTGAACCTTGGTTCTTGAAAAAAAGAAAAATGCGAATGCGGCTAGGCTTAGAATATTTTCAATTGTGATAGGATGTCATCCTTCAATTTTAAATTTTCTGCTGAAAGTGACCTTTGCGGATGCTGGTGGACAGGTGCAATTGACCTCTTCATTGGTATTTGATCTACGAGTTTTTCTTTTTCTTCTTGCTGAGCATATTTTATCTATATTGTATGGTTGTTTAAAAATGGGCTTGTGATTGGTCTACAAAGTCATTTCCAGAGATTCTAATTCGTGCAGAGATAAAGAAAAGATGGATTCGTGACCGTTGGATTTGGTACAGACTTTGAGAAGTGATTTTTTCTCAGATTCAGCTTAGTCCTTGTTGCAAGGACCCTCTTTTTGCATATGAAATGGTTTGCTTAACCTGTGACCGGTAGAAGAACAATGGGATTTAAGAATTTCGTGAGGGACAGGTTAGGTGCAGCACCTTTTTGTCTGATTAAATGAAAGGATCTGATCTAGGTACAGAACTACCACCATACGGACACCAAATTTTCGTAGCTGTTTTCCATCCAAGAAATAGACCAAAAGAAAACGAGAGAGAAGAGGAAGTTGTGTATTTATCCCATCTCAGCTTGATATTGTCTATATTTCACAGTGCAACGTGACTGCTGTTCTCTTGACTGTTTGAGTGCAGTTCCTTCTTGTATCAGGTTGCACATTTAAACTTGATGCAGAAACTGGATATCCATTAACTGAGGGTATGACATCCTCATATCTATCTTAGCAATTGTCATAATCTTCTGATACGATTATGCCTCAAGTACAAAAGCTGTTAATCGGGGTGTATGGTCATCTAGCTACTTTTGATGGCTTTGGTGCTCCATTAATATTCAGGGACGACTATTTGTTTATGCAGAAAGAGACGTCCTTGCACTGTGCAGACGCGGGTACTTTCTATTGGTGAGCATGTATATTGTACTCGGTCAATATGGAGTTAAGTAATAGCTATTCCTTTTGATTGCAGTACCTACGATGTGTTCCTACAGGAGGAAAGAAAGATGCGGCTTGAAGATGCCTTGCTGCGAAGCGTTCACACAGACAAGCAATTGAAAAACCATATCATATATGTTGGCAAATTGACGTTAGAATAATGTATACAAGGATGCCTTTCGTACAGCTCATTCGACATTGATTATTAGCAGAAACGAATTTCCCGTCTAATTTCTTGGCTGCTGGAAGGTGACATCAGATTCCATTTTTTTATCTCTTGTTTGGGGGCTAGTTGACGCAGGTTAAGGTGGAACAGCTGCCATTTGATTTGTTTTAGCAATTTCTAGAGATTGGGGGCAATTTTCAGTAGGACAATGTCGAGAAGAGTAATTTACACGCCTTTTAGCAGGTAGTCAGTTCATTAAATTTGAGACTGATTTGCTCTATTCTGTTAGATTCCTTCACCATTAAGTGGTACGACGTGTGTATATAGAGAGACATTTGCACATGTGTCACGGCTTATTGACAAATGGTCGACCATTATTGTGGAGAAACCTTCTTAACCGTTGGAATCTTTCAATGTCCTTATTAGAGAATTCCAACGCTTCTTTTAAAGTAATGCTACGCCACCTTCATACGAAACTCCTCTTGAAAAGGACCTTTCAACTAAATCTCTCTCTCTCTCTCTCTCTCTCTCTCTTATTTGATAATCTTAAACCGATAGTGACATATTTTACATTAAATGCTTCCAATGATCTTTTAGACGTGAGAATGTCGCTTTAGATTTCGGCTAACTCATAACAGTACGGGTAAGCGTGCTAGCCTAACGTCAAGTGAATGTAAGATCTTCATTATATCGAAGTTTTCCTTTTTCTTCTTATTTTTTATTTTTGCAACATCTTCGCATGCACAGTTCAGTGCTGGTTCTGGACAATAGAGAACCGTTCAATATCGCTGGTCGCTATTCCTCGCATGCTCGCCTTTTATCTTTTGCGGCGCCTTAATTTGGTTTGAGTCTGTTTCCTTCGGGCCTTGAGGCTTCTTCACCGATTAGTCGTAAGCTTATCTCGTGATTGATTTGTTTTTCCTTTACCTCTCCCTAAAGGTGTTTGTTTGCCAGAACCGATCCAAGTCATCTTCCAAAGAGGGTAGGAAAAAGTCCATTGGATTCCGGAAGCTCGTAGCATTGGTCCCGATAAACCCCAATTTATTGCTTCTTCTGGGTATTGGTCCCGAATACGTCGGTCCTTTGGGAATTCTTCAAGCTTTAGCAGATGGGACAAAACTTATTTTCAAAGAGAATGCCATTCGATTTTATTACAATGCCCTCACGTGTTTTCGTACCTCAAATCAGACGCAAAAACAGAGCTCGGGTTAAAAGAAGAAACGAAGTGGGGACAGGGCGTTTGTTCTTATGTTAATGTCGTCCAAAATCATCCACCCATTTGCCAAAATTTCTCGTTAAGGGCTATGAGCCTTTTGCCTTTTTTTTCCCCATTTCCACATAAATACATAACTACAAACATTTGTGTCACTGGCTTAGCAATTAAATTTGTGTAAAGCTAAGTACATGACGTGGATACGACCCTCAATGTATCAAATATAAATAATTCTATTTTTGGATCATTCGCTCGAGCTTTGAGCCTATCGGGGCATTCCACATATTTAGAATTCCCCCAGCTAAGTACATGACGTAGATAAGACCCTCAATGTACCAAATATAAATAATTCTATTTTTGGATCATCGCTCGAGCTTTGAGCCTATTGGGGCGTTCCACATATTTAGAATTCCCCCAGCTAAAAGTGGCTTCTTCCTCGCATTGGATTAGTCAATATTAATTGAATTTTAATGACTATTTGACCGAATTTATCTCGTGCAAGTTGGCACCTATCGATTGGTTCGGAGGTACCGCATAAGGCAAGGATGCAATACAGTAAAATATTTCTAGAAAATTGGAAACACTAATAAGATCTTCTGGCTCTAAATCTGCTGATGGTAATTGCCCATTGGCTAGAAAGGGAACAAACAACCCAAAAATAAAAATAAAAAGAGGAAGGTGAAATCGGGAAATGAAAATGACCTCAAAATCTACTTTGACACTTCAAATAGAAAAAGGAAAAAGTAGAAATTTAATTCAAATGCGACATTTTGGAAAAAAAAATTGCGAAATAAAACATCATATCAATTTTTATATGCTCCTCACATGACCACCAACTCTTGTCCCTAGCTACCGAATCAGACCCCAACCATCTTAATAATTGAATGATTCTTTTTGGTGTCTTCAAATTACTTTCACCCGAGAATCGGCAAAGATTGTGGCTAGATCTCATTGGGCCGACTCGCACCTGTTATATTGACTTCAAAAAGGCATTTTAACTTCTTATTCGGAACAAGATCCGTCTCCATCACAAGTTGTCCGCCCATCATTTTGAGACAATGGCCTTCCAACCAATTTTCATCCTTCAACCTCAAACTATGCACAAAAGGGCGGCAATCCCAACGACCCACATCGGATTATGGCAACTACCATCATATGCTAAATGATTAAAACGCCAATCACCTGATGTTTGTCCAATGAAAATACAAACGTAGGCAAATCTGATTTGACACAATGCAGTTAGGTGACCAGCTGACAGCTCGTAAAGATCTCTTGAAATTGAAGCGAAAGCCTCTCTCCTTCTCCCCGACGCAATAAGGATACCAAAGATTCATGTCAATAGCAACTCATGGCGTCGAAAAAAGAACCCCCCACTGCAACACTATGGAGATGATGTGAAGGTGGCTGTACATGTGGTGAAAGGAAAGAGAAGAAGATGCCCCCAGAAGTACCTCTGTCCTCCACTCTCGCAACACCCCTCATTCGCTACTCTCCTCCACCCCCTTCCAACGTAGAAGGCAACCACACGTTCAAACACAAATCGCTCCGAGGAACTAGGAAGATGAAACTTAGTGTAAGGAAACTCATACCAGTTTTCGTATCGATCCTTGCATCCATATCCATCCTTAGATTCGTTCGAATCCTCATCACCACTTCATCTCCTCACCCACTTCCAGCTTCGCCTCCACATGTGCAACAAGCATGCACCTCTCCTTCATCGTGCAGTAAGGTTCTAACGGAAATATCGGGCAACTCAACTTCCACACCGCCTGCCTATGCCGCCTCAATAACGGCTAAGGAATTTAAGCTTCTATCAAACCTTGTCAAGCAGAGGAGACCTTGCAACATTCTCATCTTTGGTCTTGAGCCACAATATCTCAGCCTCTCCTCAATAAATGCAGGAGGCACTACAATCATACTGGAGGATGATGCTGACAAGTTCACGAATTATAGAACAGGGATAGCCGGTAGCACTCAGATATACAAGGTACAGTACAATGTACCAGCAAAAGAGGCGTACAAACTGCTCAAGCATGCAAGGAGAAGTCCGAACTGTGCACCCGGGGCTGCACTGCTTCGAGTGTCAAAATGCCAGTTGGCTCTAACAGGTTTGCCACAAAAAGTGTACAAAACAAAGTGGGATCTCGTAGTGGTGGATGGACCAAGTGGAAGCAACCCAGAGGCTCCTGGAAGGATGGGAGCAATCTATACAGCAAGCATATTAGCCAGAGCTGGGAACACGACAGACGTAGTGGTTCATGATGTACATCGCACCATCGAGAAGTGGTTTTCCTGGGAATTTTTATGCGAAGAGAATTTGGTTTCTTCAAAAGGTAAGTTCTGGAATTTCAGAATACTGGGTCATACAGACCCCGCAAGATTTTGCCCAACCCAACCACGAAAGGTACAATTGTCTCCTCCAACCTCATTGCATAAGGAAAACAGAAGTGACACATTATGAGAATTCCAAAAGGGCGAGCACAGGTAAAGAGACGCCATAGAAACTGAATGGATCACGTAGGTGCACAACATGCTATGGCCACTTTTGTTTTGGAAATTGCCCACGTCGGAAAACAATTGCTATTAAGGTCGAAATGCAAAGAATGAGATGGCAACTGATAAAAGCTTCATCAAATACGCATCCCTCTGGTGTAGTTTTATCGGCATATGGAGCAGAAGAGACTTCTTCCCTTACCAGAAAGGTGATAGCGGCTTATACACAAGACCATGTTTTTATCTGCGTGAGAAGAGAGACAACCCCAGATCCTTTTGCAAGACAGTTCCTCTTGTAGTAACTTTGCCTTTTTTATTTCTCAGGGCATCCGATGTAAATGAATCCCATTCACCATGCACATGAAATTGTCCTTACACAGAACCAATTTTTTTGAATGAATGAAAACAAGAGAGAAGAAAGAGTGTCCAATGGTCCAACATCCAATAGAAAGAACAATATGGCCCTAAAGCTCATGATAATACATCAAAAGTCATTCCAATAATTCCAATATTCATAGTGAAAACATGGACACCTCAATCATGAGTAATGACACGAATAGTCACAAATGCCCAGGCACAAACCAAAATTTGCCAGACTACTGCAGCCATGAAAGGGTGTGTCGAACTGAAAACTTGCAAATAGGTCAAAAACTATACATACCGAACATAATCTGAAGCTTCGTAGATATATTTACACTGCCAAGATCAACCAAATCTCATTTGCTTACATCTCTGCGCTGCAATAATTAGGAAAACAACTGATTAGTTCACATTGCTCAGCTAATTCAGATAGTGTAAAAGATTAAGGAAGAAAAATGGGGTCCATAATGTTTAATGAGCCAGATACACTGGCTGCAGGCTCCCATGCAGTGTCAAAATAGGCTCGAAAAATGAGAGAATGATTTTAATTGGACATCATGGAAAGCTGGCCCGATAGTCTAAAAGTGAAGCAACTATGTTCACCATAGCCAAACACAAATAAAATCCTCTGAACCTTTATGGGAAAAAAGAAGACATGAAAATGCACTTCCCCGAACAAATCACCTTGAGCAAGAAAAGCTTTGAGTGGCAAGTGCATACTCATGACAAAACATCAAAATGTTGCAAAATAGTTACAACACCAAAACGCAAAACAAAAGACACCCCTAAACTAGAAGACTGCAAAAAAGAGAACCTCACAGAAGATGGTATCAATATTCAACATATATAATAACACTCTGGTCTGTAACATACTTTCAAGTCAACAAGAGTCAGTCAAATGTATTAATGGTGAAAAAACGGAATAAAGGTCATCTAATAATTAATTGGGTCCGCTTATATAGGTAACCTGACTATAACTATAGGAACTTTTCCCTAACTGCTGATACACATGACCAAGAATTTTCAGAATGCCCTTGCTGAGCTGAAAAAAGTGAATAAGGTGTTTAGATAACAAATCAAACCAGAAATACAATGAGACAGTTGAGATATCTCCATAAAAAACCAGAATAATCATGCAGTCAGTATTCATCGTATCCCAATAATCAATAATCCAAACTTACCATTCGCTTGCTGATGTACGGCTGTACATCTATTGGCATCTCAGGTTGAGTTTCAACACTAGGCAATTTTCTTTTCTCCATCTCAAATTCTTTTCTTGATTCCTTTCGACTGCCTGCCTGCCAAACACGGCCAAAATTTGGAAGCCATTCAGCATCATTGCAGCTCTTAATGATTTCTCCTCTTCTCTCCATCTCCATCTCAATCTTTCTCCTTTCAGCCCAAGCAGCGCCCACCCTTTTAGGGTTTAACTTGGACTTTCCTGGCTTACTAGAACGAGAAATTAGGCTCACTGATGGCTGCTGTCTGTGGTTGTCTGTCTGATTTCGTTCAGAAACATCCAACCAAGGAGGTGGTGCTCCAGAATGCACATTTCCTTGAACATCCCCTTGGGATGAGGAAGAAACCTCAGTGAGCAGCTGCAGACCTAAAACGAGGGTCACAAGAATGCCGGTATCAACTCAAACTTCAAATTACTTCCTTCAGTACCAGACACAGACACAGACACACGCATGCACACAGAGAGATGGGTGCCCTCACAATAACACTGATCCAGAGGCCCCACTTTGATGAACATAAGGTTTTTGTAAAAGGCAAAGACAAATACCTTGATAGCTGCTGTCTCCTTTCTTCATCCCTCCAACCTGATTCATGTGATTTTACAACATGAAAGTGATCAAAAGTATGCTAAGGATGAAAGATATACAGAGACTCATACACCATTTTGTGCATGTCCATATTGTAAAAAAAAAAAAAAATGCCAAAACCATAGACCAGCAAGGCATGCACAATAAAAATACCAATGGATGCAACGCAAAAACTGCCTGCATGAAACTCAATGAGGAAACGCATTTCAGAAACAAATACAGTCATTTAAATAAAGCCATTTCTTCTTAAGCAACGGGGCCAAAAAGAAGCGGGAAACTAACTTGAGAGGGTCATGCTATAAAGAAACCAACAAAGCCATCTTGCATGACGTGGAAATTCTGGCAGGCTTTGGGTTTAACATTGTGTACCTATTGGGTAGGAAAAAGAACAACTTATCCAATATGTAAAGCACGTCATATGTTGATTATGAAACATTGTCTAGTGACAAACAACGAAGACTCGAGAACAGGGAAGCTACATCCCACAAAAATCAGCATGCTACCATAGAAAAGTACCTCTTCCAGGACTTAAACTGTTGCAAAAGAGTAAAAGCCAAAAAAAGCAGCACAGAAAGGGATTCCCTCCTATATCCCAAAAGCAACCAGGAGAAAGGAATGACACTCAATTTCTGAGCTTCATAGTCTAAACATTAAACAGGAAATGAGTGGTGCTAACTTAGCTCCCTGAGAACCTACAATGCATACTATTGTGTAAACGCAGAGCAACCACAAAAAAAAACTGTTAAGTTATAAAGAAACTGAAGCAACAAATTCGAAAAGATGCTGGAGGAGATCCAGAACTCACACTATCACCAATGAAACCATTGGAAACAAAGTTCTTGTCACGATCTCGATAGAGACTGGAGCACCACATACTTCCATTCCCTGAATCATTTGCATAAAAATAGTTACTACCGTTGCCAATGTATTTAAAGGAAAAGAGTCGCACCGGACATTACTTCTGTACCTGTTGAACCACTAGATCTCTGGGGCAACACTTCAGGATATTTCTCCACAGGCAATGAAAAGGTGGAAGTGTGAGATGCACCACAAGTGTTTGGAACCCCGTTAGGTCCAGTATGGGATATCTGATACTCATTCGTATAATATTGTAAAGGCATAACAGCATTCAAAAAGTTTTCATGAGGATGATATACAGAATTATTTCTAAAATTCTCGACAATCCCATAGTTCTGTTCATTTTGGATATCATTTGACAGTCCACATGTTGGTCCATGTGATCCTTCTCCAGTTAATGCAGCTTCTTTCTTCAATGTTTCGCATTTCTTCTCCCACTGCACAAGCAGCATTTCTTTTCTTGTTATCCATGTAGATCAATAAAAATTAACAAAGCACCAAGAAGATGCCAACCAGAACAACAATATTCAAACAAAAAAGAGGATAAATTAGTACCCAAAGACTTAAAACTCGAGGACAACAAAATCACTCTAAGAGCACTTGTCAGACCATACCTTAGCTACATCGTCATCCAAAATCCTGAAATCGTCGAGGCGGTCCATTGCACCACCATATTTCCAAATAAAATGCTTCATATTCTTTAGGTGATCTGCACCAGCTAGGTGATTGATTGCATTCCCGCTGTCGTCACGACACCAATAATTAAACCCAACTCAATGAATAGGGATATAGCAAGAACGAATGAAGAATTTAAGAACGAACCGCCGCCGATAAGAATTCAGTACAATTTCCCTCAGACAGACATAAGCTGGAAATAGATAAATAACTATACGACATGCGAAGCAAGTTGAAGATACAACCAGTCCTAAATTTGACTAATCTTTCAGTGGCTTATATCACCAATTGTTGAAAAACGCAGGCGAGAATTAGCCGAAAATGTCCTCACCAGGCAAACGAACTCTCTCTCTCTCTCTCTCTCTAAAAACGCAGGCGAGAATTAGCCAAAGATGTCCTCACCAGGCAAACGAACTATCAAGCTCCTCGATGTCGATATCGCGGAAGATTCTAACTATAGACAACATGCGAAGCAAGTCGAACATACAACCAGTCCTAAATTCGACTAATCTCTCAGTGGTCGAACATACAACCAGTCCTAAATTCGACTAATCTCTCAGTGGCGATCTCTCCAATTGTCGAAAAACGCAGGCAGAATCAGCCGAAATGTCCTCACCAGGCAAACGAACTATCGAGCTCCTCGACGTCGACATCGCAGAAGACACACCAGAACCGATTGCGAGAAACGTGCTCGGGGCGGAGCAGGCTAGGGTTGTCGAGGAAGAACCGGACGTCACCCAATTTGGAGCGGAACCGATCGAGGTACCCGGAGAGCGATCTCTTGTGGTTCGGAAAGTACTTGTGACGCTGTCCTTGATCGTGATTGAGCTTGCAGACTTTGCAGAACTCAAACTCGCTCTTCCTCTTCGTCGCCGCAGCCGCCGCTGCCGCCGCCGCCGCCGTCCTCTTCTTGGAGTTGTCGATCGGGACGGCGGGGCCAGAGTTAGGGTTCGGCTTCCGGCGCGGCGAAGAGTCCCCCGCCATATTTACGGGATAGTCATCGGAGAACGCGTGTCGCCGGAGTGAACCCGATCGGCGCCGGCGACGCGGGACGGCGGAGACCCGTGCGGTGCGACTCGGCTCGGCTCGGGAACCTTCTCGGTCGCTGCAACTTCCGCGGCGGGAGCGATGGATGCTTACAGAAAACGCGCCGTTTCGATCGTGGTTCGTCGTTTTAGGCTGTGCACGGCGGGAACAATGCCCGGGAGAAGAAAAGAAAATCATCTCTTCATTTCACGAAAAAAAGGTGACGTGAAAACTCGAATTCGTAAATATTCAATTTTTAATTAGTAATTTGATGTGAAGGGATTACGATGCTTGAATGCGGTCCAATCGATTAAATATTCACTTTTTTGCCACACTGCCTTATTTATCGATCTTTATGTCCTAGCTTACCCTAATTATTTACTCTTCTTTTATACGTAACATGTGTTTGTTTGGGTGAAAAAGAAATTTGCGAATTAGTTTTTTTAACTTTCATGCATTTGATTAGTTGAAAATAGATGTGTCAAAATAGATTACAAACCCATTTCTTAACTCATCTTTAATGAGTTAAGTTGTTATATGCATTAGTTATACGGATTTGTTATGTTCATTAAATAAATTATAAATAGGTTTGAAATGGTAAAACCAAGAACAATATAAACATCAAATGGACTCATGATTTATTTAAACTCAATCCAATGTTATGAACTTTCGATTTTGCGTTCGCTCACTTCTCACTCTTAAAGTTTTATTCGATTTGATTAAAGTGTTTCAATAATTTGGAATTTGATCAAGATGGATCATTATACTTATATTACATGGAAATGGATCACAAAGAGTTAAATAGCTCAATCCGAATCAAATAATTTTTAATCCGACCCAATTCATCCGTTTGATATGTCTAGTTGAAAATAATCATTCAACAGAAAACCAATTACGGTTAAAGATAAAAAAAAAAATTATGATTAAACAAAAATGGATGTTTGAAATTACGAAAATGAATTTCCTAATCTGAAAAAGGAGAAACTATTAGAAAGCATTATTTTCCTCGAAGTAAACACGCCATTAGCTCTAAACTTATAGTGGTAATAACCCACGACAAATTAGAATTCAATTTTACGACTTTCATACACAGAATTAGTCTCTCAATCAAATTGACCAACCGAACATGAGAGCGTCCTTGATGAGTCGGTGTCTCATCCCCCAAAAGCTAGAGGAGCGTCGTGTGATTCACCATCCATCCCCACAATCTCCCCAATTCCCCAGGCGAAGGAGGGAGGGAGGGAGGGAGGGGCTCAAGTCCAGTCCAGTCATTGAGAATCGACGTCACATCGCGAGAAGAACAATCGAGCGGTGGTCCAAAATCGGAAGCACCCGCAGATGGTTGACCGGTCATGTGGACGATATGCTTTTTGACTCTGGACGTGGCCAGACCCCGAAGCCCACCATTCGCATGGGTCTTCTTCATGAGGCCCGGACTCTTTTGGGAAGACTCGCCTTACTGTACATCCCCCGTTCCCGCCAACCCCCCCCCCCGGGGGGTTGTTTCGTGTTAATCCGAATCCGTTAATCAACTAACTAAACTGACTAACAACAACATCGACCAAATGAAAAAGACCCCGAATCGATTGCTCGCCCGAGAAGACGAGTAGGATAGAAGCGTGACCAGGCCGCTTTTCAAGTTCGCAATAAATTGCGACGAATGTTGCATCGATAGAATCCTATATTTTAGCATTCGGCAAATATGCCGGCATTCAATAATTGCATAATTAGCAACTCTCTCTTGCGGTGATGGAACGTTTTTCTTGAGCATATTTTCACGCTTGCCCTTTTTTTTTTAATTCTTCCTTTTCTTTTTTTTTTTTGCAAATATTGGCTTATACTGATTAGAAAGTGTATCCTTCATTGTTGATGCCAAATTTAAAAATTTTGAAGTGTTAGAAATAATTAGAGATTTCTCTAGGATAATTTCTTATGTTAGAGATATTTGATAATTCTCTCTATATCTCTTAGAATTGCGTGTATATCTTAATTGACATTTAATCTTAAATAGTCATATAATAAAACCAATAAATAGACTTATGTATTCTTCTCCAACACATCGAAAACTGCATAACTTTCTCAATTTTAGGGTACTTTTGTTTTTTGAAAAATGAATAATTTAGAAAACATTTCCACAAAATAATCATTTTTATCTCCGCAAAAATAAACAAACGAAAGAAATTTCCATCGTTCATGAAAATATATCAATATATATTATTGTTGATCATAAAAATATTATTTATTAACTAATTATTTTCAACGATACAATGAATCAATTTTTTAATTTTTTTAATTATGCATTTTTCGTCAAATAAACGAATTCTTGTTTCCTGTATTATTCTTTTAACTCGAAGCAGTAGTATTTGTGATAAACCCGACGATTTTCTGAAACGATGGGAGCTCGGACTTACCGCCTTCCATCATGGAAAAGTAGTGGAGTTGCCGAAAGGACATGTGGCTCTCTGGTCTTTTTTTAAGGTTCCTTTTCTGAGACACAAACATCATCATGCTTCTCTTGAGAATGCATGTTGCTTGCTGCCTGTAACCACATGATCCACGTACCTGTAACTATTCTAATTTATCGCGCGAATGATTGCCCCAGACACCAAGCATTGCTTCTAACTCATCCCCCTCGAGTGCGAAGCTATTCACTCCATTCACACCAAGCACTATGATTGCCGGAGACGCGTTGGATTTGTACTTGACAATTAGAGCACAGTGAATGTTGCCCCTACTTCTTTTCGGCGACACCGTGATTTAATCAGTAACTTGGCCAACTTGATTTGGCTTTGGTGCTTTGTCGTGATTGGTTCCGGCTAATGATAGTTACGCAAGGATTTCGAATCCCACCACGGTTCTCTTTGCCTCTGTTTTGGGTTGGTTTCGGAATGAATATGCCCGAAAGGTATGGCATCTTGTATCCAGCTTGTTCTTCCAATCCTAGAAAGCGATGAGAGGTGCTTTAGGTGGGCATGTATGGCATATTCATCTTCCTTCCTCTCTCATCTGCTCATGCCCCCAATTATCAAAGTCAAGACAGTGAAGTAGTCCTCACATGACTTTTTATCAGCTCCACAATCTTTTGTCCCCTTCCCTCTCTCTCTCTCTCTCTCTCAAAGTCCTCTTGTGCCTAACTGGTCCCTTGCCAAATATTCATTCGGACTTTGAACTGTGAAATACAGGTAGAGAGGAACACCGTTTCTCCCGAAGGAAGCGTCGCCCCGTACCCCCTAAAAATCTCGCTTGCAAGTCATACTGGGAATCATCCCGAAGCGAACGGTATCCAAACGGCGTAGCGTCGAGTACTACCATTAGCTGCGATTCGAATCGGTTCGGTTGGTCGTGCCAAGAAGAAATTTTCAGGGAGCCTGACATGTGTATTGACACCATCACGGACGTTCGTGTGTATGGTGATACGAGTGCGGAAGTGCAGATTCCACTTGTCGTTTCGCCTTGTGTTTCAGCAAATCTAATAATAAGATCTTGCATCCACGCACAGTTTCGCTCTGACAACAACGTGAAGACGATGTGAAAAGACAAATTTAAGGTATTGTCATAATGACTAGCTTGATTATATTGTTCATGGCATGTCCTACATCTTTATCCCACTCCCCCACCTCTCTGCAGTTGATCGTTCCTTGCATATCTAAGACAGTATCCAAAATGAAAACATGAAAGACAAGGAATCCATTTTGTAAGCACTCATCGACCATATTGCGGAGTGGAGTACGGCTTTTCAGGCCGAGTGCTAGTGCTGATTAACTGGTATGCAATCAGTGAGAATTCTTGGTCGCACATATCGGTTCGAAGCCATGGAGCCTGAACTTGCACTGTTGGGTCCCAAAAGTTTTATTGCGGGCTGCAGAGGGCATCGTTGTGATACCACACATAGCCAGACTTATCTACTTCGACCATATCAGTTCCGACGAAAAAGAACAGAAATCTTAACGTGGTCCGGTATCTACTTTATAATCGGCTACTGCTTCCGATGAATTGGCTCATTCTAGTACATTATCTTTTGATTAAATGGGCATCAGATTGTACTATTGATGGTATGCTAGCAAGCAACAGCAGGTGGACCAGAGAGAACACGCTAGTGCTTACGAATTGTGAAAAGATTTCTCCTCAAGATTCCTCATTTGGTTTGGCAGTCAAGAAGTTTCTGGCAAAAAAGAGAGGAAAAAGAAAAGGGCTCTCAATGATAGTTATTGTCATTAGGATTGCGCCTTTTTTTTTTCCTCCCTTGATTCTCAGTTCTCACAAACATGCTTTTCAAAATAGGACCTAGTTTTGAAAACTTTCCAAATATCTTGCCCCACTCAATTACGTCGCGACCTCGTGAAAGAACCGCGCGGAGTGTATTATTGCAGACAGATTAACTGTATTTGAGTAATACGTCGCGAGGTTGCTGACAAATCAAGCTAGTTCGATTGTCACGACATCTTTGCGAGGGCACAGTGCATTGCTATGTGATTGGTGCTTTTGGTAAAACCCATGCCAAATGATCTTATCTGGATCCCCTTTTTCCCCGGTGCAAGATCCCAGACATGGATAGTGGGTGTTTGGTCTCCTGATGAGCAAAAGTTAAGGAGTTGAATACAAAGTGGATACAGCTATCCTGTCGCATTGCGTAGATGAAATGGTTGCTTTTTGTTCTGATTCGTTTGCCTTTTCCTATGGACATCAAGGTTCTGAAGTTGACTCTGAATTTTATCAGTTTGACTACTTTAATCTGCAATTATTCATGAGCCTTGGTTCCCCAATATTATCTGGCGACATTAGAGTCATCAAAACTTGCAACTAAGAGAGAAAACACAATTGTCATGGAAACTAGAAAGTCGTCAAAACTTGAACTTAAAATCAAAAACCCGATCAAGTTTGGCTAGATTATAAGAAGCCCACGAGACCAGTAGCAATTTCTGTCATGGTCATTTCAACTGGAGATGCCTCTTGTCTACAGAGTTTAGCCACTAATGGTTTTCATAATTAGGATAATAAAATTCAGTTTGGACATGGATTAACTTTAAGTCAACTACAAAGATCAGCTTTCTTATGCAGCAGTTTTCGTAATCCTTTAGAGTGGCTGTACCGTGAAAATACCCTAGTTCTCAAAAAGCTTTCAGTTCTAATCATTTCCAGTGAACATCAACAGCTATGCTCTCATCATCTATGCTTAAGGTCTTAGGGGGATTAGAGAAAAAAACCTTGGGAGTTACAAATTCAGGTTGATGCAGACGTTCCGAAAAAGCTGCTTCTTAACAGTCACAGGCGCCGGTATCTAAACCGTTCCATCAGAAGTCGGGACAAACATCCGATGTAGTCGCCATCGAACGATGCAAAATAAAAGCGAAGTAATCAGAAAAACCATCTAAAACTTAGATGATGCCATAGAACAGCAGATGCTTCGGTAGTATATCTCCAGGCTACTTCTATCTAGATGCCATGGCCGTTGAGCATTCTCACTCTTACGGTGAATGCTACTCCGAACCCGGCTAGAAAATTGGTTCACAAAGACAACCGCAAAGTCGAGAATCGTCGAAACCGCCGGTTATCGCAAACATACCGCATAGTTTGGCAGGACAACAGGCGCAGCATTCCGAGTTTGCAGGCGAATTTAGAAATCACTCTCCTTTTTTATATTCATGTCTTACAATTGAAGCGATCAGTGGTTCAGTGCCTTTTTACCCAGACCAAGGTGTGCAGACAGTAATGCTTTCAACATGCCACCTATTATTTATATGTCCTCGACAGTCTTTTTTGCTTCCACTTTCACGAGGGGATTGCAAGAATCCAATACCAAAAGGCCTGCAAAAGAAGTGCGAAAAAACACAGCAACTTCACTGAATCGGAAAAAGTTCAGGCGGCATCATCATTCATCAAGGTCATCGCTCGTCGCCAACACGGATATCGTTTCATGGCGAGGAAGCGTGCCTCCGGTCCTCGGCGCCGTCAAGCCGGTCGGAACCTTTGCCTACAAGACTGGCAGGTGATCTCCATGCAGGCCGAGTCGATCTGCCTCGTCGCCCGCTCCTTCATCCGCTCCGCCCTATCCACCTCCTCCCTCGCCCTCTCCCACATATGCCTCGCCCGCGCGAACTCCGACTGCGCTAGCTCCATCTCCCGCCTCGTGAGCTCCCTCACCCGCTCCGCATACGCCTTCTCTATCGCGGCGAGCCGGATTTGCTCCGCCGCCTCCCACTTCAAGGCCCTGACGTTGTTCGTCTCCGGCTTGGCGTGGCCGCCGTATTCGCGCGCGGGGCCCCCCGAGGCGGCGCAGCCGTTAGTAGGCGGGCGGATCGGGCGGAGGCTGATGGAGAGCTGCAGGTCGAGGGAGGGGGCTAGTTCGTACGGATCGGAGGCGGCTGACCGGCGCCTCGACGAGGAACCCGACAGCGCGGAGAGCACGTTCGATGAGGAAGCGGTGGAATGCGGAGCAGGTAGGAGCTGGAGCTCCTTCTGGTCATCGTCGTCTTCCATTTGAGAAGAAGAGGGAGGAAGAGGCGAAGTACAGAGACTACAAAGAGAGACCGGCCAAGGTGGCTGTCACGAAAGAAGAGACTGTGGGTGTGGCGGAACTCGGCGTCTATATATAAGCAGCTCGCACATGCCGTTTTTACTGTTTTGTCCATGGCCACCATGCAAAATGGCTTAATCAACTTTAGTATGTCATTTGCCCAAAAAAAAAAAAAGAGGAACTTTACAAGTCCCATGTCGCTAGCGAAGAGTTGTAACAGTGAAATTAAAAGCTAGCTAATCTAAGTCGGCACTAATCCAAGCACAATGGACTTGTGATCCGAAGATACTGACGATCCAAACGAGTGTCCCTGATTATCAAGTCACCATCTGACTTTTGTGATGGAAGGGACATATAACAGCACCGAAAAGTGTTAAAAAATCTTAAATTTTTTTGTATTTATGCCAATTTAATCTTAAATCTTTGATTGATGCTAATTTAATCCTAAATCTTTTCACTTGGTGTCAATTCAATCCTTTCGGGTTAATTTTAATTGGATTTTACTGATTGGGCACCGGTCGGTTGACACACAATCGGTGCTGACGTTGACAACTTTTAATAATATTTTAATATTTTTGAATTTTTTATTTTATTTTTCCTTTTCTTTTTTTCCTTCTCCTCCTCCTTCCCGTTCACCGGACCTCAGCGACCAACCAAAGGCAATGATCGGCGAGGCTCGAGCCCTCGCCAGTAGTTGCGAGGGTGGCCTCGAGTTGGCCCCACCAGAGGCTGAGTGAGGCTTGACCTCTCCGGATCTAGTAAGATCGAGCCTCGCCCGTGGCTAGCAAGGCTGCCCTTGCGACGGCCTCAAGCTGGCCTCGCCAGAGGTTCGGCAAGGCTTGACCCTTGCCAGATACCGGCAAGGTCCAGCAACCAATGGGAGGAAGGAGGAGGAAAAGGAAAAAAAATAAATAAATAAATAAAAAGAAAAATATTCAAAAATATGAAAATATTATTAAAAGTTATCTACCGCCGATGATGCCATGTTAGTTGGCCAATGCCCAATCAGCAAAATAGGAATAAATGCAAAAAGTTAGGATTTTTTTAACATTTTTCCCTATAATAGTAAACATAAAAAATTAGACTTGTTGGATAAATGGGTTAGGTCGAAAATAGTTCGACCCAAATTGACATATTTAACCTAGTTTGATCCATATCTATACAATACAAATCTAGTCATCGAACCTCCTACCGAACTCATACCCGACCTGATAACACTTGTAAATTTAACTCAACTTAAGAAAATTCATATCCAAACTAAGATGAAAGCATAGAGCAAACGAGTACATGTGAGATCAAAAGAGAATGAATAGTAGGTTGAGTAACGTTTAAATAAATTAAAAATCCATTTAACACCTACATTAAAATATAATTAACTTATATGACAACTCAACTCATCAAATACGAATTAAGAAATGAACCCATGATTTTTTTTTTTGACAAGTCTAGAGTAGAGGTGATAGGTTGGGTTTTAAGTAAGATGTGAACTCATTTAATATTCATATTCAATGCATTTATAACTCATAACGTTATATCTAAATACCCATTTATTGAACCTAACTAATTCATAAACAATTAAGCTCATTAAATATAGATTAATAAATGGGTTTATAATGCATTTTAACACCTCTATCGAAAAATTAACTACTTTAGCTTACTATACACATATGGGATTAGAATTTGGCGATTCTGGCGGAATGCGCGAGGGCGTTTTGGGTCAAAAGAAAAGTGGGATACGATGAAGGGGAGAGAATTCCGTTACATGTGAAGGGACAAGGGGATGGCGCACGTAACGGATTGCGTTATTAGGCTATCGAGTAGCGCTTTTGGATCCTCGCAAAGCGTTTGTATCTTCGCACTTTTTCCCCCTCTTCCTTTTTCGCCTCTTTTTCTTCGCGATAATTTATTAATTATTGAGTTCTGCTTTTTCCACGGGAGGAGATGAGGACGACTGAAAGACCGAGGGGCTTCGTGGGCGTGTAATAATTACGCTCGCACGTGCGTAGGCAAGGCAGGGGGAAGGGGGTGGGGGCGAGTTTATATAAATTGAGGGATTTCATATACTTTTTCCAATTTCTGGTAATTTTGGGGGGTTTTTTCGAAAGAGATTTTATTTTTTATTTTTTTTTTTTTTTTTTGTAGGGGGAAATGAAGATGACTTTATGGTAGGGCTGATGTTGTCGGCCCTCAGTACCAGAAAAAGAGCTCCCCGACTTTTGTATGGGAGCGCAGGCCACGCCCCTCCCGGGGGCAGATTGGCACGTGGGAGGGGCACAGTGCGTAGGGGGTTGGCTGGCGCTGGTTCTCCTCACCTGGACCGTTCATTTCCCGTGGGCCCCCCTCTCGTAAACAGCCATTTTTTGCTTGGTTTCCATCTGGAGTTCTACTCATTCTTTGGTGGGACGGTTACCTAATCGGTCACGCACCTATCGTACGGATCTAGTTCTGATTTTGCTAACGCGGTTCTAATATAGTCGTTCCTATTAATTATAGTCGGAAATTGTTGTCCCACCAATCTATAAGTTGTTCATATTAATGTGCCACATAAAATGATTAGCGATGACTGAACGCCATGTCAAAGATTTTTAGCGATTGTGAGAAAGACTACTTGGAAATTCCATGTAGATATTTTAAAAGTAGAGTTGACTAGCTTATTGAGTGTCCAAGCGCTTGGTTTGGCAACACAAGTCTAGAGTTCAAGGATGCAATCGAGGTCCGATATCTATAAATGCGGAATCTATTTTTTTTTTTTTTTTTTTGAGTCTACAATAGCCGGTCACATAAGTAGATATGCCTTATTCATTGGAAATATGGTTAATATCCTTAAAAAACCCAAACTATGGTATTTCCAAATTAGTACATTGTGATAAATTTATTCCAAATTAATATGAATTTTTACGTGAACTTGCCATACTCATCATATATCATTTAGCTTAGCAATTTTATAAATAAATTTGAAGGGAGCTAGTAAAAGGTAAATATGTCGTGACTGTACCAATTTGAAGTTTTTGGCAACTCAAAAATAAATTTAATATAAGTGTACCAATTTAGGATGCTTTGTGACCCATAAATTAATTTAAGATAAATTTGTTACAGGTGTATCGATTTTGAATTTTTTCATGATGTTAACCCTTGGGAATACATAGTTTAGTCCATCACTTCTTTGAATTTTTACTTATTTTTAAATTTTATGAGGTACACTCTTTCTAACTTTAATCGAACGCGACCCACCTCAAACATTCGAAGATAGGCAAATTTCTCCATTGCGTTCTTTAAAGGGTTGCAAAAGATGTGTCTTTGCGGCTTCTTGGCCCCCACTCGAGTCACTGTCCTGATAATCCAATTGATCCGTCTCACTTTAATCCCTTGGCGCATGCTCTGCAACTTAGTTCATTTCTCACATTACTTGCTCCCAATTGGTTGGGAGCTCTACATATTAAACTTCCTTTCATTAAAATAATTGAGTTCGTACAGTGCATTAAACTATATTATACGACGAAATGAACTGGGATAGATTCTACCTGAAAAGGAAAGTACGCAACTTCCTAGTTCCCACCACATGAGGAGATCGATCTCTCCTGCGCTCCCTCAAACATTGACGGTTTGAGAATCGCGATCCCAACGGCGAGAGCCGGTTTTACAGTCTCGGCGCGCTCCCTCGATCTTAACCGGCAGCTGCCAGTTGAATGCTTGGTAAAATTACAATTCTTGGCGTATTAGCATGAGCTAAAAGGCTGCTTTTTGCACGTATCAGCCTAATCACGATAGAATACTGAATCTTAATCATCACGACCACGTGCCCAAATCCCTTTTCTGGCTAAGCATGATCTGTCGAATATAAGAGGAAAAAAGTGGAAAAACTAAGGGAGAGCGAAAGGGGAAAGAGCCCGCCAGGCCACCCCCCATAAAGAAAAGCCTTAGTGAACAGCAGCCCCCGCAAGCCAGCCCCAAAATCTGTAGTGGTAACATGCGCTTGTCATGCACTTCCTTTACCGTATCTTTCAGCCTTTGAAGATCGCTCCCTATCTTTCGTCTCTGGTCCCAGACCTTCCCTAGATCCAAGAGATGCCAACGGAGTCTCAGAGGTTGATATCAGACGAATTCCCCTGAACCCCATGCATGATGCAAGCGATCCCATTACGAAATCATGTCTGCAAAATGAGTACTTAATGGCAGTTTCCCGTTTGAGTTGGCTGAAACATCCGAATTACACGACTTTCTGACCGTCGTTGTCACGTGGAATTTCGTTAAGCCATAGGTAAATCGATCTCTTAGCTACTCTCATCGCAAGGGAAGACGGCAATGGATCCTAAGACCTCTCAGATCTTGAGAGTGGGACCAGCACAAGGCCGGGTGCTTGTTTCCCATCATTTTCCATGGTCGAACTTGCTCAACCACAGATTTCAGCCGAATCACAACCCTCGCATCAATGGAATGCTGCCATTGCTATCCTCTCTACGGTTTGAGCTTAGCTAATATCCAAAACGGTCAGAAAGAAGAAAAGGGAAAAAAAAATTTAAAAAAACCAGCAAAACAGGATAGTTAAGTTCCCTTAACCTTTCTTTAATCTTGCTGAACCCATGTAAACTTGTAATTTCTAAACCTACAAATCATGCTACATGTGAAGCCTTCAAGAGTCTTTGCAAAAGAAAAAGGCAAAGAAAAAAGGATAAAAAAAAATGACACCACGAAAGGTAAGACTGCAATTCTGATTTTCTTCTTCTACTTGTGTGTAAAGGCTGTGTCACAAATTGAAGGCTCCTCGAAATTGGTCAAAAATTTTCTGAGAAAGTCACTTTAGGTGAAATACATAGTTTGCACCTTAAATAGAATTAAGGGCTTCAAGTTGCTTCCTTAGATCTTCGAGGTCATCAATATTCGCATCTGCTGATCCAGAAGCGGAAGCATTATTAAACTCATCAGCACTGGGAAGTTCTCGAGTGAGTCCTTCGGGAAGAGCATCTGCATGGAACATAAAGTCAGATGATGATGGCTGAAATAAAGTTGCAAGCGAGCACATTGAGAACTGAAAGAAAAGGCAGGGGAAGAACATGAAATCTGGAATTGTAACAGCTATTCAGAATTATACAATACAGCCAACAACTTATTATACACTAAGAGGGAGAATTCCAGAAGATGCCGACTTTTATGAAGCACTATAGAACAATTGATTATATACTAAAGGGAGAATTCCAGAAGATGCCAACTTTTAAAAAGTAAAATCCTCAGTGAATGACAAAACTACATCACAAACATGGAACCTTAAACAAATTGGAGAAACAAGAGGGAGTAAACACTAAAAAGATTGACAGGTCAGATGCTCAGCTCAGTTACTTGTACATTCAGGAAAGTAGGGTAATTGTGCAAAGTGGTATTCTTTATTTGTATCTGTCACCATTGAAATATAAAATTCTCACACGCAACAGTGTAAGGCCAGATTTCCCAAAAGGAACTGGTCGTGGATGAAACTTGAAATTTTCAGTGAATCAGCCATGAGAACTCAACCAAAATTATGAGAACCATCCCATGAAAAGAGAACTGCATCATTACCAGCAATGACAACTTGCACAAGTATACATTTAATAACAAGTTTCCTACAGTGAAACACTTCCTTTAAAAAAGAGAGACGAAGGTCACCTGAACTTGCAGCATCCGTCCTCTTCGTATCATTATCATCAACAACACTGAAGAGGAGAAAAAATTAGAGAAAAATCATCAGATCATCAACAACAATTAAGAGAAGAGAAGATTACACAAGAAAACGTCAGAATAAAAGAACCTCAAGACACCATAACTAAGTCCTAGAAAGAGAATAGCCAAACACATTAGATTGGTCATGAAAACTATGGAAGGACAAGTCATTCTGACATGACGTGACAACCATTTTTGACACACGATGTTTAGTTCAGAGGAGGGTAACGGTTCCAATGCCAATGCATTCCATTGTTTGGGGCAACATCAATAAGTAGAAGACGAGAAAAAAGTTATTCTGTTACTTCACGAGGAACCACTAGGAGTTCCACCAAAGTAGTTGGATTTTGCAAGAGGATTTCCATCTTATATGGTCTTTCCCTCCTCCCCCCAAAAAAAAAAAAATGACAAGAAAGGGGAAAAGATTGTCCCTGTCCTTTCTGTCCTCTTCATTATTTTCTCAAACTGAAAAGATTCAATGAGGTGTCAGTAACACAGAGCTATCTTTATAAATGATTTGGTCGAACACAATGATTACCTTATGTTCCACTCATTATCAGAATGAAGAGGGCATTCAGCAGCAGACGGTGCCTCAGCCTCCATCTTGGCTTTAGCAGCAGCATCCCTAGCTGGCTTCGCAAGCATGTATTCTTTCTGCATGGTAAATAAAAAGAGAACTGCATAAATAAATCATGTATCAGTGCACAGATTAAGCTGTCATAAACAAAGGCCAGTCAAATTAGTTGCCTGTCGTTCTAGACATGCTGCATTTGCACATTGAGGATTTGGTCTCATTTCCATGGTTGGGAAATAGTCTTTAAGGGAATTGTATCCCTGCAATCCAGCAATAAAAACTTTCAGAATTTCAGAGGAAAAAGAGCATAACCCCAGCTTCTATGCATGCATGCATGTATAGAGAGAGAGAGAGAGAGAGAGAGAGAGAGAGAGAGAGTACCAGGTATGGTGAGACATGTCCAAATTTAAGCAAGAACTTTAGTGTATTTTGAACAAGAAGACCTGCAACAACTCCCTGGAAATTTGCAGATGTTATGATTCAGTGGACACCACAGACACATAAAAAGGAGGAAGAACCTGTTTACCATTGTAGTTGGTAACGATGCAGCACAGACCCCTTCACGTTTAAGTGTACGTTCATCTACTCCAGATGCTACAACCTAAAATAGTCCATGAGATGTTAGTATATCACCACCAGAAAATAGGGTTTCTTTAAAGCTCTCCCCACAACAAAAGTAAAAAAAATGAAAGTAATAAATGGATGCAAACCAAATTCAACTTCCATGTTATAAATGAATCAGAAATCCATCACATCAAACAAGTCAGACGAAAGTGCTAACATCCTTGAGACCAGTAAAAGAATGCACAAGATTCCTGTACTATGTATTCTTCATAAATGTGGGCTTGCAGTCTAGAGTTTCACTCCTCTGCAGATATTTACACACAGATACGATTTGACTCCAACTAAATCCCATTAGAAAAGCACTTAACAAACAGAACCAGATTCTTATGCAAAAGTTGATTGAGTAGCGGTTCGTTTTCTTACAAGTCAGTATGAAAACTAATTTTTCCCATAAATGAAGGGACAAATCCGTATTTCCAATGCATCAATGAGAGGGAAAAGGGATGCATACAAAAGTACATATAGATCTACATTACTATTCATCCTCGAGTTCTCCACGTTAAACTTTGAATGCTAACTTACAAGGGGAGGAGCACAGGCAAAACAAGCCGTTTCCCCAGGAATCAGCAATTGGATATGACCAGACACAGCATCTTCAGAGACACCTGCATACATTTCCTCATGAATGAATCTTCTAGAAAATGAGGAATATAAAGATCCCACTAACATTTCACTGCATCAGCACAATTTACATAAAGCACTACAACTACAACCAGATTCTTCACACTTCAGCAATGACTTAGAACAATTAGGCATGTCTTCCTTTAGGTTGATTCAGTGGTCAATTCTACAATTAAAATCAATGGTGATCATAGCATTCTAAAACCATCTGGAATCTGAAATGCAATAAGTATCTCATTCATTGTAGCAAAGCCATTTACTTAAAAATCAATGACAAAGGCCTGTGTGAAACTGCCTTAGAACTACAGAAAAGAGAAATGGAAGCACTATTTTAGGTTTTTCTCAGTTTCTCAAGGACTTTGTTCCGGACCAGTAGTACTCTGAACAACTAAACCAGCTGACCGAATTATACTTATGTATGTAGTAGAGAGAGAGAGAGAGAGAGAGAGAGAGAGATATGGAAAGTATGTAACACACCAGATTCCATCCATGTCTGATTCAACTCATTGCAAGCCTGTATGACCACAAGAATTTTGATGTCACGTAGCCATTGAAAACATTCCATAAAACCATACCAAGATATGTAAAATTCGTTCTCATATAAATGAAACGAAATCACTAATTAGTTCTAGCCCACCTACAGTAACAACTCTACCTGGTTAACAACCATTCTTGCTTCATAGTTGTCAACGCAGCTTAACACAAGATCCACGCCGCTACCTTCTTTGTCTGGACGAAAGGACTTATTCTTCAAACTTGATATGAAGGTTTCAAAGCCTTGCACTGTCGTTATATTCAATGTATAGCTCTGAAAAAATCAAAAAAGTTGACAATGAATGATTAACCGGAACAGAAAGGATCAGTACTCACGTCAGACCACACAAATTCAACCAGTTTTGAGTGACAAAGATATTCCTAGCAGATAGTTTTGAAACATCTAGTCACCTATGCCTAAGCTAGAAGTAGAACTATAAATTAGCATAGGCCAGTAATAGGAAATCGATGTCAAACTAACCTAACTATCTCTTTAGGTCAGTGATATTTGTGAACAATAGAAAATCCATATCAACACATCAATGTCCATAGACGTGGCAACTCTACACCATCATCACAAGCTGCGATGAAGACTTTCATGATGCTGAATCAATTTTGCCATTTTGAGAAAAACTTGGCTCAGGATTCAGAAATGCATATCTGCCAAGAGATGTGGGTTGACCTCCGACGAGGACAGGACAAAGTACATACCTCAAGTACAACATCTGGATTTATGTCTGACAGAGTCTGAACAGCAGCATCGGTCTTTGTCATCCCAACCTAAGAAGGTAAAAGAAAGACATTTGACTGACCATTAACCAAGCAAATACCAACATGCATACTATATATCGTACAAGCAACTCTGGCCAGCATTACTCTTCTAACAGTTATATTTTGATCTCTTTCTTATAATTAATTGCTGAAGGCGAGGGATTCCTGGTTTTATTACATTGATTGTAAAGGATGAAAACTCAAGCGCTGTCAGATACCTGCTCTGGGCGGAAAAATAGCCTGTTCATGTTAGCTAACTCGACTTTGTCATAATCATACAGCAGGAGGCGACCTACACCACACCGCGTGAGCATCTCAGCAGCAACACTTCCCACGCCACCAATTCCCTGCAGTTTGATATGACATTAATAGAAACGTCTAAGCCAGTCAATTGAAAACCTTTTTACTTTTTTTGGCTGAGTGAATTTTGCTAATGCACTATGAACAACTTATTTATCGTGTATAAAACTATATTTTCATAGAGGTACAGATTGAAGGAAGAAATAAGTACAGACAACTATAGCAACTGAGTACTCGCGTATCCTTTCATAATTCTCCACAATTCCCATCCTCTGTAGTGCCATGAGCCTACTGTAAGGGTTACTGTCTACAACCTCAGCACTCATATCCTGCCAATGGAACAAAAACACATATCTCCATATCATAATCACAAAGTTTAACAACCTGGCAACATAGAGACAACAGGAATAGAGAATCAACAGAATAACACCTTGACTTTCGAGCGATGAACTGGGGCAAACTTTGCAAGCTCGGATAGATGCTTTACCCGCATCCTCAGCTACAAACCACACCAGACGAAGGCAAACATAGTCAGCGCCTCGCTCATTTATTACGGGAAAAAACAGCTTCATTTCAAGGACGCAAGCTTCCTTGAGCTAAAGTTTTCCTCTTTGATCCTTCCCAGATTTCAGAATTATTAAAAGTCATGGGGCAATAGAAAGCCGAAACAATCAAGAACTCTCTTCCATGTCCACGCATAGTTTGTCAGGCAATTCATATAAACCCTCCAAATCCAATCCATAAACAAACAAATAAATAAACCCTCCAACGCTCAAATCTATGCTATCGGGATCCAACACCTCCCGTGCGTTTCTAACGCCGGCGAACGCTTTCGAGAGAACACGGCGACGGCGACGGAAGCTTATCAGACATCTCGTCCTGCCATATCTCTACGAAGCCCGATGCCGCAGATCGCGATGAAAATCACAATCAACATCCTACGACAGGACACGAGCAAAAGAAAAAACGAGCCCGGCTCGCATAACGCAGGCGCGGTTGGGCGCGGGAGTGGGAAAAGCGGAGATTGCGGACGCACGCAGACGAAGCGAGGCTGAAAGTAAGCACCTTGTCGATGGAGGCATTGTGGGAAGGATCGGGTAAGGACCGCCCGAGCGACTCGAGATCGTCGAGCATCTGTTTCAATTCGGTCTCCATTTCCCCACCTCCCTCCCTGGCTGCGAAATCGGGAACTGAATCGACGATGCACTGATCGAGAGCGGACTGTCTTAGCGCCGAAAACGATTCCTTCCCAGCACCAGCATGCAATCCCTTTCTGTTTTCGCGGGTCCAGAGCTCGCCGAAAGGAATAAAAAAACACGAAAAACAGCCGATCTTCTTACAGTGTGATTGGCGAAAGCGACGAGGATGAATGCGGCCTTCGGTTTCGGTCGGACAGTTTCACATTTGGGCCTGGGATCTGTCGGCCTTCCAAGGTTTAGAAACCCAAAATGCAACTGGGCCGTGGCATCGTTAATCCAAGGCCTCGCTTGGGGAAATTCACTAGGAAGAACGCCAGAAAGCTGTTCAGGCATTTGGCTGGCTGGCTCTGAAGAATAGCATTGCTTCTTAAACGAAGCTCGCGGATGGAGGAACGAACGTCGACGCCATCTGCTCTCCAGGAGTTTATGTGAAGCTCTTTTTGTGGATAATCTCTGAAGGATTATATAGACGGTAATGTTAGTGCCAGGTGCTAGTGCAGAAATCCTAGTATTCCGTGGAAAATCTTGTTCCCAATGATGATTTGGACTCTTTCGGCTAAAAAGAAATGGGAAAGTTTTTATAATGGTAAAAGCTAATTCTAACTTGATCATGCAGGCCAGGTTGAAGTTGCTGAGTTTTTTTATGCTGTCGTGAGCATAAAACTCGGAGAGTTTGATGGAACCCCGTGCATAGATGATTCAAGCTCGTGGAGAGTTGATTTATAGAAGTAGATGGCACGGCGAGGTGGCGGTCTCATTAGAGACTAAAGAAATGGAAAGTGGGTTAAAAGATCAATAGCACTTTTGTTATTGGAAAACCAACCGAGGCCAAAGCACTGTGGGGGCTCAGTTGAATAGGTTTTCAAGAGCGACATTTGAATTAGAATCCGATGATCAATTGATGTTGAATGCTGTCATGCGAGATTGAATTGAAAATCCAATGGCGATGCAAGGCATTACTGCAACCGTTGCAGCGGCTCAGATGAAGCACGTGTTTTAGGGAGTCAATAGGTGCGCGAGTACTTTGGCAAAGCCAAATCAACGAGGGCAATAAGTATAACGGACCCGTGACAACATTCCCCTTGAAATTATGGACTTTCGTATTTGCTAATTCGAGAGGAATTTGGTCTTCCTCATAATGTAGCAACTGATGGGAGCCGAGATATTGGCTCATCTTTGGTTATAATTTTTCTTCTTTGTTCTGTTTAAAAAAAGAATATGACCGAATTCAAAGTGAATAATAGTTTGTTTCAAATCAATTCGTTTTTGTTGTATGGTTAGTGTCGCGTGTTAGAGTTACAATATATAAAAGGTGGAGATTCATGAAATGGGAAAAATTCTACTTTGATCACTATACCTTTGCACATTTTCTAATTAAGTTCTTGCACTTTTAATTTGTCCAATCAAATTCTTATACTTTTACGAATTCTCTAATCAATTATCTCAAACATTTTGACCAAATTTAAGATGTGATAGTTGAACAACATCAAATATATTGCATATCACATGCTATACGAGATTTTTCATTTATAGTTTGCGTGAGCTATCTGCGATAATTGAAGACATATGACCGGCTCTCAAGCGTGCGTGTCACGTTCCATTTGATGGTGAAGAGTTTCGAATCTTGCATTCTTGCCAACCGCGGCAGTGATGATTATATGCTTGCTCTTCTAGTTCTTAAAATGGTAAAGTAAGAAGATGAATACGGTCCATCGGATTCGGTAACGGGTCAAATCTATTCGGACAATTTTGCGCAGCAGGGCCCGTAATCTCGCCCCACGGGCCCACTGCATGACACGGCCCAACTAGCGTATCTGGGCCTGTATGATACGACGTACATGTCCGTATGATACCTCGTATTCCAATTCAAATGCGACCCCTGTCGTCCCGTCTCGCCTCGTCCCGGACCTCGAGCTGAGCTCCAACCAGGTCGAGAATGTCGAGCTCGGCACCGCCGCCGGCGGGAGCCCCAGACGAGGACGAGCGCGATCCGGTCCCCAGCCAGACCGACCAGACCCAGGAATGGGAGGTCATGGCGCGAGCCTGGCTCCGAGCCTTCCCGGAGGCGAAGGAAGTGACCACCACCGATGTCGAGGCCTGGATCGACGTGAACCACAACGCCCTGCCGTCGGAGCTCAGGTCCATGGAGAGGTCCGAGCTCATCGAGCGCCTCCTCTCCATTCAGAACATCCTCCGGTTGCCGGCTCAAATCCCTGGAGAGGTATACGCCCGTTTCCGCCGTCCCCCTTTTTTGATTTCGAGTCGTTTCGCCCGAGACTGTGTGCTCCTTGTTGGTAAACTTGCTTTGCGATGGGAAAGGTCGTATCTTTTCCTTTTGTATGTTAGAGAATCGAATCGGATTGACAGATGCTTGCCGGCTGGCGCGTTGGATTGTGCGCGTGATTTAGGGGATTTGATTTCAAATGCGTATCGGTTGTTAGTTATAGAAGGAGAAGTAAATGAGAGGATTGGAAAAAAAGGGATGTTCGGTTACGTACTGATTAAGTGCCTCTACGTTGTGTATGAACCGCTCGGTGAAACTAAAGGCGTGTGCCTAAGTGTCGCCAGCATGGCCGGTAAGATGGAATTGCAGACTGAAGTGGAGAGCAGTTTGAATGTTATTGGAGTCATGAATTGTCAGGCCATTTTTAGAAATAAGGCTAGTTTATGGAGAACTCTGAGATGAATGCATGATCGCCCACGAAAATAAGAAAAAGAAGAAAAGCTAGAAGAGAGCGTTCAAGGCGTATGCGAAAGTGTCGCCAGCAACGCCAGTCAGCTGGAAGTGCATAATGAAGTAGAGAGCAGTTTGAATGTTATTGGAGTCATGAATTATTAGGCCATTTTTAGAAATAAGTATAGTTTACGGAGAACTCTAAGATGAATGCATGATCGCCCACAAAAAGAAGTAAAAGAAGAAAAGCTGGAAGAGAGTGTACACGGGGTTATCTGAGTTGAGTATTAGTTGGATTTGTTGTTCAGGTTAAAATGTGTACAAGTGCATTGAAATGACTGGAGTATAGAGGACTTGTCGAGGGGATTAGTCCTCAAACTTCTTTGCAGTTTCGGAATACAAATTTTACTTTAAAAAAAAGAGAGTTTCAATGGGTTAAAGCATTGCATGTTTCTTTCAAAAAAAAAAAAAAGCTTGGAATGTTGTCAATAGATGGTTCGGTTCTGCTATACTTTCCAAAATTTGTTGCCAAGAGCCTTGAAATTACTGGAAAGAGTGTCCTTAATTATCCAGAGGAGTATGCCCAATCAGGTTATGTATTTGAAAAGCATAGATTTGAATTGTAATAAATTAATTAAGAGCATGGAAAGAAGCTGCTGAAATGTTTTGATTCACGCTGTGTTTACTTGATTGACTTTAATCATCCAGTATACTCATTCGGATGATGCACTGCATGCTTTCTGTATACTGAATATTATGTATGCTCCAGCTTAAAATGCTTTCAATACAATGATCACATTGGATCTGCTTATAGATATCTTTTTCGGGCTTACGGGTTTTAAAAATGTGATTGAGATTCAAAAAGAAAAGATGGATTGACATTAAATTTCTGCATAAATTCTGTTTGCTAAACTTTAATGAAATTAGTAGCATGACAAAATCACTCGTGATGCTATCTCATTTCATAATCACGAGGCTAAATGCTGGGTTCTTGTCAGATATCAAGCATTGGATTTCTTTTTGGCAATGTTGTGGAGCTGCCCTTTTAGTAAGTGATTGATTGTGGAGGAGATTTTATTATTAAATGTTCTGGATTCCCTTTGATTGCAGAGGAGTTGTTATTATTAAATGTTCTGGATTCTCTATTAACAAAGGATCCCCTGGGATTCGATAGCATATCACGTCTGATCATGAACTTATATAGCCACACAAATGCATGGAGCGTAGGTTAGGTATCATTCTCCTATCAACTAGTACTGAAAGGGGTAAAAGAACCATTGCAAAGCTGGGGCAGGTCCTGCAATCTTGTTATGATCAATTTTCTTTTCAGGAAGTCCATGAAACCTAAACTCTTTTGCTTGACTTTCTATTGCATGCTTTATCATCATCATCATTATTATTATTATTATTATTATTATTTAACTTCTGAAGATATTGCCATGTCGATTTCCTAGGCACTGAGTGCCAATTCATGCTTCTTATGGCAGGAAAAAGAAACAACAGGTCATATGAATTATCCACCAGCTCGGTTTCAACGTACCGATCAATGGCTACCGGTTTATTCCTGGTTGGAATCACTGGAACAGGACGAGGTAGTTAAATCCAAGGATATATCTGACTGGCTAACTGACAACCCAGAGATCAGAGAACAGCTTTGCTCGAGACATTCTCGATATCATTTGACGCACTACATCAAAAAATGCCATATGAAGATACTAAAGAGACGGGAAAAACAGAAGGTATTGCTTCTAAGTACTTTCCAATTTGCCGATCGTATCACTGTGCTTAGAGACCTGGGGCATTCTCTATCCATATTTCTTTTTAGTTTCTGTTTTTTTTTCCCTTCTGCTTCACACGATTCCACAAAATTCTACCAAAATTTTATCTTTCGGCATTCATAGACCTGATGGTTGTGTTCGTTATTGACTCTATTTCATAATGGCTTTGCTTTTACAGCTGCTTCCTCAAGCTCCTTCTGTTAATGCTAGCAAGGACGTGGTTCAGAAGCCAGCGATGCAACTTCCATGTATGATTTTCTGTTCTCATCTCCAGCTTTTAGAGCACGATGCCATAGTTTCCAGTAATAGAAAACTTTCAGCACCATGGGCTGGTGGTGAACCCTGCCCCCCAAACGCGAAATTCTCCATCTGCCGTATCACTTTGCACTTTGACACAGAATCCTATTTTAGAGAATGCATTAACACGAGGGAAGACAGTGGGCAGTTAGATTTTTCTTTAAAATTGAAAGGATCTGCTAAGTTCTGGATGATTGGGTCTGACTTTATTTGTGAAGAATTGTCAAAGATGCAAAATTACCGTCTGTCCTTGCATGTTTATTGCTTTTCCCATGATGCAGTTGCTAATCAACCCAGCAAAGTGCATTTAGATCATGCTCGCTTCTCTTTATAAAGCCAGTGAGCAACCAATGAAGGTTTTTTTTTTTTTTATTGATCAATGGTTGAAGGCGTTTTTCTGTCTGTAGTGCATTTTTTTCCCCTCAATTATTTTACTGCTTCGCTTGTTTTACTTTCCAATTAATAATCTCTCACTTTTTTTCCCCTGTTTTCATTGATTGACAGCCAATCCATTGAACAACATACCAAGAGATAGTGAACTTTATGTGGCCAAACGAAATGAAGCATTTCAGAAGTACGAAATGTGAGTGACTCAAGTTTGTTCTACCATATTTCAGTTTGACTGTTTTACCGTGGTTTGGTGATCTATATTCTGAATAATGCTTCAGTTTGGTCGCGCTGGAAAAGCAATTGTCCACTCTCTTTCCGAAGCCTCAAGTTGTAAACAAGTGAAGCGTGCAGAGCTCAAGTCACTTTGTATATGCACTTAGCAAGGGTATATTGTTGTGTTTCCTGCTGGTTTTAGGTGCATTCCCAGAAGTAGAACAACAGTAGTTTTCTCTTTGGACATGGTGTCTGTGTGAATAATCTCTCTCCTTTTAATTTGTTGCGTGACAACTAATTTTGTTTTCGCAAAGCTTTGCTACCTGTACAGAAGAATGGCTAGCTGCTGATATTTATCCAGGTTAAGAATTGAAAAGAGATTTTGATGATGGCCATGGAATAGAGAGAAAGAGTGGCTAAGTACAACTTCCAGAAAAGGTGACATGCAGCATTTCGTTGCTGTTTTTTATATCAAAATTTCAGAAAATGATGTACCAGCAATGATTAAGATTATGCCTTGCTAAGTCAAATTGATCAAGATAGGGTATTTCGAGGAACAATTAGGAGGTCACTACAAGTCCCTGTTGAAGCTTGAGGGTTTTGGTTTTTGTTTCCTCGTTCCATTTGTTGGGAAGATGGCGTGCGTTGTGCCATTGTCCTTGTAATGGCTTTGGTCATCATCAAGCAACTTCAGTCCTACCTAATACAATGGGTTGATATAGTAAAACGGTAATTTATTTCACGATGGCGATAATAGGAGTCTTCTCTAGTCGTGATAATTTGGCAATCGGGAGTTAACAATTACGGGAAGGACAAGAAAAATTTGCATTTGTTGATATTATGTCACTCGAAGAGCGGCGTAAGATCCCGCAACTTTTGAATGCGAAATGCAATGCACACCGTCCATGTTTGAAATACAAGAAGGGATTGATGTTGCTTCTACTTTTTCTCCTTTGGCTAAAAAATGATTTCTGGGGACAGATGATTCTTGACTCCTTTGGCTGTGCATCAGATTTTATTTCATGATCCACACGACATGATTAACGGGTTTACTCCTCAGCACAGCAAAATGGATGTATCTTCCTGTTAATTAGAAGTTCGAGTAAATCATGGGAAGATATAAGTAAATGTGCATGGAAAATTTTGTGGGATAACAAGCGATTATTTTAACAATTGAAGTCATTAGAAAAACGACTGATTTATGAGATTCGGCACGCCTTATCCACATGACAGGAGATTTTTATTGGACCTGCTTATGGAGAGATTCCGGAAAAAGTTATGATTGAAATTTCGACTTTTACCCCGAATCCAATCAAGAATTTTTCATTTCCACGAGCGATGAGTTCTAGTACGGCCCGAATGCACTGCACCATCTTCTCCCAAACCGAAGGGTGAAGGGTCAACGGTAATCTCTGTCGTTCTAGTCCCCTCAAAGTTACCGCCGGCTCGGCGCGGGAAAGAAACAGAGCAGGGCCAATCCACGGCTGGTATGTTCCTCCCAAGGAATCCTCACGACGACTAACGTTGGACGAACTTCCGTCACAGACAATCCTCGTCCTCCTGCTGCTTCATGCGATACAGAGAGATGGCCAATTCACCACCGCTCCTCGGCGGCTCCTCGTTGCTGTCGCTGTCGCTGGCGGCGGTCCTACTGGTGGCGCTCGGCGTTCGGATCGCGAGCGCAACAGGCGGAGAGCAACCGCTCTCCAAGATAGCGATCCACGACGCCGTTTTTGCGCTTCATGAGAACGCTTCCGTCAGAGCCCACCCGCTTGTTCTTGGGCTCGAGGTACTTGGTTTTCTTTGTTCCCTTCTCTATCTCTCTCTCTCTTCCACTCCATGTTCCATCGTTCCTAGTTTCTTCTTCTTTCTGGGTTTCGAGTTCTTCGTTTGTAGCTAATAATATCCTCGTGCAAGTGGGTCATGTTCTGGTCAGCTCACGGCCAAACAAGAAAGAATTGGGTGCTTGCGCTTCTCTTAAATTCTTGAGTAGAGAATGGTAGATTTGCAAATTGTATCCAGTCTTGCAGGGAACTTTTGAGACTTGCTTCACAGAAGGTGTTTTATGTCCATTTGATGGGAATTCCGGAGGTCAACATGGAGTATAGGTGTTTTGATTGTAAAAGAGAAAGCTATTTGGTTCTTAGAACAAAAACCTGTATAATTGGTTGATTCCGACTTGTCAAATTGACTGGTGCTGATTTGCAACAGAAAACTTTTCAATAGGTTGATGTATGGTGGCTTGTCAGATTAGTCTGATTCGCGACAACCTGTGTAGATCGGATAAAGAAGATTCCTCTGATATGACTTTTTCACCAATCACAGACCTTGTCACTTACTTGGTCATGTTTAATTTCCGGTGAAAATAGTGAGCAAAACCTTACATCGTAATGTTTATATCTGTGCGCACGCGTCTGTGTAGGGGGAAGATTCTGAGTGGGTTGTCGTGGACTTTGAAAGCCCTGCACCTGCCGAAGATGACTGGCTTGCAGTTTTTTCTCCTGCCAACTTCAAGTAACCTCCAGCCTCCTACTCTGTTCTTATTCTGTATATCTACATTATCTGTAGCCGTATGCATCACGGAAGTCTTCAGAAATCTAATTTGTTCAATCAAATATCAGTTTAGCTTGATGAGAAAATTGGGAAACTGTACATAGATGAGTAAGTATTGCAAGTTGTCACTGGTCCCTTTCCTCCACTATTCATAGCTTCACCAATAAGAATATGCTCTAATGTTTCAGCTCCTCTACCTGTCCACCTATTGATCCAAGGCAGCATGCACCTTTTATATGCTCGGCTCCCATTAAGGTAAAGATTGATCCACCCATGCAAGTTCTGAATTTTTCATAACTGAAATATTGTCAATCAAATTTGACCTTGGTTATGCTTATTCGTGCTGCATTTGACTCCCATTTCAGTATAAGTTTGCCAATGAGTCCAGCTCTGACTATACAAAGACGGGGAATGCTTCTTTGGAGTTTCAACTGATAAATCAGAGAGCAGACTTCTCATTTGCACTCTTCTCAGGCGGGCTGTCAAATGTACTTTCTACCTGCTTCAGTTTCTTTGATATTTGTCTGGTCCAGATTGTAATGGCATCACATTGGGCCAAAAGTAGGATTTAATATATTTTAGGAGCACTTGGTATTTGAAGTCTCAGTTGTTATTTTGCACTTGTCATGTGGAAACTCGGGCTTTGATCAATCATGCATAATTCTTGCAGCCGAAGCTTGTGACAGTTTCGAATATCATTAACTTTGCAAATCCAAAGGCACCCCTTTATCCACGTCTTTCGCAAGGGAAGTCTTGGGATGAAGTAAGTTCTCTCAGTGTATTGTTTTCTTGATCTCTTCAGGTTTTCTCCACAATCATTCAGTGCAAAGCTAAAATGTTTCCATATGCTTGCCCAGATTTAAGTGCATCAATCTGAAGATTTTAGAATGATTCAGACTTTGTGTTAGCATATTCCCAGTTATTAAGCCCTGTCATTTCTCTCAGTTATAATGGTTGTGATAATTTTGTTGATGGTATGTTCTCTGGTCTGAGATGCTTATCTAGATGGTAATATAGTGCAATAGTACAGAAGCAACTGTCTATTCTGTATGCTGAAAATATGATAATGGTGATATAAATTGCTTTGATGTGAAACACAGATGACAGTTACCTGGACTAGTGGCTATAATATTGATGAAGCGACTCCTTTTGTTGAGTGGGGTGTTAAGGAAGAAACCCAGACAAGATCGCCAGCTGGAACATTGACATTTCAACAAAATAGCATGTGTGGTATGATTGTTTTGTACATGAAGGAGTATACTCTTTGACAGCTAGTTGTGGTTCAGGTTTACTTCTTTCAAAATCCTTGTCATCATTGTCAGCAAGACATTCAATGATCATTTTGCTATGAAGCGCTAAAACTGTAGTTGCCAAATATATGCCCTTGCTGTGAGTCTACAATCTTTAGGTCTAGACCTGCAGGTTCCAAGGCAAATGGTGTATGGCAATGGCTGAATATAAATCCCAAACTATAGGACCATCATCTCCGATCCTAAACCGACACATCATGGTTCTGAGGAAATCTTCTTGTTTGCAGGTCCACCTGCACGAACGGTCGGGTGGCGAGACCCAGGTTTCATACATACAAGTTTCCTAAAGGATCTGTGGCCCAATGCAGAGTATTGCTCTGGACTAATACATACATGTCACGAGTTTTGCCACATAAGCAGGTTTACCATTGACGTTTTTCTTGATTTGATGTTCCAGGTACACATATAGGCTTGGCCACAGATTAGCTAACAATTCATATGTTTGGAGCAAGGCATACTCCTTCAAATCATCTCCATATCCGGGACAAGACTCATTGCAGCGTGTTGTAATATTTGGTGATATGGGAAAGGTAAAAGCAGCACAACTCAGGAAGGACAATGCCACGCATTAGTCTTTCCTGATTATTAAATAGCTTCAAGATTCACTTAATGCTGATATTCGACTTCTTTTTTGGGAAAGAGTGTTGGACAAAGTTTTTGATTTGGTTGTCATATAAGACGAAGTGTCTCTCTTCTTCATATAGCATGAAATCTCATAGTTTGATTGAATAAGATTTGACAAGAAAATTACATGCCATATCTAGTCCAGCATAAGCAAGTTTAGAGATGCATTATGCTTTTCACAAACTTTTAGGTTTTGCTTCCTGTTCATTTGCAAGCTCCAGCACTTTATATAGTCTGCCCAATCTGGTTTAATTTCCGTGCTTTCACATCATCTACTTATCTGAACATGGCTGAATGTCTTTTCTTTTCTATTATGGAACTTCACGTGGATGGATTGCAGGCAGAGCGTGATGGTTCAAATGAGTACAATAACTATCAGCCAGGCTCGTTAAACACGACAGATCAGCTCATCAAGGATTTAGACAACATAGACATAGTGTTTCATATAGGTGATATAACATATGCAAATGGATATATTTCACAGTGGGATCAGTTTACATCTATGATCGAGCCCATTGCATCGACTGTCCCTTACATGATTGCGAGGTACACATTTCATGTTTGGATTAGCAAGCTACTTCCTAACCTATATATAATGCTGGAATTGGATGCAGTGGGAATCATGAACGTGATGCTCTAGGCACGGGATCATTTTACGATACCAATGATTCAGGTGGTGAATGCGGCGTCCTAGCAGAGACCATGTTCTATGTCCCTGCAGAAAATAGAGCAAAATTTTGGTAAGTGGTTGGTGCTATTGTAATTTAGGTGGAAATGCAAGTGATGTTGTCTTTAACAGGACAGTCAACTAATTAAAAGAGCCAATAAGTGTCCAGGAATCAATGAAATTTGTAGGAATACCTGGAGAATTCTCATTTTCAGAACAAATCCACATGAAAGAATCAGCAAAATTCCTCTTTTCAAATCTATTCATGCAATGGTTGAAAGGGACAAATCTGAATGATAGCTTGGAGAAGTCTTTGACTCTCATGGAAAATGAGGTCATTACTAATCTTAAATGAGTTGACAAGTAATGGACCATGCACTTGTGCATTCACATGGCATGTTTCTTCTCCTGATTTCCCATACTCTGACTCTTCAAAATCAATTTCTAGCATTTGCAGTTTGCATCATTTCATGAAGAGAAGTAATGGCATAATACAAAACTTACCCCTTTCCCTGCATTGTGCAGGTATTCAACAGATTATGGCATGTTCCACTTCTGCATAGCTGACAGTGAACACGACTGGAGGGAGGGTTCTGAACAATATAAGTTCATTGAGAACTGTTTTGCAACAGTGGACAGACAAAAGCAACCTTGGCTTGTATTTGCCGTGCATCGTGTTCTTGGCTATTCTTCTTTGGATTACTACGGTTTGATGGGCTCTTTCGAGGAGCCTGTGGGAAGGGATAGCTTGCAGAAGCTGTGGCAGAAGTACAAAGTTGACATGGCATTCTACGGTCATGTCCATAACTATGAAAGAACATGCCCGATTTACCAGGTAAAACGAAGAAACTGAGATTTTGGAGGCTAATTAATTGTTCTTTGAGCATAATATAGGCAATGTTTTCATTTGTTACAAGCCAAAGCATTTGTAACCAAGGCTAACTTGACTATTCAAAACTAGAAGTGACAATGCCAGTCTATCCTTCTCAACTCCTTATGCACCGCCATTGATACTTATGATGACAGTCAATTTGTTGATTGGGTGATGCAGAATCAATGCGTGAACTTAGAAAAGTCTCATTACTCGGGCACTGTGAATGGGACAATCCACATCGTTGTTGGCAGTGGAGGATACGAATTATCATACTTCAGCAATTTGCAGCCGATTTGGAGCCTGTATAGAGACTTTGACTTCGGATTTGTGAAGCTCACTGCGTTCAACCACTCGTCCCTTCTGTTCGAGTACAAGAAGAGCAGAGACGGGAAGGTGTACGATTCATTTACCATCTCTAGGGAGTACAGGGATGTACTGGCATGTGTACATGATGGTTGTGAACCAACCACTCTGGCCTCATAGTAATCCAATCCAAGCAGAACTTTTAGCTCCCTTCAGGAGCAGCTGATTCTAAGATTGAGATGATCCTTGGATGAAGAACGTCTTGGGGATCTTTATGAGTTACATTAAAAGGAGATCTATACTGCATTTTGCCTGGAAAAGGGCATAACACAGAACGTTGCCGTGGCCTGGCAGCTTCAGGCCATTTTCCTCCCATTCCAATCTCTGTCTTCTGTCTTTCCTTGACCCTTTATTTCTTGGTTTTGTATCTGCCCTTGTGAGAAAGGGCTGAAGGACCCAGAAACTCGCCTCCCTCGCGGTTGGCGCAAAATGGCACATGGTTTTCATGGGGAGGCGGCGAGCCAGCATGTAAACAGAATCTGCAATGGAGCCAAATAGTTTGCTCTTTGACTTGATCTCCCATTATTAAAGTTACTAATTTTTGTTAATAATTTATTCATTAGCACGACCATCGGAAGAGAATGCCGACGGGGCTCTCTGGACTATTCCCGTGTTTTTTTCACATCACGGGAATTGCAAGAGGCACAGGGAACCAGATTTGCAATTATCACGAAATGCCATATGGTTGCTGCATAATCATGGCAAGAAGAAAAAAAGTGTCATGATTTTTCTGAGGATAAATGATACAAATAGTCTATGAATAATTACAGTACGTCAAGAAAAAAACATTGTCTTGTGATTTTCTCTAGCATAAATGACAAATGGCCTCTAAATTTTAATATATTTTTCAATATAATCTTTAAACTTTAATCTAATATGCAATATTATCCGGGTAAAATAAATATGCTGAGTTTTTGGAGGCTAATTAATTTTTCTTTGAGCATCCTATAGGCATTGTTGTCTCTTGTTACAAGCCAAAGTATCTGCAACCGAGATTAACTTGATCATTCAAAGCTAGAAGCAACGATGCCAGTCTTATCCTTCTCGAGTCCTTAAGTACCGCCGTTGATACTTATGACGACAGTCAATTTGTTGATCGGATGATGCAGATTCGGTCCATGAACTCAGAAAAGTCTCATTGCTCGGGCACCGTGAATGGGACGATCCACGTCGATGTCGGCGGTGGAGGATACGAATTATCATACTTCAGTGATTTGCAGCCGATTTGGAGCCTGTATAGAGATTCAACTTCGGATTTGTGAAGCTCATCGCGTTCAACCACTCGTTTCAGAGACGGGAAGGTCTACGATTCATTTACCATCTCTAAGGAGTACAGGGATGTACTGGCATGTGTACATGATGATGGTTGTGAACCGACCACTTTGGCCTCGTGGTAATACAATCCAACTAAAACTTTCATCTCTCTTCAGGAGCACTAATTCTAAGATTGTGATGTTCCTTGGATGAGGAACATCTCGGGGTTCTTTATGAGATACATTGGAAGGAGATCTAAAATGCATTGTGCCTGGAAAAGGGCATAATACAGAACGTTGCCGTGGCCTGGTAGCTTTAGGCCAATTTCCTCCCATTCCAATCTCTGTCTGCTCTTTCTTTCCTTGACCCTTTATTTCTTGGTTTTGTATCTGCCATTGTGAGAAAGGGCTGGAGGACATTTCTGAATTTAAGATGCATTTGGTAACATTTTTATTTCTGAAAATAATTTCTATTTAGAAATATATATTTTTTAATTCTATTTCCTAGACAATTTTCTAAATAGAAAAACATATTTGGTAATTATACAAAATTTCTATTCTTAAAATAGAAAAAGAACAGACCTTAAAATTTCTATTCCCAATTTTTTTTCATTTAATTATAAAAATGTCGATGAAGACTTAACATTTCATATTTGAATAAAACTAGATTTTTGTAATGATTTAATTTATCAATATATTCTAAGATGTCCTAAGAAAATCCAACATAATATTTAGTCAAAGATGGATGGCGGCAAATGACAGCAGAGGGACATTGTCTTTATAAGAAAACAAAATTCAAAAATCCATATAGCAAAGCCCTAAAAATTAATTCAATTTTGAATACAATTTTCATCAAATATTTTCACATTTTTTATGCTAAAATAATTCTAAACTATAGTTAACACTAAATTAATTCTAAATTAGAATTAACTACTCAATATAATTTCTAATTTTTTCCTAAATTTCTAATTTTTATTATTATTTAAGTATTTTTTTATTACGAAAAATGGGAACTCAAATCGGGTTAGGAGACTTGACTTTGTGTCGATTGTGCAAAGACGAGAATTATGTTACATTGAGCTTGTTTTCTAAAATGACCTTTTTTTTTTTTTTTTAAGAAATAGAGAAGTATTTTTTTCTATTTCTTATTTCTATTTCGATTCCATTTTTTAAGAAATAGAAAAATTAGCTAATGTTACCAAATGGAAATCTATTCTTTTTTTGTTTTTGAAAATAAAAGAATAAAAAAATAGAAGAAAATAAACGTTACCAAATAGGATCTTTAGGCCATTTTTCTCCCATTCCAATCTCTACCTGCCATCTTTGCTTATTCCTGATTTTGATTTTGTGAGAAATCTTGGCGGACCCAAGAACCCTTGTGAGAAAGGGCTAGCCGTCGGCATGCGGACCGGTGAAGCCAAGTGGATTTTCTTAGGCCATTTTTCTCCCATTCCAATCTCTACCTATGGTCTTTGCTTGACCCTTTATTCCTTGATTTTGTATTTGCCCTTGTGAGAAAGGGCTGGCGGACTCAAGAACGGCACATGGTTTTCGTGGGGCGGCGGCGAGCCGCCGGCATGTAAACAGAATCTGCAGTGAAGCCAAGTGGATTTTCTTAGGCCATTTTTCTCCCATTCCAATCTTTACCTGCGGTCTTTGCTTGACCCTTTATTCCTTGATTTTGTATTTGCCCTTGTGAGAAAGGGCTGGCGGACTCGAGAACTCGCTTCCCTCGCAGTTGGCGAAATACGGCACATGGTTTTCGTGGGGCGGCGGCGAGCCACCGGCATGTAAAAATAGAATCTGCAGTGAAGCCAAGTGGATTTTCTTTGACTTGATTTTCCATTCTTAAAGTTACTGATTTTGTTAATTATTAATTCATTAGCAGGACCATTGGAAGAGGCTGCCGGCGGGGCTCTCCGGACTATTCCCGTGTTTTTCGCATCATGGGCATCGCAAGACGTACGGGGAACCAGATTTGCAATTATCACGAAATATGCCATAGTGGTTGCTGCATAATTACGGCATGTCAAGAAGTAAAAAAGTGTCCCACGATTTTTCCAAGGTTAAATGATACAAATAGTCTATGAATAATCATAACACGTCAAGAAAAAAAAATGTCACGTGATTTTTCTGAGAATAAATGCCATTTGGTTATTGCACAATTACATTACATCAAGAAAAAAATGCTTCGCGATTTTCTCGCGTGTAAATGACACAAGAGATCCATAAATTGCAATTTCATCTTTTAATATAGTTTTTGAACTTCAACTCAATATATAATATTATTTATGAATTTTTAATTTATTTAATATAGTATCGGATATTTAATTTAATCCCTAGACTATATGGTATTGAACATTTTTATATAATTTATGAGCTAAATTAAATATGTAATCAAAAGTGTAAAAATCACATTAAATAAATTAAATGTTTAGAAATGGTACTCAATAAAATTCAAAGATCATATTAAATAAATTTAAAATCGAAGGCCATATCACATCTTGGATTACAGTTCGGGTCAATTTGTGTCATTATATATTTTCCTCATGTTTAAAATGGCGTTTCAAATATTCTGGCTCCACACCCTTATCGACACGTGTCTCTGCAAATAATTTGGCGATTGTTTTCGCCAGCCAGGTACAGTGCTACCAAACGATCAAGTTAAAAGCCTTTCACTTCCACTTCACTTGTTCGTCGCGAGAGCGAGAGATCGGAGCTTCCTCGGAACGGATGCCGACCGATTCCTTTTCCCTCCTTCCTCTTCTCGTTTCTCGCGTGTCCCACAAGAAATCGGAAGCGGAATGAACGAACCAGTTTCGCAAAAGTCAAACGTAGAATTATTCCCGGTATCAAACTCGCATCTTTGACAGTCACCAGCTGCCGTTAAATTCCACGTCTCTGCTGCGTCGTCTCGGATTCGCCATCACCAGTCGGATTGAATTCGAGCCTGCCCACCACCGGGAAACATGGGGCCACGCTTCCTCTGCGCCAAAGTTTCGATTTTTGTCGCCGCACTGTGTTTCGCGAGCTTGAGCTCCGCCCGGGGAGACGTCGGTGGTATCGGAGAGCAGCCGCTCGCTAGCATCGCCATCCATAAAGCGACGGTAGCCCTCCATGATTCGGCTTCCGTTAAGGCGTATCCCCTCGTTCTTGGCGTAAAGGTGAGATTTTTAATCGTTCTTGGGTGTTGCGTGACGACGAGTCGTGGGCGCGGGTGATTGATTATGGTCCTTTTGAAAACGAAGTTAAGTGGCATCTTCAATCCAATTTAATATTCGCATATAAAGTTCAGTGTGGATGACCATCTGGGATAAAGTCGAATGCTTTAGAGCAACTCGTTTTTAGTTAACTTCACTGATTTTTTTTTTGTGGGTACAATGTAGACTATTTTTGTTTTCTGAGATTCTTCGATTGGGATGTTCGTTGAGCGTTTTGGTCTGAAGGAACCTTGACGGATACCGGTAATGTGATCTACGATTATGCAGGGTGAGGATACGGAGTGGGTGACTGTGGATCTCCAGTACGCTAATGCGTCTGAGGATGACTGGGTTGGCGTTTTCTCCCCTGCAAAATTCGAGTAATGTAGCTCTTGTTCATATGTGTGTATGCTTGTGCTATGTGCTCCCTAACTCGAAATTTCATCAGTAACTCAATCATCAGCGGTTCTTCAGTTGAAATTAGTCTATTTTTCCGATGAGCTGGAATTTCTATGTTTCTGGTCTCTAGCGCTAAAGGTACACTATTTGTTGTGGCAGCGGATCAACATGTCCTCCAGTTAACGACCCAAAAGAGGAGACTCCATACATATGCTCGGCACCAATCAAGGTTTGTTTCATGTGGATTTTGATATTGTCATGTTAAGTTCTTGCCAAGAATATGTCAATCACACTTCACTGACCCATATATATTACTTTACCAGTACAAATTTGCGAACTATTCGAATCCACGGTATACAAAGACAGGCAAGGCTTCCTTGAAGTTCCAGTTGATCAATCAGCGGGCAGATTTTTCATTCGCTCTATTTTCTGGAGGAATCTCAAATGTGCGCAGTTTTCTAATCATCTCCTTCTTAGACCGTCTTTATAAAAATTGCATCCTGCCTCTCTTTTTCCATACAGCTGCTTCTCTCCATTGTCCTTTTATGAAACTTTCTGGTACTTTGATTACCCCATCAAATTGATTGTTTATGCAGCCAAAGATGGTGGCAGTTTCGAACTCCATAATATTTGCCTATCCTAAAGCACCACTTTATCCACGCCTTGCTCAAGGCAAGTCCTGGAATGAGGTAATAATTAGCTTGACTTTCATTTCCCAATTAGCATTTTGGAGGACTTTGTTTGATATTCTCCTTTGATTTTTTCAGATGACGGTGACCTGGACTAGTGGTTATGATATAAAGGAAGCCGCCCCTTTTGTTGAGTGGGGCATCAAAGGAGAAAATCAAGTGCGATCTCCAGCAGGAACCCTGACTATTGATAGGAATAGCATGTGTGGTATGTTGGCCTTGCATATTTGATGAGATGTGCTTTTCAAGTTGCATGTCTTAACCTATTCCTCGACTTTCTTGGCCTTTCTCAATTTATAATAACACAGCAACTCCCTGAATGTTGGATTTCACCATCATGAAGGCCGCTCAATAGGCCATGATGATGCTTTAACTCTCACAGCTTGTATTTTCAGGTTCACCTGCGCGGACAGTTGGATGGCGTGATGCAGGTTTTATTCACACAAGTTTTTTGAAGGATTTGTGGCCAAACACTCTGTATGTATCTTATGATTTGTTTCTAGCAAGAGTATTGGGATGAGGTGTCGGCATCATCTATTCTGATATGTTTCGCTGGGTTTCCAGGTATACGTACAAGATGGGTCATCTGTTGTCAAATGGTACCTCTATCATGAGCAAGAGCTATTCATTTAAATCATCTCCATATCCCGGACAAGATTCGTTGCAACGCATTATAGTATTTGGTGACATGGGAAAGGTGCATATATGATCCTTTTGTTTTCCGCACTGTTGCTTTTCTGGGTTGAGTGAGAGCTGGGGTTATGAATTTCTCTTTATGGTCGTATGATATGCATCGGATTATGTTAGCACAATGCCATAGAAGTGCATGGCACGTGTCCTGGGAAATATGATAGTATTCACTGCAGAGCCTATTATTTCCTTAACTCTAATTGGTAATGTTACACGAATTGTTCTTTGTTTAATAAGTGATTGACTGCATTTGTTCCTATATCTTTTCAGGCTGAGAGAGATGGTTCAAATGAATATAGTGACTACCAGCCTGGTTCACTCAATACCACAGACCAGCTAATTAAAGATTTGAAGAACATAGACATAGTTTTCCACATTGGAGACATTTGTTATGCAAATGGGTACATCTCACAGTGGGATCAATTCACAGCGCAGGTGGAACCTATTGCATCAACCGTCCCATATATGATTGGAAGGTTGTGTGTTATTGCTCATTCTGTTGGTCCCTCTTGTCGATACCATCACTCACCTTGAGTAACTCCATTTCCTTGGTTAAAATATCCTCTTGTTTATTTCATCTGCAGTGGTAATCATGAACGTGATTGGCCAAACTCGGGATCCTTCTATGACACCACGGATTCAGGAGGGGAATGCGGGGTGCTTGCTGAGACCATGTTCTTTGTTCCTGCTGAGAACAGAGCTAAGTTCTGGTAAATAGCTCAAATCTTTGTTGAAGAATAGACAAGACACTAACTTTTATGCATGAAGAGTTGAGAGATAACTTAGTAGCAGATTTCCTAAAGGGGGTTCCTCCTATCTTTGTTTAAAACATTGGGATTCAGTCATCACATAGAAGGGAGCTTTGTTGGATGCTTGCTCTTGTTTATCATTTGCCTTTCCTTGCCTGAGTGCTTTCGAACTAGAGAAAAACAAAATAGGGCTGTTCCTCAATAGATTTTACACTGTTATCTTTTGCATAGAAACTAAGAGAGCCACAAGGTAGCATTGAGCAATCTCTAAAGACGGTGGTTGAGGTGGATTCGCATGTATTTTAGGGATCTGCCATCTTTGAACCTAAATAAGATATGAGCTAACGCACATCCTCGCTAGGTATTAGAATTGTTGACATATGAATTTTGCAGGTACAAAACAGACTATGGCATGTTTCGCTTTTGTATAGCCGATAGTGAGCATGACTGGAGAGAGGGATCCGAACAGCACAGGTTCATCGAGAACTGTCTTGCAACTGTGGACAGGCATAAGCAGCCCTGGTTGATTTTTGCGGCCCATCGGGTCCTTGGTTATTCCTCCGACAGTTATTATGGCTCGGAGGGCTCGTTTGAAGAACCCATGGGAAGGCAAAATCTACAGAGGCTGTGGCAGAAATACAGAGTGGACATTGCCTTCTATGGCCATGTACATAACTATGAAAGAACTTGCCCTATCTATCAGGTACGCATGGATTGATTGTTGTATGGTGCTGCAAAATGGTTGCGTGCTTTATGCTACTGCTCATAGCAAGTACAAAGGTCTCTCCTTTTTATGCACATTCACAACTTACGACCAGATTTAAAGGCCCTTTTTTGGTTAATTATTGAACATGGTTTCTCTTACTCATTCTGCTTCTGCACTGCTCCTGTAGCCGCCATTTATGACTTGAGCAACATCATTCCTTTCCTTGAAAATCGAGAACTTAGGTTCTTTCCTTGTAGTAATAGTGTTGAAGCTTCCATGGTGAAGATGTTATGAATTAATGGGCCGAATCATGATTTTCTAGCAATCTTTGTCTTAAATTTAGGGCAAAGTTCCAGTCCATTCTTGAGGTTTATCCATCATCCAAAGATAGGTTCCAATTAGTTGTATACCAGTGTGATCATACCTGCACTCTCACAGAACAGTCTGTCATATCAGCTTTTCAACTCGATCTCTTCAAGTTGACAATGTGAATTTGTCGATTGAGTTTCTGGAGAATAATCTATGTGACAACATAAATGATTCATTTTCTCCCCTTTGTGGAACAGAACCAGTGTGTTAATTCAGAATTGAATCATTATTCGGGCATCGTCAATGGAACCATCCATGTAGTTGCTGGTGGAGGAGGAAGCCATTTGTCGACATTCAGCAACCTCACACCAAGCTGGAGCCTGTACCGAGATTATGACTGGGGATTTGTAAAGCTGACAGCCTTCAATCGCTCGTCTCTTCTCTTTGAGTACAAGAAAAGCCGCGACGGCCGGGTGTACGATTCCTTCACGATATCAAGAGAGTACAAAGATGTATTAGCCTGTGTACACGACAGTTGCCCTGCAACCACCTTGGCATCCTGATTCTTACAACTTGCGGTTTTTTTCAGAAGACTGTTAGCAATGTTTTATCTTATTCGATTGTCACTGGTGTACATAAATAATCTCAACGTAATAAAGGTGCCACTGGTCAATCTTAGGAACTGTACTTTTGCTGCTTTCTCAGCCAGTACATTCTCTTCCCTTATCTTTTTCTTAAGGAAATTCATTTCTAGTGATTTAGCCGTTAAATTTGATACTTGATGCGACATATTTACAGGTTCGGGGTAGGGTAGTTTCAAGGTCAAAGCATGCACACACAAACACACTTTTGGATGTGTATTAATCGTCCAAAAGTATATTATTGTGGCGACAGCATGTCTGGCTGTTGGTTCGTGGCATCAGCAATTGACGGAATTTGCATTGACAAATCAAAATTTTCTACTGGGAGTCCTCGCAATTTTTGGGTCCAGTTGACGAATTCGTAGATGCGATAGTGTTTTATTCTCTTCTGGATATAAGTCAAGATGTGACAGACGAGGACAGGCGAGTGATGGTGGATAAGAACCTTGATGACCACGCTGCATATTATTTTGAGTTGACAATTCGCTGTGTTCACAGGGAAGCGGCTCATTATAGCTGAGCTGTATCATGCCCTGTTGCATCTCACTTTTCATTTCTACATGGACGAATGTTTTCATTTTAAAACTTAGTTTTGTTTCACCATGTTCAATGTCCTAGATATCGATCCACTGCAACTTCCAAAAACCTGAAAGGGTTCGCACTCGGTTAGGATCCTATCCTCGACAATCAGAAAAAGGTCGCCTCTCTATACCCAAGATCAAGAAAGGCGACGCCCGGCTACAGCTGGTAAAGTAATGTCGAATGGCAACTGTATGCTAGCGTTCAACATCTTAATTTACAAGAAAAGAGGAAGAATATTCAGCAAGAAGAAAGCAAGGTGAATGGCATGGCCAGAAACAACAATTAGCTGCACAGAAAGGCACAAAGCATAGTACGCGGGACTAAACCTAACATTACATGCTCGTCCGAGGGCAATTTTACAAATCATGGGCCAGAAAAAAAGGACGAAATATATGATCTAGACAGTTGGCCATGGCATATAGTTTAGTTCAATAGAAAAGTTACAGCACGTGGGTAATAATTGTTTCCTGCATATTGTTACAGAAAGTGTTGCTAGACTCAAGAAAATTACTCGTTCACCGACAGAATATGTCGCCATTTTATTTGGTCTGATCTGATGCAAGCATGAACGTTCTTTCATTCAAAGTGGATGGTGCACCATGGCAACAAATGGGTTTCCCCTTTGGGCCAATTTGTAGTGCCGAAATGACCCCATACTTGAAAAACAGAGAAGATCGTCATCATCTCCTTGAAACCCAAAATGCTCAAATTCATATATATGCCCGCTGGATTCCACCCCAGAGGTGTCCTGGCTTTTTGGTCCATAGTGTCAAAAACTGCTAATTGTCGTTCACTTTACCGTGGAGAACCTCAAACAGCACTTAAATCTACACAATAAAGCTCAATGTAGCCCGCCATACGAAGGACACATCTAGGACAACAATTTCCCATCATCCTAGTTTATACAAAGAGAGGGTTAATTTCATGGAAACTTGACGACTTGGATCTCGTCTTCCTAAAAATAATTGTTTGTAACATTTTGAAATATTAATTGATGGAAAATAATATCAATACCATTTTCATTAATTCATTGTCGTATGCGATACAAATAATCATTTATAAAAAATGTTATCTAAATAGTAGATTTTCTGCAAAACCAACACATCCTTAATCTACCATTTCAACATCAGGATGCTCATTCTCTCGATCATCCCTTGAGCTGATTGCAGCAAGCAAGTCGTCTATCCTTAGAGGTGAATGCCGGACAGAATATTGAAATATGACCTTCAAAAGAAGAGAGAAAATGATCAGCATCTGAGAACAATAATACCTGTGCTTCACAAGTTATTAATAAAAAGCCAAAGCAACATCAACAGTGTCTCTTACCAAAAAAGAAGACAGTATAATGCTTGAGAGAAGGAAAAAGAAACGCGAATAATACTGCACAGACTCAATCCAGAACCACAACCTTATAATCCAAAAATACCACTTTTTTTTTTTTAGGTCAGCAACCAAAATATCACTTCAAAAACAGCAGAAAGGCACAATTACGCCCCACCTAATTTGTGCTCCAAAACTCCAACTTCTACTCAAGCATCAGCAGAAGTGAGAAATTATGTCACCGAGATAGCAACTTGAAATCTCGTGATATGGCCGATGCCATTCTTTTTAGCTTTAGCCATGAGCAAACCATTCGTATGCTTGGCAGGAGAACTACAAGAGTAATTCTCTATAATTAGCAGAATTTGCTATAACTCAATAGAAAGGCATTTATAACTACAATGACTGTGAATAAGTTGTGTAAATATATAAGCTACACATTATCAGTATCTAATATTGATGACAAGTGCAATAGATTACAAAACACAGAGCCAACTCAATCACGAACCTTGGAATAACTATCTGCGAACGCTCGTGCTCTATTTGACTTGCCAAGGTACTGAAGTTCAGCTCTATCAAGCCTCCCATCTGCAAAACTTAATCCTCCATCACTAATAGCAAACTTCAAGAGATATCCCGAGTGTAGGCCTGACTGGAAGTGGATGAAGACAAGAGTTTGATTTCAAATTTAATATAAAACCATAGGCGTGATGCATTGAATTCAATTATAGAATAGCTAGATATATGTGCACGCATGCATGTATGTACATATGTACGTACTTACGTATATGTGAATGCACGCACGCACACATGTGACCGACACTAGGAAAGATATATTTGTTGAATTGTAAACAAACTGAACCTTTTGGACAATGTCATTATCCAAGCTTCCAAACACCACAGGAGGATCATCTGATGTAATCAATTTCAAATCATCCTGTAGCTCCAAAACTACCTGATTAGGCAAGAGAAGCAAGAAATTTTCAGGCAATCAAAAAGCTGAAAGCATAAGCTCGTTTTCATTCTAAAGAACTGTTATGTTGCTCTCTGTGGTTGCGTGTGCTTGTGACAGCGTGAGAGAGCGGTGTTCGTCAAGTACCTGTTGCAATCTTGGTACATTTCCATTACTGTCTGTATCAATGACGTACTGACTACACTTCTCATCCTTCCAGACTAGTGCCAGGGGTGTGTTACCAGTTTGATAGTGTGCTTGCCTACAGACAAGGTTCAAAAAGGAATATAAATTATATTGCAACTTTGGCGTAAAGTGAACATTTATACCACATGAGAAATTCCGAACAGGTCACTACTTGAGTTGTATCAAACAACAAGAACAATGATCAGGGAGCAGCTACGAGGTGTGATCAGAAAACAAACATATGCTGCACCCAGAAGCATAACCTTACACTACTAGATTGATAGATTGAAGAGATCTAATGATCACCTAATAAAAACAAGGATAAGCTCAGTAAGTAGAAACCAAAAGAGATGTTTCCAATTCGTGAAAATCAAAAAGTGTTTTCTTGGTGCATTCCTACTTAACGAGGAGGGATTGGATGGACACAACCATTCCTCACTTGCAAGGATATGGCAAACTAAACAACTTCAACATGTCCCTCTGTCAAATTTTATTCGAAAGTGTTGTTTGAATGCTTCTTTCAATCTAGAAATTGATAATCTATTTCCTCCAGATTTTAGAAAGAAGTCTCTCCAAACTTCAGTTCAAGGGAAATCATATAATACTTTGTGGGGATCCCAAATCCAGACTAAACTGCAGGGACACTCACTGTCAAATATACTATATGCATCTTATAGCATGATCATGACGCATGACGTATGCGGTAATCCACATCCTTTGAACCTGCAATCTAGAAGATGCAATGCTTTACTGATTAAACTGGATTTAGTTTCTATTACTGTTTACAGAGATTATACGCAAAGATGAATCAGAATGCCCCCAACCAGATATACCAAAAAAACAAAATTGTGATGAAAGACCTTGCATCTGTTGAATGTGTATGCCCTTAAAGTTTAAATTCCAGGATAAAAGAGCTTACTTGTTATAGAACAGAAGCCCATCTTTTATGTAAGTTACAGCTCCTGTATATGCCGCATGTAGGCCATTTTCATCACAGTTGTATACGGGCACTGGGTTAAATCTGTATCTGTGGTTCTGTGAGGGCGGATCACAAGCTCCACTCTCAACGAGCTTGGAGTTCAACCAAAAGAACCTGAACTCCGCAGTGCAGTCATAGAGAGAGTATCCTCGCCAGCAAAGCATGTCAATTACGTAGTACGTTTGGTCTAGCTGCAAAAATGGGAATGCTTATGTCAAATTCAACTACTAGTCAATAACACGCCTTTCGTTAGTGGGCAGAGTTACCTCATGAAATATGCAATCCAGTATGGAGTACGACTGAGCTGACCCAGAGACATCTCTTGATCGTGACCCACCAGGTAGAGCAGATGGGAAACGGTGCAAGACAGAGCCGTTGCGCAATCGGCTAACCGTGATCCCATTGGCAGAAACGACAAAGCACCGCTTACCAGCAGGTCTCGCAAACACATACCTGTGAAATTGGCAATGTCATAGACAGTTAACAACGTGCATATCACTTGATCGATTCCGTGACGAAATGAAAATGATTGTGCAAAGTGCAAGACACAGTCCACTGACGGGATATGCTATCACGTGGTAAACTGATAAGACATCTAACATTGCCAATTGGTTAAGCAATGCATGGCTAGCATAAAGGAAGTTTTTTTAATATGAATAAGAGCATAAGAACATCTTCTGAACTTGACAAGTATACTCTCGGATAATGGACACCAAGTGATCACCATCCACAACTATCGTCCAAATGGTTTAGAATTCAATCACTGGTTCAATCACAAAGTAATCACCATCCACAACCAACTCTTTGCTCAATGCTCTTCAAAAACGATTCTAATCCTATGTCCCTAGGAATCTAGGCCGTAGAAATTCACTGACAGGCGAGAGAGATACAGAGAGAGAGTCAAAACCAGTCTTGAGGAAGACGATCCGGGACGTCGATCATCCACTCGGGGAGCATCAGCTGCCTCGCGAACCACTTGCGAGCCTCCGCCCCTCGGAGCTTCGACGCCTGACGGACGTCGAATTCCTTCGACGGCGACCTCGAATCTCCTCCTCCTTCTTCTTCGACATGGTGCTCCGACTCGGACGCGAGCTCGAGCTCGGGCACGGGCTCAGGCTCGGGTCCCGGTCCGGGTCCGGGTCCGGGGGCTTCGAGGGAGAGCACGGTGGAGGCTAAGCAGCGGGCGCGGTGCTGGGCGTCGAGGCGGTTCTGAGCTTGACGGAGGAGGGAGAGTTCCCGCCGCCTCTGCTGATCGGAGATCGTCGGTCGCTTGAACGGACGGCGGTGATCGGGCGGTGCCATTTTTGCTTCGCCTCCGCGCTTCCGAGCAGGTTGTGGATTTGAAAATCCTCCGCGTGGTCCTAAGTATTATAATCTGGAACCGGACTGATTTTCCCTCAAAACCTCTTGAGAAACCCCAAATGGGTGATTTTTTGCCCCCTTCCGTCTATTCCCTACTAATGGGAGATTCCTAATATTTAAAAAAAAATATTACTATTAAGGCTGTTAAAAATAAAAGAATGAAAAAATATTGATCAATCTATCGATCCTTTAAAATTAGGAATCGGACAGTTATTCCATTCTCCATAGTTTTGGAACCAAAGATCGAATTGATGCTCTTAGAAACCATGAAGGACTGATTGATTCAACCCAGTTTAGTTCAATTCCCAGGTTGGATCGGATCGAAATCAATGCACACCCATAATGAAACGAGTATGACTAATTATAGGAATTCTAACATTGAATTTAGATGGATTAATTAAAAAAAGAATTTAATTACTTCTCAATGAATTGACTTAAATCAAGGAGATGTGTTTTATAGATTTTAATGTGTGGTCTAATATCTAATTCAATTGTAGAAATATTTTTTATTCTACTTGAAGATAGGTTTATCTTTAGTTTTCTCAGTAAGTCGACTTGATCGAGAAAATATGTTTCATGTATGGTTGAGATTTCAACCTAAAGATAGGGTTCGCTTAAATTTCAAATTATGATTCATGTCTACCTCGAGTGTTATGACTGAATTATTCATAGGTTCATCTTACTTTTCTCGATAATTCAATTTGATCGTGGAAACATGTATATATCTATACCTTAGGTTTCAACTCAAAGATAGGAATACTTGGAATATGCTTTCCTCTTGTTGAGAATTTTTAGGTTTTGTTTGATAACTTGCCAAATAGTAACAATTTATATTCTTTTGTTCTTGGAAGTAGATTTGGAACAGAAATTCGTTTGATAAAATTTTTGTTCCTGAAAGTAGATTTGGAACAGAATCTAGAAGTAAAAATAAGTTGATTCTTTATTCCCGAAAACAATTCTAGAATCAAACATCCTATTTTCTCTCTTTTCTTTTCTTTTTTCTTGTTCTTCTTCCCTCTTTCTTCTTCTTCATCTGTTGCCACCGCCATTGTTGCCGTCCACCATCGCCCACCGTCACCGGTCGCCGGCAACCGGTTCGGCGAGGCTCGCCTAGCCTTGCCAAGGCTCGGTCGAACCATGGTTGGGCAAGGCCGCTCGCCCGCCGCCGACAAGGCACGGCCTCGCCGAGGGCCGGTGACACTCCGGTGAGGTCGGCGGCCCTCGTCGGCCGGTCGCCGGCCTTTGAAGAAGAATAATAAGAGAAAGAAAGGAAAAAAAAAAAAAAAAAAAAAGAGAAGAAAAAGGTAATAAAATTTTAAAAATTAAAATAAAATTATTTGGAGTAGAAATTTTGAGCATGGTGCCAAACATAATTCTATTATGAGAATTGAAATTTTGGACATTTACCAAACAATTTAAAATATTTAGAAATTGTTTCCGGAAGAAAAATAAAAAAGAATCATTTCTGATCATAAATTGTTCATAGGAATAGATGTGTTATCAAAGGCGCCATCCATCATCTGAGGGGTTGTTTGGTAATCATCCAAACAATACCCGATTCTAATTTTTTGTTTTCGGGAGTAGTTTTGGAATAGAATCGTGTTTGGTAAAAATTTTGTTCCCAATAACAAACTTCTATTTTTTTTGTTTCCAAAAGTAGATTTGAAACAGAATAAAGAAAAAAAAAAGTTGGTTATTGTTCCCGGGAACAAATCTATGAATCAAGCCATTTTATTTTTCTTCTTCATCTACTGCTACCACTACGTCTGCCGTCCACCGCCCACTATCTTCCATCGCCGACAACCGGTCCGACGAGCTTGCCGGATCTCACCTTGGCGGGCGAGTCCCGCCGGTGGCTAGGCGGACCTCGCCCGGCCCGGTGAGGCCTACCTTGCCATTGGCAAGGCTCAACCGACGAGGGCCGGCGACACTCCGATGAGGTCGCCGGCCCTCATCTAGTCGGTCGTGGTCATCCCACCAATCGCCTCCTTCGGCTCCCCCCCTTTTTTTTTAATTTTAAGTTTTTTTAAATATTTTAAATAAATTTAGTTTTAAATTTAATTTAATTAATTTTTATATTAAGTATTTACCACATCAGAGACAAAAGGACGTCGTTTTTGCATTTTTTAGCCACGTTAGCATGCAAAACAATGCCATTTTACACGCACCTCGCCAGAAAATCGCCATGTTAGCAATTTGGTCGGATTTTGGTTGGATTGACACTTAAGTGATCAATTTTGCTCTGATTTTGACACTTAAGTGTCACTTTTCAAAATTTTGGTACTTAAGTGTCACTTTCCAAACTTTTGGCACTTAAGTGTCTCTCCGTACCCAGTTTTGACACTCCATATGTTCATAGCTCATTATAAAGGCTTCAAGATGGCATCGTTTTTTCCTTTAGATTAAGCTATTTTATTTTCTTTAATATAATGACGCGTGGGTTGTTTTGTCTTCTTTATTAAATGTCGTTAGCATTTGTGAGCTTTAATTCCTTTATAAAGGGAAGAAGGTATACGATGTAAATCAAGACACAAGCAAAAGCAAAGATAGGGGTCTCAACCGAGCTGGTTGGAGCTCATTTTTCTTAAATTCCTCAAAAGTAGAAGACGGTAGTGCTTTGCAAGATATACGTACAATTTTGAGAAATATGTGCAATATACTTACCACATACGTGTCATATACGTGCAATATAACCAATCCACGATTCCACAATGTATTGTTATGGTTAACTTGGTTGGAAGCCCGAGAGAATCAATCACATGACTTAGCGTACTAATTTTTGGGAGTGCAATATGATCAATGATGAGGCTTGATTTCAATCAATCGTCTGACTTAGTATATCGATTTTTCATTCTACTGAGCATTAAGAGAACCAAGAAAAGTTGGTGCATTAGCATCTTTTCTTTCTCTCTGTCCGTCTCTCCGTCCGCTTTACATTTGAGGCTCTCTCTCTTCTCTGCAACCCCACCCTCCTCTCTGTGAAATTTGTCCAAAGAAGAGAAGAGAACGCCAAAAAGGAAACAAAGAAAATGGCAAGTTAGCCATGATTATCGTCCAACTGGGGTTCGTCAGGATGAACATCACATCGAAGCTGGCGATGGATAGTGGGATGAGCCCGTTTGTGTTTGTCACCTATCGCCAAGAGAGGTTACTCTTAACAGCTTGATCACTAAACTCTTAATTTTGATCTATGACTTCTTTTGTGATGAAATTAGGAAAAAAATGGGTGGTGGGCCGATGTATAACTAGTGGGCCTTACTGGGCCTATTGAATGATACAAGGCTATTTACGTTCTTGATAATGAATTACATAAACACAAGATCCTAGATCCTGATTCTGCTCCACATCTTTACATGTTCTATCACAGGGTAAGTTGTCTGTTGAATTGATACTTATTTGGAATTAGATGTGTACATTAAAATCATGCTCATGAATTGGAATTCCTTTGAAAATTTATAGGGCGTTCATTAACCAAATTGATACATAATCCTAATATAGATTAATCAAACGGGTGGGATTGGCTCTAGGGAGGTTAACATTCAATTTAGATGGATTGATTAAAAATAATAATTTAACTACTTAGGAAAGAGAAGAAGAGAAGTGATTCGAAAAATTGAATCTTCTCAATGAATCAACTTAGATAGAGGGAGACGCATTTTGTGTAATTAAATTTCGAGTCGAAAATAGAGTTCAGCGTAGATTTTCATACGTGATTTTATATTGACTTTGACCATAATAGTACTTTTTATTCCACTTGAAGATAGGTTCATCTTTAATTTTCCTAGTAAATCAACTTTATCAAGAAAATATGTTTCATGTGTGATTGAGATTTCAACTTGAAGATAGGGTTCAACTTAGATTTTGATCTATGATTCACGTCTACCTTGAGTGTCTTTACTCAATTATAGGTTCATCTTACTTTTTCGTGGTAATTCGACTTGATCGAGGAAATATGTGTATTTCTACATTAGGCTTCAACTCGAAATTAGGATTTGGCTTAGTGTATAGCTTGATCGAGAGATGCCTAACCTAGACATCAAACTCAAAGATGGGATTAAATTTAGATTTTAAGAAGACAATCGCTCATTTATAAAATAGTGGTGGACCTAATAATAATCTTTCAACAAATAACTTTCATGAACGTCACCGTCGGTATAAAAGATAGCTTACATATTCATTGTTAGATGATTAGCATGTGCAAGATTTCAATTAGAAAATCAACTCTACACACTCAAGTGACTTACCGACGGATCAACTATCATGTCTCATCCATAAACTCAACTGCCACATCCATCCCTCTCTTTCGCAACTTACCCTTCCTCTTCTCTTTCAATTTCACGTTGCAATTGGATGATGTATTGCAAATCAATTGTGGTACGCCGCGTTCTTGCCCCCAAAAGAAAGAGAGATAATCAAATTCACGCTTTAGCTTTCGTTATATTCTTTTATTAGTAGTACATGTGTAAAGTATAGGAACTTAAATCGACGTATAAGTAATACTCAATAAATATTATAAATTAATTTTTTGGATGCATAACGCATGTGCCGTTTTTTAGCTAAGAAGAAAAAGTTGACACCATGCTTCACAGTAGTTCAAACAAAAACTGTTTGTGTCGATTATTTTTCAGTCTTAAACGCTTATATAAACTAAATTGTTTCGGCCGATTAACTAGTAACTTTATAATATGGTAATGTCACTTGTTACTAACAAACTGAAAATACATCTTACTTCCCTTTTATTCCAATGATATTGACCATCTCAGTTTCTCAGAAATTCATAACAACAGACGAGGACTTTGATCTAATTCCATTCGAAATTTCTGCACCCGTTCGCCGTTCTGAACATAATTAACTTGGAAAAACGCACCGTTTAGAGATGGTCCAAGCAGTTCCCTAGGACTGATCGCTTCGTTCAACTGCCCCAACTGCTTAGGCGGATTCTCCAATGCCGATTCGTCTGCACAAGTTCAAAAGGTCACCGGCTTCTTCTGGGATCTGAGCATGAGAACTGGATCTGAAGCTCACGGCTCTCGATCCCGACGGTGCATTTTCTCTCACCCCATCGCATTACACCATTGTTCTCATTGAATTCCGTTCGTTTGGAGACATGGATGTCCCCCTTTCGCGGTACCAGAACGTATCGCTCGATCAAATTCAGTGCACATGTCGCTTCCCCTTCTCATTCCCAGATCCTAAGCTATCTGGGTATTGTTTCTCGTTCAGCCGGAGAAAGTGGAGGCACCCGTTTTCTCGGGTCAAGTGTTCTTCGCCAGAGCAGGAGTTACGTCCACGCCCGAAGCCGAAGCCGTCGAGATTCGATGTCGGTTGGCCCGAGCAAACGGTTTTGGAAGCAGGGACGGGGACCAGAAAGCGTAATCCCGGGATTTGTAGTCAGATAGAGAAGCTGGTCTTGCACAGGAGATACCCAGAGGCGCTGGAGTTGTTCGAGATTTTGGAGTACGAAGGTCGATTTGAGGTAGGTAGTAGCACGTATGATGCGCTGGTGAGCGCGTGCATTGGGTTGAGATCTGTTAGAGCGGTTAAAAGGGTGTTCAATTACATGGTCGGCGCTGGGTTTGAGCCGGATTCGTATTTGAGGAACAGGGTGCTGCTCATGCACGTGAAATGCGGGATGATGATCGATGCGCGTAAGATGTTTGATGAAATGCCTGACAGGGACTTCGCGTCCTGGACCACGATGATCGCGGGACTGGTTGATTCGGGGGACTACGTGGAGGCTTTGCAGCTGTTCTTAGCGATGTGGGAGGAGTATTCTGACGGGGAGTCACGATTGTTTGCTACGATCATTCGTGCATCTGCTGGCCTGGGGCTTGTTTCTGTGGGAAGGCAGTTGCATTCCTGTGCTCTGAAGATGGGTCTCGGTGAGGATATTTTTGTTTCTTGCACATTAATAGATATGTACAGCAAATGTGGGAGCATCGAAGATGCTCAATTTGTTTTTGATGAGATGCCCGAGAAGACAACAGTAGGATGGAATTCAATTATCGCGGGTTATGCACTGCATGGTTACAGTGAAGAAGCCTTGTGTATGTACTACCAGATGCGTGATGCTGGTGTTAAAATGGACCATTTTACCTTTTCCATCATTTTAAGGATCTGTACTAGGTTGGCCTCCATAGCGCATGCTAAGGAAGCTCATGCGGGCTTAATTCGTCATGGATTTGGGCTGGATATAGTTGCAAGCACGACACTTGTGGACTTCTATAGCAAATGGGGAAGAGTGGAAGATGCTAGGCGGGTCTTTGACAGGATGCCTGAAAAGAATGTGATATCTTGGAATGCTTTAATTGCTGGGTATGGCAATCACGGTTGTGGAGAGGAGGCCGTTGAGGTGTTTGAGCTGATGATTCGTGAAGGAATGAAGCCTAACCACGTCACTTTTCTCGCTGTTCTGTCTGCTTGTAGTTATTCAGGACTATCAGAACTAGGTTGGGAGATTTTTCAGTCAATGTCAAGGGAGTATAAAACAAAACCCCGTCCTATGCACTACACATGCATGATTGAGTTACTAGGTCGGGAGGGGAGTCTTGACGAAGCCTTTGCATTGATAAGAAGCGCTCCTTTCAAGCCAACGGTGAACATGTGGGCTGCTTTGCTCACAGCTTGTAGAGTTCACCAAAATTTCGAGCTTGGGAGATTTGCAGCTGAAAAGCTATATGGGATGGAGCCCGAGAAGCTGAGTAATTACATCGTGCTTCTGAATATATACAACAGCTCTGGCAAGACGAAAGAAGCAGCCGAAGTTGTACATACTTTGAAAAGGAAGGGCTTGAAAATGCTTCTGGCGTGCACTTGGATTGAGATTAATAAGCAGTCACATGCTTTTCTTTCTGGAGATAAATCTCATGCCCAAACTGAGGAGATTTACCAAAAACTCGAAACCTTGATGCTAGAGATCTCGAAGCGTGGTTATGTACCTGAGGACAAACACATGCTTCCCGATGTCGACGAACGAGAAGCGCAGTTACCATTCCATCACAGTGAGAAACTGGCAATCGCATTTGGTCTGATCAATACTCCGGAGTGGATGCCTCTGCAAATGGTGCAGTCTCATCGAATTTGCAACGACTGCCATAATGCCATTAAGCTCATAACCTTGGCCACGCAGCGCGAGATAGTTTTCAGGGATGCCAGTAGATTTCACCATTTTAAAGATGGCAGTTGCTCTTGTGGGGACTACTGGTGATGGTAAACATTTCAAAGCCCGCAGCGGAATTCACCAATTTTGGGGATGAAGCAAAACCATCGTCATCAACTTCTCCCTGAATTTTCAAGCGAATGAGATCGGTCTTGTGATTTCACTTGGAGATGGGATTGCACTGTGTTTGTGGATTGAAGGAGAATCGAGCTGGCTAATTGTTTTCTGACTTTTCCAATTCTTTCTTCCTTGATAATAAATCGCTGAATTTACGTACAGGTTCATCTGCGAATTGTAACCGATATACATAAGCATATGACCAGGTAGCTCTGTTCTCGCGAAAGGTCGCGACTTATAACTTGATCCGAACATGAAAGGAAAATTGCATATCTCAAGTGATCTCTCTAGCGTGCATCTTTTCAGTCTTGAGAAGTCTCATATTTATTCTACTTCAGAGCAAATATGGTTGTTAAGGTAATTGTTGACTAACCTTGAGATAATTTTAGTTAACTAAATTCCTATGAAAAAAATCAGGACTTTCTAGTCGAATCAACCTTCAAATATTGCTCTGTGTTCTAAGAAGAGGCGAGGTCAAGTTGGTTATCTACTCAAACTCAATTCAACTCGAGACGGGTTGATTGATTCGAGTTCAATTCAGCTCAATTTTCGCAAGCTTTGCACTTGCTCGATAATTTGTTTTATAAGCGCTAGCTTAGCTCGATGATTAAAAGCTTAATTTCACTTGAAACGCAAAGTATGATATGACTAACAATTTGTTTTATTTGCGGTGATTGCTAGCTATTCCGACATCATGCAGGTGAATTGCGGCCTGCAATTCTCCTAAAAATCTAATAAATCTACAGTTCAATTATTCGATATAAATTTCGATGATAATCAAATCAAATATCCTTCGTATTTGAGCTCGGCCTAAACAAACCCTCAAGCTATTAGAGCCTGTCTCCAATTCGTAAATAACTAACCCGGTTTTGAGTAAATGCCGAGGCGATTTATGGGCCGAGTGGACGCCATTCAAAAATCAATTCCCAGTTCAATTTCAAGCCCCCTGGGAATGCTGAATTAAACGGGCCTAAAACCGATAGCCAGTTGAACCGGTCTCCGGAACCGGCCCAAAGGTTTGAAGCTGGACCGGGCAAGCCGATCCTTCTTGTTCGTTGAGACTAGGGCACCCGACGGGAGCTTTCTCGCACCTGAAACTGAGGTCGGGCTTCATGGAGAACCATGCCTTCTGGGACCACTTGCCATTACTGATGAGGGCGAACTCGAAGGATTCGGTCGAATCCATCCTTCAAGCCCTCTGGCGAACTCGCACGACCGGTCTCGACGCGGCCGGTCGCGGCATCATCCGCGACATGCTCCAGCTCCAGCTCCAGAACGACTCCGAGCTCGACCCCGTATTTGCTCCCCCTTCTCTCTCTAACCTTCTCTTACTCCGAAGTACATAAGTAGCGCGATTATTATTTTCGGGCAGAGTTCGATCGGTTTGATCGGGACAAGAGTGTTTTCGTGTCTTGGTTTGGTGATTATTGTCGAGCAGAGTTTTATGACGTTGCCCCCATTTCTGGTTGTCAGCTTCTGGTGTGTCTGCGCATGTTGATCCGGAAATGTGTCTACGAGAATACCAGCAAGGAGGATATTCATAGGCTCTTCCCCAGCGAGGTCCTGCCCGAACTGCAGAGACTGCTGACGCTTTTGCTGCAGAAGTTTCAGAGAGAGTGGCGAGAGGACGTGCTCAAGGATCAGGTGAGGGATTCGAACTGCAGGAACGCTGATCGGAACTGCCATTGTTTGACTAACGCATTGCCTAATTTGTTTCGTTTGTTCAGGCGACGTTGCCTCGGTTGAAAGCGATGACATGGAATATGGCCACATCCAGTACTGAGACTCCACAGCCGGTTGCTGTTATTAATTTGCGGGTATTTGCAAAATTACGTGATATTTCTGGGAACGCGCTTGTCTTGCCATTGAACTTATGCATCCGACGGTATCTGCATTGATCATATCTGCTTCGTTGTTTTCGTCATCAGCTTCAAAATGATGTGAAGTTTCGCTACGACGATTCGGAAGTGAAGTTCCAGCTGGATAGAGATGCTTTGGATAGTATGCTGAGGTCTATGCATTCTGTAGCAGAGCAATTGTCTGAAACGGTGAGTGGTAAAGTTCTTAGCCACGGTTCTGATTTTTGTTTTGACCAGTGTTTTGTGATTAATTAATGTCTCTTTATACTTCATCAGGATGATCCATCGAATGGGCAAATACCCCTGGAAAATCCTGTGTAGTTCAGCAAATGTCTCCCTGAGGAAGGTATGAGTGTGTTCGACGTAGGTCGCTTCCCATTTCTGTCTCTTTAGCTAGAAATTTTGATGTCGCTTGTTATCATGGTGTTCCGTGGAGCATCTTTTATGGAGGCTAGCTTTCTCATGAATTGCTGTCCCTCCAATACCATTGATGCATCATTTGCATCGAACAGTTTGGATATGCAATCTGCTTTGGAGAACTCCATGTTTGCATGTAGGCATTCTATAGAAAGGATTTCAGAGACCCTTGGGTGGAGAATCCCTCATCTTTTAGTCATAGAGGCTTAGAGAGGCAATCCAAAGGCGACATTTATCCTTTCCGAATCTGTGCCGACCCACCTCTCCACATATTCATTCTTGAAATTTAATAAATGCTTGAACAACTTTGGTTGAAGTGCCTTAAGAGCTAAGACAAAAATGATGTCTCAATTCCATCAGAGGGTTTTGTTGCGGAGGTTCTTCTTTAGGCCCTTCATGATTCTGCTCTATCCTGTTTTTATATTAATGCAATTGCTATTCTAAAACCAACGTGAATACACATTTCTGAGTTGCCCTGAGGCCTCAACACATCATTTAACAAACAGAGCCTCAGATGAAGCACCTTTTCATGAGTCACTTTCTGATGATCTTAGAGACATTTCCCTGATGAATATAAGTAAATTATCATTTGCAGCTCATTCTAGATGGATATTAGCATGTAAAGAATACAGAATTTGTTGAGATCAACAGCGAACTTCCTTTTCCAGCTCACTGTGGAAGGGATCTGAACAAGCAAAGAATAGCAGGACATTGTTTGGCTTGTTCATATGATGTTTCAGTAACATCCCTGTCTTTTCTTGCATTAAATATCTTTGAATTTTTGCAGCTGTTCTTATTGAGAGCGTGACAAGAGAATGTATAAGTTGTTGGGGGATACTATTAAAGATTTAATTGGTTCGGTTGCTTGATATCTGCTGGACCCCACCACAGGATGAATGTGCTGCACATTTTAATGGTGATCATCAGAAATGTCCAAGATCAGGACTGCAGAGGAGAGCAATTGCATCCCGTTTCTCTGTGCAATTTTGCCGCTGCTTAGTGCTTGCTGGACCAAATTGCAGGATTTTGTGCTGGATTCGTGGATGATGAACATTAGAAATGCAAAGAGTGGGAGTTAGGATGGCCATTGCGTAGTCTTGTGATCTATGCTGCATCCTTTGTTAATGAAACTAGATTATAAGTTCTCCTAACGGTCAAAATTCTTGTTGCAAGTTGGCCAGTGACAGTGCTTTCTTCAGGGATCGTCCAAGTGGTTATTGTATAGGCATTCTGACTTTGGTGGGGTATTGCTTCATCCTCACTCTCTTGCAGGTTTCGATGCTTTCGTGGGTGGTTTAAACAAGGAACTCTTGCCCAAAAAAATAAAATAGAAAAATAAAAGGGAACTACTTTTTTGGGTGGTTTCTTAAGCTTAGATCGAAGACGAGCTCTTTTGGCTTCAGCCAATTGTCCTTGAGAAGAGAGAATACGGTTTCGGTCAGGGAACTATTATTTACAATCAATGAAATGCAAGCCTTGCGATGACATCTCCTCAAACGCCTGATGGGATACCATCTTTTAAAATTCCTCTTGTTGGTGTCCCATAACTTAGCAAGTGTTGTGATGATTGATGATCGATATTGCATGGAAGCATGCTTCAGGTTTATTTTGTCCAAGGTAAGGAGCTAGATAATTGCAGATCATGGCTATTGATGGTGAAAGAAATGCCTTTTCGGCGACTTTAATCTGATGAAGAAAGGTCATGCTCTCTATCTTCAAAGGGAGCATTTAGGTTGCTTGATGCTAGATGAGTATATAATATCCAGGACTGACGATTGTCATGTTGTCTCCTGTTCCTTTCGGGTCACTTAAGCTTGGAAACAAGCATTGTTATAAGCCGCAAAACAGGGTTGCAGTTTCGTTGGTTGTTTGTTAGAGAACATGAGATGCCATTTGTTTATCCAAAGCAGCTTCAGTTTGATTCATACAGAAGAAAAGCAATAGCTTCTGTCATGACCTTGAGATATGTCGCTGCTGCCTGCTACCAAAGAGTCAAATGTGCGCTCGTTCTGATTTCGCCTTGCTTGCGCTGATCGTGCAAGTTAAAACTGGGGAGGACTGGAACGTGGGCGGTCAAATCGGTAGTTTTTAGTTTTCCATCGCTTTCTCGGTCGCCAAACGACTCACTGGGATTGGAATTGTTACCAGGAGTCAAGCCGTCCAGATCCCTCCCGATAGATTTTTCCGTTCATTTTAACGAGAGGACGATGGTGGAACGAGTCGATCCATGAAAGGAAAACGACCCGTCTGGCGTTGTCCTCTGTTGCATCAGAAACTGTGGCGTCCTCCTTCCGAAGAGACTGAACGGAAACAACGAATCTAGTGTCCGCAGAGTTAGGTGAGATGGATGACCCGATATTGATTTTGATTTCTCATCTTACCAAAACGTGGCAACGAGAATTTTACATTAAATCTGACTATTTCTCGTGGTACTATTTGCTGAAAATTCGTGAGACGACCGAGTCGAGGCATAGACCCGTTCGACCCCGAACAGGGTCAACGGACTGGGCAATTTTGGCAAGATAAAACTATTTATGGGTGAGACTAGCAAAAAAAAAAAGGAAAAAGACTATGGGCGAGGAGGAACGGGTCAAGATCAAATACGAAATTTGAAGACGAGGTCGAGTATTCGTGAAATTATTTTGTGAATTGGCATGTCATTTCATTTCGCATTGAGAAACGACAAAATAGAAGTAAAAAAGAAAAGAAATTCCCCGTCTTTGTTGGGAAATGGGGAAAATATCAGCAGGTCAAACGAAAGGAGATGGTAGCATTTCGCAGTCAAAGAAGGAGGTCCTCCATGTGGGCCTCCCAAACATCGTTAATTACGTAAATTTTTATGCCCTGTTCACACCAGTTCGCACCTAGTTCGCACCTATTTCACACCCAGGCACTGGCGTGATCGGGGGAACTTCATATTTGTATATATAAATATATATTAATTGAATGAGGAATACAATGTTTTTATTTTTTTTGGTAAGAATGAGGAATACAAAATTCATCCCTATGAAAGTTTATGACAATTCAACTTATATCAAGAAAAGCCAGTAAAAAAATATTACTCACTCCATTTGTTTTGTGAAAAATAAACAAATTAAAAAAATATTTTCCCAAAAATAATCGTTTGTATGGTTTGAAATAATTAATCAATAAAAAAATATTTTTACTATTGGTAACAATTTATATAAATGTTTTCCTGAATGATAAATATTTTTTGTTCGTTTATTTTTATAAATGACACAAATGGTCATTTTTAGAAACAAAATATTTTTGAATAATTCATTTTCACGAAACAGACGCACCTAGGTCTAATATACATTATCATCCTTCAATTTTTAAATATTTCAAGATTTTCATTCATATTTTGATATCCTTTTCTATTTAGACGTCGATTTTTTAATTTATTTAATATAATCTTTCACCTTTCCAACAAATTCAAACCAATTCGCGAGCCTCCATAATTTCACTTTCAATGCTATACATTATGCTACAATTTAGAGATCATCAATGTCGATTTTTCCTCGGTTTTATTCGGGTCGCGTGGGCCTGAAATCTTCTCAAGGAAACGCGATGCTCGAACGCGCTCTCCGCCTTTCCCACGGTGGGAACGAGATGTAATCGGCCCATAATCATCGCCGCAATTTTTGGGGTCTCTCTTCTCCTTCGTCTTTTTTTTCCTCGGATTATTGTTTATTCGGTGGCAGCATGTTTTCTGTTTTATTGTATTCCAAGAAACTTTGCAGAAAAACATCTTGTGACCAAAAAAACCTCTGACAATGTCTTGCCTTTAAATGTCGATTCTCTACTCGCACACCCCTCGTTTCTCGCTTTATTCTCAAGCGTTACCGGGAGGTACGAGTAGCGGCAATTTCGTCATTTCGCAAGCCCTTATGCTACGTACATTTTTCGTCATTTCGCAAGCCCTTATAATTAGTGCACGGGAAGCGTCGATCGGGCTTTCTCCTGGTTTTGGTTCTTGGGTCACATGCCGTGCAAAAGCTTACAACATGTCAGCGTCTTAGCTATAGCCCTTATTAAAGGCTACTACACAAGTGGACAAAAGTCGATTGCTAATTTGAGATTTAAATCTCCGATGGAATTTCCGAGGAAAAATGGCTGCTCGTGTGAGAAAGAAATAGCTCGATTTTAATTATTTTCCTCCTGAACATTTTATGCAATTTAGTGACTTTTCTTTCCACTTATTCCTTTTGTACATTTTCTAGAGATCATTTCACTAGCATGGACGGGTGTGTGGTTCAGCGCTCGCGAAACCGACAAGATTATCGCGCTTTATGGAAAGTCAATCGGTTCCAAATATCCTTTGTGCCATCAAAGAAAAATATATGATTACCATTTTAGTTAGGGATTAAATGTAACGGAAGTTTTAAAACTTGTTATAATAATACAATTGAATCGCAAAATTAGCAAAAGTGCTATCAAATTCTAAAATTTGTTAAATTGATATAATTAAATCTTTCCATTAAGTTCATCAAACTTGATTGATAGCAAATACTTAAGTGATTTTTTTCTATCTTATATGATAATAACAACATAACTAAAATGACATCATTCTGTTTTAAATATGATTTTGGGGTGAGAAACCAAGCGAGAGTGGGGGAATAATTGGTGTCGTGGGGCCCAGGCTAGTGGCAAATTTTAGAAGTCGATTGATATTTTTTGTAAGTTTTAGAAATTTTAGTACGTATTTATCCATTTTGATTATTAGAAAATAAAAAGGAAAATATCACATGTTAATGCGAGACAGTTCAAATTGAGATAAAATTCACTCCCGATGCAAAATTGTCAGAGCTGCTGCAACTTGGACGTTGTAACCCGGGACGGGAAAATCATGGTGCTATTGAATGTCGAATATATATATATATATATATATTGATTTGAAGAAATTTATAAATACTTAATTAATTAAGTAATTAATTAATATACTAATTCGAGGCGGAGTAAATGCTAAAATAATCCGAAAAGTCAATTATAATAATAATTATCCGTGGGGTGCACTGACATGGAAAACAAGACCGCTTACCATACACGGTACTCCAGTTCGCGTCGTGGATATTATTCTCTCGCGTCCTGCGGTTTTAGCAGAAGGCCGGCCGGGCACAGTTTGGTAATTTCACGCTCTCCGCCGCTCCCCACAACCCCCCTCTCTCTCTCTCTCTCTCTGTAGATTCACTGTAACACTATCATCAGCGTCATCGCTATTGAAATTTCAACTCTCTCTCTGTCTCCCTTTCTCTCTCTAGAAACCAGTTGATCGGCCTCGGAGATCGCCGGAGTCGTGCTGAAACCGACGCCATGGCCACGACCACGACCACGTCCAGCATCGGCGGCGGCGGCGGCGGCGGAGGAGGTGCGGGAGGGGGAGGCGGCGGCGGAGGCGCGGGAGGGGGAGGCGGTGGGGCCGGGGCGGGAGGAGGGGGCGGCGGAGCGGAGGACCGCGTGATGGCCACCGCGCAGCAGATTCTGAAGAGCCTCAACACTCCCAAAGAAGTCCGGGAGGACATGCTGCTCATCTTCTCCAGCTTCGATAATCGACTCTCCAAGATCACGGACTTGATCCACTCCTCGTCGGCCCTGGAGGACCGCTTCGACACGGCGGAGAAGGTGATCCTCCGCTATGACTTTAATTCCAACTCCCTCCCCTGGGAGGACTCGCCGGAGGAGGCCGGCGAGTACCTGTCCGCGCTCGATGAGATTCTGCAGCTGTGCGAGAACTTGACCGTCGAGGACGACAAGGACTTTTGTGACCGCGCCGATACCGCGATCCAGATCGCCATGTCGCGATTGGAGGACGAGTTCCGGCACATGCTGATCCGCAACACGGTGCCTCTGGATGCCGATCGTCTCTACGGATCCATCCGTAGGGTTTCGCTCTCCTTCGTTTCGAACGAAGGTGTGATCGATGATGAATTCGAGAGTTTCGGCGAGGTTGATAATGACAGCAGCGGTTGTTTTCACGACCGGGGGGCGAGCATAGGTGATGATTTGTTTGTGGACTTGATCAATCCGGATGCCGTGGTGGAATTGAGGGAGATCGCTGATAGGATGATTAGGGCCACGTATGAGAAGGAGTGCTGTCAGGCTTATACTAGCGTGAGGCGAGAGGCCTTGGATGAGTGTTTGGTGATCTTAGGAGTTGAGAAGTTAAGTATTGAGGACGTGCAGAAGGTTGAGTGGAAGGATTTGGATGAGAAGATGAAGAAGTGGATACAGGCTGTGAAGATTGCCGTAAGAGTCTTGTTAACTGGCGAAAAGAGGCTTTGTGATCAGATTTTTAATGGCTCTGATTCCATTAAAGAGATTTGCTTTAATGAGACTGCAAAGTGGTCCATGATGCAACTGTTGAATTTTGGAGAGGCAGTTTCGATCAGCAACAGGTCATCAGAGAAGCTCTTTAGGATTCTTGATATGTATGATGCTCTTGCGGATGCGTTGCCGAATTTGCAGGCAATGGTTACTGATGAGTTTGTGTGTTCGGAGGCCAAAGGTGTGTTATCTGGACTAGGAGAGGCTGCAAGGGCCACATTTTCGGAGTTTGAGAAGGCAGTGCAGGGTGAAACCTCGAGGAAACCAATGCAAAATGGGGAGATTCACCCCATAACTCGATATGTGATGAATTATCTTAAGTTACTCGTGGTTTATATTGAAACTCTGGATTCTCTTTTGGAGGGCGATGAGGACGATCTTCGTGGTTTGGAAAAAGTTGATGGGGGCAAGCTGCAAACTGAGAGCATGTCTCCAGTTACGCGGCATTTCCAGTCACTGATTTCCACTCTAGAGTTGAACCTTGAGGAGAAATCAAGACTCTATGAGGACGCTGCCATCCCGTACATATTCTTGATGAATAATATCTGGTATGTAGTGCAGAAAGTGAAGGATTCTGAGCTTGGGAATCTTTTGGGTGACCATTGGGTTCGGAAGCGCCGTGGGCTAATCCGCCAATATGCCACAAGTTATCTAAGGGCCTCTTGGAGCAAGTCACTATCTTTCTTGAAGGATGAGGGCATTGGTGGCAGCTCAAATAATGCTTCTAAGGTAGCATTGAAGGATAGGTTTAAGAACTTCAATGCATGCTTTGAGGACATTTATAGGATTCAGACGGCTTGGAAGGTCCCAGATCCTCAGCTCCGGGAAGAGCTCCGCATATCTATATCTGAGAAGGTAATTCCGGCGTATCGATCCTTTGTGGGACGGTTTGGGAGTCAGCTCGAGAGCGGGAGGAATGCTGGGAAGTATATCAAGTATACACCAGAAGATTTGGAGAACTACTTGCTGGACTTGTTTGAAGGATCGCCGGGTGTGCTGCATCATTTGAGAAGAAAAAGTTCTTAGGAGTATACAGGAGTCATGTAACAGGTGAGAATGCTGCTCTTATAAAGAAGATTAAAGTGGAAAGGTACCCGTCTGTTGTAACATGATGCATTGGATGTTTAATTTTGGTTTTAACATTATAAACAACAGCTTTTGGTTGAGATGTTTCCCTTTTACTTGATGTACATGTATAATAGAACATAGCTCGACACCTTTTGTGTACATTATTATATAAATTCGTACTTAGCATTCAACTAGTTAAGATATCATGGAATTCTTGCTAGATGACAGTTTAGCCCTTTTGGTTTTTCTGATGCTCCAGTTCTGCTGGCTTCTCCTTCCCTGTTTCCAATAATATTAATTTCACAGGAGTCGAGGTCTTGATAATTTCATGTTAAAGCTTCTCTGCTATATCTTTTTTATGGTATATTCAATTGAAAGTTAAAATTATTTTGTGCGAGATGGTTTGCTAAGTACCTCTATGTGGAAGCTCCTTTTCCCTTGGTACTGGCTTTGCCATAGAATCCTCTATCCATGTACTGTGATCAATTCTCAATCATTTTCGTGATCTCTACTTGTAAATGGGATTTTCTTTCCTCCTCATCTTTCATCTGCATTTGCGACCCCATATTATAGTTAAGAGCCAAAATGTGTTGTAGAGTACTCGAGATCCAGGGAGTCGATATTGCATTTCTGTTTGAGGGGCGGGGGCGGTGTTGTTGAATTTGTAACTTTTGCAGAGCTATTGGAAATAAATTTTGCACAAAGGTGCTAAGAGTGGACCCTACTTGGGAGCTGAAGGATCAAGGATAATTTGATCTCAGAATATAATGGACAATATTAATAGCAAAGATCATTGATCTATGTCCTTATTCTGATAGGAGCAGTTGCATCTGAAGATCCTGCAATCTTTATGACAAGCTCATCAAGATCACTTGAGATTCTATTACTCTGCATTAGCATCGACATGTTCATGTTGCTTCATCTATAGACCGGATAAAATTTGGTAGTTGGAACTTAGAAAGTCCCTTTAACTAATAGGAGTAAAAGACTGGGCTTGATTCAGTAAGGAAAAGATCAGCTTGGAGCTGAACGTATTGCTGGACATATTGGGTATGCCGAGGCCATCAAGTTCAGATTTTGAGAAACTGAACGATAATAAGAGCATGACACTGCTAGCTGAAGTTGGACTGTCTCAAATTGGTTACGGAGTTGCTTTTTCCCTGTGAGTGATGTCATATTGTTGTCATGGTCCTTAGTAATGGTGCATAATGGTCAAATGCTTTTCCATCCAAGTTGAAATAGTGGCCGCTTATATCTTTTTTGATCGTCAATTTTCCTTTTTGTATGTCTTGTTCCGACTTACCTTTGATCTGTTTGGAGATCAATCTTTGTCTCTGTAAATAATCGTTTGGTTTTCATGTCAAATAGCTGGTTGTAAAGAGGAAGTGAAGAGCTTGCTGACTTGTTTCAGTGATCAGTGCATGCATCTACTCTTGAAAACCACTGATTTGGAAAGGAGGGTGCATGTCCTATTTCTTGTACCTATTTCCTTGTCTCTAACCTGACTCATTAGTCTTTTGCCCGGTAAAATTATTTAGGAAGTTTGTAAATAGAAAACTAAATGCCTTCATATTATTCAATTTTTTCTTTTTAATTCCAAAATAAGCATTTTATTTAGGTTAAGGGGAAATTATGGGATAATGTCTGATTTTTCCGATGTCATCAGAAGTAGGTGGTGTTCATACTATATTCAACAAATCCTAGATTGGATTCTTACATATTTCACAGACTTTGTCGAACTTCATATTTTGTTAGAGCAAAGGAAAAAAAGGCAAGACTGATGTGTGAAGAGGTTTCTTTTGGTGTCTGTTTGGTGTCTTGATGAATATGAAATCAGCATTACTGTGTTGTCTAATGCTGCCGGTAACTTGGAATTTCATGTTTAAGAGGAGTCCTTGTACATTTTCACATGCAAGTATCATGTATCTTTAATTGAGGCATAGTCACTGATAATGCTGCTGTTAATGGTTAAGGATGTTTTGTCAAGTTGAAACTCTCTGATTTGCATGTTGCTAGTTTTACTCTGCCCTTGGAGATCCATGGAATCAGGAATTTATCAATGTTACGAAATGTACTTCTTCATTTGAGAATATCATAATTGAACTGAATAAGCAATAGTGGGAGTTTCTTTAGCTTAAACTCTCTGCTGCTTTCGATGGCAGTGGCATTACCACAAGAGTCCCAGACTCCCAGATAATGGTTAATGTTTGGTTTTTCTTGTATGAGATAATACATTAATCCTTGCTAAAGATCTTTTCTAGATTTGCTTACATGAAGATCATATTCCTTGTCTTGAGGATTGTCTTTCTTTTCTTCATTATTGGTTGGTAGAGAAATTCTGCAAAAGTCAACTGTTTTACTGTGCTGCTAATTTATAAAAAGATCCATCAGTGTTGCAATTAAGTTGCCATCTGATTCTGATCTTGTTTTGGGGGTTGCTCACTGGACATGGGTGAGCAACCCCGAAAACACTCTTCTGCAATTTCCTGCCTCTCGATTATTGTCACAGGCGCCTGAGTTGCTTTTTGTTGGGGAAGGTAAACAATATGCTTGGCTAAAATCTCCCGGCGGTATCTTGTTCTCAGTTAAATGAAGAGATAGCCGGTGGATTTAGTCATTTTATAACGTGGCTTACATGGTTGGTGGATTTCTATTAGACAGGCCTTGATTTGCTTATTATTTGTTGGATTTACTTGAAAAGGTTCATGTTGTGTCGAGCAGGTAGTTATTTTTATTCTGGGCGATGCAAATCCAATGAATGTTGATTATCCTTGGTCTTATTAGCTTGTGAGCGAATTGACCTCCGACTCCCTCTCCCTCTCTCTCAGTGCACGTGAGAGTGCGAGCGATCAATTGAGATATTTCTTGATGTCAGCACGGGTTTAAGTACCGTGGACGTTGGAATGGGTACTTAATAAATCGACATCTTTCTTGATCCAATCAAATCACAAAGATTTAAGCAATCAAAGCACGGGATCCGCTGGACCACCATCTGAATCTCAAGGTAGAAGGAGTAGTTTATTTAAATTGTGCTCGGCATGCGTACTATCGGCGGGGTCCCCTACACTAGATGGTTCTTTGCATTATATTACTGTGATGGCGCAGATTATTAGGTTGATCACATCAAGAGAGAACCCTTAACTTGATCAGAAGAGATGTTGGCCTCGATTTTCAATGCATATGTGAGACGCATAACACATTGGAGCAATAAAACCACACCAAACGAAGTGCTATACCGCTGCAGAAACTGGTGCTTTAGTCCGAGGCAATAATCTCGAGCTACCTAACAAGCTTTTATGGTCACATTTGGTTTTAAGGATCCATGAGATACGTCCCCTTGATCAATAAGACTAGGACATGGTTTGCAAGGCCTGCCGTCAAGGGCAATGAGACAAGTCCCCTGGCTCTTGCACTCTCGTGCACGCTATCTACTTAATCGCTGAAGCCAAACAGTAATGGAAAAGAACCAGCGTGTCTTGGGAAGAGATGGAAAAGCTATTTATTTGACAATATGAGCAAGTTCGGCCACAGTTCTCACGCCCGGCAAACCACGAACAGAGTCAAATTTCCCGAGTAGGAAAAACTGATTATGCCTGACTATTTACAAAAATGATTATTCATTAGCCAAAAAACCACCACGTAAAACAAAGTGAAGTGGCATCCAACAGAAACAGAAAAGACGTCAGTCGACTAGGAGGCGGTCACTAAGGTTAATGAGAAAGCCTCATCAGACCCTGCTGTTCTGAGGAAGAGGTAGAACTCCATCGAAGAAGTCACCGAAATAGCCACGCGGCTCATGGACTAGTTTTGAAATGATATCTCTCAGAGTGATAACACCTTGTAGGTTCCCAGCATCATCTACAACGTATATCCTCTGTATTTTGTGGGAGTCGAGCATCAAAATTAGCTCCTTGATAGTCTGATTGCTTTTGCACGTTATCATGCTGCCCAACATTGGTGAGGCCTCTTGATGCTTCTCCAAATAGTTTCTAGCAGCAGCTAGGAAGTGTTTTGCTGTAACTGATCTGAATAGATCGTAACAACAAGTGATAAGCAAATGGATAATAATAAACAAGCCAAATGTAATGGATAAACTTGGCTTGTATGTAAAACGAGAAGGCTCCGCCATTAGGAAACATGTTAAAGATGAACAAAACTGTTACCAACCTGTAGTCATGGTAGATCTTTGGTGAAGTCAGAAGGAATTGGATATCTCGGACGCTTATATTGCCCACTGCCTTTTTACCACTGTTGTCAACAACAGGAATACCGCCAACTCTTCTTTTCCTCATTAGCTTAAATGCCTGCATCACTGGTTCATGCTCATACACCTGGAGCAGTGAGAGGAATCAGTACTTATCAGATGAAGGATTGCTTGGCTATTGCAATTTTGCTTTGAAGCCTTGGACTAGAAACTGATGGAGAAAGCCAAACGACTGGGCCTGGGGTACCAAATCTTCAACAAAATTCCACATTATTCTCCGCTATGGTTGGTTATTCTAGTGTCCAACATGCATCAAAAAGATATTGATTGTAATGTTGAGAAATGCACAAGATTCATATACCCAGAGAGCACCTAGACAGACATAATGATCGCAAACAACCCGTGGCAAAGTGCTCTCCTGCAAAGCTTAAAAGGATGGAATGCGCAAAAAAAGACCCAATAGTAACATGATCTAGTATCATTTCACCATGGAGGACGATTTCTCTCACAAACAAGTGTATTCAAACATTTAAAATTCTCAAACTCTGAAAAGAGCACTTTGTCCATCAGATCCTGCTTGTGGTGCCTTTAACTCTTTCTGGGATGAATGAGACATTCAATGGTAACGAGACATGAGAATAATATTTAAGAGAAGGAAGCTTCTATAATGGGCCGCACCTTGACTAATTGATCAGGAGTTACAAGGGGAAGCCCAAGTTCAGATAGGCTTTTAGTTCCCCAGCTTTCGAACCAATGAAGGCCAGTGCATTCAGCTAACATGTGAATTACTGCAGCCTGAGTAATGACATTATCAATCTTTCCCTCACCCAAGTCAACCACAGGAATACTCTTCATTTTGTACTTTGATAGCAACAAGAGCATAGTCAAAAAGGTATCCGACTTCTGCAGAGCAAGAAAAGGGGCCCAGCGAAATGACCCTAAAATATCGTGCACCTGTATAGACAGAATTTACTGGAATGAGTACTTATTCAGGTATGCAGCATTACAAAGAAAAAGAGGAAAAAAAAAACTAAATATCAAACATAAGATTTAGCTATCGATGTAGACATACAACCTTGGTATTGTTATAGATTTCAGAGGTCGTGAGATCCTCAAAAAAGCTTCCAGAAGTTTCCGCAGCAGGTTCAGGACCTAAGTTTCCAAGCCCTGAAGCAGAAGTTACTCCATTAGCTGCTAAAGCAAAAGCAGCTCCTGATCTGGGACTCCTGGGAGATGGAGGTTCTGACTGCAATATGAAGAATTAGATAACTCAGATAGAGGTCCTTCCATTCAGAAAGCAGAATGTGCTTAATTAGGTCGGTTACATCTACATCTGCAATTACAGAGTGAGGTAAATTGAGTGAGGTAAATTGAGAGTACTCTTGTCGATTTCCCAATTTACACTGATAGGTTTCTCCTAATATCAGCCATTTTCAGCTATTTGATTTCACAAAAGGAGTCAATCCACGGCAGAAGAAGAGTGAGACAGTGTTTGCAGCCATCATCGTAATAAGTTGAAAGGAGCACATGCCTAAAACCACTAAGAAAGCACGTCAAACTTATTCTCTCCTCATTTTAACTTTCTATCATTCTCTCCTCGCTCTCTTGAATCTAGATAAATCGCAACTAATAGCATAAATCCTCTGCGAAGTTAAAACATCGGCTAAATTTCATTATGTTAAAAGACAGCAATTCCAACAGTTGAAGTAAAGAAGCGAGCACAGGTTTTAACAAGTCTCTCTGTGATGCAACTGTTAGCTTATAGACCTAGGTAAGAAATTCAGCCCATTTCCTATTTGAGCAGTTAATTGTTTTAGGCCGGCTCACCTGATGTAGAATCCAAACAACAATTCCTGCAAATTCAACAATGCCAAGATATCTATCAATCCAGCTGGCATCTTCAGGTGCCTCAACATTCACCACGGCAGCACTAAGGATTTTGTGCTGGGACAATATTTGAACTGCTTCAGCAAGACTGGCATCTGATCTTATCTCAATTACTGCACACAAGGGCACAAACATCCTTTAGAGTTCACGGCTACAGCCAATGAACCAGGATAGAAAGACATCTTGCTCCGAATATGCCATATACGAAAGAAACGAAATACACAAGCGACAGTACATGAGTATACACGTGGCATATCACTGTTGAAACGTCGAATTACTTTTGTGAAAATCGCATGCATTTATCGATAGGCACCGCTTTCTTGCCAGCAGTGATCGACAACATTTTCTAAATTCAATCATAGGAACCTGACCTCTTCCATCTACAGTCCGGTCGAGATACAACGCTCAAAGTTCCTCTCCGCTTCCCCTTCAATTCATTTCTAGGAAATTAGATACACGGAACAACGCTAATGATCCAACACCTGAGCAGCACCGGCATCGTCCTAATCTCTTAAGCAAGCGTCTACTAGATCAGCCACTAACAATCCTCACTCCCTCGTCTACAGCATCAGCAAACAAGACCGCAAGCACAATCAAAATTCAGGAATCATCGAGCAGCTAGGCTCCCGAACGAAGACACGCTAGATTAAGCCACGCGCATTCGAAACAATCCGTCCGCCGCCGCCGCCAACTCCTCGGCGGAATCGAGTCCCGATCGTCGCCGCTCGACCGATCGACCGAAGAAGGCGAGGCGATCTGGCGTACCTTGGGAAGACGGAGCGGGAGGGAAAGCGGAGACGGGGACGCTCTCGAAGCAGGCGTTGAGCTTCTCCGTCGGGGTGAGCTGCGCCTCCTGCACGTCCCACAGGTCCTCCACCTTCATCCCGAGCCGCGCCTCCGGGCTCCGCGGGCTCTCCTGCACCGTCCGAATCTCCTGCATCGTCGCCATTGTCGACCAACTCAAGCTCTCTCTCTCTCTCTCTCTCTCTCTTCTTTCTCTCACTGGAACTTCACTGCTATGAACGAATGCGATGATTGACAGCGACGTATATATCGTGGCCTCGAAAGAAAGAAGATAACGACCGAAACGAGGCTGATATCGTGCGTCGCGTTCGCACGGGGGTGAGAGCGTGGGAGGCCGCTCGGCCGTCGATGCCGAGCGGGAGTTGGCGCGGCGGGGACACGTGGGGGGATCCGACGGCGGCGGGCGTGCTGGTCAAAGAATAATGAAGTGCTGGAGCGGGTGGGGCGGGTCCTTCGGGACGCTTATCCGGTTTTAACTGTGGGCCACGAGGGGGCTGTTGCTGACTCTGTGTGCTGTCGACGAAGGGCGGCTGACTAGGATCGGGGTTGGTGACGTGGTTCGGAGCGGACACGTGTCATCGATCAATCATCGATGATGGTTCTGCACTTTAATAAAGTGTAGGGACCTTGACTCGCTTTTTGAGCCCTCGAGCTATCTATTAAAATTGAAGGCTTACGACGGTGCCTCGTCGGATCGTACCTAATCGAGATGGGAGTGGAACCTAGGAATAATGACGGAGGATTAGTCACTGTATTTTGACCCGACGGATATTGTCGTTGATCGGCTTTTGAATTATTCGACATGATTTCTCAATCATTTGTTAAATATTCAATATAGCTTTTTATTTTGCTCAAATGACAAATCATATTTTATTTAATGAAGTGGATCATTATATGTCGAGTTATATATTTAAAAGAAAAAAATCACCAAAAGCCCCAATATTGCCCTAAAGTGACAAATTTAACAAAATTTTTTTTACCCGGGAACCTCGTACATGGTCGATGGCCGCAGAGAAAACCCGGGGTGACGCTAGCGGACGACCCACCACCCCGACGTCACACTTAAGCACACCTGCCGCCTCCACCTGGAACCACCACAGGCTTGGTGGTGCCAAAAAAATCCCAAAAACTTTTTTTATGACATGAAAAATCCAAAATTTTTAACCGTGACACATTTACCCAAAACTTTTTTTGTGACACAAAAAAACCTAAACTTTCATTGTGTGACACATTTACCTTAAATCATATGGGCATTTTAGTCTTTTTACTTTTAAAAAAAAATTTCTTTTTTTTTTTTTTTTTTCTTCTTCTTCTTTCTTCCCTCCACCGGCAGAAGGAAAGAGAAGAAGAAAAAAAAAATAAAAAATAAAAAGAAAAAACATAAAGAATAAAACGAAAAATGTCTTTAATGGGGTAAATGTGTTATAATTTGCAAAGTTTTGGGTTTTTCATATCATAAAAAATTTGGGGTAAATTTGTCACTTTGGGTAAAATTTGGAGTTTTTTGTAATCTTTTCCCTACATGTACATCTCTTTTTATCCAACTACACTTTAGAAAATGGAAAAATTAAGTTAGATCATTAATATGTCCATCATTATTTATTGATATGAACGATACAACTTTATTTGAGATGAATATTTTATATGGATGATTCGCTTGTAAAATTTTGTTGGCAATCAAACTTTATGAATGGAAATTCTTTAGTAGATTTTGTTAAAATGATGATATTGAAAATTTTCATATAGTTTAAAAACTAGATTAAATATTAATAGTTAAATGACTATATTGAAAAAATTAAAAGTTCGAGATAATATTATACATTGAACCAAAATTTAATTATCATTTGTTTATTTTTCCTGGAAAATACGACCAACAATAAAATATTGAATTTCTTTTGTTTATTCAGGAGAATTTTGTCCTATTCTGGAGCCTGGTCTGACCCAGCAGCCCACACGAAAGCCCACAGGTCCAGGCCTGAATCGGCGACCCGACCCGTGATCACCCGAATTTCGATTTTCAACAGCACCGTGGTCTCATATAATCGCAAAAACCCTAGCTCGGACTTCATCAGCAGGCCGAGGAGCGGAGGATCGAGGACGGAGCATCGGGCAACAATGGTGAGTACGAGTCGAAAATCAGACAAATTCAGCTTCCGACGCTTCCGCATGTGCGATCGAACGAGGATTCTTATCGTCGGTGTTGTGATGATTGATTCTCTTTTTCAGGTGAAGTACTCGAGAGAGCCGGACAACCCCACCAAGTGTAAGTACATGGCTTGGCTTCCGTGTTGTCTTTCGTGATTCGCTCGCTATGGTAGTCGACGACAGGGGGATTCGTCTTTTCCTCGTGTTGGGCGTGATCCTGCAACAAGGGTTGTTTAAGGAATCAGTGTCGTGCTTCCTCTTCGATTTGCGGCGGCAATGGCTTTTGTGAATGACTGTAATTGCGGATAATTGTGTGGGTAGATCTACTAGTGACTAGAGTCAGGTTGATTTGGTACTTTGAATGGATGGGGTCGCTCAATTCGGGTTAAAGTGTCGAACTTTCTCTTGATCTTATGTATGTGGTTGTCTGCAGCTTGCAAGGCAAGGGGCTCCGATCTCCGGGTTCATTTCAAGGTATGGTAGGTCGTCGTAAAATTGCAGCGTGTGATGGTTAGGCAACAGCGATGTCTTGCTTCTATCACTGTCTTGATGAATGAGATGTGCGATGTTGATTGCACTGCCGGAACCCATTGAATCAATGTGCAGAAAAGCTAATTTATCTGCTGTAGGTGTTCATTCTTAGTGAATGATTATCTGAATATATTGAACATCAGTAGGCACTTTCTAAACCATGAAAGCTCTGCCAGAATTGCAAGATTTCCATGTTGACTTATTAGTTGTCTCTGATAGACTTCTGCATCCCACTCGATCCCAGGGTTTTGTTTCACAAAATTCTCAACCATGATACGAGGAAAACCAATGTCAGTCTACTTGGTTGGAGAAGCTGTCACTTCTTAGTTTTTATTTTTTGGTCAAAGCAAGAAAAGAGGTTATAAACTTTGTTATGTTAGACATAGACTCCCCTGTTTTGTATTTTCTAGAAACAAAAGCTGTGACTGTACAGCAACAGAATGCATTTTCCATTTCCTTTTTCAATTGAAATGAAATGAAGGTGAACGTTGTGGAGAGCATTTTGTTTTGGTTAGTTCCAGGTAACATCAAGTAGTAGAAGTAAAGAGATTTATGACGTGAAAGCTAGAGATAAGAAAGATAAACATTCCAGGAAAGTTGAAGAGTTTAAAAACAATGTTTTCAAGAAATCTTCAGCGGAAATAAATAGTGGCAGATTTCTCTTAGTTCTTTTTTTTTTTTTTTTTTGGTTGTAACAGATTTCTCTTAGTTCAAATGGAGATTTTATTTTCTTTTTCTCTTGTTTGGAGCAGATGCCCTGTTGTCATTTTTGGGTGCTCAATTGCTGTTCATTGCTGTCTTGTCAATTTATCTCTATCTCAGGGTTGTTCATTGTATCTTCTATCTGACAGTTGCTTGACTTTAATTGCTTTCTGTTAGAACACTCGAGAGACGGCCCATGCTATTAGGAAATTGCCCTTGACGAAGGCTAAAAGATATTTGGAGGATGTTTTGACTCACAAGCAAGCCATTCCGTTCCGGCGCTTCTGTAGGGGTGTTGGACGGACTGCACAGGCCAAAAACCGTCATTCTAATGGCCAGGGGCGCTGGCCTGTCAAATCTGCAAAGTTCATTTTGGATTTGCTCAAGAACTCTGAGAGTAACGCTGAAGTACGCTTTATCTTACTAGAATGTGTAAGAGGTTGAACTTCTGTACTTGTCACTGATGACAGGCTGTTATGTTGCGAGTTTCCAGGTGAAAGGTTTGGATGTGGATACTCTATATGTATCTCACATACAGGTTAATCAAGCTCAAAAGCAAAGGCGTCGGACATACCGAGCTCATGGGAGAATTAATCGTAAGTCGTGACCTGGTTGAGTTTGGTTTTAGCTTTGGTAAAATTTCTCTTGATTCATGGGTATTGCTGTTGGCAGCTTATATGTCATCTCCATGCCACATTGAGCTGATTTTGTCTGAAAAGGAAGAACCTGTCATGAAAGAGGTAATTTCCTTAAAATGTTCATGTAAGGTAGAAGCAGAAGATAGTTTGATGCCTTTTCATGTCTCCCTTAGTCTTATGGGATTATCTTGCTTTTTGGCTGAATTTACTTCAGATGACAGCCTGTTGAAGTTGGTTGAGTTGTTTATCTCTAAATCAATACATCAACTGATCTAATTTTTGTTGATTTTGTAGCCTGAGACCCAGCTTGCTCCTAGGAAATCAAAGAGCGCTCTGCGTAGTGGGGCTTCTTCTTGAAAGTTGGTGCATTAGCGTGGTTCAGATTTGATTAGCTAAATTCCATCCTCAGGATTAAGGGAACATTTTTGTTTTCTCTCTGTTGAGTGAGAATGTGCGATTTGGAGTATTTACTATTTTAGTTTTGTTTCTTGGCATCCTGGCCGGCATCTTCCAGCAAACTCAGGTCATGATCAACTCAGGAATTTTTTGGTTTTCTCGTCAGTTGAAACTGATTTTCAGTTGCATTTGGATGGGTGCTTCTTATGCAAAAGCATTCAAAGTTTATGCCTCGTCGCTCTTTTTGCAAATTGCTCCTTGCAGTTGTAATTGGGGGTTTTCACTTGCTTAGCTGCTTTAGAAGATGCGTGCCAATCTTAGACACTGCATGCATGAAGATTGGTGCCGGTTGTTTAGCCGTAGATTTGGCAAAATTTGTTATTTTTTGGACACAAGTGCGAGTCAATCCAAGTGCTTCTGGACAACGAAACGTCTACTTTTGTTAGTTAGAGCAATTGATTAATCCGAGCAATAATGTCTCGGAGGTGGTTCTTTCGTAGAATCTTGTCCGAATATCTGTCCTGGAAAGAGAATCATGTCAAAGACTCTTTTCAAACAAATTAATCATCTAAGATCTTATGGGTCATCACGTGATGTATGAATGTAAAGGTATAAGACAAATGACTAGAGTCAGGACACGATACCATCCTAAAATCTGATCAAGATGGATTCAGATATGATTTGTTCCAAATAGGAAATTAGGAATCAAGATTTGCAACAAGAGTTAGATGGTGTCTATTGTCTAATGTCTAGACACGTCGAAATGAGTTATACACTTTTTTTTTTTAACCCACTTTTAATGGGCTGGGCTGAATAGTTTTATGAGTTAATTATATAAAATCTAAAATAATGAGTTAAATAGGTTCTCAATTTACTTAAATTCAATCAATCATTATTACATTTCTTCACTTTCTTTTACCCACATTTCATCTTGCCATCTTGCGATTACTTATTCCGTCCTCGCACTTTAATTTGGATGTGAATTTTCCTAAATTTGATTAAATATGAAAGAGTTTTAGTAATATCGATTGGGGAATTGAGTATGGATCACTTAATTTGTAGTCAAAACTGGTTAAATTGGTCAGGTTGGATCCAATTAAATCTAATCCGATCCAAATTTGACTTTGCCTCGTTCATTTGACGGCCCCGCTGATAATGTTTATTAGTTCAATAATTGGACCCTGGATTCTTTCCAAAGAAGACAAATGCTAATTGAACCCCGAATGGTCTGCCTTTTCTGGCCGAAGAGGGCAAACTCTCGGGGAAGTCATTGGACACCCTCCCTCTCAAGGCGCCCCCCCAACCGTCCTCGGTCATCGGACACCGAAGACGTGTTGTTCAACGTTTGTGCATGTTTGACACCTTGAACCACATGACCAAAAACCCTCATAACGTCTTTACTTCAAGATCGCCCCCTCTTGAGCCATTTTCCTGCTCACTTATTGACTGAAGTTCCAAAGCAGAGACAGTAAAATCGCCTCTTTTTCCTCTTTAAAATAAGTACACAAAAAACGGCATTAAAACTGGACAAGTACCTTCCGTAGCAAGTACTTAAAATTACTTGCGCGAGAAGCAGCTTTACCTCGACCGGCTTTTGCACGCGAATGTTAAAGGTTGATTACGGAAAGGACAAAACCCGGGGTGATGTTATCACTTGGGTTGGACAAATTATTGGTCCAACCTAGGTTATTCCACCATCCGGACGACCATTTCAGCGGGATCGATCTGGCCCGTTTACTATACAGTGAAGGATGGTGCGAATGACTATTGTTGAGCGTATGTGGAACATTGATTATGTGACATTGGATAGTGGACTGAGATGAGAATTGCTTTCGCTAAGGAAAATTATCTAAAAAGTCATATACTTAATATACAATAGCCAATTTAGCTCTAAATCTTTTAGTTGTGTAAATTTAGTCATGAACTTATGGAATGACGACCGATTCAATCCTAAATTTTTCAATTGTACTAATTTAATTCTAGACATTTTGACAATTTGCTAATTTTGTCTTAAACCTTTTAATAATTTGCCATTGTATTCTTTTGATGATTTTTGGCCAAAATTGTTTGAAATGACTATATTGACAAACCATTCATATATTTAGGACTAAATTGGCTCGGGATTAAATTGGTATAATTAAAAGGTTTATAATTGAATTAGTTGTTAAAAACATTTTGAACAATTATCCAACTTGCGTTATGAATCTCACCCATTCTAATTCAATTTCATTCCGATCTTTTAAATCTAGGAACTTCATTTTTCATTCTACATTAGGTCAAGCAAAATTACCCAATTCAATTCTCTATACATTGTTCGGATATCAAATTAGTTCTAAACTTTTCAATTTTACCTAATTAATACTAAAACTTTACACAAAAATTCAATATAGTCCTTGCAATCGATTTTCGTATAAAGTCACCAGCGTTATAATCCAATTATCACTTACCATCTCAGTGGACCAACCTTTAGCATAATATATATTGTACTATGTTCAAGAATAATATTGATTGAGAAATTGTTTACTCAATCTTAAACTTTTCAATTTAATTAATTCAGTCATAAAACTTTGCCCTCAATTCTAATGCAGTCATTTTGATTAATTTCTGTTGGAAATCGCTAACGTGGTAATATAGCCATTGTTGGCCGTTCTACACGACACGCCATCTTATTAATGATTTCCAGCGAAAATTGACCGAAATGACTATATTGGAATTGAATACAAAGTTCTACGACTAAATTGAAAAGTCTGGAACTCAATCAGCATCTGTGCAATAAATTTAAGACTAATTAAATAATTACCTTGTCAATATTATCTCCAGACAGTGTGCAGGAGATCTCTTTCTCCTTTTTTATGGTAAAGAATCCATCCTTCTGACCCACTTAAGGAAGGAAGGCAGAAGGATCGAGTACCTTGAATATTCCACTAGCTCGCTTGTTCAACCCTTGAATATTCCAATTCACGTTCCTCTTCCAACATGTCAACAAGCTCTGAACTCTACGACCACCAAAAAAAAGAAAAGAAAAAAACATGCTTTTAATTCTCCATCCTTCAGATGGAAGAATCGCATTTGATCGTGGATTTACCAACCCATATTCCAAGGTACTAGTGCACCCGGCGCACGATATTTCCCGTCTCTTCTTGTTTTTCAGCCTCATCCGTTGACCTTAGGAGCTCCATGTCGATTCAAACGATTTGCGAAAAAATGACGTGACAAATGTCATGACTTTTATTTTTTTTCAATCACCTAAATATCATGATTTACATACAAATCTTGTTCGAGTGCGATAATTTTTCAAAAACGGTTATCACAAGCACTATACCTGGTTAGATTTTCGGCAGTTGGATGAACCTTTTCAAAAAAGTATTGACACTGAAATGACTGATTGAAAATTACGTCACTTGAGCGAATTTTTCAGTATTATGATATCTCCGTAATTTCAAATGAGTGGTGGTCCTTATGACATGCTTTTATCCCAACGAATTGCTTTCTTGTCTAGAAGTTCTGTCTCCACGGCTCGTCGTTTTATCACCCGCCCTAATTTTTGTCACTTTTAATCATCTCCAGGAGTCTAAATGAATGGATGCCATGCAATGATTCAACGTTGATCTATGCTATTAACTTACCTCCCCCAGTGTGAACGCACGTCGCGCCACAGGACCCGACACCCACACTCCGTCCACGTAGACAGCCACAAAGACACGCGACATGTCAAACAAAGCGAAAACGTTTGTCTTCTCAACGCAAAAACTTGCTGCCTGGCTGAATTATTCGGTTTAGGTCAGTACGTGCATAGAAATTCTCGCGTCCTAATGTCGCTTCTCCATTATAAAAGCATTTTTATATGGCAATTATACTACCCATAAAAATAGCGTTATATTCATCGTATAAATCTCTTTTTTTTTAATGCAAAAACTTCTCTTAAATTACGTAATCTAGCTGTGATAATTTATAATACCACTACTAAGTATTTTAAAAATTTAAATTAGTAGATGAACGTGTGATTTATTATTTAAATATTATTCTCCTCACGCTTAGTTTGGTCTTTTGTCTAGTATTAAACGTAAAAATTTAATTAGGGAGATAAATGTGATCTAAAAAGATTCAAATTCAGAATTTCTGATTTTGATATAATGTGAAAATTTGTATGGATAGTGTCGACTATTTTAAATGTTTAGATTATTATGTGAAAGTATGATTTATTATTTAAATATTACACTAAATTGGCGATTGTGTAATGTCGTGTAATGTCAAGAAATAATCTATACTGCGGTCCGCGCATGGTAGTAATTAATTTTTGAAGAGAAAAAGAAAAGTATGAATTTTGTAGAGAGAGAGAGAGAGGCGTAACAACAGGAAGAGGCGAGAAAAGGCCCATAACGCCCCCATGCACACAATCGGGGCGCATCCCCGCGGTCGGAATCGAACGGGAGCTGCTAACGTGCGAGCCCCCGAACCGGAACCCGAACCCGAACCCAAGATTTGTCAAACCTACGCTTTCGATGAGACGAGAGTTTCGCTGTCTCCTATAAATTTCCAATCCTTCCTTCTCTCGCCTCAAACCAGCCAGACACACCAATTCTTCGATATTTTTAATCCCTGTTTTCGCCCTTTTCCGCCAGAGAAAAGAATAATAGAACCTCTCTCTCTCTCTCTCGAACCCACCCCTCCACATTTGCATTACAATTACATTGCATTTCGCTCGTCGCTCATACCCATTCTCTCTCTCTCTCTGTGTCTAGCTCGCGCAGGGCGCAGACCAGAGAGAAGACCACTGCGCACAGACCAGGAAGAGACGGCGGAGGAAGGAGGAGGAGAGACCCGGAATAGAGCACGGCGAGGAAAGCTCGGGAATTTGTAACGAAAAGGGGGAGAGAGAGAGGGAAGGAAACAGAGAGAGTCATGGTGTCAACGAGGCGCAGTGGATCTCGCTCGGGCAATAATGGGAAGCGATCTTCTTCCTCGGAAGACAAATCTCCGTCGCCGAAGCGTCAGAAGGTGATGAAGGGAGAACGGACCGTCGATTCTTGATTTCGACCCTGATTTTTTTTTTCCTTTTCTTCTGCTTTTGCGCGGATGTAGTTGTTCTTTTTTTTTTCTTTTGGGCGTCAAGATGGATTTTTTCGCGTCGCGGAGTGTGGATTTTTGGTGGGTTTCGCTCCTCCCCCCCGTCTGATTCGTTTCTTTCTTCTTGGTTGGAATTTCAGGAAGATAGCGGCGGCGCGTCGGACAGACCTATGCCGGCGACGGACAATTCGAAGGAGCTGTGCTCGCCGGCGGCGCCGACTGATCCAGCGGAATGTGCGGATGGAGATGCGGCGGTGGCTGGAGACGATTGCGTCAGCGCCGCCAAGGGGAGGTGACGCCTGCCGTCGCGGTGGCGGCGCCGATCCCTGAGGGTATGCCGTTCGCGTTCTTGATCGGCTTTGTCCATCTGATTGGGTCGTAAAAGCTCGTCTTTTTATGCTTCGTCTGTGGGGTTTTGTGTGTTTTTACTGGCAGGTACTTCGCCACTTGTGGTGGATAAGCATCGGAGTTCTTTCCCTTCTTGGAATTCATTCCAAAAACAGAGTCCGAGCTTCGAGTCTTCTACGCCGTGGTGCCGCCTGTTGTCGCAAGTGGGTCAGGTAATTGGAGCTCGAGATTGGACGCAGTGTTGACTTGTTTGGTTTCTTGTGATTTTTTTTTTTAATGTATTTCTTCTGGTTTAACGTGTGTTTTCATGGACTGCAGAATCCCAACGTTCCTATTAGCTGCCCTAGTTTCACAATTGGCGCTAACAAACAGTGTAGCTTCCCATTGAAGGACCAGACAATAAGCGGTGTTCTTTGTAAGATAAAGCACAATCAGGTATCATTCGCTTGCTGGGCTCGAGTCATGGGGAACTACGGTTCTCTTTTATGTGTAGGAAGTGCCAATTCTTTGAATAGTACAGGAGGGTCTTTCCTTTAATTAGCGGGTCAAGTTTCAGTTACTTGCTCTATTGGGTTGGCTTAGTTCTATGTGGAGATGAAGCCTATAAAATGCACATGCAGTATCATTACTCACTATCTGTGGGCTTGACCAGCGAGAAGGCGCTGCTGTAGCCACACTAGAGACCACGGGTAGCAAGGGATTGGTTCAAGTAAATGGAACTGCTATCAAGAAGAACTCCAGTTGCACGCTAAACTCGGGGGATGAGATCGTGTTTGGCGCGATGGGGAACCATGCTTATGTATCCTTATCTTTCATTTCATACTTGTCTAAACCTCTTGGTTCTGATGTTCTGGTTCTGCAACTCTGTCATCTACATGGTCACTGCGTTATGATTTCCCAGAAGTCAAGAAGAAGTCTCCTTATCTTTTGAAGGAGATAATAAAATACGAAGATGAAGAACGAGAGGAACTCAGCAACTTTGCAGGTAAATTATCAATAAATAGTCGAAAGGTGGAAGCAGCAAAAAGGAGGGAGTATGGAAATCAAGAGAAGAGGAAGTGTGTATACAGAGAGAGAGAGAGAGAGAGAGAGAGAAGGGGGGTTAAAGAAAAGTAAAAAGTAAAAATAGCTGTGAGGTAGGAGAAAGAAATGGAGGGGGAGGGAGAGGTGAGTGCGAACTTGAGGAAAAAAGGAGAGAATGAGGGCAAGAGCAGAGTGAAGTTGGGTAATTGGAGTCTACTGAAGTGTCGTATTTATCATGAGGGTGAGGTTATTGCAGTCTCCATGAAGTATGAAGCAAACTAAAGTCCAACCTTTCGGTAGATATTTGGAATGGTGCCAACCAAGACAAGAGATTATGCAATTCAAGTGCACGATCAAGAGTTTTCATGACGCATGCCTTCTCATTTTGGACACATGGATTCCCCTGTGACTTGGTTTTGGACTTAAAATCATCTTTTGCCATTAACCTGGAGGACTTCTATATGTGGGGCAAAGAATCATTACCTTGACATTCTCTTGGAGAATTTCTATTGGACATTAAATCATCACTTTATCGTGGAATTGGAGGATTTCATGGAAAGCAACTTCTAATGTTATGTTGCATTTTATCTGTTACTGTCCACACTCTTTTATGATTATGTGTCATGCATTCTTTATGCATGGGATTTCCTTAATTTCGTTCTATCCAGATATTCCAGCAAATAGTTTCTGATCCCACAGTTAAGGGCCCGGAGATGAAAAGCATGGGGAAATTCCTTCAACTTGAGCGGAGATCAGGGGATCCTTCGGCTATGACTGGGGCTAGCATATTGGCATCCATTTCAAGCCTGAGGCAAGATATGTCACGATGGAAGCCGCCTGGCACGGCTTCCATTAAAATCTATCAAGCACCTGAAGTCCCTGCTCATTCTGCAATTAATGATGGGATGGACATTGATGATGGCCTGGAAGGCAACTCGGCGCCGAATCTGGCAAGTGAGAAAGCAGCAGAAGATGGAACAACGGGCAAGAGTCTTCCTGTTGACAGCAGCCAGGACATTGGCATAGAGGCAGGCAATGTAAAAATCTCTGGGGTGATTCATTGGCTAAGGCCTTCCTTGAGGATGTTTGCTCTATCAACTAGTTGTAAGCTGAAATTGAGCAAAAGTATGTGTTAACAGGTATTCGAAGAATTGAGCGAATGGACAAGGGATTCACAACCAGCATCAACATCAGGCATGTCTTTACGTTGTGCAGTATTCAAGCAAGAGGTTCATGCAGGAATCCTTGATGGCAGAGAGATAGAAGTTTCATTTGATAACTTTCCATACTACTTAAGGTGGGTACTTTTACCACTTATCACATCTGTTTCAGAAAGAGAAAAGCAACTGCTAGTTCTTGATGGTAAGAGACAAGAGCACGTCAATGTGATTTTAGCAATGGCGATACTCTTTGGAAATTGTCTGGCTGTCACTGGATGGAATTTGTTGGTTGCAGTGATAATTTTTGGTGATCAACACTAATCTGCATCCTGAATTTGAACTTGAATGATTACAAGTTTGTTCATTTGACCATTTGCAGTCTACACCAAAAAACAATGCTATGAATGTGTCATATCATTTATGGGTTGAGAGAGTGCATTAGTTGGGTTCCCTGGGAGAAAATAATTTGACTGTCAAGTGTGACTTAGCGGGAAAAGGCTTATTTTAAGTGTTGTTTCTCATGTTTCTTTGGTGCAGTTCTGATTAAGAGGAGCTTGTGCTCTTTACGCTATTGGCCTATCAATAGTGTTCTTGGGATTATCTTTGCAAACTAATTTGCCTTTTGTTTTCTTTTTTCTTTTAATATCAATCTTTGCCACTAGACCTGCTTCTTCTTTTAAAACACAATGAGGAAGATAATGCCTCCACTTGCGATGTGATGTTCTCTGATGGCATCTTTTTTTGTTATAAATAGATCTAACAATAGCATCTCATGAATGGTGAAGACTTACTTTGCCCTTGTGGTTGTTTTGTATTAGATCTGCTTGCTATGCCGAGCTGTCAACATTTAGAGAGTCATGGTCAGTTTGCTTAGTCCTGGTATGGTTGATCATGGATTAAATACTTTGTGGTGACTTTTCTTCGCAGTGAGAACACCAAGAATGTGTTAATTGCTGCTTCATTTATACATTTGAAGCACAGAGAACATGCTAAATATGCCTCAGACCTTCCAACAGTGAACCCAAGGATTTTGCTTTCAGGCCCTGCTGGTGCGTGATTTTTTTATTTGAGCAATTTCTGAGCTAATTTGAATTTCTAAGCTGTCAATATTTTAATTGCAGGGTCTGAGATTTATCAGGAGATGTTGGCAAAAGCACTTGCATATCACTTTGGTGCCAAATTGCTCATATTTGACAGCCATTCGTTTTTGGGGGTAAGTATTCTGCTTGTGCATGTATTAACTTTATACCCTATTGATTTTCGTGGACCCAGCCCTCTTTGGTGTATGTGAGAGTGAGGGAGGGAGAGATCATTTAAACAATCTCCAATCTTGGCTGTATAGGTTGAGGTCAATAATGTCACTGGTTGATTACGAATTTGTTGTAGGGTTTATCTTCCAAGGAAGCAGAGCTGTTAAAAGAAGGGATTAATGTTGACAAATCCTGCAACTGCCCAAAACAAAGCCCTCTTCCAGCTGACTTGGTCAAGGCGATTAATTTGCCAATTGGTGATGGCGATGCACCTAGCTCATCAAATGCTCCCTCTTCTTTTGTCCCAGATTCACAACCAAAGGTTGAGAATGATAATGTAGCTTCATCCTCTGGTGCATCCAAGAGTAATTCATTTAAATTAGGTATGCTAATTGAATTGATTATCAACAGCTATCTTTTGTCATTCATTCTAATTTTCCTCAATATGCAGTTCATATTTATGCATCTTACTTAACATGATGATTTAAAACTTGTAGGCGACAGGGTAAGGTTTGTTGGGTCAGCTTCTGGCTCCTTGTACGCATCCTCGCCATCAAGGTACCTCTATTATTGGCTACCCATGATTTTGTTTTTTTAATCTCACGAAGATACCTTTATCAACATGTTTGTTTTGTTAATTCTCTCTACCATCATAGCCTTTTTAGATTGGAATGTGAAATGTGTCAGAAATAGGAAAACTTTGTAGAGCTTGTGTCATGCATTGACTTTCATGTTGCTCTCTGGAAAAACTAATGAGAAGGGCTGAGATGCTAAATCTGAAATGAGTAGTGATAGTCTGGCAGAGTCCTGGGTCCATCTCTTGTTATAGCAAATGAGTTGTTTCTTTAGGACAAATAATTGCTTGCTGTTAGGATAAAGACCAAATGACGGATTTGATATAGTGTATTGATGGTCATCCTTGTGTTTTCTATAGATGTATATGCTTAAGTGGGGAAGTAATGTGATGCTGCTTATCTCTAGCTTGTCAGGTGGTTTAGTGTGGGTGGATGTGTAGCATGTTTAGGTTCTGGAAATTGTTGTGCATGGTGATTCTGCAGAAATTGTTACCATTGCTTCATTTTGGGAGTAACATCTGTCACTCCTTCCCTGTGCATAATGACTTTTTTTTTTCTTGGTCCTTGTTCTGAATAGCTCGTTTTTGTATTTTCACAATAACAGCAAAAGCACTGAAATCTCTGTGCATCGGGTTCATTTCTGATCAGCATTGACTTCTCTATGTTTCTGATATGCATTTTGTCTTTCTAGTTTTCATATTGATGGTGTGCCATGTAGCGTTTCTTTGATCATGTTCTTTTGTGTTGTTTTTCTTGTATGACTTTGACAGGGGTCCGGCTTCTGGGAAATGTGGAAAGGTAGTGTTACTTTTCGAGGATAATCCCATGTCCAAAATTGGTGTGAGATTTGATAAATCTGTCTCTGAAGGAGTTGACCTTGGGGGTTTTTGTGAGGGAGGTCATGGATTTTTCTGTAATGGTATAATTTCTCTCTTTAAAGTTTTCTTCTGCTTAAAATCATCAGGCCGTTTTACTTCTCTAACCATCTTCCTTTCATCGTTTGTTTGGTCCAGCTGCTGATCTTCGTTTGGAGAGCTCCTGCAGTGAAGATTTAGACAAGCTACTAATTGACACATTGTTCGAGGTTGTTTCTCCTGTTCCCTATTTGAATTGTTAATAGTTGATAGCTAGAATCTCTTTAGTTTTTTATTTGTGTGTTCTTTTTGGTGTCAGGCTGTCTCCAGTGAGAGCAGAAATTCTCCTTTCATTTTGTTTATGAAAGATGCTGAGAAGTCTATTGCTGGGAACTCAGATGCATTCCCTACATTTAAAAGCAGAGTTGAAAAGCTTCCCAATAATGTTGTTGTCATTGGTTCCCATACCCATACTGACAACCGCAAGGAGAAGGTAACTTTTTTTCTGGTTTTGAGAAATAATGCTATTTTTTATTAAGGTGATTCTTTGTTGTCGCTTGTTAAATCTGAGCATGATGCTTATTTGGATCTGATGCTTCCATTGGCTCTATAATAATTGGCTTTGGTTGTCGTTTCTGCAATCTTTCTCTCTTGACGGTTTAGTCATCAGAGAAGATATATGTTTAAATTCTTGTTCAAGTTGTAGTCGCATAGAGGATCATCAGTCTCGTCTCCACCTCCTTTTCGTTGATTTAATCGCTGATACAGAAGATGATATAATTTGTTCAGTTTGTTGTGCTTTATTCCTTTGTCCCTTTGCTGGAGGTTAACTCTTTTTTAAGCTAGCCTGGAATTTACACAAAAGTACATACCATATTCTGGCAGTGTTTGACTTGTTTTCTGGTGGCAGTCACATCCTGGTGGTCTTCTTTTCACAAAGTTTGGGAGCAATCAGACAGCTCTTCTTGATTTGGCCTTTCCGGTAATGATTTTCATTCTTCACCTTGTTGTACTGTTGTACTTGTTTTAATTCTTTGGGATTTAGGGCGCTTATTCATTGTCTTCCCTGGGGACATTGGCATCTATAGGTTCGTATAACATGCTTGTAGGTTGACTACACTGTCAATCTGAGCATGGTCTTCCTCATTTCCTGGTGATTCTATGCTTCATATTGTAGTTTAGATCCGAAAATTTTACTGGGTTGCTATTTACTGAAAATGATGAGCAGTTGCTCTGTTCCTTTTTTTGAGCCATGATGTATTCATATGTAGATACACCATTTCGGCGTCAACTTTTATACTTACGTGTATTGGGTCATGACTTGCTGACATGCTATGGTGTCAGTTTTAACTTTTGTACTTATGTGTAATGGGTCGTGACTTGCTGACGTGCTATGAGATGTTTATGGAATGCTTTTAACATCTGGGCCTTTGATTTTAAATATCACTACAATCTTGTGGCTGAGACAAAGACATAATAATCAAATGTCAAGACAGACAATATAACCATTCTGAATATTATATGTTGCGCGAAGAGGTTAAAACAGACATGTTGATCAAGGATTAACTAAAATATGGATAATAATTGTGATGGACTCAGTTTTTCTGGTGGAATAGTTTTTCTGGTGGAATGCATCAACTCTTGCTTGACACATTCGTTTTAGAAACTTGAAATATGTTTTTCTGCAGAAGGTAGATGTTTGTACTATAGTGCTGCCTTGCATGTGCATTACACCATGCTTGAATTCTGTTCTCCACTTTATTCCTTAGTCCTTCAGCCTAACATTATTTCATATGACTTGTCGGACAAAGTGTATTTCTTTTTGTTCAGTTCTTTTTGCTCAAAAAAATAAGACACAAATGAAAGTTGCGGATATGGTGCTGACCTCATTTAATGGTCTCAGGATAGTTTTGGACGGCTTCATGACAGAGGAAAAGAAGTTCCAAAGGTGACAAAACTTCTTACAAAGCTCTTCCCCAACAAAGTTACAATCCACATGCCACAGGTATGACTTCCCTCTGGTGTATCTTGGATACTCGCTTCCAACTGCCTCAGTTAACATGAGTCTTGGAACTGCAATTACTGTCTGCAGGATGAAGTACTTCTTGCATCTTGGAAGCATCAGTTGGATCGAGATTCCGAGACCCTAAAGATCAAAGGGAATTTGAATAATTTGCGAACAGTGAGCAATTTTCACTCCTATTTTTCTAGATCATGGAGCATCTTGTGCCTGATTTTCTCATAGATGGTTTATTAAATATAATTTGAAGAGCCCACCTTTTCTTTTTGATGGTCATTTTGTGATAAATGGAGAGTTTTTCCAATCACAGCCATGTGTACAACATACATGCCTTGTAACAGTTTGTTCCCATAGTACGAGTTTCATAGGATGTTGAAGAGGTTAAGCATTAAGGCAATCTTTTGATTTGTTGGCATTTTTAAGTTTGGCAGTCTTATGCAGCAGAGGAGATAATATCTTAGTTGCTTATCCTTATGTGCAGGTTCTTGGTCGATGTGGAATGGAATGTGAAGGACTTGATACAATATGCATCAAGGACCAAACACTTGCCACTGAGAGTATGTACTTTGCCATTGATCCATTTAAGTGAGGTTGCTCACTATGTTCCCTTTGCATGGTGTTAAAATTTAAGTTTATACTGGCAGGTGCAGAAAAGGTTGTTGGATGGGCTTTAAGCCATCATTTAATGCAGAATCCTGAATCTAATGCTGATTCACGGCTTGTTCTGTCCAGCGAGAGGTAAGGAATTGCTCCTTTCTCTGTCAGGATGCATGTTTTATTGGCTGCAATCTTCAGCTTAAAGTTAGTAACGATTTTGAAATGTTTGGCAGCATCCAGTATGGCATTGGGATCTTGCAGGCTATTCAGAATGAGTCTAAGAGCTTGAAAAAGTCACTCAAGGTTATCATAAATATTTGGATAACAAATTTTGTGTAGCAGGACAACCTGTGTTAAGAATCACAAATCGTCTAACTGTGGGTCAGTTTTTTATCTGTACAGGATGTTGTAACTGAAAATGAATTTGAGAAAAGGCTTCTTGCGGATGTTATTCCCCCCAGTGACATAGGAGTCACATTTGATGACATTGGAGCTCTTGAAAATGTCAAAGATACATTGAAGGAGCTAGTCATGCTTCCTCTACAGAGACCTGAACTTTTCTGCAAAGGGCAATTAACCAAGGTTCTGCTTTCTCTATGAGCACTCAATTTGCTCCACTTGAAGTTTGGTTGTAATAACGAATTAACTGGTTCTTGCGCATGCTTTTTGGAGCTTTGGTATTCCTTTACATTTGTAACTGCGTTCTATTAATGACTGATGTGTCCATGTATATCGGCCATAATATACATACTGACTTACCTGCTTTAATCTTGTCCTTTTTTGGAGAAATTTAAAGATGTTCTGAAATGAGGCTACTATACAGTGTGCAGAAACTTTCTGGTTTTCTATTTTCCGAGGCTATAAAGCCAGCACAATTATCTAGAAAAGTTGATCTGCTGGCAAGTTCTTCGATCCAGGATTCATCATGGTTAATAGACAGTTGAGGTAGCTAGGCACCTGATAAACAATCAGCTAGCAAGGTGAACTTGAGTATGTATTCATGGGGCAACAATCGGTCCTGATTGGCTGCCCTGCCTGGTGCAGCTGCAGTCCGGCCCACTTCCGCTGCATCTCACCCTGCATTACTTAGGCTTTCTTTTCTTTAGATTAATTAAGTTATTCCTCATCGTTTGTACTCCTGTTATCGTTACTAGTTGTTCACTCATCTCAAGAATGCCCCATTGGCTTAAATTTTTGTTCAATATAAGAAAATTTGGCAACACTGGTTTTTGTTAGATTATACCGTTTTAAGTTACCTGTTTCGAGAAAGATAACCTTTAAGCTGAATTCTGAGTTGAGATAATCTTGATCAAGATCTTTCGATGTGTTAGATTTATCTCCCCCCCCCCCCCTCTGAATAGCATAAATGAGGCAAATTGGTGGAGATGTTGCATGGGGTGGAGTTGGGGGAGGGTGTTGATGGTGATCCTGGCTTCACTTAGCCCCACAAAGGACTTCGTGTGTTTTAGGCAGCTTTCCTCAGCCAAAAATTGCTGAGCATGCTTCAAGAAATGCTGGTGTCATTGTTCCAAGAAGAGCTAAAAGAGGGTCATTTAAAGTAAAATAGGGACACATGCACCCCTAAGAATGCAGTGATGTGCAAATATGAGAAGACATGAAAAAGAGAGCAGTGTGGAAACGAGAAGACTTGAAATGACACTGGCCATATGTCAAAGAATTATCTAAACCAAAAAATTCAGATGGTTCAGGCTTCCTGAAAGAACAAAAAGCAGAAATTGGTTTTATGAGCTCTCTTTGAAAGTGGTGCTAGTTTTTCTTCATTTTAATTTCTAGTAATTGTCTCAACTTCTTGCTTGAAAAAGCCTTTCTGTCTGATGTTCTAAGCAGTCTTTAAGTGCCTCTGTAAATACAAGTTATTTGTGCAATGCTTTCATGGTGGAGCTTGCTCTTAGTCTCGCTGTTACCTTTCTTGTCCAGCCTTGCAAGGGCATTCTTCTGTTTGGTCCCCCTGGAACAGGCAAGACTATGCTTGCAAAGGCCGTGGCTACTGAAGCTGGTGCAAATTTCATCAACATCTCCATGTCAAGTATCACATCCAAGGTCAATATTGGGGCTGATTTCTTGTGATCATTTGAAATTTGCGAAGATTTAACGTTCTTCTGTTGGACGCTCCAACTCTTCTTTTCTTTGCAGTGGTTTGGTGAGGGCGAGAAGTATGTGAAAGCTGTTTTCTCACTTGCCAGTAAAATTTCCCCGAGTGTTGTATTTGTGGACGAAGTCAGTTTCTCTATTCTTTCTTTTGTTAGTTTAGTTTCCTACTGGTTGTGCTTCTCATAGTGTTTTGGTGGCTATAGGTTGATAGTATGTTGGGCCGGAGGGAGAACCCCGGGGAGCACGAGGCCATGCGCAAGATGAAAAATGAATTTATGGTCAACTGGGATGGCTTACGGACTAAAGATACAGAACGAGTACTGGTTCTTGCAGCCACAAATAGACCTTTTGACCTGGATGAGGCGGTCATCCGCAGGCTGCCTCGCCGGTGAGTGTTGCCATGACTTCTTTTTATGGACACATGTATTGCAATTCTTACTTTCCTTTCCAAGTGGGCCTTCACATTTCCCAAAGTCAGATGCTGAGTTTTCATCATTACTACAGATTGATGGTAAATCTTCCAGATGCTCCAAATAGAGCAAAAATTTTGAAAGTTATACTGGCAAAGGAAGACTTATCTCCAGATGTTGAGTTGGATGGAATTGCAAGCATGACAGATGGTTACTCAGGAAGTGACCTTAAGGTGACACCTTTGAATCTTTACTCAAAACTGTTCACTAGTGGAGAATTTATTCTCACCTGTTATTGTCTTATCGCAGAATTTATGTGTAACTGCGGCACACAGGCCCATTAAAGAGATACTGGAAAAGGAGAAAAAGGTCCATGTCTTCCCATAATTTGATAGGGCGTCTTTACTCGTACTTCGATTATGGCTGATAACATGTGCAATTCATGGCAGGAGCGTGCTGCAGCTCTAGCAGAAGGCAAACCTGCTCCAGCTTTGAGAGGGAGTGCCGATATACGGCCTCTCAATATGGATGATTTCAAATATGCACATGAACGGGTAAAACGATTTGAAAATGACATATCTGAAATGTAGCACCTTTTTCTCACCATAGAAGGATCGTCCTCAAACCTAGAGCTAATTTACAACTTAAAAGCATTTCATTTTCTTTATCGTTGGTGAAGCTTCAATTGATTTCGTACCTTTGTTGTTAACATGGGAACAGGTATGTGCGAGCGTATCATCCGAGTCTGTAAACATGACCGAGCTTCTGCAGTGGAATGAACTCTACGGTGAAGGTGGTTCGAGAAGAAAGAAGGCGCTCAGCTATTTCATGTGACGTATTATTGTTCGCGAATTCACAGTTACAATTTTTGACCCGCTGCTTGTCCTCCTAAAGCTGCTGCGTAAGTAATCCATTTTGTTTTTGTAACCTGGGAAGCCCCCCATAGGTTGTTTTAGTTTCTCCTTGTAATGTTTTCTTGTCAAGTTTTTCATTTTTATTTTTATTTCATTTTTCTTGGATTGTTGGTATAAAAAGGGAGGGAGGAGAGAGAGAGAGGAAAGCCTCTAATAGCTTTTAATTTGGCTCCGTATTTTATCTGTCCTCTTTTGCTTTCTATTCTGCTCTTAGGTTTTGCTGATTCTCATATAAGTTGAACTTTTGTTCATCTCTTCTAGGTGAAGTCCTTTCTGTCACTATGTTAATAGTGGTCAGATAAGATCTCTCTCTCTCTCTCTCTCGCAAAAACGCACTTGCATATGCGCACTCAGAACAATAGAAGTGTCTGTAGCAAGGAGGTTGGAAAGGATTAAGAAAACAGGAATTGTCGCATTTCATGATCTTCAAAAGCAAATCACTGTGTCTTTATTCAAATCAGGGTCATCTATGGACTTGTCAATTCAAACTTTTAGGTGTCATGAACCCACAGCCACCTTGGTTCCGTTGCTAAGTGGAAATCTTTCCATCTCCGTCTTCATCAAGAGTCTGGTGAGAATGTTCAGAGGCAAAAGAAAACAGGATGGTCTTTGTCAAAGTGAACATAGGAAGAAAAGGAAGAGGGGTTCTAATAATTGTTGCGACAATCATATACAAATGATTAGGCTCCCTCAAGCAGTCTGAGTAATCCTTCCATGTACGGTACTTTAGCAATTCACAAGTAATCATATGTTGGCAAAGAGGAGAATTGCAATGAACATACTAGGTTTACATGCTAGCGAAAAGGAGATTTGCTTGTGTTCTAATTCATACGGCCTTGATGAGTAGGAGAAAAACCATGAATGGGCACTAGAAATTTCCATGGCTACCATCCTAGAAGATCGGATGTAAGAAAAGGCCCTCTTCTTCTAATTATCATGGGTGCGTCTGTGTGGGGAAAAGGATTTTTGGGGAATTGATTTTTTGGATTTTCAACCGTTTGGTTCACGGAAAATGATTAGTTAAATTGAAAATGCTTTTCGGTCAATGAAAATATTCATGCGTAAATGAATTCCTAGATTTAAGGAGGTGTAAACACTTATGGAATTATTCATTTTGAATAATTCAATATTTAATACCTTACCAAAAAAAAATTCAATATTTAATGTAATTTAATTTAATTTTTTTTTTCTTTTTCCTTTTTCTTCTTCGCCCAGTCGCCTATCACAAGGCTTGAGTCTCGTAGGCCCGTGCTTGTAGTTGGTAATCAGTCATCGTCGACGCTCGGCGACCAACGAACGGGAAGAAAAAAGAAAGGGGCAAAAAAGAAAATAAAAATTTATTTAAAAATTTGATTTATTTTTTTGCCATGAGATTGAAATTACTTTTCTAAAAACCGTTTTCGGCCACATATTATCAAACAAATAATAACTATTCATTTTCTAAAAAATGCTTTCTCAGTATTTTCTTTTCTTATGAAGTTTTTTCTTTAAATAAATGCATCCTAAATATTTGGAAATTTCAAAATTATGCCTGAGTTGCGAGAATCAACATAGAGAAAGTGTGCCTCATCCATGACGTTCGTCGAATCTATCAAGCTCATTCACAATGCAATACATGCCACACAACACAGCTAGGGAAGCTAAATAAGGCATATATGCAAATCAAAAGCTAAGGTAAGCATATTTGGCAACCTCAACAATAACACCATCATGGTTTCAACGTGCACTTGAATGTACTTGGAGACATTGCTCAACAAATGGTTAATGTCCTAAGTACTACAACTAGTACAATACAAGCCCTTTGGCACGGTTGTAGCTACATCTTTTCCCTAACAGGGAACACCCCAAAGCCTCTATGGAATTGGGAACTAGAACCCAAGCTCCCGTTTTAGTACAATGAGATCTCAAGCTTCCACGGAATGACCAGGAAACCACGGAAGTCCTGGCTGAATGCATTGTTTCGAGTTAGGAACTGGAACAATTGGTCCAAGGAAAATACGCCACAGGTCGAGTATGATTGTCACCAGCATCGCAGCACCCAAAGCATCGACGGCTACCCTCGGCAGGTCCCAAGGACTGCCTGGCTTCTCATCAATCCTGCAGGGGCAAGTTTATTTTCAGCCAACGAACCTTGTATGAGCTCCAATGAGTGACCAACTACAAAACGTATGACAAGTAAAGACAAAGCTATGACTTCTACATCCTCTTCCATATTCTACAGTTCTTCCACTCCATTTCAATAAGAAAAAAGGGGAAAAAAAGAGGGTGCAATTGTAGTTTACTAGTGAGGAGGAGCATTATTCCTTTCAACATAGATATATGAGACATAATGTATGAAAAACAACCACATAATCAAATAGATGCCTTTGACCAAAAAAATAAAAAGATCTAACACATGCCAGAGAACATGAAGAAGATGGAGCGCACAGTGCAGATCAGCCTTGCCAAAATTTATGGCTTGTTAACCAGATAATGTTTTCATCTGGTTAGATGATTGCATCCATTGCCTTCATTCTGGCAGATGGTTTCACAAAGTCGAAAGCATGATACTGATCATTGTTGTTATTGATCAATGAAATCACTGTCAGAGTTGATAAACTACAGGCCATGCATTTATGCAAACCGGAACCTATAATTCTCTCAGCCACCATTTTAAATTCATACTAGGACAAGTTCGTATCTATCACTATTCACATGATTGTGCAGCCGTGATGTGTGCATGTTGCTGCTGAATCATACACTAAGAAACAGAGAGGATAAAAATTCATAGAATAGGTGTTGGGCACATAAAGTTCTCACCTCAGAAACATCGGAAAGCTCACAATAAAGTATATGGCATAAAACAAGGACCCCACTTTATACATGGATGCCCGGTCTACAAATTCATAATAAGGAAACTGCAAAAATTGAACGAAACAAATTAGTTTAGCATAATCCCTTCAATATCATATGAGTATTTAAGCATCTCCAATTAGCTAAATGAAATAGAGACGATTACTACGTAAAATGTCTTGGGCATGTTTCACAGCAAAGACGTGCCTCGCACAAAAGGAAAGAACAAATTTCAAAATGTTCCATGCAAAGTTGAAAGCTTGCAAAAATTTGTGATGTGACATTGCAGGCAGAAAGATATTATTGAAACTACGAAAGCGTGCTGAGCAATATATGTTGAAGAAGAAATGAATCAGCATTTATCGGGGATATTACAAAACAGATAACAAATTATATTCTTAATCTAATAAAATTCCATTTAAAGGTTGACAGAATATGTCAAATTAACTGATTCTATTCATGATTAGGCTGCGGATAAAGGAAAATGGCAAGAATAAGCAGTCTTGGAGACAATGCATTGACAAATATGCACCACTCCAGTTCAAACAGGCAATAACATCAGCATGTCATCCATATAAAAAGGAATCGGACATAATAGTATGGATAGTTAAACAACTGGTGAGGACATACATTAGAAATAGCCAGAGTCTCCAGGTATGCTATGAAATAGGAAAGAGCCAGAATCCATGCTGCCTCAGTAACCCACCGGACTTTTTCAGGCAAGTCAGCAATAGCATGCCTTAGGCGGCGGAGGGTCATGTTTGACGTAACATGGTAAAATAAAAAGCAAACATGAGTCAGGAGGAAGGTAGTATGCGGTACCTGCACCAAAAAATTAACCAGACTGCATGATAAGCAACCGACAGATGATTAAGAAAGGCATGACTAGTCAATGTCTCAAATTAATAGCTCACATTATTCATTTTCCACGACGGAAATGTATAAGAAGCTCCCAAAACTGTGAAGAAGTAGTGCGTCCAAAAGTAATTCCCAACGTAACTAAAGATTATTATCCAGAGACTCGCCTGCCAAAGCATGGTTTAAGTGTCAGGGTGGAAGAGCAGCTCTTACTGGAGATCCTAATATCCAGCTAAATGATGTCCACAAAAAGGCCAGCTTCATAACATAGTGGATGAGTAAATTGTCACATGTACAGTCATCTTTAACTCAAAAAGAAGAGATATTACATTTACCAGGACGATTCTTACTTTAGGCAAATAACATAAAGTTGAAGCATTCACAGCCTTCAGGGAACTTGCTTTAATGTGCTGTAATGCAACTTCTAGGTTGATGCTCCAGTACTCATGTAATTCAGATAATTTAACCAGGCCATCACCACTGAACACCATGTTGGCGGGATATATAACGCAAAGGCACATAAAAATGCTCAAATATTCCACTAAATCGTAACAACAGATACAAAGTTTAAAGCCCTAGCTCTTTACAGAATCAAATTAAGTATATTGTGAGTCACAGGAGCTGAACCCACAACATGGAATCTATCCATAAACAATTCAGGTTTGACGTGCTCTCTATAATTGCAAATCCAAAATGCAATCTGAACAGTGATCCAACATTACTTCCATCAGACCAACTCAACATATTTTTCCTAGACACAAAGTAGAAGTAGCTGGCAGACTCTGCACATCATGCATGAATCAACAAGGCAACATGTGAAACAAAGCTGTTCTAGGCCCTTCATCACCAAAATGTGTGATCCGTCAGAGGTATACCCTAAAATTGATGTTACTGAGTCCAAACGTAGATGAGCAATATATATCATGGAAGTAGCGTCTGGAGCATTAAGAATATGGACACTTGTGCCCCTAAAAGTACTTGCCTTGACCCAATAGCGATCCTTCCAGCACATACTGCTATCCGCCTGCACAAGTACGAGAATTTAAGAACATTCCATATCAAAAGAAAGTTCTAGCACCTCAGGATCATATCTAATACTATTTATGATGAGCAAATTAATCTTTTTCCTTTCTTGCAGAAAGCAAATTCCAGTTTAACACCTTTTTTTAGACTTAAAACTGAGAACACAATCAAAGTTTCAAGCAATGGCTTATGCAGAATTCAGGAGATCCACAGCATTGAGCATACATGAAAATCCATACTAGTGTTTAAGGGATGATTTCATTCAAGTGACTTGTAAGCCCATTAAGAAAGTCAACAAACATACCTGCCCGACAACCACCATTGGTATCAGGAATGCAGGAACTGCTGACACCAACCCCAGAAGCAAGTACTCTAACTCTGTAAAGCTCTGTCATTCGATGCAAGAAGAAAATCATACAGTTACTTAGACTGAGTATATGCTCTTCACTCAAGCATGTGCATTTTTTTTTTTTTTTTTTTTTGGGAAATTTCTGCCTGGAGGTTATGTGAAATGCAAGATAAGAGCTGCAATGTATCACCCTATCGATTCTTTATTAATTTAACATTCAGTTTGGATGAAACGATTAGAAGGGATGATAAAGAATATAAAATGATCATGGGTTTGGATGGAGTGGCAAAGATGGAGGGAGAAGGATTAGGAAAATCAGTGCAGCCAGTTTTATGTAGTTTCTAAATTCCTCCTAACATCTATGGAGGGACTCAAAGGGGATTCATACAACATATAAAGAAAATTCTCTTTTTCTCCATAAGTACCCTTATTCTATCTAAAGTTTCAAAATCATAAAAATGATATCAAGGTCCATTTTGCATACATTTCCGTTCTTTTCCCTCATCAGCATCCGAACAACATTTTAGTTCAAACTTTCTATTTCATTTCTTTTCGTTTCTCTTATAACTATCCAAATTCTTTCCATTCCCTCCTAATCACTCCATCCAAACTGAGTGTAGAAGTGGATGAATTCACCACAAGCTCGTCTTCATGACTTCCATCATTCTCCAACCCTTCCCCCCTCCCTTCCCCCACAGAAAAGACAGTCAAAGGGAATGATTGAAAGGTCTCTCGCAAAGCTGATGCATCACCATCTCTCTCATCAGTCGACACAAACATGAAGGAGAGAGGAATACATAGATGATTACTCCTTCCTAGAACGAAATCAGATGCTCGATTCACTCCTTAACTTACGTAAAAACACCTGCTTTTGTTTTCGCCAGTTCTGTCAATGTACCATCTTTTTTCAATTTTCCCCCCTTCGTCGATAAAATAAGCTACCCAGCTCAGCTTCAGACTGACACTAAAGGGACAAACTTGCAGCGAGATGGGAAAGTCCGAATGCCTCCCGGAAAACTGGACACTCACGAATCACGAACAAAAAACCCACTCGAGCAAACCAAAACCCACAACAGAAAATGCAAATGAATACGAAATTCGGACAAGAGAAAGACAAAAAAAAAATTCAAACTTGGGTCGCGACGGATCGAGACGGACCTCGTAGAGCTTGTAAGGGACGACGATGCCGAGCGCGAGAGTGAGCCAGAACGGCGTGTAGAAGAGAAAGAAGAGCTCCCCCCATCTCTTGCTCGGGTTCGGAGCGAGCCACAAGCTCGAGCTCGGCGACGGCGGAGGCGGAGGAGAAGAAGCCGATTTCGTGCCGCCTGCGCATCCGGCGCGAAACGAAGAGGAAGCATAAACCTCAGCGTCGGAGGTCGATCAGGGGGAATGCCCAAAGAGACAAAGAGAATGAGTTCGACGGAGACGAGGAGATTGTTACCGGAGGACATGGCGAGGCGTCCTTGTCGTCTTCGAGAGTGAGGTGTCGCCGCCGTCAGTCGGTGGTGGAGCTGCGGGTGAGGTGGAGGTGAGGTGAGGTCGGCCTTGATGCTGCCGGAGTGCCAGCCCACGACCCCCACGTGGTTGTCCAATCTTTTTGTCGTACCATACGGAATTTAAAATGGAAAAACAAAGACAACATTATAGAAATGTAATAAGATGCGCCTTTTGATACTTCGACTTTCGAGATATTGAGTGAGCATATAATAAGGAGATCGGGGAAATAGTAAAAATTATCGTGTTTGGTGAGATTTGTTGCGATATTAAAACAATGTGAATATATCATATGGCGACTTTTCAAAGACAAAACAAAATTTTGTCAAGTCACGTGATAAGGGGGCCCTCGTAAATAGTTAAGATAATTATTGACTGGATCCAAAAATATCTAGCTTTCCAAGTTTGAATATAAGTCTATCTTTTTTATAGCTATTCAGGTGCTTTCCTAAATTAATCTATTTTTTAAAAATCCATTTTCCCCCCAGTTTTTAGGTTGCATGTGCGGGTGCTCTTTTGCTAGCATTGTTAAAATTATGGAAGAGAGAGAGATCCATCCGGCTATAATTTAACATTTTATTGGAGCTCAAAGCTTGACGATCTGAAATCCCTTGGATAGGTTTGGTTTGAGCCGAATTTCTTCGCCCTTGAACCCTGATCTGAATCTTTGATCGTGTTTGTTGGAAAATATGATGTTGGTTCCGGAGAATATCTCAAGAGATGTTGAAAATTTATTTTAGTCAATTGTGTTGGAAGATATGATGTTGATTGGGAGAATATTTCAAGAGATGCTGAAGATTTATTTTAGTCAATTTAGGATTAGATCTGATACTCGTAGATTAAAGAAATATAATCATTTTCTTTTATTACTAGTCATATGTATTATATAGGAATTCTTTTGTACATTACACACAGTGAATGAATATAAAATTTCCCCATGTCTTCTTCCTCTTCTACTTCAGATTTTTTCAGTGTTGAAGTCATTGTGGATCTGTCAAGTCCCTTGGTGCACGATAGTTTTGTGGTGGCATCATTCTTGAAACTGCTCTCTCTTTTTGGTTCTTGCTGTGCACATTTACTGAAGGGAGATGTCCTGGAAGACCCTGCAAAATGAGCCGAGGAATGATATGTACATGATGGCCGTTGACTGGGGAGATGCCCCTAATCGAACCTGACTGAGTCGTCTCCTGATTAGTTGATTTTGATGACCTGCATTTTACAGGTACGCCAATGGCGAGAAGCTCTCTCCGCCATCTTTGCCATCGGAGCTGAATGAAAATCGCAGGGAGGCATGGCAGCGGCTGCGTCGACTTGGCTGTCGGAATGAAAAGCCGTGGAGTGCATGGAAAGAAACTCCCGGCGGGACCATCCTTTCCGTTGCCGAGTCGAGGATTCCCTTGCCCTCAAGTATGCAGAACTAAGCGGGTAGGTGGCTCGATGACTCTTTCATGGAGAAGATCATGGAGACGACCGTCTGTTGCGGTCGCCTGTGGGGAAAGCCCCTTCAGCCTTTGCAGGCACGATATTTCATCATCCGGGAGTGACTAACCAAGCTCACTTTGCTGGATATATCCTGCTTTACAGGCATTTATGTTATATGGTGTTCGATCATGTAGAGGAATACTCGGGAAATGATATTGGTGTACACTGTTAAATATTTACCTTTCAAAATTCAAAATCTCTCTCGATACATACTTAATTTTTAGATACGCGAGTGTTCTTTTATTAGTACTATTAAAGAATAATAAGGATTTGAGAAATTGACAATTTTTATGATCTTTCAAGGAACTGATTTATTGTACTAAAAATGTGACACCTCAGAATCTTTTACCGTAATTTTTATACAAAATATCATACTTCATCAATCGACAATCAAGATTTACTCTTTTTGTGATTTATTGATCACCCCAAATTTTCAAGAATCGGATTCTCGAGGATTCCAGAAATGCATGGACTCGAGGAGATGACGGCAAAGTCAACTCATCATCGTTGAATGCGCACTAAAATTCCCCCAATGAAAATTTGTCATATTTGTCCTGGCAGCCGAGCTAAAGGACTCCAGTGTAAATATAACGTGAAACTACACGATGTAGAGATCAAAATACAATGGGGCAACAAAACCGAGAGAACCTAATGGTTAAAGAACAGGTGCCAAAACTTGTTGCCACTCTGTGAATCGGTGACCGCACAAAATCCTTCTCACACAGTAGCATGAAAAAGTGAGAAAATATTATGGGTCATCACGGTCCTAGAACATTCTAAATTTAACAACTTGGCGACCGCGGTCCAAAACTATTCCACAAGTCACACACTACGTGAATCGACCCTAGATGTTGTAGCGACCAAATCAACTCCGGTCGATCCCATTGCATATTGGAGGATTTTTTACCAACAAAATAATTAGTTTCCATGGTATGGATTCCACACATAACTAGAAGCATCAACTCGGCATCTCATAGTATAAGCAATTCACACGATATTCGCCAACCCAGATTAAGAAAACACAAACAAACAAACCAATTTACCTTAGTATCACTTTGAGAGAGAATTACCAAAAAAGTTCTAAACTTATTACAATTGTATTAGTTTAGTATTAATTTTTTTTTTGCCAATTCAATCCATCTGCGCTGACATGGATGCCAGCCGGCGCTAGCCATCTGACGAACGTTGATGTGGCAACTTTTCAATAATATATTTTTTAATTAATTTTAAATTTTTCTTTTTTTTTTTTCTCTTCTTTCTCTTTGGCTTCCTTACCATGCAATGGCCGGTGAGGCTCCAGTGAGACTCACGGGAGAGGCCAGCCTTGCCCTGGCCTCGTTGCGGGTGAAAGTGGCCTCGCTTGCAGTTGGCAAGGCCATGGCAGTCGGTGGTGAAGCCGATTCGATGGATGGCTCGAGGATTGAGGACAAGGAGAAAGGCGACGATGAAGGGGTCAGGGTTTGTTTGAAAGCAAGCTTGGCATTGGACAACTGCTACTCCTTGAGCTGCAAGTTGCGAAAACCACAAATCGAAAATCCAGCAAAAAGATAGATTCGGATCTACCCATCTAAGGGTCCTCTCTTTCCTCCAAACACACCAAATCAAAATTGCCATCGCCAGAGACCTCAAGAGGTCAGAGAGAGGAGATTGGACTCGGCCACTGCCCTAGGCCTAACCTAGATCTAGGCGAGTCTATCGACGAGGGTGGGCAAGGACTGTGACCCTCGTTGACGGCCAATGAGGGCTTCCTAGCCATCGCTTAGTGGTTGGCAAGCCTCGCCAGACCTTTGTTGGCCACTGCGGAGTACGGATGTTAAAGAGGATGGAGAAAAAAAAAAGAGAAAAAAATAATTAAAAAATAACTAAAAAATTCGAAAAAAATAAAAATTATTATTTAAAGATTGCCACGTCAGTATTCGCTAGACGGCTAGCGTGAGTTGGCATCCACATCACCGCCAGCTGGTCAAATTTGACTGGATTGATTGAATAGACACAATTATAAAAGATTTTGGACTGAATTGGGCAGAAAAGAAGTTTATCACTGAATCGGCACAATTACAATAAGTTTATGATTTTTTTGGTAATTCTCCCACCACCTTGCCAGATGGTAATAGCCCTAGGCTTCGTGACTTGGTCGCCATAGATCTTGACGTTAAGCCTCTGGCCTTTGGAGTCACGGCTGTTCTTGGTGCTGCCGGCCCCTTTCTTGTGCGTGCACTGGATCGTCCACGGGAACTTCACCAAGCAAGAGATGAAGAGCTTCGAGTCGACAATTATGGGCACGGCTGCCTCTATCGAAGGAGGATGAAGAGCTTGAACACAGAGAGATCACTACAATCCTATCGGATTCAAAGTACTACGTGAGGTTGCAGTGGCCTTGTCAGCCATAGTCCACTCCACTAGTTGGAGCTGGGACAAATAACGGAGAGGGAAAAATAATGAATCAAAGAGGCGACGATGGAGGTTGGAACGAAGAGAGACACCTTTTGGGGGAGAAGACCTTCATTCTTTGAACGAAGAAGAAGAAAGAGAGAGAAAAAAGAGAGGAACAGGAAGAGAGAGTGTGTCTCACTAACAGAGATAGAAGCGAGAGGACTGAGAAGGTAATGGAGAGAACTAAGGGAATTTTGAAAAATTTGGAAAGTGGGACGCATTAGCACACGACTTTGTTGATGTCGAGGGGCCGATCAACACAATATTTTCTTGCAAACTCAGTGAGGTAGAAATTGATGTCTCAGATTATGCTATTGGTGGTGCGCCAATGCATGGAGGACACCTAGTGATGTTCAAATCAAGGAAGTTGAACGAGACCAAATGACAATACATGATCCAAGAGAAGTAGACAATGGTGGCGGTTCATTCATCGTGCGAGGCGACACTACCTCTTGGGATCATGGTTTGTCGTAAGGACTAACAATGTAATCACAGGTTACTTCTAGTAGAAGAAACCGAGCTCGAAGCAAACTCGTTAGCAAGACTTTCTTAAGGAATTCGACTATGTATTGGAGTACAAGCCTGGGGAAGGCCAACTCCGTGGCCGATGCACTTAGCCAAAAAATGGAGTTGGCAATCATTAGCCATGAACCGAGCGAATCAAGGAGTAGCTACAGCATGATCCTAGCACTAGGGCCCATGCAAGAGAGGGCAAGACTCGACAATTCTAGTGTGAAGGCAACCTACTTTACACCATGGGGCAATATTGTATGTCCCTCTCCATGGGAAGTTATGGAAGAAGGTGTTATGCGAGTGCCTAGATTTCAAGTGGGCAGGCCATCCAGGACGCACTGCACGATGGCACTTGTAGAGGATCGGTATTTTTTACCGCACCTGTGTGATGATGTTGAGGCCTATGTGAGTACGTGTCTTCTATGCCAACAAGACAAATTGGAGCAATGATCACTATCAAGACTTCTTAAACCACCTTCTATCCCGAAGATGTTGTCATGGATTTCATCGTGAATTTGCATAAGTTTAAAGGATGTTAGACTTTCATGATCATGGTGGATCAATTCTCCAAGTAGCAACATTAGTGCTAGCTATGAATGATTGCCCCACTGAGGAGGTGGCTCAGCTATTCCTAAAGCACATATTCAAGTATTGGGACATATCGCGAACGATCATGAGTGATCGTGATCCTCATTTCATTGGTTTTTCAAACTATTAGGGTCGAGCCTCAACTTCTTTGCAAGTCTACATCCCCAAATGGACGATCGGATGGAGAAGGTGCATGTGCCCGTGGAGTTATACCTCCACCATTTTGTAACCATAACAGAAGGATTGAGCGAAGCTGATCAATGTAGGCTAGTTCTCCTATAATTTGCAACAAAGTGATTCTACAAGCTAAAGTTCATTTGAGATCATGACACGGCAACAATTGCTCACTCCAAGTACGGTTGCTATGAGCTATCGAGGGAGTAGCTCATCCGCTTACAAATTTGATAAGGAGTGGCATAAACAACTCTGCGCAAACTTGCCTACATAAAACTACAAAGCACATGAAGAAATGGGCCAATAAGAAACGGGAGCACATGGAATACCAAGTTGAAATCCTGGTGTTGTTTAAGCTACGTTTGGTTCTTTGATGTCGGGAGTTGTATAAGGGATTGATTTGTAGCTATGAAGGTCTGTTTCAAGTATTATAATGAGTTAGGAAGGTGACATTCAAGCTGGAGTTGCCATCAAATTTATAGGTGTATTTGGTGTTCCTTATGAGTATGTTGAAATGTAGATGAGGAGAGTCGCAAAGGCACCTCGTGTAACAAAAACAAGAATATTTGATTTGATGGAAAGGTCTATTAGAGAACGAAGTAAGTTGGGAACCCGCAAAGCTCTTTGGTATTTTAAGAAGTAAATTGACGCCTTTCATGCCAAAGATGCGACGAGGGCATTGCCAGATAATGTGAATGAGAATGTCACAACTCACAATTAAGAGGTTTTCAATGAATCATGAACCAATAAGATCGAGCAAGCCTTAAAAATCTAGATTTCTTGTGTATTCTTAAATATTCCTACAGGCGAGTTATGTGAAAAATGAGAAATGATTGCGTGACAATCTTTAATCTACTTTTAGAATGATAATTTATTTTAGATCATAAAAAATTAGATAACAGATAATTATAAATTATTATGAGGCTTATTTTTCAAGAATCTTAGGCTCACAATAAACTGTTATTTTCACAGTATCTTAAAAATTGCTATGTTAGCAAAATTCTACTGGAAATTGCATATCATTATGGAAAATTTTATACCTACTAGGTATTTGACAAATCGGGAGATAGAATCTCGATCATTAGATTGTAAGGAGATCTATGGCTGTGACTGGGGAGGCATTGGTATATATAGGCCCCCCTCCTCGCTCCTATCATTTCATAAGTATGTAAACGGATTCTCTCTCCAATTTCTGTGGTGGGTTAAGGTAATTCATAAACCGGGTAAGAAAACGCCGGATCGGCTCGTGACAATACTAAACGCGCACCCGCCTAAAACCTCAAAGAAAACCCTCAAAACCCTCCGCTGACTACGACGCTGTCTCCTCCTCTCTCTATCTTCTTGTTTGGAAAGGCAGCTTCTTTTCGACACGCTTTCGAGGACACAATTCTGCAGTTCTAAGATCCGATTCCCAACCGAGTCGCACGCTTACCCGGAGCACCCGATCCGCTTCTGCGATTCATTTGACTGTGGCCTCAGGAGGAGGGAGAGTTTGCGGACATGGCTCAGTGGCACGCGACAATGCCCTACTCCGGCAACGGCGCCACAGTCTGTGCATCGAACAAAGGTAAACTTTTTTCGCCGTTTCTGTTGATACCCAGTTGCTGAATTTCCTTGCTGCATGCGAAAGTTCGAATCTTTTGCTTTGTGGACATAAGTGCATGCATTTGTCTAGCATAAAGATCGAAGCTTTAGTTGTACTTAATTTGCTCTTGACGCGTAGATAGAGATTTGATTTAGACGCAAGTTTTTGTGATGGCCCGACTGGCTATGAGCAGAGTAGATTTTTTGAAAGGGAGTGAAAGAAGTGCATTTTGACCAACGAAATTTGTTCTTGCTTTAGCTGACTCTTCCGTATGCATGTCTGATTGAACTTCCAGAGACACTTCTTATTCATGACAAGATAAGCTGCCTGAGAAGTTCATTTGTATCACAAAAGGTATGCCCTGTACAACCTACTCTATTCCATGGACTTTGCTTTTCTTCATGAAGGGAATGCCGATTTCCTTCTATTGGCAATGCTTCTTCTGAAGCAAAATAGTTGGGCTGATGAGATCGATTTCTACTTTTTTATATCGCAGTTTGGCGCTCGGTTGGGTTTCTTTGGGGGATATCCGATGGGCTTGACCCATGGCAGTATCACTGCTGAATCTCGTGTTAGAAAAGGTGAGGTTTGTTTTCCCTAGGCATTTTGATATGTTCATACTACTAAAGATGGGGTTTCTTTACTATTTACAAACTCGATACTTGGTTACGTGCTCGCATCATCTGTCAGTTTAGTTGTGCGGAACATGTACGAAAAACAAGGGAAGTTATTTCCACCTACGTATTACTAATCTGTTCAAACAAAATAAGTCAGTTTAGGAGAGCTGATTATGAATTTTGCTGCAAAGCCTTTGCCAGAATCCTATGGCCTGCATCTTTTGATGTTTGCTCTGCAATCTAATGGGTGTTGACTCTTGACTGCAGGAATTCAAGCAGTTTTGACAAGTGATGCAGAAAGGGGCGGAGGTCTGCGTGGAAAGTTGAACAAAGTGGTTCTGGCCTATAGTGGCGGCTTAGATACCTCAGTTATTGTTCCATGGCTGAGGTAATTCTCTCTTCTCCACTCAGTCTGTGCTTATGCAACATGCAGTATTCACATCCATAATAATTTGAAATACATGATGTACATTGCAAGAAAAAGGTTTTTAGATTCAGTTTGCATCAAAATGTTCCTCATACTTTGTTCTAATGCTTTCTTGACATGCGGAGTAAGGTATGATAGTCCCGTTAGCCCCTCCTTTTTTCTGGGATTTGGGTAGAGTAGGGGTGCGGTGAAATCTATCTTTCTCAGCAAGATTTAATGGGGGATTAAATTTCATATATACCGAAATGTACATTTTTAGCACTATTTTTAAAATTCACAAGTTTTTATAGGATCATGGTATTATGCAACTTTCACATGCTTTCGGCTTGAAATTTGAATTACATGACTTGCAGGGAGAACTATGGCTGTGAGGTTGTATGCTTCACTGCCGACGTTGGCCAAGTATGTTCTTTAATGCATTATTGAATTATTTCAAAGAAGATATAGTTTCACAGAAAATAGTTTGTGTTCCATATGACCATCATTTAAATAGATTTTTCCCATGTTTCTTTTTCAAACCTGGATGATTTTGTGCTTGATTTGTAGGGTTTGAAGGAGCTTGAAGGTTTGGAACAAAAGGCGAAGGCCAGCGGTGCATGTCAGTTGGTAGTGAAGGACCTCAAGGAAGAATTTGTGAAGGATTACATATATCCTTGCCTGCGAGCTGGTGCCATCTACGAAAGGAAGTACTTATTGGGGACCTCTATGGCCCGACCAGTCATTGCTAAGGTAATGTTTTTTTTTAACCGTTTTCTAGAAGGTGGAAAGATTGTGATATGTATTTTCCCCATCCTCTCATTGCATTTGAGAGTAAAATGTGAGGGTTGTGATATCTCACCATTCACTCAAGCATATGGTTCATTAAGTTTCTCAGATTGCAATTTTCGTAATTTTATGTTTTTATAGATTTATCCTTTGCTATTATAATCCAGCATTAGGCTTTAGAAAACCCTTTGGTAGTTTTGCAAGTTCTGTAGTGGATTTAAAATGTTTATGTCTACTCCTTCATAAGTCTAATCTTTACTGACTGTGTTCCTACCAGAAATTTTCAAAAGATCCAAGTTCATTATGTTGGCGCCATTCAAGTTAAAATTATTTATGGAAAAATGGAAGGATTAATTACATTACCTTATGACAGGTAATCAAGAAGATAAAATTGACTGAATGAACACTATGTTGGTGAAAGGATGCTTGACTTTCCTTGTTAAGAAACTTTGATTAGCCTGTGAATGAGTTATTTGAATGTTCCTTCACTTTTCATTGGAAGAGTAATGGTTTATGCTATATTTTCAATTACTTTATCTCTGATAGCATCAAAAACAAGGTAATGTTTGTGGTCCAGGTGCATTGCTTTTCTATGTGCCTCGTAGAGATGTATTGTTTTTGCAATCAATTTAAGACGTTAAGGTATTAATAAATGTCTATGAATTTTCCAATCAACACCAGCGTGCAAGTGAGCATAGTTTTTGTCATGGAGATTATCTGTTTTAAGCACTCTTTTCTTCTAGTCACTTTCAACTCTATACTAGTCTTTCTGTCTTAGTAAGATTTTTCTATGTATTGATACATCTATTATTTAATAGGCCATGGTAGACGTTGCAAAAGAAGTTGGAGCAGATGCGGTATCTCATGGATGCACTGGAAAGGGAAATGATCAGGTCTCTGTTGAAAGTTAACATAAATTTTGTGGGTGTGTGTTGAGATTCAGCTACAATATAACCTGACAATCTGAAATCTTTTGCATAGGTTCGGTTTGAGCTTACTTTCTTTGCCTTGAACCCTGATCTCAATGTTGTGGCCCCTTGGAGGGAATGGGACATTACAGGGAGAGAAGATGCCATAGAGTATGCTAAGAAGCATAATGTGCCGGTTCCTGTGACAAAGAAGTCCATCTATAGCAGGGACAGAAACTTGTGGCACTTGAGCCATGAGGTATTCCTCACTCCTATTAAAGAAGTCATTATGGATTTATTAAGTTCTTGGTGTTTGACGGTTTGAGTGGCATTACTCTTGAAGCTGTGTTTTTTGGTTCTTGCCGTGCACTTTCTGAGATGCTGAATCAACTTTCTTACTGAAGGGAGATATTCTGGAAGACCCTGCAAATGAGCCAAAGTCAGATATGTACATGATGACTGTCGACCCTGAAGATGCTCCTAATCAACCTGAGTGAGTCTCCCGATCGAAATTGCTGTCATGTTTCTTTCTTTCAAAATGAATTAATCACTTAATAGATTGTGATGACCTGCATTTTACAGGTATGTTGAAATTGGAATAGTGTCAGGGCTTCCCGTTTCCATCAATGGCAAGAAGCTCTCTCCTGCATCTTTGCTTTCTGAGCTAAATGAGATCGGGGGGAGGCACGGTATTGGTCGCATTGACTTGGTTGAGAACCGACTAGTTGGGATGAAAAGTCGCGGGGTCTATGAAACTCCTGGTGGGACCATCCTTTTCACTGCTGTGCGTGAGCTAGAGTCTTTGACCCTGGATCGCGAATCTGTGCAACTCAAGGATTCTCTGGCCCTCAAGTATGCAGAGCTGGTGTATGCGGGCCGATGGTTCGATCCTCTTCGCGAGTCGATGGACTCTTTCATGGAGAAGATCACGGAGACTACGACCGGTTCAGTGGTCCTCAAGCTGTACAAAGGATCCGTCATGGTTACTAGTCGAAAAAGCCCCTTCAGCCTTTACAGACAAGACATTTCATCGTTCGAGAGTAGCCAGATATACGACCAAGCTGATGCTGCCGGTTTCATCCGGCTTTATGGTCTTCCGATTAGGGTGCGAGCAATGCTTAACAAAGGCATTTGATTGGCTTTGACAGCTACCGATGACTGGCTTATTTTGGCTGTGATGTTGGATAGGCTTTGTCTTGTTTGGCCTTTGATGTAGAATTTTTGAGATTATGGTTTTCGATTTAGTGCATGTGCGGTGATTATGATTTCGGAGTAAGCTCTTAGCATATTGCTTGGCTCTCTCTTTCTTGGCACAGTTCATTTTACATTCGGTAGAAAGGAGAGTGACTTGAGATTTCAAGAACGTTCGCTGCTATTTTCGAAGCAACTTGATCAGGAGATGACCTATTACTCGGTAGAAAATTTAAAAGATGTTACTAACAGATCACGGGTCATAAATGGAGAGAGAGTAAACATTTCGGGTCAGTTTGAAGTTGATTTCAGATTATTAGGCGTTTGGACGATGACAAAGCAATCGATGAACGCAAAGAGAATAGGTCAAAAAGTTGGATTAGGAGGAAATGATTTTCATTCTGGCCGTGCGCCAATGTGAGAAAAATATGTTCTTCTATATGTTTATTTCCTATCTTTCGTTAATTTTTTTCTTTTTATTTATTTATTATTGCTTGATAAGTCTCATTTGGTCTACGATCTCCTGAATATACCCGTTAATTCTCACGTCCTTCTACATTTCCAAAAAAACACCATTATATGTAATATTCTACAGATATGTTTTCATGATTCTTCCCTAATTTGTTTGTAATTTTTGCTATTTTGATGGGTATTAGAATAAATAAAGAAGATATTGATTTTAGTGTGTTACTAATTACACGTCATTTTCTAACGATACAAATTGTCTTTAGAGGATTCAATTATTATCAAGCACCATAAAATCAATTTTTTAAACTTGTTTTCAGCACCAACTAACACAAAACATTGTTTACATTCTCTAAAATTAAATTGTTTGAAAACTCTTTTTAGTGACAAGAGGTTTTCAATGAAACAAATGAATTATTTGTTGTCCTGGAATTTCTATTGATTCTTCTTACTATTTATTAAGAGATTGATGATTGTCAATATTCCTAAAATTTGATTATTTAGTTAATGAATTGTGTTTGTAATGCAAAATTGAAATGCCGCATGATTATCCAAGTGTGGATAGAGGTGAATGATGGACCATGTATTCTTCTATGATTTGAGAAAGCACAGGAGATTTTTACATTGAGAATGCAAGTCATAGGTCCCATGCCAAGTGATTTTAGGAAGAGAGATTGAAGATGAAGCCATTATTCATTCATATCATGCATGACAGTGGAAAGATGAATAAACTCGCGAGCAAGTATTTGGGCTTTCTTGGTAAGGGATGGTGGGTAAGGGCATCTTTTATCTTCTAAGTTTCCAATTGTGCATTTTTATCCATCATTCATGTAGGCTGTCAAGTTAATGAAAGGATTCCACATCTTCATTCTGCGATGTATCAATTAAATGCACGAGACATTCAAAATTCAACTAGCCTAATCACATTTAGGCCAGCCTGTTCTGACTTGTTCAAGAGCTAAAAGCCATAGGCCAATGCCCGGTCGCCGCTAGTGATACAGCAAAGAAAGTGATGAACAAAATTTAGCTCAATATCCAAAGTAGGAACAACCTGGCCTGCACTAAGTTTGTGTGGTGCGAGAGGATTGCATGCACCCATGGTCTCATGAAGCGTCCGAAAAAGGGTTTCAGGTACTCCGAAAGCAAAACTTTTTTTATACTTAAGATGGGAGTTAAACCATCCATTTTTGATTCTGTGTAGGTCTTGATGTTCTTTTTCTTCTGAAATTGATAACTACAATTGTTCTCGGAGTACCATAAGATTTTACTCCAGGGGAGTACCCAATGTCCGCTCCATCACGTCGAGTGCTTCCACTAAGTAGAAGTTAAATTATATCACAGTCAACTAACAGTTATTCTCTTTCATTTTCTAGCGAAAACTGGAGGGACAAAAAGATGGATTAAAAAATGCTGATTTTTCTTTGAGTGTTCGTACAGTCATGGAGGCAGTAAGAGAAAATGATTCAGGTTGCAATTGAACCATAGAGATAATGAGTTTTGAATGCAGAAAGACTCCTCGTTGATAAATGACGGAGAGAGGTCCAAGCACAACGTTGCTCATAGCAACTCCTGCAGCCATGAACAACAAATTCCTTCAGAATTTTGTTTTAACACATCAGTCCATCTTTATTCTCTCACTTTTCTCTCTCTATATATCTTCAGTTCACACACACACACACCCACCTTCTCTTTCCTTTATTATCTGGGAAATGCTTGCTCATGATGTCTACTAATTTATTGCTAATAAATAAAGGGCGGAAATGCTACGTTTTAAATTATTTATACAAGTTCTTCTTTTCATCTCTCGTCATGCACTCAATCATACAATATTTTGGACAACCCGAGACGTTCCAACTTTCACTTGGACTTATTAATCTCCATGGTGTATAAAAAGTCCATTCACATGTATCGGGGTTAATTTCCACCACATGATGATGAACATGATCTTTATGGATTATTAACATTCTTTGTTGCATCCAAACCATAATATAAATCGATGTTTGATCACTTAGTTATTTGAATGTTCCTTCACTATTCATCAGAAGTTGAAAATAAGCGTAGATCCGGAGATTCCCGAATAGGTCAACCTTTCGCACTGCTGCTGAAAGTGCTGTATCTATATCTTCTAAATTTCCGAAAAAAAAAACCATTATGTATAATATTTTACTGATATTTCTTAATTTCTTTTAGTTCTTGTTATTGTAATCGATTCCAGTTTTTTAGTCATTACATGCCAATTTTTAACAATAACCTTGGTGGATCATATATTATCAAACACCGTAAAAACAATTCTTTTTAACTTAATTTCAGCATAAACAAATATCAGAAAATGGCTTACTTTCTTTGAAATTGAATATCTCGAAAACTATTTTTCATTCATCATAACCTTCTATTAACAATTGAATTTCTATTGATTCTTCCTTCTGATAATTGAGATCCATGTATGTTTGTTCATTTAGTCAATTTTTTTTTGTGCTAAAAAAATAATATGACTTCTATGTGTCATGCAAAATCAACGCGTCTAGCGATTGTGTGAGCGAGAATGTATTGGAAACAATCTAAAAATCAAAGTACGTTTTAAATATGGTGTATCAAAAGTAACATGCGCAATTTGTTACGCTGATGAACAGCTTGCATTCGACAACGATCCTAGAAAACATAGGAGATAATTTCTATTGAAAATCATATAAGCAAGTCATAAATCAAATGCCAAGTGATTTTAGGAAGAGAGATTGAAGGTGAAGTCGCAAATCATGCATGTCGTGTGTGGTAATGAAAATAAAAATAAGAATATCACAAGTGCCACAACTTTTGTACAATACTCATTCGAGGGTCGTAACTTTTTTTTTTTCGATTATTTAAGTATCATAACTTCTAAAAACTTTTACTTTAGTATCATAATTTTCAATCGATTATTTAACTGCCAATTTTTTTAAGAATGCATCCAAGTGTTGAAAATCCAACGTGACATAGCACTTGTAATAATTTTTTTAATAATATTATGAAATTCAGGTGATCAAAAAATATTACGACTCCAAAATGAGTGCCAAACGAAAGTTACGGCATATGTCCTTGCAAAAAAAAAAAAAAAGAAAAAGAAAAACTCATGACCCCAAAAAAGGAGACTTCCAGTAAATGGGCTTCCACAGCAAAGAATTTGGGCCCGAATTAAAAAGAGGGCGGAGGTCGGCCCATATAAGGCTAACCTCCGATGGGGGACAAAATCGTCAATACACTCGTCTATGCTGGCCGTCGCCACGTAACAGCGAACGAAAATAAATATTACTCTTCCGTCCCTCCCGCAAAAACCATAAACCCTAATCCTCCCCAGTCTCTCCTTCTCTTACTCCCTCCATTTTGCTTCCCCACCGACGCCAGAGAGCGAAGCACGCGCCCGCCCTTCGCTCATGGCGCTGTACCTGATGTACGAGTCGGCTTCCGGGTACGCCCTCTTCGAGGCGCACGGCCTCGACGAGATCGGCCAGAACACGGAGGCCGTCCGGAGCTCCGTCGCCGACCTGACCCGGTTCGGGAAGGTCGTCAAGCTCGTCGCCTTCAGCCCCTTCGAGTCCGCCCTCGATGCCCTCAACCAGTGCAACTCCGTGTCCGAAGGTGAGCGGGGACCCCTCTCGCGTGGTTTTGTTAATGTCTCCGGTCGTTTGTATGCATGGCTTGGCTGTCGGACTCCGGTTTTGGTATGTCTGTTTTTCGATCGGTTCGCGAGAATGGCTTTTCGTTGTGGAAGTCTAGATATTGGTTTGTTAGTTGAGCTAAACTTAAAGAATGCGGTATTGGGCATCGAACATTGGTAGTGCCCAGTTAGTCCTATTTCGAAAGATTGAATCTTTAACCTGGTCTTGTCATGTTTCTTCACGTCGCTAGTAGAAGAAGGCGAAATGGTCATGGTTGTGATGCTACACTCGCGGTAGCATAGCGGTTGGTTGACTATTAACTGGTGATATGACGCGCTCGTATGATTGCATGTCAGGGCTTATGACTGATGAATTGAGGAGCTTTTTGGAGCTTAATCTACCGAAAGTCAAGGATGGTAAGAAGCCCAAGTTTAGTTTAGGACTTGCTGAGCCTAAGATAGGGTCTCACATCTTTGAGGAGACGAAAATCCCCTGCCAGAGTAACGAGTTCGTCCTCGAGCTTCTCCGTGGTGTCCGGCTTCATTTCGACAGATTTATCAAGGACTTGAAGGTTTGATTTTGCACCGGTTTTTAGTCTCTCCTGGCAAATGATGTAAATTCTTACATTCTTGATAAAATGCAACTGGCCCCTTTTCCATATCTGTAGCAAGGGGACCTGGAAAAAGCACAACTTGGTCTAGGGCACAGTTATAGCAGGGCAAAGGTCAAATTCAACGTCAACAGAGTTGACAATATGGTTATACAAGCGATTTTTCTTTTGGACACTCTCGACAAGGATATCAATTCGTTCTCCATGAGAGTCAGGTCTGTCCCTCAAATTTATGCAAAGAAAATTCTTTTTGTAACTCGTATTGCTCATCTTGGTTGCTTGCGATCGGCAGCAAAAAAGCCTGTTATTTTACCGATCTAATGTTAAGATATGTGAGAATTCTTTCTTCATATAAGTTTTGTGGTACTTCCTGCACTCTCTTGAAAGTGTTTTTTTGTTAATTACCTTCTTCCAGAGAATGGTATTCATGGCATTTTCCAGAACTGGTGAAGATTGTTAATGACAATTATCTATATGCGAAAGTTGCTAAGTTTATAGAGGAGAGGTCAAAGTTGTCTGACGACAAAATCCCTGGTTTAACGGACATTATTGGGGACGAAGACAAAGCGAAGGAAATTGTAGAAGCTGCCAAGGCATCCATGGGTAGATTCCTCATACGCGCTTTGTACTTCCATAGCCCTTATTGGGTTTTTGCTTACTTCTTGTCTATAATTCCTGCAGGACAGGAGTTGTCGCCCATTGACTTAATTAATGTCCAGCAGTTTGCACAGAGGGTTATGGACCTCTCTGAATACAGGAAGAAGCTTTACGACTATCTTGTAACAAAGATGAATGACATAGCTCCCAATCTTGCATCTTTGATCGGTGAAGTTGTTGGTGCTCGTTTGATTTCTCATGCGGGTAGTCTGACTAACTTGGCTAAGTGCCCTTCTTCAACCCTTCAGATCCTTGGTGCAGAAAAAGCTCTATTCAGGTTTGTTTGTTGTCCAAAGACTTTTGTCCAACTATCTTTCATTTGGAGCTGGATCGCTGAATTGAATCGATTTTGCTTTGTTTGCTCTCAAGTTTTAATAGGATCTAGTGTAAACAGCAGGAAGCTCTGCTTTCAAGTGGAGCTTTTCCCTCCTCTCCTTTTGGTTGTGTGACTTTCAAATGATTTTGAGGAACAAAAATCTCAACATCATGATTTGGATCCATTTTCTAATTTCCCTGTCTTTATTCAGGGCATTGAAGACTAAAGGAAACACACCGAAGTATGGTCTCATTTTCCATTCTTCTTTCATTGGCCGTGCATCTGCACGTAATAAGGGTCGCATGGCTCGCTATCTGGCAAACAAATGTTCAATTGCTTCCAGGATTGACTGCTTTTCTGGTGAAATTCTATTTCTTTTTGGCACTTTCTCCCGTTTCACTTCTATATGCCTGTACAACAGGTTTTGATGAATTTGCACGATGATATGTAGAGAGTGGAACAACTGCTTTTGGTGAGAAACTTCGTGAACAAGTCGAGGAGCGACTTGACTTTTATGACAAGGGAGTTGCCCCTCGTAAGAATATTGATGTGATGAAAGCAGCTGCCCTGGAGAGTACTCAAAACAAAGGTACTTTTTGGAGTTTGCAAGGTTTTTAGTAGCGACCCCCTTTCTAAATGAAAAGGAAAAGTGAGAAAAAAAAATATTCCAAACAATTACTATCAAAAGACTATTTCACCTCATTTTGTACCTCACATGACTTTTTTCCTCCCACAATCTGAGATATGATCAATTTGTTTGGTTTAAATTGTTTGGAAGTAGAATTGGTCAATATCCAGAGAAATGCTTTCCCTTGCACTGTAACTCTGATTCACTAGAGCCCACCACCACGACCCCAAAAAAAAAAAAAAAAAAAAAGAAGGTTGACTCAGATATTGAGTTGCTTGCTCATGCCTCCTGTTGCTTTTTGTAGATGTGGAGATGGAATCTGAGGAAGTGCCCTCTGAAGTTCAAACCAAAAAGAGCAAGAAGAAGAAATCGAAGTCTGCTGCAGAGGATGACGAGACTATGGCCGAGCCTGTTGCAAATGGAGAAGCTCCTGAGGAACCTAAATCAGAGAAAAAGAAAAAGAAAAAGGAGAAGCGGAAAATAGAAAATGAGCTGGAGGAAGGAGCAGCAGATGGCAAATCTAATGGAACGAATGGCATTGATGCTGACCAGGATGGGACAACGAAGAAGAAGAAGAAGAAGAGCAAAGCTGAAGATGGTGAAGATTTGCAGGCTGCAAGTGATATGAAGAAGAAAAAGAAGAAAAAGTCGAAAAGCGAGGATGAGTGATGTTTGAAGGGTTTTCCCAGGGATGATTCTCGGTCATAAAGACCGACCGCTGTGAAGTGGTAGTAGCGGCGTAGTAGCTAGCAAGTTGGCTGCCTTTTGAATTGTTTTCGTTGGAACCTCTGTATCTAAGAAACTTTTCTTTTCAATTTTGTGATGATGTGAGGTATTGCGGCATTTGTATGGCAGTTCTAGTTCTACTTCTTGCTATCTAGTTCATGAGGCGGCGTGGCCGGCTTAGTACACAAGGAATGCCAACGCCATGAGCTCTGAATCCAGAGCAGAGAGCAAGGGCATTCGCAGTATCATCGTTACGTGCCCAGATTCATGGAGTTCCTTTCTATCCGTTTTGCTTATTGTCCATGCTGAAAAGCATAAATTGGTAACGTTATTTTCTGCCCGACGAGTTCCTGGAGAGGTGGAACCGTACCCTAGTCCAAACTCCCAGTTTCTTCCCAACGCCATGGTTAGATCCGACTTCAGAAAATGGGAGGCGGTAAAAGCAAATGTAGAAACCGACACGGTCGGTTTTCCGTTGATACGTGGTTCGGTATGGTTGGTGGCTTTTTGGGAGATGTTCTTAGACTCCTGTCGTTTTTTATTCTAGCTTTTCTACGACTCTCCAGGGCAGGAAAGAATCTCTCTTTTATTGTCTCCATCTACTCCTTGTCTCTCTGCTCGTGCTTTCTTCTTCGAGACGCAGAGAAACCGGAGTCCTACGTGCGAGAAGCGACTGCGAGGATGGGGAGCACGAGTGCTGTGAATCTGGAAGACGTGCCTTCCGTCAATCTCATGACTGAGCTCCTCCGTCGTTTGAAGTGCTCCACTAAGCCCGACAAGCGCGTCATCCTCATCGGTAGTTTGCTTTCCGTCCCTGCGTCGCTCTTTCACCGGCCGGTAGTTGTGTGGCCGGTTGCATGATTGTCCAATGTCATGGTCTTCTCCAAGTGCAATCTCATTTTCTTTTGAAGTCGAACTCGGTAAGCGGGAAGAAGTAAAAAGATTTACGTGCTTCATGGCCTTGTGGGCTGAAGTCGCGGCCGTATTTGTAGCACTCATGAATATGGTTCTAAGGGATTGGGCTTTTGTTATTTCCCCCTGGCATACATGTTCTGTCCGGGGAACTTATCCCAAATTATAGTGAATTTATGGGAATGATTTGTTCAAGGGTTCTTGCTTCTATATTGAAGAAAAACAGAGGTCATTGGGAAATTGATGGCCATATTTTCTCCATCGGTTCCGTTCTACAAGACTCGAGCCTATATCGTATTTGAGCTTTACCTATACTTGGAATCGATTTCTAGCATTATCTGATACAGCATTCTTGTAAGGCTTTCTGAGGGACGAAAGAGGGTTCTTGTTTTTGTCCACTAGCTTAAATGTACCTTGATTGAACTCAAACTACATGTACCTTGATCTTTCTTTTATATTTTACCAATATGAAAGGGAACCTGGAATTTGATAGTTTCTCTACAAATTTAGACTTCACATCCAGAAAGATCAATTCAGGGGTAGTGAGTATTTTGGTTTTTACAAAGAGTCAGGCCTTCAGAGCTAGTTATTATATGATGATGTTGATTGGTTCTCACTCGCTGAATCCTAGCGTTCGTTAAAGCTTCCTCTCTTCTTGTCATGTTGCTTGAATGTATAATAGGGCTTTTGAGATTATAAGCCACGTGTACTTTGTACATGTCTTCATGCATTGATTTCATGTATTGTGTATATTCGTCTACTTTGCTGTATTCACTCTTCCATTTTCAAAGATAATGCTGTGTATATCTGCGACTGCTTCTGAGATTCGCTATGAGATAGCCACTAGACACTGACAAAAAAGAAAAAGAAAAGATGGACTGAAGCACAAGTTATAAGCTTCAATCCTTTTTTATTAATCTCAAAAAAGAAAAGATGGACTGAAGCACAAGTTATAAGCTTCAATCCTTTTTTATTAATCTCAAATGTTGTTCTTCTTAGACGTTGGCGTCTCTTGTTTCACTTGTGCTGAAGTTCATTTTAGTGGTTGTCAGTATGCAAGCAATTGTCGAGGTATTGTATTGATAGGCTATGGCTTATGCTTTCTTGTGAAAATGCAGGCCCTCCAGGATCTGGAAAAGGCACCCAATCACCTTTCATTAAGAATGAATACTGCTTGTGCCACTTGGCTACTGGTGATATGTTAAGAGCTGCTGTTGCTGCAAAGACCCCTCTTGGTCTCAAAGCCAAAGAAGCCATGGACAAGGTATGACTTCTTTTACATTATTTTTGGCCTCTCCCCTTGGAGTCCTCTTTTTGTTTCAATGACTGTCTTACAGCAAGTAATTTATGTGTGCAAAACTGCTTTCCAGGGAGAACTCGTTTCTGATGACTTGGTTGTTGGCATTATAGATGAAGCAATGAAAAAGCCTTCATGCCAAAAAGGTTTCATTCTTGATGGATTTCCAAGAACCATCATGCAAGCGCAGAAGGTTTTGTACAAGTACCTTGGTTGATCAAATATATTTTCTTTTTGTACATCAACTCCCTGTGTAGTCCCGTTTTTCTCACAGGCTGCTCTGTTATTTTCCTTGCCAGCTTGATGAGATGCTAGAAAAGCGTGGTGCCAAAATTGATAAAGTTCTGAATTTTGCAATTGACGATGCAATCTTGGAGGAGAGGATAACTGGTCGGTGGATACATCCTTCCAGTGGCAGGACCTACCATACAAAATTTGCTCCTCCGAAGGTTCCGGGGGTTGATGATGTAAGCATTTTGGATGCTCATTTTACTCTCCTTGGTTTAAAAAGTTTAGGAACCTGTAAATTCCTGTGCAGGATGGTCTACTGTACTCTAAGAGAGGGTCTTTTCCTTCATCAGTTGTTTTGCTTCAGTTATTAGACTGTTTCAAGTTAAAGTTGATCCATTTTTAACTCCACCTGTATCTCACTGCTTGTTTATTCCGTTGAAGGTTACCGGAGAACCTTTGATTCAGCGCAAGGATGATACTGCAGCTGTCCTCAAATCTCAACTTGAGGCATTCCATAAGCAAACTGAACCGGTACCCTATACGATTTCCTTCTAGTGCCTTTAACAATTTCATGTGTTAGACGTTGGATGAATTATAATTAAATCCATTCCACAGGCTCGCATTTGTTGCTATTTTCCCTTTCTCTTCCTGCTTGTTTGAAGCCAGCAATGTTTCTATTTTAGTTTAGTTAGCTTGTCTGATTGGTTGGTGTACTTTGGATACAGGTGATTGATTATTACTCCAAAAAGGGAATAGTTGCAAATCTTCATGCTGAAAAACCTCCTAAGGATGTGACGGGCGAGGTTGAGAAGGTTTTGTCTTCTTGAAAAAGATGGTGCTCCCACCTGAGAATTCCAACACTATGTTGAATTTTACAGGATAGATATCAGAACCTTTGAGTTTTTGTTCCATTGTTGTATAATTGAATGTGGCGGCTGTTGTCAAATTGTTGAGGGATTTTCCTTATCGTCCTAAAATGAAGTTAAGGACAGAATTGCTTGTCTTTGGTCATTTCTTCTGGAAATGCCAGAACGGATAAGCACTGATGACAATGGAGTAGGGCTTGATTTGCTTGATTATGCCTTCCTTCCCTCAGAATATAGACTCCATACTTCACGAACTCTACCGATATATATTCTTTTCCCGGTCTGTGCAATTCGACTTAATTAATATTCACTTTTTGGGGCTGGGATAGTTTTGGATGAGACATAGAGAGAATCACGAGTTCGTGTAATTAATCAAGTGAGAGCTTCTTGATTCCTGGAGACCCTATTTAACAAAATACCACTGTTGACTTTATGATGAATATATTAGCTGATGGTGGTCTAGCTTGTTATCTGAATATATATGTTTGCCATACTGATGAATATGAAGTATCCTTATTCATTCTGAGATTTTTGAGGTCATCCCCTGGAATGAAATGATAATTAAATTGCATCGAGTTGCGTATAATTTTACAGCTCATTCCCTCTAAAGATCATCTCATCCGTGCAGCCCCAGTGCCACATTATACTTATAGACAATTCGGGGGAAATCAGTTAAAAGTGACGATGGTGAAATATTGAAACTTTTCGGACCATTATAGCCTTGGTCTGACAAATTACAATCCTCATGGTAACGTATACTTTCAACAAGGAAATATCACTCTAATAAACAATAGCACGTCTCTCTATATGATAACAATATTCAATCTTCAGACTTCCGTGCAACAGTTGAGAGCAGCCTGCTAGGGTTGGTTATTTGCCACCTTGCAGAAAAGCCTTGTACCATTTGGCAGATTCTTTAGGAATGCGTTTGAGGTTGTCCTTATAGTCAGTGTAGTAAAGCCCGAACCTCGGCGTGAAGCCCGAGGCCCATTCCCAGTTGTCAGCGAGTGACCAGTGGATGTATCCTTGCACATTCACTCCGTTCCTGCATTGCCCAAATTGATCAGCTTAAGAAGTTGTTACCGGGTGTTGGCCTCGGGGCAGAGCTAACATTAAGAGTTTAAACTGGTCGTCCTAGTAAAACTGGATCAAGCCATGACTTGCCACACACATGCAATCACGAATTAGCGATAACTTGGCGTGAATGCAAAGAAATATGCATATCATCCTCTTTTGACACATGCGGCAAATTAGACGTGCGGTTAACAAGATGCTTGCATTGCAGTGGCAGATAACCAAAGTAGTGAGGATTGCAAATGTGATGGAATTGAGGACTTACTTCATCGATTGAAGGACACGTGGGAGATGCTGCTTCAAGCAATCAATCCTGTGAGGATCGTTCAGCGCTTCGGCCAGTGGACGGCTCTCTACATTTCCTTCAGTGACACCTGTGATAAAACATATTTCCTGAGTAAAATATGTTACTTTTATATGGGAGGTCCAGATCTTTCGACCAAAAAAAAAAAAAAAATATGGGAGGTCCAGATATGCACGATGATAATCTGGATGATATATCATTAAAAATGCGACTCCTACCATTCTCAGTAATGTAAATCTTTGGGTTTTGGTACTTCTGCTTTACATGGCCCAAAATTTGCACCAGACCATCTGGATACCTATATATCCACGGAATCCCTTCAGCCTGAAAACAAAGATCCGTTATTGTGGTAATAAGGTTCGAATGTTGTGCTGCAATGAGGTTGTAAAAGCATTACTACCTTTGGACCGATTAATACGCCGTCCCTCGATGCTGAAATTTAGAGGAGTGGGTTAGAAAATGATCGATTATCATTTCTAATCATTTTAATACATTTTTCATGATCTTGGAATGGAAAAGATATGGCTCGTCATTACCAGTTTCATTCACGAACGAGTCTAAAGAGTAGCTAGTTCCCACTTTGCGTTCATTTTCTGGGGTGTTTCGAGCATACTGTGTTGAATAGTAGTTGATACCAATGAAGTCGAGAGACCCCTTCATCATCTCCTTCTCCTCTGCAGTGAAAGTGGGTAATCTGTCTTTCACCAAGCTTCTCATTATGCTTGGATAATCTCCATTCACCAACGGATCAAGGAACCTATCAAGAAATAATGACTTCTTGTTGAGCTTCTCCAAAAATGAACTATCGCATGGTGAATGAGCTAGCACGAAATTTATGTCGCATCTATTTTCTGAAAGGCCGCTGAGTGTTCAACGTATATATTTAAGTTCTACGGTCGACATGGATGCCCAGAATAGGACTAAAATAAGTAGAAAAAATGTTGGCAAGTAATCCCTTCTCGCATTCCCCCTTTTTCAAAAGGAATTGACAGAAATGAAAATAATGAATCCCCTTGCTAGCAAGATCAGAAGTTGTGCTAACCCTGCATCGATTCAATTTGCAAATGCAATTCATCGGGCAAGAGTAAGGACCTCTCTGTTCTCCCTAACACGGGTGGAAAAATTGATACACAGCCCATCCTCTATTGAGTAATCCCTGAGTGGCGGCATCAATAATTGTCTTGACTAAGACTAACAGGATCGACTCTACTATCGGCAGAGGTGAGCGTCAAAATTAGTTCCCTCAGATGAGAGGGGGTTAACATCTCTGAAATGTCATTTAAATGCCATAAGATGATTTTGGTACTTGACTTTAGCAAGGCTAATGTGGAAAACCATGAATAGACAGGTAATTTAAACTGTCTTAGAACCAAGGATATGAACTTATGGAGGCGCAACTATTGTGATTAGGCATCTGAAAGCTCATGTGTGTTGTAGCTACATAAAAAGAAGGTATATAAATCTGATCACGTCCATGTATGCAGATGGAAGATTCACTCACCAACCCACAGCGAAGTCCATAGCTCTCTCTGCTGCGGCTTTGTCATCTGAACTATCCGAGTATGGCACATAATTTTTTCCCACGATGCTAATTCCAATTTCTCCTTTTTGGTCAGCCTACAGTAGTATATAACCGTCAGGTAAATACCTTTCTGAGAGAACAGAAGCACACAAGTCCGATATTTGCGCAGAGTGTTGATTGGACAGAATGAAGGCAAAAAACCAGCATTAATTTGAAGTGTGCTTAAGGGCATGCATACAGGAACTAAAATCGTGCATCGCCTCACCTTAAATTTTTCTCTGTAGAGCTTAACAGCAGTTGCATGTGCAAGCAAATGAGTGTGGGCTACGATGTAAGGCTCTGTAGAAGAGTTACCGGCGGGACGAAGTGTACCCCGACCCGGTGCAGCGATTCCAAGGTCATACCCAAATAGAGCTGTAGCTAGTGGCTCATTTGTGGTAATCCAGTTCTTTACCCTATCTCCATATGTCTTGAAGCAAATCTCGCAATAGTCCTTAAAATCATTCCTGCATATCCAGGGAAACACCAAACCCAAACTTGTGCTTCATTGTCAAGAACTAATACTCAAACCATTTAATTTACAGAGTACCTCGTGCTTACAATATATTACGGCTTAAGAATCCGCCATACTTGTCCTGTAAGGCTTGAGGGCAGTCATTGTGCATCAGTGTGACAAAAGGTTTGATGCCTGCAAGCAATCACCGAGTAAGATTAGGACAAAGCTTCTTCCCAATACAACAGTATCTCTCGGTGTCATTGTCATTGGCTTACCGGATGCTACCAATTCATTTATCAAATTGTTGTAATAATCAATACCCTGTTGGTTTATTCCACCACTGACTGATCCTTCTGCATTGGAATTTAAGAGTGGCAAGCAGATCAGCATTAGAATCTCTTCATTGGCTAATACTTCACATCTTCACATGTAATAAACAGACGGTTGGAAGAGCAAATGTTACCGGTACGGTACTTACGAGGAAGAATTCTGCTCCAGGAGATGGAGAATCGGTATGTGTTTACCCCGAGTTCCTTCAAGATTCCTACATCTTCCTGTATCCATGATGATAAATTTATCATACACAGATGACTGATTTGTCACAGGTTCTACAAAGAATTATGTTGTTGTCTATGGTTGAAAAAAATACGGAACTGGACTCACCTTGTAACGATTATATGAGTCTATAGCAACCGATGCATTACTCCCATCCTGGATCTTGTCTGGAACTGTGAAATTCAGGGAACAACATGAGGAAGAACTAAACCAAATTGGTGTGTTCAGCTTTAATCAGAAAGCTTTTTACATATCGTAGGAAAATCAAATGGTAAGGCGTATAGAAATATAATAATAAATAGTCGACGTTAAAAAAGAAAGAAAGCGAGAACCTCGAGCAGCAAAATCATCCCAAATGCTTGGTCCCTTACCACCTGCTGCAGATCCTTCGATCTGCATAATAACAATTTTCGGTCCTTGTTACGCAGGAAAAACGAAAAAGCCCCACTCGTTCGGCCGTTTAGGCCATAATGAATCATGTAATTGATCAACATGAACTCCCATTTTCAAGACATGCGTATTTAAAGCTTGAACAAATACTGATATGCAAGGTTGTCATCATATATTTATCATGCGGAAACGGGTATTCACCTGCTGAGCAGCAGTGGCAACTCCAAACAAGAAATCACTTGGGAAGTCCGACCTCTTGAACGTTGGTTCATCTATCGTCACTGCACAAAGACGTAACGTTAATATCTCCGAAAGACTTAGAACATGGTTGAGCTGCTGGTCAAAATATTATCTTTTACTAAGGAGAAAAAGAAGAAGAAGAAGATCCAAGTCGTTTCCAAAATGATTAGGGACATGACGAGGACGTCTCAGAACATGCATGTCGCATGCAGAACAGACGCGGTAGAGTGCGAGTAAAAGGACCATTGTTGGTGATGGTGAAGAAGATGACACGCTCAATGAAGCAATCGAATAGAAAAAATATTGTATACCGCTTAAATTCCACCTCGTCAAAATCTTACTCAATTCACTAGGCGACACGTGTCGCCCGGGCCCCACTGTGCTAGAACCCATTTGATGTTTCAGAGAAAAGAGAGTTAAAAATATATGGAGAGACCACACAAAGACGGGAGAGCAAATTGCAAGCATCAGGGAGCGATCGGGGAAGGGATGAAAGCATTATCAGCGACCACATGTCGCTGAACTTGGATTTGCTGCGAATCGCAAAACGAAACTTTTTCCTTCGACATCGAGATGGGGTCCGCCGCTCCCCTCCACTGCTGCTCCATCCCTTCCTTTCCTGGATGGTTTTGCCCTCCTCCTCCATCTCCAGTTGAGGTCGGAGAAGGGAAAATGGGATATCGTGGAGGCGAGAGAGAAAGAAGAAGACCGTGAAAGGAATGCATGCACCCAAATTTGAGGTCGGAGAAGGGAAAATTCACAGAGGAATGCGGCCAGAAAATAACGAAAAAGAGAGACCAAAGGCAACCAACCATTGGCCACGTCCGTCGACGACGCCGACAAGATTGAAACAAATGAAAAGGCGACGTAGTACAGTGCGAGTAAAAGGGCCATTGTCGGTGATGGTGAAGAAGATGACACGATCAATGAAGCGATCGAATGAAAAAAAAAACTGGGTCGCGTGAAGATTTAAATAGCGGAAAGCAAACTCCTTTGAATAGGAAGGATGCGAAGCGGAACAACAAACTTCAAACGCCACATTCCTAACATGGTAAAAGCTAGTTCGTCTGACAACTCTTGACCTCCAACCATGTCCTTTCGTCTCAAACAACTCTTCAAACTAACTCTCTAGTGGTCTTCTAGTTCCCACCTCGATTCTAGAAGGTTTAATATATTTTCTTTAATCTAATAATAGGGCCTCACATAGAAAAAGCATTGTTGAAGGAAACCCATTTGTAAGGTAAATAAAAAACAAAAACATGTAATGACTATGTATTAGTTAAGCCAAAAAAGGCTTTGTTTGATATTTAACAAAAGTAAAAAGTATCTTCCTTTTATTTACATGCCAATATACATGAATGTACTCATTAATATTTTTACGTTGTGAAAGTATCAAGTATTTCTAATTCAGAAAAAAAGGGTAAATGCATATATCACAAATTTCTAATTAAAAGAAATAAAAACATAAAAGTCAATCCAAACAAATTGTAAATAGTTTTATTTGAGCGATTATTAATAATAGAGATTTAGTGTGGTATAGTCGGCTATAAACCAAATATATTTGGACAAATAAAAAATAAAACCACCAAGATCCATTATGTGTCCAAGGCCTTTTGTTTTTCTTGGCATATGTTATTTTGGCACAAATATTTTTGGTTCTTAAGATTTCAAGTGTGTCGATCTCATTATCCGATTATATAAGTAAGTGAAATATAGAGCTTTTAAACCATAATGAGGGCTAGTGCCCCATGTGGATTCTTTCTTAAAGCAATGGAAAAACGACACAATTAATTCATGAACTTAGTTGAATATATAATATGATCCATAAATTTTGATCCAATATTTAATGCGCTCCCTAAACCGTTAATTCATTTAATGTGAATTTTAAATTTTAGAGCAATGTTCAACATGATTCCCCAACTTTTAATTATTTTCATATGGTTTTGGAGCTATGTCGAACATCCATCAATTGTTCAAGAATATGCATTGAACAAATCAAAAGTCTGGAGACGATATTGTAAATTGAGCCAAAATTTGAGGATCATATTACAAAAATTGAAAGTTTCGAAATGATTTTGCATATTAAATCAAAATTTAGATATAATTTGTATTATCATCCCCGCATCAATATGCCATAATATTTTTAGATCCCTAAGTTGTCATAGGTTCAATGAAGTTTTGACTTTTGAGAAGATAATAAAGAAATGAAGTTACGGGAGGAGGGATTCACGGCCAACCCATTTAAGTGAAAGAGGAGATTTTACAGGCCAGAAAAAGTCAAAGAAAGAAAAACAGGGGAGGGAGGAAGGCCGTACCTTCAACATTTCAAACCCGAATCTTGTTGCACGATTAGTGACGAATTGAAGGTCGTGCTGCGAAATCTATGATTAACCATATCGAAGAATATCTTCTTTGAGGTAACGCTGGACAAGTGCCATCCTCTTCCGAACTCTATTTTTTTTTTTTTTTTTCTTTTGAAGATTTCATGGAGTCCTTGTAGATTTCGTGCTAAATTTTCGTTTTGCTTCTGTGATTTGATGGTTGCAAACTGGGATGTAAGCTGTAAAAGGGGAAGCTTGGATTGGGCAAGATCATTTGAACCCTAATTTCATTGAGGTTGGTTTCAAAGGGGGTTTTTCTTTTTTTGGTGAGATGAGCTTAAAGTAGTGATCTTGCTGTTGAGCGGGTAGGTATTTGATTGAATGTTTGAAAGGATGATTTTGGTTTAGGTTGTCCAGCCTTAAGGCTAAGCTTTTGTGCTTCATTTTCACCGAAATAGACTTCTGAAGCTTCAATTTGAATGGAAAATGCACTAAACTTTTACACCTTTGAGTTGTTGAAGTAATTGGGTAGTTACAGTTCAAGGTAATGAGCTTGGAGTTAAGAAGTTTGAAGAATTTAAATGATATGAAATCTGTCCAAAGCTGGAGTGATGTGTTTACATGTGGTTTTTGAACTTAATCCATGAAATAAAAAAAGACTATTTCTTAATGAAGTTAAGAAAGAAAGAAGTTATTGGTTGACAATGGATGATTAGAATGGTGATTTTAGGCGAATTGGATTAAGGGAATATTTGCTGGGCCATCTTGAAGTCAAGTTCTTGGACCTTGTGTATTTTAACTCTCTTGGTGTGAAATTGTTTGATCCCCCTAGCACTAGTGATTTAGTGTTGGAGTAAAGGATTACTATGGTGAATTGTTTCTATCCTCAAGTGAGTGTGTGATGCATGTAATATATGATGGGTCAGTATATTGCATTACACGTGTTTGATGAATTGTGGCAATATGACTGGCTGATGGTATATGCTTTTGTGCACCGATGTGCATCACATTGTGTGCTTTTTGGTCTATGTGGGTCCTAGCTATTAGCTTGGTGTCACTTTTATTTGCTGCTCTTAGGAGCAAGGTCATTGAACGACTTTCTATGTGTGTTAATGGGAACCTGTGTTATGTGTTATATGACTGGACTCATGACTGGTGGATAAGTGCCACTCTTTCGAGGAATCCTTCATCAGTGGTTGTGGATGACTGATAGATTGAGGAGTAGAACCATCTGATTTGATTCATTCTCAATAGCCATGAGAGCACTGTCCTGCTCTCAGGGTGAGTCTCTGGCCAGACCATAAAATTCTTTATGCAAACCCACTTATATGTACTTCATTTGATTAATGTGTTGTTTGCAGCATTCATGTTAAACTCGTTTCACCTGCATGTTGCATACACACGTACATTGCGTGTGATTGTGAAGGTGACTACTTGTATCAAGTGATGTCTTTCAGACCTTGAAATTTCGCTGACTGAGGCGGTGCTGTTCACCCCTTGTTTAACATTTTCAGAATTAGCTGAGAGGGTGTCTTCATCACTTTTGGAGATTTAATTGGGAAATTCTCAGGCACTAGAAGTCAAAGTGGACTTAGTTGGACTTAGAGTTGAGCAACAAATGCTTAGCGTGTCCCCTTGCCTATTTATGTATAAAATTGATTTGTGGTCTGTGTGGGCAAATAGTCCTAGTTCCGTTATGGCCAACAGTGAGCCTCCATTGTTCATGTCCTGTAAATGTGTTAAAGTTATGTTGTTGATGTGTACCTCCCAGGCTTCTCTATTGTTGACACTTGTACACCGGTCAAGTGTGACCTGAGACTTGGGTATGTTTATGAAATGGCCTGCTGTGTACATATTTTATATGCATGCTATGAGAAAAATAAGATTTTGCTTTACAGGTTTATTGATATATCAGCTATGTAGGGGGGACTCCATCCTCTTTTCAATAAAATTATACTTTTGTGTATATGCTCCGCGGGTTTATAGCAGCCCTCTTGGCATTCACACATGGTGTTTTCACGGGGTTTGGGGTGTTACAGCTCAACTCAACAATGCACAAGAAAGGCTAGTGAATCGACATGTCTTGAACAATTAGCTTCCCCCCTCCTTTATTTCTTGGGCCAGTATCTATGCTTGCCCTTAGTCGTTGCCAGTTATTTCCCTTGTAAGAGGTCAGATTGTTCATGAGAAATCTGTGTTTCAATTGCTGCCTGTCTGGTGGCCATCGTTGTAGCTTTTGTTTGAACTTCATCGAAAATATAGTGGGCTTATGCACACTCAGGATGCTGTAGTTCTACTAACGAAGGATGCCCTAGTATAAGCACCTGGTGGGCAATAGATGGTGATTTACACAGAACAGACTACTTCTAGATCTATGGCTATCCCGTAATTCAGAAATTTAAGCTATTTTTTGCAAGAAAATTGTTCCATGATAACCTTTGTGGTTGACCATTCTCCAAGTTTGCATGAGATTTATTTTTACGTATTATTGGGAGGCAAGCTTCTGATATGTCCAGTGTGAATTTTCAGCAGGAATTACTTGCTACAAATGGCTTCTTTCCGAGCTTTCTTGAACAGTCCCGTTGGCCCCAAAACTACTCATTTCTGGGGACCAGTTGCAAACTGGGGATTCGTGGCTGCTGTATGCTTCTTCTCCATAATGTCTATTTCCAAATGCCTTCACAAGTGACTAATGAAACATCTTGAAGCCTGGATTTTCAACTTTTACACTAATGTTCAACTTATTTGTTGCTTCCAATAGGGATTGGTTGACATGCAGAAACCACCAGAGATGATATCAGGCAACATGACAGCAGGTTAGCAATTTCTGTTCCAAAAAAAGCATCCAATTTTATTATCTTCTTATCATGTCATGCCAGCTCACCTTCGTGTCTTGATTGCAGTATGTGTATATATTCTGCATTGTTTATGAGGTTTGCATGGATGGTGCAGCCACGGAACTACCTACTCCTTGCATGCCATGCCTCAAATGAATCTGTCCAGCTTTATCAACTATCCCGTTGGGCAACGGCTCAGGGGTAAGTTCCAATTGCAACACTGGTTTAATACACTCTCTACACATCACCTCAAGTATACACATAAAGATCTGTTTAGTTTCTTAGGTTTGATTTGTATCATATGATTTTAGTTGTGGTTGTGGCTTTGATTGGGAGATGCATAAGCAGGTAAACATTGTGTGACTTGCTCTTTTCTTTGTTATAGGTACTTGTCCCAGAAGAAAGACAAAGCCTCGTCACAATAATATGTTGCTGGGTCTTTCTTTCCCCATTTCATTGGTATTGTGGTGATTTCTTCCCAGGAATTCCTGAGAAGTTTGTTTTCATGCTATCCAAACCATAATTGGCAGGTCTTGTGTGATCGCAACTTGATTCGTATATTTTCGCATCATTATTGACGATTTACTTTCAGCAAGTGATGCTTGCATGGAAACTTAAACCTCTTGTTGGACTTGGATGCCCAATAATATATCCCTCGAACCGTCGCATTTCCTGGGTTGTGCACACCAAGCATGGCTTTTGTTGGCATGGTTCATGAGGACAGGTCGGTATCGTCACATAGGACTACACTGTTTGCTGCGGTCTAAGTGGAGATCAGATATTAGGATTTGTGAGGAGACGTGAGACGAAGCATTTCATGTGGTTTCAATGGGGAGACTTTCCTCTTGCGATTTTAAGTTTGGTGGTCTGTTTGGTTTTCGGGTCCCTGTCATATAATTGGTTGTGGGCTTGGATAAGATTCAATAATGCATGCTTTCTGTCCCGCGAGAGGTGAACCAAGTTATTTAATCGATATCTAGTAACAGGAAATCAAACGGATCGATTCTCGGGGTCCCACATTGATGTCCGTCTAGTCATATCGTTTTCTGTCGTTTTCAGTGTAGTACTGAGGGCGTGGCTGGTGCTTTTGCTTCGGGATTCAAATAATTCTGTGGATCAGCAAGCGAGAAATGTATGTAAAATATTTTAGATTTATTGCATCAGTACCAATTCGGTTTTGAAATTTTTAATTAAATTGATTTAGTTTTAAATTTGTTCATATTTTATCAATTAAGTCCATTTGACCAATTTAGGTGGACACCGGCTATTCTATGTAGCATAGGATCGACGTTAATGTCAGTAATTTTTAGTCTAAACTAGTCAAATTGACTCAATTGACAAAACATGAAAATATTTAAAATTAAATTGGCCAAATTTAAAAATTCAGGACTGAATTGATATTAATATAATTAGTTTATGACTTTTTTGGTACTTTTCCATCGGTGAGCAATATTGATATTTTCACGGATTTAGTTTTGTAATGCATTTGAATTGGCTTCTAGAGGTGATTTGGAACTAACTAAAAGGAATAGGGTTGACTAAACTTCGTGTTATGAGCATGTATATTCGATTAGGTTCAGATCTAATTACAATCTCAAGTTAAAGAATGCTCTCGTGTTCCCTAATTGAATAAAATTTGAATAAAATTTATAGAGCGAGTACGGGGTTCGAAGCCTTCACCCCTCGTTCTGATCTTCCATTCACAGAAAGTACAATACATAATCTAAGCAAGTGATTATGTAGGTGTGTTGACGTAAAGCAAATAATCTGGTGATGGATATCGTCGGTTTTGGTTGAGGTAAGTCGAGTCAAAACCCACGTCGAGTCAAAACCAAATGCGAATCGATCAAATCAGTTCACTAAATTGAAGATAACATAGTTTTAAGTTATTGATCTTGAGCTTTTCTTGAACTCCTCGCTTTCCTACGTGAGATATCAATCCTATGCATATTAGGTGTTCTCCTAAGTCATAGAGGACCCTAGTCGAGCAACTAAAGAAGGTCGTGCTTCACGTGGATGGGAGTAAATGTGACGTTACACCATGTCTACCAAACCCAGTAGTCCCCTTTCGACCCAAGAAAGGGAGAAAAAAAAAAATTAGTAGTCCACTCAATTGTTTAATGAACTCTACAATCGAGGCAATATCTTTTTTTTTATGGAATATAATAATTATATTGAGAAAATGTCAATTATACAAAAGATCACGGCATCAAAATAATATCATTTTCTTTTCCTCCCGTTTTTGGCTAAAATTAGATCGCTCCGTCTTGCTGGCGTGCTTCCCGTGGATCCAACTTTCAGACCAATCAAGAACAGTAGCAACGTGTTAGGTACAGAAAATATGCAAATATTTCTGACGTGGGAGAGTTGTCGGTTGGCCTAAAATGCCCCACCAATTTCTATTTCAAACATTAGCCCCTCGAGCTTCATAATCGATGTTAAAGAGCAAATAGAGCCCATTCGAGGCATTTACTTATGACTTGACGACTTTCAATTCCACGCAAGAAAATTTCTTTTCTCTGAATTATTATTTTAAGAAATGATTAGATAATAATATTTGATTTATTATGAGAATAACAGTTTAGACTACAAAAAATTATATAATAAATAATTATAAATTATTTTGGGCTTTTAAAGAGTTTGTTGCTCAAAAATTATTATACTAACAAAGCCGTATTATTTTTTACCCAATTTCCTTTCACTTCCCCTAATAGGATTTCTCGAGCATTTTGTGTGGAGTGCTAAGTAACATCAATATCGATATACAACATGATACGCCGACACGCCCATTTCTAAAAAAATAGAAAATTCCAACATGTTGGAATACGTTGTATATATTCAAATTCACAAATAAATAAAAAAAATAGACTAGAATGGATTTACACCGAAAACATGAATCCATAATTTGTTAATATTATTCATTATTTCAATTTGACAGATTTAATTACATTCCATTCCAATAATTCATAAAATCTAGAGGAAGAAAAAGACAAGTAATTCACATTTTATTACAATAAGTCGAAAAGAAGATAAATAAACATTCCACCATCAAATATAATAAGAAGTCTTTCCTCATTTATTATTATTATTATTTTTATATATTTATATTTTGATATCTTATTATTGAAAAATTTTAAAGTGACTCGTACATGTTAGAATCGCGTGTCGGAATTTTGAATTCGCATGTCGAAACGTAAGAGTTAATTACGTGTCAAATTTTTTGACACCTATTAATTAGGTGTCAAAACATGTCGGAATGTTTGGATATGGTGCAAAAACTTCCGAAAAATGCCGGTATTTTACAATGAAACGAAAGCTTTCCACGCTTTTAATGCCGTGCGTTATCATAGGGAGAGCGCATGGTCGTCACCTGTCGGCTTCTCTGCTATAAACGCCGTAAAAAAAGTGGGAACTGGTGGTTAGTCATCGAGACTTGCACTTTGTTCATTGGTCATATCATCTCGGGCTTTTAAGTTTTAAGTCTCTGAAAAGACGGGAAATAGCGAGCCGTCGCCGCCGCCGTCGCCGTCGCCGTCGCCGTCGCCATCTTCATCTTCATCATTTCACGATGGCTGAAACTAATCACCGCACCAAAGAACTCGAACCCATCAATGGCTTCTGCGCCGAAACCAGGATCTTCCGCAGCCTCAGGCCCTCCGTTCCTCTCCCTCCTCCTTCCCTCCCCATTTCGCTCACCGACTTCCTGTTCTCTATCCTCCCCTCCTCCTCTTCCTCTTCGCCGTTCCTCGTCGATGCCGCCACCGGCTACCGGGTCACCTACCCGCGCTTCATCTCGCAATGCCGCGCTCTCTCTTCCTTCCTCGTCAGCCGCTTCCCTTCCCTCTCCAAGAACGACGTCGTCCTCGTCCTCCCGCCATTTTCCCTCCACGTCCCCGTCGTCTACTTCACTCTCCTCTCCCTCGGCATCGTCGTGTCCCCGGCGAACCCCCTGAGCTCCGCCTCCGAGATCCGCCACCTGGTCGGGCTCAGCAAGCCCGTCCTCGCTTTCGTCACCTCCCAAGCAGCTCACAAGCTGCCCACGCTCAGGCACGGCGCCATCCTCATCGACTCGCCCGAGTTCGAGTCCGTTTTGTCCCGGACCGGCCTGAAGGAGACCGATCCCGTTCTCCGCAATGTCAACCGGGTCACGCAGGCCGACCCCGCGACGATTCTCTACTCTTCGGGCACGACGGGCCGGGTCAAGGGCGTACTCATGACCCACGGAAACATGATCGCGGGGGTCGCCGGCGCTCGCGAAGCCGAGCCCGGCCCGAAGCCCGTTTGGCTGTTTCCACTTCCCCTGTTCCACGTGTATGGCTTTGCGTCGATATTGAGAGCCTTTGGGATGGGGGCGACCGTGGTTTTGATGGGGAAGTTCGAGTTTGAGGCCATGCTGAAGGCCGTGGAGAAGTATAGAGTCGGCTTGTTGCCGGTGTCGCCGCCGGTCGTGCTAGCGTTGGTGAAGTCGGAGCTGATCGGGAAGTATGACCTCAGCTCACTCCGCATCGTCATGTGCGGCGGAGCGCCGCTTGGGAAGGAGGTTTCCCAGCGGGTCCAGCAGCAATTCCCTAACGTGGAGCTGGTGCAGGTAAAATGCCATTAGTGTTAAAAGATATTAAAACAAACATAACTTCCATATTTTGTAATTTATTTGGCCAAAAAAATAGTTATCCCTTTAATTTTAGGATTAATACAAAAAATCCTTAAATGATACATCCGTGAAAAATTTATCATAAAATAATTTTTTGATCACAAAAAATCCGAAACTTGTATATTTGTGATATCAATTTTCATTATATTTTATTATCAAATTATTGAGTTAGATGACATGGAACAATTGACGGGTATACCGGTTTTGGATTTTGTCCTCCGATCCCAGTTTGTGGTGTTTAGTTATATTAATTTAATTTAACGGAAATTAATAGATAGCAAATTTGTCACAAATGACTAGTTTGAGTTTTTTGATAGGTAAAAAATTAATTTTTGGCAAATTTTGGCACATACATACAAGTTTGGGATTTTTCGTGATATTAATTCTTAATTTTAATCCCAAAAAAGAAATGGCTAACTTCGATGAAAATAAAAACTGACCTAAAATCACTGCTGGCTTTGGACATCATTGGTAATCCATATAGAACACGATACTTGTTTTCCTCCATTTCATGCTATGTCAAGGTGACAAAGATTAGTTTTTGCATATTTACTAAATTGGTTTCAATCCAGTCCAAAGGTGAAATCCCTATGCCAAAACTCATGGGATATGCAAGGAATTACCGGTATTATTAATGTACAGGTAAAAACCAAACTAAAGTCTTAAGCCCCAAATCGTTCAGTACTGGACCGATTACTTACATGCCAAAATGCTTGGGCGTGATTTCTTTATTTATTTAAGTAGGACTTTTCAACTATATGGCACTCAATAACCTCTTTTATTTTATTTTTTTTTCCAATTACTTGAGTGTCGTATTGCTTTTCAATTGATTATTTGAGTGCAAAAAATTCTTAAAAACGTTCACCACAAGTGTTATGCCATGTTAGATTTCTAGAATTTGGGTGAACGTTTTTAAGAAGTTTTGGTACTGATCAAATGAAAGTTATGGCACGTAAGGTTTTACTTTTTTAAAGTTATCACACTTGAGTGGTTGAAAAAAAAGTTATGACACTTAAGTGAGTCTCATATGAAAGTTCTGACACTTATAGTGTTCTTATCCCGCCAATGAGTGATGAGCACTACCTAATCGATTGCATTATATGACCTCAATTTGAAATTACCTAACGACGGATCTTAAGATAAAATTGTTGCATCAGATATATTAAATCAACAATCAATCAAAAGGTGCATTACGTTCATTGAATTACACTATAACTCAATTTGGTACTCGTAGGCTTACCCCCATAGGTGCCGCATGCGTACCATGACAGTGCTGTGCTAGAAATTTGGATGACGACGACATGAAAGAATTGGAGAACATGAGGAAGTAGATACGGGCACATAGTTTTGAGTTGATGGATGCAAAAGATCAATAGATGTAAATGACTAATGGCTTTTTCTACATCGACATGTCCAAATGAATTTTTCAGGGTTATGCATTGACAGAGAGCCTCTTAGGAAGTAGGATGATGGGGCCTGATGAGACCAAGCAATACGGCTCCATTGGTCGCCTCGCCGAGTACATGGAAGCCAAAATAGTCGATCCGGTTACTGGAGAAGCTCTACCTCCCGGCTGCAAAGGCGAATTGTGGCTGCGTGGCCCAGCCATCATGAAAGGTCTATAGTCATACCACAATCTCTCATCCTGGATTGCTTTCCTTCTGGAATCTGTGAAGAAAAACTGTCTGTAGATCTGTTGCACATTTTGTTCAAGCACCATCAAGTTAGGAAATGCCTCTCTTTCTATTGAAACACTGACTCGCTTACAAAATTGCAGCACAAAATTAGATATCCCGGTTTCCTCGGACATCGTCAATTACTATGCTGCTTCCTGCATAAGGATTTCTCATTTCACTGCTGGAACTCCTCTTTGAGCCTCACGTATCACTTGTGAAACTCAGATGTTCTGAATCTCTCCTGATTTTATGTAGGTTATGCTGGAGATGACAAGGCGACAGCTGAGACATTGGACCCTGACGGTTGGCTAAAAACTGGCGATCTTTGTTACTTTGACTCAGAGGGGTTCCTTTACATTGTAGATAGGCTAAAGGAATTGATAAAATACAAGGCGTATCAGGTAGCTGCTGTCATAAGGAATCTTTTGCTGGTGAAATATGATGCTTCCCATTTTTCCGTAATCAGATTTTGTCATCTCAATCTCATCCCATCCTACAGGTTCCACCTGCTGAGTTGGAGCATTTACTTCAATCTCATCAACAAATTGAGGAAGCTGCAGTGATACCGTATGCTCCAGTGCTTGTCTTATGACCTTCATAGATGCATTGAGAGTTTTTTTTGGGGTCAAACATGGATGCATAGAGTTTTCATGAGCCAAAAGTCTCATATTATTTTTATTCACCATTCACTGATCTTTTAATTACTTGGAGGACATGCAAAGTATTGGTGAGTCGATGTTTAAAAGGTCGAGGGTTATCCTACCATTGTGCGGAATGATGATTGACAGAAGATGTACTATTGCGATCGCATTTACTTTTGAGGCAAATCTTTATCTGCTTATAATGGACTCGTCGAACTTTGGTGTGTTGTGAGATCCATAAATGTGCTTTCTTTTTGGCTAAGTGGCTCATCGCGTAAGAAACCAACGAGACTAATCCAAGTGTATTGCTTGGGATCAGGTATCCTGATGAAGAGGCAGGGCAGGTTCCAATGGCTTTTGTGGTGAGGAAGCCCGGTGCATGTGTTACAGAATCTGAAATCATGGATTTCATTGCTGAACAGGTATGGTCCTCCTGGATTAATCTGTTTTGGAAGACTCTTCTTCAGTTTTTAGATTTTCCGAGGGAAGTAGAGGAGCCTGATGTCCTGAAGATACTAAATGCAAACACTGAGGCACCTATTCATTGGCTATGAGAACAAATATGACTTTATTTTCCTCAATATCATAGGGGACACTATTTGATTCCCAATCACTGACTTGCCGGGCACCTGGTGTTCTTAACAGTATGTGGGGCGATTGGTCGAGTACCCCAACGAGTTTTAATATCGCCTAAGAAAGCATCTGCTCCAACCCTTGTTCTAGTCCATGCTGCTAATGTTTTTCTTTTCTCCCTTTTAACCCCAATTTGTCACTTAACTTTTCGGCGAGCAGTCAGTGCTACTAGATTTATCCAACAAAATGGGCGTGGTCTTTTGTACCATACCTTTGTTTCACTTGCTATAACTTACTTGGGTAACATAGCTCAATCAGAAAACTTGTTCCATTTAAGTAGCACAGAGCGAATTTGCAGGGTGTTCAGCCTGGTCCGAACCCATAGACAACCCTACTCTATTCTCTGATTACGTTAAACTGGATTCGCAGGTCGCTCCATACAAGAAGATAAGGCATGTCGCTTTTATAAGTAGCATCCCCAAAAATCCTGCGGGAAAGATCTTGAGAAGGGAGCTCATCAATCATGCTTTATCTGCTGGCTCAGCTAGACTGTAAATCTTTGACCAGGAAAAGTCCGATTTTTCTTTGAAGTAAAACAGGCCATTGTTATCAGTTCTCTGTATTTGTCTATTTGCTGCTCCATGGTATGAATGTTGTACTTGTTTTTGGAAGTGATTCACCATTCCTTACCAAAGACAACATAAACCCGGCGAAATGTGTAATCCCGACTGAATCTTATACCAGTTCTTTAGAGAAACCGTGCTTGTTAATACTGGTCCAAAGTGGTTGAGTTCAATTCCCCACTTGGGTCCTTATATTCTTGTGTTGTGTTTTGTCATTGTTTTTGGATGAAATATGCCATTGTCATCACCCTCTGCGTTTGGTGCTCCATGGGATGCAAGATTTAGTACCAGGTGTTGGAAATGATTGATCATTCCTAGCAGAAGACACGTTACAAATCCGAAATACAGGGCAGGCCCTTGTGAATGTGTACGTTGCTGTGTAAGTGTCTAGTCTCTTTTGCCCCTGGCTCTGATTTTATTTTGCTCATTCCCTCCTATTGAAATGTGATATTGATCTAGGAAACTAAGGGCGTGTTTGGTAACGATTCTGTTTCCGGGAACAATTTTTAATCATAAATAGTTTTTTTTTTTTGTTTCTGTTCCAGGAATAATTTCTGAGTATTAAAATACGTTTGGTAATTATACAAAATTTCTATTTCCGAGATAAAAATGCATTTGGTAAAATTGTATAATTTTATTATTTCTTTTAATTTTTTAATTTTTTAATTTTTTTTTTATATTTTTATATTTTTTTCTTTTCTCTCCTGCTTCCTCCTTTGTGGTTGTCGCCGCCACGCGGCGGCTCGCGATCGGGCTGGGCGGGGTCCGGCAAGCTCACCGGAGCCTCGCCACGCCGGGCGAGGGTCGGTGAGCTCGCTTGGCCACCAGCAAGGCTCGACCTCGTCCAGGCGACGCGAGGTCGGCCTCACCCTGGCATGGCAAGACCAAGCCTTGCCAAGCCACGACGAGGCTCATCGGTAAGAACCTCGCCCGGCCACGGCAAGGCTCGGCGTCGCCGGCCCCGGCGACGCTCCGGTGAGGTCGGCTGGTCATGGCCAAGATCGACGACGGCCAAAAGGAAAAAGAAGGAAAGGAAAGAGAAGAAGAGAAAAGAGAAAAGAAAAAATGTTCCTGGGAATAAGAAACTATTTTTTTCTACTTGTTTCTATTTCAAATCTATTCCTAAGGAACAAAATTCCGGGAACAAAAAAATAAATTTTTTGTTATTGGGAATAAAAGTTTTACCAAATACGTTTCTATTCTTTTTTCATTCTCCGAAACAAAAAAATAGAAATAGTTGTTCCAGAGAATAGAAACAAAATTTGCCAAACAAGCCCTAACTTGACGTTCATAAACGCGAGTTGAGTTTAGATCATATCAAGCTATGTGGAATATTTCAACAACGTTGATAACACTCAATAACCAATAATACGCAATGTTTTTAGTTGTCTAAATGGTCAAGCTCGAGTCGCTTTAGATGCAAAGCTTGGTCATATTGTGTTTCCGAGTTAAATAATAAGTTTTCTCGGCCCGACCTGCTACCACAGCGTTCAGCTAAACGGGTACCTGTGCTTGGACAAGCCAGGAGCATACCCATGAGCATTCATGTCACGACACTTAAGTCAGAGCTCAAAACTGATTGTAGGCGCTCCTCTATGTCAATTTGACTCATTTTCAAATTGTAGGGTCCTAAAATATTTGGCTCAATATTCAATCAAATTCTAAATGTTCAAATTCATTCGATCATGCTCTAAATATTTTGAATTTACATAGTAATTAGCAACCTATATTAAATATTTTGAAAACTTTACTTTGTATTTATATTATGACAAGTCAAATTGCTACAATAAGACTGTTTGCGAGTCACAAAAAGTAAGGATGATTACAAATTACAATCGTAAAAAAGCAGCACTTGCTTTATTTACTAACGACAGTGGCAATTACAAACCCGTAAAGGAAAACGTACTGTTTTTAAGGAAAATGACTTCGTCTTTGGTAAACTATTGTTTCTGAGGAAAATTACTTCCCTCGGAAGGCACATTTACTTTCATTCTCCATGACTTGCAGGAAAATTATCCCTATGATGTTTACGAAAATTTAGGTTAATGGTTAAGCGATTAGAATTTTCACCTCTCGTGATCTGTTGTCAAATTACTATCCTCAACTGTAATTGCTAATTATGAGTGCAACTAAACTATGAGGAATTTGAGAAAATTATAACCCACGAAGGAGACCGATGGAGCAAACTTACCACTTTTAAATAAAATTAGTCGCACTTAGAAAACATGTTACTAATTTTCATTTACGAAAACTTATAGGGAAATTACTATTACAATTGTTGAGGATGGTTGAGACAATTTCAGATTAATTACTCGTAGCAATTTTAAGTTCTGAAATCAGTAGCCTAATAGCTACTCGTAAAAGTACTAAGGGTGCGTTTGGTTGGACTTTTGGGAAAAGCCATTGGGGAAATGCAAAGGACTTTAGGTTGAAGGGACTTTTCAGAATGCAAATTGTGTTTGTTAAATTACAATTTAAAATTCATTGTGCAGTACCTTTAAGCAAAATGGTGTTTGGAAGAATTATATTTAGAAAGGACTTTTGTGATAAAAAAAAATTATCAAAAGAAAAATAAAAAAAATTGACCGGAAAGAGCAAGCAGCCGTCGGCGATCGAAATCTGTCGCCGGTGGCCGCATCTGACTCAGGCAGCCTCGGAAACAATTGGGGAGGGCCGCCCGGGGTTGAGCAACCCCGAAGACCAGCGGCGAGGGCTGCCCGGGGTCGGGCGACCCCGTCGAGGGTGGCTGGACGTCGAGCGACCTTGTCGCCCAGATCCGGGTTGCGGCGAGGTTGGCGACCCAAACCTCGCCGCGACCCAAACAGTGCGGCGGTCACACCACTCCTCGGCGACAGTCGCTTCGGCCACTACGACCATGCTGAGCCGTAGGCGGTTGCTCATAGCTTCGAGCGGTCGGCCAACCTGGAGAAGAAGATGAATAGTACAATGACAAGGGCAAAATCGGAAAAATCGAGAGTAAGTGAGGATAATTTTGGAAGAAAATTAAAAAAAAAAAAAAAAAAAAAAAAAGTGAACAAAGTGCCTCTTATATGCCGAGAAAGTTGAAAGCCCAAGGCACCCTCACACCTGCCTTGGGCTTTCAGCCTTGAGAAGGCCAACTTTGGCCTAATGGGGATTTCAAAGTTGTTCCCAAACACCCCAACTTTAGCCTAAGTATCCTTAGAAGCCCAAAGATCCTTTGCAAAGCCAATTCCAAACGCACCCTCAGTGCTATTGATTCATTGCATGTTCGGAGAAATTACAATTCATAGAAGTAAAATTACTAAGATAAAGCGAAACTGACATTTTCATGTATTGAAAAAGAGAATGAGAAAATGAGAGAAAATTCAATATATCACGTAGACTTCCTGAGGGTTGAACGCATATCCCATCTATCTTATTATCAGTCGCTCTATATAGATTAGTCAAAAGTCTTATTTAGCACTAACGTTGAATTTTTTCTCCAGATTCAATGTTTGAAATGCATCAAAGGAAGTATCTACTCAACGAGCGATGTTGAATAAAAGAAGATTGTTTTACAAAATTAATATGTTAAATGATATGAAATGTGAATAATCGTTTAGGTAATTAGGTCATGTTTAATATCAATACCACGTAGCATTTCTTTCATAATAAATGCTTGAGTTGTTTGGCACATCAACTAAAATCCTTTCATAATGAAAAGGGAAATAACATAAATTATCTCCGAACTTTGACTCAATGCATAATGTTATCTCTAAATTTGTTTGAGGCTTGTGTTTCGTTCTGTCAAGTTGTCTCGATCTGAAAATGCTTCGTTCTGATTCTGTTACGTTCTGAACATGTGTCTCGTTCTGGATGTAAAGTCTGAGAGTCTTCCTTCTTCACTTGCGTTCAGTCTGGAATTTGTTAGAGTGAGCAGACACAAAGTCTGGGAGTCACAAAAGTCTAGAATTCTTCATAATAGACTTTACAGTCTGGACGTAAGTCTGAACATATGAACAGATTTAGCCTTAAGGTCTGGAAACAGTTTAGCTTCAGCATAGAGTCTGTCTTCTGGTTCTTCTAAGTATAGACTTTGATAAAATCATTTACATGTTCTATCATCTGCATAGTTTATTACTCAACAATTAAACATGTTAGTGGCTTTTGATTTATTTTGTCATCTTCAAAACATCATAAGGGATTTCCCTAACATCTCTTTCTCTCTCTCTACGTCAAGTAATTCTCGTCACTTTTTTCTTCGATTTGACAATGACTTATCGATGCTCAAAAAAGGTTTTGAATCTCTCCTTTTCTCGTTCTCTTTTTCAGATTTGCAAAGCTTTTGGATTGCGATTGTCATACCCCAATTTAATAAGAATAAGGGCATGAAACGACCATCATTTCATCAAAGGATGTAGTCTCAACATAACCAAAATTCAATCTAATATCAACACACACATACACACATATATATTTGACAAAAATGGCATTTGGTTATTATATCAGAGTTTACTATAAACCATGGAATCAATATATATGCATTCATGAAAAAATAACTCGCAAACTTATCAACCATAAACAACTCATGCCAAAAATCCCCACCACAAAAAAGTCTCATACCTACTTATGGCTCCCTAAAGAACTTGAAAAGCAGTAGATAAAAGGAGTGAGCTATCACGGCTCAGTGGGTAACACATTTCTGCTGAGCAAATAAAAAAATCACTCTACATATTTAAAACACAACCATAACTCACTTTACTATAATATATTCATAAAACAATTACCCAAAACACAAATGGTCTAGTCCATTAATCAATCTCATAAAAGCATGTGTGAATGATCTGTTCCATTGATTAATCTTATCAAACCACATGTCGATGGTCCATTCTATCGACCAAGCTCAAATTACATGTCAATGGTTCACTCCACTGACCAATTCATGCTCAAATATCTAACTATAATCACTCGTAATGCTCATAATAAGACGACCAAGATTCCCCCTTGATTAGATCTCTACCTATTATTAGATGGTAGCTCAGCCTATAAGGATATCCTAGATTATTATGTACATACTCACACACCCCTCAAGGTTCACAAAGACACTGAGTATTAACTATCAATCACAAATATCGAGTAATCCAACATGAGAATGAGAGTCATCTCATAACTCAGGCATTTAATATATAAATATAAAAGTATTCTTCAAGAACCACAATTTTCTAGATTCTTTCATAAAGGGTTCGCAAACCATTTCCAAACAATCATTCAAACCAAATCAAAGGACAACTTTCTCTTTCAAACAACAAAATGGCAGTGAAAGCTCGATTTTGTTTTATGCAACAAAAGATAGTATTTATTAACTCATAGCATATATATAATCCATAATGTTTTTCCAAACATAAGTTTAAAATACAAAGAAGAAGTAGTATCACTCATCTGGAAAAAGTCGAAAACCAAGTACGGTGCTTACTCGAATCAACGCACTCGAATTCCTAACAATTAACGAAAACAATATCAAAAGATTGAATAAAACAATGTTCTAATGAACGACTCGACTATAATATACCTATTTGTCGATAAAATGATATCTACACGCCAATGAAAAGCTCGCCTCTAGTAGCAATGTATTGTTGTCCACTAGGCGTGGCATACATGCTAAATTTCGTCGCTTCATAACTTCCTCTACAAAATTTCGTTTCGAGCCATCTTATGGTCCTTAAAAAGCTCTCTTGATGTATTACAACAACCCCAACTAAGTCGCCCAAAATTCACTGAAAACAGCTAAAATTCAGGCCCAAACTTACTATTCAGTATTGTGCTTAGAATGTGCGCCAAACTTGAAAATTTTGTTCTAGGTAAACCATAAGCTCAAATCAAGATTAGTAAAATCTTACAGCTTCACAACAACCTAAACTATCATTTTTATAACAATACGCAGCTCAGTGACTCAAATATCAGACTTAGTTGCACAAATCTCTGAGAATTCAGAATTTCAAGCTCTAATTGTAACGATTCCTTCGAATAGACAATTAGAGGTTTTGATCACTTACCGGCGTTGCAAAACGAAGTTGAGTCAACTTGATGAGTCGTTCAGATCATGAGCATGCCAAAATTTTCCCCTTTTCCCTTTTTTCGTTACTCTTCCGCGAGCTCCCTCTTTTGTCTTCGTTCTATTTGCTGACTTAAGTGGCAACAAATGAAGAAGATGATTGAAGATGGGCTGTGGGCTTACAAGAGACATGGCCCGGCTTTGGGTTTAACTAAGTAATATCTTGGGCTGGATTTATGGCCCATATATTATAGCGACCCTCCTCTCGCGACCCTCCTCTTCTCTCACATTCAAAAGTGTTTCGACGACAACATATTACCCCTTTCTGATCCCCTGATTCGGGGATGGATTTGCTTCTTCCTGATTCGGTAAATAATGTACAAACCATGACTCACTCATGATATGAAGGTTGTGAATGAAAACATTTTTGTTTTTCTATTTTTTTGTTCTTATGCTCCCTAAAAAAAAAAAAGTAAATCCATTTGGTAACGTCAACTAATTTTTCTATTCTCCGGAATAAAAAAGTAGCCGAGGAATAGATTTGAAATAGAAATAAGAAGTAAAAAAAAGGAACTTTTTATTTTCGGAAATAATTTCTAGAAATAAGTTTTTTCTTTTCTTTTTATCTTTTCTTCTTCCTTGCCGCTCCCCGCGGGCTACTATCCGCCGGCTGTTGCTGGCCAATCCTTGATTGCCAACCGCTGCCCACTCGTCGCCAATTGTCACCGATTGCAGCCGACCGCCCATCGACTGTCGCCGCCCACCACTGTCGCCGCCTAGTGGTTGGCAGTTGGGAACAGTAGGCGGTGACAGAGATGGCTATGAGTGATCGAGGCGGCGATTCTTATTCTTTTTGTGAATGGTACCAAAAGTATTCTTTTTCTTTTTTTCTTCCGAAAATATAAATTTTATATAGTTACCAAACGTATTATTTTATTCAAAAATTATTCTAAGGAGTAAAAATATAAAATAACTATTTTTGAAAAGAAATTGTTCAATGGAATAGAAATATTACCATTCACACCCTATGAAGAGCAGTTAACGTACATGAATTTGATACCATACTTTATACTATTGTGACAAGAGTGATGGCATTTTTTTTATTATTAATTCTTCTTCCTCTTAAGGGTAAATAAATTTCGCCTTTCTTTTTTACCCTGTGTTGAGCAGTGTATCTGAGAGACATATCTTCCTCCAAGTTGTGGGCATGCAATTGTAATCACATACTAATTTCTAAAGCTTCTGTTAATTGGAATTTAAAAGTTTAGTATTAATTATTGTTGGTTTCATTACACATAAAGATATTCATTCGCGTTGGAATACTAGGTATTAACATGAACGAGATGTTCAATTGATATGACAGTGTGTGCAGATAGTCGTACTGGGAAATAGATGGAGCGAAGGAGGGTTTCATTCAAATGAGGATCGGTATCGCGACCAATTTTTCGGGTGAACCACCTAAAATTTGGCTAATGGATTGTTAAGCTTAGACTTAACTCGGCTCTCCTAAGCCCATACCAATTCACGACTTATATTCAAATTCTTAACATGTAGATAGATTTTATCTAGGAGTCGCCACTAATCTATTTTTTGGTGGGTCGATTAGAAACCCAAGTAAAGTAATAGGAGTTTACTTTACTCCTACGAATCGAGACTATGGGTACGGAGACTTGGTTACACTAGATTCCTCTAATGCCCTTTCAGTACCATTCTTTTATTTTCAAAAATATTTTTGCAGGCAGCTTAAATTGATTTTAAATCTATTTCCCTAACATGTGAGGCGATCATACAAATGCGCAAACCACCAATTTAACACCCAAGAAAGCAATGAATAAATTGCAAAACTTACCTCAAAGCAACAAAAGCATCTGCAATGTTAAATTAGAATCCATATCAAACAACCCTAGATATGATTTCTAATTAACACACAATTTCTCTTTTTTTAAAAAAAAATTTTCACTTAATTAATGAAAATTATGCAATATGCAATGCAATATTGACTAAATGACCTAATTCTAATTACATGCAATTTCTAATTAAATGGATCTAACAACAATCACTAAATGGCATGCGTTTCAATGAATCTAATCCTAATGACGTGCATATGACATTTTTTCTTTTTTCCCTTGTTTTTCCTAAAAGAATGCAATTTGTCCTAAAAAAAATACTAATTTATCCTAAGACAATTTTTTCTATTTTTTTATGAAATTCGAAATTAGAAAAAAAATTTGAAAATTATCTGACTAAATTAAGATTCTATCCAACTTATATTAAGGATTAGATCGGGCTAATCCCTAATTAAAACCAAGATATGATCTTAACTTAGCAATCTCTAGCCTAAGATGCAGTTTATCTAAATCAATCTAAATTTAAAATGAAATATGCAATTTTATCCTAATGTGCAATGACATATGAAGGATGCCCTAATTCTACATGACATATGCATGATGATTTTTGTTTTTTTTTTTTGATTAATTTTCGAAATTTATAATTGCCAAATAATTAAACATGCAATTCAAATTAAAATCTAGCAACCTAAATTGATTAATTTGAATTTTATTTTTTATTTTTTTTATTTCGAAAATTCATGATAAATATAATTTTTAGCCTAAACATGCAATATTCTAACTCAAACATATTTCAAGATAAATAAAGCAATCAAGATGAGATAACTCATTAAAAATCATCAAAATATCACACATCGTTCGGATCAAGGATAATTTTTCGCTAATAAAATCGATAAATTGATCTTAAGCCTTAAAAAGATCAAAATATCAATTTTATTCCCACTGATTAATTATTTCATCTAAAACCTTATAGATAAAATAAATAACCCTGGCGCGGTTGCGAATCATGTGATATATTAAGATTTCCAATTATGCAGAAAAATACTTCAAATAAAATAAAAAAAAGATTAAAAAGATAATAATAATAAGAAATAAAATAACATAAACTTGCCTAATAAAATAAAGCAAAAATACCTGATTTGATTTTTTTCTTTTTCTTTTTTTCCTATAAAAAAACTTAGCAATCGGAGCTCTGGCGAGGAATCCGGCGAAGGTTCGGCAAGGGCGTCAGACTGGTGCAGTTGCGAGTGAGGGGGATTCCGGCGACGTCGAGTCACGGCAGGGACGGCAGCGTGGCGAGATCGGCGGTGGTCGGGCGTCGAGGTAGGAACGGCGGGGACGCAGAGGTCACTGAGGCACGGCGTCGGGCTCCGATGGTGCTGCTTGGCGTCGGCGCTAGGTCATGAGCAGAGGTGCTGGGACTCCGGCTGCAGATCGGCGACGGGGCGGCGCAAGGGATCGGGTCGTGGCTGCTGCGGCGTTGACGGAGATGTGGCGCCGGCGGGGTCGGGGGACCCTCGGGGAAGATGAACAATCCCCGATTAGGGTTTCTCCCTTTTTTTTTTTTTTTTTTTTCCGGTTTTGTCTCTCCCTCTCTCCTTTTCTCGAAATTCTACTCAAAAATCAACCTTTCACCTATTTTGCTCTCAAATTTTGCCGATCCTTTTTCTGTACCCCTTACACCTTTTATAGGGAAAAAGTTAAATCCTTATTGCATATTTCATTTCCAATTTTGCTCGTACAATATTCTCTTTTGTATTTTCTACATATTTCATCCAAAAAAATTTCCTTTCTGCTCAAAATATATCCCCCAGTGTATATTACCTGAATATGTGAAAAATCTGAACGAAATATGTGAAAAGCCTTTCCCTTACCGGCGGTCTAAAAATAAAATAAAACAAAACAAAATGACATAAATGTTCCTAAACTATATGCCATGTGATTTTTATATTTTTTATTTTGGTAAAAATCAACCCAAAAATTATGCAAAAATTTAGGTGTCAACAATCGGTATCGTAGGATCCTGCTTGAAACCCTGGTTTACTTCTCTTGACAACAATTAACACCATAGCGTACTTTCTTTTGATAAATTTCTAGATGTTTACCATCAAATTCTATCCTCCATGTTCTATATGGTGAGATCCATTAAGATGTGTTTGGGAAAGGCTTTCCAAAAGCACTAGACCAATTATAGACCAAATAACAGGTGTTTGGCAAAAGAAATTTGAAACCCCATTTTGCAAAGGTTAACATTCAAGAGGCTGAAAGCCCAAGGCAAGTCCTAGGCTACCTTAAATTTTCAACATTCTTGATATGCCCATCAAGTGTTTAGTTTAAAAGTTTTGTTCCAAAATTTTCCTCACTTAATTTTTTTTCCATTTTTGCCCTTGTGATTTCACTATTTATCTTCTTTTCCGTTGAGTTGACTGACATGATTGTGTGTGGCTGCGAGGAGTCGGCGACGAGCTGGAGAGAGGCCAATATGGTCACAACAATCCCCAGCGACCATCACCGGCTAGTTGTGCGACCTTTGCAAGTTGCGGCAACCCTCGGCTAGGGCCGTCTGGTCGTGCGACCTCAAGAGGCTCTTCACGGAGGTACCTGCGACCCAGATCTAGGTTGCACAACTAGGCAGCCCTCGTCGAGGTCATGGGTTGAGCTACCCTCGTCCAATGTCGCTCAACTTTTGTGCAACATAATGGTACTCTCACCAATGCACTGGAATGAGTAAGAACCACCACCTATAAGTCTCAATCACATCTTCAACAAGCTCATATCTACAAATCATTTCTTGATTACGTCGGATCTGTCGAATATAATTATAGAGAACTAGAGAGAGTCCTATGCTAAGAAAACTAGACCATTCTTTAAGAAGTATGTGACTACTTTATATCTATCCCATGGGACCACTATGGTCTTGTACCTAAAGCTAGACAAGCACTTGAGGAATTCAAGTAAGCACAAAATCAAGTAAGGACACCTTAATCACAAGAACAATAAATGATAAACATGAATGATCCCGCATAGTCCTCTCAGGAATCCTATGCCCAATTGAGAGGTCTTTTCTCTCAAGATCCCTATGATTAAGGACTTTGTTCCTTATATCTTGGAATAGACTCCAGCACAATCTCCCATTATGCCTAAATAACAAACTGATCCTAGCTAATCACGCTTGCCGACACTTTGGGACCCTTCAAGATTCATGAAGAAGAACTTGCCTTAAGCAGTCAAAGTCTGTGGGATGCTCTGATCTCACAAAGGGAATCATCTGATGACATTGGAATGGAACAATGCTGTGAGAAAAAACGGCTTGCAAGATATAGCTATGATGATTTACACTATGACTATAACTCTTGAGATGGCAGATAGATAGCACAAGTTACTGTAGCGAAGTATTGTAGTGATAGATTAGGAAAATCACTGTTCACAATCACTATTCATACTATCTATAATAATTATTGATCAGGAATTCCGAAGCCTTTGTGTGTTTTAGGACCTATGAGCTTGGTTTCTGTTTTTTGTGATCTTTTAATGCCTATAAAAGGCAAATAAGATGTAATGTTTTTGGCAAAATCCCTTGAAATAAAGTGTGTGTTTATGCAAATTTTCTCCATGACTCTCTAAACACTTCTTTTTCTCAAGTCTGTAGGATTTTTTAAGAAATACAGTTCAGCTAAGTTAGAGATATTACTATCCTAGCATCTTTGAACGTTGACCCTAGAGGGCTGCTTGAGGTCTTGTAATCTTAGTGTCAACTGTCGACGATAGATTTTGATTGTTGGTGGCCGCTTGCCCTTCGCCAACCAACTTTTTTCTTTCTTAGATGGATTTTTTTTTCTTTTTTAATTATAAAAATCCTACGTAAATATAATTTTTTGAAATATAATTTTGTTCAAAAGTATTTCACAAATTTTCGGATTACAAGTTAATAAGCATAATCTGTATTTTCAAAAATCTCTTTAACCTAAAATTCTTTAATATTTTTTCAAAGACTTTTTTCAAAAGTCTAGTCCAACGCCCTATTTATACTATATTAAAATACTTTTACAAGCATTGGGCATGTGAGTGCGAAGGTGTCCATCGCTATTTTTAAGCCAAGTGTTATTATAGGTACTAGGTAGTGCGCAATTAACATCACCTGTCAGCTTTTCTGCTAAGAACACCGTAAGAAAAGTGGGGAATGGTGGTTAGTCATCTTGAATTGTTCATGCGTCATGTCATCTCGGGCTTTTATTTCTCTGACAAGACGGGAAATAGCGAGCCCTCGTCGCCGTGGCCGACGCCATCTTCATCTTCATCACTTCAGGATGGCTCAAACTAATCATCGCACCGAAGAACTCGAAGCCATGAATGGGTTCTGCGCCGAAACCAGGACCTTCCACAGCCTCAGGCCCTCCGTCCCTCTCCCTCCTCCTTCCCTCCCCATTTCGCTCACCGACTTCCTGCTCTCCATCCTCCCCTCCTCCTCCTCCTCCTTGCCGTTCCTCGTCGACGCTGCCACCGGCCACCGGGTCACCTACCCGCGCTTCATCTCCCAATGCCGCGCTCTCGCTTCCTTCCTGGTGAGCCGCTTCCCTTCCCTCTCCAAGAACGACGTCGCCCTCGTCCTCCCGCCTCCTTCCCTCCACGTCCCCGTCATCTACGTCACTCTCCTCTCCCTCGGCATCGTCGTGTCCCCTGCGAACCCCCTGAGCTCCGCCTCCGAGATCCGCCACCTGGTCGGGCTCAGCAAGCCCGTCCTCGCTTTCGTCACCTCCCAAGCAGCTCACAAGCTGCCTCCGCTCAGGCACGGCATCATCCTCATCGACTCGCCCGAGTTCGAGTCCGTTTTGTCCCGGACCGGACTGAAGGAGACCGATCCCGTTCTCCGCAATGTCAACCGGGTCACGCAGGCCGACCCTGCGACGATTCTCTACTCTTCGGGCACGACAGGCCGGGTCAAGGGCGTCCTCATGACCCACGGAAACATGATCGCGGGGCTTGCCAGCGCTCGCCAAGCCGAGCCAGGCGCGAAGCCCGTTTGGCTGTTTCCACTTCCCCTGTTCCACGTGTATGGCTTTGCGGGGATATTGAAAGCCTTTGGGATAGGGGCGACCGTGGTTTTGATGGGGAAGTTCGAGCTTGAGGCCATGCTGAAGGCCGTGGAGAAGTATAGAGTCGGCTCGTTGCCGGTTTCGCCGCCGGTCGTGCTGGCGCTGGTGAAGTCGGAGCTGATCAGGAAGTATGACCTCAGCTCGCTCCGCACCGTCATGTGTGGCGGAGCGCCGCTCGGGAAGGAGGTTTGCGAGCGGTTCCGGCAGCAATTCCCTAACGTGGAGCTGGTGCAGGTAAAATGCTAGTAGTGTTAAAGATATTAAAACTAACATAGCTTTCATATTTTGTAATTTATTTGGCCAAAAACATAGTTAGGCCTTTAATTTTAGGTTTAGTATAAGGAAAACCTCAAACCGGTGCACATATGGTAAATTTATTCCAAATTAATTTTTTAGCTACAAAAATTCCTAAACCGGTATACTTGTGACAAAAATCCTAAACCAATACCTTTTATCGAAATGCGATTTTTTAACCACCAAACACTAACTTCGTACTAGTAAGCTTACCCCAATAGGAACCGCATTCGTACCATGACAGTGCTGTACTAGAATTTTGGATGAAGAAGACGCGAAAGAGTTGTAGAATATGAGGAAGTAGATACAGGCACATAGTTTTGAGTTGATGGATACAAAAGATCAATAGATGTAAGTGACTAAGGGCTGTGTCTACATCAACATATCCAAATGAATTTTTCAGGGTTATGCATTGACAGAGAGCCTCTTAGGAAGTAAAATGATGGGGCCTGATGAGACCAAGCAATACGGCTCCATCGGTCGCCTCTCTGAGCATATGGAAGCCAAAATAGTCGATCCTGTTACTCGAGAAGCTCTACCTCCCGGCTGCAAAGGCGAATTGTGGCTGCGTGGCCCAGCCATCATGAAAGGTCTATAGTCATACCATAATCTCTCATCCTGAATTGCTTTCCTCCTGGAATCTGCGAACAAAACCCGTGTCGAGATCTGTTGCACATTTTGTTCAAGCACCATCAAGTTAGGAAATGATCGTCTTTCTATTGAAACATTGCTCACAAAAATTGCAGTACAAAATTAGATATCCCGGTTTCCTCAGACATCGACAATTACTATGCTGCTTCTGGCATAAGCATTTCTCATTTCATTGTTTGTACTCCTCTTTGAGCTTCACGTATCACTCATGAAACTCTGATGTTCTGAATCTTTCCCGATTCCATGTAGGTTATGTTGGAGATGACAAGGCGACGGCTGAGACATTGGACCCTGACGGTTGGCTAAAAACTGGCGATCTTTGTTACTTTGACTCAGAGGGGTTCCTCTACATTGTAGATAGGCTAAAGGAATTGATAAAATACAAGGCATATCAGGTAGCTGCTGTCATAAGGAATCTTTTGCTGAGGAAATGTGATGCTTCCCATTTTTCTGTAATCGGAAATTGTCATCTCAATCTCATCCCATCCTACAGGTTCCACCTGCTGAATTGGAGCATTTACTTCAATCTCATCAACAAATTGCAGAAGCCGCGGTGATACCGTACGCTCCAGTGCTTGTGTTATGACCTTCATAGATGCGTTGAGTGTTTTTTTTTTTCCCCTTATTGGTCAAACATAGATGCATTGAGTTTGCATGAGCCAAAGTCTATCTTATTTTTATTCAACATTGGCTATTCTTTTCATTACTTGGAGGACATGCAAAGTATTGGTGATTCGATGTTTAAAAGGTCAAGAGTTGTCCCACCATTGTGCCAAATGATGATGGACAGAAGATATACTGTTGCGATCGCATTTACTTTTGAGGCAAATCTTTATCTGCTTAAAATGTACTTGTCGAACTTTGGTGTGTTGTGAGATCCATAAATGTGCTTTCTTTCTGGCTAAGTGGCTCATTGCGTAAGTAACCAACAAGACTAATCCAAGTGTATTGCTTGGAATCAGGTATCCTGATGAAGAGGCAGGTCAGGTTCCAATGGCTTTTGTGGTGAGGAAGCCAGGTGCATATGTTACAGAATCTGAAATCATGGATTTCATTGCTGTACGGGTATGGTCCTCCTGGATTCATCTGTTTTGGAAGACTCTTCTTCAGTTTTTTGGATTTTCCCAGGGAAGTAGAGGAGTTAATGCCCTGAAGATGCTAAGTGAAAACGCTGAGGCATCTATACATTGGCTATGAGAACAACTGGGACTCTAATTTTTCCCGATATCATAGGGGACACTATCAGATTCTCAATCACCGACTTGCCGGGCACCTGGTGTTCTTAACAGTATGCAAGGCGATTAGTCGAGTACCCCAACCAGTTTTAACACCGCCTAAGAAAGCATCTGCTCCAACCCTTTTTCTATTCCATGCTGCTAATGTTTTTCTTTTCTCCCCTTTAACCCCAGTTTGTCACGTAACATTTTGGTGAGCAGTCAATGCTACTAGGTCTATACAAAAAATGGGCGTGGTCTTTTGTACAATACCTTTGTTTCACTTGCTAAAGCTTACTTGGATAACATAGCTCAATCAGATGACTTGTTCCATTTGAGTAGCACATAGCGAATTTGCAGGGTGTTTTGCCCGGTCCAAACCCATAGACAACCCAACCCTTTTCTCTAATTTCACTAAACTGGATTTGCAGGTTGCTCCATACAAGAAGATAAGGCGTCTCGCTTTTATCAGTAGCATCCCCAAGAATCCCGCAGGAAAGATATTGAGAAGGGAGCTCATCAATCATGCTTTATCTGCTGGTTCAACTAAATTGTAAAATCTTTGACCAGGAAAAGAAGTCCCATTTTTCATTCAGTAAAAGAGGCCATTATTATCAGTTCTCTGTATTTGGCAATTTGCTGCTCCATGGTATGTATGTTGTACTTGTATCTGGAAGTGATTTACCATTCCTTACCGAAGACAAACATAAACCAGGCGAAATGTGTAACCCCGACCGAATCTTATACCGGCTCTTTGGAGAAGCTGTGCTTCTTAATACTGAAGTGGTTTGGTTCGATTCCCCACTTGAGTCCTTATATTCTTGTGTTTGTCATTGTTTTTGGATGAAATATGCCATTATCATCACCCTGTGTTTGGTGTGGGATGCACTATGCAGTACCGGTTGTTGGATATGATTGTTCATTCCTAGCAGAAGACAAATCCGAAATACAGGGCAGCCTCTTGGGATTGTCTACATTGCTGTGTAAGTGTCTAGTCTCTCTTGCCCGTGGCTCTGAATTTATTTTGCTCATTCCCTCGTATCGAAATGTGATTTTGTGGTAAGAGAGACATTCATAAAAATGCAATGGCTTTTAGATCACGTGTATGTAAGGAGTGTATAGCTCTCCATGCCAAGTGACATGGGATATTTCAATTTCAACAACACTGGTAATACTTGATAATCAATAATATCGGATTGTTTTACTTGTCTACATTGGAAGGATCTAATAAACGAGTGATATTGAATATAATAGGTTTGATTTACAAAATTAGTACTTGAGTTGTTCGGCACATCAATTAAAATCTTGGGAAAACATGAATTATTTCTGAACTATAGTCCAATATAATATTATTTTATAAATTTTTAATTTGTTCAATATGATAATTGAATTTTAGTCTAATATGCAATGTCGTCTTTGAACATTAAATTTTTTTAATGTGATCATTAAATTTTTTGTATATGTTCAATTTAATTACATAAAAATATTCAATATTATTCTTGAATTATATGAAAATATTCAAAGATTGTATTGAACATTATAAAAAAAAATTCATATCACATTAAAAAAATTAAAAATTTAGGGACAATATTGCATATTCGACTAAAATTTATGGATCATGTTGAATCAATTAAAAGTTAAGGGATAATATTGTATATTGGGTCAACAATTGTCCCTTAAAAAAAAAAAAACACAAGTCGTTAGGCACATCAATCGGCATGAATATGCACGTTTTCCCGCCTAGAACCTCCTGTCCTTCGCTTCGACTCTCTCTCTCTCTCTCTCCCCGGTCGTGTTTTCTCCGCGTTCATCAATGGCGTCGATGCAGATGGAGGAGAACCCTCGCTCTCGCGTGAGATCAAGGGCCGCATTTCTGGTAACGCTTCTACTCCGACCAATCTTCATTCGATCTCTCTCTCTCTCTCTCTCTCTCCCTACGTCGAGTAGTTCCCCTCGCTTCTTTCTTCGATCTGACGATGACATATCGATGCTGAAAAGAGTTTTGAATCTGTCCTTTTCTCGTTCTCTTTTTCGGATTTGCAGAGCTTTCGGATTGCGATCCTCCTTTCTCGCGCGCCTCGTCTTCTCTCGTACCCGAAGCATTTCGACGACGAGGCTGCGCAGCATTACCCCTTTCTGATCCCCTGATTCGTGGATGGATTTGCTTCGTTTCCCTAACTGGCAAGGTATTCGATAACACGGGTGAAAGATGTGATCTAACTGAAGCGACTGAAACGTGGTACGGATATTTTTCAATGTTTTCGAGAAAGTTGCTCTGGGTTGCTCCTTGTTTGTTGTCTAAGCATGCGTGTAATCTGAGCTTTCACGGACGGCGTTCCTTTTTCAATGGAGGGAATGGCTGTCCAGTCCAGTTGGTTTAGTGGAGATTATGCGTATGCAGTGATTTATCTGTGGAGCCAGATTTACTGCAAAGTATATTGTGACCGTATTTGCTCTAGAAAGTAAATGTGATGGCAAGTGTTATATAGGGTATGAAAGATGTGAAGTGTAGTGTTGGGTAGAGAGTCATTCCCAAAAGACGATGCTTTAACGTTCCTTGGGATGTTGTCCACATGACTGTCAGACTGTATCCTCACGAAGCTTATGGTTTGTCTTACATGCCTTTAATTGATGAATTTAATTCGTATTTGGTTGCTCATGATATGCGCAGATGGATTCCATTAAACTCCATTCCTAGGAACTATCACCAAATTCCTCTCATTCTGCTTAACATAAAGCATCTAGTTTGTTTCTGTCCCTTGTAAGAGCTTCTTCCTGATTCGGTAGGTAGTGTGCAAATCATGACTTACCCATGGTACGAAAAGCAGTTAATATACATGAATTTGATCCCATACCGAATACTGTTGTGACAAGAGTGACAGGATTTTTTCTTCTTTATTAATTCTTCTTTTCTGAGGGGTAAATAAATTTTTCTTTGGTGTAGTTTCGTCCTGGTAACATTGGCGTTTGGCAGGAAGATGCGAAGTTGGGGCCAGTTCAGTCTTCAAAGGTTGTGGTCGCTAGTGTGAGGGTTGCTGCCGTATGCTGCCTGGTCTCCTTTCCCCTTTCTTTTGTGTTGCCGCTTGTTTTGGCTTGTCGCTGTTTTTGGCTGGTTCATGCTGCTGTGTTGGCTGGTTCTTGCGTCTTTTGCTGTTTGTTGCCACTGTTTTGGCCTTTTTTTTAGTTTCTTTCTCCGCACCCATCCACTCGCTCTGACTATTTGTCATTTTGAGTGTATGTTGCTGGTGCCGGGAACCCCTTTTGTATAGTTTGGTTAAAGTCAATATAATTCTTACCCTTACCAAAAATAAAAAAATAAATAAAAAAAAATTTTGCCTCTCTTTTTTACCGTGTTGAGCAGTATATTTGAGAGACATTTCTTCCTCCAAGTTGTGAGCATGCAATTGTAATCATATATTAATTTCTGAAGCCTCTGTTAATTGGAATTTAGAAGTTTCTTATTATTGCTGTTGGTTTCATTATACATAAGAATATTCGTTCGTGCTTAAAGTGGGAAAGGTGGGGATTTACATGAACGAGATGTTCAACTGATATGATAGCATGTGCAGAGAGCAGTATTGGGAAACAGATGGAGTGAAGGAGGGTTTCATTCACATGGTAGGATCCCCACTTGTAACCCCGGTTTACTTCTCTTTACAACAAGTAACACAATGGTGTACTTTCTTTTGAGAAATTTCTGGATGTTTACCATCTACTTCCACCCTCCATGTTCTATATGGTGGGTTGCTTTATGCTGTGTTAAGATACTTCTACAAGCATTGGCCATGTGCATGTGAAGCATCGAGGTATCCTTGTTACGCTCAAGGGGACTATAATAAGGCCTGGAGCAGTAAAAATGTATTAATGAATGGTATAAATGTCAAAGATGTAATTACAGGAGGTCCTTCTCAGCACACTTCATTTATTGCATGGCACTAGCGCACAGTGGACCATTTGTTTTCTTTGCTATTTTGGCTACCAAGCCAATAAATTCTTATTAGTTTGTCTTATCTACCTTCTTTTATGTCAAACCTCCTCAGAGTGCATTTTTAACAATTTACATTTTGTTTAGCATTTGATGGAACTTGAGATTTGAGAATAATATCTTCTCGTTCTTCTTAAGTCAATTCTCACATATCAACAATTGTTTTTTAAAATCAACCTTTTGATTTTCCTGCTTGCTTAGGTAGCTTCCCAGTTTATTGTGAGCTGGAAACGAGAAACTGCATAGTTCTGCAAGCCATCTGCCCATTTCAGGGTTTTATCCATCTTTACTCTGATGTCCATTTACAGCTCTGTGTTTGGCTTGCAATGTCAATAATAGGAAATTTGTGTAGGTTTCCAATTTGTAGAGATGACATCATTCCATGATTATGGGGAAATGAAAGTTCAAGAAAGCACAAAATTGTTGCGTGTTGGGGCCATCTCTTGTTCAATTCCTGTTATTTTGAAGGATGAACTGGTTGACATTTAAAGCAGGATATCGCATAATCTCCAGAATCACACTTAGATTAAATATTTTCATATATATATAAATGGGAGAATATAAAAGATTTGGACATAACTATCAGTTTCTTGTCCTTCTATTATCAAGGTACAGACAAAAGTTGATTTTCTGATCTATCTGCCATGATGAATTTCTTGCTTTTCTACCTCACAATGCCTTCAAATTTTCATGGCCTAGGTTGGCTCTTACTATGGATGGCGTTTTCTTTTCTGCAGATGATATAATTGTCCCAGGAATTTTGACTGTGAAGTGGTCTCCTGATCTGAAGGATGTGTGGTGTGATCTCGAGCCACTGCTAGTTGCCAATCTTGTGAGGTATTGAGCTGAATCAGTTGTCAATGGCTTGTTCTCTTGGTTGAGTTCTATAGAGATTTCAGACAATGTTTTCCCTCGGTTCTGATCTTCAAGTTGAATTCTCGACGGTCGTTTCAAAACTGGACCAGGGGTTTGGTTTTTCTATATAAGTCGTCTTGGAAACATAATGTTGAAGGTTGGTAGTGCCCTAGTTCAACTGGTCGACCTAATTTGACTGGATATAGCTTTTTTCAAAGAACAAATTTGTGAGGGAGTTTTGCTTTTTCTATATATGCCGTCTGGGAAAAAATGTTGAAGGTTGGTGGTGACTTAGTTCAACTGGTCGACCTAATTTGACTGGTAGCTTTTTTCGAAGAACTAATTTGCGAGGGAAGGGTTCAGGGATCTCACTTCCACCTTCTTGGAATAAGTTGGCATGCCTAACCACTTGAAAACATGATGCCACTAAATTAGGAATGGCAGTGAATTTACTAAAGAAAAGAGTGGGCATGATCTTTATTTAACAAAAGTCAGGATGCACTGGAAGGCAATTTGGTTTGATCTTAACGAGTTTACCTTTTCTCTTGAAGATCTGCTTGAAGTCACCAAAGACAGTAGCATCATATTGCCATTGGCAATTTCAAATAAAGCAGGAACCCATCCGTTACTTTCATTATTGGATGTGATTTCTGTGATATGTTGGCAAATATGTTCTTGTTCTTAAAGTTCTTTTAGCTATTGTCTGAGTGACAGATATTTCATAAACATATCTTCAGTGACAATTGATAACCAATTGCAGAAATATGCTCAATCCTCCTTGTTTGTACCTGATGTCCCTTTATTATGTAATAGAATTCACCTGCTTCTTTGATAGAGTCTGTGTATCTGTTGTCAACTTTAATTGCTTTGATGCTTGTTGGAGGTATCAACATGTCGATGCATACAAACATTCAAGAAGTCATTTGCTTCTTGTTGGGAAATGCGAGTACACATTTTTTTAGATATTTCATAAACATATCTTCAGTGACAATTGATAACCAATTGCAGAAATATGCTCAATCCTCCTTGTTTGTACCTGATGTCCCTTTATTATGTAATAGAATTCACCTGCTTCTTTGATAGAGTCTGTGTATCTGTTGTCAACTTTAATTGCTTTGATGCTTGTTGGAGGTATCAACATGTCGATGCATACAAACATTCAAGAAGTCATTTGCTTCTTGTTGGGAAATGCGAGTACACATTTTTTTTTTTTTTAAATTCGAGTTAAACTAGTAGTTAATCAAAGGATATGTGATTTCTGTATAAGTCTTATTATCAATATTACACTTTGAAGCTTAAGTTTGATGCACATGAAACTTCATAGTGGTTTCTTTTGACCTGTGCCTTATTGTATCTTGTTCTTTAAGAGACAACACTGCACTTCTTCCTTCATAACATGTCATTTCCATCTCATTCTTGTTAATTGTATACTTCGAATATGTGGAACATGGAACAACTTCTAGGTACTGGATAATCTGCTCCTGAAAGTTACTGCAAAATGCAGTAATCGACCAGTCATAACCACTAGCTTGGGGAGCAGGAGTGCTGGATTGACTGTAACTGCAGTTAAGATTGGAGGCAAGATTCGATGAGTTAATGAGAGAACCTTCAGATTGATTACTGCTTACAAATGTGGGTGGTTCTATCCTTCTAGTCCTCACTCCTCACCTTATTAATTTTTCTTGACCAGTAGACTTCGATCTTACTTGTCAATAGAATAGACCTTATGTCAAGTTTAAAGCTTGCAGATAATAATGAAAATTGATGAACTCTATGTGCTTTGCCAGATGAGGAATAAATTGCACAGCAAAACCAATAAAGTTGATGTTATATCCAACGTGTTTTCCCAAATAGGAGTCTCATGGTTTCCAAAGTTACTACTTAGGACACGTAAGGAGGCTTTAGAAGCTAAAGTGACTTACCTAAGCTTAGAAGACCCTTGTTTTTGTGAGATTGAACTCCAGGTGTTAGCCTTATTTTGATAGCAGAACTGTAAGATTGAATATTTAGAAAGAGAATTACATTCTACAATTTGCAAGCGATAGTAGCTTATTCCACCTCCTTTGGTAATTTTCCACCTAATTTATAATGTTGTAACAAAGGCTTAATTATAGAGAATTTAATTATAATGAACGGAGGGGAGGGGCATCAGAAGATCATCTTCCTCACTAGTTAGTCACTATCAATCAATGCTTCAACAGTCTACGGATATATTGTTTCTTCTTGTTGTTTCATGTAAGGAACATGAGAGGAACTTAATAATTTTATCTATAGTGTGTGGTGTGTGTGTAATTTGTTTTGATCTGCACAACTTTTCCTTGAAAATGTATTAGCACATTGAATTTGTGCTTTTCTAGTAGGGACATTCACTTTCTAAGGGATTACTATAGACCATTCCTTTCTAAGGAGGCCAAAAAGTTATACTGAGCTATTATCAACTTCCACGAAGATCTGCAACTCAGTATGCACGTTAGATCAACCGCCTCTCTTAGTTTATGTATTATTTGTTCCATTAATAGTATCGTGACTTCTAGGTACAAATTCTCTGTATCTGCCGGTAAAATGTCACTAATTTATTTGGAATTGTCTTCTTCATTAACTTGTCTAAGGGTCCATGCGAAATCTTTTGAGCCAAGTTTCTGAGTCTCTTAAATAGAAGTATAGGATTCCTGATGTCTAGTTATCAGTGGAAACAAACCTGTTAGGAAAATAATGACTTTTATTGATTTGTGACCTGACATAACTCCTTTGACAAAACAGAGAGCTAGCAGTAGTTTAAGAGCTTTTATGCATTTGATACGTCTTCCATCTAAGGTTGGCAACATTGTGAATCAGTTGAGCATGAAATTTGAAGACAATGTTACTTGTCTGGCAGATGCATGTGGAGATTAAGAAGTTTCCTTTTTGCTACGTACCTATTCAAGATGGTTTGAATGTACCCCAAGTTTCACTAGAAAAATTTCCTTAGAACAAGAGCGACTTTTCATGCTCGTCTTTGTTTTATCTAGTCAAAGATTGGTTCTATTTAAAACTTGTTTGCTTTGTTTTGTCCAAACTCTCTCCGTTGGGATTATCGATGGTACTACAGTGAATTGTTTCGTGTTCCGCGAGATATGGAAACAATTAAAAGGTAGGGAGACAATGGCAGTTTCAAATTGCGAGGTCCTCACCGATGCCATGAGTTACCCAATGGATTGCTCGGAACGAGGAGCAGGAGAAGAGTGTACAGTCGGACTAGGACCAAGCGCAAAAAAGCCTCTTCGCAAATCCCAACGCAACTGACTTTCCATTCATTGGAGACGGAATTCGTCCATGATGTGAGTTCAACAGTGCTTAGAAAGCTTTCGTATGGTAGTTAGTGTCACGTGCATGGTACGGTAAGCTTGTGAGGATAGAGCTGTGCGTTGGTCTATCCTCTTTTTCCGTTAAGTCTATGTTTCTATAGCATGTTCCGTTTCTTGTAAGTGTGGGAGTCTGCCTTCTATTTTGAGAACACGAGAGGCTATTTCTTGCTTAGAATTTATATGCGCTGGGATTATCCATCCATTCCCACGAGAATGGTTTTGATTATTTTTTCAGCTCTATCGAGGGGTTACTTCTTCAGGGAAAACCATGAAATTATACCTTAAATTAGGCAAATATATCGATGAAACTGAATAATGTTAAGGCACCTAGATCGTATTAAAATTAGAAAGAAGAAATGGGTCTGTGAGGGCCTCGATAAGTGCCCTCAAGGCATATTTCGGGCACCAACAAGAGGTCTATGAGGGCCCAGATACAGCCCAATTCCTAATCCGGGACTAATAATGGGCCTCAAAGCCCAATCTTATCGACCAGAAAGTTGGCCTTAGTAAAGCCCACAGGGACTGGTCCAGGGGAATATCCGGCCTGACTTGGCTTACTTTGGGCCCAACTGAGCCTTTCACTGCAGCCTAGTAAGGGCACATTATTCAACTCGTGGGCCCATCTATAGCCCGACACGTAGTTTACGAGGCCTATTGGGCTCGGTCGAACGAAAGAAAGCCTGCGTCGGGAAACAAGGGTCATTTTAATTGGGCCTCCAAGGCTCGTTGGGTCCGGCAGATGAAATGGACCAGGAAATTTTACTTTCGGCCTAATACGGGCTGACAATGGCCTTTAAGAGCCCCTCAATTAGCTAATGGGCTCAAGAAGCCCCTCGAATTGGGATTTCCCAACGTGATGGGCCTTATCGTGAGCTCCAAAGGCCCAATATTTAGGCTTTAAGCGCCGACAATGAAGGCTCCTATTTGACCGACGGCCTAAGCCCATTGAGCCAACTGCTAGATTGAGAGAACCGGTAGATTGCTGATGAAACTTTTTATTCATCAGCGGCTCGTTGGATTAAGCAGTTACGTAAGCCCAAGCTTTAATCGAGCGAATTATAAAACATACTTCCATTGTGCCCCAAAAAAAGGGTCCAATACCGACAATCCAACAATAAGTTCGACAACAAAGCATCAGTTCAGGCTGCGACGAGGTCATAAAAGTAACGACACCGTAGCTTGCGACGAGGCTAGTGGTAGCAGTTCGAGGTGTTATACAGACAACTCTCACAATCATCAATCAAAAGCATCTGCGCCAACCTAATCACGCCATCTAGAACAAGGACTACCCATGATTCTTCTACACGGAAACATCCAACTCATATATAATAGCTTTTCCAGCCAACCAATTATCACCCTCCAGCTAAGAAATTTTCCGACGACAAAACAATGAGCGTGCAACGCAAATTAGACACAAGCATTCCGTCTAGATACAAGACCATGCAGACGGCCTCAACCATCCGACACCAACACGCCTGACTCCCCAAATTCAGCAAAGCATATTAGGCAATCCCCCTGCTCCGCACTGCTTGGCAACATGTGATTTACATTTCCCCTTGTTCTCTGTCTGGGAAAGAGTACCAGAGAAACTACTAGTAATGGAATTTACAGCTCTCCTTGTTATCTGTCGTTTATGATATGAAACAAACATTGCTAGCTATCAAATGTGACCAATGAGAATGAAAGGAAGTTGAGATTGAAGCACTCGCCTCGCACTACAGCAACTGCACCAGCTCCAAAAGATGCCTTTCTTAAGCATATGCATCTGTTAATACAACCCAGAAGACTTAAATGTGAAGAGAATCATCATACGCAAGAAAAATGCGGTGCTTGAGTGATAATTTGAGATGAAGCAGAACAGACAGGTTAATTGGAATATTCACATGGAGATGATACTGCATGGCTGTTGTTCTGGAAAGGCTGATCTAGCGAAATTCATCTGTCATCGTTGAACAATACACAGAGGACAATAAAAGATCTATTCAAAGAATTTTGCAGCAGAAATGACATTCGCTAACATATAAACCTATTGAAGCAAGCATTGCCAAAACAATTAAAGACTTAAAGACCCCCTGATAAATGCAGATTTGAGAAAAGAAGCACGCCATCCAACCAGTGCTGTCAAAGATGAAACTGCTCCATCAATTGCAGGCCAATTGATTAACCTTCATCACAGCAATAGAAAAGATATCGTAAACCACGCCAAAAAAAGAAACTAACGGTATAACAAGAACGCGTCCCAAATAAAAATCTTTCCACTCTTTTGGAGGCATCAAATTGAAGCATCCCTGCACTCCCAATGCCACCATCCAGTGGATCTTCTACAAGCATAAGTACAAAAGAGCCCCATTCAAAAGATAAATACAAGACAAGAGGGATGTTACAACTCAACTAGAAGAGAGGAAAAGGCATTTTCAATTGAATCACTCAATACTTCAACCCTTTTTTTCTAAAGTTGCATGGTTCCAAAGGAAAAAGTCTAACTCAAAAATAGATGATACTCTCCAACAATTGATACCAAGAAGGAAAAAATGCTATGATATCATCATTCAAATCAAAGCCTCATAACTTATTTGTCTTACAATTAACAAGGAATATAATTTCAGGGCTTCTGCTCATCCCTAAGAAATCTACACGGCCCTCTCAACTTCTGTTAGATGGATTAACCAATACCGAGCGAAGAAACTCAATGCAATCCACCTTCTCACAACAACAGAAGCATGCGTTATACAAAAGGAATCGAAACTTCTGTTGGATCATTGCATATTCAATACCTCAAGGGATTTGATCCTCATAGGCACGAATAGCCAGTCTCGCTTGCATCTCTTCATCTGTTAGTAAACTCTCGAGTACTAGATGTAATGTCAAGAAATCAAGATGCGAACATCATTTATCAACTTAATTTGACTATTTACATTCACATATTTACAAAAATGGAACCTGTTGTGGTTCAACCAAAAGAGAAGACAAGAAAAAGTCGGGAACCAGCTTGCACACCTTGCAAACTCAAGGGAGGTGCGAAGATGTTAATAGTAGTAAATTGTTTGACCGGAGCAGTTTCCCACTGTTACTATCATCAATGATTCTTCTAAGTTCCTGCCAAGGACGGAAAATGCAATTATGCACCCCTGCAGTTACTCTTCCTCCAGCAAGATAATCTTCCAGATGCCTAGAAATCAAAGCAGGTGGTTTAGAAAGACATCCATCTCAAACAAATCAAATTGTTCCAGGGAGAACTGCAGGTTAAATTCTTTGTCCAAAAATCCAATCTGGCTGCAGGCAATCATCTGACAACAGTATGCAGAGGGGGAAATGTTGGCATGAAATCCTTAGAAGTAGGCAGTGGAACTTCATGAAACCAATCATGTTCAAGGGCTTCATCTGCTGTTATTCTCTGCACGTGGAAAAGACATTGATAAATACGGACAACAAGGACATATTTGTAAAGCACAAGCTTCGAGAGAATTACCATCTCTGGGTCATATGTCAGAAGCCTGTTCAGCAAGTCAAACCCCAATTCAGAAAGAACAGTAGTTCCAGTAAAAGATGCAGCAGGAAACTTCTTTCGCAACAAATTATACCTGAAGAAAAAACATCATACTAAAACAATGAGAAAACATAATGTCTTGAAAAGAGCCACACCCAGCACTAAGATAGAATACCGTCACTACAGAACACTTACGGTTGTTTAACAAAGTTCGCTTTTGAACCAGGCAATTCAGAGAATCCATGCCATATTTTCTCACTGGGTGTGCCAAGAGTCCTGAAAATCTGCACAGCACAGTTTTCAAATAAGAAAATCACTGAATGAAGAGTCTAAAAAAACAAGATAAAGGACCTATTATGTCAAAGTTCCTACCTTGTCAAGCTGATTGACTTCACTATTTCCCCTGAAAAGCGGTTCATTGGCCAACATTTCAGCCATAATACACCCTATTGACCACATATCAATTGCTGTTGAGTACTGTTTTGCTCCCAATAAAAGTTCAGGTGCCCTGCACATCAGATTATACTGTCAAGGCTCAACCATAATTATATACTGCAAAGTTCAGAAATATCAATGTGCACCGCATGAAAAAGGAAAAGAAAAGGCAACCACACTGTACATAAAAGGAAACATAACATGACTGACCCATCTTTATGTGCCCAAGTAGAATCCCAAGAAGATAGAGCGTAAAATAAAAGAGTGCAGGATTCTCTGGGCTGGTACTTTGGAAAATACAATCTTTAAAGCAAATAGAAATTCCCAAAAAGAACACTAAATTAAGTGATGTGGAATAATAGATGCTCATGAATTCCAAAGCATTATTAACAGCTAATTGGTAGCATACTTGGCTTCTCGTCATCCTCAACAAGTAAGAATGGCCCAATTTCTCATACATGTCGCATGTTTTTATTATTAGAAAAAGTATGCAGCTCACCTGTACCACAGGGTAACAACGAGAGGAGTATACGGCTTCAATGGGCTCCCATACTGCCTTGACAACCCAAAGTCGCATATTTTTAGCTCGCCCTTGTTGTTAAAAAGAAGATTCGATGTCTTCAAATCACGATGAAGTATCCAATTATCATGAAGATACTTGACGCCCTCCAATAGCTGAAGCATCAGGCATTTGACTTCACTTGTACTGAAAGGATGCTTCCTTGCTTCCATCAGCCCCTTAAGATCGTGTTCCATGTACTCCATGACCATAAATATACTATCATCATCATCCATTACGACTTCTTTAACACCTACAACAGAAGGGTGATTTAAAGACAGTAAAATGTTTATCTCCCTCAAAGATGTTAGGGGAAAACCACCATCAGAGTCCTGTTTGTTCATCTTCACCTTCTTCAATGCCACTATTTCCCCCGTTATGGTATCCCTTGCACGATAGACAATACCATAAGTACCTTCATTAATCTTGTTCAGTTTTTCATATTCAAAGACACTTCTGCAAGAATCAAGCATGTTTATACTTCGTCTTGCAGGCAATGAGGACACTTCAAACTCTTGATGTTCTCTATTGTTCTTATCATCCATGTCATCATGGTTGTTGTCTGCATCGCTAAGATAAGTGCGATCACCATCCATGACGACAGCTTGATCACCATCTTCAGATTCCCCTACACTCGCTCCACCAGCCAGCCCAATCTCATCAGATCCAGAAGACCTGATTCGATGACCCGAGCCGCCTGGAAGAAACTCCCCACTCTCTGGACTTGACCTCTTTGTGACCAATGCTCTATTCTCCAGTATCATTTCCTCATCATCGGATGCACAGATAAGACTCGGTGAATCACTATCAAATGCCCATCGTGACTTCGAGATGGTCCTCTCATGAACAAATTCTCCATCCTCAACCATACTGTCATCTTGATCACCAGCCTCACTTTGCTCCTGATGCAATGCCTGGGCCTTGCATCCAGATGCACTGAGAGATATAGATTGATCAGCCACAGGAAGATCAGATCCATGTACCGGATCCAATGAGATAGAGGAGTTCAAAACACAGCCACCAGACTCATCATTCGATGACATTGTAGATGGAGCCATAGGAGGACTTAAAATAGTGGTGGCCGAAACCACTCGGTTCTTGGATGATATCCTGATTTCCCTGTCCTCCACATCCCATAACGTCGGGGAGAACTTCCTCTTCTTCTCAGGGGGGTGCTGCACACCGTCTTGGTACAACTTGGCACCCCTCTGCACCTCAACAAGCTGATGCTCCTTATCTCGATTCTTGGACTCCATCTTGCGCCCATCACTCCGCTTATCTGCATGGCCATGATACTGGCTAAATTCGCCGCAACAAGTCGAGCGAATCGCGTCGCGACCATCCCTTCTGGAGGAAGAGTTACAATCCAATCTCCTAGAAACACGATATTTCCCTGTTGCCATATTGTTTGCAACCACAACTCCCTTTATCAAAAACCCACAGCTGACGTCTCAATGCACAAAAAAAACAACCCCCACGATCCCCAAAACGACAGTAGGAACGAAGCAATCGAACGGATCAGAACCAGAAAAATCACACAATCCTACGACAGGAAACCTAACCAATAGCCCGACCACGATCACTTTTCAACAGCAGATCGTCTAGTAACCTAGTCGCAACCCTAAAGTAAATGAGAGAGAGAGAACACGAAATGAAAGTTGCAGATCGGACGTCAATCGGCGACGACAGACACCGGAAACCGATTCAGACGGATCGGGAACGGAACCGGGAAGGAAATCTGAAAACCCTAGACGCGACGAAACGAGAGGGGCTTTCGGACGTCGCTCCTTCGAAATCCGCAGGTACTGAAAGCCTTACCGGAGGATGAAGAGAGAGAGAGACGCGTGGGGAGGCGTCGCGACGATGGAGGAATCGGCAGATCGCGATTCGCGATCGGAGGGTGCTTCGAGAGGAGGACGAAACCCTAGCGAATCTTCGTCAACTCGACGCGTTTGATGTTTTGGTTTCCTTCGATGGACGGCACAGCTTTCTTATCGCTCCGCGTCGTGTCAAGCTCGGCGGCTCCTACTTTGTCCTCTTTCGTTTTGGTCCCCAAATAATGTGATATTTATGGTTTTGGCCCCTCGGCCGACGTGAAGCCATGGGTTCGGCCTTCTTTTCGGTCGTGCCTGGGCTTCAGGGCCTTTACTGGCGTGACGGGCCAGACTATGAATTGTGCTGTTCCTCGGATGGATGGGCCGACTGAACAAGATCGCAGCACGGTAGGCCCAGCGTCACTTCCCCTTCATGGATTTTTCTCCTTCTAGGACTTTTTCAATTTTTTTTTTTGGGGTTAGTTTTTAGTTTAAGTTAGGGGTGAACAGTTTTAAGTTTCGTTCAAATTTCACCTAGAACCTAGAACCTACTCAATATGATAGGTTCTTTATTTTTTAAAACTTAGAACCTACTAGCTAGAAACATTCCTTATTTTTTTGAATCTAAACCTACTCTGCATACCTTAGAACTTAGAACTTGCCTTGTCATAGGTCTCAACTCTCAAAGGTCAATTTTAAGTTTTACCCAAGTTTCATTTGTATTATTAAATGAAGGATTGTAGTGAATCATCAACTTAATTGTCACCATTATCCATTGATCATAACTTATATTTAGACATATGAAATATTAATATAAAAGTCTCAATTATAAAATGGAAGCTAAGATTAATAGTTTTACATTATACACTCGCTATTAGATACCAAAAAATAAAAAATTCAAAAATTTGTTTCAGATTTTAGGTTCTAAGTTTCACCTACATAGAATTTGGAATCCACCCGTTGAAGTAAATTCCCCAATTTTTGAAACATAAAATTTATTGTGTATATCTTAAAACTTAGAATCGGATAAGTTTCTATCGATCCGGTTCTTCGATTTCAAATTCTATTACGTAATAATGCTCATAGAACCTTGAAACTTTGCAAAATCAAAACCCATTGTATTCGAAGTTCGATCGTGGTCTTCTTGCTGTGGGGACTACGAACATAGGTCACTACCCAAAAGATGTGAATGTTTATATTATCTCGCGGAATCAAATCGGTGGGTGCGGAAACTAGGGCGATATCCTGGAACCGTGATGGACATCAAACGGGCTGATGCGTGCCACGTGTCAGATGTCCCATACTTCCACCATATCCAAACAAGGTGCACCTCCCAAGGCATGCACAAACTTCAAGGCATCAGCCCTTATCATCTCACCTCCCCACCTCCAATTACGCAATCCCAAGTAAATAACGAGGTCAACCTAATTTTACTTGCGCCTTGTCTGACTCGATTTAAGGTCCGTCTCTTTGTATGAAAGTGAAAAAAGAAACGTACCCAAAGCTAAAATTTCCTGCTGTGGTGGTACGTGAAGATGTTAAGTTTTTAGGTTAATTTGAGCTCTGGGTGAACATGACTATATGAATGATATGTGCGAAAAGTCATGGTTGCGGGCTAAACCTCACCCTAAAAAATTACCATTTTTTTTTTTTCAGAATTCCCTATTCTTATAATTCTTACAGGCATCAAAACATTCAAAACCAACTAAAAATCAAACCACTCAGGCTCTAAGCAAGAGGAAAGGAATTTGCAAAATGAGTAATTTTTTTTTTTTTTTCAAGAGCTCCTTTGTAGGCATGTGAATGGAATTGGTAATTGAGTCAAAAATGAACATATGATTTTGGTATTTTCCGTGGAAAAAGGAGAGAGAGAAAACTGACACAAAGCCAATTAAACTCCAAAGATAGACCATAACGATAACGCAGGATGTGCCTATCCACTTGCCTCCCAGTTTCGTTGCTATATAATTCCACCACCCCCTATCACCTCCAGTAGTTCCTTACACCAACATTCAAAACTTGCCAGGTAGCACCATCGCTCCAGGAAAAAGATGATGGATCTCGGGTCGTTCACGTACCAAGCACCAGCAACCAACAAGGCCAACACCGAGTCCGGCTACGACGTCCCCCAGGGAGTGGACATCAGAGGGCGTTACGATGCCCAGTTCGCCAGGATCCTCAACCGGGACGCCTTGCAGTTCGTCGCTGATCTGCAGAGGGAGTTCAGGGGCCACGTCAAGTACGCCATGGAGTGCCGCCGTGACGCCAAGCAGCGCTACAACGCGGGCGCTCTGCCTGGGTTCGACCCTGCTACGAGGTACGTGAGGGAAGGCGAGTGGATGTGTGCGCCGGTCCCACCGGCCGTGGCCGACCGGAGGGTGGAGATCACTGGCCCTGTCGAGCGCAAGATGATCATCAACGCGCTCAACTCTGGCGCCAAAGTTTTCATGGTGAGCGAATTCTGTATCTTTATGTCCATGAGAACAAAACACTGCGTTTTGTTAGTGTCTTACTTGCCACGCACGTCTGACATGTCCAACTTATTTAGGAGAATCTTTATGAACTTACTGATGCTTTGAGTCTGAAGTCGATTATGATTATGAAAATGACATATTTCGTTGGTATAAATAGGCAGACTTCGAAGATGCGCTATCCCCGAGCTGGGAGAACCTGATGAGAGGGCAAGTGAACCTGAAGGATGCGGTGGCTGGGACCATAACCTTCCACGACAAGGCCCGAAACAGGGTCTACAAGCTCAATGACCAGATTGCCAAGCTCTTTGTCCGGCCCCGAGGTTGGCACCTACCCGAGTCTCACATCCTCATCGACGGCGAGCCTGCAACTGGTTGCCTCGTCGACTTTGGCCTCTACTTCTTCCACAACTACGCTTCATTCAGGAAGATGCAGGGTGAGGGGTTCGGGCCCTTCTTCTATCTCCCTAAGATGGAGCATTCCAGGTACGCAACTGGGAATCTTTACATGACAGATCATTCTTACATATCGACTATGTGATATATCCATCGGCTAGATGATATTTCCAGTCAGTGAGTTTGGATTGAGTTTGTTTGTGATCGCTTAATGGACTATAAAACGTCCCGGTTTGTGTCCATTAGGATGCTATTAGCATTACAATAATCAATGCAGGGTTCATATCCTTCTTGTGTTAGTATATTAACTGTAGTTAAGAGGTCAGCAACTGACAAAGGACGTCTAGATTTTATCGTAATGTAATAGGCCAGAGTGCGCCATGAACTTTTCCACGAATATTAGCTAAAGGGTTGTTGCGTTGGGATCGGCAGGGAAGCGAAGATCTGGAACAGTGTCTTTGAGAAAGCAGAGAAGATGGCGGGCATCGAGAGAGGGAGCATAAGGGCGACGGTGTTGATAGAGACACTACCTGCAGTGTTCCAGATGGATGAGATACTGTACGAGCTGAGGGATCACTCGGTCGGATTGAACTGCGGAAGATGGGATTACATCTTCAGCTATGTCAAGACCTTCCAGGCTCATCCCGATCGCCTACTGCCTGACAGGGTTCTGGTCGGGATGACCCAGCACTTCATGAGGTCTTACTCTGATCTCCTCATCCGGACTTGCCATCGGCGCGGTGTTCATGCCATGGGAGGCATGGTATGGAATCATTTGAGTACTGAAGTAGAGTCGAGCCTTTTGCCATCGGTCTAACAAAATCTGTTGTCCTAATTTTCTGACAGGCGGCTCAAATCCCGATCAGAGATGATCCGGCGGCCAATGAGGCGGCGCTGGAACTAGTAAGGAAAGACAAGCTCAGAGAAGTCAGGGCCGGGCATGACGGGACATGGGCTGCTCACCCGGGGTTAATCCCAGTTTGTATGGAAGTCTTCACGAATCACATGGGCAATGCGCCACACCAGATCCAATCAGTCAAGAGAGAGGACGCGGCCAACATAACTGAGGAAGACCTCCTCCAGAGGCCGAGAGGGGTCCGAACTTTAGAAGGCCTCCGGCTCAACACTCGGGTTGGGATCCAATACCTGGCGGCCTGGCTCACAGGGACAGGGTCGGTCCCACTCTACAATCTCATGGAGGATGCTGCAACTGCCGAGATCAGCCGAGTCCAGAACTGGCAGTGGCTGAAGTATGGTGTGGAGCTGGACGGTGATGGGGTTGGAGTGAGAGTGACCTTGGATCTATTCGGGAGGGTGGTGGAGGAAGAGGTGGCCAGGATTGAGAGAGAGGTTGGGAAGGACAAGTTCACGAAGGGGATGTACAAGGAGGCTGGCAAGATATTCACGAGGCAATGCACGGCGCCAGTGTTGGACGATTTCCTGACGCTCGATGCATACAATCACATCGTCGTGCATCATCCTAGGGGGTCTTCCAAGCTCTGAAAGCCTGTTTGTCTCCTATGAATGGCTTAAGGGACATATTGCTTTGCCTTTACCAATTTCCACTGCTGCTATGGATGAATAAATTGTTTCTATGACTATTACCAGTTGTTCTGTTTCTGAAAATTGAAGATGATTTTTCCATGAGATAGTAGAGTAGTTGAACAATACAGACCAGTGGTTCGCTTGAAACTAAGCAATATTCCTCCTTAGCATACAAGGAATTTGCATCAATGGGGTTATACTCAGCCTAGTGGATTAGAAAGCAGAGAAGAAACATGTAGCTGAAAGAGTGAATATGATTTTTAGAAAATCGTAAGGTCAAGAGTGTCAAAGGCTAGTCGTAGTTCAGTGGGTACGATCACAGTGAATGGGCGTCACTATTGAGAATTTGTATAGTCTTTGGCGATAAAATAAAGATGGCATGTCATGATACTACGTTCTTGGGTAAAGCGTTGAGCCGTGGACCTAATTTGAGCAAAGGCGCAAAGGGTAACTCTTAAAGATGCTTTCATTTCATCAAGGCCCAATCATTTTCATTTTGATATTGAAATGGTTGGACTCTACTCTGTCATTCCCTTTTGTTTGTTTTTGTGTGTGTGTGTGTGTGTGTGTGTGAGAGAGAGAGAGAGAGAGAGAGAGAGAGAGGGAGGGTCACGAATGATCCATTTGGAAGTTGGACGCGGAAAGCCACACAGTCGCATGCTATGCCACAGATCCTTGATGGGTTCGACCCGCTTTGAGTGCTCGTAAGTCAGCTATAGGCCCAAAGTGAACCATCTTAACAACTTAACAAAGTGTTGTCAAACAGAAGGTCTTTATGGGAAAGAAGGAAAGTCGACGAAGTATCACTAATAATCAACTCACTTTCGTTTTTGGTGCACGTTGAAAAATTATTTGCAAACACGATCACTTGACTATGATAGTAACATGACACTTTGTCTGAGCGAGACATTGATGTCGTTTCCCCCGTCAAGATGATGATGTCTTGGTTTTTCTTATTTTATGTCCATACTACATACCCGATTGGTAATGAATGCTATTGTTATGTTACCTGTGTTGCTAGCTTTTTAGCTCGATTAGATCCGGTTCCATGAATTCTTTTGTCACCCAAAAAGCCTGTGGTGGAAGCAGAGGGCCTTGCCATAGGAGCACTCGGGTCTCCAGCCCGAACGCAAGGACCCTGGCCAAGTTTTAGGGTCTTGAGCCCGGCCTCAATGGACTTGGACTCAAACTTAGTGCCCTAGCATAGTTGTTGAGGATCCTAGCATAGGCTTTTGGGTACAAAGCCTAGCCTCTATGCACCGAAGCCCAAGCACTAGGGACTTGGGCCGAGCATTGAGGACCCAGGACAAGGTCATCGGGGTCTTAGGCCTAACTTCAGTGCATTCGGGTTTGACCTCAATGGATTGAGCCCGAGTGTTGAGGATTTGGACATAAGCACCAGTTTCTCAGGCCCGACCTCAGTGGACTAGAGGTGCTACAGAGCCAAGCAAAGGTGCCAGGGTCCTAAGTCTGGCCTCTATGGACTCAAACCTAAGCGTTGGGTTCCGGTCATAGACACAAATGTCCCGAACCCAACCTCTGTTGACCTAGCTCAGGCATCAGGGTTCTATGCTCTGCCTCTTTGGACTTGGGTTTGGCCTCGATTGACTCAAGAGCCGCTACCAAGGGCCCAAGAACTATCGTTGGGGTTCTCGTACTCAAGTGAAGGATTTTTTGTCTAAGCGCCGAAATCGAGTCATATTCTTGAAAATAATTTTCAATCTTTAGAAAAGAAAATCATTTTTCTAAATTTAAGCATAGATTTTTTATTGACTAGAAAAATATTATCGATTCACTTTTTTAAGTGATTCAAATACTAAAAAATATCTGCTCAAAAAATATGTTTTATGAAATAAATGGAGCCTTAGTGAATTGCTCTTCCTCCTATGCTCATGGATGGAGTCCAATGGCTGAGCCACGTTAACTTCCTATTTCGTACTTTTATCTCATTTTTTTCTTCTGTTTTTGTCGTCGCTTTTGCTTAACAAAGAGGGAAGATGATTCCATATCATTTGGAATGAAGACTCTTTGAGAGATGTATGTTGGCAGACCTACCGAACTCAGTCTATCTTAAGGTTTAATTTGTTTTGCAAAAATATTTTCTGGCATTGTGATGATGAAAGTGATTTTTCTACCGAAACTTAAATTTAGGAAAATAATTTTCTCTTTCTAAAATCGGAAAAATTGATGCTTGGATCAAAAACTCTATGTTTGAGTATGAGAACTCCAAAACTTGTTCCAAAGCCCTTGGCTGTAAGGCATTCCCGAATGGTTCAGGCCGAGTCCATTGAGGTCAAGCCCGACTCCATCTAAGCCACACCCAAGACCTCGACAATCGTGCTCAAGTCCATCGAGGCTAGACTCGAGACATTAGGCCCGTAAATCGTTGACACAGATGTTAGTCATCTTATTTGACATGACCAATGTTGACGTAGATAATTAAATTTTTTTATTTTTATTTTTATTTTTATTTTTTCTTTATTTTTATTTTTTTTCTTTCTTATTTTGCCGCATTAATTGGCCACAAAAGAGGACCAACCTTGCCAGGACCTAGGCCTCGGCCTCAACGAAAGCTGGCGGTCGGCCGTAGGAAGGTGCTTATGAACTATGCCATCCCTTTCTGTCCAAGCGAATCAAAACATGGTAAGCATCATGATTTTTTTTCCTTCTATATTTATTTCAACTTACACTAATTTATTTTGATAGACAAGAACATTGGTACTTTAAGAGCATATCTAAAATTCTCTCCGATTCACATAAGATTGTAAGCGATTATTGGACGTTCTTAGGGTCATTCTTAGTGAAGGTAAGCATTTCTTATCTTCTCGGATCTTCGTACTCGAATAAAAAAAACGAATTCTTACGATGTAGCATCCGCGGGCTTACCTTTTAGGGTTTGCCCTTAGAGGATCCATGGTATATTCCAAAACACGAGGCCTTACTCAACATAATACATTCCCGCACAGTAATCAGTATCTTGGAACTATAAAGATTGATTTGAACCAGTGGGAATGCCTCTTTTTCTTCGTCCTAGAGAGGCGATCCTTCTAGCGGCTTCATGGGAAAATATCATGGTCCCAAAGCCAAACAAACCTAATCCCTGTATATATATATATATATGCAGTGTTGAGTAGTTGGTACCCACGCGGACACGTGGCGGTGCTCCGAGTATATCTGCCTACTTAGTAAAATGTCAAAATTATCGATGTCGTTTACTTTATGACTCGCGATTCCTTTGTTTGATGTGCTCTGGAACCATTGGTTGGCACGGCTCAAATCATGGTGGCAGATCTGATTTCCTTCCAAAGACAGCGACAACAAAATCTACAAGATGTGCGGGAAGTGTGTTACCTTGGTGACTTTTATTCTTCTAGGGCAATTTAATAATCAAGGGCTCTAGATCAAAGGTCCCGCAGCATCTGCAACTTTTGGCCAGACATATGATTTGGCAAAGCATTTTTAGTGATATCAAATGAATAGGTCCTAACTTCCCCAATTAGAGCTATCTTTACCCTCTCTTTTTTGACTTATTAAAGTTAAATGTAGGTATACCGTTCACATCATGTGTCTCTCTTGATTTTATGATTAACACAAATAAAGTATGCTTACACTTAGACTTCAAAAGACCTTGAGAAATGTGGTGAGAAATAGGTATGGATATAATATATATCTATTACGCACATATAATGCTCTTGTAATTGGAGGTGAGGAAGCAACTAATGCTCGGCTTGGGTTTTGCGAGTTTCGTGCATGATGTATCTCTTAGGATATTATATGTTTGAGAGGTACGCGACATCAGACAAAACATGACATACTTATCTCTTTCCAAGAGATGTTTGGTCACGTAATTGGGTCGTGTTGGACCAACCAAAATCCAGGAGCTACCATTCTTGGAAAGGATGTAGTTTCTTTCACTCAAGCAAGAAACCCGAGGGTCAAGCATGGTTTTCTCTTCTGGTGTGAAATGTAATGAGCATGATACTAATGAGAAAAACTCCATCCACAAGATTTTGATTATAAAGTATTAAAGCATAAAGTTCATCACCAAATGGAAAAATTATCCAAAAAATCTTAAACTTATTATTTTTCTTATCAATGCAATACTAAACATTTTAACAAATGAGTCATAAATATTTTCATGTTTTGCCAATTGAGTCTATCCGATCAATTTTGTTGGGAAATCGCCGATGTAACTATGCAATTGTATGTGGCATGATAGGCATTAACTTAGAAAATTTCTGTTTCTTTTTTCTTTTATTTTTTTTCTTTTTTGGTTCACAAGGCCAAGAGAGAACTAGTGATCCCTCGTTGATCAGAAGCAAGGGTCGCAACCCTCTTTAGACCCGACAAGGGCTTGCGAGCCCACACCCAAGGCATCACTAGCCACAACGAGGGTAGATCTCGACGCCCTCCGTAGCCACAACGAGGGTTCGAGAGCCCTCACCAAATCTAGAGAGGCAAGGGAGTGGGGGCCTCACGCAAGGTTGGTAAGGGTCGCTAGCCCTTAGTCACTAGTCGGTGGAGGTCATCGTCCCTTAGCCAGTGGCCGGCGGCCCCCCACCCTTTGAACTAAAATAGAAAAGAAAGAAAAGAAAAATATATAAAGATAATATAAAATTCGAAAAATTATTTAAATTTGTCCATTTAGTAACGTCTGTGTTACATAGGATGGCTGACGTTTACGTTAGCAAGTTCCAACCAAATTTTTTTAAATAAACTCAATTGGAAAAATTGAAAAATATATGTGTAATAGGTTTAAAATATTTTAGACAATTTTCCCCCAACATATAATGCCATCTGAGTGGCAGATTAGTTTTCTACATACGAACTAGGCCTATTATCCCAAATTGGTCTATGTCATAGGTGATAATCTACACCGAGACTGGGACATAGACGACAGAAGTTTCCTTCTTTGTCACTTCATCCTTGACGTGTCCATACTAAATTAGTCTATGATAAGATATGTATACAGATCATTATCATACCATTTACAAGATGAGGTGCGATTATCTAGAATTGATTAAATCGTAATGAGGATGACAGGAGATCTATTTTAAAGTTAAAACTTTTGTTTATGCAGGAAGCTGCCTGATTAACTCAAATCAGCAGGCAAATCTGCCTTGTAGCATGCCTCCACTGATTTCTGCCTCTCATTTGGAAAACATTCTAGATTGATGCCAACCATTTCGGTCCTGTTCTGGTAAACGGCCACATTGTTATATCACCGCCTGACAAGACAGGCTAAGGATGTATGAAACCATGAAGATTTTTGCAGCCCATTTGTTCTTTTCTTATTTATTATCTAGCCACTGACTATTACCTAGAGTGTGAACGAAGGAAGGTTTACGTCCTTGTCATCGTCAACAAAATGGATGTAGCCCATTTCACAATAATTGACTCGGGGCACATGGCGCAGGAATAGAAGCCTATCTCAACTTCTAGATAAACGTTGAATCGAGCCGAAAAACTTGGCCTGAAAGCATTGGAGAGAGCCAGTTGATGATTCCATGACAAGAGAAGTGATGGCTCAGAACGCGTCAAAAAGTCTCTCGAGGATCGATGGCATTGAAAAGGAAAAAACAGAAGACGAATCCATCTTGAGAAGATGCATCCATCTTGGTCCTATCTACCCTTTCCTGGGATATTTTTCATGATTCACGATTAGATTGGTGCAAAAATAATGGCGTACTAGAGACATCAGCGACACGGAAATGGTCTGCTTTTTCTCCTTTTGTGAGTGGACACCTAAACCGCTTTTGGTCATTGGCTATGACTTTGCTATTACGTTGTGAAGCTAACTGCTTCGAAGCGTAGAGTTATTTACCTACTCAAAGAACTCAGAAGCGAAAACGATTTCGATCCGTGCGTTGTAGGAGAGTTCAATGAAATGTCTTGCCTGGTGCTTCAGTAGAAGCACGTCAGTTATTGTCTAATTGGTGCACTAACCAGAAGAAATGAGTGAATCCCAAATTTAGATCTGTGATTCTCCAATGACACGATCGGCCGATATATCCTCGAAAGTTCTGCCGATTAATTTAAGACGTGACATCAGGTTGGCAGCCGAATAGTGCCAAAGTAACTCTCTAGAGACCAGTCCAAGAGGCCTCTTGCCCTTGTGATTTAAGCAGAGCGCGTTAAGAACCGAGGAGATTAATTGAGTGTCTTCTCCTTCTTTCTTTGACAGAGTCAACCTAACTTTGGAGCAGCTTCAAGATGACGGAATCATTCAACAAAAAGCAATAAGGATTGCAAAAGAATAATGCGCTAATCATGATACGATAGAGGTGTACGTAACTGAGTATTCACCAGTAATACTGGCACTTATTTACTAGTTTTCGCTGCAGATGAATTGACTTGTTGCTACATTGCTTCGTCCTCTTTCACTGGACAAATGCATTGTCATCAACATAAATCAGGACTTTATTTATCTCACAGAAGATAAATTATTTAAAGAAAATATTCTCCTAATAATGACCATTTATATTGCTGAATATAAATACTCAATGAAAAATATCTAAATTTTTTTATTTATTCAATTTTGTAAGCGATATAAGTAATCATTTTAAAAAAATAATTTCGAAATCATTTAATTTTCAAGAAACAAACAAAGCTTAGTAATTTTGTGTCAATTTCTTTTCTTTTCTTTTTTTATACGGGCAACTTTATGAAAAGACTGGTGAAGCACGGATTTCTTAAATTATGAATGCACGAAAGAAAAAAAGTCCAGTACATAGGCAAATATATAAAACACGCATTGATGCTATAAATTTCATCAATAAAAGGTCAAGAAAACTCATTCTCTGAATAATATGGTGTCGTTGCAGACTAAATAGTACTAAATGAAATACATAAAATGAGTTATGTTTTGTGATATTCGATCGTGATATATATCCTCATAAGATAAATTCGCAAAAATTAAATAATATCTCGCACAAGGCCTAACTTCCCAAAAATTATATAATATCTTGGCCGAGGCTAGTCCCTTGCTCGCCCCACTATTATTATTAGTACTATTATGGCTTGTTTAGAATCAGATGGAATTCGGATTCATTTTCCAAGAACCTTGACTACTTCACCTTGACAAATGATCTTAAGGGTGGACTTGCTACATTAGCTTGGATGGTCCAGAATCGGACTAGTCTAGAACTGATGGTTCCGGTTTAGTTCTCGATTCAATTTATTGGAATTAGTGAGTACGAGTCTGGTTTCTTATTCTAGGCGTGGAACTGCTTACCTAGACTAGACCTATATATATATAAAATTCCAGTCCACTTTTAGTGAAAATGAGTCTTTCTCGCATGCCTTTTGCCATTTACCTTGCAGTCCTACTCATACGTCACGGTCATCAATATAGAAACAAAGGGAAGAAACCCTAGCCTCATCTCACTCTCTCCGTGAGAGTCTCATGAAGCCATGCATTCCACTCTGTCGCCGCTTCGCAGACTTGCAACTGAGTGAAATTTTATACTTAACTGTACTCAACGCTTTTTGCTGTTATTGGCAAATTCGATTTTCAACCTAGGGTACTTCAAACCATGTTGAAGTTTAGTTCGAGACTCTTGACCTCGTTGAGCCTGGTCGCATTGTCTCCATGTATGTACCTCCTCATTTGCCGGTACCCTCTCTCCCCTCTGCTTTTGTTGCTCATCTAAGTATATGGGATTGTCCCATTGGTACCTCATCTAGGGTTCTTGGGAATATCTTTCATGATCTTTCAGGTCACAGAATGTGGGCAACTTCTTGCACGGGGGATAATGACGACATCATCATGTTCACCGTCAGACGCCCTCATGAATTTTGCTGAGATTGGAGACTAGCCGGCCCAAAAAATGGACTAAATCAACTATCATGTCTCATAATGGATCCATGAAACGAGCAAATAATTTTCAATTCTAATTTTTTTGAAATCAATGTTTGGTGGGTGACTCCCCATTTTAGGTTGGGACCACCCACGCGGATCATGCTTGCATCTTATTGGATTCCACTCTTTAAACATTTCTTACAGGAATTTAAATCCAAAATTAAAGAGAATGAACAAAGCCCTCCACCTGAGCCGGCGATAATTTTCAATGATACCATTTTGGTGTCTACCTCTACCAACAAGACACGTCTCTCCAAGCGGGTCCCACTTTGAACCCTCTTTCCCAATCGGATGGTTCACTCGCTACACTGAGTCGACACGCGTCCGCAATCACGTGGGTTGTCGTGCCCTCACTTTCTATATATATTGGCACATGCCATCCCCGTCTTCTCCCCAAAGCTCCATGCAAATAAAGCCTCTCTGTTCTCTCCCGATGACCACTCAAACCTCAACCAAACATAAACTACCTTAAAGGAATATAAGTAAGAGCGCGAGTTCAACGCAGAATAGTTTTATTTGTGCTTGCTTTGTAGAAGGAGCGAGGAGCGGGGTGTTGAAAATGGCAACCAAGAGAAGTGGCTATTATTATTCTCTGTCCTCGTTGGAGATGGACCGGATCTTGCTCAGATTCAGGCCGATCGCCCCGAAGCCGGCGGCCAGCGGGTCAGGTTCCGGCGGATCTCGTTCCTCGCTGGAGAGCAGCGGGCTCTACGACGTCGAGCCGGTGATCAGAAAGAGAAGAAGATACAGCAAGCGGGGGAACAATAGCATCAAGAGGCCCGCCGCACGGCGCCACAGAAAACGAAAGCCGGGTCGTGAGGAAAAGATCGTGTATGGATCACCAGGTGAGAGAGATTCTCTTGGCTTAATGAAATGGATTATCTTGGTAATCTTTACTTTCTTTTCTTTTTCCCAGATCGTTATGAGTGCAATTATCCAGCGCGTGCTAGTTATTCTAATTTCTATGCAATTTTTTTTCTTGAATTATCTGATTATGCTTTAGAGTTCATTAATTTTTATTTTTTTTAAAGCACGCCCACTAATATACCAATGAAATGGGTTCATGTTTTAAGACATACATGTTCTTTTGATGAACTGCCCTTTCTCGTGGTTCTGTGTAATTTTTTTTGGCCAACAGTTGATGCAAAGAATTTCGTTTCTGTCCAACAACATTGATGCAAAGATCGATCTCATGATTAATAACAACAGAGTTTATCGATTCATCTAGATCAGAAACGTATATGAGGATGATGCATAAATTTTCTCCTAATATATGAAGTTATGATGGATAATTAAGAATAATTGTTAAGGAAGTCCTTTGCCTTTTGTCACTCTTATTCAACAAGCTACTTTCAAGGATGCATAATTAATTTACTTTAGAAATTAACGATGACCATAGCTTCATTTTACAATTTAATTATATGTAAAAGAATTTCTGCCACAAATATTCTTCTTCAAGGGAGGAGCAGAGTTAGGTAGAAATTCTTCCACACATATTTTTCTTCTGGTAAAGCGAGTGGCCGGGAAGGGTGATTTCACTTGCGACTAGCCTGGGAGGGTGACCTTGCTTGTGGCCAACCAACAAGGGCAACTTTTGCAGGTCATAGCCTATGGTCTTGGCGATGGCGACCAACAGAGAAAGAAAAAAAAATATAAAGAAAAGAAAAAGCAAAGCAAAGAAATAAAAATATAAAAAATTCAAAAAAATTTAAAACATTAATAAATTTTGTTCATGCCATTTGGCCACACCATATAAGACGGCCAGTATCTATATCAGTGATTTCAATATCTAAAATTTAATTATATCTAAAAAAATTTCTTCCACAAAATTTCTTCTTCAAGGGGAGGAGCAGGGCTAGGTAGAAATTCTTCCACATATATTTATCTTTTGGTTAGGCAGGCAGCCGGCAAGGGTGATCTCACCTGCGACTAGCCCGGGAGGGCGACCTCGCTTGCGGCCGGCTAGCAAGGGCGACCTTTGCCTGTCTAGCCGGCCATAGCCTATGGTCTTGGCAGTGGCAACCAACAAAGGAAGAAGGAAAAATAAAAAGAAAAGAAAAGCAAAGAAAATATAATATAATTTTCTTAAAAATTAATAAATTTCGTTCATGTCATTGTAGACCGCGCCACATGATGACCAGATGAACTACATTAGTAAAATATAGAAAATATTTATAATTAAATTAAGATAATTGAAAGGTTTAGGATTGAATTGGAATAAGTGTAATAAGATTATGACTTTTTTGGTTATTTTTATATAAAAATGAAGCCGAATAGTAAGTAACGAATTTCCTCTTATCTATTCACAATGGATCAAATTATCATGTGTTCTGTTTTTGCAATATGTGTGTATTAGAGTTAACATGTATATAATTATACCAAGCAAAAAAAAAAAAAGAGAGAAAAAGAGGTTCGTATATTATAGTTAGTGTCACGTTAATGAGCTTTCTTACTCCTTTTGTTAAAGCATATTTGATAAGAAATAATTAATTAATTGCACATAAAGTGTGATATTTATTGCATTGGAAACAACAAATTTTCCTTAGGGTAGTTGACAAATGCCTAAAGAGTTTCTTTAACAACACCCTTTTAATTATGCGCACCGTCTTTCACGCGTTAAGGCGATATAAAAAAGGGAAAATTTCATGAAAAAAATATAGCCAAAAATCTAAGAAAAGGTGGTATATAAAAGCATGTTTAAACCAAAAAGACCTTTTCGCCAATTAGTGTACAACTCCATTTTCTCTTCCAGTTTCTTTCTGATTAATATATCGTCAGAGTTGCTGATGGGATGCAGTCCTTTGAGGCTAGTTTCGTTAACATTGTCAGACGATCTTATTTACTTTCTGCCCGTGGAAATCTTAGGTTTTGTCATATGGTCGACAAGTGTGTAAGAACAAATCAAAGTCTATTGCTTGAATATATGCCATGTCTCCTTATGCTGTGTTGGAGACACCAAGGAAAAAGGAAGGAATGGAAGTGGTGGTCGAAAATTGAGAAAATTATTCAAATTTCCATGAGAAGTATCGTTGGGGAAAATTCTCAAATTCTGCTATTTTTATTCCTCAACACACCTTCATTTTCCTTTTCCAAACAATGCAAATACCTAGCATACGAACATAACGCAAATGCACTTGTCAATGAACTTTTATCTGGTATATATACAGTGGAAATTGTCAAGTTAGTGCGCAGAGAAACGAGGGCCCGAGTGCAATTTTTCACTTTCGATTTCGATGGCTTCGTGCAGATTTAGGGAGACTCCACGACCTCAAAACCTCAGGTGGCTCTGCTTCAGCAATCGAGACGACGCCCTCCACTGCACCGCCGAGAAGCCGTCGATGACGCCACGTATGCCGGGCCCCGCTCATCGGACGTCAGCGGTCCAGGACCAGGCGGCGCCGCGGGGCCCGATGGTGGCATCAACGGTCAGCGTCGAGTGGGTGGCCGACACGTGGGTGGCCCCGGATGCCCTGGGGCGCACGGACGCCGAGAGGAGGAACAATCTGGAGCGGGACACGTGCCCGGGGTTCACGTCCGACGGGTGGGGGAGGGTCACGTGGACGAACGGGGCGTTCAGGAGGATGGTGGGGGCGGGGGCAGCGGCGGCGGAGGCGGCGGAGGACCGGAGCAGGCTCGTGGTGTGGCTGGTGGCGAAGGAGGGAGCGCCCGAGGCGGCGGCGGCTGCGTTCACGTGCCGGGTGAGGGTGGAGTACGCCGGCAGCGGCGACAGGAGGAGCTGCTCGCTCACGCTGCCGTGCGACGTGTGGAGGATGGACGGCGGCGGTTTTGCATGGAGGCTCGACGTCGACGCGGCTCTAACTCTCGGCTTGGGACTGTAATTACATAATGGAAAAACAAGAAACTATCGGGCGCACCAAAAGTGGTGAATAGTGATAATATCTGCTGTTTCGTGAGATCTTTGTATTGTGGTTGTTCTTATACCTCTATAGAAATGTTGGTTTTTTTTTTTTTTTCCCTCCTTGTGAATTCAAAACAAGAGCAATCTATCTAACTTCGTGTTTTGATCTTGTCCAATTTTGAAGTATTTTTGGATTCTAATGATGAACAAATCGAAGTATGCCCGAGATATCAATTTGGTTTGACATATCTATCGGAGGAAATGTAAGCTAAGGAAAACAATGGATCGATACGATACGTAATTTGAAAAATATTAATAATTCATACATCTATCTCCAAAGCCATAAATATATGGACCTAATAATATTCGATACCTACTCAATTATAAAAAGAAAATAAACAAATCTATCAACCTAAGACAAAATTTGTTGTCATTTTTGTCATCCATCAAATAGAAATATATATCAAGAATAAAACTTGAAGTTCCTCGCTTGAATTATTATCCCCCTCAACGCACCAATGGGGGCCAATACCATTAACAAAACGCCAAGTATGATGCAGATCTGAAAAAAAAGGCGTTTTCATCAAGAAGTGTTAGGTATAGCTGCATAAAGTGCCAAATCAATGTCACTCGTGGAATATCACAGCATTAAAGAAATTGTGTTGCCAACATACCCAGTTAGCGAACCAAGATAAGCTGAATTTCTTTGGCTTGTAGATAGCAAGCCACATTATGCAAGGCAGCTGAAATTATCATATCATACAAAAGTTCAAAAAAAGAAATAATAGTCAGCACATGAATTATGATATACATTGTACAAGTTAATGAATATAGTACAAATTGCTTACATAATATGTTGTAGGAGCAAAAGCAAATCCTCCGAAGAAGCTGAGAAGCCCTCCGAAAAATGGGAACGTGATGGCCAGGAACATTGTCAAAGCTGATCGTGAAGCACAAATCGTATCCCATTAATTAAGTAATGAAAGATAAACTTTAGAAAACTATCCAATAAAATGATAAGACAAGATTTAGGGTCAGAATAAGTTTAGATGACTCACCAACATATAAGTTGCGTGTCATGAATCGGAGCATCCTAGTCGGCTTGAACTTCATTTTCTTCACCAGGCACGATTCTATCATATCAAATACCGGTATCGCGAACACCTGACATCCACACGACATCTCGTCGGCCAAAGAAAAAGGAAGAAAGGCGTACAAACATAGGTAATCAAATGAAGAGGAGATTGAATTATCTATCTATACCTGATAGCTCCCAATCACATGAATCACGACAAACATATTAGCCGCGGCGATGAGCCAACGGGGCTTCTCGAGGGATATGAGGACGTTATCCTGGACCGAGTTTCCGAACACCCAGTAGCCAATGAATGCGACTGGAAAGTAACATAAGGCGACGATCACATAAGCAAAAACCACGCCCTTCCACATCGGTTTCTTTGACGGCTTTTCAGGCGTCGAAGGGATCGTGGCCTGAATTTCCAGCACGACATTATGACCGGCAAATGCGAACGCGATATCGCCCAGCGCGCTGAAGAATCCGAACACTCGGCCCGTGGTTGTCGAGGCCCTACTTCCATATTGGACGTCTGGTTGAACCCCTCTGTCTGCTGATGCTATCCATGCGATCGTCGAGTAACTGCGGAGTCACATGTTATGATTGCTATTTTGAGAACATTACCTTGAAAAGATCGTATGCTGAACGATGAAGATTTCACAGACGGTGTCGGATCCACAACAAAAGCGCTCGATCAGTTGCAAAAATTAGACGGAATTACCTAGAATATACCTTGACATGAACTACCAGAATAATTTTAAGTGTATCCGAAGTGAAACAAAAGGCATCCTTTCAGCATCAGAATATTATCCTACAAACAGGTAAAAGTGCAGGATTATCAAATTTCTTATTAACTTGACATGAGGTGCCTTAGCTATCATGACGCAATTTTCAGTCCCCACAAAGAAAAGGTCCACATCAAAATACAGAAGGGCAAACTTTGGATAGTTAACATGATTATAAGCTACATTGAAAGGTCACTAAAGAGAAAATAGATGAAATATGGAACATGTTGTGTGTACATTCGCTAATGGATTTACAGTTTAAGAGGTTTAAACAGGCAATATTATCTGATATTACGTTGAAATAATTAAATTAAGTGTGCGATTTGCAAATTTTACGATTTCATACTTTAGGACGTGTCGATCAGAAAGAACCAAAACATAGTGATTAGACTATCAATTGTTAGAAAATATAATTTCCTATAGTTACAATAAAAAGACAAAAAAATAATAATTATTTGGCAATCTGAAGAATTTAATACCTCAAAGACATGACGGCCGCGGCCAGAGAGACGCCCGTGATGGAGTTGAAGCTAGGGAGGTGAGAGAGGACGAAGTGGACCGCCGCGAAGATCATGATGAAGTAGGTCGTCTTGATCAGCTTGCAGTCGGGGCACACCGTGTCGTGGAACTTCTGGAGCGATTTCCCGCCTGTGATCATGTACACGATGTCCACCCCGACCTCGACCATCAGCTGCTGCGGCACCACCACCCAGAGCCCCATCTTGTCGCCGAAGGCATGCTGTCCAAGCTCGTGGTAACGGTCGAATCTCTTCCCCGGCACCATCTCGTGCATCTCCACCATTTGCCACAGGGTGTATAGCGTGATGATCCATGACAGGATCATGACAGTGGCCCCAGGTCCCCTAGAATAGCATGTACTTATAATCAGATCATCGAAAAAAAACAAGTAAAAACATTAACCAAAGTCACAGGCGACAAAAACCTAGACCTAGACGAGGAGATTAATGATGTGTTGATGTATGAAAAAGAAGGATAAACTGACCACCCAAGTTGAGATATGGCATAAGGAAGCCCTAGGACCCCAGCTCCAACCATGGCAGTGACATTGTGAAAGGCAGAGTACCACCACTTTGCGTTCCTGGACTTGGTGATTGGAAGCCAGTCATTGAGATCTTTCTCTGACATTTTCTTGCTGCTGAGCGATTGATCCTCGATTTCCATCTCTGTCTCTCTCGCTTTCTTTTTCTTTTTTTTTTTCTTTTCACATCCCGAAGTTCTATGGAAAAAGCTAGAGAACAGGTGATAGAAAAGATGGTTAAATGTTTCGAAATATCTCAGGATCTTTTATTCTGTTAGCAACAAATGATATGCGTCACCGACAATCAAGGAAAATTTATTAAGATATGTCGAGTTCTCATGCGAGTCAATGTGCCAAAGCCCTTGATTTTGTTGGATGCAACGTCAGATTCACACGATCTGACGATCGTGATGTATTGAGTTAACGGGAATTGGCGCATTCTATTCTATCCTATCCTCTAGAGCTCTCCAAGGAGGGCTTAAATCCGCTTTGGATTGAGGCTAATATGGAATTGATGTAGCTTCCAGATTGATATGAGATTGAGACCAAGTCCAAGAATATTAAAACTACCTTGGTTCAGCTCTTTCTGTGCGTTTGTCTAATTTATTCCCCCTTTTGCTCAAAATTAGCATCTGAATCAATTGACCTAACAAAGTTATATCGGAATCATATTCCCCCCCTTGATCCCATTATCGTCGATTCATTTTTCAATTGTTACTTGCTAGCGAACACGTCATTTCAAGGAAAAAGTAGGGAAACTGGGGACCCTTCGACTTGATTTGGTGTTTGCTTTTCTTTTTCCTGCCAAGGGATTTTTTGTTTTTTGTTTTTTTGTTATTTTTGGCAGATCCTCCTCAGTAATTTTGGAATATGAATATATGAACGCGATCGATTCCTGTCTCTATCTATTGTGTTCTTTTAAAGAAAACTGCTAAGCTATATTTCTATCAATGTCATTTTAACAGGACTATATATGACATGTACAGAGATTAGACCCTCACAATTTTAGGTCCTAGACGAATGATAAGAGTCCATGACAATCGATTTTGAATTTGACTGATCTTGATAAGCCTTCATAACTTCAATTTTGATTGGACGACAAATTAGTAGATATATCCTAATCATTTGAGTTACAGCGCTCAAATCATGTATCTGAATCGTACAGCCTTTTCATTTGCTGACATAAAAGGATGTAACTTAAGGACTCCTTGGCGGTTATGAAACTTACCGAAAGTTATCCATAAAATACCCTTTAATCTTCCGTTTCTAATTGATAATCTCCAACTGTCTCTAATCAAATTCTCTTTTACAAGTTCCTACTTTTCATTTGAACTCGTTAGTGTCCACGCGATAGACATGATCCCATCCTAATCATTATACAAAATGATCACGTCTTTTCCGCAGCGTGCATCACGCGTGCATTACCAGCTTCGATTAAAAGAAAAGAGACTGTAGAACAATTCAGGACAAATTTAGCCCACTCGAGACCGGACTCGATGTGATTTTCATTTTAAGAGAATGAAGTAGTTAGAAATTACTCTCTTGTCAGCTGTCATTCGTCGATCCTACTGCTTCATTCAAGTCGAGCGTTTTCTCAACTGCATGCTTGCCATGTCTGGGGTACCACAATATCTAGTTTCTCTCCAGGGTACAACCAACAGGAGGAAAGACAATGCTCTCCACGGAACTACGAGGGAATCAGTGTTTGCAACATGCGATCTGGGAACAAGTGTCGTCTTTTCCGCAACGCGAATCATCACGTGTGCCATGCTAGTTTCAATTAAAAGTAGAGAGACTGTAGGACATTTCACGACAAATTTTCGCCCACTGGAGACCGGACTCAATGTGATTTTCGTTTTAATAAAATGAAGAATTAGAAATTACTCTCTGGACTTGGATTTAAAAACAAAGGCATAGGGTATAAAATGGAATTTGAACTCTTTTCGAAAAGTATATTTTGAGGTCGGACTTATCATCGACTGGCAAGTTCCGTCTACATCTTCATCTTTTCCCTGCAATGATGGTGTGAGGAAATTCGGTTCTAAATTGTGATCAATGTCGAATCCAATATTTTTATTTCTTAAGAATAATCTCTACACAGGGTATAGCTCGGCAATTAGCCGAGACTTGTGTTGTTCTTTCTTGCCTGGACCCGACCTAGGAGCGACAGTAAAAGACAAAAGAGGCGAAAGGAGCAAGCAAGTTAAACGAATCCCTAAGAAACAAATAAGGGATAACAAACAACGGCCATTTTCATGACAAGATCAGTCTGTCTATCAGGCTATTTGAAAAGGATAACAATGCTGTTCCTCTTAGTGATGAAATTTAGAAGTATGAAGTATCCCAATCAAAGTGTCAAGATTTAGATGCATAAGTGGGATCTACCAACGCAACTAGAGAGGAATGGAAGAGCGCAGGTTCAACCAGTTCGAGAGATTTTCATAGTTATCAGGTCATGAAAGAACAACTTAGGCTTGCTCAAGGCTGTACTTTCAACTCTCCATCCTCTGCATAATAGCCATGTCAGGATAAAGAAACATGAAGTTTCAAGTGAAGTTTTGAACTGAAAACATTAGCGGAAGCCATAAAATCATCAGGATCTTTTGGAAGAATAACTAGGGAAGTGAAGTTTTATTCTGTCAACACTTGACAATTAATGCGTCCAGATTGTCTATACAGAGACGCAGCACATAAAATTGATAAAAAGGAAGAGTACTTAACAAGTGGATGGTCAAAAAAATGTTTGGTGACAGAGAAGCAGACCACCTGAATTGATTCTCCGCTGTTGTCTCCACCTTTCTAGTAGAAAATCCTCGTCATTTGGAAACTTCAGATACTTATCCAGGTCAAAATGGCAGCCTGAGTGATGTTTACCACTATATCTTCTAGATTCTCCGGATTGACTGCCAATGGATTCTCTGACCACCACTATAGGGCTATCTACAATTCCTGGACTCCAACTACCATGACTGCTTGAGGAAAAATAGCTCGGGTCCCGCACAGTACTAGCTTCCTATTTCACAAAGGTGATTCAGTATGAAATCAAATGAAACGGAGATAACAAGGATGGGCAGACGAATAACTATGACAACATTAGTTCCACCAACTATTGAAAAGATGGTGGACAACAAATTCAAGTACAACTACCCGGCAAGAATCAACTGTCAGTATTTTTGTAAATAAAACAAATTAGTGACCCCCTCCCCAGCAGCATCTATCCATTACCTGAGCTGCATCCAACATTTCGGCTCTTGAAGCCATTGGTGACTGCATCTTTTTCTTGCTCGATGGCGGAGAAACGTCATTACTGGTTTCCCATTGTAACCATGGCAATACAACCCCATCCATTTCAATGGGAGGAGTCATGGACTTTGCAGGAGTTTGAGAAGTATCTATCTTAGTCGTTCCACCTAAAGTTGAGCTTGTATCGCTTCTTTCTCCATCTAACGATGATATATCTGTATCTTCCACACTCGAAATGAAATCCTGAATATACTTCTCAGCCTCAAAAGCCAGATTATTAGACATCCTGCTTTTGTCATTACTCTTCTGGTGTTTTTATCAAAAAAAGAGAGCTAAAGTCACCAAGTGGGAGAATTTAACAGTAAATATTCGCAGAAGATAAAAATCAAGAGAAAGAATGTTACCTTTCTGTTTCGCGACGGTTTCTCCGGTACAGGGGATTTTGTATCAGGATGCAATTCATTTACGATCTGACTGAGCTCTTTCCCACGCTGCTCTTCCAACATAATTTCAGCTAATAAATCTTTTTTGCGCTTCTCTGACTGTCAATTTGTAAAATAAACCCTTCAATGAGATCAACTGACTGGTGTTCTTCTAAGAGAGTACTAAAGAAGTCTTCGCTCAAATATCCAGAGACGTTTGAGCTATAGGATCAATGTCTCAGTACAGTAAGTGTTCACAAATTGTCACCTTATGGAATTGCTCAGCAGGAGAATGCATGGTAGAATAAATAAGATAAATATCAGCATCAGCAGGATGCTGATATAACCTGTCATACCTGTTCTAGCTTTGTTGCATAATTTCTTCTTATAGTGGAGACAGCCTTACAAGCATCAGAATTTTCCAAAGCTAAATAATTGTCATGTGCTCCAACAGATGGCTTCCTTCTTAACATAGCCTGCAAGCATTGCCAAAGTACAGAGAAGTACCAATGAGAGACTCCTCGAAAATCAAATGGTGGACTCACTGGGGATGAATCCAGTTAGCAAACAGTTCCATCAAGACAGAAATGTTTAAGACCTGTTCAATTTCCATCTTCATCTCTTCCATAGCATGTCTGAATTCTTGACGCATTGCTTTGCACAACCCACTGTTAACATCCCCTCCAGTGGGGTGGTCAGCCTAAAGGAAGAATATCGTGAGCAAAAGGGCAAAGGACTGCAGTGTGCTACCACATGCAATAGTTTTAATTTCAAAACACTTACAGTCTTCTGGGCATAAACTGCTCGTATTGTTCTCCCACTTCCGTTTTTCCCAGAATAAGCATCCTTTGCTTCGTCATCAGTCAGTGCAGATGAATGGCTCTGATAAGTATAAGACAGAGTGTTAAATATCATTTATATACTAAAAGTTGCCCTAAGGGAGCACATAAATTGGCCAGCAGGCGAGTCCAGACTGGAAGTTGGCCACTGTCATGCCATCTCAGACCCTTACCATTAAAATTTGAACGCTACAAACAGGTGGAATGAGAGAACTTACAGAATAACCGTCATAGGACTTGAGATCCTTTTGGCTCGAAGACCTTCTCAGTGCTTGTCTGTTGCTTGAAGCAGAGGGTTTCTGTGATGGTAGCTTTTGGATGTTCCCATTGCCCACGGTCTTGTTATTAGCATAACCAAAAGAACCGCGAGAATTGTCTACATCACTCTAGCATGTGCAAAACAAGCAAAGGCATAAGTATAATGCGCCATTTGATTCTAGATCACAGAAAGACTATCGAATTCAATTTATATCAGAAGGACAGAACATGGAATGACAGCCAGTCAATTTCTGTTTGTGCTTGACACACTCTGGGAATTAGCTAAAAGTTATGTGTCTAGAAAGCCAGTAGCAAATCCATACCCATTTCAATCGTCACCACTATCAAATTTAGAGAATGCAAAGAAACATTTCTTAGATTCAGGAACAAAACAAAACCCGAAATTCCCACAGATTAAGTAGCTCAGAAGCAAGCAGCTTCTTTTCACCATAAAAACTTGTGATCTACAGTAAAAACGCGACTAAATTTATCAAAACATGCGGAGGTAAGAACATCGAGTTCACCTCGGAATCGCTAATCTGGCAGCGAACCACCGAAACCGACCGCCTCCGCCGCGAATTACTTTCAGGAGCCACCCTCCCCGCACCAGAACCCTCAAGCACATTACCCTTACCACCGCCACCAAGCACATTACCCTTACCACCGCCACCGACTCTCGAGCTCTGCCTGGAAACCGACCTCCCCCGCCTCTGCGAAGCGCTTTCCCCTTTCTTAGGGCTGACGTCAGTGTTCCGCGAGCTCGACCGACCCCGATCTCCGGCGCTGAAGAACTCAATCGCGAGATCGTCGAGGCTGATCTCCGGGAACCCCGACCCTCGCAGGGTGTTCACGAACCGGCCTTTGGGAGCCGCCGGCGCGGCGTCCTCGGCGAACGGGTCCTCGGGCTCCGCCAGCCGGCGCGAGAACCGGCTCAGGCTCCGCGACCGGCGGTGAGCCGAGCTCCGGCTGGAGGTTGCGGAGCCGTCGGCGGAGGCCGGCGAGGCCCCGATCGGCGTCCTCTTCGTCGTGGACCGGAAGGCCGACGTCGCCATCTCCTCCCCCAGGCGCGGCCGCGAGCTCACCGGTGGGCGGCACATATATAGACGCCCGGCCGGCGACGGGAGCGGCGAGGCGAGAGGGGGACGTTAGGGTTTAGGATCGCTCATTGACGTCGGCATTGATTCGAATGACGAAGAAACTTGAAGGAGGAGAGGGGAATGGCGGAGACGTCGAAACTGGGAAAGCAATTTTGAAATTTTGGAGGAAGGCGACGCGGAGAAGATGGAAAGGTCATTAAACTGGTCTCGAGGGTTGAATTTCCCACGCTTTTAATTGTGTTGACCGTTGAGTTTTTCGTATTTACACCCAAATTATTTAATTTAAACCGAAATCGACGGTCAAATTTTGGTCCATTTGTTGCCATCATTGCTGGTTAAGCGTGGTAGGTAGATATCGTAATCCGGCCATCCATTTTCTTTCCTAATTACGGTCCTTTTTCTGGCTTTTTTATTTGTCAAGTTAGTAAATCTATTTCAAAATGATTCATAAATTTTAGGTTCACGTCTCCTATATATTTACTTCTTTTTTTTTGTGGATCATGAAAATAGGGCGGTTTGTTAATTACCCATGTCAAGGCAATCTCGATTGATTGATAGATCAAGCCAACCGTTGAGTCTTAAATATTATTGCCTAGGTCTATCATGATTCGAAGAAGTTCGTAAAATTAATCGATATAACTAGATATATCTTGATAAATGTGACAAAAAGAAAAATAAAAAGTGGGTAGCCAATTTCTTCCCTTTAGCACCAATTGACACTCCATCATTAGGTAAAATGAAAATTTTGGTGGGGTAGGTAAGGCAAATAACTAGCTTTGCAATTAATTTAGAAAGAGACAAAGGTTACGACACCATTTTTATTTGAATTGCCCGTATCCTGACTTCTCCTTCAATCTCCACCATACCCATTAGTGGTCATAAAGTTGGCTAGTCGTGATCCAAAGACAGAACTTACAATTTTGAATTCGAGGAAAATCATGTAGACTCACCCTTCATAATTTATAACCGGTTTGCATTCACCCACATGATCACAAGTAAAACCCGTAAAAATAAAAATACGATAAGACTACTTTTCATTCCTGAAGTCTAAAAAGTTCCGTGCACAAAGAAGAAAATGGAGCTGAGTTTCGGGGCGGTAAATTTAAACAATCATTTGAATTTTTCAAACATTGTTGGTAAGTGAAAACTAAATGGCAACTTATTGGTTTTGTCGACTATTTAAAAAGGTTAAGGGACCAAAGTGATTTTACCATGCTTAATGATAGATTGCCAACCGTTATTAAATTTTAGAAATAAGGTTCCTTGGTTTCGTGAAAAACAATTTTCAGAAAAACATTTTTTTTCATCTTCCAGTGTTCGTTTCTCAAAAAATGAACTAGTCGTAGAAAACGTTTTTCATTAAGGAAAAAAAGGATTCTTAGAAAGGGAAAAATGTTTTCTGCTTTTCAAGTTGAGGAAAATATTTTCTTTACTTACTTTCTCTTATCTCATACTTTACTAGCCATCTAATTCTCCTTCTTTTTTTTTTTTTTTTTAAAATTCAAATTTTTAATTCCTTTTCTTTTTCTTTTTTCTCTTGTTATTTTTTTTCACCTCCTTCTTCGGCTGGTCGCTAACCATGACTATGGCCGACAATCGACCACAAGTGAGCCTCGAGCTCAAGGCTCGCCATCATTGGCCTCAAGCCTTGCCTAACGCGCCTTCACGCTTGCCAAATCAATGAACCGGCAACAAGTGTGAGCCTCTCGGCTTCCTGGAAAACATTTTTTGCGAAACAAACAAGACTTGAATATATTGGAAGTCCTAAAATTTTTCACGAAATGATGATTGAATCCTAAAACTTTTAAAAAATGCAATCAAGTCCTAAACATTGTCATGTCATAAAAGTGCAATCGAGTCCTAAAATTTTTTAAAAAATGATTTTAATGGAATGATTTGATTAGACTAATTTGACAAATTCTATGACTTAATAATACTTTTTGAAATTTTTAGGGTTCAAATTGCACTTTAGTGACAAAGATTAGGATTTGCAATATATTTATTCTAAAATTTTATTTAAAGTCCCTTCATTAAGAAGTTCTTACCGTCATGATAGTTTTACCACTCAAAATTCAATCGTCGATTACCAAATTGCTTTTACATTTTACCCCACTCAAATCCACCTGTGAGTTACCAGCCCATCATTGAGTATCGTGCCATCAAAATAATGATTTTATGAATCTCAAATCAAATAGCAGGATACAAACTGATTTAAAATTTTCCAAGTGACCCGAATATTAGTTAGTAATTTATCAATACAATAACTTTACTACACTCGAACTTCGAAGGAAAATGACTATTTATTTCTAAATTTTATAAGTGATACTCGTCAATTAGTCGGTTACTTAGTCAGGAGCATGATCTAATTCTCGGGTAGTACTACTACAACCATTTGAGGAGAACAAAAATGAGGCTACTTTTTCTTTAACTCCATTTGTCTCCTAGAAAATGAAAAACAATCGCTTATATCCCCACGTAAATGAATAAACACAAAATATTTACATGGCCTATGAAAACGATCAAACATAAAATGCCGTTGATAATGAAAACATTATCCATCAACTAATTATGTCGAGCAATTTTTTGAAATATGTTTTTCAAATTATTAATTCTTTTGGCAAAAAAAGGGGCCCTAAGTTGTTGCAGGTTATTGCTTTTCTGCGGGGGATGCTAACTGTGATGCAAACGGTCAAATTGAGCAATTTCATGAACTGCTTGTGATCGGTGGTTGGGAAAGAACTTCCTTTTGGATGACCGACAGTGGCTCACCAAGGTACAGAAGTAACACGTACTCGAGGGCATTGGCATACTAGTCCACCGTGCCGTTCACGGCGGAGATGGTTCGGCTTTTCGTCCCCCTCCGTGAAGCTGATCTCTCTGTTCGTGAATCAAGAGCCGACATCGATGGAATGAGGTGAAGCCACCTGTCACTAATCGCTCGAACTGGCCCATTGCAGGATGGATATCATCGGTCTAATTCTTCTTCGAGACGTAGGGGGAAAATTCCCCCCAAAAAAAAATTAAAATCTAGTCAATTAAATCATAAACTTTTCAATTGTACTAATTCCATCCAAACCTTTTGATGATTTGTTAATTTAATTATAAACCTTTCAATCATGCATTTTTTTTATCGAATAAGTATGTTAATTTAGTCATAAACATTTTAACAATTTGCCCATATAGTTCTTTTAGCCAATTAATAGATTTAGAACTAGCCCGACAAGCTTTACTAAATAAATACAATTGAAAATATTATAACTAAATTAGCAAATCATCAAAATGTTTAGGGCTATAATACAATTAAAAGGTTTAAGACTCGATTGGTCATGCAATGAATTTGGAATTTTTTGGATAATTATCCCAAAGTATAACAATTGATTTACAAAGCTTTGCTGGGTCATCTCATCGTGGACATTGCTTTGTTTTTGTTGCAAGGTTGGTGGCCTGCGTTGCGACATGAAACCTTTTGTAATGATTGGTGGAGACTCTGGAGACTCAGGATTGACCTGCATGATAAGCATCCCGTTCTGAGGAGGATGGTAGTCCAGACTCGCAGAAAATGCAGCCAATCCTTTAAATCTGCCTGTCTACGTTAAAAAGACTTAATTCTACCACTCCGTTGGGTCATCTAAAAGGGCCAATAATACCCCAATGGAAGATGGCACGTTGCATTCCAGAAAACGTCCACAAATTTTCTGCGAAGCATGGAACTCGAGGAGCAAGATCAACTCAGACAGAAGATATAGGAAAGGCCAAAGGACAAGCAAAGTCCTACAGGACAATACCCTGCTTTTCTCCGTTGCATTAGCCAATCCATGCCTCCTGGAAAACACAAGCTTTCCCCTGCAAGAAAGAACACTAGATAAGTGAAATAAGTGGTTTCATGTTCAGAGTTTTGTGTCCAGGTATAGGACTTGGAGGCATATATGTTACGCATGTTTAAGCACAACATATTGGATACTTATTATCAAGATCATTACCCCCAAAGTGAGAAATCTTCAACCATGTCAAGAGAAACAGATTGTATGTAATACTGTAAGAACAATGTTTATATGAGTGAGGTAATAGTATATGGGGTTAGATTTTTCTTGATTTTTTGTCTCATTTATTTCTTTTCTTTTTATATGCAAATTGAGCCCTAAGAAAGCAAATTCTCATGGTTTCATACCTAATCATTTGCACTTGACTTCCAATGCACTGCATAGTACAAATTTAGATTAAGTCCTCTTGTTCTAACACAACTTTGGCTTTATTTAATGGCCCCCACGTTCCCTGGCATCCAATGGTCGAAGTATGCCGAGAACAAGCGAATTTTTAACATACCGAAGAACAAGATCAGCAGCAGTAGGGAGCAAAACTCATGCGCTTTATTGCTGTTTTGTCAACAAAACTTTTAGTGTGTGAAGCCTCATGAAAGCAAGAAAGTTGTAATTTTTACTTCTTTTCACTGTAAAGCTTTTTGCATTGATGGCATCATCACTTTTGAGGACACATCCCACAGAGCCACAGATTGACCCCCATTCTCCACGGGCGTGACTCAAAAGGTATCCATTTCTGTTCCCGCCTTTTCTGTAGAATGTAGCTACTTGGAATCGTAAGGAGCATAGCATCTCTGTTTGGCTTTAACTAATGGTCGATGCCATCAACAATTTGGTGCGCTCTTCAGATTATTAGCATGTTTCCGCAAACTTTTCTGAGATATACTAAAGCGGCTACTCCAACAAGGTGAGCCTTTTCAGGTTTTACAGTGTTCTTTCTCACCGTAAATGTGAGAATAATCGACTCTAAGACTTCAAGCATCGGGTAAGTAGAGCTGCTGCTGGGTGCAGCTGACTCTGCTGAGCAAAATGGCACCATTTTCTGTATCGTCCTAATTGGTGTTTAAAAGATATCGATGATGTGCAGCGCGCATCTATCAAGCGATGCTGACCCGAGTATGTGAGGGGAATTAGACATCCAATATATATAATCATTCAAATTATTGGCTAATGACTGTATGCAGCATTGCTTACTAATTACCCAAGTTTCAATATCAAGTTAAACTCATGTGGAATCATAAATCAGTTTCAATGCGCACAGATTGTTGCAAGTTTTCTCACATAGAATTTAGGCAATAGCTACTAAGGCCAAGTTCTGTACTCCCGCAGGGGAAACGATGACGCACCCTGGTTTGACGTGAATTTGCTGAATTTTGCTGATGCCCAAAAGCTTGCCTTTGTCAATCCGTAATTGGGTTTTAATAGCTAACGCCATGAAGAAGCTGGCTTGTTCACGTTCTACGTTATCACCAATCTTTCCTCTCATTTCATTATTGTTCCTTCATTGATTTAAGCAAGTTTTACAAGCATTACTTCTCGGAACACCACAGTTGATAAATTGTCGATGAATAAATGAGGGAAGAAAAATACCGGATGTCTAAAACTTTCCCGCCTAGAAAAGTACATGAAGGCCTCATTCATTCGACCAGAGTGATTTTAGAAAATTAAGAACTAACGAACATTTTAGGTTTTCTATCGACAGTTAGATTGTCAATTTAATTATTAATTAAGACGAATTTACAAAAATTAAGTTATTAGGAACATGAGCAAGATTTATTATGAGATGTCTAATTATTGATATGGCCCGTAAATTTACAAACTATAAAGAAATTGTACAAATATTAAGTTATTAAAGAGAAAACTTTCAGCGGGTTGTTTCCAATATTTGAAAAATTATTAGGTTGGATGCGTGTTATGTCGAATCGAGTTTGGATCACTAAAACCATATTTCATAAGAATGGGTTGTGAGTTGGACCATTTTCAAACCAACCCACTCATTTAACAAGTCTAGTTTAAAGGATATCATGGGAGCATTAAGTTTTCACACCTTAAGCAGTAAATTATTATTATTTTTCGAATCATGCAATGTGTAAAGTAATTGTATATCAGAGAATTGAAAAAACTGCACACAATCATCTTTTTCTCTATTCTTACCCTCAAAGCATACTGAGATATAGGTAGTTTCGGTAAAGCACGCTGTTGAGCGACTTGGTTATTTATTTATTGCATAGAAAATTATGGACTAATTCTTAAACCTTAAACAAAAATATTAGAATTAAATTGCATAGCATGTAGTTTTAGGAACATTTATGATATGGTTTATATTGATTGCATTAGCATTGGACCGGTGTTGATGGTTTTTTTCTCAATTCCATCTCTACTATAGAATCAGACATGAGAGTTTATTCTCATCCGGCTCATCGCGAATGAAACCAATAGAATTTTAGAATTTTTTGAAAATATAGTGAATCATGGATTCTTTGAGATTTCATCTAATCTATTAGAAATTTCTATATCTTGTTTGGATGATTTTGAGCTTAAAATTCAATATATGAGGCCTGCAAAAGGAGGCCAAAATTTGGCTAGGGCTAGGGGACTAGGTCGCTGAAAATCATAAGGTAAAAGGGCCTTAATTGGCCTATTTTGAGCTTAAATCAGCCCACTAAAAGTCTAATTAGGGACAGGCCATGGAATATTAGAATCCATCAAATTAAAAGGCCGAAGTTCAAGCCCACGCAATCAAAGTTAAACTTAGGTTTGTATTACAAATAAGAAGTTATGCCTCATAAATTAGAGGTCGGCAATTCATTTTTAGAGCATCATAAAGAGAAGAAAGTGAGAGTTAGAGAGAGAAGCAACGATCACAATTCAGATTTTTTTTCAATATTTCTCTCCTCCCGTCACCACATTCACGCCTCTCCCCTTTTTCTTCTTGGAGCAATGGATGGTCGCATGGACTATCTGAACCGACGACGAACAGTTGCTGTCCCCGTTGCACCATCACGCCGTTGCTGATCGTCCTCCAGTGGCTATTCGATCTTGCTGCGCCAAGAGCTCCCGCGGCTGCCCCGCATTGTGCTTCTGCGATTCGTCGCACTAACATGACGTCCTTGCTGTCCTTGACCCGCGACCAAGCTGGCGTCCATCACCACGACGTTGAAGATTCCTCTTTTGCAGGTCGCTTGAGGTTTGTCCGGCGAGTGATCCAGACGAGAACTAGGCGTAAGCCACCTTCCGTGCCGTGAACCGCCAAGCCTATGGTTGTTGTCCTCACTCCACAAACCTGGCGCCCGCCTGCCTCACTGCCGTTGTGCTAATCCGCTCCACTACCGCTCGCCATTGTTTACCGTCGAGGAGCCGGTTGCGATCCCAATTCCATTGCGTTTGACTCAAATTTAGAAAGTAAATTTTCAAATTAAGTAAGTTCATTATCTCTATCATTTACTTGTCTTTTTTTGAGTGATTGCTATATCTCATTAAATATTTTATTAGATATAGTTTTTTTACAAAGTCTAAGAAATCACCTCTTAGGAAATTTTCTTAAACACGCTTGGACGGCCGTATGATTTCTAACTACGAAATATGATGTCTGGCACGTGGAAAATCTTTCATCCTATCCACAATCACGTGGATACAATCGTCAATTTACTCATTTTCCAAATTTAACGGATAACTTTCCATTAATATCCATAACCACTTGGATATGATGATTGATTTATCTCGTTATCATGTTTAAAAATAGATAATATAAATTTGTGGATTGCATTATCTAACCAAATATTTATCCATTGTTTAATTGCTTTCCCTAGAAAAAACCCAAAAATATTTGAATGGGATTTGATTTTTGTTAAAATACTACTTATTTTAGACTAGATTGCATGTGTAAATTTGGCAATTTCTTTATTCCAAATTTTTTAATAAATCCAAAAAAAATTGCTCTAGATTAAATTGGGTTTCAATTCTTAGAATAGATGGCATGTTCAAATTTTAGTTATTTTTTAATTCCGAATTTTAATTAAAATAATAACACAAAAAATATCATGCTTTTGTCACATAGGATAGATTGCATATGCACCTTATCTAGTAAATTGCACGTTTAGGATAATTTAAATGTGTGAATATTAGGATAGTCACATTGACATTTGTTCATCATTAGAATTAGATCATTTGATTAGGAGTGTGAGACACATGGTTCGCATATTAGGATATACTAACATGTCACGGATTTTAATTTAGATGATCCTAAACTTGCAATTTACTAAATTACATGCAATATGCAAACTAATCCTATGTAACACACGTGTGGAATTTTTTGTGTGTTTTTATTTAATTGAAATTCGGAATTAAAAAATACCTAATATTTAAATATGCCATCAAATCTGAGAATGGAAACTAGAGGAATGTTTTGGATTTTTTGTTTAATAATTCGAAATAAAGAAATTGCCAAATTCAAACATGCAATCTAGTCTAAAATAAACATTATTCTAGCAAAAACCAAATCTAATTTGAATATTTTTGGATTCTCTTTCTAAGGAAAGCAATCAAATAATGGATAATGGTTAGATAATACAATCCACAAACCCATTTAACAAAATAAATCAACGATCATATCCAACTGATTATGGATATTTATGAAATGTTATCCGTTAAATTTGGAAAATGAGTAAATCGACGATCGTATTTAAATGGTTATGGATAGGATGGAAGAATTTTCACGCCTTTGGGCACCGTATCTTGTAATAAGAGATTGGATGGCCGTCCAAACGTATTGTCAAATTGGAGTGATTTTTTAGGATTCCATAGGTATACCTTATCTAACAAAATATTATTTATATATATATATATATATATATATATATATATATATATATATATCAATCAAGCAAAATGGGAAAGTAAATATTTCAAATCAAATAAAGATAAGAATCTTACTTAGTTTGAAAAGTTACTTTTCGAATTTGAATCAAACACAATCAGACCAGGATCACAACTAGCTACTCGAGGAGGATGGCGAGCGACGGGGCGTTGCGGCTCGTGGGGGAGATGGCGCTATGGCAGGGATGCGACTAGCGACTCAGACGGCAGCCCAGGCTATCGGCTTGCGGTACAGAATACAGAACAGCTTCGTCAAATCACTGGTGCACGATGATGCTCGCGATGCAGCCGGCGACCTGCAAAAAAAGAGTAAAAAAAATGATGTTCAAGTTGCGGAGAGGCGGCCAAGCACGGGACGATCACCAACGAACTAGATATCAGGACCACTGCAAGGAACAGAGACCGGCACGGCGACGGCCACAATGCGAAGTTGGACCAGCGAACCGCAAAGCAACAGCAGCACCCGCAAGTCGTGAAACCTCGTGGACAGCAAGCAGGTCTCGGTAGAGCCCTTCTTTTCTTCGTGGATATCTCCTCTTTTTTGTCTCTTTCATCTTGGACCAATCAAGGACAAAACTTACCACTTGACCATGTCTATTGTTCGATGGCCAAATCTCTCTCAGAGCGCTGGAGGCGTGGGCGGCGATGATGGGTGGCTACAAGAACATGACGAGCTCCCCGCGAGAGGAGAGAACTTCTCCTCTTTTCAGCCGTATATGTGTAGCTCTGAGATTCTAATTACCGGCCTCTACCTATATAGTGCAAAACCCAGGTCTAACTTGATTACATGCGCTCGATTTAGGCCTTTTTAAGATAATGGGCTAAATTAAGCTTAAGATATATTATTAATTGAATCATGCGAGCTAAGAATGGATTGAATTAAGCTCAGTTCAGCCCGTCTTCCAGTGCAATTTTCGGCCACCTACTCTCCTAGTGCTGGCCGAATTTTGGCCTCCCTTTGCGGGCTCAATCTGCTCAATTTTAAGCTCAAAACCGTCTACTGCTGGTCCAATAGTAATGCCATGAATGAAAAATATAAACTAAATGACAAACGCTATGATATGCAATTTAATTATAATGTTTTTTGTTTAGGGATTAAAAATTAATCTCTAATTTTTTATGTGATAAATAACTAAATGGAATGTCAAAACTTAGGTGTCAACACAGACAACATGGTTGGATTCTTTGAACCACAAACAGCAGGGGAGGGTGTTTACTGATCGTTTGTAGTCAATTTGATCCTATTTTCTAAACAAGAGCCTGGGCATTCCCTAGGTATGTCGCTGACTTAAGGTTAACTTGTCATGATGATTTACTTCCTATTAAGGACGTTTTAAAAAACTTTGCTAGTCAATTTTGTCGATGCTTATCTCAATTGTGTTTACGCGCCGGTGATTGTACATGCGTAGTTTGAGTTGCTGTTACTTGACATGAAGAGATCAAGTTCCACTGAAATTTATGCAATATTCGTGTTCAGCAACGATGGTTTTTGATAATATCCATAGTACGTGCTAGACTGCGTTCGGCATGTTCTCATTTGATGAGCACTTCGAGGAACGGACCATGGTATCTACTGAGCTATGAATCTCGGTATGGCTGAATGTTGATGAATGCCCGATCTGAAGTGCACCTCATCTTACAATAGTTCAAGGCAATAATTCCAGTTCCGCAATCAATAGCTAGTCAGCTGAAATAGCTCTATCTACGGGTGACAGAACCAAATCGAATTGAATCGAAATTTTGTGCATTTTCGGTTCAATTTGGTTTTTTGATTCAGATAACCAAGAAATAATCGTTCTTTTTTTTTTTCTGATTTAGTTCGGTTTTTGGTTCGACTCGTTAATTCTCAACAAAAATAAACAGCCAACTTAAAATTTCTCTTCATCACCTTTTATTCAATTCGGTTCTAATAAGTAAGGCAAAAAAAAAAAAAAAAAAAAAACCGAAAAGGCGAACCAAACCGCGTTTAGTTTGGTTCGTATTCGGTTCGGGTCCTGAAAACCTAAATCAAACCGAACTGTTAACACCACATCTTATATTTCCATTGGTTTTCGGATTTCAGCTTTCAACTTTCTAAGCTTGAGAACTAGACACTTGGGTAGTAAGCTGCAAAAGTTGTGCTGCTGGATGTTAATGGTCACATAGCCATGGAATAAGATATACACAGTAAAGGTCCCTACCTGTGAGTGTTGTCTAATATTCGTGAGTATATAAATGAATTAGTGTCTAGCATAGGACAACCTTGTCTTCCTCTTGCCGAGAATGTCACGTATAAAAGAGACCGTAGTGGACGATAAATTAAGCGTACCAACTCAACACAGCTTGACCCCAAATTTAGCTGGAGAAGTTTGGTTGTTTTTCTTGTAGCAGTCATCCTAGTACAAGTAACAGGACAAGGTTCCCTTTGCTGTGCCACATTGTATCTAGGTGTCCTCCGAAAAGATATGTTATCCTGGACAGATAATATCAACATAGTATAAACGCTCTATGAGGTGACTGGTCTGTGTTGATCTTCAAAAGCTTAATACCCCAGAGGAGCCTTATTCAAGTTAGTAACCACTTAAATAATTTATCCTGATCCATTTTACTAGGCAGCTGGATCATAAGATTCTTGGAAGGTTTTCCTATGCTCAGTACAGTCTGAATTGTGTCATCTCTTCCATGATTGCGTAATCGACATTGACTAAACTACTTATGTGTGGGGGCACAGGGTACTATGACACTTCTCATGTAGACATGTTGTTAATGAAATTTCTCTGTCAACAGCCAGCAAAAAGACAAAAAATAGGGGAGCAAGAGTCAACAAAGTCCTCGGGGAGCAAGAGTCAACAAAGTCCTCCTTGAATTGAATGGCTTTTGAAACCAAGAGAAAATGGCTTGTAGGCAGAAAGGCAAACACCCCATCTTCCAAAGCATGGCCCCTTCTCACGTTGAGGATTATGGGCTCCTTGTCTCTCACCATGTAATTGCTTGTCCTTTGCCTGTTCTTGTCACAACAGAAGCATTACTTTCCTCGGTACTATCACTCTCAGCTCAACTCTGATTGTGTAAGTTCTTATCCCGACCACGCTTGTATGGCCTTATCCGCATTGCATAGAGCCTTTGAATGCCAGCAGGCAGCAGCTGTTAATGCTTTGTCTCTCCGTTGGCTCTGGGTCCTCTAGATGGCTTAGTATCCTAACAGGACGACTCCTGCTGTAGTTTTTTTTTTCAAAGTTAATAGGATTAACTCCTGGATTGACTGCTGTGAATCCTATCTACATGAACACGGGACCTTATGAATTGGCTATGCCGGCAAAAATTGATTCCAATGGAACGGAGTCATGCACTTCTCTGTTTTAGTTATCTTGTGTCAATTGTTGTCATAGTTCTACTAGTATAGGATGTGGTGTGTCATTTTAATCTACGATCATAGGACTCGCCACTCAAACTAGAAATAGGCGATTGATATGCAAGTAACAACAAAAAGAAAGTCCAAATCTTTCTAGTTTCTAATAGCATGTGTCGAGGTTTCAAGATAAGGAGGAGTAAATTAACTAACTTATAAATTTATGAAGATTTTAATTCATTAGTGTAATATAGAGGACGGTTGACATGATATGGTGACCAATTTACTTAATCAATGATGAAGAAAAATGTCTACTTTTAGGGTCAGGCATGGTCCCATTGTATTTTCGAAAATTTGCAGGTTCGCTCTATTAGAACGAATTCAGGTAACATCTTTTCGTCTTCCACGCCTTGCCTCGTTATAAATGTTGAAAGAGGGACTGGCATTCAGGCGCCTTGCTAGGGGACAGTGGTGCAGATATTGGGTATCTACGGTCGTTAGTTCATGCATATGGACTCAAGGATGGTCCGATACAGAAAAGGAACTGTGGCAAGAGAAAATAGCGATAAAGGACTCGGAAGTAGAGCTCTGGGCCCTATGGATGCGGGTCAGCTTAGTGAAGAGGACAAGAACATCGACACATGGTCACATGGCCCTTGCACATGAGGACCCTCTCTCCTTCAACAGTCGCAATGATGGAGGCCTAACTTGAATCACTAGCAGAAACAATGTAGAGAGGGAGAGAGGGAGAGGTTGAATTTCCTTCTCGCCCATTTCCTAAAATTTCATGCTAAGAAGTATTTAAAAACTGAAGATGGTATATCTATGGGATACACGCATGTGAATTAGGAGTGAACGTTTTCAAGTTTCAAGTTTTGTGCAGATTCCACATAGAACTTACCCCGTCACAAGTTCCAAGGTCGATTTCAGGTTCTATCCACGTTTTATCTAAATTATTAATTCAACAATTGTAATAAATTATCAATAATGACCATCATTTGCTACTATAATTCATTGACCATAACTTATATTTAGACATACGAAAATATGAAACATTAACGAAGTAAAAGTTTTAATTATAAAATGAAATTCCATACTAGTTGTTCCAGATTATATATTCATGATCACATGAAGACATAGACCAAGAAAAACACAAAAACTTGTTACAAGTTCTAGGTTACATGTTCTAGGTTACAAATTCTAGGTTTTAGGTTCTACCAACTTAGAATATGAAACCTATATGTTGAAATAGGTTCCCCAATTTTTAGAACCTGGAACCAACTTTGCATATCTTGGAACTTGGAACCAGACAAGTTCTCATTGGTTCAGTTCTTAAGTTTCATGTTCTACCTTGAAACCATACCCACCTCTAGTGTGAATGTGTTGTTGCTATTGACGTCGATTCCTCATTATTCCACGCAATACCAATCATGAACAATCATGGGTTTTGCCATGGTTCTGATTCTCTCCGCTGTTATACATGGCATAAGATACTAGCTGTGATCTAAGCTACATTTTTGTGCTTATGCACCAATGGGAGTGCCAAGACATGCAGCCAGACGGACGAAGACAAAGTTAGAGACTACTAGGAGTTGATGCGAGTCTCTTATTGGGTACTATATTTTAGTTCCAGGAGAATCCAATGCGTCGAACTCCCTAAGCTTCCAGCTGGATTGAGTTTTCATCTGATCCCAATGATTAATAGGTCATTAGAGTTGCAACAATTGGCTTGCATACAATATTAGTGGAATGCCGAAAGACAGTAGCATGCACGTTCTGGACAATTTCGATTACATTTATGACGTGTGTCCTTTGCTCTTTGTCACTTTTTCGACATACATATATTAGGTTAGTCCTAAAGTTTTCAATATTTCCAATTAAATCTTAAACATTTGTGCAAAATTTCAACATAATCCTTCCGATCAAATTTCGCTGGAAATCATCGACGTGATAGTATGCCACAATAAAATGGCTGGTAATAATTGGATCGCTACGTCATCGACCAGAATGTTTGCATTAGAATTTTTACAAAGGTTTAAAAATAAATTGACAAAGCTGAAAAGTTCATGACTGAATTGACATATAAAAAATAAGGTTTAGGACCAATAAGGCAACAATCCCGCCTAATATATTAGTCGCGTAACTTAACAATACTTCTTTTTGGGCAACTATTATAACTTTATTATTATGTTGAGGAACTAAATTTCATGTGAGGTAGAGCCGTTAAGGATGAGTACTTGTCAGAGATAGAGGATATTCTTTTATGATGCATATCAGCCTTGTTTTTATTTATTTTCCAAGATTATGCATATTCTTTATTGATTCTAATTAATTATAACTGATATTCTAGTATCTTACAAAACCTATAATATCTGCAGCATATTTTATCGGTACCTGTTTTGCCAAAATTTAAATGCTCGCATGCGCCTGTAAGATTTTGTTTTTTTAATTACTTTACTGCAAGGTCAATAAAGCAATAATTTGCCTAGGCTCTCTATTATTGAGATTAGTTACGTGTGCATGAGTAGGACGGTCAAGAGAGCCTCCTTCATACATGTTTTTTTGCAATTAAATAGGTAGATGTAGAAAACAGCGACGCATGTGCATTTCCTATGGCAGCGTTTTGGATTTTGTCGTTTTCGAGACCAGAAACTCATGTGCTGTGCTGGTGTCAATTTAGAAAATGGAGTGCCATGTTACACCTGACTGTCCTCTTCGGATACTTATCAAGTCCAAATATATGTACCGTGAAAAAAAAAAATCAATACAAGTTCTATTTCAGCAACCATTGCAAAAGAAGAAGAAGAAGAAAACAGTACAAGTTGATTTAAAATACAAGGGAAAAAGAACATCTAAAGTGCAAAAATTTGGCACGGAGGGACATAAGTGCTAAAAGTTACGAAAGTGACACTTAAGTATCAAAATTGAAACAAAATGAATCAATTAAGTGCTAACGAAAATAAAATCCATTCAAAATACTGATGTGGCGATTTTTCGACGAGACAAGTGCAAAACGACGTTGTTTTGCATGCTAACGTGGCTAGACAGGTGAAAAAATGATGTCATTTTGTTACTGACGTGAATAGATAATTAATATAAATATTAATTAAATAAAATTTAAAACTAAATTAAAATATTATAAAGGACAAAAGATAAAACGATGCCGTTTGGGTCATTGCTAACTTAGCTCTTCAGCATGCAATGTAAGGAGTTATATTATTAAAAAATTACCACATAAGATTTTCGGCCACTTTTTTTGCCAAACTTGACACTCGGGTGTCTTATTTTTCAAAAATAAAAAGTGATAGTTAAGCATCACTTTTGTAACTTCTAGCACTTAAATGTCATTCCGTGTCAAGTTTTGGCACTTCGGGTATTCTTCTTCTATAATACAAGTTTGCACACACCACCCATGCGAATACGACTTAGCATTGCCAGTGATTACCAATCTTGCACGTACAGTAGACAATTTCACATGTTGCATATGATTCATACCAGATAAATTTATTTAGAAAAGAACAGGTGCGTGAACAAGGAATTAGTGCCCTCGATTCATGAAGCCGTCCATGCTTTGCTTGATGAATTAGAGTCTTTTGCTTGGAAAATGGTCGTGGGAGATCCAAAAAGCCTTGAAGCGTGGTAAAAGATGTCATTAAACAAATACGGGTGCATGTATGTAGGGCTGTTCCCCATGCACAGGAACTCTCTCTCTCTCTCTCTCTCTCTCTAACTACCCCTCTTTCTCTCTCTAGATGTCCCTATAAATAGCGGGAGACATGTAGTTGTTCAATGCATATTGTATTTGAGCGAGTTCTGAATACTCTTTAACAGGAGAGGGAGAAGATGGTTTCTAGAGTGGAAGAGGCCATGAAGGGAAGGCAAGAGCAGCAGCAGCACAAGGGCAGAGACTTGAGTCATCAGCAGCAGCAGCAGCACCAGCAGCTGATGCAGTGTAACAAAGGGAAGGCCTCCAAGTTCAAGAGGAGCTCTTCCATTCTCGAAGAAGATGGGGCTTCCTCCGCCATTCTCTTGCTTGCTTGCATCGCCTGTACTCCTTCCTTTTGATTAACATGTATATAGAGAAGTTGCTGCTGCTTCTGTTGTTTTGGTTGTTAGTATAAGTATGTGATACACGTTATGTTAGCCACTAGCCAGTGTGAGGGAGATAACTATTTGTCCTTCACTTAGTAATTCTCATTGCTGCTTATACCGTGCACCTTCCGTTAGCATCATTCTTTCCCTGATTAATTCTGCATAAGAGATGCCATCTCTCGATACTGATTCTTTTATGGTCACCTTCCTTCAAATCACTTCTCTTCATTGTACAAAACCAGATAGTTGATACTCTCTTCTTCCTGGAGAAAGGTCATTGCTCAAAAGTCCATTATTGCAGACAAGCAGATCGCAAGTAATCATCTTCACATGCAATGGGCTCACACTCGTGTTTGTTTTTATTAAGGTTTTTTAATGCAAATCAAAATGGAATGCCACGGCATCGTAATCAAGAGACCGAATTGATGATGCAATACCAACATTTCACCGCCAAAGTAAACGCAGAAGTAAAGGGAAATCATAACATGATTTGCTCAGCAGGTTCCCAGTTGTGTATGAAGTATCCGTCCAATTTTTACTCTGTAAATTACATCAGAGCAAAATCCTATATAAAATTATATCTTCTCCATAACAATGACACTGCCAAAATGCGGAGGAAGAAGAGCAGGCTCAGGCCGGACTTAGCATAGCAATCGACAACGGATTGATCAGCATCCTGACAGCCATCCTCTTACTTTTTCTAATAAATAATCCCTTTTACCAAATCTTATGATAAGTCTAAAAAAATGCATAGTTTATATCTGAATAATTCATATTCTGTATCAAGATGCGAATCGACAAGTTCCATCACGAACGAGACAGCCAAGTTGTAATATATTGCATTTGATATTTGAAATGGCCCAGGAAAAAAATGGGATAGAGGTGAGAAAAAAGATTGGATCAACGTAATTGGAATGTTCCTTTAAAATCATTCTGAGAATGGCATATGCATTTTCCTCATGCTTATCCGTTAATGTTTTTACACTGGTTTGGCTTTACTTCTGTAAATTGTCGCATTCCTTCGACCAGTTCTTTTCTATGGTTTTAGTGTGTTCCCGGAGCCACGTCCGAGGAGCAAGAGATTAAATCCGGGGTCTAGTACCTGTTCTTTTGCAATTTCCGGAGTTTCAAACATAACTCTTGCGTAAAATTGGAATGACTTGGATCATCGACGGAGACTCCGAAGGAAGTACAAGAAAATCACACACCGAAAGAGAGCAAAAGACATAGTTGATGCCGTCGAATCCAGAATGGAGACCTAGTTTATCACGTAATCCAATACTCTCATGACCCATAATCAACAATTCAGTGCCTATATTAGCTCTGCATATCGAAGCATCAAAGCTTCCCCCTTCCCCCTTTCTCGTTGAGCTCTGAAACTACAAGGGATATTTGCGGTAAGGGTGGAAATCAAATCAAAACATACCATAAGACCATCCTCTCCAACACCTTACAGTCTCAGACGGTTGAAACTCTCTCTCCTTGATCAGCTCTCGCCTCCAGAATATGTCCCGATGATCTTTTACTATGCTGACATTGATGATAGCACCAGACTTGGAGCTCGAGCCAAGATCGGTCGCCTCAAGAAATCCTTATCGGAGGCCTTGGCCGAGTTCTACCCACTTGCGGGGAAAGTCAGAGAGAACCGATTCGTTGAGTGCAATGACCTTGGGGCCTAGTTCATCGAGGCCGAAGTGAACTGTCGCCTCTTGGAGATCTTAAGGCTGCCAAAGGTAGAGTTATTAGATCAACTACTTCCTCGTGATTAACACGTCGCGAGATCAACCACGGAATTCCAAGTAGAAGTCCAGGTAAATGTTTTTACCTGTGGAAGATTGGCCATCGGCTTGTGCACATTGCACAAGCTTATTGATGGGGTCACATTCACTTCACTAGTAAATAATTGGGCTGCTAAGTCTACAGGTTCTGGGGACCATTTGTCTCCTATCTTTGTCGGGCCACAGTTGTTCCCGCAAAAAGACTTGTCGGGTTTATTGCCCTCGCTAGGCATACCAAAAGGTATGTGCATTACAAAACTATTCGTGTTCAATGGCTCCAGGGTCACTTCGCTGAGAGAGAAAATCACGAGCCACTTTTGCGGGGACCATCCTAGTCGCAATGAGGTGATTTCGGCGCTTACCTGGAAGTGTGCTATGGATGCGTCTCGAGCAAGATCGGGTTCCTTAGTTTCCTCTGTTTTGACACAGTCTGTGAATTTGAGAGCCAGGATCGATCCGCCACTCTCAGAATCTTGTGCTGGCAATCTCCTTTGGCTAGCAATGGCACCAGGTAGTGATCAGACAGGATTGCGCGACTTGGCGAACGAGATCAGGAAGTCGATAAAGAAATTGGACAGGGAACATGTTCGGAAAATGCAAGGCAAAAGCAGATTTTCCCTAATCTTTGAGTCTCTCAAACAGATGGTCGAGTTGGTTTCGGCGAACGTGGACATATACAGATTCACCAGCCTAGGGAAATTCCAGTTATACGAAGCTGATTTCGGTTGGGGGAAGCCGGTCTGGGTGAGCAGCGCCGGGCTGATCTTCAAGAATGTTGTTGTCCTGATTGAATCGAGATACGGGGATGGAATCGAAGCTTGGGTGACCAAGGAAGAAAAAGATATGCGTGTTTTTGAGAGGAACCAAAAGCCGTTTGCATTTGCTTCGGCAACTGAGAGCCCTTTCTGTCTGCTACCGAATTCTCGCCTTTGAGTTCTTCAATCTGAAGAATTACCTTGTTAATAATTGACAAACCCTGAGTTCCCATCAAAATAATTCTCATGTGAATCGCCTTCCCGAATCCTCATGCGCAACACCGGAATGAAGATAATAGAACTGAAAACTAACTTCACCCGAGGACTAGAACGTGAGTGAGAATGAATTAAAAGCGATTCTCAAGGCAAATACTAGGAGAAGCTGAGAAATAAAGTTGCAAATTCTTAAAAATTCAACAACGTATTCGCTTGCAATTTCATTTTCCTCCCCGAAGTATCAAAATCTATTGAAAATTTCCATTTCTCCGTGAACATGCATAGTCTCTGGTTTTTTTCTTATTGTTGAGTAGTCTTGGGCCTTCTTAACCCACTTAAGTATGAGATTTTTCTTTACGCTATAAACTGACCACTAGCCCTTCCACCGCCATAATCTCCCCCTCACACATCGGGTTTAAGTCAGACTCTTGGGTTCAGACTTGTTAGTAACTAGGGTCTGATATGAGTATTGAGTGATCTTGAGCCTCTCTCACCTCAAAAGTCAACTCAAAGAATGAGGTTTTCCTTCACACATATAAACTGACCACCAGCTCATTTCACAACTGATGTGGAATAATACCCAACACTTGTATCACGCTGCGACAAGAGCATGCAATCAACGTCCAAGAATTCTCCTTAACTTGGTTCGTGAGCAAGTTCAAAATTTTTAACAACTTCTCTGTTCTTGTCGGATACTCGTGCCAATGAATATGCCCGCATAGATCGTGAAAAACAAAGCTCTTAGCAAATAGCGCAATGATGAATTCCACTTGTTCCCGCTACTGTAGCATAGACGAATTTCGTTGCCGGCCTTACACGAATTCTGTACTTTCTTGATGTTGTCTTCCGACCCAGCACAGCACAAGTGCGCGCGCGTGCAGGAACCAGATGCTCGAGATGCAAACATCGACCGAATAGGTGCTGATCATTATACTTCGCAGGCGAAATCTAAAACTTCAGAAAGAACGAATTCGCTTTAGGAGACGGAACGAGAATTGGAAGAAGAGAGTGCAGTGCCAAAACAAATCTATTGGTACCGAAAAGATGAGGAAAAAACAGGGATGCGATCCCAAAAAAACACCGGAGGAATCTCGAATTGAATATGATTGATCGAGGCATTCCCCCGTTTCCACAGCAATGCCGACTTACGAGGAGACAACTAATAAAAACCAATTTTTTTCCCCACATTATTTTGGGTTTGTGTAATTACTATTTTTTTTTCCCTTTTTTGCCGCATTCTTCTTGTTTATCTTCGCGTCTAGGAATTTCGACAGAAACAAGAAAATACATGGGAAACGTCAAAATGCAAACTATATAAGTTGTCCATGGCTGGTGTTGCACTCTTTCAGAGCTTCCTCGAATATTTTCCAAGAGGAAGAAGAAGCGGCGCGGCGGCAATAGGGATAGATGGCTTCGGGTCCTTATCAGGTCCCTAATGAGTTGTACCAAAACGTTAACGACGACCTTACCATCGACTCCGTGAGCTGTCTCAAGCTTGCTTCTTCTTCTTCTGCTTCGTCCTTGACTCACTACCTCTCTGCTAGCTCGATCGATCACGAGAACATGCTCGTGTACTGTGACCCGGAAGAGGAAGAAGAGGCCAGAGGCCAGAAGAGGCTCAAGAGGACTTACAGTTTCGCCGAATCAATTGGGAGCAACAGCCTCAGAGCTTATACCGACGGTTTCGGCAGTGGGGGGATCAGCCGGTCCAGCAGCATGAGCAGCCTCGACACCTTCCCGAGGCTCCACTTCCGTGACCACATATGGACGTACTCGCAGCGGTACCTCGCAGTGGAGGCTGTCGAGGAGGCGGCGGCGGCGGTCTCTGTCGGTGGTGGTGAAGAGGAGGACGGAACCGCTGACGGGATGAGGCTCCTCCAGCTCCTTGTCGCGTGTGCCGAGGCTGTGGCCTGCCGCGACAAGTCGCAGGTGTCGTCGCAGCTGTCGGAGCTCCGGTCTCGGGCACTGGTGTTCGGTACCTCGTTCCAGCGAGTGGCCTCGTGCTTCGTCCAGGGCCTGGCTGACCGATTGTCCCTGCTCCAACGGCTTGGCACTTCGGGCTTCATCTCGCCGGCGGTGGCAGCAGCAGCGTCTGGGGCCGCCGCCTCCGACGAGAAGGAGGAGGCCTTGCGGCTGGTCTACAAGATCTGCCCGTACATCCAGTTCGGGCACTTCGTGGCCAACACTTCCATATTGGAAGCCTTTGAGGGAGAAAATTTCGTCCACGTGGTGGACCTGGGCATGTCCCTCGGCCTGCCAAGTGGGCACCAGTGGCGGCGGCTGATCCAGAGCATTGCAGGCCGCCACGGCCAGCCACCGCGCCGCCTCCGCATCACTGCCATCGGCCTCAGCGCCGAGAAGTTCCGCTCCATCGGGAAAGAGCTCGGCGCCTATGCGCTCAACTTCGGGATTAATCTGGAGTTCTCTGTGGTGGAGACCAATCTGGAGAATCTGCAGGCTGTAGACATCAAAATCTGTGAAGGTGAAGTGCTTGCTGTGAACAGCATTCTTCAGCTGCATTGTGTTGTCAAAGAGAGCAGAGGAGCTCTGAACTCTGTGCTTCAAATGATTCATGACTTGTCACCCAAAGTTCTGGTCCTGGTGGAGCAAGATTCCAGCCACAATGGGCCTTTCTTTCTTGGGAGGTTCACGGAGGCTCTGCACTACTACTCTGCGATCTTTGACTCCCTGGACGCGATGCTGCCCAAGTACGACACCCGGAGGGCCAAGGTGGAGCAGTTCTACTTTGCGGAGGAGATCAAGAACATAGTGAGCTGTGAGGGGCCGGCGAGGGTGGAGCGGCACGAGAGGGTGGACCAGTGGCGGCGGAGGATGAGCAGAGCCGGGTTCCAGTCGGCGCCGATCAAGATTATGGCTCAGGCCAAGCAGTGGCTCGGCAAGAACAAGGTCTGTGAGGGTTACACTGTTGTTGAAGAGAAAGGGTGCCTTGTTCTGGGGTGGAACTCCAAGCCCATTGTCGCTGCTTCTTGCTGGAAATGCTAAGAACCGGACCCCAGCTTGAACCATGCACTTGCTTTGAATGGCAATTTCTAGTGAAGTTCAAGCAAAAGTTCCAATGCTTTCTGATGGAATACAAATACGGCTTTCCTCTTTTTCCTGTTATGACAATAATCGGCGCGTGCTAAGCTACATGGGTTTGTAGCTGTGTTGAGACTTGGTGGGTGCGAACACCGGATATGGATATAAATAAGTCGCGCTCGCATATGAGCTTGAGCGCGACCTTTTCCGGCACTTCGACAGATGCAATAAAAAAGACTATTACGGAGGGACACGAATGTTTGGCAATGTGAAGTTGTGTAATACTCGTTAACCTGTGCAATGATAGAAACACTGCCATAATACCACCTATCTGCGGTTCTATCCAGCAGAAGATCACACCGGACAGGCGCCGATCATTGCATTCTGGTTCCGGTACTGAAAAGCGTCGCCTTTACAGAAGGAAAATCGAATATGTTCCGATGAGATTGCGCAGATCCAAGCAGTTCCTCTCTCTAGTTGGCATCGCAGGTCTCCTCCTCATGGCAACCGTCACGTCATCGAGAGACACATTTGTGCATTGGATCTTTGTCCGCTAGAACCGAACAGACAAGAAAAGGCATCGCACGGAGCCCCTGTTTTCTTGGCAAGCGGAAGTTTGGAATCCCTCCTCGGACTTCAGTACGAGAGACCGAGGGAGTTTTGTCTGGATTTCTTCGAAAAGGACAGCAGAAACAGGAATAGAAAAGAAGGGGTTTGTATCGTTGCAGCAGGCATATTTGATTCGAGGATACCATTGAGTGCAATTCCATGACTTCAGGATTCTACTAGCCAATGTGAATCAAGAATAACAGACTTTGAGCTACTATAAGAATAACAGATTATTATAAGTTACAAATTCTTGACAAAGTGGGTCTCACAATAATTTATAATTATTTATTATTTGATTTTTTGTGGTTTAAAATAAACTGTTATATTCTCAATAAATTAAAAACTGTCACGCAAGTCATTTCTTTTTAAAATAAACCCCACGACAATAATTGAATCTAGAAATTGAACTTTTTTCCTCCCCTCTTTAGCCACTCTAATTCCGATCAAGAAGAATACAAAAAATTACACCAATTAAATAATTAATATATGGGATAATGACACAAATGGTTCATGAACTTTAGTCCAATATACGTGCAATGTGGTCTCTTAACTTTTGCCCAATGTTCAATGTGGTCCGTTAATTGCCAATTTATTCAATGCGGTCCATGAACTTTTAGTACATATTCAATATAGTCCCTGAACTATATAAAAATATTCAAATTTTCCTTTCATTATAAGATTAAGAACAACATTAAACATTTTTATATTATTCAAAGATTAAATTGAAGATGTACCAAAAATTCAAATATAATATTGAATAAATTAAAAGTTTAAGGATCATATTGCACATTAAATTAAAGTTCATAAATCACATTTAATCAATTAAAAGTTTATGGATCACATTGTACTGGGCCACAATCCAAAAACTACAATGGATAGAATTCATATTATATCTTATTTAGTCCTATCCTGATTAAAAAAATTTAGACAAGTAAACGCAATCCAGATGTTTTGATGACAAAGAATAGTTGATGTATCAAAGTAGAATCTATGACTATTATAGATATGGTAAAGTCTCTGAACCCTGGCCGCGGGATATTTTATTTTATTTTATGTTCGTAAGAAGTAGGTAAGTGCAGTAAACAGCAAAAAGGAGAAAAAGCAAGGACGTAATTGCAAAAGTCGCAACAAATTGAGGCCAAAGCCTACTTATTTATGACCGGCCGCAATGCTGAGTAAGCAGAGAGAGAGAGAGAGAGAGAGAGAGAATGGAGAGCGTGGTAGGAGCGGCTAGTCGCTGCGTCTCGTCGTCTTCCCCAGCTGCCGCGAGCGGGAGAGGTGGAGTCGTCTGCAGGCCTCGAGCCGTCTTATCCTGCGCCCCGCCCTCCCCTAAGCTGCGCACCTCCGACCGCCGCCATCTCCACCTGTCGTCGTTCCCGTCGACCTCGCACCTGTTCTGCTCTCCTCCTCATGCCGCCCGCCGTCGTACCGGACCTCGCATTTTCCTCCCTCATTTGGTCGCTTCCTCGGTCTGCTCTCTCTCTCTCTCTATATATATGTGTGTGTGTGTGTGTGTGTGTGTAGTATTGATTGCACTGGAGTGCGAATTCCATGGTTTTGGAGCTCGTGTGGTCTCGTTCTTGGGGCGAATTAGGGGAAGAGATTCTGCAATTGACGCTCCAATTTTCATGTCGGAAGTTATTGTTCTTATGAATTCGTGATTACATTGTGGCCTTATGACCTCTATTTGAAGGTTTGTGTCTGTTTCTTTTTTTATCTGCGTGTAGGAGCAAGTGGAAGAGACTTACATTATGGTAAAGCCGGACGGTGTTCAGCGTGGCCTGGTAAGCTTCCCTCTTCTTCTGGTTTCTCTGATTATGTTGAATTGTCTGTGTTGCGCCTAATTCATTTTGAATGCCAAGGTTAAATTTTTCACTCGCCCGAAGCATGATACTGTGTTTATGTGTGTGTGTAGTGTCTACATAGCTTGAAACTTACCTGCTTTGTTTGTCTTCTGTCCTCTGGACTGCGGATTCGCAATAGGTCGGGGAAATAATTTCGAGGTTTGAGAGGAAGGGGTTCAAATTGACTGGCCTGAAGCTCTTCCGGTGCCCCAGAGAATTGGCTGAGGTTCTCATCTTGCGTACCCTCTGTTCTTATTACTCTCTCTTCTGCTTGCCTAGACCATCCAAAAACTTTCTATTGCCCATATTTGCCTCCTCTTTTGATTGTCTGTTGCCCTCATCACCAATCATGAAGATTTTGAAATGATTTCTCTTCTCTTGCATGGTCGAACCATCAAGAATTACTTTGTCCATTCGGTTGTGATTTCAGGAACACTATAAGGATCTTCAGTCCAAGCCATTCTTCCCTAAATTGATCGAGTATATCACATCTGGACCAGTCGTTTGTATGGTACGGTTTACGAATAACTCTCAAGTTTTTTTTTTTTTTTGGGCTTTGTGTCAGCAATTGGAGTCGCCTTTCTTTTTAGATTTATTAAAATTCACTTTCTTCAAAAACTCATTATGAGCTCCCTAAGAATTTATCGGGCCTTGACGTTTCCAGGCTTGGGAGGGTGTTGGTGTTGTTGCCTCAGCACGAAAGTTGATAGGGTCAACAAATCCTCTTCAAGCTGAGCCTGGAACAATAAGAGGGGATCTTGCAGTGCAAACTGGAAGGTTGGTATTTCCCTTAGCAGTCATAGTGAGCTTGTTTTCTAGGATGTAAATTGTGTGTAAGATTTAATTGGTATTCTACTGTTGTTTATTACTCCAAATTTATGCGTATTAAGTTTTAAGTCTGCGACATTTTATTGTTCTTTCTCAACAGAAACGTGATTCATGGCAGCGACAGCCCTGAGAATGGCCAACGTGAAATCGGTACGCTCTATCAGACACGACTATTCCAAACTTGATAGATCATTATCAGTTGCATATGCCATCTTCAATTCTTCACTCGAAATAATATAATTTTGAAGCGAGAGACTTGGATCCTGAGTCATAGAAGCATCGTTTATGGGTGTACAGATGTACTGATTCCTGTGTAGACTGTCTCCACATGATGGTAATTCACGTTCAATGAATGATGGGACGAATGAATTTCAAGGTGTTTCAAAGATTAAACAGACTCGATTATATTTTTTCTTGGGGACTGGTCCATAGTTTCCCCTTTATTTAGTAGCCAAAGGGTCAAGGGGAGTTGGATAATATAGTACAGAGGGAATCCCATTTCCATGGCATCAGAGTTTTTTCTCTTTCATTGGAAAACTACTGCTCTAATGTTGTTGCGTTGCCTTATGTAATGGGAGCTACTTCCATCGAACTTTTTGTTACTACTGTTGTTGCTGAGAAGTAATTACCTTTCTCCACAGCTCTTTGGTTCAAAGAAGGCGAATTGTGCCAATGGACACCTGCTCAAGCTCAATGGCTAAGGGAGTGATGAAATATTCATGCAATTCTAGAAGCTTTTTGGTTGACCACCTGTAATATCTAGATTGCATTCTTTGTCTGAGTTAAGAGCGCTTATATATCCGGATTTCCTTGTAATCTGAGAGAGAAACTTCAAAAACTTTTGTACCACGGCTAATGTATCTGTCTTTGTTGTAGACTCGGGGTTCCTCTCAAGCTGTTGTAATGTGGAAAACCTGAATAGACTGTATGATGTTGACTTCAATTCGGAAGAATTGTTTCCTCAAAACTGAGGTGTGAACGTGACAAACTGCAGCCATGTATGGTCAAATTTCTGAGCTATGGAATCGACAACCATCGAAAGATGAGCTTGTAACTTGTTTTAGCTTTTTGGTGTGGAAACTAAACAAACAACAAATAATTCAATATAAATAACAATGATTAAAGGTCCAAAGGCGAGGGTGGTAAGAACATGGAACCTCGATAAAAACATACTCAAGTTGTGATCCACTTGGATGAATTTAAATGTTAACAGATCAATGCGGAGCCTAAGTCCTTCCCGATAAGTGTGAAGAACATACCTGCATACGATATGGAATTCAAAGGCAAATTGGAACCAAGATCTATTGCATGTAGAGATACATGTTTCCAATTGGAGGGCAACTTGGAATACTCGAACGTGTATTCATACAGATATAAAGGACAGAAAAGCATTTGTCGCAGAACTCATAAATTAAGAGACTTTTCACAGTGAAGCCCGTAATTCTTCATAACATAGGATGATCATAAGGGACATGTGCACTTGATACCCGATGAGAATGAGACTTCATTGGATACGACTGTACAAGACCACCTTCCCCTAAATGATATGCCAAGCGAGTACAAGATCAAGTAAACAAGCACATAAAGGAGTGGAATTTGAACCGAAAGGAAAAGGAAAATAGCATGTATATCATCTTTATCAGCATGAAAATCTTTTAGCTGAAAATTCCCTCAAAGTTGTGTTTGAACGTTTTACAAGTTAATACAAACTAATAGTGCTATGAAGCACACATTTTGTGCATAAGCATTACAAATAACACAACTCCAGGTCTGAGTGATCAATCACAAAACAGTCATTTCTCATGAACCGACACATTCTTGTTCCATGTTTCCAAGAGATCGGTGGTCACCAGGACTCGGTGGCACAATTGATGAGCAATTAGTCTCCATCGTCACCATTTTGCCATTTGAAGCAGAATGCTGTGAGCTTTTGTATTTGGAAAAAAGATGAAGAATTGATACATCACTGTTGATTTGCCGTTTCGAGTTGATCGTCACATGAGCATTGCTGGTACTTGATAAGATGCAGGCATCGTTTATGGTTATCACATTCTCTTCATGTGACAATGTGAGCTGCAAATTCGAAGGATTCGGATAACTACAGTCACACTCCATGGCCATCGCAGCCCCAGAGTGGGAGCTTCCTGCGGAGTGATCATGTGGCTGCACAAACTCACTAGTTGGTGAACCTTGGAACTGCTGAGAACCCTGTTTAAGCTTTAGAAGCGTTGCTTCTGCACCCAAAGAACAAAAGAAATTTGTCAGTAAACCTTCAGATTCGAGCTCCTTTAAAATTCCTCCCACTGTATTCGGCCTACAAGATTAACAATTGTTTCTACTACCTCTCAGATTCGACGCCGAAAGTCCAACAAGCTTGTTTCGACAAGTTACTATACAAATTTGGAGTCTAATACGAAAAATGAGGATGAATGATCAGCTTTCAAGTATGCAAATCTCACAAGAGACAGAAGAAAAAGGTTCCTCTCTACCGTGATTATCTCTCTGCAGTCTCTTCAAGTAAAAACCCAGAGCAAGAGCGTGACCGTTTTACAAGAGAGGCGTCGAGTTCCAAAAATTTTGTACTTCTGCAGTCAGAATGGAGCAATTCTCGCAATTTGGCGACAAGGTGCGAATCGAAAGCATCACATGAACAATTTACAATTGTGATGACAAGCGATACCGGAATTAGGTGGAAACGAGAACTGTTCGTTCACTGATCTACCGCCCAAATATTGTGACGTCCTTGTCGGCGGACAACAACCCATCAATCCGATCGATAACAGGTTCGAATACTTTCCAGACCGCAAAACATCGACAGAAAGCTAGATACAGAGATCCCGATCATAAATTCAGACAGGGTCCGAGAAGCAATTCCCAGATTCACCAACCCAGTCATCCTTCCCGCCCAGCCAATTCAATTCCCCGCCATAGCAATTCAAGGGAGAAAAACGCGATACGATCCGGCTCGAAACGATCAGAGGAAGTGGAGAAGAGCGACGGAGTCTAGAGTTAAAAGAGTACCGTAGATGGAGAGGGAATCGTGCTTGAGGAGCTTGGCCGTCGACCTCTCCAGACTGTCCGGCGACGAAGACGGCCCTCTCACTCTTCCCAACATCTCTCTCTCTCTCTCTCTCTCTCTCTCGATCTCTCTCGATCGCTCGATCTCGAAACGCTGGAGAGAAGGAGAAGAGGCGGTGGCTGCTGAAGAGGAAGAGGTGAGAGGATTTTCGGCGACTCGGGTCGCGGGAAATGGATTCAAGAAGAAGCGCCAAGACGAAACGAAATTATCGTGGCGGAGGAGGAGGAGGAGAGAGACGAGCACGCTTCCGCCGATATTGGGCCGGGCCGACCGGATCTTAAGCCCATCGACCACTGCCTTTTTTCCTGATTAGGCTTTTCTAATGGGCCGGGCTAATTCACTCCGACCCATGGCCCGTGTCCGTAAATTAATCACTTCTCTCCATGTTTACTTTTCGTATAGAAAAGTAAATAAATAATAGGATGAGTGCACTGCAAATTTTAGAACTTTGTTAAGTTAATATAATCAAATCTTAAAAATTATTAGGCTTTCCATTTGTCAACTTGCACGGAGTTGTCGACCAAAAAAAAAAAAGTTTGACAAAGTTATTGATATAACTAAATTGTACTAACTTGACAAGTTTTAGAATTTGATTGTACTTTTTAAAAATTCTATGACTCAATTACACATCTGTGATGATTTTTAGGATTTAATTGCACTTTTTAAAAATTTTAGGACTCAATTGTACTTTTATGATAAGTTTTAAAACTTTCAATATACTTAACCAATAAATAATTATAAGTGCATTTGGTTTAGTTTTCCTAAGGGGTTTTTAGCCTCCGAGGTCCCTCAAAAAAATGTTGGAGTATTTGATAAGTATTTTGAAATGGTTTTAAGTTAAATGTTGGCATTAGGAATACTAAAAACTCAATATTACGCTCACCCAGCTTTTCAAAATAACATTTGCAAAATGATGAAATTAGGATAAAATTAATTTTTTCCTTCCAAAACTATCCTAACCAATTTTATAATTTTCTGGTTTTGCCCCTCCTTGTAATTGTACATTTTCTTCACATAAGGGCAACTGTTGATGAAGGACTAGCAAGGGACCAACGAGGCCAGATCTAGCCAACGAAGAGCTTACGAGTGGCTTGCTAGGGTTGCGTGACCTAGGCTACCTTCGATGACCACCGCTTGGGTCTTGTGACATGAAGTGGCAATCGCTTGAGGTCACGTGAACCTCGACAAGTTCGCGGGTTTTGGCGAAAGATTTGGATCATTTTTTAACAAAAAAAATATAAAAATACATTCAAAGCCAATTACAAAAGTTTTTTTTTTTGGCCATACAATACTTGAACTTAAAATCCCCTTGCAAAAAAAATATACCAGACACAATTTGGATTTCCTCACAAACTTTGACTTTTAATATTTATATTACACCCAAAGTCTATCTATAAAGTTAGACCAACCCCATCCTATGTAAAGTGGCTTTTCCTCCGTGGCCATTAAGATCGGTGATTGGCATTTCCACCGTTGCTTTTCCACGCGAATGGTGACTTCCCATTTCAGGAAAGTGAATTGCGCTAATCCCAATAACTACGAACTCACGAGTCTGATCATCGCCATTGGTAACCTTTTTATGTATATAAAACAATATTATTTATATGCAGTTAGTAGCTCAACAACGGGGCACAAAATATCCGTATGAAAATATAGGAATTAATAGAATTGTAGTTAGTAATATTTACACGACATATATAACTTTATGTTAAAAATATATAATAAAAAAAAAAAAAGAAAACTTCAAATTATTATGATGCATTTTGCTATCTGTTAAGAAGAAAGTGCATCATCAAGGCGAAATGAAACTGGAAAAACCGGCGAAGCTCTGTCTAGAAAGAAAATTACAGGATAAAAGAACAGTGCTTATACCAAAAAATAAAAATAAAAATCAAGAAACAGCACTAAGAAAAAAAATGGTGTCTTTTTACACAGGAAAATTTGATAGCATGGACCAAGGTACACCAAAAATTACTGACCCATTAAACCTGTTAATAATCAGTTTCTAAATGAACTCCCTCTTGTAGTTGCTCATCCTCTCCAAAACAATCTCTTCATCAAACCGCGTCTACGGCTTCGAGGCTTAAAATCGGTTCCTAAAAACAAGAAACTTGGACATCGTCAGCTGGGGATGTCAAACGTGATATATAAATGGGACTCCTGCAAGAACTTTCCTACTTAACCTAAATGCAAACCGAAGTTTAGTTGCATGGAAGTAGAAGATAATGCAGAGAAAACAAGACAGTGCGTGCTTGAAGCATTTCCGAACAAGAAATGAAAAGAAAACGGGGGTGCCGTATCTTCAACCGAAGAAGTTCCTTTTCATCAAACATGGATTGTCGCATCTCAGGCTAAACAAGGTCATAGAAGTTTTACCTTTTAATCTTCCAGCGGCAATCAAAGCTTCTTCTGCGAAGGGTCGCCACTGTTCAGCACATGAGTAGTTGATTCCGAGACCAACGCTCAGACCTCTTAACAGATGCACTGTCCGAAGGACAGAGAATAGCTCCTCTGGAAAAGCCTACAGTTTCAGACAGTATGTCAGGATCCTCAACATCGATAAGCACAAGACAATCTACCAGATCTGCAAACTGAAGTCGAAAAAAGCTTCTTGTTACATGTCAAAGTGATCCTCACATGGTATATCAGTAACTAATGCTTTACTATCAAAGACCAAAGTAAGAATAGTAAACAAATACGCCAGTATAAATTTTAGTGGCTAATCTAAAATTTTAGTGCTTTTCAAAAGTCAGTAAGTCCAAGTAATCTTCCCCTGCATGCCAAAAATATACATGCTTCCCGTCTAAATCAAGAATTCGCTTTAATTTCCAGAAAACTAGAGAATGCATGATCAATGAATTTCTAACCCGTGCAGACAAGTAAAGTTCAGAGTAGGATAAGCAGCAGTAACAGAGGGCCCGCTGATATCATGAGCAGAGGGAGTTTTTGTGCACTATAACCACGTCCACTCTTACTAAATTTATGAACAACTGAAGCAGTAGCAAGGTCATAAATACATTCGACACACTACCTGAACAGCAATTTTTTTTATAGAAGATTCCTCAGAGAACGGTTGCAGCATCACAACACCAGGAGGCAACTTTGTATCAAACATCGTCTCTGCCAATCTCAACAATTCCTGCTGTTCATTTTGGCAATTGCTTAACGTATCTATGCCCAGCTCCCTAAGAATCAGATGCACAGTTAGATATTATAATGTGAACCCAACTGTACAACTCACATTTTGAGTCTTTGGAAATCTTTAAATTATTGCATTACTAAGAATTACATTTCCTCCACAAATTCCAGGCTTTGTTTCACTGAACTCTACTCTGAAATGTTAAAACAAAGGGATGACAAGACTGAGTATTTAACAGTCAAATATCACACCTGTAGCTCTCAGACACCCTCACAGGGTCACGATTCGCAATAGCAAGAACCATATTAGCATATCCCAGTCTCAGCTTATCTGGGAGATCCTTCACTTGCCCATAGTCCAGCAAGGCCACCTGTAATTAGAAAACATCACAAACTGAACCTGAAAATACTAGTTCACAAAAAGAATATTGAATTTATAAGCCATCAGAAGAGTTTCATGTCTACCATTCTTTATCTTGTAAATCCTATTAAAAAAAGGAGGACAAAATGGTCTTCCACTGAGAAGAGTAGCCCATGATCCACCTATTTGAGCATTTAAATATAGTTGAATTTGAATTAAAGGATGAGAAAACGCAACAAATCGAACTATTATATTCAGTTCTCCATTCTCTTGAAAGCTATCTTGAACAGCGAAGCTACCTGTTTTTTCATATTGGATTTGCCAGTAAAACTACTGGGAAGAATTTTTGCCTCACTGTACATAAATCATGACTCACTGTGCTTAGTTATTAAGCCGACGATGCTTAGTGTAGAAAAATACCCATCAATAAGATTGACCAGCAGTCTAGGTAATCACTATATTACACACAGACAAAGTTACACAGGAAAACAAGAATTTATAAAGATCACAGGCAAAAGCAGCATTTGTTAATGTGCACTTGCCTGTGAACCTTTGCAAATGAGAATATTTCCAGGATGAGGGTCTGCATGGAAGAAGCCACTCTTCAGAATCATTTTACCATATGCTTGTGTCAAACTGCTAAGGATGTTCCTGCATATGAAGCATTCAACAATTGAGAGATAGAAGTGTCTTATTCTTAAAACGAGAAAAATAAAACCCCTTATTTGAGAATCAATGATTTTGACATGCTCACATAAAAAAAAATTGTTTTTACATTGAGTGAAATCAACTACATGAATTATTCTATGCTATTCAGATTATTATATAGTTCTTATTCATCAAGTCCAACTACATAATATCTCCTCTCCCAGCCTCCATTTATTTTCTCATTCCCACCTCTTTCTACTTTTTCCTCCGGTACCTTCTCTAAGACAATAGCTCCTTTTCACCAGAATCAATTGGCACATTTGAAAATTCTCAATAAATCCTTCCGAACCATGTTAATTTGTAACTAAAGCCATACTATTCAATTTTAAACATCAGAGTAGCATGAATGACAAGAGAAACCATTGCTCAGCGCAATGCCTAAGCCAGCTAAACTACCAAAAATGTCCAGTTTTCAGGTCCTTGAATCCATCAATGCTTTGAAAAAGTAATAAGCTAATAAGTTGCATCAATTAAGAACAATTTGTTTATAAGAACAACAAAAGACATAAACAATAGCATACTCTCCGGGATAGTTGAGAAGCTTACTGCTTTGCTGCTGCTGCAACTCTGCCATGCGGATTTATTCCTCTTTTTGCAATTTCCTCACCAAGATTCATGATGGGAATTCCATCAATGTATTCCATCACTAAAACCCTCCTACACTAGCATAAAATACAATAATTTGTGAGGTGAAGCTTGTTATATTCTGGGGGTAGAAACAAGTGGGAACATAACAAGCAAAAGCACGGCTTACAAAAATAAATAATAATGATAATTATACCCAAAGGCATAAAACCTACACATCTAGAAGGAGGTCCTAGAGTTCCGATACATATTCATCTAAAAGGAGCTTGAGGTGGAAAAAAGGAGCATGACTTATAGGAACCAAATTTCTAGCATGTCAGTAACATTCAATGATGACATAACAAGAAAGAAGAACCAGTCCCCATTTGATGGGATGAGCTCAGGGTCATGTGTAACACTATTGAACTGCCTCCATTATAAAACTATATCTCTGAAAAGTGCAACAAACAACCACCCCCCTTCTTCAAAAAAAAAAAAACGAAAAAGAAAAAAGAAAATACTAAAGGAAAGAAAAAGAAAAAAAAATCCTCATTGCTATTTCAATTCTGTACATGTATAGGCAATACATACCTTGTGACCAGGTTCCTCACGACCCGCGGGACCAATACAGGAGATCTTTTATTATGCTCCAACAGAAAATGTCTAATTCTTTCCATGGCATGAGCTTCCCGCACGAAATCAAACTCGTAACCAATCTTCAGCAGCAAAAATAAAATCCAAAATTCTCTGATTAGTCATATGCTTCTCTTATATCTCAATGATATAAGAACTCGCCTACTATCATCTACAACATCAAATTTTAAATAAAAAATGACATAGAAACATTACATGCAACTGCAGTAAATTGCAAGATATTCTGTAGGGTGATAAGAATTTATGGTAATCCAACATGTCAAATTCAGTATATTGAGCATTAACACAATCAAAGCTAGCTTAAGGAATCGTTAGGAGTCTAGAAGCATTCCATTCTGATAATTACACACTAAATTTTCAAGATATAACCGGTTTTCCAATTAATTTTGCAAATATAGAATTTTATGTGGTGAGAACCAAAGCTTTCTTGCCTTTTTTGCTATTAATAAGCTATTGAGACATGATCACCTCAAAAATGATTCACACTCACACCTGCTTCTCCATTTCCTTCGTAACTGAGTAAAGATCAAATTTAATGTCTGTCTTCTGCATGTACAAAGCAAATGCTTGCAAGTTGCGGATATCTGTCATCATCAGCTCCTGAACTCCAGGATGTTGCACCTATAACACAGCATCAAACTTACAATTGCTTCGTACAAATCAACATGATGAAGATTTCATATTTCTCATTACCTTCACAACTACATCACTCTTATCGCCTTTCAGTCTGGCCAGATGTACCTAATTTATGCACGAAACAGATCAGTCAGCTCCAAGAACATTGCTTTTAGTAAGGAGCAACTTCTGACATACATCATTATCCCAGTCTCAATCCCGTTACATATCCCAACTCTCAAATGAAAGCATCAAGACATATAAAGACTATTCCATTATGAACAAAGCTCTACTTGAGAAGTAGGATAGAGGAGCTCTTAAAGATATCGGGCATATGATGAATCAAAGAACCTAGAAACAACATAGTTAGCAAAACCAAAGAAAGATCCAGTCTTTTGATTATGGGACAGACCATCAGGGCAGCACCGTCCGAATTAGAACTTAGAAGTTAAACAGGGTTTCTTTCACCTCTAAATCCCACAGAGTCTTATGTCAAAGGATATATGGAAGGGACAAGGAAGTAATCATAGTCGAATCCATTCACCTAAGCTTAAACTGAACAAGAGTTGAACTAAGTGTCTAGCTATTTACCGCCATTATATTTAACATGCAATACTGGAACTCAGAGTTCATTGATGTTTCTGATCTAGCATCTACAAGAGAACTTTACCAGGTTGTCATTTGTCAAAGTAACTGGAAAATTTCCCATTACAAGTGAAGCTTCTAAATGTACATAACTGTTGCTGGCAAGTATTGGAAATTTTCCAATGGAAAATGGGTACAGAACCAAAAAGCTTCTAAGCGTACATAATCATGCTTCAAATTAGGAGTAGCTATAAGCAGCCTGATTACCTGTGCAATTGAAGCAGAACCAAGAGGATCCATGTCAAATTTTTCGAACATTTCTCCCGGGTTTCTTCCCAACTCTCTCTCCAGCACCAACTGAACAACATCAATAGGTGTCGCAGGAGCGTGGTCACATAGTGTAACAAGTCTTCTGACCCATGCAGCTGGGGCCAAGTCGGGCTTCCCGATGATTTGGGCTACCTATGTTGAACCACTAATTCTCAAATCAATAAATTTTTTTATTCATGAAAAGGATCCATGACTAGCTACCCCAATATCAGCAGATGACAGATTACCAGAGAAATGCAATTTTGGCATGAGAGCATGGATGCCCGCACAGACATGTATGAGAATGTATATGTGTATACAATCACTTTTCTGAAATATGCAAGAGGACAAGAAATTTACATCCCTCCACTTTGAATTATAGCATTTGCAAGTATTCAATTCTCTCCAAAGGAAGGATGAACACCAATTAACAGTCCGTCTGGGAACCAAAAATCAAACTGAAGCTTAAACTGAATGCAAAGGTACTCGAACAAAAAGAAAGAACCAAGATCCATCTAAAGTGCGAACACGACAAGGATGGCGGCTGGTGCCCATGAACAAAGAACTAAAATCCACTTAAGCATAACATTGCACAAAAAAAATTGGATGCACAGCTAGTAGAGTGAAAACCAGCTTTAAGATTGCGAATCGAAATGCTTAGATACCTTAAGGAAGAAGCCGCCAAGGTCGGCGCACATAGCATATATCTTGTCAGCCGCAAGTTCGTGTTGCCTCTCCCACATTGCCTCCTGTTTCTGCTTATCCTTCTCAAAACTCGCTCGCACTTGGAACACCTTCGATAGATAAATGAAGAAAGGGGGATAAAAACCAAGCACCCCATGACCCAATCAGCATGCATTTCAAGAACATAGACAAAATTCAGAGGTAGAGACAAAAGGGGGCGCGAGTTCCCCACCTTGTAACCGGTGTAGATATCAACCGCTCGCACCCAGAACTGGAAGGAACGTTGCCAAGGTCTCAGCTGGGTCGAGAGATTCTCTTGCAAGTCCCTGAGGTCGAAAGGAGGCATTTTTCCAAGCATTCCGAATCGCCCCCCCGATCGATCAACGACCCATGTTCCGCCGCGAACCTCTCGTTCGACTTGCCAACGAATCAGAAGACGCGGGTGCGTTGCATCTGCACCAGTGGTTCTCGACAGCTGAATATATGTGGAGTGTGGCTGAGAAACCGATAGCGACAGGCTCTCGAGTCAGAATCAAAGCGTGCAAGCTTAAATTTGCTTGGCTTGAAAGGCTTGTGGTCCGAAAAGAAAAAAGATTCCGGGAAAAACAAGCGGTCCCCGGGTGCTCTCCTTTCGGCGTTTGCCTCTCCTCACCACCACCACGTCACCTCCGCACCAGGCCCCTCTTGTTGATCACCCTGTCTCCTTTGGCAGCTTTCCTCCCTGTGATAATCCTTGCCTGAAGTGCATGTCGTTACCCTGACAAGGTGGGAATATGGGGAAGGGAAGCCATTGCCTATTCAGGACAAGAAGACTTACGTTGTTCCGGGATGGGGAAGTTGATGCTGCCTTCGGCGTTCGTGCTCCTATTGAGTTGTGCTCGCTATTAATGGAGATGAGCTACAAGGATGGGCCTTCGACCTCTATATATCGAGATTCCTCCATATTTAGTATCGGTTTCCTATGTTTTTAATGACGTAATTTAGTACGTGGATCCATTGAATTTAGTCGTGTTAGCCAAGAGACGCAAAGCCAAATGGAGGCCGACAAGGATCATAGTCTTTTGATCGGTATTTGCTTCATGTAGGGTGTGTTTGTTGAAGCAACAGAATAATCAATGTATTAATTTTCCAGACTTTCTTGCATTTGGTTTGTTAACAATGATCGATCCACGAAAAATCATTTATAGTCAAAGTAAATATAAATATTTAAAGTTAGGAAAATGAATTCATTAATCTATTTCTAAAAAATAATTTGTCGAAAAGCGTTTCCCTTTATTACGAAACTTTTATTGAAACAAACACATAAAGTAATTCATGTCAATTTTGTCCAGCATTTTCTCTACGAGTCCTCTCCCTTTAGCGTCAGAGCCTGCTGTAAAATGAATAATTCAGTGTAAGTCGATAAAGGAATCTCTCGTCTTCTTGGTGCCTGTGGACATCCTATATACGGCTTGTTAATTAAACAGTGGAGATGACACAGTCCGAAACAGGACGATGTCAATTTTGTCCAATCAGGACCATACCATCGAAACTGCAATTTCAGGTATTCAAAACAAGAACTTCGGACCCTTTTTTAAAGTGTCAATGCAAGAAGTGGGCTTGGGTACTCAAGCGGCAAAAGAGACTGCCCTATCTTATCGAGAGAAACGATATATTGTACGATTCAGACACTAGCTCAGGAGAATCAAGGAAATTTCGCTGACCAAGTCACTTTTTATTTTTATTTTTATTTTTTTTCCATGCTCGTTCATCAAATCCTAGGATCAAGACAAAGATTCGATGGTGGGAATATAACTATACCAAGGTCAAAGCCGCCCAAAAACAGCCGGAACATCCTGCTTCTGCGAAGATGCCGGGCGCATGCGCGCTAACTCTTCTTCTTTAACTCATTTAAAATATAAATAGTATGAGCACTACAAGTTAAGCTGGTCCACTTTCTAACATTAGAGGCATCTTCTCCCAAACGATTCTCCCAAAATAGTGTGCCGTGGAGAAGTGACAAATTGCCAAAGGCGTGATGCCAGGAAAAGATATATCAAGCACCCGATTCCGTTCTTTCAATAAATGAGATACGGCTCCCCGTCTCTTACAAATCATTTCAGATTAACATCGAAAACATACGGAATCAAGAAATTGTCAACCGTAAGGGGCCCAAAATGACGTTTCACGTCCCCATGCACGAAACTTCTCACGTCCATCCTCTACCCATCTGCTTCTTTGAAAGACATTTAACGGCCAAAAATCGTGCCAGCCAAAAAAAAGCAGTCCAATAACTCTTCAGCTGCACAAGCAGACAACCGTCCTGATAGTCATCAGCCAAGAATAGAAACATGAGTATCTTATACGCTTATGGAAGCCGACAAAAAATCACAATACTTGTGCAGCAACAAAACAAATCTTTCTTGATACCATGTCATATACCCAGTTTAGAGTTTAGTCACCCTGCCTAATTAGTAAATGATTTTATCATCCTTCATGCCATCACTCAATCTCCAAGTGGTCACAATCAGTGCCCACAACCACTGACTTGAACATCTGAAAATAATAAAAGTAACTCCAATTTCAGAAGACCCGAGCAAGGCATCACAATGCTCATGGGAAGTATCCAATGAGTATGATGCTTCACATTAAAAGTCAAGGCATAGAAATTATTAGAAAAAAGTAGGGTCCATACTGAAAGAAAAATAAAGCGCTAGTACTATAACCAGTTTATTGATCGAATCTATCAAGATCTCTATGTACATATACTAGGGCAACCTCAAGTTTCAATGCAATGTTCTAACAACCTCCGAAATTTATTTTAAAGTGAATAAAGTATTGTAATCACGTTTACATACCCATACCCTCACTATTTTACTCTTCATTATGATGGTCTACTAACGATATAACCAACAGACAACATCATATAGTACCTTGTAACATATTTATCCGCTTTGTCAAGTTCGTTACTCTTTCACATACCTTACAGATCAATAACACGAGAAAGCTTCTGAATCCGATTTAATAAGAAATCTCCTTGCTTTATGGTTGCTTGGTAAAGAGCATTCTTTGCATCTGGTCGGTTGGTTTCGAGAACACCTGCAACTTTATCAATTTTGCAGTGAAGCTTGCCAGCAGCAATAAATTGAGATAGTTCTCTGCAGAAGAGTCGATCCCTTTAGAGCGGCAGTACACAATTATTTACTCCAAAAGAAAAGCCAAACAAAAACCAAACAAATGTGTAACTGAAAGATCCAAGGTCTGGAAAAAAAAATCCGCATTTCAATCACTTACAGATCAATAAAATCCACTGTTACTCCAAATGCTCTTGCCATTGCTTCAATCGTAACACTCTTATAGGATTCCAGGAACTGGGAATAAACGACAGTCCTGACTTCCCTCATGTAATAGCGAAAATGAGGGTGCAAATACCGATCCAATTTTATTTGCTCAGCCAGGCCAGCTTAGCAAAAGGAAACAAAAGAACTGTTAGATGCTCAAATCCAACTGTCAAGTAAATGACGCCCACAATGCAAAGCAATTTCAAATAGCCGGGTCAGTGAGAAAGAACAGGAAAGTATGCCTATCTATCCAGAACATCCATGTCATTTTATCAAAGGAGGCATTGCACTATGAAAAACTGATTAGAAAAGGTAGAAAAAAATTGTCGTCACATTCTTACCAAAAGCACAAAAAAAGGATTTGTATTGACAATCATAAAGAGAGTTCAAAAACTCTGAAAGATGGGGGATTTTTCTGATCACCGTCAAGATCTCAGGAGCATCCACAACCTGCCCATAGCATGCTACTGCAGTGATGCAAATTTGCCAAAATTCTGATATCGAAAAGGAAAAAGAACAATTCAATTATTGCTGCCAAGGACCAAACCTTCTGCTTCAAGGAAACTCTATCCAATGATATGATGCCAGTAAGAACAGTGTAGAATACAAAGGTGTCATAAGGGAAGAGCTCATAAGTCGTGAAGGTTGAAATGGAATCCAGAAATAAATTAGCAGCCTTCTTAAAATTTCGTGTCACCATGCAATACAAGCCTGCGTACACCTTCAAACGGTTTTTCCGTTCCCAATCACCTCCCTCTTCAAATAAGCTGGTAATTTAATAAGCATTTAACCTTTTAGAATTTGACATTAAGAAGCCAGGAGAGAAAAAAACAAATTAACATAATGGCTTACTTTTTTGCTTTATCAATGCTTTTGGAAATGAGATCAAAATCCATGTAGAAGAAAGCTAGCTGAAGGGTGTAGAAGACCAAATCCATCTTCTGCCCTACAGCCACTGTTTTACTTTCTGTAACCTTAAGTTGTTCCAGTGCTTTCTCCTATTGCATAAAGGAGTGATCAGGTGTGAGATTAAACTCCAACTGAAATTCACATATGGCCAGCACCTAGCAGAAATAACTAGAACTGCAAAAACTTACCTTGTCACTGTTTCGAATGAAAAACAGGGATTTAGCTAAGTAAGCTTCCCTAACTTCACTTTCCCCCAAGTTTTCTTCAGCATCAGTGATCCTGGGAAGAGGTAACTGAAGTGGCTCATTAAAAAATCAACATAATGTGTGATGTCGGGCATAACTCAGTGTATTAGATCCAGAACTAAGCCATAATACCATTTCCCTACAGCATTACTCAAATCAATGCATCACCAATCACCATGTGACAATATACTTCCAAACGAATTAAAACAATAAATCAATCACTGCTGATTAGATTTCCACAGGAAAATCAATTGTCAAATATCAAATTCTCACATTTGGGCAAGTGACTCATAACAAAACCGCTGCTCCAACTACCATAAGTATTTTCTTCAGTCAGATGTTCCATACAGTTAGTTGCACAAATTTTGAAACCAAAAGAAATGAGACAAATAAGCTTGAGCTTCATTAAACTTGAGAACTATCGAAATTGTGGCGGTACCAGAAAAGGCAAGCAAAAACAGATCTTTTTCACAAGCGTGCCGTACAAAAATCACGGACTAATCCAAGGAATTGCGTGACACCATCTTTGAGTGAGCTCAAACATCGGGTACTGGCTAAAAACTCATCCATGACATACAACTCCAGGGAAGTAAAGGGTACACTTTTTTTATTCTAAGTTTCGTGAACCTCTCTGTTCCTGCAATGCCAATATCGAAGCTAGCTGCACCGTGCATGTATACACCATTAAGAGTTCCAATTGAGAAGACATACATTCCCAGCTCAAGCATTAATAGGAAGAAGACTTAATAAGATGAATCGAAGCTAAAGAACCCACTTCTCGTCAAGCCTCTTCAGCTCCTCCCCAATGCGCGCGCGCATCGAATCCAGAAGCCCCCGATCCACCTCCAGGATCGACTCCGTCACCAGGGCTTCGTACAGCGCGACCATATCTAGCCACGGCATTCACAGAGCAAACCAGTCAAGAATCAAAACTCGGGAGGCGCGCGTTGAAGAGCAAATCCCGGGGCGAATCGAGCGAGAAGAATATTACCGTCGGACTTGATGGAGGCGAGGACCTCATCCTCGAGGCGGACCCTGTCGATGTCCTGGACGTCCGGGTGCCTGAGGAGGAAGAGCTTGTGGGCGAGGACGAGGTGAGGCTGCTGCGATCCTTCCTCGCCTTCCATTTGCGCTGGATCGATCGGACGACGAGGCTTTCGAGTTCGCGGGAGTTTTCGCAGAGCTCGGGTAGGACGAAGCTTGGGGATGGAGGAAGTGACTTGAGCAGGGGGTTTTGTCCGTCTCACCTCGTCCGACACCTCAAAGGAAGGAATGAAAAATGACTAATTTTTTCCGGGAAAAATTTCAAATGAAGACTAGAAATGTACTTGTTTTCTCGAGGACATATTCACTAAAAATCTCATAACTTATTACGAATATGCAATTGAATCATAAAATTTATAAAAAATATAATTAAATCCTAAAACTTATCAATTGATTCAATCAAGTCCCAAAGTTAATATTATCCATTTAGACTAACAGAAAATGCTGAAGTGATTTTTAAAAGATATTTTTTCTCTCCTACGTGGCGATGACATGGCTTAAATTATAATTTATTTAAACAATATACTAATTAAATAAAATAAAATGCATTTAAAAAAACGAAATTTGAGGGCAAGGGTTGTCGACAAGGGTCGCCAAGCCCTCGCTTGATGTTAACAAGGGTCGCTGGCCCTAGTCTAGCCCCTCAGCAACCCCTACAAGCCCTTTCTGGCGATAGGGGCAATTTCTAGTAATGGGGGCAACGGTGGCAAGGGCAGCGACAACCTAGCAACTTTTTTTTTTCCATTTTTATTTAGCTTTTTTTATATTTTGCTATTATTTAAATAAGATTTAAAGAAAAAAAGTGATTAAAAATGCCATGTAGGAAAATAAATTAATTTAAAAATGACATGTCAGTATTTTCCATTAGACAAATTAACGATATTAATTTTAGGACTTGATTGAATTAATTTGACAAATTTTAGGGTTTGATTGCACTTTTTATAAAATTTTAGAATTCAATTGTACTTTCACAATAAGTTTTAGGACTTATGGTGCATATATTTTTTTTTCTCAAATAAGAGATTAAAGTGAATATTATTTTAAATAATAACTCAAAGTACTTTCATTTTGTTAAATAAGTGTCTAAAGTAGATTTTATTTTAAATAAGGATCTAAGATAACCATATCAATCTCAAAGAAATGCTTGCAATCACTAGCGGGTGAAAGGCAATTTCATCTTTCAAGTTTTTGTAATTGTTTTGCCTTTTTTCTATCTTTTTCTGTTTTTGTTTTTTTCTTTTCATAAAAAAACTCAAAAAAATAAAATAAAACAAACAGAAATACAGGTGAGAAGGCCGCTGCCCCATCGCGGGTGGGGTGGCAATGATGGCCAACAAGGTCATCGGTGCCTGCGTGAGAGCCAATGACCCTCGCTAAAAAAATGCGAGAGGGTCATCACCCTTTGCGTAGGCTTGGGAGAAGGTTGTTGCCCTCTCCCTCTTCTAGTAAGGGTTGCCGTACCTCGCTTAGGTATCATCGTCACCCCAGTAGTGATGAGGCAACGAGCATGAGCGGTTTGTATTTTTTCAAATCTACTTTAATTTAAATTTAAATTGCATTTGAATGAAAATATATTTAATCGGTCATAATATTTTGCTCGTTAGCGAGGTTAAGTCCTTATTTGAAACAATTATAATCACTTCAAGCCATTTTTTTAGATTGATATGATTATTTCAGGCTCTTATTTGAAATAAAGTCAACTTTATATATTTATTTAAGAAGATGATGACATTTTAGATCCTTATTTGATTTTTTTTTTTTTTTTTCATGACGCTCGATGGGCTTATTTACTAGTGCACGTTCGTTTTCCAGCCCACCCTATAAGAACTCGCTCCTTGACATATAAGCCCACAAGCATGTCCGCTCTTCGCACGCAACGCTAGAGCTGAAGCACCCGAGCATTTTCGCTTCACCCAGAGCCACGATCATCTTCATCGCTCGTGCTCTACCATTTTTCCATCGAGGCTTCAGATCATGCTCAGATCAACGTTCACTCCCATTTTCTTTACATTCCCCACAAGACCCAGAATTCAGAACTCTCTCTTTCGACCCGTTGCCTGCACCTTCGCAGACGTCTCGCCAGATGTTCGACTAAATGCCGCACTCGCTCTTCCTCCTCCAATCCAAGCGGTGCTGGAGCCTCCCAAATCGGCTTACATCCATCTCCCATTCTGCAGAAAGCGCTGCCACTATTGTGACTTCCCCATTGTTGCTCTCGGGTCGTTAAATCAGAGTGAGGATGACCCGCGGATGGTGAATTATATACAACTGCTTGCGCGTGAAATCGAGGCAACGAGAGCCGGATTCAAGACCAACCCTCCCCTCGAAACTGTGTTTTTTGGAGGTGGCACTCCGTCTCTGGTGCCGCCGAGGTTTGTTTCTTCAATCTTGGAATTGTTGAGAGTAAAATTCGGGTTGGCGGTGGATGCGGAGGTATCGATGGAAATGGACCCTGGCACTTTCGATGCAAGGAAGATGAATGATTTGATGGAGCTGGGTGTAAATAGAGTGTCATTAGGCGTTCAGGCATTTCAAGAAGAGTTGTTGAAGGCTTGTGGGAGGGCACATGGTGTTGAAGAAGTTCATGAGGCTATTCAAATCGTTAAGTCTAGTGGTGTTGGGAATTGGAGCATGGACCTCATCTCATCTCTCCCTCATCAGACACATGAAATGTGGGAGGAAAGTTTGCATATGACGATTGAAGCATCGCCTGCTCATGTCTCTGTCTATGACTTGCAAGTGGAACAAGGCACGAAATTTGGAAGACTGTAAGTTACCCAAGCATAGAGTCGCGCATGAAGGCTGTAGCTTTTAGTGATTTGAATAAGTTTGAAGGTGATTGTTGAATGTGGCTGCAGGTACTCACCAGGGGAATTTCCGCTGCCTTCGGATTCACAATCTGCGGACTTCTACAGAACAGCATCAAGGATGCTATCTAATGCAAGCTACAACCATTATGAGATCAGCAGTTATGGCCGAGATGGATTTGAGTGCACGCACAATCTTACATACTGGAAGAACTTGCCTTTTTATGGTTTTGGCCTTGGCTCTGCTAGTTATGTTAAGGGATTGAGGTTCTCAAGACCAAGGAGGATGAATGAATACATGGATTATGTGAAGAAGTTGGAGGAGGGAAAGAAAGACTCGTGTGGAGATGATCATGTTGAAGCTGATGATTTGGCCATAGATGTTGTGATGCTCTCTCTGAGAACAGCAAGAGGTTTGGACTTAAGATCATTCAGGGAATCGTTTGGCGACTCCCTTCTTCTCTCTCTTTGCAAGGTCTATGAACCTTACTTAGATAGTGGGCACATGATTTTCATGGACGAGAACCGCAAAGTCATTCCTGCCAGGGAATTGAACACCCTGCTAATGGACAAAGGCGACATCACAAGAAGATTGGCTTATATGAGGCTCAGCGATCCAGATGGTTTTCTTTTGTCAAATGAACTCATCTCACTTGCATTTGGGGTCATAACTCCATAAAACTGTGATTGGCTTAAGATATGCATATGCCTCAACACCTACAGCCCAACTAATCGGGCTGCCTGCTGCTGGGAAATGAGAAGATTGCTTCGGTTGCATTTGCTGGTGAATGCGAATTAAGAAACAGTCTCACTGATCAGCATGAAAGCCAATCGCCCTTTAGGTAATAATCAGTACAGAAATGCTGTCCATCTTTACGTGAATGATGGAACATACAGAGTTTATGAAGCTATCTCTTAAAGAACAGAGAACCAATTGGGAAGATCAAGAGCTAGAACCAAGAGATATGCAGCAGCCTCATCAACTTCACACCATGTCTCTAAACATCATAGGACGACATTGCACCAAAAGAATCCAGGAGGTGTTGCCTGATGCCTAGACCAGAACAAGGCAGGAAAAGAAACATTTCTGGCAAATTTTTGCTGTAATATAAAACTAGACTCCAGAGTCATTATTTCAGGATGGAAATGTTTCGAAGCATGGTGGGTGAAAATACTTTCATCTAGTCTAATACAGATTCTGTCGAGCAAAACAATACATATTTACAAGGTATTATACCAGATATGATAAAGCCACAGTGAGCGTATTTTCCAAAATGTGGAATTTATAAAAAACCAGACTCCAGTTAACAGGAGAGAGTCTACTTCTTTTGGCCCAAGAAGATTTAGACCTCATCAAGTAGGTTCAAAAGCAACTGCCAATTGCATGCTGCCATATTGTACCTTTGGCTGGGCCATGTCGTCTCACTTTCTTAATGATGTAGCTACTGTGTGCCTATTTGACTGTCGAATCAAACCAAAACCTTCAGCTGATGCCACTTAAGAAGGCTTTGTTCTCTTTTTTATGCGTTTAAGTTCTTGTTTTCCTCTCATGTCCCTACACAACAGGAAACAAGAATTCTTATTCCCATATAGTAACTGAAAAACTGAAAGGCAGCCAGCAAAATTGCCAAAATATATTGCAAAACGGGAGTTAGTTACACACAATTAGTTGGGATATCAAGCTGCCTTGTGTTTTTAAGCAAAAATGAGTACACCAAAATTAAAGGGGGGAAGAAATGGTACCTCTGATGTAAAAATACAATGAGATAGAGAACAGGAAGGAGCATCAGCGTCAATATTGAAGTTGCCAGATACAGTATATTAGGTTGCTTCTGCAAATGAGAAGAACTTTCAGAACCGCATCATCCTTGGACAACAAAAATCATCAACATGTGTGTTTGGAATGAATTTTGCATTTAAGAGTTTGAGATTCGACCTTTATGTGATCTCAAACACCTCCTATAAGCACACAAATATTGATGTCTAACATCATGTAAATCTTTCCATTACCCCTCTTATTTTAAGGGAAAATTTAGAAGGTACTTTTTGACATACAAGCATATAGCCTCTAGTGCCAATTGAGAGGCTTGGGTGGTGACAATAACCCACAACCATTTTTATCCAAATCAAAGAAAGATATAGGAAGAGGAACAGGGTTTACTACTTCTGCCAGGCTACTAGTGACATTAGGTTTGGCAACTGCAATGTGGGCTCTACATCACAAGCTAATATTTAATATCAAAAGAAAACAATCCATACCAGTCCTCCTCTTGGAAAAGGCTTTTTCTTTTCAGAGCAAGTGTGAGCATCGCAAAATTGGTGCAGAAACAATTCTAGCAATGCAGCACATTATTATGGTTAGAAACACAAATAGGGTTCTTGGAATAATTAAAGAACTGCACGAATATTACCATGAAGTCGGCTTGCCGAAAGACCTTGATTTACAGGAAAACAGGTATCAGCAAGACTCTGCCAACAAGAAAGACTTTAAAAAAGATGGCAGAAAAGTGAATATATGATATGGGAGTTGCAGGATTGCAGGTATACCTCGCATAGGTGGCGGTTCCTGGCGGCAGCAGCAGGATTGCACTTAGTCTTTTGTGACTTTGAATTGATTACAAAATCACAATGCAATGCGCCACATAGATCAGCCAAACATATGCTACGACTCTGGTTAAATTGAGACATGTGAGAGTACAAAACAAAATTTCTAAAACAAAGGTTGTAACTTCAAATTTTAGTAGAGACTTCTCAATTCAAGGACCAGAAACAAGCAAAAGTATTACTTCCTATTAATATGCATATACTACATCTACAATGACCACCTTCTCTCTTGCAAAAGACATATCTATTCATCACAGGCCACCAACAGGAATCAGAGGCAATTGCCATCTCAAAGAAATGATTGCAAGGTCTTCATTTACATTGATTACTATATCATAAAATTTTCAACATGTGATAAAACATTTAGTAGCACTTACTATCTAATAAAACCCCCAATCACTTAAGGACAAGGAATAAGGATTTACATACGACATTCAGAAGGTTGTAGTGCCTGTTATCAAAATGCTGATCAAGAAACCTCTCAGCACGAAAGCTTTTCTTACAGTATCCACAGCGCCACTCATTTATGTCGACATGAATTTTATGCTCCTCTTGATCTTGGAACATGTCGTTATCAGGGTGAAGCTTACACGGACTTGACATCTGAAAGTTTTCTTGTTTGACAAATGGCATCAAATACTACACAAGCCAAACACCATGTACACGAAACATTAGGAAAAGAAAATGACCTTCCCATGTACAATGATCAAAAGGGGGGGTTTAGGGAAAGAAAAGCGAAGTTGCTGTTACCTCCTCAATGATTTGCCGTGCCGCCCGATTTCTTTCTCTAGAACAATGTACTTCATGAGGACGTTCTTGTTCTTCCTTAAGATTTCTAATGATCAAGCACTGGGAATGTTAGATTGCCAGCACTACTAAATTTGCAATATCTACTAACCATGATAGTCCAACTATTAGGAATAACATAAGTTATCAAGGACTTCAACATTAATCTTGAAGCATTGCAAGCGACCTCCATTCGATCCCATTGCTCGTGATCCTTAATGATAAAAATAAGACATCACCATTCAGGCTGATCTGGTAAAGAGGCGAGATTACCTTGCAGCTCCAGAGTTCGTCAAGTCCTATGAATACGAAACGCTTCCATCAATTCACCCAGAAATTAACAAGAATAAGCTCAAATTGCAAAGTTTCTCATGAAAGAATTAACAAGAGAGAGAATTACGTAGGTTGTCAAAAAGGACACCATCAAACGTTGTTGGGAGAGGAACTAACGCAAAAAAACTATACCACGCAGGTCCCTTAAGGTCAGGACGACATCGTCCGCTCGAACAAACATCAACCATGAATATCACAAGCTCAACAATTCTTCTAGTTACGAAGACACATACATATAGAGAGAGAGAGAGAGAGAGAGAGAGAGAGAGAGAGAGTGGTAGAAGTCAAAGACTGACGTGGTTGATTCCAGCGAGAGATGCAGAGGAGACCGTGAACTGGAGCCCTAGGAAGATCGCGACGAAGAAGACGACCGGAGCGATCGCCGGAAATCTCTCCATTCTCCTTGCAGATTGAAGAGAACGGAACTTCGTCGGCCAGAATTTTCCGGAAATGGAATGGGCGTTCAAATTATGGGCCCAACCTTGGCCCAAAGTTCGTGGGGGCGTGGTCGATTTTCTTTCATAAAAAGCCCAAAACGGAGAGCCGTTTTTGATTCTTGACAAAGCCTAACAGAAACAAATGACATGCTTTGGGTTTTTTTTTTTTTAATGAATGGATACGACGTCGCCCTCTCGAAACGCCTGAAATTTCCATGTCGTACAAGGCTACAGCCTTGCGCGGTTCGATCGATATACTAAAGTATATTCCGATGTGAGAAATTTATCGTGCCTAACTTATTCTACTAGAGTCAAATAATGTATATTACTTCTAAACACCGGCATATTAGATTTGATATGAATAGCATCAAGTGAGAATGCAATCAAAGTATGGAAAATCTACTCTTGCACCTTTTTAGCTCGCATCTATCGTCAGGTAGTTCTCACCAAGCATAGAAAAGGAAAGAAAATTGTCTATGGGATAGCAATTGTAAAAGAACTCCAATTCTTACTTTATTTGACAAGGATAGCGATGGTAGAAAAACTCCAATTCTAACTTTGTTTGACAAGTGAATTCAAGGGTTAGGTATGCATAAATTCAAAAATAGAGTAAAACCATAATGTAATTGGGTGTAGTCAAGGGCTGATTCGTACTTTTGTCTCTTTATTCTTTCTACATGCTTAGGCTGTAGCAACCGGCGATAACAAAGTTAAAGCAAAAGGCAAATCTTGAAAACTAATTAGGTATCGATATATGATGGCAATTTACAAGGCAATTGTATTTTTCTCATAGATTTCATTGTAAGGATAATTGTGGCCTATGTATTATTATTAATTGATGGTTTAATAACTATTTGAATGTTATAAAAGAAGTATTGGATACCTATGAAAAGATATAACTCTTATGAGAAAGTGTGATGCTTATGAAAACGTGTTACTCTTATGAAGAGAGAATATGCTTTGATAGAATACACCAATTGATATCATATATAAAAAGAGTTTAATCTTCTCTCTATTTAAGACAATGAAATGTTATATCTTATCATCCATTACACGAGTTACATTAAGACTAATATGGGTTAAAGGATAGAAATCGGATTTATCCATTTTCTTATATTTCTATAATAACCATTTTTTCAAAGTTATTGTTGTAGATAAATGTATGTCTTCATCCCTCATGTCATGAATAAATTACGAGGATCTAAAATTCTATGATTTTGAATTTCCGCATAAAGAATTACATCATTGCTTACATTCATGAGCCAAAGTTCAACATGTGATTTTAAGTATACATTCCAAAGACTATGAGGCATAATGTTGTTTCACGACCCTTTCATGCCTCGGCTCTCAATTTGAGCAAATGAAACATCTCAGCACAAGTGTCGAGGAGGTCTTATCTTGATCAGATGACCAAATGATGGCACCATTAGGCTCTAAAACCCTCCCGGCGATCCTAACGAATCTTTTTAGGACTAATAAACAAATTTTCGCGTGCCCTCATACAACAAAACTTTATCAGTCTCTACTTTAGATGGAAAAATCGAAGTTTTTCTGCATCCTTTGAAACTCTAAACAAATCTCCAAGTGGGTTCAACTTTTGAGAAGGGGGAGCTCTGGATTGCCGAACCTAAAAAAAGGAAAAGCTGCACTTTTGGCTTAATTAAACCCTCTTGTCTCTCCCCCAAAATGTTCTTGATCTATGATTATATACACATTGCATCAAAAGTCGTAATTTTTGCATATTTGATTGGTCAATAAATACCCAAAAAAAAAAGAAAAAGAGAAATCCTATGAAAGAATCACTAGCCATGGCACCTGCACGGTCCAAACCTTTGAGAACACCTACACGTCACTGAAAGAGAGGAAATGCTATATAATCATTTCTGGAATTATACGTGGATCGTGCGAAACGCGGTGGTTCCTCGCGATGAGATTGCTGCTGAAAATGTGGGCAACTTCTTTTAATCGTTTCAATGGTGTACTTAGGAAGGTATCTTGAACGTATCAATTTGCCGTGAAGTGCATAAATTGCAGCGCCACCCGTCGGACAAATTCATGAAATGCCAAGCGGTCTTCTTTGGGTATACCTAACTAGCTTATCGACGATCCATTTTGTGCAGGGACATGCCTGTGTTTATCCATGGTCGATTCTTATGCTGCTATCAATGGCCGACACGGAAATCCCGGGTTAGGGAGAGGCAAGGTAGATACCTCATTTAAGGACACGATATTTTGGAATTTCATACAAAGTGTCATTAGATTATATGACTATATGTTCTCGTGAAATTGGTTCGAGTACGAAGGATTATAATATTCGATGTTTCAGAACAATCATTACTCAGTTCCCTATATTTCCTTACTTTTGTTTTCTTTAGTTAGTCTGCTTTTGACATTCACATCGCTTGGGGTATCCCTCAAAAGTTGAACCCACTGTTGTGAAGCTTCAAGACGCACCTACAAATTTAAATTTTAGGCATATGCCGGACTTAATATAAGCAGCTAGTTTTTTGAACATTCCTCACACAAAGTTGGCGGACAATATAAGGAAATAAAACTATATATGTGTGTCTATATATATATAATAGTCCTATTTCTTTGCCTCTTGACAAAAACGCCAAGGTTTCTTCCCGATTTTTTTCGCAGCTGCAGCATCTAGCCAAGGCTTGGAATCCTTGAACAAAAAGGAATCTAGGGTTTTATCCTTGGCACTTGTAATCTAGAAAGATTTTGTTGGATATTTCAATAATTTTGAAACATGGTAAGCTACTAATTTTTGTAATGATTTTTTATCGTTATCAATCTATAATGATTTTTATCTACTATTGATATAAAATGATTTTGTAACGTTTTATAATGGTTAGTTAATGGTCATGTAACGACCGTATAATAACTTTCTATGGTGATATAACGGCTTTATAACGTTTCATTTATTTATATATAAAATCTTCATTATTTTATAATTGCTATACAACGGTCATTTTCTTTTTCAATTATCGATTTATTTATAATCGTTTCTTAACGACTCTCTTTTTCTTTTACCTGTAAATTGTTACTACGAACATGATAGGAAAGTGATATCAATATATCACAATCAGAATATTTATATTTCTGTTTTCCTATCTCGTTATGTATATTTTTTTCTTTGCTAGATTATACAGTTTCTTCTAATATTCAGTGCAAAAGTATAAAAGACTATCTATTATATCTTGGGAGGATAGCCACTAAAGACTTACATATTGAGTTTTGTACTTTGAGGGGCGAAATTATCCTTAAGAATAATGTTTTCACGCCTCAAACATTGGTTTCTATCTTCTGATATTTTTCAATGTATTTCCAACAAATATTATTTTTTTCATGTCATCTAATATTTTCTAACAGATTAATAATAAACATAGTCATATAAGTATAGATGCATAAATTAGGGTAAATAAATAATATATATATATATATATATATATATATATATATATATATAAACCCTCAAATTATGCTTACTATGATAAAAATACCTCAAATTTATTTTTGGATCACCAAAAACACTAACCAATGCAACACATATACCCTATTTTTTTTAGATGCAACAAAACCCAGATTTTTACATGTGCGACATATACATCATCTATTTCAGTTCCATTCAAGATATATTTATAACACTAATATAAATTCAAGTTTATTTTTTTATGACATAAAAAAGGTTTGAGATATCTACGTCACAATAGCTAAGTTTAGGGTCTTTAGTAATATCAAAAAAGTTTGAAATATTTGTCCCACATTAGGCATGGTTTGGTATTTTTTTTTAGTGTTAACACTAATATGAAAATGTCACGTATTGCATTGCACTCAACGAGTCATGTCAATCTTAATCAATCATCAACCTCAAAAAAAAGAAAAACAATAAACGATCTTTCAAAAAGCAACGTATGATGTTAGCTCTATAACACCTCCTATAATTGTTGGGTTATGCAAAGCCAAGTTATAATAATCCTGCATAAAGCGATGTACTGGAGTGTCCCGCACAAGGATCAAAAGATTCCAATCAAACATTTCATGTGTTTGTCATCATCCAATGACCTAATTTAAATTTTCTTGAATTTTCAAGGGCTTTAAGGAATCTTGTTGACTAACCCCCAAATGATTTGTCGAACATGGTTTTCACGCATCGATTGACGTTTTCTGTGAGGCGTTAAAGTGGAATATGGTTATGTTCAAAGAATACAATATCTCCTTTCACATAAAGTAGAGATTCTCCTTGTTTTTTATCCGAATAACCAAACATCACACGAGAAAAGCCAAACCATATGAAGAAATGAAGGTGGGAAAATGCGTGCACTTTAACGCACTTGTCTCTACGTTATGGTGAAATCCACTTATTCATTTGGTGCCAAAATATATGGTCACTAGATAAAAAAACTAATGACATTCAAAAATTTATAGATCCGATGCAAATTCAGTAAAGGCTTATGATACATGTATAGGACGTACTTGATGTGTGCGAGCCTACCCACCAAATGTATTAGGAATGATACTGTGAAATTGCTTTGGTGCCAAGAGTAGATGATTGTGTCCATTGTAAGAGATGTGAATCTACCTATTCAATGAATTTTTTTAGCGTCCGAATTTATTTATGGTATGAAATAACTTGAAACATAATTCTAATATGTTAATACGCCTCGAAAAAAGACACCGGTTGATATTTTTTCGTCGAGTACATCCTGTCTTTACCACGAATTCTTTTTCTTGGTTAACAATAATTGTACATTTCGCCGATATTTGCAGGTTCTTAATTTTTCTGTCTACCTCGTAAGAAAATAAAGTAATACGTGGATCACTACAAATAATGGACATCTCTATCTGTGCCAAACGCACTTTTCAATTTATATCTCCAGAATTTGGTAAGTAATTTATTATACTGGACATATACCCATATATTCATGCCTGTGTACCTAACCATCTATATAAACACAGTTATCCCAGGCGAGTCATTTATAGTGTCATGTAAGGCAGAATTTCGCTTGACTGGCACGAACCATGTTTTCCTCATAAATCCACCCTCATTCCTTCCTCAAAGCTCACAAAAGAAAGGACCTCCCCAGGAAAGAAAGAAAGAAAGAAGATTAACACCAATCTTTCCTCTCCAACACCCTGAAACACTGCTGGAGTCAGGAAAAATGGGAGGTGAAATTTGTGGAAGAACGGGAAGCGGGTCCTGCGCGGGGCTGAGGAATTCATGGAGGAACATGGAGAGGCGCCTCAACGAAGCCGTCTCGAAGAGCCGGGTCGGCAAGTACTTCAAGCTCGAGGCTAGGAAGAGCTGCTTCACGACGGAGCTCCGCGCGGGCACCGCCACTTTCCTCACCATGGCTTACATCATCTCGGTGAACGCCACCATCATCACCGACTCGGGTGGGACATGCTCCGCCGCGGACTGCACCGTCCCCGGGAGCCCCGGCTGCACGCTGAAGCCCGACCTGGGCTACGAGAACTGCCTCGGCCGGACCAAGAAGGACCTGGTCGTCGCCACCATCTTGTCGGGCATGATCGGTTCGTTTGCCATGGGGATACTGGCCAACCTCCCCCTGGGGCTCGCCCCAGCGATGGGCCAAAACGCCTACTTGGCCTACAACTTGGTGGGTTACCATGGCTCCGGGCCCCTCTCGTACCAGACCGCCCTCGCCGTGATCCTCGTCGAGGGCGGCGCCTTCCTCGCCATATCCGCCCTCGGGCTCCGGGCCAAGCTCGCGAGGCTCATACCCCATCCGGTTCGGCTGGCTTGCGCGGCCGGCATTGGCCTTTTCATCGCCTTCGTGGGCTTGCAAGTGCACCAGGGCTTGGGCCTAGTTGGGCCTGACCCGAGCACGCTGGTGACCATCACGGCCTGTGTGACGACGGATCCGGCGACCGGCGAGTGCATGGGCGGCACGATGAGGAGCCCAACGTTTTGGCTGGGCTCAGTTGGGTTCCTTGTAATTTCTTATGGGCTGATGAAAAATGTCAAAGGCAGCATCATATATGGCATTGTTCTTGTGACGGTCATTTCCTGGTTTAGAGGCACTGCCGTTACATATTTCCCGTCCACCCCGCTGGGTGATGACAGATTCAATTATTTCAAGGAAGTAGTCGATTTTCATAAGATTAAGTCCACGGCCGGCGCCATTAGCTTTGCGAATTTCAACCAGACCGAGGTCTGGGTGGCTCTTGTGACGCTACTGTACGTCGACATCCTCGGCGTCACCGCGATATTGTACACCATGGCCGAGCTTGGGGGCTTCACCGATGATCGGGGCAGGTTCGAGGGGGAGTACATGGCGTACATGGTGGATGCTGGCTCCACCATGGTGGGGTCAGCCCTAGGGGTCTCCACCACCGCGACGTATGTGGAGTCCTCGGCGGGGATGAGGGAAGGGGGTCGGACCGGGCTGACTGCGGTGGTCGTCGGGCTCTACTTCTTTGCGTCGCTGTTCTTCACGCCCTTGCTGAGCAGCGTCCCTCCGTGGGCCATAGGCCCGTCGCTGGTCATGGTCGGAGCGTTGATGATGAAGGTGGTGAAGGACATCAATTGGGAGAATCTGAAGGAGGGAGTGCCTGCATTCGTGACCATCCTTCTCATGCCCCTGACTTACTCGATAGCCAACGGGATCATCGGCGGGATCGGGGTCTACGTTGCTCTGAGCTTGTACGACATCGTGAAGGGGCGCGTCGTGTGGCTGATGAAGATGAGGAAGGTGGTGGCCAAGGAGCAGAATCAAGTGTCGGCTTCAGCCGGCGCGGAAGCAGAGGCCCCGGCCGAAGCCGCCCATGAAGTTGTTTGAATCTGTAAAGACGTCTTCTGTGGAGCGCCTGTTCAATGGTTAAGGCAGCGACGGTGCTGGATGTGGGATTAGATGCACGAGTTGCCATGAGAGAGCGCTGAAGAAAAAGCTAAGTCGTGCGCACACACAAAAGGGCTTGGCCTCTTGACGATGTCACCGATTTTCAAGGCAACTCTTGCATGTAGTCAAACTTGTTTTTAGTTCGTTAATTATTGTCTCTAGCCGTTTGTAATTTTCAGTTTGGTTGCTTGATTAGTACATTCTACATTTCGACATTATTCATATCTTGTTTTGGGATAATTCGAGTTCGATAGCACAAAGCCCTCATTAATCTAAATTAGTAAAGATAATCAACTTTCGAAAGTAACATGATTTCAATGGAGAAAATTTAAGCATGGATATGAAATTGGGTTATTTACTTAAAAGAAAGTTCATAATGGACCTCGTCTCAAATATAAAGTAGGCCCCTTATTTTGAAGAACTCAGAGAATATTGTCTCAGATGAGACCGAACTGTCCAACTTCATTTCAAATAAAGAGCTGTGCGTTTGACAAAAAGTAAAAGATAAGGGCCCGTGTTATCGGCTAGCTCGCACGAGCAACTCGCGTACAGAAAATTTTCTAGGCGACATACACGCAATGCCTCAAATTAGCAGATTTAAATCATTAAGGAAAAAGGGAACTAGCATGACACATTGCTTTCCTCGCTCCATTATTTTGGGAAATAGAGATTAGTAGGTTTGCTTAAGAAAATAAATAAAATGAGCTCTCGTTTGGAAACACGACATGCTTTAGTGAAATGATATTGAACATCCTCTTATTGCATATAACTTACGGTACTTCTGTGAAACAAGAAATATTTACACCCGTTAATTGGATCAGAATCTGAGATAAGTTCCCACGTTATGCATTATTGACCCCGAATTCTAGTAAGATAAAGGGACAAGCTGCACAACACACGATCGCATGTGCTGACGACTTGAAGAGCTCGATAGGCCGCAGAAAACAGCCTCGCAACATGCATGAAAAGCTCCTCATGTTTTCAAACGATTATTCAACGAAAAAAGAGGCCATTCACTAGCAAGAAAAGATGTTGCGGCTCAAGATTAAAGAGAACAAGACATGAAAACTAAGAATACTGCGGCTTTGTTATCGACATCGTGGAGCAAACTGAACCCAAAGTGTCTGATCCGTGGGTCAGAGCACAAAATAGTGAGAAGACACAGGAGGTTAGCGCACAACATCTTCAGCTTCACACCACGCAGAAGCTAATCAGATCATTTACAAAAACTTTTAAACGTTCTGGGTCTTTCGGTCATGGCAGTAAAGGCGATTCAAGGCTGGGAAGAAGGCCAACGACCGAGAATAAGATGGTACAGTCTAGTTAGTGGGGATCCCGGTCATAAAAGCCGTGAATTCTCGGCCCGGGGCAGACTGGTTTACCTGGTGATGGAGACTTTATACAGAGACTGGGAGTTGGACAGGATTTGGAGTTGAAATACACAAGTATCTCCCCGCTGGATGCCATTCGCCTGGCGAAAGCCATCCCACCCGGATGTTAGTGATCTTACTCCCGATCTCTCGTGGTAAAGGACTGGCCATGTTCTCTTAGATGGATCCTTGAGAAACACAACTTTCCGGTCTCTTGAAGAAGATCTCTTAAAAATGACCGTGGAAGGTCGGCAGGCAACTCCTGCATCAACAGAAGTGAAAAAATAAGGAATTTTACTTCGGTCCACACAAGTAAGCAGATAATACCATAAATGCAATTGTATATGCAACATAAGTAAAAAGGAAGAAAAGTAATGACCGGGGGAGGGATGAAATTATTCTGAAAAAAAAACACCTTATATTATTCAGTTAAAGATCTATTGGGTGATGCCTGTGAAGTAACCCAACCCAATTTAGAAGCTGGGATGTGGGCCGTCGGATGTTAATTATGCTCCTACTATGAATAAATGAATTTGCTGAGATGAAAACTAAAATATCAAATGAAAAAAAAAAAGAAGAAAAAACTGTCATAAAACTAAAATATGGGAGGGGAAAAAAAACTGCCTCAGCTAATTTTGAGGATCAACAGCAGCCAAATCAGAAGGAAACATAAGTAGTAATAATATAAAATAAAAAACCCACTAAATAAGAATGGCAGTCCGTCACGACTTTGACTGAATAGGAGGTATTGGCAGCCATTTGTACTGAAGAAGCCATTCCATTGATAGCTTCACCCTCTGCTAGTTGTCCATCACTTGCAGTATACTCCGCCTTAACAATTGGCTTTTTTCCTTGCATATAGGAGCATAAATTGAGCAAGAACCATTGCATGCTATAAAATGGACCCACAGAATCAGTAGCAAGTTACCAAGGTTCTCTGAAATCATACCATAGATTTCCAGATTAGCCATTTTGGTACTCCAGTGTCCATGAGTCATCTCCACTTGCTCTTGTTTAACAACCCTTGGCCTTTCAACTGAAAGATAAACGAAGTTAACTACTGCCACATCACTACATAACAATTACCTCTCCTGGAGTAAAAGCAAATGCAAACCTTCACAATTGTTATCTTCATCCATCTCCATCATCTCTCTCTTGACATTTGGCAACACTTCATCTGTCCACCATATCAAACAACAGAAGAAGATTAAGGACCCTTAACAAGAGACCTTCTGAGACATGTCATATCGATAACAACACAAACGGTACTAATAGCACACAGCTGCTCAGTGAGCAGAGAGCAAACAAAAGGTACTAGTAGCTGGCTGACCACAAGTCATATTGATTAACTTCACAATAACAAGTCCAGCCCTTAGTGAAAGTACCTGAGTAATATGCCATCAGATTGGGTGGTGGTTGCCAACTGCCTATTACGACCTAAGACCCAGCCTCACTTATGAAGTGTGTCAAGTAATCATCTTCTAATATTGTTTTAATAAATTTCAGTTACATAAACAATTACATGCTGATCTTAGAGAGTGTTTAACATTAACAGCTCAGAAGTAGATCAGATAAAGTTATGAAGCATCATTGTCAGTAACCATGCCCATAGCAGCCCTCTTAGCATGACTCTTTTTTCAAGAGAAAGAAAAGGTCCATTAAGAACAGTTATCATCTCCGTACTCCAATTGATAATAAATATGTATATATACACATAGGATCCATATATACATAAGAGGCTCAGAGTTCTTACTTGTGCAGTTATTCAAGAGAGTCTCTTGTTTATCTATCCCTTCTGAGTTTCCACTTTTTTCAAGTTTTTTGATGTTTTGATCTGTTTCCTCACGTGTCCCATTATTGACAGAATCCAAAATTGGGTCTTTATCAGCTAATCCAGCTTCATCTTGACATAATTGTGATAAAACAGCTCCAGCAGAAGAAGGTCCAGTCCCATCCACAGTATACGGATTTCCACCAGCACAGATTTTGTTGTTCTTCATTTCGAAATCAAACAAGTCAAAAAATGCAGGTCGCGCTTCTTCTTCCTCTCTGTTCTCAATGTCTCTATCCATCATATAGCTCAATTCTTCAGCAAAGACCATTTTGGGAAGAGGTTGACTTTTCCCACAACTCTTTAGACATACCGATGCCATCTGTTTCACTGCTTCTTCCACATTTGTTCTGCAATGGCGTTGATCTAGCTCAGCTGATGCCCCAGAAACAACTGAAGCACTCTCACTTGAACTCTTCTCACTGGTGGGGTCATCTGAAGAATTTCTACTACTCCTACTTCTTTTCTTACTGGTCCTGTTTTCTGGAAAATCTACTTTTCTGCATCCAGTCCGATCATATATGTCGACCCTGAAGTGGGAACCCAGGTAATAAAACAACAGAAAATATCCAACTTCTAAACCATGGTCGCATGAAAAAGCATTCCAACCTCTCTGGAATGCAAAGGATCCATCAACCTTGGACAATGTCACTTCCCATTGCCTCCCACCTGAATCTTCCAGACGGATATTTTGATTAAGCAGTCCTGAAATTGTGGGAGCAAATTTTGGGGGAATGTACTGCAATTGAAAAAACATCTATTGTAAAACAAAGCTGATTCTTACAACAAAATCGAAGCGACAAACTATGATCATGCCTATCCAGATCAAATTTCGGGAGAAAGTTGACTGCACAAGCATCACATTACTGAAATATTGCATATCAAGTTAGCCCAACTAAAACCATCTGAGCAATTGATAGGCAATAATCTGAAACAAAAACACAACATTGTAAACGATCCATGTCATTGCTAACACCGTGACTTATTCAGGTCATGTAGATATGGAAATTTAAAGGTCAACTACCTGAAGCATATGCCTATTTCTTCATCAAGGCTCCAAATTGGCTGAGTACTACACACGTCGAGTTACATACTGGATGGTTAAGTTTTAAAAAAGTTAATCAATAGATATATTCCTTGAGAAACTTTTACTTTCTATAGCATGACATGATATCTCATGCCACTTCTTATCATTTCTTTTTGCATATTTTTAAATCCATTTCCTTTTTCTTCTCTATCAAAAGAAAAAGGCCAAGGAGAAACTCTACAAATGGCATGGCATTTCCTTCACAATCTAACCAAACAAATGCACTCCCTTCTAACTGGCAATTATTTGATGCATAAACAAAGAATTTCAAGAAACAATATACTGTTTCACGGGTTAGCATATTTCGAATAGAACTTTTTATTTCTCTCAGTTGCTTACAACAGAAGTTTTGTTAGTAACTGGTTTACACCACTAGGTAGGATTCTGATAAATAAGAAGTCTCTGTGTTAGATCTTTAACGCTGTGCTCAAATTTGCTTTCATATTCAAATAAAGTTTCTATACACAAAACTTGTTAAACAGAAAGTTTTTAAAGTCCAGGAAAGAGTCTGTTAAACAGGGATTTTCTATTGATATGTTCACTTTGCTTCTTCAATCTTTTCTTCTTAACCAAGTCACTCATTAGAGATCTGTGCCCAGACTAATTCACAGGGTGAAGCTGCTAATAATAATAGTCTGGATTTGGGCATGGCAGAAGTAAAATACAGTAGGCCGACTAAAAATGCTGCTAACTCCTCAATGAGAACCCAATATTGAAGCTGTATCTTGAATACCAGCGTATGTCCTCACTCATGACCCAACAAAAAATAATTATGTTATGCAATTGCATAAAGTCTCGAATAAGTTAAAACAAGATAACAGATACAACTATTGTGTGCAATATCAAGCAGTATAAGCTCTCAAAGTTTACAAACAGCAAAAGGCACACGACCTTAAAAGATTTGATTTTCGAGGATAACCAATATATTTTCAACAGGTAAAAGTCAATATACAGTAGGATGAAAGAAAGAAGAAATTAGATTGTACTGACCAGAAGGTATAAGTTGGGAAAAAGTATTATAGGGTCATAGATAGAAGAGGGTGGAAACATACCAAAAGCTCAGAAAATTGACTGCCGATCATGACCTTGAAAAAGGAGCTAACATGAGGTGATGTGTTTTTGTTCTTTCCATGAAGAATTACACAATTCCTTAAGCATTCCGCACAAGCTTCCATCTTGCAGCCCATTGATAATCTGATCTGTTGGACACCTATGCACTAAAAAATATTTCCTTCAACATGATAAAGCATTTGCAGGGAGAAGCACAAACAAAATTCTCAAAGAGTAGAAGTTCCCGATTCTCTTATGATTTTTTTTTTCTCGCGACTGCATAATCGAGAGTTTCCAGTTTGAAAATCAACTTCGCAATAGGAGGATGAGGAAAGTGCTGACTCTTAAAAGGCTCAGCGAATGAGTGAGATAACACACACCTATTGTATGTAATAAGCATGAACCTTGATTTCTTGCATTGTATCTAATTGCAGCTGATCACGATCTAAAATAAACAAAAAAGAACATGCACTCCCAAAAATCTCCCAGAAACGCCGCTCCAAGAACAAATTTAGCGACATTTTACACATTTTGAAGTGTAGATATGTGTATATTCTCTACGCTTCCATTCCCATCCTTCTAATGGTCAAAGGAACCAAAATATAAAAGCGAATAAATGGCTGCAAAGCTACTTCAATATACATGCGGCCTCTTCAAAGGGTAAAAGAAATGAATAGACTTAAATCTGTAGAGATGGCCATTGAAACTGTCTCCATTAAACAGAACCAGAATTTTCTGATATCCTCCGTTAACTTTCGATTTTAGCGAGAATTTTCTATATCAAATGCTCTTGAAATACAAAACCCCGCATTCAGCGAACACGCGGTCCACACAGTCCACCAAGTCAAAAAAAGACGGTTCCTTTCCGTAAGTCCAAGGCCTTAAGCTAAGCAAAAAGCGCGAAAGGCGACAACTTTATGGCGCGAAGATCATCTTTAAGAACTCGAGAACAGACCCGTCCGCCTTAGGGCTAAATCCTACCAACCACTCAAGCCCTAACCTCACAAACACCCCCGTGATCACACCCTCCTCCTGGCGCTGCCACGTACGTCAAAAAGGAGGCGAAAGCCAGCGCGCGCATTACACCCACCCGCAATGCGGCTCGAAACATCCACTCGAATTCGCCTCCCCAGCGCCAGAAGGCAAGAGGGAGTCGCGATTACCAGAGCAAGGAAGCATGCGAAGACGGCATTACGAAAGGGGAAGGAGAGAGAAGGAGCCCGAACCCACGAGTCGTTTCGCGAGGGAGGAAGCGGCGAAGAGGAGCCGGCGACGGCGACCCGGGTTGGGTTCTCCTCGCCCGGCGACTTCCCGCTCCGGGAGGCGAGCGAGGGCGGCGCGAAGAGACTCGAGGCGTCACGTCGAAGCCATGATCGGAGGGGAGGGAGCGAGCGAGCAGTGATGAGGCTGTGGTTTTTCGGTTTGATGGAGAAGCTGAAGAGGTTCTTCTCTTTTTCTCTTTTTGAGACAGAAAAAGACAGAGAAAGGACAGCGGAGGTGCGATTAAGGTGGGTAATTAAGGTCGTCGTGGCGTTGTGATTAGTACCTGGTAATTAAATTATCCGAGGTTTAATGCGTGCCTAATGCCCTTGAAAAAAACATTTACTTCGAACTTTTTTCTTTTTTTCAAAAAAGTTCGAACTTTAAGTCTAATCTTAGATCTACCTCGCATTTTTCTTTGTATAAAAAAAAATCACCAACTTTTAATCTATTTTCTCAAATCGATCCCCGTGGCCCAATCCCAACTTAATGTAAATAATAAATCCACGTAAGTAAGGTGACATATAGAAATCATTTCCAATACAAAACCATTCTAGGATGTGAAAATTCTTAAACAAAGCACTAATGCAAGAAAATTTGAGATTCGATTAAAAATATGTGGTTTTTTCTTAGACTAAAAAAAAAATTAAAGATAGATTTGAAATCGATCCAAAGTTGGAATTATTTTTAGATAAAGAAAAGTTCGGAGTAAATTTGGACTGGACTTAGAATTTGGTATTAAACAAAAAAAAATCGAGGAAGAATTGAGATTGAACAAAAAATTGAGTTTTTTTTCTTAGGAATCGGGCCAATCTTTTTTGCCTTCAAACTTTGACATTTTTATACTCCTGCCCATGTCGTCTGATTGATCTCTCATGTGCATCTCCATTTTCTTATCTGGAGGAGACCGTCGGAAATTTTTTTCTAATGTAGTTAGATAGATCAATCAAAATTCAACAAGCAACCCTTGGTACATAATTCTCTCCTGCAGTAACTTTCATCATGCGATAAATTTGATTTGATAAGAATTATTCCATGGACCTCATCATATTATTTTTGGCGAAATAAAAAGATCAAACACGAGATAAGAATATTTATGACCCCGATGCACTCACATAAAAGAAAAGAAAATTCGGTACAATATACTTTTTTAATCGCGATTCCACAACTCAATTTGGTCCGAACTCGATTTTTCGTGTCTGTCGAATCAATTACAACATGATCTTCACGACATTGAGGAGGCGTGCGACCACTCTAATTTCTCGATTGGTGGGAATTTCGTTTGGCGAAAATCATATTCTTAACTTAAAAAACAGCCACCAGCTGTCTCGAACAACCGACTAACGACCAACGTCTACCTAAACGAATCTTTAATTCATTATCATCATCCGTCGCTCCTCTGATAATCAGCGTTGGCCACGTCCCTCCCTCCTTCCCTCCAACTTCCATTCTTCCTAGAATTCTCTCCATCGGAAGAGAACGATCTCCCCTCCCGAAAGAACATCCTATCCTCGGCATCATCTCGCTTCGTCCCGTATGGCTTCGGTAATTTAATCTCACGCTGCTCCTTTTCATTCGATAACGCTGTTGCCAATTAGAATCGTGTCCGGTGCATGCATAGACGGTTGTATATTGGTCTGCGAACGAAGCCAATGCCTGCTTCCGCAATTGGTTTCCAGGTCGGTGATCGGAAAACCATGTTCGAGAATTCCCGCGTGGCCTTGTATCGCGACGTTTTACGGTATCTTGACGGACAGGAAACTGAAAAGTAGTGTTCGCCCTTCGTGGTGCGATTTTGGGTTTGCTCGTGCACGGTTCATGTCGAATCGTGGAATGGCCAATGGCTGCGAAAAAATAAAAAAGATCCGATATGCGTCGTGGTCTTGAGTTTCTGCTATTTTGCTTTTGCATAGGTCGATATAGAAACATTTCAGAAGCTCGAGTTTGTGGCTGGTTGTGTAAATCGAGGTACCTAATCGATTGAAAGAGTCGTTGCGAGTTGAACATGTTGGTCGTGCTGATCATGGCGTGCCCCTGCATTAGTTCATCGATGAATCATATATTAGAGAGATTGTACGAGAATTATGGCTACTTTGTGCGAGATTTTTCCTTTGGGACAAGATAGAAGGAGCAACATAGTGTTTTTGAACAATTTATCTGGCAGAAAGAGATCGTTTCTGCTCTGCATTTTTTATCATTCAACCGCTTGCCGAGCAAGCATGTTCTTCTGGACTCGTGCAAGGAGATTTAGACTTTCTAAGACTGACATACACAGTGCTTTGCGGATTCCCTCTTTCAATTCCGCAGGCAGGTCGGCCACTGCCCAAATTCGGGGAGTGGGATGTGAACAACCCGGCATCCGCCGAGGGATTTACCGTCATCTTCAACAAGGCCAGAGACGAGAAAAAGACCAGCGGGACCGCAGTGAACGTGATGTCCCCTCGAAGGAACGGGTCCCCTCGAAGAAACAATTCGACTTACAACAAGAAGGAGAAGAGGCAGCAGAGTCCTAAGGTAGGGCGCGTCGCTTGCGGCTATTGAATCTTTGATTGCTTTGATTGCGAAATTCTCATTTGTGATGCTAAAACTGTCAAATTGGTTTCAACGCGCAGAGAAAATGGCTCTGCTGCGGCTAACTTCCGACCGCTGCTCTCGAGAGGCTCAAGAATATGCAAATGGCAATTAACATCATGGGACAGAACTCCGGCCTCGCTCATGAGGCAACGAATGATTGTAACCTTGGTGCTCCCCTTTTCCTTTTCAAATAAAGAGATTATGTAGTAATTTGCTTATCATCGGCTTCGTCGCGTTCTTGATGTATATGAATCCTGTCGCAAGATATACATACAATTAAATACATAAGCTCTTCTCCGAGTTCAAACGCCCTTTTAAAAGTTTCACATTTCATAGGTCAATCTTGACCTAAAAACCATAAGCACAAACCAAAAGCCAAGGTAAGCAAACTCCACCTTTACTTTTCACGACTTTTTGAGTAGCTTTTGATGCCAAGCATCTGATTACAAATCAGTACTGCCAGAAACTGGAAGTCGAATTACATAAGTGAGCAACAACACATCCTCAGACATGTTACCTGTTCAATCAAACTATTCGTCAACATGAGATTTAGAAGGAAAGAAAATACCCAGTGGCTGGTGATACGGAAAGACAATGCAAAAGTTCATATTTTGTAAATCTTACATGGGCAAACACACCAAAAATCACCAAACAAATTTCATAAGAAAAGTTCCTTTGGATAACTTATCCGATTGCTAAGCACACAATGTGCTTATTCCAATCTACAAATCCTCACCACCATATAGATTGATGAGGTTAGATATGAATCAGGCCGATACATTTCAGAGATGTGGTACAGTTTAGAGATCTCTCTTCACCGAAGATGTGAACAAAAAGGAAAAAAGAACATATTAATTGGTATAACAATAACAAAATCTTGCAGTTAAAAATTTAAAATCCTACATCTCCCTCTTTTTCTCTTGTCCAGGACTGAAAATAAATGAAGCAGAATGATGTCATTCAGCTAATGATTATCCAAAAATTTCTCAATAAGAACAGAAAATGCTGCAAAGCCAGCACAACCAGCACATGCCGCTTTAGGACCGCCTACAAAATAAAAGGAGAAGAAGAAGTAAGATCTTTGAAAAAAGTGAAAGAGGCAAAGGTGATGACGACCCTGCTAAGAAAACAATGTCAGCCTCCCACCATGAAAAATTACTAGGCCAGTCTTTCCCATTAAGTCACAATGTAACAAGATCCCCCCAAAAAAAAAGAGGTAGGGGAAACATGATATAAAGAGGCCGCAGTAAACTAGACTTCCTACTTTTCTGAAAAAATGTAATATGAAGTGAAACAAGGAGTTTTAGTGCTTATCTCTAGGTACACAAAAGACATTATACAATAAGGATTCCCGTTTCAAGTTCACTTCACGAAATAAAGGAGAACGATGACAACAAAAAATGGCTACCTCTTGCCGACATAGTACCGCCAGTAACACAGCCAGCAACAACTGTATTTGTGGTATCATGCTTTGCCCTTGCCTGTAATAAATAACCAAACGCATTAGCAGTAGAACAAAAGCTATAGAACAACAGCACAATCACTAAACATACACATCCACCATCATTTTGTGAGATCAACGATACCTTCTCCACAACACACTCAGCAGCTGAAAAAACTAAGCCCATGACTGCAAATGTTTTCGCTGAATGCCAACTTCTTTGCCCCATCTGCTTTGCAGTGTAAATGAACTGTTGCTTTCCACTCATTTGGTCCTGCATTATAGGATTGTCCAGTGCTCCGAGAAGCAGGCCCATAAAGATCCCAAGGCCACCTCCTGCAGCAATTCAATGACACATATTTACAAACAGCAAAATTTGGCTTCTTAACATCATTTCACCCACGAGACACGAGGTCTGACGCACTAAATGGGGAAAAAAACAGCAAAAGAAATGAGAACTCTTACCCATGATTCCACTGAAAACACTGCGAACAGCACAATTGTTCCAAATATCCTGACCACGAATCTCCTCAGCTGTAGGCAATCTTAATGGCTGAATATGAGGCTTCTCTGCTTCTTTCAAGCCCGAAGAATCATTACCGGTTGTTTCAGACGCTGAATTGCTGGCCATTGACGGTGACTTATATCTGAAATCAAAATGGCATCAACACATATGCACTTAAGTAAAGCTGAGGACAGTGGAAAGGAGGAGGAAGGAAGAGTAATCTTTCTTCAGAAGATACTTCTCCTAGGACCCATAAGAACAACTGCTCCAAAAATGGAGAGATCTCCCTCCCTCCCTCCCTCCCTCCCTCCCTCCCTAGTGTCCTTACCAGAAATTGAAGGAAGTAAACACAGTTTGCTCCTTTCGAAACTATAACTGCATAATGCTAAATGTACTTTGTAAAACATTTTGATTAAGTGATATTCACGCTTTTTTCATCCTCTCTGCTTTCATCTCGTCCAAACAAACATTAGGAAGCAAGATTTTATTTGCCTTCACGCTCACATTCCCAGTTTGTTCTCTTTAATTTCTTCCTCATTTCAAAATTTTCGCAAACAAGCCATCAAAATCACAGAAAGCCAAACACGTGCGCTATCTATACAACATGAGCCCAGCCGGGCCGTCACTTATTGCCACGTCTTGTCCCAGCTCTTGAGATCTAGCAGTTTATACAAATTAACCTAAAGTATTAAGATGCCTGGAAAAGTGCGTGCGTGTTGATATTATGCAATGAGTTTCAGGCGTGGACTATAAACCTATGGTCGCTCTCGAGCTTTGAATAGATGCAGCAAGACACACCGGACGCCTCCCTGAATCAGAAAATCTTAAGAATCCGAATTCAGGGTTGCTTGTTGCTGCTGCCGATACAAAGTGGGTTGACTTGGGAATTTTATCAAACACTTGGTGCGCTACACAAGGCTAAAGACAGATATACATCACCATACAAGCTGGCTAACATTAGGAACTGGAACTTACGATCGCGCAGCGACGGAGAGAGAGAGAGAGAGAGTCAGGTTGAGACCTCCCGGGCGTCGTCCGTACTCGCCGGCGAAAGTGGAATGCGCTTCTGAATAGCAAAGAAAAAGAGAGGGGGCAGGGAATTGTTAGAAGACCCCGCGATATAGTCAGGAAACCCGACCGGAGCGAACCGGTTCCTTGGGACCGGCCCAATCATGACGTCATCACGATGTCCTAACCTAGGTTGCACCGACACGGACACGCGACACGCGACACGACACGACACGCCTACACGTCATTTCTCAAAAGTAGAGAATTCGACACGTTCCGACATATTATATATTAAATAAATATTTTAATATATAAATGCATAAATAACTAAATAATAATGATAAAAAGAGCCTAGAATTTTTATTTTTTATTATTTTTTTTGGTAATCAAGGACTCCACCACGGCCCCCACGCCCCCTTGCCCAAACGGCATCCGGGACCCCACCACCATCCCCCACTTAAGACGCAAGAGCTGAGATTCGAACTGCGACCTCGGCGATGAAGAAGCAAGCCTTGAACCATCACAACCGCCACCTAGGTGGATTCCTAGAATTAATTTATACTAAAAACATTAATCCTACATTTGTTAATATCATTCATTATTTTAATTTGACAAATTCAACTACATTTCATTGCAATAATCCATAAAACTTGAAGGAAAAAACAAGTAATCCACATTCCACTATTAAATTTAAAATTTAACAATAAGGAAAAAAAAAAACAATCAATATTCCATCATTAAATATAACAAAAAGTCATTCATCCACATTTTCCACTTCTTTCGAGAAAAAAAAAAAAAACTCAATCTCTGACTCATCAAGTGAAAAATTTGCAACTTTAAGCACCCCAACATCTTCAAATGAGTATTGAAAATTTGTTTTAGCTTTATTATTTTTTTTATTTTTTTCATATATTTATATTTAGACCCCAGAATTTTGGAAATTTGTAAAAATAATACCGTGCGTGTCGAAGCGTGTCGGAGCGTGTTAAAGGCAGTTGACCGCATGTCGGAACGTGTCGAACACGTGTCAGAGTGTCGGCACGAAGGGTCTCGGAAAGTGTCCGTGCAACCTAGGTCCTAACAGCTTTCCTCCGGTCTATTTGGTCGAATTATTAACCGGTTCTACTCCCTCGATACGTATATCAGTGTTTAACTCACTTGAAATTATTACAAATCTCTTTCGTAATCTTATATTAAATAGGCTTTTTTATTTTGCGTGAAAGTTAACATTGAATTTTCGCTTTAGTTAATTTTATATTATTATTGAACGAATTACTTCAACAAATGCGACGTGGTATCGTGACTAGTGCGTGCTTGTAAATCGAATTTCGGGAGAACAAATTTGGAAGCGGAATGGCGTTGATTTGATCTTTTCGAATAGAAATAAAAACAAAAACGAAATATCTGTCGATGCATGTCGACCTAAAACAAGATGTCCATCAAGAATCGACTAGCTGACTTCTTTGCATCCCTGCAAGCATACATGGCTTGAGAAATGGTTGATCTGCAGGGTCCACGGAACAAAAGAGTCAATTTGCCCTCTCAACATCATCCAACCAAGTTCAACATATGACTTTTCGAATCTATGCAGCTGTGGATGCAAATCAAAGAAACAATCTCAGTCGCATGAAGAAAAGCAACATCTGGGAATCGCTGGCGATCAAACATCGTGTCGGACCCCGCCCATTCACCGGTCGGCCATCACGACTAGCTGCAAACAGGTTGCTGAAAAACAAGCACCGATAGGAAAACAAGGCCAACAAGAGAAATCAGCGAAATGCATGTCGGGGTCAGCATTGATTTACATTTGAGAACAATTGGTTTTGGTGTTCCAAGAAATGAAGAATGCTCTCTGCTTCTAGCAAATAAATAACCAAATGGAGACCCAGATCAGAATGGAATAAACAGCCAAGTCAAATGAAGAGTTGCAGGGAAGAATCCCACTTCTACCTACCAGATGCTACCCCCTAAAGCCCCATTAGCAATCCTTAAATCGCGATGATTCTTTTGTACACCTAAATTAACCCTTGCCCTTCACCGAGTGACCAGTCTTTCTCTTGTGACGACTAAAGTCAGAAACGAACCGGAACGTCTGGCCACAGCCGGGCTCAGCGCAGATATAGGGGCGGGCACCTGTGTGAACCCTTATGTGCTCTGTCCTAGCCCAGGCCCACTTGAATGTCATCTTACAGCCCTTCCAAGGGCACTTCAGAGGCCGGTCATCGAGATGGACTCGACGGTGCTGCACCAGATACTTGTGAGAGAAGAACTTTTTCCCGCACCCTTTGACTGGACAGACATTCTTTTTGTGCAAGGTGAGCTCCTGTTTAGAGCCAAAACTCATGGTGCAACCCTCAAGATCACATTTGTATTCTGCTTCCTCGAACTTCTCCACTCTAGCTTCGTTTCGTCCCACAGGCCGCTTCACAGTAGGCCCAGCTTTCACATTTTTCTTACCATTATTAGCTTGCTTCTTCCCTTGTGGCTTATCAGCTTTCCTTTCCTTTGTAGGCTTTGCAGTTCTCTTCCTCAGGCGTGTGCTAGGACCACCTCCTTCTTGGTCCTCTTCATCTGATTCATCTGATCGCTCCACACTGCGCTCATATTTGTTACTCCGAGGGCGAGAACTTTCCTGTTTCAGATGCCGAGCACTGACTTCTTTTGTTACCCTAGGAATTCCTGGCTTCTTCAGTTTCTCCAACAGGTTCCCTTGATTTTTAATCCTTAGAGTATCTCTATTCACCTTTCGGTTTCTAAGACTTCTCTGTCGCTGAGGAAATGCATCCTCAGGTGAACTGTCTGAATCTGCACCTTCAAATTTGGCATTAGCTGGAGTTTTCTTACGGATCCTCGGATGCTGCAGCTTGTTATAATTCCCCTCCGAATCATCTGACATGACATCATCCCTCTCATAATGTTTGGTCTTCTTTCCAGTAAGAATCCTCCCCTGCTGCCGAGAGTCCTCCTCCAGTGAATCATCTGAAAGCATGTCGCCACTTGATGTGAAATTGGTTGCCTTTCTAAAATTTTTCCACGCAATGCTTTGAACTTGTCCTCCAGAGAATCATCTGAGCTGGCATATCCTCTCTTCGCAAACTTTTTTTGCTTCCTTCTGGGAATTGTTTGATGCTGCAAACAAGAAATCTCATCAACTTGATCATCTGAAACTGTGCCCTCTCTCCTAAAGCTTTTGGCTGTTTTGTGTTTAGGAATGCTCATGAGCTTCTCAGAATCTTCAGCTAAGGCATCATCTGAAACTTCTCCCTTTCTAGAAACACTCTTTTTCTTGGATGGCCCACTTTCTCTGGCCATTTTTCTCTTCCTAGAAAATTTTCTAGTTGCCAAGGTGGTTTCTGTATTCAACCCAGATTGCCTCTCAAACTTGTCATCAGATGTCATCGAAGCATGGAAGCTTCTCTCTTCTTCTACTTCTTCAGCATCCTTCGGTGCCAGAAAGGGATGGACCTGATTTGACATCCACACTTTACCACACCATTTACCTGCAACACTTTTCTTCTGCTTGCTTGGCCTCCGACCAAAATCATCAAGCTTTGCAGGCGAGCTGGAAGATTCACGACCAAATGCATTGTATATCACAGAATTATAAGGCATTTGCTTGCTATAAAGAGGAGACGAGCAGAGATTCGCACTGTAGAAGAGATTGATGCCGAGTTTTACTGCCCAGTCCCCATATCCAGCTATTGCTTCCTCACTATCCAAAGCTGATTGAATTCTTTCCTTATCCTCTCCCATAGCATCCCTGAATGCTATTTCATTCCATGAATGATCTATTCCCAACTCTTCAGCCAGCAACTTTGCCTCAGCTTCAACCCTTGGATAGTCTGCAGATATATGAGCACAGGTTGCAAACAAGTAATGTTAAAGACATGCCATAATGGTTGTAATTCTGTGACACACAGCCACCATTGTCCTCGATTAAAAGTACAGAAGAAAGGAACATCCTATTGAGTTTGACTCGTAGTGATCATTTATCAAAGAGGGACTCTAGTTATAAAATGATTGAACAACTGGGAGCAATTTACATATTGTACTTAGTTGACATTTATAAAAAGTATCTTAAGAGATTACGTTCAATGCATTCTCTTTAGCAAAAAGATGGATATCCCTTGCTCATTGTCAAGATGCGCTCATTGTCGCCTCAATTATTGAGCTAGAGCTTAAATGCAAATAGAGTAACTGCGAACCAAGATTTGATGATTGAGCAGCTCAGATGACAATTCAAATCAACCAGTCAGATCTGAAGATAGTAGAAAGCCTAAGTTAGAAAAAAACCTCATGCATGTAAACCTTATGGTTATACCATCTTGGCCAGCAAAAACTGGGATATCTGTGCCTGTGCCATTGTGCATGTAACACTACTCTGCAGAACCCTCTGCCCTGGAAGAATGGGAGGTTCTAGACTTTATTCATCTGATTAAAAGACACGATTTGCTTCTGTGATAAAGGTGACTTTAGCTATGGAAGCAGGTTCTCAGAGGCTGACATAGCCTAAGCACGCAGACATGCATGACACATATGATTGCCTACCATCAAGTTTAAATTGACTGATACTCTCCTTCGTTCGTTTCCGAAGTAACTATAGCAAGGTCAACACATTTCTTCATTCATTTCTGGATGTAAAAGAACTTCTATCAAATGAAATGCTAAACTGCTTAAACAAAAACCAATAGCAAATGTTTACCTGGATGACACACAAGATATATATAAACCCCTCCTATAGGTCGAAGTCGCTGATCAACTTCAATGGCGTGCTCGAGGCAGAATATATGCATTCTAGAGGAGTCTTCATCAGATTTAGGAAAACATGTGCTTCCATGTTTTTCACTCGATCTGGTTTCATCAGCTCTAAAGTTAGCAGAGTACTTAAAGGTCTGATGACTTTTATCCACAAAGTTAGCTCCTCTATATCCAATTTCGGGACAGCAATTATGAGGAGAACCGCCATTTGGACCACTGTGGTGTTCTGGCAAGAAAGGAGGCAACGCTGAATCAGGAAGATTATTATTACCATACTGAGATCTTGAAGTAGTCTCATTAGGAGCATCCGAATCAATCTGATCTTCTTCAGAATCAGATGAATTTCCATAATTTAAAGCTAATAAACCAAGGGCAGAAGTCCCTTTTAATTTATCAGAATTTGAAAAAGCTTCAGAGCTTTGATGGGCTTCTTGGATTTGATAATTAGTTGATTGAAGTGGGGAGACATCATAGAGAGCAGCAGCGCGACTTTTCTCAACAGATCCTGCAAATTCATTTAGACCAAGCCACAGTCAGTGAAGAACTTCAAAATCTATCCAATGAACACAGAGAATCCATAGCATAAGGTAAGCAGGGGCTGGATGCACTATAGAGAATGGATGCACAAGAGATATATTTGGACTTCAGCTCAGGATGTTCGATAGCCCTAGGAAGTTACAATAAGCCATCTTTGTATAGAAGATTTTGAATAAATTCAATCTGATTTGACCATACTGAAAAGAAGTAAATAGTTTCAACTGCAAAATAAAGTCCAACCTGTGATAGCAAATGTGCCAGAGATCAACATAATAACAAAACATATCTCAAATATCCTCAGAGTATCCATAAGGCAGGTCCAAAGATACATTAAGCAAATTTCCAAAAGAAATCAACTCCACAGGAAAGCAGAAGAGAGGTGGAAAGGAAGTAGAAGAGAAAGTTGACATTAAAATTAAATATGGGAAAGAGGATCCAGGGAAACAATCTTGACTTCAGGTTGTGGTGTTTCTCCTTCTATAAGTTCAGACTTAAACCCAACACGCATGACTGGAAAAAGTTGCTAACTTAAATCTGTTTGAGTTTCCACTGAGTCATAAGAGTATAAAACAAATGGTCAATCATTTTAAGCAAAATTGCTTTCCATGAGACAATCAAATGCATACTGGCCTCTACCGATCCATTTCATTTGAAAAGAAGCCACAAGTAATTAGTTCCATTGGAAAACATGCGAGCCTAGTTGATCACTGTCTGTTAACCAAGATAAGTAGTAAATAATATTATAAAGTTAAAGATGGGAAGTTCAGAAGAATATTGCACAAATTCCTTACTAAAGATGACTACATCCAGGAGTTTAGTTCTCCTGCATGACTATATCAACACTGTGGCTTCTATAAGTTTGCCAGAGACAACTAGAAGATAAGTTGAAATGCTGGAAGCCGCTAGTGGGATGAAGTGAATGTCAAGTGAGATGCCATAATTTTTGCTCATTTTGGAAGTCACACTAATGTCGCCAAAAAATATCTCCAATGACTCACAGGCCAAAGAAAGAATTTTACTAATGCACCAAGAAACATAATTTCAGAAATGCTACCTGATTGTGTTCTTCTTTTATATGCAATTATATCAGCACCAGCAGAAACATTGAAGCCTTTGGTAGGAACGCCAGGATTAACAGTCCAGTCGTTAAAGAAGCTACAATCGGCCGACATGAGATACCTAGCAGCTGGTTCTCTAGGTTGAACAATGGCAGCACAAGCAAAGGTCAGTATTCCACACGTGACACAGGAAAAGAGTCTTTGATCTGACAACCTATCGCCTTGTGCTTTACTATCTCCTTCGCCGTCTTTAGGTGGTTGAATATCACCACTTCCGTACATTGACAAAATCCTCTTCCTCTCATAAAAGGAGGAAAACGCTTTCATTGAGTACAAATCCTCTACTAAATCAATGGTCTGTTTTCTATCTGCAATAAGATTGTCAGACACCAGTCCCCCATGAGACGTCATAGTATCCTCAGACAAGCTGCGGTTCACCCTTAAATGGGATCCAACGCGTAGGTTTGAACAAACAGAAATGTCTGAAGAACTTTCAGGAAGACGTACAACGGTAGAATCTTTTCCAAGAATATGAAGCAGTTTATTGTTCTCGATACAATTCTGTACAAACTGCTCTTTGACCATGGACTCTCCTTCACCCTTTTTCTTATCTTTCAATCTAGAACTGCGTGGCCCAGTATTTATGCATGTAGGAACCCTGATCAACAAACAATGGAACTTCAAACTCTGTCCTCAAAGAATATTTAATCTAATCTACTGCAGTGTGAGTTTAATTCATGATAAGTAATAGATTCTAAATCTGAGCAAATGTAGGTAAGCATTAATGGAAGAATTAACACTGTTAAAATGTGAAGTGGTGTTGGCGCAACCTTGAGCAAAATGCTAAAGCCAGGTCATAAAGTAACTGAAAATGTGACACCATGGGAGGATAATTAATTGAAGCTCTTCGAATAGCGGCCTCCTTTGCAAATAGTAGCCACTCGGGAGTGGCAATATTAGCTGCCTCTCCACAATTAAACCCTGGAAAGATACGAAAAAAGACAATCATGACCA